>CM053788.1:141868415-143163415 GCA_028749045.1 Cupressus sempervirens
TGTACGATTAATATTTGCAAGAACATATAATTTATTATTACAATCTGCGAATATACAGAGACTATGATACATCTACACTAGGTCATTGTTCTTTAATGTGTATAAAGGAGATCAATTCCTACATTCCTTTGTTGTGACCTACCATCTGATGAGAAAAAATCACATTCTTGGGTATTTTTTCATGGTGGAACGAGCATGAGATATGGAGGACCATTGGCATAGATAACAATGGTGTAGTCTGTTTACTAAACTTCTCAACAATTGATTATCTATAATAGATGGCATATAGAAGCAACATCTCATGTAGTATGATATTCCTAGAGCCTAGAAAGGAAGCCTATTAGCATGTATGATGCCTTTTAACACTTAGGTTGCTCCAACTAAACAAGTAGGCTACAACATTTGTGAAGCGTTGCATATCGAGATTGTATTGATAGATAATTGAAATAGATCATAGACATTCCTTGAACATTACAACCATATAGATATCCTTTGAGAAGGAAACTTGAAACACACAAAATTTCTACAGGTGGTATTACAAGTTACAACATAGTTGGAAAACCTAGGAAACTTAACATGGTATCAGAGCCATGTTAATTATCTACATGTATACTTGATGCGACAAGACTGACAATGTTGAAAATAATATAGCTATTATTTGTTGAAGACTTTGGAAATAACCTCTTTGTGAGCATGATAATATTCCTTCAAATTACACACGTAATATACAATGAACTCCATCAAGACTAATATCATGACCTTGTATATCTATTTGCATAATCATCGTTACAAAATAATCAAATAGAAAAATAAAGGAGTAAGAAGAGATATGATATGCAGATGAAAGTGAAAGACAAGGGTTTGAAAGGAGATAACTATACTAAACATAGATGAAAAATATCAAGGGGAATCAGTGATACTAAGCAATAAGGAAACCATCAAGGAAGACAAATTGGAAAATTAGATCATATATTATCGTATGAGCAGGAACATATGTCATTACAAAATTAGAGGTCTACATAGGTGATTATATTGGTAGTCGCATAAAGGGCATCTGAACAATAATATGGGAGTAGTGATTGAGTCAAGATAAACACATTAAAATAATAATAGGTCATCATAGACATGATATTTAATATTTAGATATACTTAGAAAGTTATATAATATAGATAATACAATCAATAACTACAAAGAAAGAAATAGAGTCAATATCCAATGCAATAGGGATTCTCAATCAAACATAATGCAAGAAGCTAAGGCATTTAAAAGTGCTAAAGTAAAAGATGATGCAAATAGAAAAGGTCAGCTAGAAGCTTCAATATCTAAAGAATAAGTAGAGACCAACAAAGTATATGGAAATAAGTGACTATGTCAAATTCCCTATAAGAACTCAATGTAAATGCATAAAAAAGAGGAATGACTGATAGGAAAGAATTCACTAAAATGAAAGTAGTTTTTGGATGCCTATCAAATGTTCTTGTAATCAAAACACAACCGCAAATTGCCCTCAATAAAGAGGATCATTGTGAAGAAAGATTTTGCAAGGCAACCTTGTATTTTCCCAATGTGCTTATAGCATGGTGAGGAAATAATGAAAAGGAAATGCTCTAGTTGGGATCTTACAATAGTGAAGGAAGGTGCAAATGAATAATCTTTCATGGAGATTATTTTTAAAAATATTTCAAAGCCCCCATTAAGAAGAGGTGCACTCACACCATATTTCACACCAAAATTGAGCAACATAATGGCCCAAGTGTATATTCCTATGAGTAAGGGAGAATTATTATTTTTGTTGAATATTTTAAATAATTCGATTATTCTAAATGGAAGCCATTTTTCTAAATATTTTGCTAATGAGAACTATCGAGTGTAGAAATATTCTAGACCAAACTCAATACCATATTTAATGGCATGATATTACCATCTCTTGGAAGCTATCTAGGAAGGGTTTGATTTTATTGTTGCTAATACAGTTGACATTATTATAGGATAATTGCACAAATGGTTGTTGTAGTTTGGGACAAAAGGGCTGCATTGACTGAGCAATACTCGCTCAAGTAGGACTCGATCGAGGCCATGTGTGTGCCATTTGGTGCCTACATGCTAAGGGGTACTCGACCAAGCACCCCTTAGTCAAGTGCCTCGAGCGGTATAAATGTTCCCAACGACCCTTCTAGCTCCTCATTTTGCACAAAGGGGCTAGAAGAGCAGCATACAATGATCTACACAAGACATTTGACTGAGCAAAGGTAAGTCATTTTTTATTTATTTTTTGTTGTCTTTTTTTTTTTTTTCATTTAATTTTATTAATACAATAGTTAAAATTTAGTTTTTCAATTTATATGTAATTAGATGTGTTAATTTGTAGTTATATGATAGTTAAAATAGTAATGAAATAATTGTTAGGTATAATAGTTAAAATTTGTTAATTAAATGTTGTATTAGTTAAAATGTGTTAATTTTAGTTATATTGATCAAATGTGTTAATTTTTAGTTATATTTAATAGTTAAAATTTAGTTTTTCAATATTTAATAGATGCATTTTGATAACATAATCTAATTAATAATATTTGTTTTGGAGGAAAATTTTTGTGTGTATAAATACTAAAAAATAGGTGTTGTAGTTTTTACATTAATTAAATTTTAGTGTTTAGACCTTCAAGACAAGTACAAAATAAACACTAAAACATGCCCCCAAAAAATTGTGACAACAAAGAAGCACAACATAATCTCATTTTGTATATATAATGTGAATAAAAGTCAAGATAATAGATAGATGAAATGTACTAATAAACAAGATGAACAACGTACTAATTTAGACAAGATTTTCCTCAATTTATTTTTCTTATTAATTAAATGCACATCCTCTATATATAGTTAACATTTACTGTTCTCCATTGTCATACTCTTCACCTTTCTAAAATTGCAAATCTATCCCTATAACACTCTATCAAAGTATAGATCACATCTCTATTAGAAATAGATAATACTAAGAGGTGGGGGGGTAATCGTAAATCAGTATTCTACAAACTTTTTGCCCACAACTGAATATTGTTAATTACTTTATAACTTGCATATGAAAGTAAACCAACAATGTTGAATAGTAAATATATCCATACACATAGAGAACTCATAACACCATTATTTTTTAACTAGGGAAACCCTGGCCTAGGGAAAACCTTGGTGGGGATGATACCCACAAGATGATTCACTAAACAAAAGGATCTTATTAAGGATATCGACCCTGTTAGGAGTCTATGAAGTGCATACAGTGTCTCGAGTCCTTGTTAGAGGACTAGCCCTTGTTAGAAGCCTCAAACCTATTAGGAGTTGCTTCAACCTTGTTAGGAATTGGTTGATCAAATACAATATATGCAAGAAGAGCCCACTGCCCTAACATACAATAAAGTTCTTCACAAGAGTATATATACATACAATACTTTCTGACTATTGTAATTTGCACTTTCTTTCATCATACATCAAATCTTGCATCACATAAGGCTCATATATCTTTCAAGCTATCTATAAAATATTTCGCATATCATACCAATTCCACATATAACACACTTATGTGTGCAAGATAAGATCTTTACTTATACTTCACAAATTAATAATTCTCTGCTTAGTTAGCCTTCATGTCTTCACACACTTGATATAATATAAAATAACTTATGGAATAATATCCACAAAGTAATCTCATCATGACTTAGTAATTATTTTGTCACCAAAATAATTCCTTAAGTCGTACAACTCAATTTTCTACTATGCTTTGTTCTTCTCTGTCCAATACCTGTAAGATATTTCAACTGTAACTTACTTCATACCATCTGTAAACATCTGCACAATTAACCACATCATCATGACATTTTCATAAAGCTACCCTCAACTATGCATAAGATAATTCTAAGTGTGTCATCCATACACATCATATTTTTCTTTAAGCTATTACAAACTATCTAACACCTAGATAATTTTCTAACTCTAAATGCGTAAATGAAATGTTGAATATATTTTTCCATAAATGACAACACTCAAGACATCTTACTAAGCATATCACTAACAATCTCCCCCATTGGCATTGATGGTAACATTTGGGAAAATTGGATAAGTCCCAAAATGATGTCATGCATAATAAAATAGATAAAAGTAACTACACAGAAATTACATTCAAAACATAACAATTTTATTCATGTTTTGATGGATCATTACATTTGTTATCACTCCTTACATTGATACATAAGTGTACTCTCCCTTACATATACAATCATATAATTTACATATTAATAATCCTTTCCCATACATACAATTTCTCTTACATATTACCCCCCCTTTGACATCAATCGCAAAGGTTTCAAAAACTGTACACATAAACTGGGTGGCTTGTTGTTGATCAACTTGATATTTTGGAAAAACTACACACACACACACACACACACACACACACACACACACACACACACACACACACACACACACACACACACACACACACACACACACACACACACACATACAAGTTTTAGTCTTTCCACTTCCTTATTCCAGTTCTCCTTTATTGTATCAGAGATACTGATTAGTTCACATAGTGCATAAGATGCCACTTCAACTACACTCAAGTTAGTATAGGCAAACTTATCATAGAGAGCCTTTGCTGCAAGACATTCCTCTAGTTGCCTTTGCAGAATGCTAATCTTTGGTGACAAGATTTCTTTGAGAATAGAGAACCTTTTTGCTACATTTTTCTTATCAAACTCCAATCCTCTAATCACATTATGGATCTTCTCCACTTCTCCTCCACAATCCTCAATATTGGTCTTTGGGAGCTATAATTTTGTAGTGAGTGTGTCAAGATCACTCAACTTACCCTTTATTTGACTCTCAAATTTTGTTAGGTACTTGTATGACAATGTACACTATCCATACAACTTCTTACCTTCAACAATGTGTTTCCTTAACTCCTTGATGCTTACATCAAGTGCCTTCAAGTCATTTCTCACATCTGTGCACATTGTATCAAAAAGTGTTGCATCATGCTTGCACTGAAGCTACCTCAGATAATGTTGTGAATTCCTCATCAATTTTTTTACCAATTCCTCTCTTCTTTCAATCTCTCAACTTCTTTCTTTGACTTTTCTTCTACTTTCTTCCTTTCGTTCCTCTTGTTTCTTCTTTCTTTCCTCTTCTTCTTTCTTTTCCTTTTTCTCTTCTTATTTCTTTTTATTTTCTTCTTATTCTTGCCTTACCTCTTCTTTTCTCTTCTCCTTAGCCCATTTCTTCTTTTCCTCTTCTTGATCATCATCAAAGCTAGAGTATGTTGTGATATTGCCAACAATGGATTGGCCAATGCTATAAAAGGATTCTCCTTTGCATCCATAGTTATGTGTGTACTGTCCACTTGCATGGATTCATTACCCATAACAATGTGCGGTGGTGAGAATGCACGTTGTGTCTCTTCTACTTCTTCCTCATCATTGGAAGGTGTACTTGCTTGTACATAAGATGGGCTCTCAGGTTTGGACCACACACTCATCTTTTCTATTGTAGGCATTGAGGTCATGTATTTCACAATGGCCTCCTTTGTTTCCTTTTTCACATCCTCACAGTTGCCTCCGATCAGAAGAATTGATCTTCTTTTGTTCCTCGGCAAGGGCTCAATACCCTTAAAATTTCTAAGTCCTCTTTAGAGTTAACTTTAGATAACTTGTTGATTATAGTCTCTCTTAACTTAGTGTCCTCCTTTGTAAATCTTTTCTTTCTATTTAGTAACCTATTATATAGGTCCTCTAGAATCTTATTCTAAATGCTATCAAATCTCTTATTCCACAAAATCAATTTTCCTTACCATGGCATTTTCTAGTTGCCTTGTATCCATATTATTGTACAAACTATAATACTTATTTAACTATACAAAATTATCATCATTAATGATTTGCATGCTAAGGTTTTCTGCCTTTGGCTTCCATGCTTTCTTTCCTGCTAGTGTCATGCCTTCTTGCATGACTTGCTCTACCAATCTATCCTCGGCTTCATCCTCAAAATCCTCATAATCACCGACTTGTAGTGTCTTCCTTCTCTTTCCTAGTCTATTGGTGGCCTGCTTGAACCTTTTCTTGGTGGACGGTATTGGTTCTTGCTTAACCTTCACCAGTCTTTCTGACTTTCTCTGTGCAACAAGTGTTTCCACCTGTAACTACCTCCTTGGTTGATCACTTCTTGTTCTTATTGGTTGTAGTTGTGCAACTGCTACAAATGGTACTTGCACACTAGGTTCAACAATAGTTACACCTATTGAAGGTGTTGCAATAACAATAGGTGTTGTTGCTATCACTTCTGATTGCCCACTTGCCTTCATCTCTAGTGTAATTTTTTTAACTTCATTGAATTCTTCTCGAGTCATGCCTGACTCCTTAAGGATGGATTTAATTAATTTTTCTATTTTCTTCTTGCTTTCCTTGCTGTGAAGTTCATAATTAACTTCTCTCATCTTCTCTTCATAGGTTCCCCATCTAGGGCACTCAGTGTCCTTCTCAGATTGGAGTATGATCTATGCATACCCTTCAATAAGTTTTGAGCTCATCTCATATCCCATGGGCTCTATGAATTTTATCCTTGGTTCCATAGCTTCCATGTAGGTGTTATCAGTTTCCATCATGAAGCATATATCATCCTTATACTTCTCCACCATGGAGGGAGGTATTTTGTACCTCTATTTCATTTCAGTTTGGACATTCTTTATCATTCTTTCAATATCATTATCTTTGACACTCTCTAGCTTTGATTTGTAGCATTGAGTTACCAAATTCATTGAGCACTCATTGCTCTCCCAATTAGTCATCCCTGGGAACTTATTTATTGCATAAAAGAATAAATGAGTCAATAAGGACTCAAATTTGAATACTGCATTCTTTGTCTTCTTCAATTTTGCAATGTTATCCAACAATAGTAATCTGAATATCTCACATAGATCACTTTCCTTCCTTGAACTGCCATTACATAAGCTATGTACAAGCATCCAACTAGTACTGAGTTAACCCTTGAACCATGTTCAAACTTGTATCCTAAGATCTTACTCAATAACTTTACTCCTTTGTCCTAAATTGTATCAACCTTCATGTTTCTTCTGTCAAATCTAGTATTTAGGTTTGTTTCAACCATCTTCCTTACATTCTTTTCATTTACAGGATTGCAACCCTCATTAAATAGTCTTGTGAACTTGTGAATTAGGTCATTATCAATTATGACATGCTCATCTCCTAACCAAAACATTGCATCATGTACACTACTCAAAATGATTTGGGTCAAATCACGGTTATCAAACTCAATATAAAACATATTCTTCACTAGGTTCAACTCATTCAGGTGCACATACTTAGACTTCGAGGTTAGGTTATTATTACACATGACTCCTAAGTCCTTGTGTATATCCTCATCTCCTATACTCTCAATCTTGTAGTGGGTATAACTTCTAATATCTCCAACATGAAGCACTTTTTGCGGGACTTGTGAAAATGTGCCTAATGGATCATCCAAAAGAGAAGCAAATGAATGTTTCTTGAATACATATCTTGAACTTTAACTAACATCATAAACCTACTATCTATCCATTGTATCTCTAACTGTATGCACTAAAAACTTAATTTGACCTTTGTAAAATACCTTAAAAGTTGCGTTTAGGGCTTCTATAATTTTGCACTTGAAGAACTTCTTTTCACACTCCAAATTGTTGTTAAATCGCTCTTCAATTCACTCTAGACACTTTGCAAGATCAAATGGTTCTCACAATCTTGTTTGTGATACTTAAATCATTTCAAATCGCACTACACATTAAATGTGTATCTACCAAAAATTCATAAACTATCTCTATTTACTAGTAACTTTGTTTTCTTTCTCAAATCTTCTTGAGATCGTATCTTTTCTTGTGCACTCGATCATAGCTTCCTTTCTATGTCTTCTACCTTTTGTTAACTACACAACTTCTAATCCTTTCTCTACCATCAATTCTAACCAACTAATGCTTTGTCTCTGCTACAACTGCTCAATTCAGATAGGATGAGTCACAAACAATTGTTGCATTCAATTTCTCATCAAGTGCATTGAAATATTGTTCTTCCAAAATTGTATACAAACTTTCGAGATCCTTAGCTTTCACAAATGCTTCCTTGAATTCATCAACATGATCCTTGATTTCTTCCTTTTGACTGTTATCACTGACATTTCTATTCCTTCTATCATTTCTATTGTTGTTCCTTTTGTTATTAGGATTCCTATTGGAATTCCTTCTATCCATTCTGTTATATCTTATTGTGTGTCCAGAGTTATTGCATAATTGACATACATGTGCATTCCTTCTTTGATTGGTTCCATTTTGACTATTAGGTAATCTACAATTCCTTGCAATCTGTTTAGGATTGTTACACTTGTAACACACGAACTATTTATTTTCTCCATCGGATGTTCCTCCATCATTAGATATGTTCTCTGATCTCCCTCTTTCATTACCTACAAGGTTAGTGTTCCTAAACGTTCTACTATTTGCATTATCATCATCAAACCTAGGTTTCTTACAATCTTCTACTTTATGTCCATAACCATGACAATTATAACAATAGAAATTAGTAATAGGTTTAAAAGACTTACCTGTGCAATCTCTTGTCATTTAACCAACTTCATTACATATGTAACATCTACCTTTGAACTCATGTTTGTTGATCTCAGATTGGTTTTGACAAGTGAGTGTCAGCACACTTAAGTCTTTTACTTAGTTCATGTTGAACTTGTAATGCATGTCGAGAACATTTGAATAATAGATTATGCTGAGTTGCAATGAGTTTCAAGTCACTCATGTGCCAAGTCACTCAGGTGTTGAGTAGACAAACCATGCTAAGTGATTCAAGTGTCGAGTAAAATAGTAGATGCCAAGCAGTTTAGGTGCTGAGTCAGAAGCATAATTATAGTAGATGTCGAGCATCAGTGACTTCATATGCCAAGTAACACAGATTGGACATGCTTGTTTGTTATGGCACAAACAACTATGTAAACCATTTTTTAGCTAACTTAAAGATAGATCTTGATCTTTTGAGGATAAGGACAAATCTATATGCAAATTCCCTATGCAATTACATGGAGCCAATCAAAAAATAGAAAAGTTTAAGCAACAAAATGGATGAATCTCAACCATAGATTCGTACCTAACCCTAAGCCACCAAAGTCTTTATAAGGAATAAAAAGCCCTAAACTTTTCGTGACTAGGAATAGAAAACAATGTAACAAGGGATGAATGATCAAACTGGAGAAGCAAACAAGACAGTTTGCGGAAGCATTCAAGGTGACTTAGCAATGAGAGTGAATTGTAGAATCAGTTAAGTGAAGAATAGAGGATAGAGAAGGTTACAACATTGATATATCTCATCATAAAAGGATCAAGAAGGACATTGTGCAGAGTTGATCTTTACTTAGGCAAGCCAGTGCCAATCACAAGATCTATGCTAAAACATCTTAACAGGTGATTTTAGTTAAATCTCCTAGGTGGAGTAGTCCTAATAGGCTTTATCAAATCCTTTAATAGGGTGGCATTCCAAGTAAATGACCTAAAGTCCTTTATCCGGGCACACTTCTAATAGGGTGTTAAAATCCTCTAACAAAGTGGGACTTAACAGTCTCTGTAAGCCTTTAACAAGACATGCCTTTCACATGGAAGATCATGTTTCATGGTCAAACTATTGTAACCTTAATTGGCTACACTTTATTGTTGCAAGAGTAAAGATTTGTGGGTGTCATCCCCACCCCAATTTTACATTCTTATTTGGAGGCTTTCTAGGTAATCATATATGGTGTTAAGTGTGTGTGTTTGTTTACATGTCTTAGATGCATTTACTTTACATGTTATTTTTAGTTTATCTATGCATCTAATGAATGGTGAAAGTTTTATGTGTTGAAGTTTAAACTCTTGATTCACCCCCCACCCCCTCTCGGAAGAATACCTTTCCTATTTGTAATTCCAACAATTGGTATCAGAGCCAAGTTCTCAGAAGGAGAAGCTTTGCAGCTTAGAGTAAATATCTCTAAATGGAAGTCTACAAACTGGGAAAGATTATTGAGAATCAAGGAATTGAGATACAACTTGTTCTACATCAACTTGATGAAGCCAGAGAATAGTTAAGCAAATCATTAAAGAGAAGGAAAGAGATTGCCATTGTAGAGAATGGCACACAATACAAAGAGATCGACACCACCAAGCTATTTGCCAATGGAAACTCCAACGAATTTGATGCAGTGATTGTAGATCTAATGGAAAAGAATAGAGTACAAGTTGAGGAGATCAAAAATTTCAAGTTAGAACAAGAATCTCAATCCATGATGCTATGTGAGGTAACTAAACAAAAGAAGAGTGCCATAGAAGAGAAGGCCATGATTGAAGAAGACAAAAGAAATCTAGTAAAAAAATTGGAAGAGAAGTCAATAGAGCTAACCAGAATCTCCAACATGCAATTGGATACCCTAAGCCAGATGATGAATGCTCATCATGAGTTGAATGTCAAAGACATTGAGATAACCACATTGAAGTTGTAGAATGAACAACTACAAAATGACCTGAAAAGAGAAAGAGAGATTGGTGAAAGTTTCAACAAACCAAATGAAGCCATCAAGTACTTTGAACAATTATTAAGATCCCCTAGATCCAACAATGATGCATCAGGATTGGGCTACACAAGCACTGAAAAAAAGAATCATCCAAAGTCACTAAAGAAAGAAACATTAAAGGTAAGAACTCCAAAACCATTTGTCATTTTTGTGGTAAGAAAGGACATATTGCTAATGTGTGTAGGAGCAAGAATCAACATGTCAAGCCTAAAAACATGACTCATTGTCATAAGTGCAACAAGCAAGGCCATTAGGCACATGAATGCAAAACTATAACTATGAATGCACCAAGATTTGAAGGTTACTACTACAATTGTTAGAAATATGGACATAGAGCCTTTGAATGCAAATCCAAATCCACATGGTCATAAAAAAAGTTAGTAAAGGAAAGAAGCCATGGACACTTTTATAATTGGGATTACAACACAAGACAAAGCTGTCATTATTGTCAAGAGTATGGAAATATCCCTTAGAATTGCATTAGAACACACTTTAGTGGTAACTACAATAGATGGTTGAGTCAAACTACATGTTTTAGTTGTTTGAAGACTAGTCATATTAGTAAGCATTGTCCAACTAGGTCAAAGGCACCCAATTATGAGTTCGACAAAGGAAAAGGCAAGGCAGATGTTGAACACATCAGAGGTGAGATGAACAAGATATGGAAAAAGAGAGATGGATGCAGTACATCAAATGGAGTAGGGATCACTTCACCTAATAGGTCAAGTGGTCACACCTCATCAAACTAAGCAAATAAGAGGTATGAGGGACTAATACTCAAGAGTTATATCATACATCAGTTCCCAAAGAAAATAGCACTGAAAAGAATGGATTAGCATGAATAAAGATGCAAGATGTTGTGAAAAAAAAATTCAAGGTTAAAACTTTAAGTTTTAATGTTGTTGCCGAGCATGGAAAGTCTTCAACGGATGCCGAGTGGAATACTAGTTAATGTTGAGCTACCAGATTAAGTCAGTTGATGCCGAGTCTATAGTAGCTTCCGAGTGATGGTAATATTAATAGATGCTGAGTGGATCAAAAATTGTGTTGATGCCAAGTTTACAACTATACAAGCACAAGCATTAAATGCAAGGTTTTGAAGGGTATATGGTAGATTTTCACTCATTTTTCATCATTTTGAATTCAAGCAAGAGCAAGCAGAGTAGAAGGTGACTCAAAAATTTGTTCAAGGAATTCACAAAGATCTCAAAGACATTTTCACACCAGCTCTCCAAGATTTCCAAGGCATTTATCATAAGTTGAGCTATGCAATTTACATTTGCATAAACCCTAGTTTGTCAAATGGCGTCTAGCTCAAGGAACATAGAAGGGAAAGAGGTTTTAAATGTTTAGCTAGTCAATAACCAGGTTAAACAACCTATATTCAAAACCATCCTTGACATAGCGTATAAATAAGACCCCTCAAGCACACTTTCCATGATTCTGCTAAAAGTAATTATGATTCAAGATGTTAGAAAATGCTATAATTGTAAGATAAGAGGAATAGGTGATATGGAAATCAGAGAAGCCTACAACAAATTGTGTGAAAATGGTGTTCTAAAGGAACAATTCAAAATAGTTGAAAGGAAGGGTTTGATGCGTGCCCTAGATTTTCCCACAGTATTCAAAACTAAATGGATAAAGATTGTATTGAGCCGAATACACGATGGATCCTTGTGGCTGGAAGATGGACCAATTAAAATATCAAAGAGAATAATTCACAGGGTAATTGGCTACCCAACCCTAGATCAACCCAAGACTCTGCAGAGTGACTCCAAAGAAGTTATAAAGAAAAATACAGGAGCCAAATGGAACAAGAGAGGAATGACAATAGACACTATCACCGATCCATCATTAGAATTTGCCATTAGGATAATTTCACACGAATTCTATCAATCCAATTGATTGAATAGTGTACCCTGTATTGTAGTAGATGTGGGATACAAAATTGTGAAGAAAGATCATACTTATGATCTAGCCAAGCTTCAATTGCAACAACTAATGGAAAACCTTGGAACAATTAGGAAAACCAAGAGTGCATAGTGCAAATTTGGATAAATACTTGTCTATATATTCTTCTATCTACATAATACTTTCCCTCCTTTGGCAAAGTAAGTTGGAAAACAAACAGATTATTTGTTATGCAAATAAATGAGTATATTGAACAGATGGGAGAAAATTTTGAAACACTTATGACTAGCTATTTTGAGGATTCAAGAAGTCAATGAAGCAAAGAATGAGGATACCTATTTCACTAATTGAGAAACACTATAATGATGTATGTTTCCTAGTTGATGTTGATTACACCTTTATACAGGCTACCATACCAAGGGTCAGATGGTTAAGACCACTTGGATATGAAATCAATGGTGATGAAGCATCTACAACAATCACAACACTCCTAGCAGAGGATATTGACAAAAGTGCCAAAATATTTGGCAATTATGATGTGATGAAATCAAAGATTAAGATGGAGTTAAAAACTGCCACTACACTTAAAAAGAAAGATAAGCTGGTAAAGAAGCTTAAGGCCAAATTTGGTGGAGTAGGTGAGGAAGAAGAGGAAGAAGATGAAGAGGATGAAGAGGAAGAGCAAGAACAAACCCAATAACCTCTTGCATTGACCCAAGGCTTACGAGAGGATAAGGAAGAGGAAATAGAAGGTGTTGAGGAAGAAAAAGTCGAGGAAGCGCCAACACATTTCAAGCCAAAAAAGAGAAAGGCTAAGGCATAACCTATGGCTAAGACAAAGGCAAAGAAAATTGCAAAGCCAAGCCCATCCAAGCCTACTACCCCTACCACCAGAGCGAACACACGTGCAAGCACACAAAAGGCCAAAGAAAAGACTAAGGCTACAAAATAAAGAGACCAAGTGCAGAAGAAATAGAGAAGAAAATATATTGCATAGCCTGATTCAGATGAAGAAAGAATTGAATCAGAAGACACAAGCCAATTCAAAATGGTAAGTTACAAACCACTTTTGATCTTGAAAATATCTGTGAAAATGTCAAAAATAATGCAAATTTATCTGGTTTGAAAAATATTTATTTTGAAAAACTTGGAAGAGAGGAGAAGAATTTAGTAGAAGTAGTATATGTAATGATCTCTAAATTCAAGAATACTCCACTTGAATTTGACAACACTATACAAAAGGGCTTATATGACACTATTGAACAGAAGTGGCATTATTGCTTAAACCTAGAAAAACAAATTAGAGAGTCAACATTAACCCAGGTAATACCAGAATTAACAAAAGGGCAGATTTCTAAGGAAAACAAAAAATATGATGGAAGGTTTGCATCAAAGTATAGAGCCTTCAACATTCTTCAAAATAACATTGAAGATGTTGTAAAGAAATCCACCCCAATGTGGAAATTGATTTATGGATTAACAACTATTAAACAAGTAGAAGAGGATCCCTTTGAGGGTAGAAATGATGATGATAATGATGATGAAAAAGAAAAAGATAATACTATTGAGGAGGAAACACAAAAGAAAATTGATGACACGACAATAGCTGAATAGCAACAAGAAGGACGGAGTGTGCAAGACACATAAATGCCAAGTGTCAGCCCTCCCATGACACTAGTGCAACTACAAAAATTATGATTGTTAAGGATGTTCCTGATGTTTCAGCTCAAAACATCAATCCTTTAACTCTATAAGATTTGACAAAGATACTAGACCAATCTACACTACAAGCAAGGTTGTGTGAAAATCCAGTATTGGTTAGTGTAGATGAGCTTCAAAAGGTAGTAGCCGATATCACAAGGGACGAGGTGAATACACAAGAATCACCTTCTATCCCTAAAATTACTCAAATACAACCTTCAATCTAAACAGTAGTAGATAGATCTACTAAGGTGGATACTAATATCAAAATTGACACAAGTGACAAAGTTGCTACTATTGAAAGGAAGCAGGAAGACAAAATAGGATAGATAGATGCATTTTTACCTAAGGCACAAGAACAAAGTGCTACTTAAATAATTGTGATTGATAAGAGCATATTTGAAGAGAGTAAGGATACACTAAAGGAAAAGGAGCAAGAGGCCATTCAAGAATTGGTAACTTTACCAACATCTGGTACATCTCCTACAAAAATCCTTCAGAAGCTGAGCATGGAAGCTGTACCACTACAAATCTCAACACCAGGCTCGAGCTCTTCAAAAATTGAAAAGGTAATTCACTATGGTGACATCACTTTAGATGAAGAGATAATTATTCCTAAGTATGATTATGATACAATGACTATAGAGCAAATAGGAATTTTGCAACAAGCTTTAGAAAGAAGAAGCATTAGGAAATTCTTAGGAAAGAGTATAGGCAAAAGCAAACATTGCAAGAAATTAAAGACATCTTCTTAGATGCATTTAGCTTGCCTACACTTGAAGAGACAAAGCCACTATTAGAACAATTTTCAGATATTGTGGAAAAGGTCAACAATGAAGACATGGATACATGTGCTAAACTTTTAGAGTGGTTAGAAAAGAAATTATAGGGCAAGGTCAATGAGAAAATATCTAGTGAGATAACAGTGACTGAAGTTGCACTGGCAACTAAGGTTAAGGATGTGAAGAAGGTACTTGAGAATATTTTCTCATTGTACACCAAATTGTGTGACCCTACACTCGTCACCCAAGAGATCAAACATAGAATTCTGAGTCTAGAGAGGAATCTAAACTTTTAGGTACATAGCTACCTCAAAACCCAGCTCAGAGTGAGAAGCATTTTCATGCATTGCTTCAATCACAGAGTTAATTAGCTATGTTAATAGTAGAAGAGGCTAATATAAGAGCCAAATTAACAAATATTCAAGCCTCCCTTACCCCACACATGGAAATTCTCCATAATGAGCTAGGTTATGCAGAAACTCTACTGAAGAAAGACCCCAATCTTTCTACACTAGATGGCCTAGTACACCTTGTAACAGAGCTAGCTATCTAACTCAAGTCATTGGATGTTACATGTGACAACTGGGATGTAGCTCTTAAGATCATCATGGAAGTCCATAAATCCTTTTTGGACAAATACACTATAAGTCTATAGCCCATTTGACATAAGTGTTAAAAAGGGGGAGTAAGTCAACAAAATGGGGGAGTAAGAAAGTAAAGAAAACAAGGGGGAGAATAGTGCAATGAGGAGATACCAAGGAGTAAGAAAGTAAAGAAAGCAAGGGGGAGAATAGTGCAAGGAGGAGACAACAAAAAGGGAGAGAATAAAGAAAAGAGGAGCAAGAAAAAGAAACACTGCAACATACAAAAGAGTATAAGTGCATTGAAGTCAAAGAGTGTTAGTAAAATCAAATCTACTCAAAATGGAGAACAGATTTTGGATCCAAAAAAGGCATATTAACTCAGGGGGAGTTATAAATTTTGAGATATATAGGTTATTGCAAAATTTTGAAATTTTGAAGTTTTGTATATAAGCTGAGCCATGGATATGTTATTCTTGAGAATATTAAATTGATTATGTATATTTAAGTGTTTTTGACACTCATATCATAGGGGGAGATTGTTGATCTCAGATTGGTTTTGACAATTGAGTGTCAACACACTTAAGTCTTTTACTTAGTTCATGTTGAACCAGCAATGCATGTTGAGTACAACATGTGAATAATAGACTAAGCCGAGTTGCAATGAGTGTCAAGTCACTCATGTGCTGATTCACTCAGGTGTCAAGCAGACAAACCATACTAAGTGATTCAAGTGCCGAGTAAAATAGTAGATACCAAGCAGTTCAAATGTTGAGTCAAAAGCAGAATTACAGTAGATTTTGTGCATCAGTGACTTCATATGTTGAGTAACACAGATTGGACATACTTGTTTGTTAGGGCACAAATAACTATGTAAACCATTTTTCAGTCAACTTAAAGATAGATCTTGATCTTTTGAAGATAAGGACAAATCTATATGCAGATTTCCTATGCAATTACATGTAGAGGAAGGTTTAAGCGACAAAATGGATGAATCTCAGTCATAGATTCATACCTAACCCTAAGCCACTGAAGTCTTTATAAGGAAGAAAAATCCCTAAACTTTTCATGACTAGGAATAGAAAACAATGTAACAAGGGGTGAATGATCAAATTGGAGAAGTGAACAAGATAGTTTGCAAAAGCATTCAAGGTGACTTAGCAGTGAGAGTGAATTGCAGAATTAGTTAAGTGAAGAACAGAGGATAGAGAATGTTACAACATTGATATATCTGATCATAAAAGGATCAAGAAGGAAATTGTGTGGAGTTGATCTTTAATTAAGCAAGCTAGTGCCAATCAAAAGATCTATGCTGAAACATCTTAACAGGTGATTTTAGTTAAATCTCCTAGGCAAAGTAGTCCTAACAGGCTTTATCAAATCCTTTAACAAGGTGATATTCCAAGTGAATGACCTAAAGTCCTTTAACCGGACACACTTCTAATAGGGTGTTAAAATCCTCTAACAAGGTGGAACTTAATAGTCTCTGTAAGCCTTTAATAGGGCAAGCCTTTCATAGGGTAGATCATGTTTCATGGTCAAGCTATTGTAACCTTAATTGGGTACACTTTATTGCTGCAAGAGTAAAGACTTGTGGGTGTCCTCCCTATCACAGTTTTACTTTCTCATTTGGATGGTTTCTAGGTAATCATATTTGGTGTTAAGTGTGTGTGTTTGATTACATGTAAAAATAGATGCATTTACTTTACATGTTATTTTTAGTTTATATATGCATCTAATGAATGGTAAAGTTTTATGTGTTAAAGTTTAAACTCTTGATCCACCCCCCCTCTTAGAAATTTACCTTTCCTATTTGTAATTCTAACAATGTCTCACTTCCTTGGGTGGTACATCTTGCTCAGGTTTATAAACTTGCTATTTTTTCTTTGGTTCATCGTGTTTCATTGAAAAATCAACTAATTCAATCTATTTTGATACTTGAGTTGTTGACCTTGGTTCTACCTTACTCAAATAAGATTCTTTAGGGGATTCAACAACTGGATTTTGGTCTCTTCTAATTTCAACTTTCTTGGCTAATTTCTCTCCAATGAGATATCCAAGTCTTGTCTTATCATAAGAAGGTCTCTGGTGAAATATCTATTCATTGGTCTTCTTACTACTAGAATAAAGTTTCTCTAACTGTTTCTTAGCTTGTGTCAATTTTCCTTTCACAATGATATTGTACTTTTCTAATTTTGCATGCTCAATCTTAATAGAATCTAATTTAGATATTACTTGACTCAATTGGGATCTAAGGTCTACATTCTGAGATTTTAAATCAAGTTCACTCTTACTACCATCTTTCTTAAGACTCAACTTAAGTTCAACAATTTTTAGTTCATGTTTCAAGATCTCATTTTCTTTTTTGAGATTTCCTACTTCAGCATTGTTACTAGTCTGTGCAATTTATACCTTTACAAATTTCAAATCATCCATCTTGTCTTTCAATTTCCCAATGTAAACTTTTGCATCTTTGTACCTATCTTTCAGGTTATCTCTTTCTAAGTAGGAGATAATTTCCACAGCTAGTCAAATTGTGATATGAATATCAGGATTTAACTGTGTGATTTTGAGTCAAACTCGATGACCCATATTTCATGAGTAGTGATTCAACATGAATCCATCTTTCATGAGTAGTGTTCCATTTATTCTCATGAGATATGGATTCATGTTGAATCACTACTCATGAAATATGGGTCATCGAGTTTGACTCAAAATCACACAGTTAAATCCTGATATTCATATCACAATTATCTCTTTCTTCTGTAAGGTCAATCTTTTCAAGAGCTTCTTCAAGGTTTCTCTTTAACTGTTTCATATCCATAGGGATCTTACTCAAGTTGTTAAGCTTCTTTAGAGTAACTATGTTGTGATACCAATTGTTAGAAATAGATAATACTTGGATGGGGGTGGTGAATCAGTATTCTACAAACTTTTCTCCACAACTGAATATTATCAATTATTTTATAACTTTCATATGAAAGTAAGCCAACAATGCTAAACAACAATATAACCATACACATAGAGAACTCATAACACCATTATTTGTTAACTAGGGAAACCCTGACCAAGGAAAAATCTCGGTGGGGATTATACCCACAAGATGATTCACTAAACAAAAGGATCTTGTTAAGGATATTGACCATGCTAGGAGTCTATGAAGTACATATAGTGTCTTGAGTCCTTGTTAGAGGACTAGGCCTTATTAAAAGCTCAACCCTACTAGGAGTTCCTTCAACCATATTAGGAGTTGGTAGATCAAATACAATGTATGCAAGAAGAGCCCACTACCCTAACATGCATTTATACAATAAAGTTTGTCACAAGAGTAGATGTATATACAATACTTTATGACTGTTGTAATTCTTACTTTCTCTAATCATACATTAGATCTCACATCACATTAAACTCTTATATCTTTCAAGCTATTCGTACAATATTTCACATATCATACCACTTCCACATATAGCACACTTATCTATGCAAGATAAGATCTTACTTATACTTAGCAAATTAATAATTCCTTGCTCAGTCAGCCTTCATGTCTTCACACACTTGATATAATATAAAAAAAATTATGAAATAATATCCACAAAGTCATCTCATCAAGACTTAGTAATTATTTTGTCACCAAAATAATTCCTTAAGTCATACAACTCAATTCTTTGTTATGCTCTATTCTAATTTGTCAAATACCTGTACGATATTTCAACTGTAACTTGCATCATATTGTCAGTACAAATCTAGGAACTTAACCACGTCGTCATGAAATTTTCATAAAGTTATCCTCAACTACACATAAAGCTAATTCAAAGTGTGTTGTCCATAAATGACAACACTCAAGACATATTACTAATCATATTTCTAACAATATCGTAAAGAAAAATACTATAATATAGACCACTCTATCAAAATATAGACAATTCAACTAGTAAGAAAATTTGATGACCTTTCAAATATACACCCAAGCGAAAAATTCTGAATTTTATCTATGAGAATATCACGTAAGAAAATACAACAAAGGAATGAAATAACACATACCATCTTTCATTACCTATAAATCATTTGAAATGTTGAGATTAATATGCTATCTTTATGAATGGATGTATTTCTCATTACAACTTTAGTGCTTAATGCATTTTCTTTAATCAATACAAAGTATTAACCTTCATAAATAACATAATCTCTATCATTGGGAAATGAATTATTTCTCTCTACTCACTCGCTTTCATGTCTCTCTCATCATTCTCTCTTTGCTCAAGTTTTCTCTCTCCTCACTCTCTTTTGGGTCTCTCTCCTCATTCTATCTCTCTTAGGTCACTCTCTTTGACATCTCTAGATCCTCACTTTCTCTCTCCTCGTTCTATCTATGTGCTTGAAAGTGAACTCTCTTTCATCATAACTCTTTCTCTCTCCTCATTCTATAATGTCCTTGAAAGTGAATTCTCTCTTTCTCCTCACTCTCTTTTAGTTCTCCAGTCCTCACTTTCTCTCTCCTCATTCTATCTTTGTCCTTGAAAGTGAACTCTCTCTCCTCACTTTCTCTCTCTTCATTGTGTCCCCTCACTTTCTCTCTCTGCACTTTGGCCTCACTTTAATATTTTTATTTTATCTATATTTTATGCATGTAAATGTAAAATTTATGATTTTAAATACTCATGTGTCTTAAGGGGATATATGTACATTTTATTCAACCATGTTAAATTCAAGAGCTTCTAATGCTTTTAAGTTAGAAATTATTCTTAAGTTTAAAGATTATTTGAATGTACATGTAGTTTGAAGGATGCAATTTACAAATTTATGTACACACACACACACACACATGCATGCATTAGATTGATTATTTTTACTAAATGCTAATTTTATATCTATTCACATGTGCACACTTGCAATGTTTATCTATTCTATTATCATTTGTATTTCATCATACATACATGTTATAACATCCAATGGTTTAGAGCCTAGTGAAGGGATTGGTAGTGGTTGATCATCACACAATGGTCAAGCATTACACACTTCATCTTGGGACCATATTGCCTAAAGTACGACAAGCCATAGAGAAGGTGTTATCATGACATCGTGCAATACTCTATATAAGTTAGATAGTACATCAAAAAATGCCATTTTCCTCCCTAATAAGGAGAAACTACACTATATCAGGACTGAGCTTTTGAGTATGATTCAGAAGATTGAATCATAAAACCCTTATGATGATCCATCCTGATATAGTACAAGGCAAGAGAACCCCAAAGGAGATGTCCTAGCCTCCACTTATTAACCATACAATGGAATACAAACAATCACACCAAGATTTAGATCCAAAATAATGCTAACTCTCATAATAGAATCATAAGATTTACATCTAACATGCTCGGCTATAAGGTCTCTTGAGTTATGACCAAGTACATAAACAATTACAATAGTAATTTTGCAAGAATTTGCAAGATCCAACCACTAGCTAGCCCATATTCACAATCTAGTAGAAAACCCCAAGAATAATCTAAACTTGTGCTCACAAGACACCAAGCAACCTTCTTGATTCCCAAGCCCACACTTGGGTACTAGCTCTACTAGCTTTGCTCCTTTTAGCTACTCCATGTTGGACTCCATCATCTATCAATGACTCAAGACATCACAAGACCTTCTACTTATACTAAACCAAGCTACAAGTCCTCTTAGCATAATAGAAATAAACAAACACATTAAATACACCCTCAAGCTACAAGTTGACTTGGCAACAAACATTGAATACATAAAATAACTAAATACTTAGGGTAGGCCCCAAGTTTGTAAAGCATAACTAACTCATACGATAATATAATAGTACACACCCTTAGGCATAGGTCCACATGCCATCCAAATATCCAAGTCCAAGAGTGTACATGCTAACTCCCTCAGATCAAAGCTTGCAAATATAATTTCCAAAGCCTACCATTAAATTAGGAACACAACACCAATAGTCACCAGAATGGCTCTAACTCCAAGAAAATTTCTCCAAACATAATGTTCACATAGGACAAGGTTCCCTAATATATCTCAAACATATCCCCAACTGTGCAAACCATAGGTCCATAAAATTTGAGCTTGATGCTCCTGCATCACATCCATTGAGACATATAACCACATGTTATCTCATAGAATTTCAGGATTTGTCAGATTTGCATTGTAGATGAAAATGTTTCTACACAGATTGTTAAGAGTGCACTATTCCCTAATTACTTACCTATGTGTGTAGTGAGAGGATATAGAGTGACAAAGTGTTAAGATCCCCTTGTTTCCCTATTCATATGTCCTAGATGGTTGGGGGCACGCCATATGTGGCTACAAAAGGATGAGGTGCCTCTTTATTACTAGAAATAGTTGTATGCAAAATTTTAATTGGGTTATGGTGCATATTATATAGGCTATCTGAGTCATGCAAGCTAGGTGAAGGGTCAATTTGGGGATAAGTTCATATCACCTGACCTACCACAACTCCCTAATAAGAGGGCTTTGGTGGATCAAAACCTTTTGGTTCTTCCAAAAGGTTTAGAGGCATATACATGAGCAAGAGATTATGCAGCTGAGGATGCTCATGTAGACTTGTAGTCTAGTATTGCATCCATCACAACTCAGGTTGATGAGTTGTCATTTGATCATATTGGTAGGTATATGCTACAATCTTAGACCAATCTAGTTGTTGATCCATTACATCTACTTTATGATCCATACATTAGTTATGATACATCAGATGAGATAGTACAACTATTTGAGGGTCCTATGTGCATGATGAGCACTATTCTAGTCAGATATCTCCTTCAGGTGTATCAGACTATCAATATATTCCATGGGATTAGTCTATTTGATTTCCTTGACTTTATTAGAGGAGCAGTTAGAAGGATCCTCCAACGGTAGCAACCAGACACATGGAGATGTAGGAGCTAGTAGTTTTAGATAAGAGGACATTTTGATACATCTTATAGCTCTAGGATTTCCTCCAGAGTAGACACCTCATGTAGTATAGTTTGCACCACCTCCAATAGAATCTACACCTCTTGTAGTATAGTCTATGCCTTCTTATCTGTAGCAGACACCTACAGCCTCCTAATTCATGACTAGATTCCATTTTTTTCGATGGGTGAGGCCATTGATCCTGATGTAGTCTCCATACACTCTTCTGTGTTATTTGAGATTGGATGTGCATTCCAGGTATGAAACTAGATATGGATTGAAATTTTTATTTTAAATTATCTATATATATATATATATATATATATATATATATATATATATATATATACATATACATATTAAATAAATACTTTGATATATTTATGTGTGTGTATGTGTATATGTATATTATGTTAAAATAGGCTCATACTACGATGAAATCATTTGCATATGGAGATTTAAAGGCATCTGGTAATCCTCTTGATTAGGATATACAGGTAAGTTAATTCATTTAATTTGTAAATTTAAACTATTTTGAATCAAAATATATTTTGTGGACTCAAGTGTTATATATATTCTAATGTATATCTAATCTATTTTCATATAATTTATAGATCCTTGTAGTAGGTGCTCCATTAGGTGAGGGCGACATGAGACGTATTGATCTTATTGATCAGGATACATAGGTAAGTTAATTTGAATTTAATTTGTAAATTTAAAATTTATTTTGAATGAAAATATTTAAATTGGACTCTTCTTTAAAATATTATTTAATGTAAATATCGAATGTATTGAAATATATGATTTATATAGACCCCTAGGTGCACCATCAAGTGATAGACTAGGTGGTTCTAGGGCCACATGAGTTAGTATGTACATCTAGAGATATCTTTAGATTTATGTAGTTCTTATTCACATTGATGATATTTGTTGATAGATTTCTTGTTCACATTGATGATACTTGTTGATACATTTAGCACGATACTTCTAGACATGTATTTAGATATATTTTAGGCATTGGTCTTCTATAGTTGATGCATGTACATGTTTTGTGTGTGTGTGTGTGTGTGTGTACATATACTTCATTTGGTATAATATTTATTTTGTGTTCAATTTTTATGATTAAAATTTAATGTGGTATATCTTTCTAGTTTATGATTAGACATGCAATCTAAATATATATGTTTCTAGTTTATGATTAGACACATGATTGGTTCAATTTAGGTGATTTAATTTATAGTTTTACATGATTACATGTGATTCATTTGAAACTTTAGATGATTAATCATTAAATATAAGCACACATGGTATGCATGTGATTAATAATTTTAGACATTCAATTATTTCAATTCTAGATGATTTCAAATGTGTTCATTGTGGTGCATAGTTAATAATTAGATATGATTTGTTCAATTATAGATGATTGAACATTATATGGCTTATGACATTATAGATACACGATATAAATGTTTATAGTTGACTATTAAACATGATTGGTTCAATTTATGTGAATCAAAATATATAATTCCTAAATGTGAAATAGACATACACACAGAAGAGGAAACATGAAATGAACATGATGTATATATATATATATAATTCCTAAACATGAAATAAACATATACATATAAGTGGAAAACATGAAATGAACATAGACATATAAGAGGAAAGTTATAAACGAACATGTGTACATGCATGTGTATAAGTCCTAAATAGGGCATGATTTGTTCAATTTACGTGATTCAAAATGTTATAATTTGCATGATTAATGAAATTAGATACTTGCATGAAACTTAATATAAGACTCATTAATATCCATTGAAACCTATTATGTCCTATTAATACCCATTAGGACCCATTATGTAAGCTATAACACTGATAATGACCTAGTAGATTCCCTAGTGCCCCTTAAGACAAACACATATCTTAATTACCTAGAAGAATACCAAAAGGGGTCCCTATGTATAGAAACATAATAAAAGACTCCTTATTACCTAATGAAACCTATTATACCCTAATAAGAATAATTATAACCCATTTTGTAAGTCATAACACACATAATGACCTAGTAGACTCCCTAGGCTCCCTTTAGACAAACATATATCCTAATTACCTAGAAGTGTACCATAAGGGGTCCTTACATGGATAAACTTAATATAAGACTCATTAATACACAATGAAACCTATTTTCCCCTACTAAGACCCATTAGGACCAATTATTGAAGATATAACATGCATAATGATCTAGTAGACTCTCTAGGTCCCCTTAAGGAAAAAATGTATCCTAATTACCTATATGTGTACCATAAGTGGTCTCTATGTGGAAAAGCCTAGTATAAGACTCATTATTACCTAATAAAACCTATTACAACCCTATAAGACCCATTAGGACCCATGTTGTAAGCTATAACACACATACTGACCTACTAGACTCCCTAGGTCCCCTTAAGTCAAACATGTATCCTAATTACCCTATATGTGTACCATAAGGGGTCCCTATGTGGAAAAACCTAATATAAGATTCATTATTACCTAATAAAATCTATTAAACCATATTAAGACTCATTAGGATCCATTATTCAATAGGGCATAATAGGCTTCACTATGTATTAATTAGTCTTATATTAGGTTTGGTCACATAGGCACCCCTTAATTATGGTACACTTCTAGGTACACATAGGGTAATTAGGACACATTTTTGACTTATTGGGACCTAGCGAGTCTACTACGTCATTATGTGTGTTATAGATTACATAATGGGTCATAAATCCTCATAAGGGGGCATAATAGGTATCATTAGGGAATAATGAGTCCTACATTAGTTTTTTCCACATAGAGAACCCTTATGGTACACATATGTAATTATGATACACATTTGTCTTAAGGGGACCTAGGGAGTCTACTAGGTCATTATGTATGTTATGGCTTACAAAATGGGTCCTAGTGTGTCTTAATAAGGTGTAATAGGTTTTATTAGGTAATAATGAGTCTTATATTAGGTTTCACCACATAGTGTTAGTTTGTGGTGATTGATCAAGGAAGTACTGTACATACTTCATAAATTCTTTAGGGCTAAAATTTTTCTGGGCCCTATTTTATCAGGATTTTGGGCCAACATGTAATTATTAATTACAACCTTAAAACGGTTAAAATACTTGTATAAAAGGGCTTAGGGTTAGGGATTGTTTCATAGTTGTGATGCAAAAATTGGTTCTTGTGGCATTATTGAGCTATAAGGGATTAAATATTGTAATAAGGTTGTAATTACTAGATCGTAATAATATCAGACTTGTTGTTTGGTAGACATAGCCCAGAGATTGGGTGAACCACGTTAAATCTTAATGTCTTGTGTTGTTTTTTGTGTGATATATTATTTTCTGATATTGGTTATATTTGCATGTAATTGTTATTTCTATCCGTGGTTTAATCCTAACAAGTGGTATATCAGAGAGAGGTTGTTTTTCAGTTATCCTTTGTAGGAAAATCTCACGGTTGAGTGGGAGTTTCATGGTTGAGTGGGAGTCATGGCAGATGAGGGTAAGCTGAGGTTTGATAGGTTTAATGGTCAGGACTTCTAGTTATGGAAGATGCAAATGGAAGACTATCTTTATCAGAAGGATTTATGGAAGCCTAGAAGGCAAAACCAAGAATCATGGGTCTATGTCAAATGATGAATGTGATCTTTTGGACAGAAAGGCACTTGGAAGCATTCAATTATGCCTGGCACCATTAATTACATTTAATATTACAAAAGTGAAGATGACAGAAGAATTGATGCAAACCCTATCGAAATTGTATGAAAAGCCTTCCACTTCAAACAAGGTATTTCTCATGAAGTGTTTATTTAATATGAAAATGGCAGAAGGTGGATCTATTGCAGATCATTTAAATGAATTTAATACTATTACTAGTTAGTTAGTTTTTGTGGGTATCAATTTTGATGAAGAAATTAGGGCTCTCTTGATTTTGTTTTCTTTGCCTGAAAGTTGGAATGGCTTGGTAATGGCTGTGAGTAATTGTGTTCCTAGATCTAGTACCCTAAAATATGATGATGTGATTGGTGTTGTTTTGAGTGAAGAAACTCGTAGGAAAACCTTAGGTGGATCTACATTAGAAAGTGCTTTGAATGCACAAAGCAGGGGCATAGTGACTGAGATAGGAAGTAATTCTGGAAATCATGGGAAATCAAGAGGAAAGTCAAAGGGGAGAAGGTCTCGATTGAGAGGACCGAACGACTGCTGGTACTGTGGGAAACCAAGGCACAAAAAGAAAGATTATTGGAATCAAAAGAAAAATGAAGGAGATAAACTAGATGGAGACAAGGAGGCAAATGTGCTAAGTAACAAATCTGAAGAGGATGCTTTGCTTTTATCTTTAGAAAGTGTTGATGATTCATGGGTTTTAGATTTTGGTGCTTCATTTCATGCTACACCTCATAGAGGTTATTTCATTGATTATGTCCAAGGGGATTTTGGACTTGTTTATTTGGGGGATAATGAACCCTGTTAGATTGTTGGAAAGGGAAAAGTTAAGATTAAGTTGTAGAATGGGAATCATTGGCTACTACATGAGGTAAGACATGTTTCAAGGTTGAGTAGGAATTTAAATTTCAGCAAGGCAACTTAGTGATGAGGGTTGTGTAGTTACTTTTAATGATAAAAATTGGAAGGTTTCAAAAGGTTCCTTTATAGTAGGAAAAGGTGTGAAAGTAGGCACCTTATATCTTTGTACAGGTCATATTGTTCCTTCTACTTTAATTGTTTCAGAGAAAAATGAATGTTTAGGAACAGTTGTTGCAGTTGAGCAGGGAGAACAAATAGCTGCTGTAAATTCTGATACAACGTTGTGGCATAACAGACTTGGGCACATGAGTGAGAAAGGTATGAAATTACTTCATTCAAAGAAAGTTTTACCATGTTTAAAATGTGTTAATATGGATTTCTGTGAAAGTTGTGTGTATGGAAAACAAAAGAGAGTGAGTTTTGTGAAGATTGAGAAAGAAAACAAAAAGGAGAAATTAGAGCTTGTGCATATAGATGTATGGGGACCAGCTTAGGTATCTTCCCTTGGTGGCTCTCATTATTATGTTACATTTGTTGATGATGCAACTAGAAAAGTATGGGTTTATTTCTTTAGAAATCTGATGTATTTCAAACTTTTAAGAAATGGAAATGCTTGGTTGAAAATGAGACTGGTAAGAGATTAAAATGTCTCAAATTTGATAATGATGGTGAGTATTGCAGTCATAAATTTGAAGATTATTGCTCCACTAATGGTATTCGTAGACAAAAAACTATTCCAAGGACTCCACAGGAAAATGGAGTGGCTGAACGCATGAACAAGACTATAATAAAGTGTGCAAGGAGCATGTGGTTACATGATGGGTTGCCCTTACACATGTGGGTGGAGGCTATCAATATTGTTGTATATTTGATTAATAGAGGTCCTTCTACTCCTTTGGGCTATGGTATTCTGGAGGAAACATGGATTGGTAAGAAGGTGAGTTATTCTTTTCTCAAAACCTTCGATTGTGAAGCATTTGCTCACATAGATTTTGAAAGTAGAACCAAGCTAGAAACTAAGTCAAAGAAATGTGTATTTGTTGGATATGGCATTAATGAATTTGGTTATAGGCTTTGGGATTTTGAAAATCATAAAATTGTAAGAAGCAGGGATGTCATATTCAATGAGAAAGTGTTGTACAAAGATCTGTTGTAGAAACATGAGAAGAAAGAAGATGATTATGTAGCACTAGATGATACTCCAAAAGTTGATGTTCCAGCCATTCCTCATGATGTGCAACAACTGCAACAACAAATACCACACACATCGGTGAATGTTAGATGGTTAACAAGGCAAATTAGACCTCCAGAAAGATTTTCTCCCTCTTTGTATTCTATTTTACTTATTGATGCTGGTGAACTTGAATGTTATGATGAAGCTATGCAGGTGGATATTAAGATTCAGTTGGAGTCTGCAATGAAAGATGAAATGGACTCTTTGTTGAACAATAAGACATGGGATTTATGCAAGTTTCCTACAGGTAAAAGGGCTTTACAAAATAAGTGGGTTTATAGGTTAAAAGAAGAGGATGGAGGTAAGAAATGATTTAAAATTAGGTTAGTTGTAAAAGGATTTGTACAAAAAAGGGCATTGATTTTGTTGAGATATTTTCTCATGTTGTTAAGATGACTTCTATCCATACTATTTTAAGTATTGTGGCTATTGAAGATTTCCATCTAGAGCAGCTTGATGTTAAAACAACCTTTCTTCATGGTGATCTGGATGAAGAGATATATATGGCTCAGCCATGAAGATTTGAGGTCAAAGGTAAAGAGAACTTAGTGTGTAAATTGAAGAAAAGTTTATATGGCTTGAAGCAAGCACCTCGGCAATGGTATCTAAAATTTGATAGATTTATGCATGAGCATGGATACAATAGGTGTCATTTAGATCACCGTGTTTACTTTAAAAGGTTGGATGATGACAACTACATTATTTTATGTTTATATGTTGATGATATGCTTGTAGCTGGGTCTAACATGGATCACATTAAGGGGTTGAAACACCAATTAGCACATACATTTTCTATGAAGGATTTGGGGGTCGCAAAACAAATCCTTGGTATGAAGATTTGTAGAGATAGGAAGAACAAAACATTGACGCTATCTCAGGCTGATTATGTGGAGAAGGTGTTGCAACATTTCTCTATGGAGAATGCTAAAGTTGTCAGCACACCTTTACCTGGTCATTTGAAGTAGACTAAGGAGATGTGTCCCAAGACATAAGAAGAGGAGGATAAGATGTCCAAGGTACCTTATGCTTCAACTGTAAGAAGCTTGATGTATGATATGGTATGTACCAGGCCAGATATTGCACATGCAGTGGGAGTTGTTAGCAGGTATATGGGTCATCCAGGAATTGAGCATTGGAATGCAATCAAATGGATTCTCAGATATTTGAGAGGAACACCCGGCTGTACTACTGATTTACAGGGCTATGTTGACTCAAATTTGGCAGGGGATATTGATACTAGCGGAGTACTACAAGTTATGTCTTTACTGTTGGTGGGGTAGCAGTGAGTTGGGTTTCTAGGTTACAGAAGATTAATGCTCTACCCACTACAAAGGCAGAATATGTTGCTGCTACAGAGGCAGCCAAGGACATGATATGGCTTTAGTTCTTCTTAGAAGAATTGGGACATCCTCAGAAGGATAATTATTTGTTTACAGATAGTCAGAGAGCCATACATCTTGCAAAGAATTTAGCTCTGCATTCAAAGACCAAAAGCATACAGTTTCAGTACCATTTCATTCAATCAATTTTGGAGGATGGACAGTTAAAGCTAGATAAGATACATACAGTTGACAATCTAGCATATATGATGACATAACAAGGTAGAAGTTGAACTCCTCTTTAGCTTCGGTTGGTCTTCTAGACCAAACATGATTACAAGAACATCAGAGTCTAGGGTGGTTTGATCTAGTGGGAGCCTCATGGAGTAGCGACATAGCTACATGATCAGTCTCCAAGTGTGAGATTGTTGTTTAGTGTGGAGCCTGATCAGTCCCCAAGTGGGAGATTGTTAGTTTGTGGTGACTAATCAAGGAAGTATTGTACATACCTCATAAATTCTTTGGGGCTAAAAAAATTTTGGGCCCTATTTTATCAAGATTTTGGACCGACATGTAATTATTAATTATAATCCTAAAGTGGTAAAAACACTTGTATAAAAGGGTTTAGGGTTAGGGATTGTTTCATAGTTGTGATGCGAAAATTGGTTCTTGTGGCGGTATTGAGCTATAAGGGATTACATATTGTAATTAGGTTGTAATTACTGGATCGTAATAATATTAGACTTGTTGTTTGGTGGACATAGCCCAGGGATTGGTGAACCACATTAAATCTTGGTGTCTTATGTTCTTTTCTGTGTGATCTATTAATTTTTGATATTGATTATATTTACATATAATTGTTATTTTTTCCCGTGGTTTAATCCTAACACATAGGGACCCCTTATGGTACACTTCTAGGTAATTAGGATACATGTTTTTCTTAAGGGGACCTAGGGAGTCTATTAGGTCATTATGTGTGTTATACCTTAAAAATAGGTCCTAATATGTCTTAGTAGGGCATAATAGGTTTAATTAGGTAATAAGGAGTCTTATGTTATTTTTTCCACATAGAGACCCCTTTACGGTACTCATATAGGTAATTAGGATACATAGTTGACTTAAGGGGACCCATGGAGTCTAATAGGTCATTATGTGTGTTATAGATTACAAAATGGGTCCTAATATGCCTTAATAGGTTTTATTAGGTATTAATTAGTCTTATATTAGGTTTTTCCACATAGAGACCCCTTATGGTACACTTCTAGGTATGCGTAGGGTAATTAGGATACATGTTTAACTCAAGGGGACCTAATGAGTCTACTAGGTCATTATGTTTGTTATAACTTACATAATGGTCATAAATCCTCTTAATAGAGAATAATAGGTTTCATTAGGTAATAATGAGTACTGTATTAGATTTTGCCTCATAGGGACCCGTTATGGTACACATATAAGTAATTAGGATACATGTTTAATGGGGGCCTCATGAGTCTACTAGGTCTTTATGGGTGTTATAACTTACATAATGGTTCCTAATGTGTCTTACTAGGGTGTAATAGGTTTATTAGGTAATAATGAGTCTTATGTTTTTCCATATAGGGACCCCTTATAATACACTTATAAATAATTAGGATACATGTTTGACTTAAGGGGACCTAGTGAGTCTACTAGGTCATTATGTGTGTTAAGATTACATAATGGGTCTTAATAGGGCATAAAAGGTTTTGTTTTTCCACATAGGGACCCCTTATAATACACTTATAGGTAATTAGGATACATGTTTGACTTAAGGGGACCTAGTGAGTCTACTAGGTCATTATGTGTGTTATAGCTTACATAATGGGTCTTCATAGTGCACAAAAGGTTTCATTAGATATTAATGAGTCTTATATTAGGTTTAGCTACATAGGGACCCCTTATGGTACACATATAGGTAATTAGGATACATGTTTGACTTAAAGGGAGCTAGTGAGTCTACTAGGTCATTATGTGTGTTATAGCTTACGTAATGGGTCCTAATGGGTCTTAATAGGGAATAATAGGTTTCATAGGGTAATGATGAGTCTTATATATTTTTTTTCCACATAGGGACCCCTTATGGTACACATAGGGCAATTAGGATACATGTTTCTCATAAGGGAACCTAGGGAGTCTTAATTAACATATTCACTCATTCACATGTATGTATAATATATCTAAATCTCAATATAACTTTCAAAACAATATAAACTCATTTCAAGAAAAAAAAATTCAAAATAATGTAAACTTATTTCAAAACAAAAAAATTCTTGACAATAAATAATATACTCAATGAAACATCAAAGCCGCATGGGCTCACTCGTGTCACACACACACACACACACACACACACACACACACACACACACACACACACACACACACACACACAAACACACACACACACACACACACACATACACACACACACACACACACACAGATATTAATATAGTTCAAAACAATATAAAGTCATTTTAAAACAAATAACCCATTAAGAAATAATATAGTTATTGAACCATCAAAGCCACATGAATTCACTTTCAAATTCAACTTCAAATTTGAATCTAATCTAGAGATATACAAAAAATTAATCTAGATAGTCTAAAGTTTTTCATACATATAGTTTGGATCATCCCTATCTTTTATGATCTCCAAAATTATTTTATGCTCTTAAATAGGCAGCTTCCACTTTTTCTTGCCACGTCCTCTTCTTGGCACTATATTAAATTCTAGTTTTATCGCTATGACCAAGTGACTACAATGTAGATTTTTTTTGCCACACATGTATTTAAAAAATTGAACTCCAATTTTGTCAATCTTTTCTTACTGCTAATGTTACCTTCAAAAACAACTGAACTGGTTGTATAAGATTGTCCATCATCATCTACTGTTGGTTTTGGCAGCTTGTATTTTTCTTTAGTGCATCTAAGAAGATAGTAGTCCACACCTTCTATATTGTAAGGATTGACAACCACAACAAAATATCAATTGTACATGCACACATGAATCTAGATTAGATATATATGAATTAATTTAACTTCATTAATGTGCACAATAAATTAGTTTATATTTTAATAGAAAAATCCAATACATCTACAAATGTATGTGTGTGTGTGTATAAACACACACATACACACACATGTGTGTTGGATACAATTAAGTAATTGTGTATTGTCTTTGATGTTACACAAATGCCATATCAGTTATCAGACAAGAGTCTACCGAGCTCAGTCGGTCGGTAAAGCCTTTTGCAGTGTATACCGAGCATTCCTATATGTCACACGGTGAGTTAGTGATAACCGAGTTCGCACGGTAAGCTAAGGAAAGTTTAGTTCTTACCGAGATCACTCAGGTATCAAAGGATTTTGTAGCGAACGGTTAGTGTTTACCGAGTTCGCACGGTAAGCTAAGGAAAGCTTAGTTTTCACCGAGATCACTTGGAAATCGAAGACAGCTTTTACCGATTTCCAAAGGAAGTAGCAGGTTTACCGAATTCCCCGGTAACTGTAGTTTTTACCGAGTTCTACCGGTTAACACAGGAAGCAGTTTTTTTTTGAAGTAGAGTCGGCTAGTGAAGAATTTTGTTTTGATTATTAGTTCAAGCCGACTTTTGGAATATGTTTTGTCAAGTTGGTTGGGCCGACCTGGTATCATGTATAGTATATAAAGAGAGGCTCAAGATGCGGAAAAGTGTGGAAAAAGAGTATATACGAATAGTGCAAGGAAATGCAATGAAGAGACTTGTGTGTGCCTAAGCAGAGTTGAGCAGAAAGAAATCTTGGAGCTGTAAAGATATATTTAATCAGTAAGGATCTTGTGGAGCTAAACTGAGATCTGTATTCAGCAAGATAAGTTGCATGTATTTTCAGATCATTCATTGTTGCTTTCTAACCATTGTAACAGTGATTCCAAAATCTCCTAACAGAGTTGGTTTAACAGCCATTCCATAAATCCTTTAACAGGGTGGCAATTCAGTTGAATTGTTCTAAAGACCTCTTACAAGGCCACTCCTAACAGGGTGATTAAATCCTCTAACAGGGTCACACCTAACAGTGTGTTTTGTAACCTTTAACAGGGTTGGCTCCTAACAGGGCTCACTTCAGAAGAGTGAAAATTGGTGACTAGTTGTTGGTGGTTTTTCTCATATTGGGTTTCCACGTAAATCTAGTGTCTACTGTGTTCATGATTGCTTTCTTTTGCATGGTTGCTTATTTCAGTAAATGCTTAATAAATTAACTAAACATCTATCCAATTTTAAGCAGCAATTTATGTGTTTACCAAGTAGCAGCAGCAACTAAGTTTAAGGCATGTTTGGGACTGTTGAATATGTTTTTAGGGTAACTGATTCACCCCTCCCCTCTCAGTTATCCCATCTTCATTTTCCAACAATTGGTATCAGAGCTTTTGGTGCTTGCAGGAGGAGATTTCAAAGATCTAAGCCAAAGATCAAGATGTCTTACAAGAGGGAAATCCCAAGGCTTAACCGAAACAACTTCTCAGCATGGCAGGGATTAATGAGACTTCATCTAGCTTCCATTGGTGACACTGGTTTGAAATATCTTGATGAGAAATATGTAGAACCATCAGGTACATTATCAGTCAATGAGATTGCTATAAAGAAAACTCATAACATTATGATGATTGATATTGCATCTGCCTTGAGTTATGAAGAGTTTGATGATGTCAAGGACTGCACTACTGCCTATGAAATGTGGGAAAGACTAAAAGAGATCTATGGTGGAGATGACAATGTCAGAAGAGCCAAAGCTGAAAGTCTGAGAGGACAGTTCGATCAGATGAAAATGAAAGAAGATGAAAACATTGCCAAATATGTTGAAAGAATTAAAGCATGTGTCAGTGCTATCAAAGCTTCTGGAGGAAGTATCAGTGAAGAGACAGTCATAAGTAAAGTTCTTAGAACTCTACTTCCAGTTTATGCCATCAGGGTATCAGCCATTCAAGAAAGAAGGTGTGAGGCCAATCACAAGATAAACCTAGAGGCCATAGTTGGAAGATTGACAACATTTGAACTAGATAATTTTGATAATTATGTTCCAGCTGCAAAGAACATTGAGTTTGCATTTGAAGCCAAGCTTTCACTCAAGGACAAAGGCAAGAAGAAGAAGGAATCTTAGTCAGAGAGTGAAGATCAATCAGATCAGAGCTCTGGCAGCGACCTTGAAGTAATTGAAGCTCTACTTGCAAAGAAATATTCAAGAGGAAGAGGTAAATACAAAGGTAAAGTACCCCTAATCTGCTTTTCATGTGAAGAAGTTGGTCATATTGCTGCAAGGTGTCCAAACAAGAAAGATAAAGATGAAAAGAAAGATAATAAGTGGAATAGTAAGAAAGATCTCAAATCATTTAAGGATAAAAGTAAGAAATCATGTTTTATGGCTAAAGATTCTAATGATTCTAATGATGAAGAAGAGGATGAGATTGTTTACATTGCTGTAAAAGATGAATCTGACAATGAAGAAATGACACTCATCTCTCACATAAGTAAGAATGATACATGGATCATTGATAGTGGCTGCTCACATCATATGACTGGAGATAAAACAAAGTTTGATCAATTTGAAGAGTATGATGGTGGCAGTGTAAGATTTGGAAACAATGAACCTTGTTGCATCAAAGGAAAAGGAAGAATCACTCTAACCCAGGAACTTGTATGTGATAATGCTTATTGGGTAGAAGGCCTAAAGCACAATTTGTTGAGTGTGGCACAGTTACTCAACAATGGACTCAAAGTAGAATTCATCCAAGGCAAAGCAAGACTGCTGAATGGTAAAGGAAAGCTGATTGGATCTGGTACTCAAACTAAAGGTTACTTGTTCTATCTTGAACTTGATGAACATTCATGTTTTATTGCTCAAGTAGAAGAGAGTTGGTTATGGCATAAAAGGTTATGTCATGTGAATTTTGACAATCTGGTAAAGATAAGCAAATTCAAGAAAGTAAGAGGCATTCCTGATTTAAAGAAACCAGAGATCGGTTTATGCAAAAATTGTCAAATTAGAAAGATGGGTAAGTCTAGCTTCAAAAGCAAAAATTATCAGTCTGAAGATTTATTAGAAATTGTGCATACTGACTTATGTGGACCTATTGAAACTGAAAGCTATACTGGTGAAAAATATTTTATTCTTTTTGTTGATGATTATTCAAGAATGATGACCATCATGTACCTAAGGAACAAATCAGAAGCATTTGAAAAGTTCAAATGGTATTTGGAAAGAGTAGAAAAAGAAACATGGAAAAGATTGAAATGCCTAAGGTCAAACAAAGGTGGTGAATTTATTTCACATGAATTCAATAACTCTTGTATTGAAAGAGGAATCAAAAGACAGGTTTCAGCACCAGGTACTCCTGAACAAAATGGCATAGCTGAAAGAAGGAACAGATCCATCATGGATTGTGCAAGAACCTTGATGATAGAAAAGAATGTTGCTATCAAATACTGGAAGGAGGCTATCAGTACAACAATTCATACCTTAAACCGAGTACAGTTAAAAAAGGACTCATTCAAAACTCCTTATGAAATATGGTATGGCTATAAACCCAATGTAAGTTATCTGAAAGTATTTGGAAGCAAATGTTATATCTTGAAAGAATCTAGAAAAGGTAAATTTGATGTAAAAGGTGATGAAGGTATATTTCTTGGATACTCATGCAAGAGTAAAGCATATAGATGCTTGAACTTATCTACTCACAAAGTCATAGAAAGTATACATGTGAAAGTTGATGAGTTTGCAGAAAAGACTGAAGAAGAAAGCAGAACAGAACCAGAAGATTACAAAAGATTCGTCTTCAGTGACCCGAATATAATATCAACTGCATCTGAGAATCAGAAACCTTCTTCTACCGAGTCATCACTAACCGAGTTGCAGAAAACATCTACCGAGCCAACATCTACCGAGCCAACGTCTACCAAGTCAGAAAACACCGAGTTAGAGATTACCGAGCCAGAGGTAACCGAGCATGTGCATACCGAGCCAAACCAAACCGAGCATGAAGGAGAAATGCAAGAAGATAACGACAAGATTTATCCAAAAGGAAAAGAACCTGTTCTAGCCAAATATGTCAGGAGAAATCATTCAGCAGATCAGATCATTGGAAATAAATCTGAAGGAACCATCACAAGAAGTAAGTTGAAAGGTACTTGTTTACTTGCTGATTTTGAACCTAGAACTGTCAAAGATGCATTAGAAAATGATAATTGGATTGAAGCAATGAATGAAGAAATAGAGCAGATAGAGAAAAACAAAACATGGACTCTTGTACCCAGGCCTAAAGACAAAAATGTAATCGGTACAAAGTGGGTTTTTAGAAATAAGTTGGATGAAAATGGTAAAGTATCAAGAAACAAAGCTAGATTAGTGTGCAAAGGATATTCTCAAGAGGAAGGCATAGATTATGGAGAAACTTTTGCTCCCGTTGCTAGATTGGAAGGTGTTAGAACCTTATTAGCATATGCTGCTTACAAAGGATTTAAAGTTTATCAGATGGATGTCAAGTCAGCATTTCTAAATGGTATACTGGATGAAGAGGTCTACATTGAACAACCTGAAGGTTTTATAGATCCAGATAAAAAGAACATGGTTTGCAAATTGCACAAGGCATTGTATGGTCTGAAACAAGCCCCTAGAGCATGGTATGAAAGATTGCATAGCCATCTTATTCAAATTGGATTTCAAAGAAATAATGATAACAGTAGTTTGTATATCAAGGAAGGACTAGAAAATAAGATTGTCCTGGCAGAAATATTTGTAGATGATACTATTTTCACAGGGAATGATGATCTTTGCAAAGAATTTTCAGAACAAATGAGCAAGGAATTTGAAATGTCAATGTTCAGTGAAATCAAATTCTTTGTGGGACTTCAAATTCAACAGAACAAGAATGGCATCTACATCACTCAAGCAAAATACATCAAAGAGATATTGAAAAAGTTTGGTATGGAAGACTGTAAACCAGTTGAAACTCCCATGTGTACTGGACTAAAACTTACCAAAGAAGACGATTCAAAGGAAATAGACCAGACACTGTACAGATCTATGATTGGAAAGTTGCAATATGTAGTTCATACTAGGCCAGATATTGCTCTTGCAGTTGGAATTGTGGCAAGATTTTCAGCCAAACCAAGAAAAAATCACATGATGGCAAGCAAGAGAATAATGAGATATCTGAAAGGAACTGAAGATTATGGATTATGATATAAATTTGGAGGAAACCTAGACTTAAAAGTGTTTACTGATGCTGATTGGGCAGGAAACCTTGACGACAGAAAAAGCACAAGTGGAGGTGCATTCTTTCTTGGAAAGAGGTTGGTTTCTTGGACAAGCAAAAAGCAAAATTGTACAGCTCAATCAACAGCAGAGGCAGAGTATGTTGCTGCAGCAGTAAACTGTTCTAATATTGTTTGGTTCAAACAATTGCTACAAGGCATGAAGATGGAAATCAAGGAACCAGTCGTCATGTTTTGTGATAATACAAGCGCAATCAACATATCTAAAAATCCAGTAATGCATTCTAAGACTAAGCACATTGCAATCAAGTATCACTTTGTTAGAGAATTGGTGCAGGACAAGGAAATCAGATTGGAATATGTCCATACAAAGGAACAGATTGCTGACATATTCACAAAGCCTTTACCTAAGGATGCATTTTTGTATCTCAGAGGTAAGTTAGGGGTTATTCCCATATCTGAAGTTCAGTAAAAATAAGTTTTAGTGATGCATCAGCTCTTACAAAATTGAACAATCATCAGTTGATGCAGCAAATCAAGGAAATATTGCATATGAATCAGTACTAAAGGTACAATGAAATTCATTGAAATTGGATTGTCTTTGGCATGTGTTGTCAAAGAGGGAGAGTTTTACTATCATATCTTTTCCGAAATTTGATTATGTAATTTCTTCACAGAGGGAGATTACTGTAAGAGGAAGAGTTCTCTATCTTAGAGGGAGAATTGTTAATTGTATTGTGTTGCTGTAGACTTGCTTTCAAATTTCATTTCTGCTATGACATGTTGTGTTGCCATCAATGCCAAAGAGGGAGATTGTTGGATACAATTAAGTAATTGTGTATTGTCTTTGATGTTACACAAATGCCATATCAGTTATCAGACAAGAGTCTACCAAGCTCAGTCGGTCGGTAAAGCCTTTTGCAGTGTATACCGAGCGTTCCTGTATGTCACACGGTGAGTTAGTGATAACCGAGTTCGCACGGTAAGCTAAGGAAAGTTTAGTTCTTACCAAGATCACTCGGGTATCAAAGGATTTTGTAGCGAACGGTTAGTGTTTACCGAGTTTGCACGGTACGCTAAGGAAAGCTTAGTTTTCACCGAGATCATTCAAAAATCGAAGACAGCTTTTACCGATTTCCAAAGGAAGTAGCAGGTTTACCGAATTCCCCGGTAACTGTAGTTTTTACCGAGTTCTACCGGTTAACACAGGAAGCAGTTTTTTTTTGAAGCAGAGTCGGCTAGTGAAGAATTTTGTTTTGATTATTAGTTCAAGCCGACTTTTGGAATATGTTTTGTCAAGTTGGTTGGGCCGACCTGGTATCATGTATAGTATATAAAGAGAGGCTCAAGATGCGGAAAAGTGTGGAAAAAGAGTATATACGAATAGTGCAAGGAAATGCAATGAAGAGACTTGTGTGTGCCTAAGCAGAGTTGAGCAGAAGGAAATCTTGGAGCTGCAAAGATATATTTAATCAGTAAGGATCTTGTGGAGCTAAACTGAGATCTGTATTCAGCAAGATAAGTTGCATGTATTTTCAGATCATTCATTGTTGCTTTTTAACCATTGTAACAGTGATTCCAAAATCTCCTAACAGAGTTGGTTTAACAGCCATTCCATAAATCCTTTAACAGGGTGACAATTCAATTGAATTGTTCTAAAGACCTCTTACAAGGCCACTCCTAATAGGGTGATTAAATCCTCTAACAGGGTCACACCTAATAGTGTGTTTTGTAACCTTTAACAGGGTTGGCTCCTAACAGGGCTCACTTCAGAAGAGTGAAAATTGGTGACTAGTTGATGGTGGTTTTTCCCATATTGAGTTTCCACGTAAATCTAGTGTCTACTGTGTTCATGATTTCTTTCTTTTGCATGGTTGCTTATTTCAGTAAATGCTTAATAAATTAACTAAACATCTATCCAGTTTTAAGCAGCAATTTATGTGTTTACCAAGTAGCAGCAGCAACTAAGTTTAAGGCATCTTTGGGACTGTTGAATATGTTTTTGGGGTAACTGATTCACCCCTCCCCTCTCAGTTATCCCATCTTCATTTTCCAACAATGTGCATGCACAAAAATACACACATATAATGACTAAATTAGAGACATGTTCATAATCAACTAAATATACAGGAACATGAATATCTAGGTTTTCATTATCTTCTTCAAAATGAGTATTTCTAAGCAACTCTTTCAAATCCCATCTTGAAAATATCCATTTACAATGTTCTTGTATTGACTCGTTGGATTATTTTTAACACAGTCATTGCAAAGACAAGATTTATCTCTTACTTGGATCAATGGAGGCTTATGTTGTGTTGTAGTCATTACTTGATGCATACTTCTTATTCTAACAATGGGTTGACAATTATATGGATTAGACCAATCAATAGCTATCAAGCATGTACATAAAAATATGATATTGAATTATCTATCAACAATAGAGAAGAAGAAATTCAAATATATACAAGTTAAAATTCATAAAAAAATATAACTTTTAATTTAAACTATCTAAATAAATTTAACACTTATTAACTTTCATTTCCCAAAAATAACATTTGTTGTATTTTGTGTCCCGACTAGCAAAATGATATCGACACCATTCAAAAAAATTATTTGAATTCTCTATCGCGTTACCTACAAAAAAAATGAGCTACATGAAACATTTAAAAAATGAAAACCAATGTTTTTCTACCTCAAAGTTCATGTTGTAGGAGTGCATGCTTTACAAATGCTCCTTCTCCATCGTGCTCTCCTTTTCCATGTCCACTTTCAAAAAGTTCCAGATGAACTTAACATTGCATCTAGTAGTATGTCATACTGCTAACCAATTAGACACTTTGTATATTTAAATTACCCTGCAATTTACAAATTTGTTAATATAATATGTACGTGTACATGTATAAACCAATAGATAAATTCTAAATTTAAATGGCATACAATTTTTAAAATTAACTTTGAAAAGTTAGAGATTTAGTACATATAAGATCATCAAAAAACATTCCAAAACAATGATCCATGTAGATCCTATCATGTACCTTAACATTATTGATATAGAAATGCACCTCCTTGATGATAATGCATTAATTTGGATTACTTTCTACCCCATACAAATCAAATTGTACATGTATGTAGGTCACTTGCACAAATATTGCAACTTGTTCAGAATGAAAATATTGTGCTTGAAGTTGTGATTGAGGGGAAAATGTGTAGTTCTTAGAAAAATCTATAATTGAAAGAATACAACCAAATAGAAAAAAAATTAGATTCACACAACTCTTTGGTTTGCCATTGTGCACCATGACAATTTTGAATATGTGGAGGATAAATCATAGTATGAAATTTGGTCATAAACTTGAGGTAGGACAATCCACTCTACTTCAATACAATTGATTTTGATTCCTTTCCGATCTTTGTTTTGTATGTCTCATATTCAAGTCTCTTGCACACAACTAACTTTGTGACAACAATATTCTCAATTTGAAATGGAACTTTTTGTAAATGTCCACAATGAATGCATTCACCTTTTATACACTAGACATTGCACTTGTTTGCATCATCTGATTTATCACATAGAATGGAATTCATAAATTGTGTTGTATTTCGAGGGAAAACCACATCTTTATTAATTTTTGGCATTATTATTTTATATGATTGCAAATATAGATGAAACTCAACATGATTCTGGAACCAACAAGTTTCATGAACCTTATTTATGCGTATGAAGGAAAGGTGCAACATATCAACCTTTCTTTGAGTTATTTTTATATCTAGAAATTCTCAATTGAATGCATCAAACAACTTGCTTTGTGTTGTATCAACAAAGCATTTTGGATGTGAAATCTTTCTACCTATCTCTTCATCTCTTATTTGTATAATTCCATTTGTATTAGATGAAACACAAGAGTTATTGGTCCAATATTCAATGACATATTTTCTTACATCTTCAAAAATTATGTCTTTTTGAGGAAGTCTACAAATACTAACCCAATTTTTTCAATATTTTCATGTAACATATTTTCCATTCAAACACAGCTTTGAAAAGTTCTTCTCAAAACATTTAGTAAACCATAAATTGTGCGAACTTGTCTTTTACATGTCAAGATCTTGTTAGAAATCATAGTCATCAATGCTCTACGTGCATCAGTTGAATCAACTCCTTGACAGTATTCAAAGCATCAAGTGAATTTTAAATACTATTTCTTTTACTTGACATCCAAAGGTTTTCTTATTGTTGAGACCTAACAACTCCAGAACTCGTGTCATTTCTCTTTTTTTGAATAATATAACAAATAATTGTGCTTTTCCTATAAAAAAAATTATTCTCAAAATATTCTTCCCATAATATTCTAAGATGGAATTTGGTTGTGCTATTAGGTACCATGTCTTCAAATGAAACTTGATTAAAAAGAGAATCCTTATTCAATCCCATCAAATGTTCCATGCCAGAAAAATATTTTGATTACTAGTACCAACATCTTCCCGATCTTGACTTGTATTCTCTTCCACATTATTAGGTACCTCTTTGTCTTCAACAACTTTTCAAGCATGTTTTGTATGTCCTTTCATTTTGTCATCCCACTTTTGATCATATTTCCTTCCCCTTTTTCTTTGACTTCCCATTATGCTTGAAATATTCAAATAAATCACTTCAATACTCCTCAATAAAAAAAATGTTTTTCCACTATCTCTTCCCAAAGCACCAATTGAGTAGCCAAATAATAAGTAGAAGTCAATTACTTGATTAATTTACTTTAAAAATAAATATTTTTATCCCTCCTTTATATGAGTTGTTAGCACCCAAGAAACTGTGTGAGGTTGGGCCAACCCTTACATTGGCTTGACCTACCCCTCAACCAACTCCCCTAATGTGGCTTGCCATGTGGTAGCCACATCAACCAAATATGTGTTTTTATTGGAATTAAGGACTTCATGGCCCAATGTTCCCATTAAAATTTGACAAACATGAAAAATAAAAAATACAATTTCGTAGATCTCTCAATCATGACTCTGACCATATATTGTTTATACAATTTGGAGTAGAAAAAAATGTTTAATTTATTAAATAATGAAAGAAGGAATATTAAGTTTTTGAAAGAGGTAAATTCAAAAAAATAAAATAGTAAATTGTACCCAAAAATATAAAATTTATATACTGCACTAGAGGAGAAAGTTCTCTTCAAGAATATGTAATCTATTTTTTGTTTGGTATAGATTTCATAGGGGAACGATAATGGGAGATGAAAACTGCCAATCTCTAAAAAGTTTGAGTTTGAAAAGCTATAAATCACAAAATATAGATAAAAAATGAATCTTTATTTTTTCCTACACTAGCTATACATGCCTTCTAACATATATTTTGAATTTAGATCAAAAAATTATTTTTTGCATATAGTTTTTTGGCAGGAAGTAAAACCCTTGATTCTCAAGTTTTTCAGCAATAAAAAATCATCTTAATTTTTTTTTAAACATGTAAGTTCTTAATGAGAGAAATGTTTTTGGATTAGATTGTGTGAATTTTTTGGCAACCTCTTCTAGGCTCGCTTGATAACTACCGTCACCCATGATGCTTCCCCAACTTATCTGCCCCCATGGTTTGTTTCTGGGTCGGTCCTCTTCCTTCCCCCTTTCTGGCTTCTTCAGTTTTGGGCCCCCCTTTGTCTCTAGCTTCTTGGCCCCTCCTGTAGTTTTTGTTTCGGCGCTCCTCTCTTCCCTTGTTCTTTGAGTTCTTTTCCAGGTTTGGTTTCTTATTGTTTCTCCTTTCTTTGTTTTCCATCTTTGTTTAGCCCTCCAGGTCTCCCTGACCCTTCACCTTTCTCCCTCTTTCCTTTCACCCTTTTGCTATAGCTTTGGACTCTTTCTTTTGTCATAGTTTTCAGTCTTTGGGTTCTTGGTGCAATATATATTTTTTCATCTTCTTATTTATGAATTTTTTTTAAGGTTCTTGTCCTATTCCAATTGAGCTTATTGTCTGATTCTTTTATACTTGTGTCTAGTCTTTTAGATTTTTCTCTTTTTCCTAATTTGTGCATATATTTTGGTTTTTTTACATACATACATACATACATACATACATATATATATGTTCTTACATTTTTATTTGTTTTTTTCATTTTTTTATCTCTCTCTCTCTCTATATATATATATAGAGAGAGAGAGAGATTTGTTTGTAGGCATGTATTTTGATACATGTTATGTTTTTATATTGTTTATTTTTATCTTTATTTTTTATTTCTTGGTTATATTTATACCTAGTTCCTTATTAACATTCTTATATTAATCCATTGACTTGCCCTTTTTTTTACTATTTTTTCGCTTTTTCTTTATTTATTAGTATGCGTAGTCATCTATATATATACATACATATTTATATATGTATACATATATATATGTATATATACATATGTATTTGGATGCACATATGCCTATATATATATATATATATATATATATATATATATATATATATATATACACATATAGATATACATACACATGTACATATATATATACACACACACACATATATACATACATATATATACATATACATATGTATATATATGTATATACATATATACATATATATACATATATATATACATATATACATATACATGTATATGTATATATATGTATACATGTATATGTATATATGTATATACATATACATGTATACATATATATACATATACATGTATATGTATATACATATACATGTAGATGTATATACATATACATGTATATGTATATACATATACATATACATATACATATACATATATATATATATATATATATATATACCTATATGTATACATATATATATATATACATACATATATATATATACATACATATATATATATATATATATATATATACATATATATACATATACACATACATATACACATATATATAACTCTTTTTCATTCGCGAGGGATATAACGAAAGGAAACTGAACTCAGGGAACTACAAAGACTTAAAATTTGTCTTACCAGAGAGGCTAATTTCCAAATAGCATTCTCCAAGCTCTAGTTATTCAACATATCAACAACAATCTGAGAGTTAGACTCACATATAATCTTTTTCCATCCTAAAGAACATCCTCTCTCAACAACAATCTTAATAGCAAGGGCCTCCATCAAGTTATTAGAATGTTGATCCTTGTAGATAGAGAAAATAAAAACCGCCCCACCATCATTACTTCTACATATAGCACCAATACTAGCATGACCAAGATTCCCTCGAGAAGAGCCATCTATATTGATCTTCAAGATTCCAGCTGAGGGAGGAGTCCACCTCCCAACCCTACATGCCCGTTGCTTACCATAACAATGCCTTCTTCCAAGAGTGTGTCCTCGGTTATTACCATTCAGGTTCAAATTTCTCACAATAGCTTGATCACCAGAATCTATACTTTCAGACATATTTATATATATTTATTTATATGCTTGTATTTTGATTCTCAAATATATATATATATAGTTTGTATTTTTATTTTCTTTCTAATTTTTTTTCCCACTTTTTTTCCTATTTATTGTATATATATTGGTGGACGTTTTCATATATATGTGTGTGTGTGTGTGTATGTTTATAGCCTCGCATATATATGTAATTTTTTGATATTTATTCATGTATATACCTATATATACATATAATATATATATGTACATGTGTGTGTGTGTGTGTGTATGTACATATATCTATACATATATATATAGATATATGTACATATACACACACACATGTACATATACACACACACACATATATGTACATATATACATATATATATACATATGTATATATATATGTACATATATATACATATGTATATATATATGTACATATATACATATATATGTACATATATACATATATATGTACATATATACATATATATATGTACATATATACATATATATATGTACATATATACATATATATATGTACATATATACATATATATATGTAGATACATATGTATATATATATGTACATATATATATGTAGATATATATGTATATATATATATATGTACATATATATGTATGTATGTATTTGTATATATATATATATATTTGCAGAGAGAGAGAGAGAGAGAGAGAGAGAGAGAGAGAGAGATTTATTTTTATATAGGCTTGTACATATATATATATATATATTTGTACATATATATATATATATATTTGTACATATATATATATATATATATATAGAGAGAGAGAGAGAGAGAGAGAGAGAGAGAGAGAGAGAGAGAGAGAGAGAGAGAGAGATTTATTTTTATACAGGCTTGTATGTTGTTGCATGTTGATGTTTATTATCATATAGATATTATTATTCTTATCATTATTTTTATTATTTTTATTGGTATTTAATCTTGTTTCTTTTCGATGTTCCCATAGTTATATCCATAAACCTGCCTATTTTCTTTGTTATTCGCTTATTCCTTTCTAGTATTTTTATATAAGTTTGCATATTCATATATATGTGTGTGTGTGTGCATGTATATATATATGTACACACACACACACACATGTATGTATGTATATATACACACACACACATATACACACATATATACATATATATACATGTGTGTGTATATATGTGTATATATACATATATATACACATATACACATATATATGTATATGTGTGTATATATGTATACATGTGTATATATGTGTGTATATATATGTATATATACACACATATACATATATATATGTATATGTGTGTATATATATGTATACATACACACATATACATATATATATATATATGTATATATGTGTATATATATGTATATATATACACACATATATACATATACATATATATATATGTATATATGTGTGTATATATGTAATATATACACACACATATATATACATATATACATATGTATTTATACTCGCACATTCATTTATGAATATGTGTGTGTGTATATATATATATATATATTGATTGATTGATGCATGTATAGATTTTTATATTTTTATATATTATGTATTTTTTTTTTTTTGTAAGAAAAAGTGATTGAAATGATAAAATATAATAAAATGAAATAACATGAAATAATAGATTTAATCCAAGAGAGCAAAAAGAGTTTTACCATACAAATGATACAAGATCAATGGAGCAATACCAAAGAGGAAGCAACACAAGAGACAAGGATTTGATAAGGGGAAAGCAAAGAAAACCCCTTGTGAGTATTATGAATGAGGCAAAAGCCTAAGAATGAGAGAGAGAGAGAGAAGAAATAGAGCAAAATAGCTCATTTACAATAGCATCAAAAACTTGATGTGAATAATGGAGACTAGATAAAAATGAGAGAGAGAAGCACCTCTTTTAAGTTCCTCTTAAGGAGGAATATCTATTTTCTTTATTAAAAGAAATACAAAAATGAGTTGTCCTCACAAGTGGACAATAGGACAAGAATGACATGTCCTTTACATGTGGATTAGAGGACAAATAAATAATACATAAGAGATACTTTGGTTTATCCCAATAAATAAATAAATGCAACCAGAGAAAGATTATTAATTCTAACACCCCCCTTTAATCTTTATTTGGGGAGATGTTGTCAAAACCAATTTACAATATTACAACTTGATTTTTTGAAATATCTTCATTGTGCAAGAGGTCTCTTATTATTATGAGTACATCATTGGAGAGCCAAGAGAAGTGGATAATTTTTCAAGTGTGTTACATCTTCAAGTGGATTCATGTGGCATAGGATTTGTACAACAAATAATGATATTTTGTATGTGCCTTGATGGATTACTTGAAACATAGAAACAAAGGCAACTATCCACAAGGATAATTTCATCTTATATTCAAGTTAGAATTTTTTTATGTATAAGTAAATTCTCATAGAGTAAATATAAGTGCAACTTGGTACCGCAAAGAAATCAAGATAAATCATATCTTGCAAAGAACAAATATGTTATCAAAACTTTCAAGAAAGGACCATAGAAAAGGCTAGCTAATGAATCTAACATCAACAATGCTTCAATCACATGGATATAGACAATCCACTAATAAGTCATTTTACTACAAGTTAATGGGTGATCAATCCATAACCTGCATGACTTATGATTTAAGCAAAGAAGTATACATAACATTATATGACATATTTCAAAGATGTCAAAGGGAAGAAGTATGAGTATTAACAATAGATTGCCTTCAAATAAGAGTAAAATGCTTTCAATATGGGTCAAATTAACTAAAATTGGAGGGAAACTCCAATAATAAATGGTATTAACCATAAATTGCCAATATGGCAATAGAATGATGCTAGAAAAGCATAAACTGAACTTATGTGCCAATCAGTAGAACAAAATAAATGTTGAAGGCAATAGTGTATAATAATTCATAATCTCAAGGAATAAGAAAAATAAATAAAATAAATTTATTTATATGGAATAAAGAATGCACTCATATTTGATAAGTCACAGGAGACACAATAATTTGTATATTTATCAGGATATATATGTGGGCCCCCATATATACACATGAATAAATATACCTAAACTATCATGGTATGAAATCATGCAAATAGATTTAAGATCATATATAGAACATAATTTCTAGGCAACATACTAAAGAGAAATGCCAAAGATGATGAAAGAGAATTATTAACATCAAACAATATTTGCAATAATTAATCGTCCTAAGTTGAAGTCCACCCATTCTAAAAATTGATCTCTTTTACTAAGTACTTTTTGAAACCATTTATTTTTTCTCTTAACAAGTTTATCACTAGAGGAAGAGTCATGATGTATGAATGCATCATTTGTTTCAACATTAGCATTATTACCATTATCAATATTAGCATTATTACCATGATCTATAATTGCATCATTACCATTACCATTGTAAGAAAGAATAGGAGGAATAAAGGTAGATATACGAGGAGTAGGGTTTAGAGAAGGAGGTTGGTCCTCCACTAACACAATTCTGCTTCTATGAACTTGTTCATTTTGAGCATTAAAAGAATCATGCACACCATTTCTTGCAAGACAAACATTTCATGCTATGTGCACTTTGTTAGTAATAGGATTATAAGCTTGATAACCTTTGATATTTTGCATATTTTCACTCATGCACTTTGTACATGCCATCTTAGATGAAGTAATAGGAGGTAAATTTTTAACTGTATTAGATGAGATATGCTCATTTTTCAAATGAGCAAGCCTTTCATGCTCCATATTAAAAGTAATATCTTTGTGCAAAGAGTGTCTAGAAGAGGTGAACCCAAAAAATTTAAATAAGTTATCATGGCCTAACTTAGCATTAGCAACTACTTCATTAGTGTTAGGATCAATAACAGAGCACATGTCCCTACGAAACTCAACTTTGTAATTTTGACATAATTTTACAACAGAAAGAAGATTGTATTTCAACTTAGGAACATAAAGGACATCATGTAATTTTTCATTTGGAACATTAACATCACCAAATCCTTCAACTTTGCAACTGTGATTATCAGCTAATTGAATTGAAATATTAGAAGGATCGAGTTTTAAATAATCAAACACTTCTTTATGAAAAGAAACATGTTGAGACGCACCAGTATCAATAATCCATTCTAAATTTTTAAAAACATTGTAACTAATAGTAAAAGCATGATGAGATGGATAAGAGTTTTGATTATTGTTATTTATAAGTTGTTTATCTTTTTTGTTTTTTAAAACAATTATTAGTTACATGACCATCTTTCCCACAATAAGTACAGTGAAGTTTTTTATTAGATTGATTAGGATGAGTATTATTACGATGAGTGTTTGGATGATTATTGTGATTATTATTATTATAAGTATTGGGAGAATCATTATTAGAAGATTTGAAATTCTGATTTTGACTTTTAGACACAAAAGCATATTCATTAGATCTAAGAGTACCAAATTGTAACAACTTAGCTTCCTCTTGACGTAACAAATTTTAAAAAATACTATAAGTTAATTGAGTAGACAAAGTAGAAATAGCAAGTTGAGAATGAACATTAGTAATAAATTGTTGAAATTGTCTAGGAAGATTTTTTTTTTAAATAATGGTAATTAATCTAATATCAGTGAGAGTAACACCTAATCCAATTAGTTGACTTTTAATATAATCAAATTTAAGTAAAAATTCATTCATGAATTTGAAATCAATATACCTCAAGTCTTCCAAATTGTCTTGCAATTGAATCTTGCGTGATTCAGATGGCCTGTCATACGTTTGCTTTAAAATATCCCAAGCTTCATGGGCATTAGTGCAATGAGAAATTAGAACATATAAATCTGGGTTAAGAGATATACCAATGAGGCCAAGGGCTTCCTCATTTTTAGTATTCCATTCATTTTTTTTTATCTTGTGTAGCTGAGGTACCAGGAACTATAGAAGGGTCAGTAGCAACATCTAAAATATGCTTAAAACGAAATATAAACGAAAGATGAGTTTTTCAAGCATGATAGTTTGAGTTATTTAACTTGATTTCTGGAATTAAAGTCGACATGATTTAAAAATTACGTTTAAAATTTAAATAATAGATTTAAAATAAAAAAGTGAGACTTATTATCCACAAAAATGTTAAATAATTATTAAGAGATTTAAAGAGTCAAAATTAAAAACTAAAATGTTCCCTGCAAAACCACTGGTCAGATTGAAGAAACAGGAAAAATAAAAATTTGAAAAATTGAAAAAAATGTGTTACACATAGAGAGCGATAATTTTTTTAATTTAACTCTATTTTCAATAAAATTTAAAGGGTTTTTTCATTTTTATGTCTTTTAAATATTGTTCAAATTTCAGCCAAACCCAGATCACGGATTGAGGGATATCATAACAATATGAATTGCTGTCTTAAAACTTGAAAAAAAAAAATACTGCACATATAGTACAATAACTTTTGCAATACTATTCTGATACAAATGAAATTTAAAGAGTTTTTTTGTTTTTATGTCTTCTAAATGCTGTTAAAATTTCAACCAAACCTAGATCATGGATTATGAGATATAAGAAAAATATGAACTACTGTACTTTCTTTTCTAAAACAAAAAATAGAAAAAAACTTGAATTTCAAAAAACTTAAAAAACTTGCAACAGAAATAGGGTTAGATACAATAAATAAATAAATAAATAAAGAATCCTTTGGCGGCAAGCCTTTCAAAGGAGGTTAGAAAAAATAAAAAATGAAGAACTCTTTGGTAGCAAGCCTTCCAAAGAGGGTTAGAATGAATAAGAAAGAAGAAAATCTGCAAAAGAATAAGATAAGACTTTTCAATATTTCAAACTTCAAGCTCTTCAAAATATCAAGCTCTTCTAATGAACCCTTCACACAAGCTCAAAACAAGGATTAGTAGCTCTGATACCATGTAAGAAAAAGTGATTGAAATGATAAAATATAATAAAATGAAATAGCATGAAATAATAGATTTAATCCAAGAGAGCAAGAAGAGTTTTACCATACAAATGATACAAGATCAATGGAGCAATACCAAAGAGGAAGCAACACAAGAGACAAGGATTTGATAAGGGGAAAGCAAAGAAAACCCCTTGTGAGTATTATGAATGAGGCAAAAGCCTAAGAATGAGAGAGAGAGAGAGAGAAGAAGAAATGGAGCAAAATAGCTCATTTACAATAGCATCAAAAACTTGATGTGAATAATGGAGACTAGATGAAAATGAGAGAGAGAGAAGCACCTCTTTTAAAGAGATGAGAAAGGAGTTGCATGTCTTTGCATGTGTAACTCCCATTTCTATGAATGCCACATTCATAAAAGGTGTGTGCAAAGTGTCAAGTTCTTCTTAAGGAGGAATATCTATTTCCTTATTAAAGGAAATACAAAAATGAGTTGTCCTCACAAGTGGACAATAGGACAAGAATGACATGTCTTTTACATGTGGACTAGAGGACAAATAAATAATACATAAGGGATACCTTGGTTTATCCTAATAAATAAATAAATACAACCAAGAAAAGATTATTAATTCTAACATTTTTAAAAAAGTTTTTTTAGGCTCTCCTTCCTTTATTTTTTTGGTCTCGCATAGACACATGTATTTATATATATACAAGTATATTTATATATTTTTTCTTGCATTCTTGCTTATTTATTAGTCTTTCTTTCTTTCACATTGTCTTCTATTTTGTTATCTCTCTCTTTTCTTCATTTGGCTTCTTAATTCATCACTCCAATCCATCTCGTCTATTATTGCAGCTTTCTTCCCATTTTTAGCCTTTGGGCTAGCCTTTTTTCACTTTCATTTTCTTAGTTTTCAATTCTTTTCTTATTTCCTTTTTAGTGTTGTCTTTATTTATGGGTCTTCTTGGTTTTTGTGCCCCTCCTTTCCTCTCTTTTTATGGCTTCTTGAGGATTCTTGGTCGGCATAATTCCTATTCTTGCATTCTCCCATCTTGATGATGGATCGTGTAGTGTGATCCAAAACATTTTTTGATGCTCAAAAAATTCACACAATCTAATCCAGAAACATTGCTCTCATTCTAAATGGATTGTGGAAATCTGGTAATGTTAATGTAAGTTCTTATTCAATTTTTTTTGTAAAAGTTATATTCATAATCTTTAAGCTATTTTACACATTTCATCAGTTTACATCATCTTCAAATTCCTAACAAATATGACATTTTGGTCATTGAAGTTTATCAGTTTTATTATTGTTAACCTTTACCTTTATAAAAGTGTGACAACTGATTTTTCTTTTACCCCGTATCTCAGTATAGACATAACTTGATTCATTCCTCCATTCTCATCTTCATTATGCTAGAGTTTTAGAATCATGCAGAAGGTCAATGGGAATGTTCAATAAAAGTGTTATTTCATATGCATTGACATTCATATGATGTGAGCTCTTGCTAATTTATTTGTTGGTGATTAAGATAAAAATGCATGATTTATGTGGATGCAACAAGCATTCTAGCTTTTCCTGTGTCATTGAATTTGAAGATCTCTAGTAGATGTTGTGATTTGGAATGATGAGAATTATAATAAGTTTGATCAATTCCTAAAATGACTCTATAGAAAATTGCACCTTCCATTTCTGCCCACACACATAGGTAATAAGCATTCATTTATTAATTGTAAGGGCCAATCTAATCACATGATTAATATTTGCAAGACAATATAATTTAAGTATTATCATCTAGGAATATATAGAGACTATGATACATCTACACTAGGTTATTATTCTTCAATGTGTATAAAGGAGATCAATTTTTATATTCCTTTTTTGAGACCTACTATGCGATGAACAAAAATCACATTCTTGGGTATTTTTTCATGGTGGAACAAGCATGAGATATGTAGGACTATTGGCATAGATAACAATGATGCAGTTATTTTACTAAAATCTCTCAACAATTGATGATCGATAATAAATGGTATATAACAAAAACATCTCATATAGCATGATGTTCCTACAACCTAGAAAGGAAGAATATTAGCATGCATTATCCCTTTTGACAATTAGGTTTCTCCAACTAAACATGTAGGCCACAAAATCTATGAAGCATTACATATCAAGCTTGTATTGATAGAGAATCCAAATAGATCGTAGACATTCCCTGATCATCCACTACGAACTCAACACCTAGTGGCAATTAATCATATGGACACATGAGATTTACTCTAGTCATCTATTTCCAATGATGCTAGAGATGAAGTCTTCCATACTTGATGTGATGAAAAATTGGTCAGGCGATAAGAGTGGGAATTTTACATTGTGGTGGTGTGGGGGGGAATAATAACCAATGTTCCATTCCCACTTGAACCATCTTTAAAAGAGGGATGTTTCATTATCAAATAATGTAAGAAGGATTTTCTAATCTAATGTCTATGGACCTTCATGTGAAAATAAGTATTTCTCTTGATTATTACATTTTTCTATTTTTTTTTCATGAGTACTATAAAAGACCTATTTTCCTTGATCTAGAATCCATTAGTTATTTGATGATCATGCTAGATAAAGTGAATCTCTCATTTTAGAGTTGGTAACATTGCAACCTATCATATTACAGGGATTGGATCTATTACTCTTGATGGTAAAACTAACATTGATGATGGTTTGAAACATAATTTTTTAAGTGTTGGACAGTCGGTAGACAAGGGATATCTGTTGTAGTTCACAGAGAAGACTTGCATTATCAAAGAAAAAGATGGTAATTTGATTGGTACTAGAACCAGATCCATAGGTAATGTATTTCTGCTGAGTCCTACTGAAATAACACATTTGGTTGCAAAGATTGATAATCGTTGGTTATGGCATAGATGGTTCTTTCATATAAACTTTGATAATATTGTGAAAGTTAGTAGTACATTTCCAGTGAGAGATCTGTCTAATATTATTAAGCCTACTAATGTTGTCTGAAAGGAATGTATTTTGGCTAAGCAAAGGAAAGTACCTTTTCCTAGCAAGAAGTTCTCTACTACAGAGAAATTAGAGATTGTTCACACAGATCTGAGTGGTCCTCCAAGAACTAAAGGATTCTATGGTTAAAGGTACTTTATGATTTTTGTTGATGATTTCACTAGGATGATGTGGGTAGCATTTCTTAAAGAGGAGTCTAAAGCATTTGAGAAATTTAAGATATTCAAGAATTGAGCTAAAAATGAATTCTATGTCAAGATTAAGTGTTTAAGATTAGATAGAGGAGGAGAGTTCACTTCTAGAGAGTTCAACATGTTCTGTGAAGAGAATGGAATCAAAAGACAGTTATCTTCACCTAGAATACCCAAATAGAATGAGATTGCTAAAAGAAGGAACAAGTCATTAGTAGAAGTAGCAAGAGCGATGTTATTTGAGAATGATGTCTGAAAGACATTTTGGAGAGAAGCAGTTAACACTGTAATATATACTCTGAAAAAAGTACATATCATAAAAGGTACGAGCAAGACACCCTATGAGTTGTGGTTTGGTCATTCACCATCTATCAAGTATTTTATAATATTTGGAAGTAAGTGTTACATAAAGAGAGATGATGATACTGGTAAGTTTGATCCTAGAAGTGATGAAGGTATGTTTCTTGATTACTCATTGAAAAACAAAGCATATAGATGTTTCAACTATAGAACTAAGATAATAGTTGAGTGTGCAAATGTAAGGATTGATGAAAATTATGGTACTAAAGAGAAGATGGTAGATTATAATTCTAACAAAGAAGAGGATAGTTCTAGATTTTTTAGATAGAATGCTAAAGTTCTTTTTGAGACTAATAATGATTTGTAGAATGAAGTATCTATTAAGCATAGAGAAAATTAGAGATCTAAACCTAGGGAAGGGATTAGAGCTAAGATTTCAACTCCTACTTCAAGTAGAAACATGACAAGGAATCACCCTCTAGAGAAAATAATCAAGAGCAAGGATAAAGGTATGATGACAAGAAATATAGTAAATGTGGAATTGTGTCTAATTTCTCAAGTGGAACCGAAGAGCACAAATGAGGCATGTAAAGATGACCACTAGATGCAAGCTATGAAAGAAGAACTAGATCAGATTGTGAAGAATGAGACATGGGAATTAGTTCCTAGACCTAAAGACAAGAATGTGTTAGGAACCAAATTGGTATTCAGAAATAAGATGAATGAGCAAGGAGAAGTTGTGAGAAATAAGTCCAGACTTGTTTGCAATTGTTGCTCACAACAATAAGGCATAGATTATGAAGAAACCTATGCACCCATGGCAAGAATGGAAGCAGTAAGGATGTTCTTGGCTTATGTAGCAAGCAAGAATTTCAAGGTTTATTAGATGGATGTCAAGTCATCTTTTCTAAATGGAGAACTTGAAGAAGAAGTCTACATTGAGCAACCTGATGGATTCCCTTTGATGAAAGATAAAGATTTTGTATGCAGATTAACGAAAGCACTATATGGTCTAAAGCAAGCACCTAGAACCTGGTATGCAAGGTTGGAAAGGTATTTATCAAAGCTTGGATTTATCAAAGGTACAATAGATGGTAATTTATATTTGAGGACAATTGACGATGGTTTATTTATCATTATAATATTTTTGGATGACATAATATTTGGTTTAGGAGCACCACCTCCACCCTATAATTTTCATATTATTTAAGTCATCAAACCATGTCAAAGAATGGTATATTCAGTAATTGACATTATAATGGTTGATTATTCATGGACCTTAAACATTGTATTATGTGTTAAATGTAATAGGGTAGATGTCAAATACCTTAATCAATTGTATTACATATTAAATGTAATAAGGTAGATGGGCCGTTTTATAACTACCCAAGAAACTTGTGCTTTAAAAGGAATGCCACTATAATCGATGAGATAGAAAAGGAGCTCGATAGGAAGTTAAATCATTTTTAGGGTGATTTGTTAGAATATCCAAATGGATCTCTCATAGCAACCAGAGAGCCACATGCTTTTGTAATCTGGAGAGGGTTTTCTAATAGAAGTGTATGTTTTTATTTCTATCTTTATCGATCTGTGTTATTATACCTATGAATTTGATTCAACCAATTCTCCTCATCCCAGTTTGGGACTATCAAGATCCATGATAGGTTGATTGTAACATGACTCAAATTTGTGGGTGGAATGTGAAGAGAGCCTAATGTACATGATTGCAGTGACATCTTGGGATGATTTACATTGGGTTTCAATATGGAAGAGCCACTCGCTATCTTCATCTGATAATAATAAAGACAAAAAGGTGGTGGAGGTAGTTTCACTACCTAAATTATGTTGGTTTTTAACACATGATGTTCATAAGAGAAGGTGGCTATGTATATCATCAAATATGGGCACACCCATGTGGGTGTCAAGGTGATGGAGATCACTCAGGTCCTATAGTCACCGCGAGCCATGGTGATAACAAAAGGTGGCAAATTTCAGCTAGAGACAAGGTGAAAGGTGGCGAAATGCAAGTACCTATGTGTTGGTATGTTGTATTAACTTAAAATTAGAAGAGATACGATATGCAAAGTGGAAGCATGGAGTGCCAATTACTATTAATACAGAGGTGGAAACATGGAAAGAGGGAGCAAGCTCGATTTCTTGGGAGGAAACTCGAACACAACAAAGAGCCATGTTATTCTCAGAATAACAAAATGATTCAATCCTTCAAATTGTGCTTGTCACTAACACAACAAGGTATGAGGACATGCGTACCATATCATGGATGCTCAATTTTAATGAAGAATGCACAACATGGATAAATAAGGATGAAGGTCAAGTTGACACCTCAAGCACTATGATAGTAGTGAGGGTGGAAGGTTCCACTAACTAACCTGATAAGGGAAAATGGGTCACTGTGAGTAAAGATGGAGGAATATGATCTTTGTTAATCTCTGACATTAGTAAAGGTCATGGTCAAGTTATGGAAATGGGGAGGATGGTGATTTTGATATCATAATGATATTGTTATGTTATTGATATTTGAATAATCAAAGGTTGTGAGCCTCTAAATTAATGTCTTGGGAGACAAATAAAAGACAATATGCCAATTTAAAGGATAGATCAATTCTTCTCTATCTCAAAGTAGTATCAAAGCTAGAAGCTCTCGAGAGTGTGAGGATTCACACCAAGACCTAACCCTATGTTGGGTTTATTTTAGATTTAAAATAAAATAAAATTTAGGTTGCACATTGGTGCCGATTCACTCAGCTGCAGTGGGTGGACAAGAATGTCCACCAAGAGGGTCATGAGAGATGATCTAGGGCCAAAGATTGGTCTATTATGTGTTACCAATAGTCTTGGGGAGAGAGGCATGATAGAACTCCTAGGTGAGGGACATATGCAACATGGATGACTGGATCGTGCAAATAGATGAAGCACCATCGAAGGTGACCAACATGAACTCCATGTATAGGAGTCACAACTAAAAGATATATAGAAAGTGGAGGAGGCATCAATCCATTGATGATAAAGAGGCAAACATTTTGTAGATTCTAACCAACACCTTCCATGAGGACATGGAAGATTTTTGAAGCTTGGGAGTATGGTGTAGGAGCACCACCTCCACCCTCTAATTTGATATTATTTAAGTCATCAAACCATGTCAAAGACTGGTATATTTAGTAATTGGCATTATAATGGTTGATTATTCATGGAATACCCTAAACATTGTATTATGTGTTAAATGTAATATGGTAGACATCAAATACCTTAATCAATTGTATTACATATTAAATGTAATAGAGTAGATGGGCGGTTTTATAACTACCTGAGAAACTCATGCTTTAAAAGGAGCACCATTGTAATCGATTAGATAGAGAAGGAGCTTGATAGGAAGTTAAATCCATTTTAGGGTGATCAGTTAGAATCTCCAAATGGCTCTCTTGCGGAAACCAGAAAGCCACGTGCTTTTTTAATCTACAGATGGTTTTCTACTAGAAGTGTATGTTTATATTTCTATCTTTATCGATCTTTTTTATTATACCTATGCATTCAATTCTTTCAATGATAATCATAATGAAAATTAGTTTAGTTCATAATTGATTCTCCTCATCCCAATTTGGGACTGTTATCAAGATCCGCGATAGGTTGATTGCAACATTACCTAGATTCATGGGTCGAATGTGAAGATAACTAAATGCACATGAAGAGTTGCACATGATTGCAATGGTATCTTGGGATGATCTGCATTGGGTTTTGATATGGAAGAGCTGCTCACTATCTTTATTTGATAATAGCAAAGACAAAAAGGTGGTGGAGGTAGTTTCATTACCCAATTTTTGTTGGTTTTGAACACATGATGTTTACGGGAGAAGGTGGCTACATATATCACTAAATATAGGCACACCCATGTGGGCCTCAAGACCATGGAGATCACTTAGGTCCCGTAGCCTCTGCGAGCCATGGTGATAACAAAAGGTGGTAGATTTTGGCTGGAAACAAGGTGAAAGGTGGTGAAATGCAAGTACCTATGTGTTGGTATGTTGTGTTAACTTAAAATCACAAGGGACTCGATATGAAAAGTGGAAGAAAGGAGCACCAATTACTATTAAGGAAAAGGTGGCGGCATAGAAAGAGGAAGAACACAACAAAGAGGTACATTATTCTTAGAATAACAAAGTGATTCAGTCCTTCAAACTATGCTTGTCACCAACACCACAAGGTATGAGGACATGCATACCATATCATGGACACTCAATTTTAATGGAGAATGCAAAACATGGATAAATAAGGATGAAGGCTGAGTTGACACCTCAACGACTACAATAGTAGTGAAGGTGGCAGGTTCCACTAACTAACCCGATAAGGGAAAATGGGTCACTGCGAGTGAAGATGGAAGAATCTGATCATTGTCAATCTCTTACATTAGTAAAGGCTGTGGTCAAGTTATGAAGATGGTGAGGATGGTGAGTTTGATATCAGAATGATATTGTTATGTTATTGATATTTGAATGGTAAATGGTTGTGAGCCTCTAAATTAATGTCTTGGGAGACAAATGAAAGATAATATGCCAATTTGAAGGATAGATCAATTTTTCTCTGTGTCAACTTTTGGAGGAAATGATAAAGAAAGTGAAAAGTTTGCTAAAGAGATGAAAAATGAAATTTAAATGAGCATGATAGGAGAAATGAAGTTTTTCCTAGGATTTTAGATTGCGTAGAGAAAAGATGGGATATTTATTTCACATACTAAGTATCTGAAAGATTTGTTGAAAATATTTGGTTTGGAAAGTTGCAAACCTGTTGGTACACCCATGATAATTGGTCACAAGTTATCTAGTAAAGATGAGACACCTATAGTTGAGCAAAAGAAGTATAGATCTATGATTGGAGGATTGTAATATATGACTCACACTAGACCAAATATAGAAAATATAGTTCGGATTGTAGCAAGATTTCAAGCTGATCCAAAAGAGTATCATTATGTAATAGTAAAGAGGATATTTATATATTTGAAGGATGCATTTGATTATGGAATAAGTATGATAGATCAAGCAATTTCACCTTGTGCACATATACTGATGTAGATTAGGCAGGTAGTATAGATGATAGAAAGAGCACCAGTGGTGGAGCATTCTTTCTCAGAGAAAGATTGTTTTCTTGGTTGAGCAAGAAATGAGACTATATATCTTAGAGTATAGTTGAGGCAGAGTATGTTGCAACAACAAATAACTATAATCAAGTAATGTGGATGAAATAAATGTTGAAGGATATTGGAATTGAGTTTACAAAACTTGTTATCATTTACTGTGATAACACAAGTAAAGTAAGCATGTCTAAGAATCCATTATTGCATTCTAAGACAAAGCACATATCCATAAAGTATCATATTTTGAGAGAGAAGGTGACAAAGAAAGAAATAAGGTTGGAGTATGTAAGCACTAAAGATCAGCTTGCAAATATCTTTATGAAGCCTTTGTCTAAAGATACTTTAGAGTACCTAAGAGGTATACTAGGGGTTACAACCCTACTTACTTCAGAGTAGTTGATGCAAGGAATGCATTAGTCCAGTGGTATAGAGCACTATCGTTAGACTGGACCAAATGTTGATGCTTATTTTATGGGGGAGTATCTGGTATGTGTTAAGTCATGAAGGACTTTCGATAATTGATACTTGGAATTGAACAATGTCTTTGGACACTCAAGCTAGTTGATAATTTAAGCAAAAAATTAGCAATTGGTATAATGATTGACACCTTTTAAATTGATGTCAATGGGGGAGAGGATGTACGTGAACATATTGAGAGAATGTAAGCAACTTTTGAGATGGCAATGGGGGAGAGTTATCTCTTTAGGGAGATTTAGAAAGATTCATGTAAGTGTATAGATGCAGTCAGAAAGTATTGGAAGTTTGTTTACTATGAACAACTATTGCTGATCCTAAAAGAAGAAGAAGAATAGTCTAATGTTATAGAAGATTTCAGATTTGATTAATGAAGAGGATTTGAGAAGATGACAACAACAGAGTAGAGTTTGGTATTCTTGGAAATTAGATGTTTTTCATCTATGTCACCATCAATACCAAAGGGGGAGATTGCTAGCATGAATTCTAATGATACTACATTAGAGGAGTATCCTAAGAATTGTAGAGTATTGATATGTTGCATTCATGACTATATTTGTCATTGATGTCAACATAGTAATAATCCTATTAAGACTAGAAGAATAGTAGTCAGTAATCTTAAGATGCACAAAAGCTGAGAAAGTTTTAGATGATGCACAGTGGAGGAAATCTTCTTGAGGTTGTATTGATGATGTGGTTTAAAGGAATACGTTTGATTTGATGTTGTATGGAAGTTACACTTGATTTACTAGAAGCAATGCAGAAACAGAGTATTTGAAAATAGAGTTATGATGATCTAGCACTATCTTTCATCTAAGATGTAATGAAGAGATTTGTAGTCACACAGTGATAGAGGACAGTCATATTGTGATGCCAATATGTGCACAAGACATGGTTTCACATGTGTGAAGTTTTGTATAGACTGTGAGCTGATAGTGTTGTTATAATTGTGAATTAATTAATTATCTTATTTTAATTAATTGGGAAAGCCACAAGGCTGACTCAAGGAATTATTATGAAGATACAATATAAAGGAAAGTTTTTTTCCTTATTTGTAATGAGTCTTGATTTAGAGGATCAAGTGGGATGTAAATTTATTAGTGAACAGTGTAAGGAGCAGAATGCTTGCTGAATACATGTAAGTAATCCAAGGATCATTGGATGCGTAGTATGAGATCTGGTTACAAGATCTAAATGATCAAAAGTTTGGTTGACAAGATAGAGATAGAGGAAGAAGTATATTTCAGTTCTATTATTCTACAAGAAATAGTACATAAATCATTTTGACAGTGGGTTCTTTGATCTTAAACTTGAAGCTATTTGGGTAGTGGATCTAGCTATCTTCCACAACTCCTAATAGGTTTGGCACAACTCCTAATAGGGTTGGAATTTCCTAATAGGGACTCATATGTATTGAATGTTGTTACAAACTCCTAATAGGGTCTATCCTTTAACAAGCAATATTTATATTAGTACATCATCTTGTGGGTACCATCCCTACTGAGGTTTTCCCTCTGATCAAGGGTTTCCCTAGTTAACATATCTGGCATTAATTGTGTATGAGTATCTTGTTGTGGTTTCAATTTATATCACTCACATGGTTAAGTTTCTTTAAGGTAAATTGTTTGTGATGACAGTTGGATAACTGATTCACCCCCCCACCCCCCCTCTCAATTATATCAGTGGACTATATATTCTAACAAGGTATTTGGTGAATTTTATGCCTTGATATTTTGATGGGCCATTACCTTATTGAGTACTTGGTAAATATCATTTATTGATGTTCTGATAGGCCATTACTTAGAGTAATTGGTGAATATCATGTGTTGATATTTTGATAGGCCAATACTCATGTTACCTAATATGATATCAAAATAGTATTTGGTGAATATCATGTGTTGATATCCTGATAGGCCAATACTCTTATGAAAACATATAATGAAAGTCTTTTGATTAAAGATTTCCCTGACGTGTCATTCCTAAATATTGCCAAATGCTTAATAAATTTACCCAAATGTTTATCCTCCCTAACTAAGGGGGGGTATTAATGTTAGTGTAGTTTCAGTCGGATAAAACACACTAAAGACATTTGTATGTATATTAAATACTATGTATATATATACATATACATATATATATACACACACACACATATATAAATATATACATATATATACACACACACACACACAAACATACATACACACACACAGAGATATATATATGTGTGTGTGTATATATGTGAGATATATACTTAACCCATTTAATGTATACATAAATTATATATTTGATGTGTGTGTGTGTGCGCGCGCGTGTGCGTTACTCTTAATCATGCCAACAAGAAAATGTTATTAATAAATAAAGTGAGTTGAAAAGACATGCCTCTATGGAGACATGCCTCCTAAAACCATATACATATGCTTTCAGAAGAAAACTTGAAACACACATAAATTCTACAAATGGTATTACAAGTTACAACATATTTGGAGAACCTAGGAAACTTAACAATATGCTTTGCATAAAGTTGCTAATTAGAATAAAATAACTACTTAAAAAAAATAAAAAATCTGATTATATAAGCACTATTATACATAAATTTCAATCCAAATATTAGACAAGTTTGATAAACCTTAACAACAATGACTAGGATTGCAATACAATAGATGGACTGGCAAAATGAGTTGAGTGGTAAAAGTTATGGATTGTGGAAGGTAAAAGGCTACATGACGAGTTCAAAAGGGGAGTGTGTACATACATTGAGGATGGTTAGGGGTATAAATAGGTTACAGGGATCATTTTCTATGTTCATTTGCACTCTTTTGGAAGAACTATTGAAGAAGATGTTTTTGAAAATTTAAGGAGTGATGGCGGGATAAGAGGATGGTGTTTACATTAGTGACTGAGTTAGGACATATCAAAGTCCATAGGTGGCCCCAACATCAATAAGTATATTTGTGATTGTGCATTTATTATCTCAAATTTTATGATTTTTGGCAAGTAGGTCTAGGAAAAAATACACAAGCATCACATCTAAGGGTCATATTTGCCGCAAGTACGATTTATGCAACACATTCAATTAGATTTATTTATTTTAATCGAGGTTCATTTATTCTAAAATTTATGCAAGTGCATTCATTTAGTTGCAACCATAGGTAGGGTCCAATGCATGTGTTCATAGGAATAGTTTTGATTATGTAAAAATAGGTTTTAAAGGACCTGGAACCTTTAACAAAGTATCAGAGAAATAAAAAATAAAAGTTTAGATAATAAAAGGCCTCAGAGAACATATAAACAACCATAGAAACAGGAGACCAAAGTACAACTATGCACTAAAAGATAGCAAAAGAAAAGCAAAAGGAAAACTCTCGAACAACTACAGAGTCTTCAACAAGTCCATAGCTTGATCTGCTAGAATGTTCATATTTTTAATAAAAGCTTTCATTTCATCTAGGTTTTTTGCTTCCACTCCTCCAGTCTTCTTTGAATTGGCCCTTGTGCACTTGCTTGGGCCCTAGTCCTCATTCAAAATAGGGGAGTCTTGGCCTTTACTCTGTTTCATCTTGTTTGGCAAGGTATTGAAATTATCAGCCACAATCTTCAAAATACTACAATTTTGATCTGTCAATTTCTTGACTATTTTTTCCAGGTTACTTACTCTAGCATCTAAACTATCCATCCTTTTTTTAATATCTTTGCTTAACTAATCAAGGTACCTATTTTTGGTTTCAATTGTTGGTACAAGCTTCATCAAGTTTTTTACCTCTTTCACATTGCCAATAACCTTACAAAGCTTATCAATGTGTTGGCCCAACATTCGCTCCCCCCTTGCCATCTTGCTGAGCTAATCAAAATCCTTTAAAATTTCCTACATTTTCTATTTAAGGGTACCAATATCCTTCATAATTAACTCCAGGTTACCCATGATTCCCTTTAGGAACCCCTGTTCATCCTCTTCCCTATTATGTTCAAAGTAGTCCTCCTAAATCCCCTATTTGTTTCTATCCAGGTCCACCTCCTTGAGATCATTGTCATCACTTGCATCCTGAGCAAACACCTTTTTTCTTTTTCTTTCCATCCTCTTAATTAAGGGTTCATCATCAAAGGGGATAAAAACCCTTTCTGCATTCTTTCCCCTATTTCCCAAGACCTTCCCTACGGTTCCTCTCTTCTGAAAACCCTTTCTCTACTCCTTCTCGTAATCACTACTTGATCTAACTCACTCTCCTTTCCTTTCCTTTTCTTCTTGGAATAGCTTCTTATATTTCCTTTCATGTTCTTCTTTAAATCAACCTCATCCACCTCATCCTCGGTATCCTTATCAAAGTCCTCCTTAGAATCATTGCCCTTAGTCTCATAATCAAGTGATTTCTTACTCTGCCTAGGCCTATCCACCTTTCTTGACTTTAGAAGGTTCATTATTAAAACCATTAACCCCTCATAGTAGGTGTGATCTCCCTTAGGATCATTTTGATAGGCAAGAACAAAATTACCTAGAGATTGTCTGAGGTAAAAAGGAAAATTTATCCTAACCCCATGCCTAAAATGGTTGACTAACATGAAATGGTGACCGTAAATCTTAGTGAAGTGCCCATCTAAAGTAAGATACTCAATAACCAAAAACATAACAAATCTCTAAGGGTTCAAAATGGAAGCTGTGATAAAGTAGGAATTACCTATTTTTACTAGGTTGTTGCATTCCTTAGGTAATTGCACAAACTCATCGATCGGTCAATCTGAGAGCTTCTTATCCTGGTAGAAATTAATACCCTCCATATGTAGTCCTAGAGCTTCAACTATGATGTCTTCATACACCTCCATCCTTTGATTTTCCACCAAAACACTCCCTTCTTTCCAAGTCTTTATGAAATGCTGGGTAATGGTACGGTTGCTTCCTTTCAATTTCTCCATAAAAATAGTAAAATTCCCTTGCTCCAGTTTGTCCCAGATTTCCCTCTTCTTCCTCCACTCTTTGTAGCTTGCTAGTTCAATTCTTTTTTTCTTTCCTCCCATCTTCTTGCCTCTAAGATGAAGTTTCTCTCTTCTTAGAAAAACCCTCTGCAATAGAAAATTGTAGTCGATATTGCAGCCAAGGAAATTTGTGGGAAAAAAGACCCACAATCCGTGTGGTATTGATTGGTCCTTCTCATAATATCCCACCACTTCCCAATTCTTCCCATATAATAATTACTCCTTCCTGGCATATTCATCATTAATGAAACACTTTTTCTTACTTCTAGCTTTGTCATGTTCGATCAGTAAAAACCTCTCAATAGGTATGATATCATTGTGGTTCCATATTACCTTTTCATCACTCTTACATGCCATATTAGCTGCCCAGTTAGCAACTTGATTCGTTTCTCTATAATTATGAGTGACAACAAAAATTTCAAAGGATTTGATAAGATCTATGGCCTTACCTATAATATTATTAATAGTCCAAGAAGAATTGGTAACTTTATTAAGAGAATTAATTATATTAAGGGAGTCCCCCTCAAAGCCATATCTTATTCAAATTCAAATTTTTTGCATAGTTAAGACCATAGAGGGCCATACTAGCTTCTACCACATGGTTAGTTTGAACTTCAATAAGAATGGCCATTCCACCCACTCTATCCCCATTCGAATTCCTGATGATGATACCATAGCTAACAATTCTTGGGTTGCCCTTCAAGGCCCCATCAAAATTTATCTTATACCAGTCCATTGGGGGGAAATCCCATCTAGCTAGATCCCTAAGGTTAGGACCTAATTGCACCAAATTGATACCATTTAAATTCCAATTCCAAAATATTGATTCTTCCCAATCATTCTGAGGTTTTTGTCCTTTTCCACAGGATCTAATATTCTCAGTCACCATATTATTAATTTCACAGAATACTTGATCTGGCTTAGATTCAACACCCCTAAACATCCCATCATTATGTTCCTTCAAAATGCCCCAGCAAAGGAATGGGAGAATAAAATCCCACAATCTCATAACCAAGGTGTTAGTAGAGGGTGACTTCCAACCATTGAAAAAAATCTTGAATTGTAACAGGGAAAACCCAAGTAATATTCAACAAACCACAAACCCTTTCCCATAACCTTCTAGTATAAGCACATTGAGTAGTCATATGGTTAACCAATTCAACATCATTCTTATAGATATAACATCTATTAACTATTTTGAACACTCTCTTCAATAAATTATCTATTGTCAAAAAAATTTCGTGCAGGAGAATCCAAAAAAATATGTTAACTTTGGGAGTCATACCTTTAAACCATGCTTTAGCCCAATAAGGCTCATGATGCTCTCCAAAAGCATTAGCATACTTTGAGGATGCTGAAAAAAATCCATTAGGATTATATTTCCATATCAAAGCATCTTCCTTATAGCTTCAAAAGACAACATTCAGAATCTTATTGAGATTATTCAGATTTCTATCCACTCTCTTGAAGTCCAACCAATTATTCTCCTCCCAATAGTCTTCTACAAAAATCCCAAAGAGAATCTTACACTGCTCCATAAAACCATTCCACCTTTGATCAACACTGAGTGGGTGATCAAGAATCCAAATATTATCCCAAAAAATAATAGTCCTCCCATTTCCCACCTTCCATCTGACCCCTTTCTTAATAACCTGTTTATTTTTTTGAGCATGTTTACAAATCATTGAACCCCCTTGGAAAGAGTCATTATTAAGTAAGTGTTTAAGATCTTGATTCTCCCTATTGCATTTATCATTCCAAATATCACACCATTCACCTTCCTCTTTATACCATCTCCATAACAACTTGGTAAGCAAAGAATCATTCATAGTGGTAACTCTTCTAAGGCCAAGGCATCCTTTATTCAAAGGCATGCAAACTTTCTCCAGGAAATCAGGGGCAGCCTTTTCTTTTTCCATACCCATCCACAAGAAGAGCTTTTGAATTTTTTTAATTGCTAGCGCAAAATTTCTAGGGAACTTAAAAACACTCAAGGCATACAATGAAACATTCTATAATATGGATTTAAGGACAATAACCTTACCAGCTTGACTAAGGAGGGAACCTTTTCACCTTGCTAACTTTGAATGAATTTTATCAATAAGGAAACTCCAAAAGATCTCAGGTGGGTCCAAACAAAGGGGTAATTCTAGATAAGGACCTGATAAGATGCCAATCTCACAGCCAATAATTCTTTTAATTCTATTTTATCTAATATCATTAACATTGATGAAATATATCACACTTTTGTTCTAGTTAATAATTTGACCAGAAGCTTGTCCATAATCCTCCAGAGCATTCTTTATGTTTCTAGCATTTCTAATTGAAGCTTCTCCCATCACTATAGAATCATCCAAAAATTGCTGATGAGAACAAATTGGCTCTTTAGATGAGGGTTTGAGACAAACAAAATCCCCCATATTCACCATTTTTTCCACAATTCTTCCCAAACATTCACCCATTAGAATGAAGAGGATAGGCCAAAGCAGATCCCCCTGCCTCAAACCAAGAAAATAGTAGCAGAAACCAGCATAAGGACTAGTTCCCTAAATCTCTTATTAAAACCAAAAGCTTTGAGCTCTCTTTGTGAAAAAGTGTAGTCCACTCTATTATAAGCTTTGGATAGATCAAGTTTGAGGAGGAACCCCTGTTTCTTGGATAAGGTGAGAGAGTGAATATTTTCATGCATCGGGATAATTGAATCCAAGATCTACCTACCAATAACAAAACTATTTTGTTTCCTAGAAATCAAATTAGGGAGAAGGGACAAAATTCTGAGAGTTAGTGATTGGTCAAAATTGATCCATACTATTAGCACCTGACTTTTTTGGAATCAAAGCAAGGAAGGTACCGTTCAATTCTTTAAGAATTTTCCTAGAACCAAAGAACTCCTTAACCCCATTACAAACATCAACACTAATGATACACCAATAATTATGAAAAAATAGGAAAGGAAACCCATATGGCCCTTGTGGCTTGTCTCCATCAACAGAGAAAAAAACCTTGGTAATTTATTCATTAGATGAAATAGAAGTGAGGAATTTATTTAGATCCTCTGATATACAGCTTGGGATATAGTCTAGAAACATATTTTGCTTCTCCTTGTCCAAATTGGGATCACCTTGCAATAAGTTACTGAAAAAATCCATGGCTTCCCTTTTTATGATCTCCTCATCTTCCATATTACCCCCATTAGCAATAACTATAGAAGTTCTATTAGCCATCCTATGCTTCAAAGTAGTCATGTGGAAGTACTTAGTATTCCAATCCCTTTCCTTCAAAAAAACTTTTCTAGATTGCTGCCTCCAAAGCAACTCCTCCTTAGTAATAATATCATGTATCTCAGTCAATTTCACACTCTCTTCTTCCCTAGAAACAATCCATATCCATCAACCAGAATACTATCCTAAATTTCTTTAAGCTCCTTCAGAACCTTCTTTTTATTCTAAAAAATGTTCCCAAAAGTATCCTTATTCCATCTTTTGATATTCTTTTTAACATTTTTCAACTTACTTGCAAATTTGAACATGGCAGTACCCTCCACTTGAATGCTCCACCATTCCTTAAGAAGATTTTCCAGTCCCAGATGGAGAATCCAAAATTTTTCAAACCTAAAGGCATAATTCTTCTCAAAGGTTAATAGATTAACCACAAGAAAAATGGGGTAGTGATTTGAGCCAATACGAACCTGAGCAGAAAGAGAGCATTTATAGTTTAAAAACCAATCACTACTGATAAGAGCTCTATCCAACCTGACCTGAATGAGGTCCTCTCTTGTTCTGCTATTGGTCCAAGTATAATCAATCCCATGCAAATCCATATCATGCAAAAGATGATTGTCAATAAAATCCATTAAATCCAATCTATTAGCCAAGTTAGTCCGACTTCCTCCCATCTTTTCATTTTCTTTCAGAGGAGTATTAAAATCCCCCATAAATATCCAATTCTCCTCCACAATTTTTTTTCTCTGAGTGGTGATATCTTTCCAAAGTGCCTTTCTACCCCATTTAGAATTGGGAGCATAAACATTAATAAGCACCCATACAAATCCATCCTTAGAATTAGTAAATCTAATGTTCATCATATTTCTATTCTGAGAGATAAGTTCTCCATTAATACATTTGTCATTCCAGTAAACCGCCATACCACCTGAGGCCCCATCAGAATTGTTTCCAATAATCTTTCCTCCACAAAAAACCAAGAGACCTTCCACTTTATCCTTTAACATTTTTGTTTCTTGAATTAGTACAATATTTGGCTGTTATCCCTAATCATATTTTTCATAATATCTTGCTTGTGAGGATTATTTAATCCTGTGATATTCCATGATATGAACTTCATTTCTTATGGAATTTTTTTGAGTCTAAGATAGTCCTCTGACTACTATCTTTTATACTTCTATTAGTCTCAACAATTCTTCTCTACACATTAGATGGTCTACCTAATGAAGAAGGAGATAAACCAATATCTCCAGCCTTAACAACTTTACTCAATGGTGTTGCAAGTAGACAACAATCCCTAGACTTGTTGCTCTTAAATTCACCTTTTTTACCGCCTTTTCCCAAAGGTGTGCTAGGGATATCTCCTTTCTCATTACTTCTAGTATTTAACAAAGCATTCTCTTTATTCTTTTTGGAAGATACAACCTCATTTTTCTTTTTACATTTAGTGATTCTTTTACCCCAACTTGACTCCAGTCTGCACTAGAGTCCTCCTCTACCCCCTGTAGAGCTTTAGAGATTTCCTCAATATCCCCCCTTCTTTGATTACTCTCTATGGTAGTAACATCTGAAAGAGCTTCAATTAGATATTGAGTTTCCTTACTCATGATGATACAATCAAGTTCATCAAATGATACAAAAACATCTTCAATAGTGTTATCAATTTGGATCTCCCTATTTTCTTCTTCATCCCCTTTATTGGGACTAATCACACCACCTTCATGAACTAGAACTTTAGCCTCACTACTATGATCTAGTGGAACTCTTACCTGATTCTCCCCTTCAACATTCACCTTTGACTGAGATGCTTCTTCATCAACCACCAAGGTTCACTTCACCAAACCACTAACCTCTTGGGTGTTCCTTTCCTTGCAACTGCTTTTCTCAGGTCCATTCTAATCGTTCAATCCTTTGCAAACCCAAATTTTTAAAACCTTTTTGGGAACTCCATTGAAAGATGGACATTTTTTAGCCCAATGCCTAGATTTTTTGCAAGGGAAACAAGAAAAGGGAATTATCTCATACTCAATTTTCTACTTCCATGTACCAAGTTTAGATTTGTGTGAAATAACTTCTGGCATATCTATACCTTGAAGGATTCCCACACACACAGATTCTAGCATAGGTCATTCTTCTCCTCAACACTGTGATTGGATCCATAGAGAGGAGCTCACCAAAGGTACTAACAATACCTTGAAACACATCCTCTACCAAAACTCCTGTAGTAGCCCTGTCAATCTAATCCAAACTGGAGCTTGAATCCTAGATTCATCTAGAAAATACAAGTTTGGAGCCCATTTCTGTAGAATCAATGTCTATTTACCCATAACCCAAGGACCATTGCAAAGGATCTCTCATTTATCTTCTTCAAAAGAAAAACCAAAGGAAAGGCAACCTTTTGCCATTGCAGAAATGCCCACCTAGTCTTTTAAAGCCCATTTCCTTCAAACAAAGGCCCTGACGACCTCAATGTTGGGCCTAGCACCTAAGAACCTTCCAAACAAGGTCGAGTCCATCCTAGAAATATTTCTATCAATGATTTGATCTAGAATTTCTAGTGTAAACATACCTTTATCATTCAAAGAAATATTCTTTACCGACGGACATGAGGACTTGCCTACTAGTTTGATGCCGAACAGACTAGCCTATTTTTTTGGCAGAATAGTAGCCAGCCCGGGACACCCCCCACCTCTTGGATCCTCCATAGTCCCACTATCATTGGGATCCTTCCTATTTTTAGAATTGTCTCCTATTATCCTTGATTGCACTCCCAATCTAGACAATTCTATCTCATTCTCCCCCCCCCCCCCCAAAAAAATATATATATATATATATATATATATATATATATATATATATATATATATATATATATATATATATAAATCCATTCTTCCCACCCACCATACCTGCACCACTCTCGCTTGCCATCAACCAAGTGAAAGATCTAATAGATCATATTATAATTGAGCTACATGTGCATACTCAATTTAAAATATTTGATTTGTTTAGGGTAATTGCATGATTAAATTTGTCATTTTGATATGTAATAACATAGATGTAAATTTGTCTTCCAATATATCTTATGTTTTTGTAAAGGGGGACTCAAAACCTATTTTTCCCTTAATCTAAAACATAGTTGTAAAGTACCTACATTTCCATGTCATTTTTCTACCTTTTTAGTGACTTTGTACTTGCATTTAGTTTGGATTTGAAACTCTATTCTTATCACTTAGAAGAGTCATCCTGAGATGTTGCTATGTAAACAACAACTAACTTAAAAGAATTATGATCAACTTTATTGGATAGGACTATGGAATGTAACCATAATTCCAAAAATTAGGGGAAATGGGATATTTATTACAATGTTATGTGAGTGTAGCATTCAAAGACCCCTTTCTTCCACTTACCAATAGGAGAGTGTATGGTGGCCTTAGAGGATAGGATATCGAGTTTATTGATTAGGGAGGCCAGGGTTATTTATGTATCACGAGGTGGGATTACAGATTTGGATGAGTTATTTATCATTGATCATGTAGAGATAGAGATCTATCATTATGAGATTTAATGGAGGGAGATGGTGATAAATGATGATAAGTACTTTTGTTTGTTTTATGGATTGGTGGTTAGAGCTTTGGTTCTTGACAAGAGGGGGCATGGATCCGAACGGGGTAGGAGGATTTTTTTTTGCAACATATAGATATAGAATATGATATTTTCTCATGGGCCTTGTATATTAATTATTCTTTATTTCTACATGCATTATATACCCTACTATGGTGCACAATATTTAGGATGTGGGGTTACATTGCTCCAAGTTTGGGCTTGGGAGCACATAGTAGTGTGTCACCCAATTTATAATAGGTATACACTTCAAGAAGGATAAACTACATGTATTATAATGGTTTGGTAGAAAAAAGATAGGTTAGACATTAGAACTAATGATGACATCATTTCAACATTTTTTGAGAATATGCATGGAAGCCATAAATAGGATGCGTGACTTGGGATAGTGAGGCAAACCTTTTGAATTTTTTATACAAGAGACATACCTTCTCAAGAGGACAATTTAGACTTAGTGGATCATAGAGATACATTTTCATAATAGGGTCTTGCATTAGTTTGAGGAGTGGTAATATTTGTCTATTAGATGCACAATTTTCCCTATTGTAGGCATGTTAGAGGGTAGTATTTTATTATTTCTTTGGCTACAATTATGGCTTATTTTTAGATACTGACATCTTAAAAATTGACTTAGGGATCATAGGTGATGGATGAAGGTATGACACCCAACTTTGATATTTGGCGAGCATGACCTTGACTAGTCCCATATGTAGACTTTAGTATTCCTATGTCTATTGATATGTCGAGGAGGGATATAAACCCATAGAGGATATTGGGGAGATAGGAAGACAGAGATGGTAAATATGATGGTATATGAGGGAGAGGTGGAGGTAGAGTAGGGATAGTTGGAGGGAAAAATGGAGGACAAAGATGAGGAAGGAGGGGTGTACATGGAGGTTATGGGAGAGATGGGGGGAGATGATGGAGATAGTTATGGATATGGTAGGTAAGGAGGGACAATGGTCGTATGTGTCCTTCTAGTCACCCTAGTATTTGCACTGGTGGGTAGAGGAGATGAAGGGATGGATATTGGGGGAAAAGATGTTAAGGGAGGAGGAGAGTAATTATTGAATGATATGTAGTTAGATGTTGTTAGAGAGAAATAAGATGTTATAAAAATAAAGAGTAGCGAGACAAAACTCTCATCATAGGAGGGGAATTATTTGATGGGTGTGGCTATGGGGTTTGAGGTACTTGAATCTATGTTGTAGGACATTAACTTTGAGTGGAATGTGGGCCAAAGTTTAAACATTAGAGCATTGATAAGACATATGTGTGTTGAGGGATAAGATTATATAGTTAGAAGAGAGGTTGGATATAGAACAGAGTTGGATGAGTCAATAAGAGGAGAGGGAAGTAGCTGGGGAGGGAAGGTCATCCTCTCCTAACTCAAAGATGAACTTGTTAACTAGGAGGGTAAAAATATTGGTGGGACATATATCAAGATCAAAGATTGATAGGAATAGTCCAAGGGCACATGTGTAGACAAAAAAGGCCAAAGGATTCATGTAGAGTATGATATTTGTGCCTTTATGGATAATGTGCAAGATTAATCATCCAACATACCATATATTGGATGTGTCAGATGAGGAGGGAGATATAGTACTAATGAGACCATTAGGTTTATGTAGCTCCCTAAATTAGAGGTTTTCCAATTGTACATCCTCTCATAAGATATAGATATCGCAAAGAAGTAGGAAAATTATGCATTAGTCAAGGCTACCACACATATATGCTAGTGCGCTTACTGCTTAAGTTGAGACAAGACCTTCCACCATTCCTGAGTCTAGGCCCACTGGGTTAGACAATGGAGGCAACACTAAATGATAGTTTTGTAGCCAATTTTTTTGCATATGTTTTGTAATCTTGTGAGGTACTGTTACATAGACATTATGACATTATATCATAGCACATTTTTTATTTGCATAGAAAATTTTGCTAACAATGTGTGTTTTATTTACTTATCAATAATGCTTATGGTTTATTTTTATGAGGGAATCTATGATACTTATAATGTTTATATGATGGATGAGATGTTTTATGTAAAATGTGGTGGAACTCATGAAATAATAAATGATCTAATTTTTTTTATGGTATAGTTCATGTGATATATTTGTGCAAATGATTATGCAAGATGCAAATATGATGCAATTTGATTTTATGTTTTTCCATGCCTTATGTAACTTAACGAATGGACTTATTATGAAAATATCTATGACCAATGTGTACTATCTTCAATTGGAAGCACTTCATTTTAATGATGATTTAACACCTATTTAGTGAGATTTATGCTAGAATTGCATTTAATTTGCATTTCCCTCTTTCTTCTTATCTCTATTTATTTATACTAAACAAAATAAGGGTAGGACTTAATGGATCCTCCTTGATATTCCTATTCCATGATGCAAAGATCAAGGTAGGGTCTACCCATTTGGGTCCTCCCTTTCACATTTTCTATCACTTAGGATCTCTTTTCCACATTGAAACTGGGTTCTCTTAGAACCTACACCTAAATTCCAAAAATTGGGACCTATTTGGGACCCTAAGGGAATCATGGGGATTGCAAGACTTGGTTAGCAAGGACATAGTGTTTTGCTTATTAATAAGGAATGTAGTGCATGCTTGTATGGTCAATTAGGGATGCAATTTATCCCTACTTGGGTCCCATTTTGGGTCCCCTTCTGAGACCCTATTCTAGGGTTGATCTAAGGTGTTAATTTTGATGCTCAATCAACTAGAGGGAGAAATTTTACTTTGAGTTCTATATAAAACCATCTATTTTCCTCATTTTTTACATCATATCATACCTTACCATCATGACACACTAGAACTCAAGCACTCAAGTTGTTAAGCATTCAAGTGTTCAAGAATTCAAGCCATGTTCAAGCACATTTAAGGAGATCCTTTTGCAAACTATTAGAGAGGAGATCTCTTGCATTCAAAGTGTTTTCAAGGAGTTTTAAAGAGTTAATTTGAGGGCTTCATCATCTCTTCTATAATTGTCCTTCTTTTACTTGACCCATTCAATTGGTGAAGTAAGTTGATTACATCTGATTTGAGAAATCCTACTATTGTAAGGTGAATTTGTGCATTTACTTAACATTTCCAACATTTTAAATTCAATGTTGATTCCTAAACTGAGGTTTGAACAAGGAAAACCCCCCATCAAAACATAAAAACCATTTTTATTGTAGGTTTTGGACATTAAAAGGAAAAACAGAGTGCAGATTTAGATACCCTTTGCACTGAACTTCTAAGATCTAGAAATTGTTTTGAGATCAAACATTGTTGAGAAGAGATGCACTACAGCCTTTCCAATTTGACCCTAATACATTAGGTCAACCCTATTTTCTTAGGTTAACTCTAGCAGAAAACTAAAATATTTCCAAGTTTCAAAGATTTCACTATTTCACACTCGAAACCAAATTTGTTTGCTGATTAGAGTTGCAAAAACATCCAAAAATAAGATCCAATATCCCTCCTTATTCTCATGGTAAGTCACTTAATTACTTTTTTTATTTCAACATATCTACTTTCTATATCTATAGTCTTAATTTTACTTCATAGCTCTTTTTATATTTGGGTTTTAATGATCTTGTGTTCCTTCTCTAATTCCATAATTATTAGACCTTTGTTTGTATTAGTGATCTCTTATCACTTGGTTGGTACTAATATTCTACACATAATTACATTATATTTGGAATTTAAAGGATAAATATCCTTAACTTCCCTTTGAGGTGCAAGGTTGTTAAACCCCCGTAAAATGTGAAGTACTTACTACTTATTCTAATTGTCCCATATTTCACCCAGTAGATCTTGGTGAGACCCTGTGATGACATTTCCACTTTTGATCTCGATGATTAGATTGCCTCCTTTTTTAAATTTTGGAGTTGGATTTATTATTGGTGTATCTAGATCTACTTTGTATTCTATTATTTTCCTTTGCGGTATTTAGATCTCCTTTTTCATTTACATATAGATTGCATCTTGTATATTTGTATTGTGAAAATAGAAAAACAAATTGCATCCTAAATTATAAGTCATTGAATTTTCTTTCAATGGGGTGGTTATCTTTATTTTCAAGCTCTCTTCAAGATTTTCCATTTCATGAATTTGATGGTACTTAAGTATGTTCTTTCATTTAGGCTCATCTTATTAAAAATGACTATGGTCCAAATCTATTATGTCATGATAATACTACTATTTAGGGTAGGAATTTTGATGGAGATATTTCTTCCTCTTCAAATGTGTGTTCTCTTCCACCTTGGATGATTTTACTATTTGGAATGAACCTCTGGAAGAAAATATTGATTATTCTATTATTCATAAAAATAATAATAGAATTGATACATTTTCTTTTCCTCACAACTCTCCTTTTCCTACAACATACTTTCCTTTTAGGAACATATTTTCCCCTAGTCGAGATGACGTGTTAGTGGAATTTCACAATCTCTATTCTAAGGATTCCTAGGGATAAGAGGATAATATCAAATTTCCTTAAAGCTCTCTCTTCTAGCTATAATCCTATGAACAATCAAGAGATTCATCAAGTTAATATGGTAAATATTCATCACCCTCTTACTAAGCCTCTTCTTACTGTTAAAGGTTGTCCTCAAATAACTATGAAGGGAAAATCTAGTGATCCTTTGGATTATCATGTAGTATCTCACACCTATCATACATCAAATAATACTCCACCTACTACATATCTTCCACCTTCCCAACCCATTATTCCTCCTCTACCTCATATTTTTCAAAATATTAGGCTGAATTATGATTTGGTATCACAATTATGTAATATCGCTACCAAGATTTCTCTTTGGGAATTTCTTAAAAGATCTTCTACCTATTATGAATCAAAGAAAAAAGATTTATCTACTCTCTCAATTCCACCTCATAATCAATATAGCATAAATGCCTTTTTATAATGCATGAAGCTACCCTTGTCCCACCTCCAATTATGTTTACTCATGATGGTTTTCCCTCCTAGGGAGATTTAAGATCATTATGACTCTCTTATGGTAGTTGTGTCTATTAATAAAAATACCATACATCATAAATTGATTAATAATGGATATGATTTGAATGTTTATAATATGAGTATGTTGTAGGCTATGAATGTTGATATCATGTCTATTCAACCTAATACCATTCCTATTCAAGGATTTGGTACAATTGATAAGAGAACTTTGGGTATTATAAAAGATAACTTTGGGTATTATAACACTACCTATCAAAGTGGACCAGGTGATATTGGATACTTCTATACATCTAATGCTTGGAACCCTTAATTATAACCTTCTCTTAGGAAGACCTTGGTTGTATTCTATGCATGTTGTTCCGTATACTCTTCATCATAAGGTCAAGTTAGTTTATAATAATGTTATGTATACCCTTGATGTTGATGAGGCATCCAATCCTTGTATAAACATGGAATACACTCACATTAAATCTAAGAAGATAGAAGAACCTTCTTCCTCTATCCCATTCAAAGATGATTAGGGATATTTAGATTTCCCACCAACTTTTATTAGAGAATATATAAATAATGACCTTTCATTCATGAAATGTCTAGAAAATCCTCTTTCTAATAACTTTTTTACTACTTCCACTCATGATGAATAGCTTAAACCTATTGAAATGGATTATTATTATGGATACACTAAGAATAGCTTTAGTAAACAACAACATGAACACCATATACTCTTAAGTAATGATGGGCATAAGAATTCTTTCAACACCATTGTCGATCATACATTAGGATGTGTCCTACAAATTTTTGTATCTCATTCTTTATCCACATCCTCTCCTTTATCCTCTGATATATCTTCTTCCATTAATCAAGAATTTATTTTTCCTAAACTTATGCTAAGGTGATTACTAGACCTAAACATAGAAAGAAACCCAGTTAAAAACTTATGTTTCTTTCATTTTGCATGTATCATCGTTATCATGATCACTCTGCTAATGATTGTCAAGCTTTAGATTTTAAGATTTAGAAACTCATTAATAATGGGGTTATTCATATATCTCTATATGGTGAGCTTTATGTCAATCATGGTTTCTTTAAATAACAACTAAGCTCCTATAATATTGTTCCACACAATGTAACATTGTTAGTCCATCTCTTGGGGGCCTCATTGTCATACATGGTTTGCTTTATGAGTAGCATAATGGTTCCTATCTTCCCTTTGTTCCTAAACTTGTGGGGAAAGGGAATTCTATCTATTTTTTCCATTCTCCTAAGGATCCACTATTTCCTTTGGTTGTGTGCTATTTGTTTATCATGCAAAATTCATTCTTATATATTTGCAATTGGATTTACATGGCAGATTGATCATTTACCTTAGAGGCTCATTACAGTGTGGCATCCCTTCCAAGGATTTTCTTTTTCACTTCTTTCATGGTGTATCATCAAATTCTACCCTTCCATGACCTCATAGGAGCTATGACCTCTTTGGTTTGGACTAGGTGTTGCTTGTGGATACTATCTGGATGTTGAAATTGCTTTATCCTTCTTTATCATTTCCTTAAGATGTTAAAATAGGTCATTATTTTTCCATCTTAAAGCGGGTGCATATATGTCCCCTTATTTTCATGTGTTTTTATTTATTTCAGGCACAACATATAGAGCACACAAGCATAACAAAACTTTCTAGGGCCAATTACTCTCCCTTTTTACATGTCTTGGATTGGTTGACTAGCATGATACACATACATTATAGACCATTTTATCTATCCTAGCACATTCATAAACCATTCTCATGGTATATGCATACTTTATCATGGGAGTGTAAATCTTGCACAAGGTGCAAAATTTGTGGGATTGATAATCAAGAACACAACCCATTTAGACCATTTAATCCCACCCTTTAAATTCAACATGCTAACTCCCATACAAGGGTAACACTTTTTTTTGCTATTGGTGATTCATAATGAGGTGTACATTTTTCATTGGGAAAATTAATCCCAACCCTTCTTTCTTATCTTCTCCTAGTCAATGATTTCTCTCTTATTATAATATTAGAGTAAGAAAAGATTCATATCTCTTCAGGGTTTGATGGATTCTTTATATCCTTGATTGTGATGAGATTATCTTATGTCTTGTGCTAAACTTGACCAAGAGTTTGGATCAAATTCATACTCTCTCTAATGTGGGGTCTAATAGTACCATCATAAATTTGAAGCACTTCAATTTCATGATGATCTAGCACATCTTTAGTGGGTTTCATGCTATACTTGCATTTAATTTGTATTCCCCTCTTTCTTTTTATCTCTCTTTATACCTCCTAGATAGAATTGGGGCATGAACTAATAGATCCTCCTTGGTATTCCTATTCCATGATGCAAAGATCAAAGTAGGATTTATCCATTTGGGTCCCCCCTGTCCTCTTTCCTATCACTCATAATATCGTTTTTGCATTGAAACTAGGTTTTCTCAGATTGTGCACTTGATTTCTTGGAATTGGGACCTATTTTGAGACCCCAAGGATATTTGGACCTAGTTAGTAGGGACGTAGTTCATCCCTACTCATTCATTGATGTAGTTTATCTCTACATGGGCAATCAAGGATTCAATGCATCTCTACTTGAGTTCATTTTGGGAACCCTTCTTGGGTTCTGTTCCAAGGTTGATCTGAGGTGTTAACTTGGATGCCCATTTAGTTGTTGAGAGAAAGTTTATTCTGAGTTATATATGAAATCATCTATTTTCCTCCTTTTGAAAATTATATAATATCTTGTCATTGTTATGCACTATCAGTTAAGCACTCAAGTCTTCAGGTCTTGAAGCATTGAAGTGTTCAAGCATTCAAGCCATCTTTAATCACATTTAAGGAGATCATTTTCCAACCCGTTGGAGAGGAGATATCTTGCATTCAAAGTGATTTCAAGGAGCTTCAAGGAGTTCATTTTGGGGATTCATCATCTCTTCTACATTCATTCTTCTTCTACTTGATCCATTCAATGGGTGAGGTCAACTCATTACATTTGATTTGAGAAATCCTACTATTGTAAGGTGAATTCATACATTTACTTTACATATGCAAGATTTCAATTATTTTAATTTCAAGGTTAATTCCTAAACCAGGGTTTGACCAAGGAAAACCCTCCATCAATAAAATTTTTTTTCATTTTTTAAGGTTGTGAATATCAAAAGGAAAATTAGAGTACATATTTGGATACCCATTTTTGTAGAATTTTGAAGACCCAAAAATTGTTTTGTGATCAGACACTGTGGAGTAGGGATGCACTGAAACCCTGCTACCTTAGTTCAATTTTTCTATCTAATGCAAGAACATTCTAGGTTCCCTTTCTATCATGCTCATCTTTGTTCATTTCTCTTGTTAGTGTCAAGTTCGAGTGGTTGCCAAGCTACATTTTTTGTCGAGTTGTTTAGTGTTGGCCAAGTTGTTTAGTATTGACTGAGTGTTTTGGTGGCCAAGTGTTCCTTTATGCACTGAGTGAACCTGATATTTGTTGAGTCTCAATTTCTTCTTTGACTAAGTTTTTTTTGTTGTTGGTTCTTAGTTTGAGTCAACTTATGTAATTAATTTAGATCATGGATTTAATGCATGGATCTTGAGGTTGGCGTTCTATAATGTAATGATCCATAATCTTCTGTAAGTCATTTTGGAAAATATAAATAGGGTTTTAGGGTTTAGGTTAGGAATTCTTAGAGGGGGTGAGTGCAAAATCAAGGAAACTGAAAGAGTTAGGATGAATTTCATAAATCTTGTTGGCCGAAAGGCCTCATAGCTAGGCATGTATGTGGAAAATTTGATGAATTAATAAAGTACTTATTGTTCCTTATTTCCTTGGTGTTGTTCTCTATGTTGTTTGTGTTAACATGAATGATAATGGTATTCCTTTGGGGGAGTATCCTAGCCATTGGAGATCATGTAGCATGATCGAAATGTTGCATTCATGACTATGTTTTTCATTGATCACAACATAATATGGTTTATGTGAAGACTGGTCGAGTAGAAGACAAAGATCATGGTTGTATGGTCAATGTATGAATGATCAAGTAAAGTGTAGTCGAGGACATGTTCCACATTATATCTTGATAACAAGGTTAAGTATGCATAAATTAAGTTGAAGACATACAAAAGATATAGTTGATTTACAAAGAGTAGTACAAAGACAAAGTACTTGATAAGTAGTTTCTAATGATTGGATTATATCTCCTAACAAATATAGAATCAAGATATGAAAAGTTATTCAATGATAGAGGATAGTTTGATGATGACATCAACAAGTACGCAAGTCCTAGAATCACAAATGTGATAATTTGTAAAGACTACGAGTTGAAAATTTTGTATGATTGCAAAATAATTAATTATCTTAAATATGGTCCTATTATAATTAATTGGGAAATGCTCAAGGTTGAATCAAGGAATTGTTTTGAGGATAAGGTATAAAGGAAGAATATTTTCCTTTTGGTAAAGTGTGGATGTATGTGCTGGATGTAAAATATGATTGAGGAGTACAAATAAGAGTAGAGTATTTGGAAAATGCGAGTAAGCGATCCAAGGGATTATTGGATGCAAATTTGGTGATCTAGAATTGATATTAGAATAAGAAGAGCAGTCTGATTGGTAGGACAAAGGAAGAGGAAGTTAAAGTATAGTTCATTTCTATTATTCTTTAAGGAATAATACATAGATCATTTGGACAAAGGGTTCATTGGTCTTGCCCTTGAAGCTATTTGGGTAGTGTGTCCATCTACCTTCTACAACTCTTAATAGGGTTGGCACAACTCCTAATAGGGTTGAAATCTCCTAATAGGGACTGATATGTATTGAATGTTTTTATTTACTCCTAACAGGGTAAATCCTCTAACAAGGATATTTATATTAATACATTATTTTGTGGGTACTGTCCCCACTGAGGTTTTCCCTCTCTGATCAAAGATTTCCCTAGTTAACATATCTGGTGTTATTGTGTATGAGTATCTTGTTATGGTTACTAATTATATTTCTCATATGGTTAAGGATTAATAAATTTGATAATTTTTGTAATATTTGGATAGTTGATTCGCCCTTACCTCTCAGTTATAAAGGTGGACTTTATATTCTAATAGTTTTCTTCTATTGTGTTACTCTATAGGGTGGTTGGATAGTTAGGTGTGCCTTTGGCACCAGCCTTTCATCCCTCCTTGCATTGCTATCTTAGGTCGACTCTTTTAGACAACAAAAATATTTTTGGGTTTAAGAGATCTGATAGTTTTAGGTTTAGAACTAGATTTGTTCACTAATTGGAGTTGCACAAATATCAAAAAATCAAATCCAATATTACTCTTCATTCTCAAGGTAAGTCACTTAATTTATTTTTTAAAAATTTCATCATTTATACTTTCTACATCTATAGTCTTAATTTTACTTTATAGCTCTTTGTAGATTAGGGTTTTAAGGATCTTGCATTCTTTCTCTAATTCTATACTTATTAGACCTTTATTTGTATTAGTGCTCCCTTATCACTTGGTTGACACTATTCTTCTTAGATATATTACATTAGAGTTGGAATTGAAAGGATCAACCTCCTTAACTTCCCTTTGTGGTACAAGGTTGCTAAACACACCCAAAATGTGAAGTAGTAGAGACTTATTTTGATTGCTTCACATTTCACCTTATACACTATGTAATAACATGTTGTGGATACATTATGTGTTATTTTTGGTTGTTCTATAATAACATATCATAATTATTGTTAGGACCAAAAGAGAGAATTGTTGGTCTTGATAGGTACGAGATAGATTAAATAAATAGATGATAACAAACAGTAACTAAATCTAGTAATTTGTTAACCACATTTTATTTCATTTTTTTTGAGAAATTATTATTTCATAATTGAGCCCTTTGAATTTTGATAGACTTTGAACATATAAGGAATGTTGACCAATCCATCTAAGAATGGGCACTAAGATTCAATTTATATACAACATCAATTACAAGTGTTGTTGTCCTTTAAAATATTTTTAAATTAGATACATTGCCCATATGTATTCTTGACTATCATAGATACCTAAAATAGTTTTCTTCGAATTCATAGAAAATACCCCATAAAAATATGATATAGAAAAATAAATAAAAAAGCTATCTAGATATATCTAATTATTTGTGGATATTCCAAATATGTGTAGGAACATGATTTGTGAAAAACAAAATAAGATAAGACGAACTTGACTCAACAAGACAACAACCATACTGATTATGAGTTTGTGTTAAGTGTTTGTTTGAAAAATGATATTGATAGTGATAATTATGTCTGGTTTTAAGTAAGTTACCTCTTATGAGACTAGCCTATTAAATTTATTTTGTAAAAAATGGTTTGATGTAGGATCATCTTGGGTTTACGACACCTTGGATCAACCAAATAAATGTGTTTTTTGTTTACCAATTTGTATAGTCTTCGAGTCTTCTTTGGCTAGACTTCTACAAAAATATATTTCTATTGCAAACCTTTCATCATGTTCTACAAGTGATACTAGACCTTTATCTATAATCACACCTCAATTTGATACTTCTTGAGAGATATCTAATGGATTCTTGGTGGGGCCTATTTTTTCTACACATTTCATGGGTAGTTTGTATTTTCTAATCTTTAGAAATTATTTATTCATTGGTAAATATCAATGGAGAACATTTTTATTCATTGGTAAATATCAATGAAGAACATCTTGATTTTATTGGGTCCTTGGATAACACCTTTCTTAGATCATTGTTCTTTTTTCATTAAGTTGTGTTGGACCTTTGTCTAGGATCACACCTTGATCTAGTAGTTCTCAAGAGATATCCAATGGATTCATAGAATACCTATTTGTTCTACATGATTCATGACCAACTTGGGATTTCTAATGTTTAAAAGTTATTTCCCTATTAGTAAAACTCATTGGCACACTTCTCAAGATTCTCAAGTCCTTGGATGACATCTCTTTTTGATCATTGTTCTTATTTCAATAAATTGTGGATGGTCCATATGATTTGGTTCTTGACCTATATTTGTAATATGTTTTTAATCTTAGATAATGTAATAATTTTGGAGGCCAACTTGTGGCTTGTACTAGTTGTTCCTAGTTTGAGGGCATTAAGTATTGCAAGATAACATTCATAATAACAAAAATAAAATTAAAGTATTACCATTAGTAATAATAGATCACACAAATGGATAGTAAAATTATTATATTATCTACATTATTACTATAATGGTGTAAGAGAAAAAATTCATATAATATATAATGAATGGACCCAAGGATACAATAAAAATATGAAAATATAAAATTAATAATAAATATTTACTATATTCAAATATTACATAATATAATAATTGTATGTATTAAATATTACCATATCTTAAGTATAATGACTAAATTTGGTATTAACTCAAAGGATGCGATCATTGACAACCATTCACTAGTGTGTACATTTATAAAATGGAGAAGAAAGAAAGAAAATAATAAATTTTGGAAATACAAGAAAAGTAAAACCCAAAATAAGCAGCCCTGAAATGGGGGACACTACACAATCCTCATCTTGTACTTGGCTTATTAAATTTCTCAATATATGTCATGACATCCATTTATTTTTGTTTCAAGTCCTACCTCAATCTCCTAATATGCTTAGCATAACCTGATAGAAGAAATGTATCCTTCATCATGGCCACCATCCTATTCCAAGAAGTAATCTCGGCTACTTCCCTAGCCACTTTTTCTATTTATACACTACTCCACCATGTGAAAGAAGTTACTCTCAAGTTTGTCTTTTCAAATTTTACCTTCTTGTCCTCATTCATGTCTTCCTAATCAAAGTAATTTTCTAGGGCATCAATCCACCCCAATACCTCTTCACTATCCATCTTTCCATGATAGATAGTATACTATCTTAAATTGTAAGCACTCCATTTCAGTGAAGTTTTAACACCTATTTAATGCAAGATCATCAATCACCTTGCACCTCTCCTCCTTTCTTCCATTTTTTGTCCTTTCTCCTAGGTAGAATTGGGGTAAAACCTAATAGATCCTCTTTAAAAGCTCTTATTTTCATGGCGTAAAGCTTGAGGTAGGATCTATCCTCCTAGGTCTTCCCTTCACTTCATTTAATTACTCAAAATATACTCTCCCCACTAAAATGACTATATATCAAAGTATGCACCTAATTTTTTGGGATTCAAGACCTGATTTGGGACCTTAAGTGTTAGATAGTTTTAGAATAATTAAGAAGGGCAGGCGGGGGAGGGCATGAATTAGTTATCCTCAGGTCCAAATGTACTAATTGAACTTTTAATCACTTCAAATACTTCATATATAAATTTTTAGTATCTCAATCTCTATAGTAAATAATCAACATCATAAAATTGCAGTCCACTATCCTAATAGTAACAAACTTGCATAATGTCAAACATTAATAGGAAAAAATCTCAATCATCCAGACAAGTATGACACCAAGATTTAACATGGAAACACAGTTTGGGAAAAACTATCAGTAACATGCTACCAATTTCCATTCTTCTGAAGTGAGCTTTGTTATGAGCCAACCCTATTAAAGGTTACAAAACACATTGTTAAATATGACCATGTTAAAGGATTTAATCACCTTGTTAAGAGTGACCTTGTTAGAGGACTTTAGAAAATTCTATTAGAATATCATTTTTATTAAAGGATTTACAAATTACTATTAGGTTAACCTTGATTAAATTATTTCAAACTAATAGGATGGTTAGAAAGTAGCAGTAGGTTGATATGATAAATACAACTCGCTTTGCAAATACAAATCATAATTTGGTTCAATAGCTAACTAATTAAATGACCTCCATTAACATCTCCATTATTGATTCTCTTGGAAACCCTTCAACCAATCACTCTTCTCCTTAACACTTCACTATTTAGCCTTCAACTCAAGTTCACCAATCAATAGAATCAATAATTGCTCTAACCTTTTTTAGGTTAGCCTTTGTGCCTCCTTAAATAGGTAGTTTTGATCTTTTTATGCCTAAACATCACTGTAGATCTTAGGGTTTGGTTAGATTCATTGATTCCTTTCATCTTTTCATTTCCTCTTTTCTCTTTTAGAAACTTCTCAAAAATTCTCTTTGAACTCATGCATAGAAATGCTCAAACATAGTCTCCCTTGAATGAAATGCTCTAGGTCATCCATCCTTATCTTCAACACACTTTCCATATTCCAAGAATTCAATTATGTTAGTTGGAAATCAAGATTTCCTTATAATCTATCAAATGTTATCACTCAACCAATACTTTGTTCTAAGGTTAGATCATCACTTAATTACTCATTTGATACTAACTACTCTTCTCAGTATATACATATTGATACTTCTTCAATACTAATGTTCAGTTGACACTAATTTTTTCTTAGCTTATCTTCTAGAAACTTCTCTTTGAACCCATGCATAGAAATGTTCAAACATGGTTTCCCTTGAATTAAATGTTCTAGGTCATCCATCCTTATCTTCAGCACACTTTCCATATTCCAAGAATTCAATTGTGTCAGCTGGAAACCAAGATTTCCTCATAATCTGTCAAATGTTGTCACTCAACCAACATTGGGTCTTGAGGCTCGGTCATCACTGAATTACTTGTTTGATACTAATTTTTATTCTTAGTATATATATTAATACTCAGTCAATACTAATACTCTATTGACACTAATTTTTTCTCGGCTTATACTATTAGTCAACTCTAACATCACTTGGCATAAACTTCTAGTTCCTTAATCCTCTGCTCTTTGCTTGGTCAAACCTATGCATTTGTTCTTTCTTTGATCACTTTTTCTAGGCTTCAATGCAACTATCTTCTCCACTTAGGTTATGATTAGACAATCACATTATCTTGCCAAGGTCTAACTAATCAAGTGCCCATTGTAGTTTCTCATAACTCAACCTTTCCTCTAGGTCCTTTTGTTATCTCTTCTTCTCAAATCCTCTTCATCAATCATCTTGATATGGCACTCTACTTAGATAGAAACTATCTTACCAATAAGGTTTGGCATCAACGACAACATAACAATTTTTCTAATTATAGTTTCCAAAAATCTCCCTCTTTGGCATTGATGACAACACCTCTAGTTACCATGCAATCGAAAATATTCAATTGCTTTGAGCAACTCCCTTTGTGTTTAGTATTAGATCTCCATTAATATATTTAGTTTCATTCTGATTCTCATCTTAGTGTCCAACAACCCCCCTTTTAGTTACATTTTGATTCTTATCCATGCAACTCTGATATACAAAACACAAACCCCCTCTATCATATCAGATCATGAAATCAATCAACTCCCTCTTTGATATCCAACTTCTAAACTTTTGAGTTCCTTGATTACTGGCAATACCACTCACTAATTTGTCTTGGTTAATGCATTATCCCTCTTTGCAACATCTCTTACTATTTTCTTCTTCATATGGTAATTCTTCATGAATTTCTCCCTCTTCATATGGTAATTGTATATTATCTCCCTCTTTGATAACAATGTCAAAGTCACTTCATCTTCCTAATACATATTAACCATGTAGATATCTTTATGTCAATATTCAAAACTTGGTTCTCCAACTATGATCTATCTTATGACTAATATAACATCTTGTGCTTCTCTCTTCACTACTTTAGGCAACTCCTAAAGTATAGCTTTCTACATCAACTTGTAAGATATTTTGATCAAAACATTTTCTGTAGAGCTCCATCTTTTCTTAAATAGCCTTAACCAGGGGAATCAACCCTAATTTACCTCTTAGATACTCATGTGCATCCTTATGTAAAGCCTTAGTGAAAATATCAACTATTTGCTCCTTAGTATTCACATACTCTAATCTTACTTCTTTATCTTGAACCAATTCCCTCAAGTAATGATACTTGATAACAATATGCTTTGTCATTGTGTGCATCATGGGGGTTCTTTGATATGTTTATAGCACTTGTATTATCACAATAGATAACAAAAAGATCAGTCATCTCTTCCTTCACCCCTTTCAACAATTGCTTGATCCATACAATGTTAGAACAATTCACTATTGCTACTACATATTCAACTTCTGTTGTTGATTGTGAAATACATTACTACTTTTTTCTTGTCCATGAAACCAATATCTTTCATAGAAAGAAAGCTCCACCACTTGTACTCTTTCTATCATCAACATTTCCCACCTAATTAGCATCTATGTACACTTTTAGTTCAAACTTGTCATTCATCTTGTAATATAAGCCATAGTCCTATGTTCTTGTCAAATATCTTAGCTTTCTCTTCATTACCATTATATGATTTTCCTTAGGATTTGAAAAAAATCTTTCAACAATCTCAACTACTAGTGCAATATTAGGTCTGTTGTGAACAACATATTTTAGCTTCCCAATCATTGATCTGTACAATGTCTAGTTCACATAAATAGAATCATCATTCTTGGATAGCTTATGTCTAGTAGCCATAGGTGTGCTAACTGGCCTTGAATTTTCCATTCCAAGGGTTTTTAGTATCTCCTTGATGTATTTGGATTAGGTAATATAGATACCTTGCTTCCTTTGATATACTTGTAAACCAACAAAGAATTTGATCTCCCCAAACATAGACATTTCAAATTCCTTCTACATCTCATTAGAAAATGATTTGCATAATGCATCCTTTCCTCCAAATATGGTATCATCCACAAACATTTTAACTAATAGTATCCCTTTTTCACTTCCAGGTTTCAACTATAGATTATTGTTATCATTAGTCCTTGCAAAACCAATCTTTATCAAATAAATGTGCGAGCTTTCATACCATGCTCTAGGGTCTTGTTTCAATCCATATACTATGTTGGTGGTTTAAAGCTTCAAGGTTTCAAATTATCCCAATGAGAATAAGATATATCTAGGGGCAACTACTTCCCATCTACAACATACCCTTTCAGACACCGGGCCAACTATAAGGCTAAACCCTTCTTCTACTTCAGGATATGCAAGACCTAGGTAGGTGGACCTCAGATTCATTTATATGATACCAGTACTAAAATATACACTTGATTCTTAAAAATTAGATTAAACCCTTAATCTTCTAACACTTATACAAAGATCCTAGACATGAAATAGCTAATAACATTACCTAAGAACTTGATAAGCTAAGAGAGGGCAACACATTTTCAACTCCTTCAACATTAAAGGGAAAATATATTTGATTAATGATGTTGATTTTAGTAGAACCATCATATGAACAACATAACATTTTGATCCTATAGATGGTTACTTCCTTATCTATTAGGGAATCCCACAAACCCATAACACACATCCCTGAAAGTCATTGACATTTCCCTTACATCAAGACTTTATGATCTATCTATCCAAATCAAACATCTACATCTTTTTGAATCTCATACTCAACCTATCCTTTCATGAAGTCTGCAATCCTATGACAATAGACTAAGCATTTACATGATTCCTTGAATCACAAGAAAACAATATCAACATATACAATCTGAAACAAATTGCAATTGGAAAATATGCACTTTGTACATATATCACAGAAGATCACAAATAGCATGATTAGGAGACAAAACTCAGATAGAAGATTAACTTTCTATTGCACTTTTATTTATTTCCTTGAAAAAAATAAATAAAGGATGTATGAAATTGAAACATAAAAGTACCTAACAGATATGAACTATCTGTATTCTTATTACTTGTTTTCATTACAAGAGAAAATGCTAAAGAAAAAAGATGCAATCACAGTTCTGGATCCAACAATGTGGTCTCATAGACAAATTGGAACCAATTGGTTTCATAGTGAAAACTACCAACCCTTGAGAAAGAAGTAAGAAGAGACTAAATAAAAAGGAAGAAATCCCAGATCAGATTAGATGCTACCATTTGTCCACTTAGAAAACCTCCATTTGCAGATGCAAAACATCTCTCTACTCTTTGTAACTGCACATCAGATCTTTTCACTTCTACTATTAAAATACCTTGAAAATATCTTCAAAATGATTGAAAAGTGTAACTAATTTTAATACTAGATCTGAGATCAAAGCAAGGGCAAAACACCCATCAATTGACTTTTAGAGGCAAGAAAAAGATTTCATCATTTTCCCCAAATTTTGGCTTCAACAAACTTTCATATCTGCCTTGCAACTGATTTTGATGCTCAATGATGAATTCTGCCCATGAGAATGCCCCATAAATGTATAGCCTATACTGCTGAATACCTATACAAATTCTGACCACATATTCAAAAAGTTCATCTTCTCCTAGTTCTAATGGTATATTGCACTGCACATTTTTGACAAAAAAATGCCCCTCTGGTGCTTGTTTGAAAATCAGGCCCCCATTGCAAGTTCAGTTATTAAAAATGAAAATTTTAAAAAATTCTATAGTTATAACTATAGAAAACTTTAAATGCATTAAATTTTTCTTTCTAGGCCTTATGCTCAAAATTTTGTAGACATAAAATAAAATATTTGGTTTTTCCATTTTTAGATTTTTACCCCTTTTTGCCAATATAAGTCAATCCCTATTGACCATCTGGATGCCACATGGTAGTTTCTTACTAGCTGGCTCCTACCATCTCATAGTTGCTCTATCAGTGTCCTTGCCACGTGTTGGCTTCTCACTCCATTGTGGGCTTAACCCTAGGTTCTGCCTTAACTCGCGCGATCGGGTGCCTCTAGGCTTATCGCACCTTCAAAACAAAAACTCCCTAACTAAAGTTAAACCATACAACTAGAAAAAATAAAATTTTTTCACACCATTGCATTAGATTTTCAACTTAGTATTTTATGCTGGCGAAGTGGCGATTGATGGTTAACAACCATTTTGTGATGCGATCTCATGAAATGGCATCACCTATCCACTGCTGACATCATTGCTCCTAGGTTTCATCTTCCTACGGTCCTAATCAAAATTATGGTCTTTGCACCACTTATCCCAATCATCAGCATGTGGGCCCCCACACAACCTTTGGCTTCCAAAAGCCTCTTGTCTTTAAGACAACATGATAGTTTGTGGAAAGATATCTAAAGGTAAAATTTTTCCCCATGACATGAATGTGGAACAAAAGTTTTACAAAAATCCTCTCTTGGAGTAGTCATAATTTGAACTAGCTCTCTTGTGCATATTCATTGCATGAAGGGAAGATCCCCCCAATATGTGAGCTTCCTCCTTTAGTGACATTCCAACTGTGGTGAAGTAAAGGTAGTTGTAGAATGCCCCAAAAATTTATGCTTTTTGCCATTTTACATCATCTTCTTCTACTAAGGGTCTGTTGATATCTACATGTTTCAAGATCACATGGTACTTGGTAACATATTTTTCATGAGTGGACCAAGTGGCAAGGAAAAGGGAAGATGCTTAGTGTGAAATGGATCTTTGGTCAAATCACTCAAATGCAATAGCAAGCTCCATTTTCTCCTCAGTCTCTTCAAATGCAAGGCATGGGCCTTTCTATGGAGCTTTGTCATGCCTTTCTCTACAACTCTTTTCTATCCTCTTATGCATGATTGAACTCAGATTCTTGCAATACATGTGCCTCAATGTGAGCCTGGATGCATCTAACCGATGACACTCCTCCATTGAGAATCTGCACAAAGACCTTGCCCATGTGTGACAAGGGAGAGGTTTTTCTACTACCATAGAGGAAAAAAATGCTTCCACTTGTGCATATTGAGGATAGGAAATTTTGGTATTAGAAAAAGTGATTTATGACTTTAGATGCCACATCAATATGACATGTCTGCTCCACTCATTTTCAAGGTTTTGCATTACAAATTATGTACACCATCTGCGTCTACCTAGTTTCTTGCATGGAAGACTTGGGGAACATTCACGAACAGGTTGAGAATGGATTGAAGAAGCTAATCAAAGAAGGAGATTGTAAAGGGAGATTGTTCAGAACATACAAGTATGCTTCAATCATTGTTTTGTCTCTGATGTCAAACTTTTTATTTTCTGGTAAGACAATTGATTATATGACTTAAGTACTATCACTTAGTTGATTGTGAAGAGAATTTGATCAAAGATGTAACAATAGCAACGAGAGGAAAGGTTGAGTTATGATTATGTAATGAAGTATAAGAATCAACTAGGACGGTGATGACATGATGTATTGATAATCTACTTAAGGTTACAAAGGCTGGTTATACTAAGAAATTTTAGAAGAACAAGTTACGCAAAGATTGTCTGCCAAGCTTGACCAAGCAGATAGTAGGTGCCGAGAAAAGTTAGTGCAAGCCAAACATAAAATTAGTTGAAGCCAAGTAAAAGTTCATTCTAGTGTATGCCAAGCAGAATAGTGGATACCAATTAAAGTTTAGTTGATGCCGAGCACCAATAAATTTTAGTTTCTGCCGAGTAATTTCATAATGGATGCTGAGCAATGCAGTATGTGCCAAGCATTAGAAGAAAGATAATGCTGAGCTACTGCATTATTTAAAAGATTGTGACTTTGATGAATCTGAGCTAACAAGTTTGTTTTCTTGGAATTTGTGAACCAGGTGGAAGATAAGGATAATAAGTTGGTGGCACAAAATTCAAGGTAAACCATTTTAGAAAAATTCATAGAGGATTCTAAGAGAATTTTCTCGAAGAGAGATGAAATGTGGGATAGATTCATTGTATCCTACCTAATATGTTCTAACCCTAAATTGGATGATGGAGAATGAGTAGCAAAATATCTTTATTTCCTATTTATAAGAATGGTTGGTCATGAAGCAAAGAGAGTTAGGTGTGAGAACCTAAGGAAGACAAGGAGTCAAGGGCTCTGCTTCACCTAGCAACCTAAGAGAAGAGTCTGCATTGGCAGGCTAAGTAAGGAGGCTTAAGGAGATGAATTCTTGAAGGGTGAACAAGCTATCATAATTGAAAAGTATGTGGGCCAAGTAGAATTGAGGACTGGACAGTGATCTACACTCTATAAATGAAGTTGTAAGTTGTATCAAATCAAGCCTTACTCTTTTTTATAAGAAAAATAGGTTTTTCAGGGATCCTAAAGCCCAAGAGTTAAAACATATCATAAGGTTGATAATAAGAAGTTAAAGCCCAGCCAGTAAAAGAAGACCGACCAAAGGGCTAGTTCAATAGACAGGCAAAAAGCCAAAGACTGATAATAAGTAGATAAAAGCCCAACTAAAAAATGAAGGCCAACCTAAAGGCCACTACAATAGACTAACAAACCAACTAGACAAAAAACTACAACAATTTAACAGTCCAAAAGATAAGAAAAGAAAAACCAATGTTATTCCTCTGTCTTTCTCTCTAGCTCTTGCATCATTTTCGCTGCTTCGTAGGCTTTGTTAATCTCCTAAGCCATCTATTCATACTTCTTTTGACTATCCCACTCCAAGTTGTTTAAGCTAATGTCAGTCATTACTTCCTCTTTCATCCTAGCTCTTTCTCTATCCTTTTCCTCATTTTCATCCAGAAGACCCATAGTTTTTAGAATTCCAGTAAGGGATGAGATATTATCATTGATAGAAGTTAGAATGGTAATCATCTGATTCACCAGATTATGATTGTAATTTTCCAAATTTTGGATTCTCTTCTCAGCCAAACTAAGTTGATTCCCCTTTTCGTTGAAATTACCACAATCTGGCATCTTCCTTTTGTGTTCCAGCTAGCCTATTTTTCTTTGAACTCCTCCAACTTGTGGTAAAGCCATTTGATCAACCTAAAATTGTCAATCATGCTGTTCCTAGCATTATTAAGCAAATTCATGCTAGTCTCCCTTGCATTATCTGTTATGGCCACCATTGCTAGATCAATGACATCCTCCAATTGGAGCTGACCCTATTTTTCTTCTAATTGCCTCTCTTACTATACCCATTTTGGAAGTTCTAACATTAAATTTTCTCCAGGCCATGTGCCTATCCTTAATAACCACCTCTGCTCCCTCACCATTTTTCTTCTTCTTGTCCTATTCCTAAGGATGAATAGAGGAAAGAGGAATGGTAGAGATCTCCGACCTAGAATCCACAATCCCCTCTACATCCTTCTCTTTTGAACTCCTTTATTTTTTAGCCACCAGCTCTGCTAACTTAGTTTCTGCCTCCTCTTCAACCTCTTCATCAATTTTCATATCATCCCCTTCCTCATTATACTCTTCATCTACTTGGCTTGATGATTTAGACCCGTGTCCTCTAGGGCTCTTCCTGCTTGAGGTTTTTATTGACAAAGGTGACTTCTTGTTTAAATCCTTGGCCTTCTTAGTAGGTGTAATGTTATCTTCATCCTCTAAACTAATGCTTTGGACATCCTTTGAATCAGATGAGAAACTAGAGCTTCCCATATCCACAGAAGCATTTGCATCTTGTAGGGGGGATTTGCTTATGGTTTGAGCCTTGAAATTCTCATAAATTAGAAGCAATAAACCCTCATGTAGGGCCAAATTCACTGAGGGTTTCTTCTTATGCCCAAAAATACTCTTACACATTGAAGTATATAAATAGAAAGGGAACAAAATCTTGACACCATAGCGAAAGTGGTTGAGTAAAACAAAGTGATGTGTTCTTACTCTATCAAATCTAGTGTCCAAAGAAATATACTCTATAATGGCCCATAAAGCATACCTCCATAGCTTCTTGATGGAATCCACTTTGTTGTAAGTTTCACACTTTACCAATTCATTTCTCTCCTCCATATTCTTTGCAAATTCCTTCACAACATTTGTTAACATCTTCTTATCCCTATAAAACTTCAACCCCTCTATCGAAATTTCAGTTACTAGAGAAATGACTTCCTTGGTGACCTGAAATGAAACCTCATCCACTTTAACCCTTTCATCCTTCCATGAATCCACCATAATGTTAGTGATCACAAGGTTGAAGCCATGATGTTTAGTAATGTAGTTGGCTATACCACCCTTCTCTAGCTTTTCCCAGACTTTCATCCTTTGCTTCTATTTTTCTGCTTCACCAACAGGTTCCTTCCTAATTCTTTCCCCCACCATTTTTGATTTTTCAATGCTCACTATTCTCGTAAACCCCAACTTCTGGTAACCCTTCTCCAACATCTGAAAACCCTGATGGTCACCTCTCTAGTAATCACCAATATGTCTTTCTTTACTCCCAAAATGGTAAAGAAAGAGAATGAATTTGACCCAAGAAAAATGTTGATGTGACACTAATAACCTCATCTAACTGCATTTTTCGTAAATGCCATTATTATAATGACTTAAACCCCAACTCTCATTAAATACCATTATAACAATTAGATATCCACCGTACCTCCCTGGATTTTGTCCAACTCAATTAGGCTTTTCACTTCTTCTGAGATATTTTCACTAGAATTCCAAACCATCCCCTTTTCTTGCCTAATTGCTTTGTTGGAAAACCAGTCTGCCACATTATTTGCCTACCTATATTCATGGGTGATGTGGACACTTTCAAAATTGTCAAGAAGTGATCAGGTTTTTTCAATAATATTAGCTACAGACCATGATAGTTGAGTGACCCCTTTAATATACCTTATGATGTTATATGAATCCCCCTTCAACCATAATTTTTTAACTCCCATGTCCAAAGTTAATTTCACCATGTGGCATGTAGCACTGGCTTCTACATAATGGTTTGTCTGATATCCAAAATGATGGGAAAAAGTTGTCTCCCCTCCACCATAGCTATTTCTAACAATACCTCCACAACTTGAAGGTCCAGGGTTTCCATTAGCTACACCATAAAAATTTTCTTTATGCCATCCTTCTAGAGGGAGTAGCCATTTTTCTCCTGTCTTTTAGTCCTCATATCCTTATCTTTCTCCTTTTTCTTACCACCACTTTCAATATCTCCCCCCTTTCTTACTTGATAATTTTCCTTCATGCTTCTATATATCTTGTCTATCAGAACAAAAGCAGGCTCCTCTCTTTCTTTGAAGATTCTATTGTTTCTTTCCTTCCAGACTCCCCAACAGAAATGAGGCAAATACCAGGTACTTAAATCTTGCAAATCTATTCTTTTAAACATACTATTCCATTGACAAAAGAAGTCTAGTACATTACCTGGCTTGCACCAACTTACTCCAAGATTCTTTGTTAAGCTATCCTAAACCTCCCTTGAATAAGAAAAATGGATAAATAAATGATTTGCCATTTCCATTTGATTTTTACATAGTATGCATCTATTAGGCATATAATTTCCTCTTTTAATTAAATTATCCTAGGTAAGAATTTTTTCTTGTAAAGCCAATTGAAAATAATAATTTAATCTTTGGGGTAAGACCAGGTATCCAGGCTTTAGCCCAGGGGGCTTCTCATTCAAGCTCCAAAGAGAGTTATATCCCAATGCAACTGAGTAATAACCATTTGGGTTGTCTCCCCAAATTATCTCATCCCTCTTGTTATTAAGAATCAAAGAGTTTAGCATTATCATAACCAACTTGAGGTCATCTAAAATGAGAGACAGGTCTCTCCAACCCTGGTCAATTCTATAATCACAAACTTTCAAACCAAATTGCCTAATACAAATATTTGACCAGTTTTCAAAGATAGGATTATTTATAAGGGGGCCTTGAATCAACCAATTGTCATGCCAGAATAGAATTTCCTCACCATTACCTACTTTCCACTTAATCTTAGCTTTGGTCAAATCTCTTGCCTTAAGGATTCCATTCCAAATGATAGATCCATTTGGGATGTCTTCATTATTGAGTAGGAACTGAATAGTAGGTCTTCTAATATACTTATTAACAAAAATATCTTTCCATTCCCCTGTACTATTTAAAATGTGTCAAATCTGTTTAGCTCGAAAAGCCTTATTAAGATGCTTTAATTTCCTTATTCCCAGGCCCCCATAACACTTTAGAAGAAATACATTATCCCAAGCCACAAGGGGATATCTCTTCCAACCCTTAAGGCCAGACCAAAGAAAATCTCTTTGGATCTTTTCCATTTTTTCAACAAACTTAACTGGTATCCCAAAAAGACTCAAGACATACATCAAGAGATTCTAAAGAGTGGATTTTACCAAAAGACATTTTCCCACTTGAGAAAGAGAAGCCCCTTTCCACCCCACCAACTTCTTGCTAAAATTGTCAAGAATCCCAGTTTGAAAAGAATCAAGAGGCTTTGAACCCATAGGGAGACCAAGATAAGTAGAAGGGAGCTTTCCCACTCCACACCCAAGAATCCTCACTATTTTCCTTTTTCTGTCGTCTGGAGTATTAATGAAGAAGATAGAGATTTTCTCCCAATTAATATGTTGTCCTAATCCTCTGATATACAAATCCAGGATATTCTTCATCACTTTTACCTCCTTAACAGAAGCCTCCCCTCCTATAATAATATCATCCACAAACTGCTGATGAGAAAAAGAAGCACTCCTCAAAGATGGTTTGATCCCTTTAAGTCTTCCTTCTTCTTTATTCCTCTCAATCAACCTTCCAATACATTTAGCCCTGATAATGAACAAAATAGAAGAAATAGGATCCCCCTGTCTTAACCCTCTCAAAGGTTTTAAAAAATCTAAGGGAGCCCCATTTACCAAGATTGCAAGGGAAGAAGTAGAAATAAGCTGAGATATAAGCTTACAAACTTTTTGATCAAATCCAAAAGCCTAAAGCACCAAACCAAGGCAGGTCTAGTCCACCCGATCATAGGATTTGGAAAGATCCAGCTTAAGAAGCATACCTTCTCTTTTTCTTGCTTCCATGGAATGAATTACCTCATGAACCATCATGATAGAATCCAATATCTACCTTCTAGGGAAAAAACCTGTTTGTTGTTGTAATATAATCAAAGGGAGAATTTTGAGGATTCTTGAAGTTGACACCTTTGAGGTAATCTTGTAGAAAGAGTTACAAAGACTAATAGGTCTAAATTTATCCAAAGAATTAGCCCTAGGTACTTTAGGGATGAGGACCAAGAAAGTAGAATTGATCTTCTTAAGAATGCTTCTTGCTCAAAAAAATTCCTAGACAGCCTTCACCACATCTTCCATGACCACCTCCCAATAAGTTTGAAAAAAGAAAGTTTGAAAACCATCCGGTCCAGGGGATTTGTCAACAAGCAAAGAAAACAAAGCTTTAACTTCCTGCACTTTTGGAATTGCCCTCAACATCTAATTTTGATGGGGTTGAAGAATCTGTGGGAGACATGGGAAAATTTTGTTCTGATCCACTTTCAATAGCAAAGGATCCCAGTATAGAAGAGAGGAGAAATAAGAAATAGCCTTAGCAGAAATATGATTCTCTCTTGTCAAAAGATCCTACCCCTTTTTAAAACCTGATATTCTATTATTCGCTCTATGCTTAAGAGTAGAGATATGAAAAAACCTGGTGTTCTAATCACCCTCTTTAAGTCAATTGATTCTTGATCTTTGCTTCCAGAACTTCTCCTCTTTGCTTATAATATTATGCAAGTCAGTCAAAATGGACATCTCAATGTATTCAAATCATTATACGTGTCCTATTGAATATTGTCCTGGATAGAAGTGAGCTTGACAGAAAACTCTTTGTCCTAAAAGATATGGCCAAAGTCAGTCTTATTCTAGACTTTAATCATTTATTTCACATTACTCAACTTCTTAGCAACTCTAAACATAACTATTCCTTCCACTTCCATACCCCACCAATAGCATATCCTATTCAATAAATCAGGATGGGAAGTCCACATCTTTTCAAACTAAAAAGGGAAGTTCCTCCTAGGTTCAAGAGAGACAACTAAGAGGGATATAGGGGGGCGATCCAAACCAACTCTTGGGAGCAGGGACAACCTATAGAAGAAAGAATTCAGCTAGTTCAAATAAATAAGAGCTCTATCCAACCGAACTTGGATACAATCACTTCCAATTCTTTTCTTGGACCAAGTGTAAGTTTTACCCGAAAAATCCACATCCAACAAAGCCAAGCTATTAATAAAATTGGAGAGATCCATCTTGCTTTCCCAATCTGGGGCCAAGCCTCCCAATTTCTCCTCATCCATAAGAGGAGTATTGAAGTCCCCCATAATAATGCCTTTATTCAAATTACTAGTTTGGACCATTTGGACCATATCACAAATCTTAGTTCAATAATTCTTCCTTTCCCTTTTAGAATTAGGAGCATAGACATTCAAAAGGAACCAATATTCATTGGAATGTAGATGAAATACTTTACAAAAGAGAATATTTCTATCATTATATAGTGAAGTAAATTTGAACTGTTTATTATTAAAAAGAGTAAGAAAACCTCCTGATGCACCTTTAGAGTCTGCTACCTCACCTACCATATTATTGCTAAAGGACATCTTACCCAAAATCTCCTTCTTCATTTTTGTCTCTTGAATCATCAGAATATCAGGTCTCTAATCTCTAATCATATTCCTAAGAATCTCCTACTTATGGACCCCATTGAGGCCCCTTATATTCCAAGAAATTATCTTTATTTCAAATTAGAAGTACATTCCAAAATAGTTCTTTGACTCCCATCTACCAAACTCCTTCTAGCCTCATCTTGAATGACTTGACTAACATGCCTCCTTCCTACTAACCTTGATCTCCCTCCCACGTCCGGTCTACCATGACTCCTGGTCTTTGCTAGAGAAGCTGGGGAAGGCTACCAGCTATTTTTCTTTTTGGGCTTTCCTTTGTTATCCTTCAAATAGTCATCAGCCCTACCCATCTTAACTGGAGATAAGGAATTGTCCTTCTCAAATCTCTCTTCCAGATGACAAGAAATAAAGTAGTCTTTCCAATATAGCCACCTTAGCTGGAGAATCCACCTCCTTGACTCTAGGAAAACTAGGGTTCTTGACTAGATCTTCCACCTCACTTAACTTAGATCCAAGCAAAACCTTATCCTCTGTCTTCTCTTCTACTATGATGGGGTCTTCCCCCATTTTGACTGAGTCTTCCACCTCAATAATCTTTGGTCAATTCATGACCTTTTCCACTATCTTGTCAACCTTTGGGTCATTCTGGATTGGTTTGTTTTCTCCTATCATAGGAGCCACTAGGGCCTCCTCTGAAATCTCCTAGGTCTTCTAGCCTTCCTTAATATCCTTTCTTTTCCAGATCTTTTTCTCCTTTCTAGGTTTAGAAAAAATTGGAATCCTTTTCTTTTCAACTTTAGCCTTAGGACATTGATTCGCCTTATGCCCAGATTTCAAGTAGTGAAAATAGGAAAAAGGAACACTTTCATAATTCGATTTCTAAGTATGTGTCCCAAGTTTTGAGTGAAAGCACACAACTTCCAACATATCAACCCCTTCCCTCACTCCAATATAGATCCTTGCATACATTAATCTCTTCTAGAAGCTGTTATCAGGTCTATAGACAAAAGCTCACCAAAGGAATTTACCACCCCCATGAAAACATCCTCATTCTAGAACTCTAGAGGAAACTCTAAGAGTCTTACCCAAATAGGTACTTGCACAAAAAATGAGTCATTTAGATCCAGCTTCGAAGACCACTTTTGGAGCACCAGAGTCGAGCGACCTATGCTCCAAGGCCCTTCACACAGGATGTTTGACAAGTCCTCATCACAAGAGAATCAAAAGACATGAAGCCTTTCACAATCACTTTTATAATGACCTGTCCTTTAAGATTCCATTTCTTTTGAGTGAAGGATCTTACAATATCTATGTTCGGCCTTGGCCCAAAAAACTTTCCCACCAGGGTTGAAGCCATTGAAGCGATGCTATGATCTATCAACTCATCTAGAATAACAATCACACAAGAACCCTTTTCCAAGCTAGATAGAATTTTAACCAAAGGAAAGGAGAACTTACTAGAAGGCTTAACTCCAAAAAGAGAAGACCATTTTGTGGGAAATACCCCAGACCGATCCACTTTGGGTAGCAAAAAAGGCTTGTCCAAACCTTTGCTCTTGTCACGTTGGTCCCTATCTTCATTTTCTATCGCATCTCTGATTTCTACTATCCCGTGACACTCTGTAAACCCCTCCTACATTCCAGGCTTCCAATTCCCTCCTCCCTAAGGAATCCCACCTAGGACAGGCTTCAAATTTCAAAAAGGTGCACTTCCCCATCCTCTTCCCTATCCACTTCCACTTGCCATTTAGTTTCTAGTGTGGCTACTAATACATTGAATATTTTAATCAAGCCTTACTATTACTCTCTAACAATTGTATCAATCTAGGGTAAATCCTTTGGATTAAGGTTAACCTAATAGTTATTTGTAAATACTTTAATCAGGTGACATTCCAAGTGAATGGTCTAAAGTCCTCTAACAAGGCTCACTCCTAATAGGGTGATTGAAATCCTTTAATAGGGTCACATTTAACATTGTCTATTGTAACCTTTAACAGGGTTGGCCTTTCACAGGGCATCACTTCAGCAGAGTGAAAAAGAAGTAGCATGTTATTGGTGGTTCTTCCCAAATTGATTTTCCATGTAAATAATTGTGTCAAGTGTGCTGATTAATCTATTATGTTTCATGTTTACATTTCTACAAGTTGATTTGATAGTAACCTACAAGTTTTAAGTGATTGCATAATCTTATGGATGCATGCATGATGAATAATGTTTTATGGGTTCACTAAGTTGTGAAAAGTTTTTGTTATACATCTAGACGTTGAATAACTAATTAAACCCCCATCTATTATTCTAAAGTATTCCAACAATTATCAGAGCCATTTTCTTAAAGGAGACTAGTTTGAAGGTACTAGAAACACAAAGATCAAGATGTCAAAAAGAGAAGTACCAAAGCTCAATAGAGATAACTTTCTTGCATGAAAAAGTTTGATGAAGCTACACCTTAGAGGACTTGGAGATCATGCACAATCTACCATCACCATTGAGTATGTGGACCCTATTGGTACTCTAATTGCTGAGGATATGAGAAAGAAAAAGGAACACAACCAGACAATGTTGGAGATTGCCTCTATCCTAAGTTGTGCTGAATTTGATGATATTAAAGGTCTTGACAATGCAAAGAAAATGTAGGATGCCCTAGCTACCATCTATGGAGGAGACACTAATGTTCTTAGAGCCAAAGTTGAAAGTCTTGGAGGTAAGTTTGATGAAATGAGAATGGAAGAAGGTAAAAATATTGCTCAATATGTTGCAACGATAAAAGAAGTAGTTAATGCAATAAGAGGAGCAAATGGCAAACTAGATGATGATACTATGTTAAGCAAAGTTTTAAGAACACTACTACTTATTTATGCTATTAGAGTTTTGCAATTCAAGAACTAAGATGCATACTAGGGAATGATCTGTCACTTGAAGGACTGGTAGGTAGACACTCTACTTTTGAGCTATCTAACTTTGATAATTACAAACTTGAGAGTATTAAATTTTCTTTCAAAGCCAAAGTGTCATTGAAGGAAACTAATGAGAAGAAAAAGAAGAAAAATATAAAATATGTATCTAGTGATAGTGATATAGATGAAGAGGATGTTGAACAACTTGAGCACTAGTGGCAAGAAGATTCCACAAAGGTAAAGGTAAATTCAAAGATAAATTACCTATCATTTGTTTTAATTGCAATGAAATTGGTCATATTGCTACTAGATGTCCAGAAAAGAAGAACTACAAATGTGGTGACAAATAAAAGAGTAGAAGAGATGAAGATAGCAAGGACTAAAAAGACAAAGGCAAAAAGTCACGTTACATTGTTGAAAAAGAAACATCTGATGAACATGATGATGAAGTAGTATATGTTGCAATGAAGGATGAATCTAATGAAGATGAGGTAACTACACTTGTGACTTGTGTGAATAAGAATGATAAATGGATCATTGACAATGGATGTTCACATCACATGACTAGAGACAAAAGTAAGTTCATTACCTTGAATTGTTATGATGGAAATAGTGTAAGATTTGATAATGATGCACCATGTTTGATGAAAGGAAAAGGTTCTATCAAACTCACAGATAATATTTTATGTGACAATGATTACTATGTTGAAGGACTTAACTATAATTTTTTGAGTGTGTCACAACTAAATAATTTGAGATGTAAGGTTGAACTTGAAAACAAGGTTTCTAAGATATATGACACAAATGGAAAACTGATTGGAAAAGGTGATCAAACTAGAAGTAATCTATTCTATCTTGACATAGAGGATGCTACTTGTCTTGTTGTAATGTTTGATGATGTATGGCTATGGCACAAGAGATTATGTCATGTAAATTTTGATAAATTGGTTAGTATTAGTAACATGAAGAAAGTTAGAGGTTTACCTAAGTTGAAGAAGCCTGCTAATGTAATGTGCAAAAAATGTCAGTTAGGAAAAATGACAAAGTCAAGTTTTAAGAGAAAAACTTACAACTCTAAAGAAATATTAGAGATTGTTCATACTAAATTTTGTGGACCAATTGATGTACAAACTTACAAAGGAGATAAGTACATTATGTTGTTTGTTGATTATTATTCTAGAATGATGACACTTATGTTTCTAAAAAAGAAAGGTGATGCCTTACAAATGTTTAAGTGGTACCTAGAAAGAGTTGAAAAGGAAATAGGTAAAAATCTAAAAAATTTAAGATCTAAGAGAGGAGTAGAATTCACATCAAATGAATTTGAAATGTTCTATAATGATAGAGGAATCAAAAGACAAACATCTTCCCCTAGAACCCCTCCATAGAATGGAATTGCTGAAAGAAGGAACATATTAGTAATGGATTGTGCTAGAACATTCATGATGGAGAAGAATGTTGCTTTGAAATACTAGAGAGAAGCTGTAAGTACAACTATCTATACCTTGAACCATGTATAAGTCAAGAAAAGTACTCATTCAACACCTTTTGAATTATGGTATTGATACTCACCCAATGTAAAATATTTTAAGGTAGTTGGAAGCAAATGTTACAGTCTTAAGGATTTTAGGAATGGTAAACTTGATGCAAAAAGTGAAGAAGGTATATTCCTAGGCTATTCCATAAGAAGTAAAGCTTATAAGTGTTTGAATATTAACACTAACAAACTTGTGGAAAGTGAAAATGTAAACTTTGATGAATACACATAAGTATATGAGGCTAAACTTGTGAAAGAACCAGAAGAATATAAATCATTTGTATACTCTTATGAAGGTATGCCTGCTGAAGAATATGCTACGAATCAAGCTACAAATCAACAAAAAATTTTAGTGACTACCAAGTCACATACTATGAATGCCAAGTTGCATTCAAGAATCGAGTCACATTTAGATGCCGAGTTATAGAATGAAATTGAAGCACATTTTGATTTTGAGATTGGTGGAGATGATGAATTGCCTATCAGAGATGCACACAATGATTCTAAAGCTAAAAGACAAATTGAAGAAACTAGATTTGAACAAAGATTGTCCAAATATATGAAGAGACATCATCCTTTTGCACAGATCATTGGAGATAAAGATGCTAGACCAATGACAAGAAATAGATTGAAAAATGATACATGTTTACTAAGAACGAAGGAATCCAAATTAGTAAAAGATGCATTAGAAGATGATATTTGGAATAAATCCATGGAAGAAGAGATTGAACAAATTGAGAAAAACAAAACATGGGGTCTAGTTCCTAGACTAGAAGACAAAAATGTGATTAACATTAAATGGGTATTTAGAAACAAGCTAGATGAAAATGGTAAAGTCATAAGGAATAAAGCAAGATTAGTCTACAAGGGATATGCATAAGAAGAAGGAATTGACTATGGAGAGACATTTTCCCCTGTTGCTAGATTAGGAGGAGTAAGAACTTTACTTGCTTATTTTGCATACAAAGGTTTGAAAGTTTATCAAATGGATGTTAAATCTACATTTTGAATGGAATATTAGAGGAAGAAGTTTATGCAGAATAGCTAGAAGGTTTTGTTGATGTTAACAATAAGAACATAGTATTAAAATTACACAAAGCTTTATATGGTTTGGAACAAGCACCAAGAGCATGGTATGAGAGACTTCATCAATATCTTGTGAAGATTGGATTTGAAAGGACTGATGATAACAACAATCTATACATACAGATAGAGAAAGGCAAAGGTATTTTCTTATCTAAATTTTTTGTTGATGATATCATATTTGGAGGTCAAGATGCTTTATGTAAAGATTTAGCAAATTAGATGAAGCTAGAATTTGAAATGTCTATGTTTGGAAAAATGAAATTCTTTGTGGGATTGCAAGTATATCAAATGAAAAATGGTATATACATCACTCAATCAAAGTATGTCAAGGAGATATTGAATTTTTTTGGATTGGAGGATTCCAAACCAGTAAGTACACCTATTGTGATAGGACTTAAGTTTTCAAAGAATGATGATTCAGCTGAAGTAAATCCAACACTGTACAAGTCTATGATTGGAAAATTACAATATGTGATACATAGCAGACCTAACATTGCATTATCTGTAGGGATATTGTAAGATTCTCTACAAATCCCAAGGAGAATCATTTAATGGCTATGAAGAGAATAATGAGATATTTGAAAGGAACAAAAGATTTTGGTCTATACTATAAGAAGAATGAGAAATTTAAATTAAGGGCCTATATTGATGTTGATTGGGCTAGAAACATTGATGATAGAAAAAGAACTAGTAGAGGAGCATTTTTCTTAAGAAAAAGACTAGTTACATGGACTAGTAAGAAAAAAAAACTACACCTCACAATCTACTACCAAAGTTGAATATGTTGTTGCTACTATAAGTTGCACAAACATTGTATGGATCAAACAACTACTCAAAGGAATGAAGGAAGAGATCACAGAACCAGTGATACTTTATTGTGATAACACAAGTGCTATCAATATATCATAGAATCCTATGATGCACACAAAGACTAAGCATATTGCAATCGAGTATAATTACTTGAGAGAGTTAGTTCAAGATAAAGAGGTGAAGATGGAATATGTGAACATAAAGGAGAAAATTGCTGATATCTTCACAAAAGCATTACCAAAGGATGTTCATGAGTATCTAAGAGGTCAACTAGGGGTAATACCCCTATCAAAGGCTATTTGAGTAACAAGAGGAGTGCCCTTCATCAAACAAGCTGATGTTCATATGTTATAAATTGATGCAGAGGATCTTACTTTAGGAGCTACGTAAATTAAATCAAAGAGCTGAAATCCCAAATCAGTCACAAGAAGGGTGACAATAGGAGAAACTAAAATGAAAAAGCTTGTATCTACATGTTAAGATTACAATTTTTTTTTGGCATAAGTCTTTGGCATTATTGTCTAAGAGGGAAATATAATTACTGATCAAGTCAAGACCAAGCCAGTATAAAGAAATTTACTAATTAGAAGAGAACACATATATGACGAGGTAGATAGTAATGTACAAAAAGAGGGAGAAATCCAAAATATCTACCTAGTAAGAGGGAGATATAAGATGAAACTCAGAGGGAATTATAAGGAGTTTAGTAACCTATTCAGGAGATGGAAGTTGCTGATAGAGGGAGAGATTTCAATACAAGGAATTATTTTCTTTTTGATATTGGTATTGTCTTACTATTTTAACTTTACCATTTGGTTGATTTGGTTGATTAGTTTGATTTTCCATCAATGCCCAAGAGGGAGATTGTTGAGAATGGATTGAAGAAGTTAATCAAAGAAGGAGATTGTAAAGGGAGATTGTTGGGAACATACAAGTATGCTTCAATCATTATTTTGTTATTGATGTATGATTATGTAATGAAGTATAAGAATCAATTAAGATAGTGATGACATGATGTATTGATAATCTACTTAAGGTTACAAAGGCTAGTTACACTAAGAAAGTTTAGAAGAATAAGTTACAGAAAGATTGTCTGCCAAGCTTGACCGAGTGGATAGTAGGTTCCGAGAAAAGTTAGTGCAAGCCAAGTAGAAAATTAGTTGAAGCTAAGTAAAAGTTCATTCTAGTGTATACTGAGTAAAACAATGGATGCCAAGTAAATTTTAGTTGATTGCAAGCAACAGTAAACTTTAATTCGTGCCTAGTAATTTCTTAATGGATGCCAAGCAATGCAGTATGTGTCGAGCATTAGAAAAAAGATAATGCTGAGCTGCTACATTATTTAAAAGATTATGAATTTGATGAATTTGAGCTGATAAGTTTGTTTTCTTGAAATTTGTGAACCAAGTGGAATATAAGAATAATGAGCTGGTGGCATAGAATTCAAGGTAAACCATTTTTAGGTGAATTCAAAAAGGATTATAGGAGAAGTTTCTAGAAGAGAGATGGAATGTGGGATAGATTCATTATATCCTACCTAATCCATTCTAACCCTAAATTGGATGATGGAGAATGAGCAACAAAATATCTTAACTTCCTATTTATAGGAATGGCTAGTCATGAAGCAAAGAGAGTTAGGTGTGAGAACCTAAGGAAGACAAGGAGTGAAGGGCTCTGCTTCACCAAGTGACCTAAAAGAAGAGTTTGCATTGGCATGCTAAGAAAGGAGGCTTAAGGAGATGAATGATTGAAGGGTGATCAAGCTATCAGAACTACAAAGTATGAAGGCCAAGCATAATTGAGGACTGAACAATGATCTGTAATCTGTAAATGAAGTTGTAAGTTGTATTAGGTCAAGCCTTACTATTACTATCTAACAATTGTATCAGTCTAGGGTAAATCCTTTGAATTAAGGTTGACCTAAAAATCATTTCTAAATCCTTTAACTAGGTGACAATCTAGGTGAATGGTCTAAAGTCCTCTAAGAAGGCTCACTCCTAATAGGGTGATTGAAATCCTTTAACAGGGTCACATTTAACAATGTGTATTTTAACCTTTAATAGGGTTGGCCTTTCATAGGGCATCACTTCAAAAAATGAAAAAGGAGTAGAATGTTACCGGTGGTTTTTCCCAAATTGGGTTTCTACATAAATCATTGTGTCAAGCATGTTGATGAATCTATTACGTTTCATGTTTCCCAAGGAGGGTTTGGCTAAACAAATTTTCAAACTAAAATGCTTAACTTCTAGAATCCATTGATTTGCCCACTTGCACTAACTAGATTCAAACTAGATCAAAATCAACCATCCATTAATCATTTAAAACTCATTTGAACACTTTTGGCAACTTATCAATTTTGTGCCAAGGGGTCCTTTGACTAGCCTTAAAAATTAACCAAAACACCTGACCGAGCCTTGGGATTTGACACACTGATTATTTGCTATGTATTCTCTTACCCTATTGAATCTTGCCTAATGACGAATTCAGGGTCAAAAGATATTGACCATCAAAGTTGCCTTCTCAGAACTTCTTGCAAGCAAACATGTCAAAAAACCATAAATCATATTTGGTTTTGGCTTCAAAAATAGGGCAAATAGACACATGGAGGCCCGAAACTGGGGTGTTGGTTCATTTTCATGAGGAGAATATAAATCTATGATTAGGGCTCATGAAAAATAGCTGGGTGAATTTGGTGAGCAGTGAAATTGAACTACTTGGATTTCCAGAACTAGAAATAGTGGCAAAAAAGTGGTCTTCACAAATAGAATTGACTTGGGAAAGTGTGCAGATGGATTCCTCAAAACTTGTAAATTGACACACTTTAAGAATTTTTAGAGTATAAAACAATAGTATAATCTATTTTATCTCAACTATCATTGATTTAGAGTTATGACATCTCGAATAGGGGTACTAATCAATCTGCGCTTTATGACACTAGTAAAACGTTACAATTTGCATTGGAATCACGTTTGAAAACTAATTAAATGGATTTGTCATAAGCTCAAATTTAAAAAATGATATTCCTTTGACCTCTAGAATTAAATGTAAAAGGAATTTTATCATTTTAGTCAACTGGCTCAAAGTTACAATTAGTCAAACAGGGCCTCCTAGAATTCTGAACAATTAGCATGAACATGACAATAGTAAACAACCGACTTTGAGGGATTCAAAACCTAGTCAAAACATATCAAAATGACTTGAAATATAAAAAATATATTCTTTGATATGCATACTAAACATTCCAAAAGTGGTGAGTCATGAAACATTACTAGGTGCAATACATTCACATGAAAACTAGGCTTCCTATTGCTGTTTGACACCTAGGCAAAAAGGCATATTTGAACATTGCTCAAAATGAAACATCATAGAATGAATCAGAATGGAAATTTATCTTCATGGGATGAGTGGATAAATTGAATTAAAGGTGTTAGAAATATTAAACACCTCTTAGGCCTTATACAGATAGCCAGGTACAAATGCATTAAAGTGTGCTTATAGGGCTCAAAAACTTAGAATAGTACTCAAATCAAGAGGGAAATTTTGAGTCCCATCATAGTGTTTTGTGAAATTTACATACCATTTTCTTCTTGCTAAGATCAAAAAATCCTTCTATTTGTTCAATGTAAACCTCTTCTTCCAGTATTCCATTTAGAAATGTAGATTTTACATCCATTTGATAAACTTTAAATCCTTTGTAACCAGAATATGCAAGAAGGGTTCTAACTCCATCTGATCTTGCATCTAGGGAAAATGTTTCCCCATATTCTTTACCTTCTAGTTGTGTATATCCTTTGCATACCAATTTATCCTTGTTCCTTGTCATAACTATAGAGTCTTTGTTTCCAATGATTTATTCAAGTGCGTGGTGTCTTCTCACATACTTTGCTAGTGTAGGCTCTTTCCTTCTTTCTTCTTGTTTAGGTTCATATTTAAAATTTATTTCAAGTTCATTTTGTATCTTTTCTTCTACTTCTAGTTTCTTAACATTGGCTTCTTGGTGTTGGACAACTTCTTCTTGTATTTCAACATCAACTTGTTGATGTTCGGCACCTATAGTCTATTGTTTGATAGCCTATTGCTACAACTCGATATTATAGTTTGCTATTGCTCAATATCCTTATTCTATGGTTCAGGTAAGGTCTAGGGCACACCTTCATTTAAATTTATGAATGTGCTATAATCTTTAGGTTCTGTCTTGCATTCTACTTCATTCTTTTCTGCATATTCATCAACTTTCACTTTGCACTTTCCACAACTTTATTAGTGTTAGAGTTCAAACACTTATAATCTTTTATTTTAGTGCAATATACTAGGAATATGGTTTCATCACTTTTAGAATCAATTTTTCCATTTTTATTGTCCTTCATTATATAACACTTTCTTCCAAATACTTTAAGATACTTCACATTAGGTGCATACTCATACCATAACTCAAAGGGTGTAATATTTGTACCTTTCTTGACTTGTACTTGATTCAAAGTATAAACTATTGTACTTACAACTTCTCTTCAGTATTTTTGTGACACATTCTTCTTCATCATTAGTGTTCTAGAAAAATACACGATTTATATGTTTCTCCTTTAAGCTATTACATTTTGTGGAGGGGTCCTAGGTGCTAACATCTATCTCTTGATTCCTCTATCATTGCAGAATATGTTGAATTTGTTAGAGATAAACTCTCCTCCTCTATTAGATCTCAATAAATTCATACTTTTAATTTTTTCCTTTCCAACTCTTTCCAAAAAACACTTAAACAATTGAAAAACATCATATTTTTCTTTAAGAAACATCACAATCATCATTCTAGAATAGTCATCAACTAATAGAATGAAATATTTTTCATTCTAGTAGCTTTGTACTCTAATTGGTTATTTGCATGAATGCTGATGATATTCCTTTAGGGGAGTATTCTAAGCATTTCTATAATACTTGGATAGATTGTAAACATAATTGACATGTTGGATTCATGTCTGTGTTTGTCCTTGATGTCAACATATCATTATTTATGTAAAGACTGTCAGAATAATAAACAGAGAACAAGTTTGTATGGATGAAATATTAATGATTAGGTCAATAATATTTAATGATGTTTTCTAAACTTTTTTGTGATGGTTTGGTTAAGTGCACATGAAGTAATTTGAAGATATGCTAAAGATATACTTGATTTATAGAGGAAAATATACAAACAGAGTACTAGAGAAGTAATTTTTGATATTTGGATTGTATCTCCTAAAAAAAAATAGAATCATAATATGTGAAGTTGAATAGTGAAAATATATAGCTTGATAATGATATCAACAAGTGCTCAAGGTCAGAGGTTGCACGTGCGAGAAGTTGTAAAGATTGTGAGCGGATAGTGTTGTGTAATTGTAAAATAATTGATTATCTTAAAGAGGTCCTATTATAATTAATTGGTAAAGCCTCAAGGCTAACTGAAGGAATTATTTTGAGGATATGGTATAAAGGAAGAATATTTTCCTTGTTTGGATATCTATGCATGAATTGTGGATTATGCAAACAAGAGCAGAGTATTTGGTGAATGCGAGTAAGTGATCCAAAATATTATTAGGTGTGAAGTTGGTGATCTGGTATTGAGATCAGGATAGAGGATTGGTATAGTTGATAGGATAGGAAAAGAATAAGTACAAGTACAATTTATTATATTATTTTGCAAGGAATAATATAGAGACAAGTTGGAGAGTGAGTTTGATGGTCTTACACCTAAAACTATTTGGACAATGGGTCCACCTGCCTTCTACAACTCCTAATAGGGTTGGCATAACTGCTAACATGAATTCAAAGTATCCTAATAGGGTTTGATATGTACTAAATTTATTTGATTTGCTCCTAAAAAAGTCCATCCTCTAACAAGGAAATTTTATATTAGTGCATAATTTTGTGGGTACCATCCCCACCGAGGTTTTCCCTCTGATCAAGGGTTTCCCTAGTTAACATATATGGTGTTACTGTGTATGAGTATCATCTTATAGTTGTCGATTATATTGCTCACATGATTGTGGATTAATAGGGTTGATAAATTTGGATAACTTATTCACCCCCCTACCCCCCTAGTTATCTTGGTGGACTTTACTTTCTAATAATTGGTATCAAAGCTTCAGGTCCTTGAAGAGAAACCTTAACAACTTTGGGAGATCAATGGTAGGTCATTTAAGCAAAGAAAGTCTAAAGTCTAATGGAGTTAACTATGAAAGATGGAAGGAGAAAATTAAGACTCATTTTCTATGTATGGGTCAAGGATATTGGTTGACAAAAGACACCAAAAAGAAGATTATGGAAGAAAGCAAACTCAAGGAATGTAGTGGAGAAGAAAGAAACCTGTTTATGTGTATTGTGCTTGAAAGAGAAGCATTATCATCAACTCTTCTTGAGAATCAATAAAATCAGGTAATATCCTTAGAAAAATATCATGAAATTTGGAAAGCTTTAGAATCTACTTATGACGGTGATAAGCATGCTAAAAGAGCCATACTATAGAATTGGATACATTTGTTTCAAGATGCTAAAATGATGGAAGATGAATCTATGAGAAGCTATATTGGTAGAATATATGAAATTATTGCATGAATTAAGTCTTTTTAAGGATTTAAAGAAGAAGATGAGATTGTTTAGAATATTTTGAAAATATTGAAACCACCATTAAGATAAACAACACAAATGATTGAGCAAGTGATACCTTGCACTGAGAAGTTTACCAGAGAGACCTTACTTGGAAGATTGGAAGCAACATAAGTAAGCATAAAGTAATATGGAGAAATTCATAGAGTGGAATCAAATTTTAGTGCATTAAGTATTTGTCCTTCTTTATCAAGAAGTGTAAGCATTAGTGGAGACTATACCAGTAGCAGTAGATCTAGATCTGAAGAAGAGAGAAAAATTGAAGAAGGAATAGTCTTGCTTGTAAGAAGAGAACCGAATGGTACAATGTTTTTTAAATGTTGGATTTGCAATGAATTTGGTCATTATGCTTCTAAGTGTCCTAAAAGAGAGAAAAAGTATAAGAGGAATTTCAAGTCTAGAAGACCCAGAGATTATTTTTATGCAAATGAAGATGATGAGTGTGGGGAAAGAGTTCAGAGTGAAAGTGAGGATGAATTAGGATTTGTGGCTATGAAAGAAGAAAAGCCTAAAAAAAAAATTAGAGAAGAAAATGCTTTACTTTGACAAGTTGAAAAGAAATCTAATTGGATTATAGATAGTGGATGTTCACATCACATGATTGGATATATGAATAAGTTTGTCAAGTTTAGAAATCATGATGGAGGAATTGTTAGAGTTCATAACAATTTAGCTTGTCACATCATAGGGATAGGATCTATTTATCTTGATGGAAAGACTAATACTAATGATGTTTATTTTGTTGATGGGTTAAAGCATAAATTTTTGAGTTTTCAAATATTGGTTGATAGAGGTTATCAATTGTATTTCATAGAGAAGACTTGCATTATCAAAGATAAGGGTGGTAAGTTGATTGGAACATGTACAAGATCTAGAGGTAATGTGTTTCACTTGAATCCTACTAAGATGACTTGTTTGGTTGCAAAAGTGGATAATAGTTGGCTATTGCATAGAAGGTTTTTCCATATAAAATTTGATAATATTGTGAAGGATATTAGTACATTTGTATTCAGAGATTTACCTAGAATTATGAAGCCTACTAATGTTGTTTGCAAAGAATGTATTATGGCTAGGAAGAAGAAGGTTTCTTTTCCCAACAAGAAGTTCACCACTACAGAGAAGTTCAAGATTGTTCATATAGACTTGAGTTGTCCTACTAGAACAAGAGGATTCTATGGAGAAAGGTACTTTATGATTTTTTTGATGGTTTCACTAGAATGATGTGGGTAGCATTTCTTAAAGAAAAGTCTAAGGCATTTGGAAAGTTTAAGGTGTTTAAGAATAGAGTTGAGAATGAATCTAGTGTGAAGATTAAATGTTTCAGATAAGATAGAGGTGGAGAGTTTACTTCTAGAGAATTTAACATCTTTTGTGAAGAAAGTGGTATTAAAATAAAACTATCAAAACCCAAAACTCTTGAGAAAAATAGGATAGTAGAAAGAAGGAAAAGATCTATATTAGAAGCAGTAAGAGCAATGATGTTTGAGAATGATGTATCCAAGACATTTTGGAGGGAAGCATTGAACACAATAGTAGACACCATGAACATAGTACAAATCATAAAAGGTACAAACAAGACTCCTTACGAATTATGGTTTGGTCATGCACCCTCAGTAAATTATTTTAGAATGTTTGGAAGTAAGTGTTACATAAAGAGAGATGATGACATTAGTAAGTTTGATTCAAGAAATGATAAAGGTATGTTCCTTGGTAATTAATTGAAAACCAAAGCTTATAGATGTTTTAATTAGAGAACGAAGACAATTATTGAGTGTACAAATGTAAAAGTGAATGAAAATTTTGGAGTTAAAGAGATAATGTTGGATTATATTTGTGATGAAGGAGAAGATAGTCCCAAACTTGTTAAAGAAAATATTGAAGTTTTCTTTGAGACTAACAATAATTTTAAAAATCATCTGTTTACATTGTTGAAAAAAGAAATGAATAGAAATCAAAACCAAGAGAAGAAGTAAGAGTTGAGGTAGCAATTCCTACACCTAAGATTTTTTTTGCAAAGAATCACCCTATTAAACAGATCATTGGAAGTAAAGACAAAGGAGTAATGAAAAGAAATAGAGTACATGAGGAACTATGTTTGATTTATCATGTTGAGCCAAAAAGTTTTGATAAGGCATGCAAGGATGATCATTGGATTCAAGAAATGAAGGAAAAACTAGATCATAATTGTGAAAAATGAGAGATGGGAATTGGTTCCTAGGCCTAAAGACAAGAATGTTATATGAACTAAATGGGTATTCAAAAAAAAGATGAATAAACAAGGTAAAGTTGTAAGGAATAAAGCTAGATTGGTATGGAAAGGATATTCACAACAAGAAGGTATAGATAATGAAGAGACATTTTCCCCTAATGCCAGAATGGAAGTAGTAAGAATATTCTTGGCTTATGCAACAAATAAGAAGTTAAAAGTGTATCAGATAGATGTAAAGTCAACATTTTTGGATGGAGAACTTGAAGAAGTTTACTTTGAATAGCTTGAAGGATTTCATTTGAAAAAATAAAAGGACATGTTATGTAGATTGAAGAAAGCATTGTCTGGTCTAAAGCAATCACCTAGAACCTGGTATGCAAGATTGGATAAATATTTAACAAAGTTGGGATTTTCTAAAGGTATGACATATAGTAATTTTTATTTGAAAGAAATTGAGAATGGATTATTGATCATTATAATATATTTTGAAGAAATAATATTTGGATGAAATAATGAAGCAAGTGATAAGTTTGCTAATGAAATGAAGAATGAGTTTGAGATGAGTATGATTGGTGAGATTACTTTTTTCTTGGGTTTACAATTTGTGCAAAATAGCAATGGCATTTTTATATCACAAACTAAGTATCTTAAAGACTTATTGAAAAGATTTGGTTTGGAAAGTTGTAATCATATTGGCATACCAATGATAAATGGTCACAAGTTATCTAGAAAAGATGAGGCACCTACAATTGAGCAGAAGAAGTATAGATCTATGACTAGAGGTTTTTAATATTTGACCCATACCAGACTAGATATAGAAAATGTAGTTGGGATAGTAGCAAGGTTTCAAGTTGATCCAAAGGAATCACATTATGTAGTAGTAAATAGGATAATCAAATATCTAAAGGGAACACCTAATTTTGGACTATGATATGTTCAGTGATTTCACTTTGTGTGCTTACACTAATGTGGATTGGGTAGGCAATATGGATGATAGAAAGAGCACTATGACAGAGCATTTTTTCTTGGAGGAAGATTGATTTCTTGTCTAAGCAAGAAATAGGATTGCATTTCATAGAGTACAATAGAAGTAGAGTATGTGGTAGCAATGAACAATTGTAATTAGATCATGTGGATGAAGCATATGCTAAAGGACATTGGAATATAATTTTTAGAACTTGTTATCATACATTGTGATAAAACAACTAGAATAAGAATGTCTAAGAATCCTATGTTGCATTCAAATACTACACATATATCTATTAAGTATCATGTTTTGAGAGAGAAAGTCATAGAGAAAGAAATTAGATTGGAGTATGTAAGTACAAAAGAGAAGATTGCATATATCTTTACAAAGCCCTTCCCTAAAGATACATTTGATTATTTGTAAGGTACACTTAGGGTTATGCCCCTACCTACTTCTAAGTAAAAGATGCAAAGATTACATTAGTCCAGTGGTACATATCACTATTGTTTAACTGGATTGAATGCTGATGCTCTTGGTATGGGGGAGTATCTAAGATGAGCATAGTCATTAAGGACTTGTGGAAATTGGTATAGAATTGATGGGGACAAGACCCAAGCACAGAATGGACACAACAGGAAAGGGAAAATTTTATTAACTATGAAAATATGCTAGTACACTTAGTGCAGAGAAACAAACTCCAAAACATACCCTATGGGCTTACAATAGCATAAATCTGGAGATAATTTCTTCTCCTAGTACCTTCTCTTAGACTCCACTCCAAACTGCCTTTTACAATGCCAAAAATGTTCTTAAATAGACCTCGAAGGGTTGAGGATTAGGAATACATTCTAGAAAGTGCTAGTTGGTATCCACCGACCAAATAGAAGGCTCTAGAAGTTGCATTAGAAGTTGGCACAAAATTAGAAGAATCTAGAAATGATAACTAAACTTTAGGAAAGGTCTCAAAGCGCTCTATAGCCCTATAGACAAGCTTAGCTTGTCCCCCATTTTTTGGCCCTATTCGAGGTCATTTAATGCCCCTAACTTGACTTTGAAGCATTCTTAGGAGGTCTCTAGAAACTGAAAAATTGCGATAACTTTCAAACCGTGGGGCCTTTTGACCTGATTCTTTTTCTAGAATTCTCTAAATTACAATTACATTCATTCGACCAATTTACACCCTCTAATTTATCAAAATTATGGCTCAATTACATACTTCTATTTTTTTGGCATTTACACGTACCCCAAGGTGTTCAAATACTCTAACCTAGAACACTGATAGTGGAACTGTGAGAGTTGGAACCTTTATTTGACCCAAATGGGTATCCAGAAGTGAAAACACATGAAACAAAAACTAAGTCTAAGTACATTTTTTTGGGTGACACAGGATTGCCCTTATACCTCTGGATGCTCTTGCATCAAGAATAGTGTCTTTAGGCACTTAAGTTGGTCAAATACTTGGAGTAGATGATTGACATAATGAATGCTTTGTCATTAATGTCAATGGTGGAGAAGTATACATGAAAAAAATCTCCTATGAATGGGGGAGAGATTGCATAGATGATATCTCCTATGTATGAGGGAGAAGTATTATTTATGTCAATGGGGAGAAACATTGAATGGGGGAGAAGTTGTGAATAATTGATTTCCATCCATGTAAGAATAAGAAGACAAAGAGTTGCTCCTGAGAGTTAGTGTGTGAACAACTGATGCCAATCCAAAGAATGAAGAAAGCACAGATAGAGCTATGTTCTTATGAGCTTTAGATTTGGTTGATGAAGAGGATTTGAAAAGAAGAGAACAACAACAACATCAAAGTTTGTTTTGGTATTCTTCGAACTTAGATGTTTTCCATCTATGTTTCCATCAATGAAAAGGGGGAGATTTTTAGCATGAATGCTGATGATATTCCTTTGGGGGAGTATCCTAAGCATTGCTAGAATACTTGGAGAGATTGTAAACATAATTAACCTATTGTATTCATGATTGTGTTTGTCATTAATGTCAACATAAAATTATTTCTATGAAGATGGGCAAGATAGTAGATAGAGAGTGATGTTGTATAGACAAAATATTAATGATTAGGTCAAGCATAATTAAGGATGTCTTCTAAACTATGCCTTAATAATGTGGTTAAGTGTGCATGAAGTAAGTCAAAGACATACATAAGATATACTTGATTTACAGAAGATAATATTCATAGTACCTGAGAAGTAGTTTATGATGTTTAGATTGTATCTCCCAATAGAGAATCATAATATGCAAAGTTTAATAGTGATAGTAGATAGCTTGATGATGATGTCAGTGAGTACACAAGGTGAGAGGCCACACTTGTGAGAAGAAGTAAAGACTGTGAGCAGATAATGTTGTGTAATTGTAAAATAATTGATTATCTTAGAGAGATCCTATTATAATTAATTGGAAAAGCCTCAAGGATGAATGAAGGAATTATTTTGAGGATATGGTATAAAGGAATAATATTTTCCTTGTTTGGATATATACATGAAGTGTGGATTGTACGAACAAGAGAAAAGTATTTGGTAAATGCAAGTAAGCGATCCAAGGGATTATTAGATGCAAAGTTGGTGATGTGGTATCAAGATAGAGGATTGGTCTGGTTGATAAGACAAAGAAAGAAGAAGTAAAAGTACAATTTATCCTATTATTCTACAAGGAATAATACAAAGACTAGTTGGATAGTGAGTTTGGTGGTCTTGCCCGTGAAGCTATTTGGACAGTGGGTCCATATGCCTTCTACAACTCCTAATAGGCTTGAAATCTCCTAACATGGATTCAAAGTCTCCTAATAAGGTTTGTTATGTACTAAATGTATTTCATTGGCTTCTAATAGAGTACATCCTCTAATGATGAACTTTTATATTAATACATCATTTTGTGGGTACCATCCCCACTGGGGTTTTCACTCTAATCAAGGGTTTCCCTAGTTAACATATCTAGTATTATTGTGTATGAGTATCATCTTATGGTTGATCAATATATTTCTCACATGGTTAAGGATTAATAAGGTGGATAAATGTTATAATAGTTGGATAACTAATTCACCCTCGTCTCAGTTATCTTGGTGGACTTTACTTTCTAACATAGGTCCACAAAGGTCAGTATAAACCAACTCCAAAATATCATTAGATGAATATGTCTTGCTCTTGAAACTAGACTTTTCCATTTTTCCCAACTGATATTGTTTACACATAACATTATTAGGTTTCTTCAATCTTGATAATCCCCTTACTCTTTTCATCTTACTTATGCTTACCAAATTATCAAAGTTTACATGTCATAACCTCTTATGTTATAACCATATATCATCATATTGTGCAAACAAGCAAGTCTCATCAAATAATTCTAGATAGAAAAAGTTACCTCTTGTTCATTCTCCACTTCTAATTAGTTCACCAATAGCATCAAATAACTTGGCCTTCCTATGATGAAATTCAACTCTATACCCTGATTTTTTCAATTGTGCAACACTCGACAAGTTAAGTCCTTCAATCTAATAAACATTGTTGCACTTGATCTTATTAGTTAATTTTATTGATCCTTTACCTTTCATAAGACATGGTGCATCATTACCAAACTTAACACAACTTACCTTTATATTATTCCATGGTTTCAAACTTACTTTTATCACCAGTCATGTGATGTGAGAAGCCACTATCAATTATCCATCTATGACCTTTACTCACATATGAAATTAATGATGTTTTCTCATCTTCATCAAAATATTCTTTCATAGCAACATAGAAAACTTCTTCATCATTACTATCAGACTCATTGTCAGTTTCCTCTTCAAGAATATAACAAGATTTATTACCTTTTTCTTAGTAGTCCTTGTTTATTTATTGTCTCTATCATTTATTTTTCCTTTATACTTGATTTCCCTTCTTTCATGCTTGTCTTATCTGTCAGGACACCTTGCAACAATATGACAAACTTTGTTACATGAAAAACATACTATAGAAAGTTTACCTTTGAATTTTCCTTTGCCTCTTGGAGGTCTTCTAACCATTAATGCTTCAAGCTCATCAAGATCATCATTAGAGATATCACTATAACCATCACACACTTTCCTTTTCCTTTCTTATTAAGAACCAGTTAAGATTTGAAAGCAAATTTAATTGTAGCACGAGTAAAATTATCTAAGTTTGACAATTCAAAAGAAGTAAGCCTACCAACTAATCCTTCCAAAGCTAAATTATTACTAGGTGTACATCTTAGTTCTTGTATTATAGAGACTCAAATAATGTAAACAAGAAGTAGGATTCTTACTACCTTGTTGATCATAGTTTCATAATCAATCTTTCTATTATTGATCTTAGATTGGTTTTGATAAGTGAGTGTCAACACACTTAAGCCATTTACTTAGTTCATGCCGAACTAGTAAAAAATGCCGAGCACAACATGTAATATTAGAGCATGCTGATTTGCAATGAGTGTCAAGTCACTCATATCCCAAGTCACTCAAGTGCCAAGTAGATAGACCATGCCGAGTTATTTGGGAGCCAAGTAAAGAGTGGATGCCGAGTCATAGTATGTAGAATAGTGCATGCTGAGCATCAATAACTTCATATGCTAAGTAACACAGTTTTGACATATTTGTTTGTAATGACACAAACAACTATGTAAACTATTTTCAAGCCAACTTAAGTATATATTACAATATTTTGAAGATAAGGATGAATCTTTATTTAGATTTCCTATGCAATTACATGCAACCAATCAAAAAAAAGGAAGGTTTAAGTGGCAAAATGAATGAATCTCAATTGTAGATTCATACCTAACCCTAAGACACCAAAGTCTTCTTAAGGAGGACAAAGCTCTAAAATCTTTACAATGAATGGGTGAATGATCAAATTGGATGAGTGAACAAGATAGTTTGCATGAAGCATTCAAGATGACTTAGAAGTAAGAGAGAATTGTAGAATTAGTTAGAGAAGAATAGAGGATAGAGAAAATGATACAACATTGATACATCTGATCATGAAGGATCAATTAGACACTATATAGAGGTGATCTATTATCAGGTAGGTAAGTGCCAATCACAAGATCTATGCTGAGACATTTTAACAGGTGATTTTAGTTAAATCTCTTGACGGAGTAGTCCTAATAGGTTGTATAAAATCCTATAATAGGATGCTTACTTAATTGTAAGTTGAGGTCCTCTAACTAGACACACTTCTAACATGGTGTTAAAATCCTTTAACAGGGTAAGACCTAACAGTCTTTGTAAGCCTTTAACAAGGCAAAACTTTTATAGGGTAGATCATGATTCATGGTCAAAACATCGTAACCTTCATTGGATACACTTCATTGCTACAGTAGTGAAGATTTGTGGGTGTCACCTCCACCCCATTTTTACCTTCTCACTTGGAGGGTTTATGGGTAATCATATCTAGTGTTATGTGTGTGAATGCTTACATGGTTATATGTTTTAGATGCATATGATTTACATATTATTTTAGTTTACTTATGCATGTATGAATGGTGAAAGCTTTATGGGTCCAAGGTTAAACTACTAATTCACCCCCCAGAAATTTAATCTTTCTACTTGTAATTCCAACAATTGGTATCAGAGTTGAGTTCTTAGAAGGAAAAGCTTTGCAACTTTGAGGAAAAGATCCTAAAATGGAAGTCTACAAATTAGGAAAGATTATTAGAATCAAGGAATTGAGATACAACTCATGCTACATCAACTGGATGAAGCCAGAGAGGAATTAAAGAAGTCCTTAAAGAGAAGGAAAGAAATTGCTATTGCAGAGAATGACACACAATATAAAAAGATTGACACTACCAAGCTATTTGCTAATGGTGACTCCAATGAATTTAATGTAGCAATTGTAGACCTGATGGAAAAAGAACAAAGTACAAGCTGAGGAAATTAGAAATCTCAAGCTAGAACAAGAATCTCAAGCCATGATGCTATGTGAGGTAACTAAACAAAAGAAGAAAGCTATGGAAGACAAGGCCATGATTGAAGAAGACAAAAGAATTCTGGTGAATGGATTGGAAGAGAAGTCAATAGAGCTAACCAAAATCTCCAACATGAAATTGGATACTCTAAGCCAAATGATGAATGCTCACCATGAGTTAAATGTCAAAGACATCGAGATAACTACATTGAAGTTGTAGAATGAATAACTATAGAATGACCTAAAAAGAGAAAAATAATTTATTGAAAGTTTTAACAAGCCAAATGAAGCCATCAAATATTTTAAGCAATTATTGAGATCCCCTTTATCTAATAATGACACATCAAGATTGGGTTACACATGCATTGAAGAAGGAGAATCATCCAAAGTTGTAGAAGAAAGGAACATCAAAGGTAAGAAATCCAAACCTACTTGTCATAATTGTCGTAAGAAAGGACATACTGCTAATGTGTATAGGAACAAGAATACAAATTAGAATGTCAAGCCTAAAAATATGACTCATTGTCATAAGTACAAAAAGCAAGGCCATCAGGCACATGAATGCAAAACCAAGACCATGCACATACAAAGATTTGAAGGATATTACTACAATTGTCAAAAGTATGGACATAGAGATTTTGAATGCAGATCCAAGTCTATGTGGTCATCAAACAAGCCAACAAAGGTAATAAACAATGACAAATCTTATAACTAGAATTATAATACAAGATATAGCTGTCATTATTGTCAAGAATATGGACATATCATTGGGAATCACATTAGAACACACTTCAGAGGTAACTATCAAAAATTGTTAAGTCAAACTACATGTTTCAACTATTTGGAAACTGGTCATATCAGTAGGCACTATCCAACAAAATCAAAGGCACCAAGTTGTGAATCGGATAAAGGAAAAGGCAAGGCATATGTTGAACACATCAAAGATGAGATGAAAAAGACATGGAAAAACAAAGATGTTTGCAACACATCAAATGGATAAGGGATCACTTCACCTAACAGGTCAAGTGATCATATCTCATCAAACTAAGCAACCAAGAGGTATGTAGGACTGAAATTTAAAGGTTGTATCATGCATTAGTTTCAAAAGAAGATAGCACTAAAAAGACTACATTAGCATGAATAAAGATGAAAGATGTTATTGGAAATTAAAGTTAAATCTTTAAAGTTTTTCATGTTGTTGCCGAGCACGAAATGTTTCCTGTGTGTGCTGAGTAGAATGTTAGTTGATGCTGAGTTGTCAGAATAATTTAGTTGATGCCAAATTCATAGTAGCTACCAAGTGATGGAAATATCAATGGATGCCAAGTGATTCTAAAAATTGGTTGATGCCGAGCTTACAATTGTGTAAGCACTTAGCATTAAATACAAGGCTTTTGAAGGGTATTTGATCAATTTTTTCTCATTATTCATCATTTCAAATTCAAGCAAGAGAAAGTAGAATAGAAGGCAATTTAGAAACCTATCCAAAGCATTTGTAGAGAATTTAGCAACAATCTCAGATCAATCTATCAAATTTCACAAGGTATTTATCATAAGCCGAGCTATACAATTTACTTTTGCATAAACCCTAGTTTGACAAAATGGTGTCTAGTTTGAAAAATGTTGAAGGGAAGGAGGTTTTGGATATTTAGCTTGTTAGTAATGAAGTTAAGTAATCCATATTTAAATCCATTCTTGAAATTTCCTATAAACAAGATCCTTCTGGAGCATTGTTAATGATCCCACCAAATGTAATTATGGTGCAAGATGTAAGGAAGTGTTATAATTGCAAAATAGGAGGTGTAGGAGACATGGAGATTAGAGATGCATATAACAGATTGTGTAAGAATGGTGTTTTGAAGGAGGAATACAAAATCATTGAGAAAAAGGGTTTAACATGAGCCCTAGATTTTCCAGATTTGTTTAAAATTGAGTGGATACAAATTGTTCTAAGTAGAATTCATGATGGTTCTTTATGGCTGGAAGGAGGACCAATTAAGATCACCAAGAGAATAATTCATAAGGTTACTAGCTACCCAACCCTATATTGGCCAAAGACACTCAGAAGTGACTACATGGAACTAATTAAGAAGAACACTAGAGTGGTTTGGAATAAAAGAGGTATGACTATATATACCATCACCAATCCATTGCTAAACTTTTCCATACGGGTAATCTCTCATAAATTCTATCAATCAAGTAGATTGAATAATGTACCCTGTATTAGTATGGATGTTGGCTACAAGATTGTAAAGAAATATCATACATATGATCTGGTAGAACTACAATTACAACAATTGATGGAGAATCTTGGAGCTATCAGAAAACCAAGAGTGCACAATTTAAATTTGGTTCAATTCTAGTTTGTATATTCTTTTATGTACATAATACATTTCCTTCTTTTGGTACTGTAGGGTGGAAGACTAATAGGTCAATTGCAGTACAAATCAATGAGTTCATTGAGTAGATGGGAGAAAATTTTGAAACCTTGATGACAAGTTATTTCAAAGATTTTAAGAAATGAATGAAGGAAAGAATGGGGATACCTATTTCATTGGTTGAACAACACTACAATGACATATATTTCCTTGTTGATGTTGATTACACATATGTGCAAGTTGTCATACCAAGGGTAAGATGGCTAAGACCCTTAGGATATGAAATCAATGTTGATGAAGCCTTAGTAGCCATCACTACACTCCTAGTAGAAGAAATAGATAAAAGTGCAAAGATATTTGGCAACTATGAGATGGTAAAATCAAAGATTACCATGCAGTTGAAAACTCCCTCCACACTCAAGAAGAAAGACAAGCTGGTTAAGAAGCTGAAAGAAAAATTTGGAGAAGGGTAGAAGAAGAAGAGGATGAAGAGGAAAAATAAGCTCAAGAACCTTTAGCTTTGACCCAAGGCATGGGAGAAGACAAGGAAGAAGAGGAAACAAAAGGTGTTGAGGGAGAAGAAGCGAAGGAAGTACCTACTCCTACCAAGCCAAAGAAGAGGAAGGCTAAGGCACAACCAATGGCAAGGGAAAAGAAGATTGTCAAACCTAGCCCAGCCAAGCTCACAACACCTACCACTAGAGCCAACACATGTGCTACAACTCAGAAGGCCAAGGAATAGACAAAGCAAATAGAGCAAGGTGGCCAAGAGTAGAAAAGAAAAAGAAGAAAATATGTGGCACAACCAAATTCAAATGAAGAAAGACAGAACTAGATGAGAATAACCAATTTAAAGTGGTATGTGACAATCCCCCATCTAATCTTGAATATTTATGTGAAAATATCAAAATTAATGTAGATTTATCTAGTTTAAAACATATTGATTTTGATAAGCCTAGAAAAGAAGTGAAAAATCAAGTGGAAGAGGCATTATATTCCATGATGTCTAAGTTTAAGAATACTCCACTAGAATTTGTCAACACAATACCAAAAGGTTTATATGATATTGTTGATAAAAAAGGGCATTACTATTTGAATTTGGGAAAAAAAAATCAGGGAAACAACTTTAGCCCAAGTGATGCTAGAATTGACAAAGGGACAGATTTCTAAGGCTAATAAGAAATATGGAGTAAGGTTCACGCCAAAATACAGAGCCTTCAACATTCTTGAAAATAATATTGAAGATGTTGTGAAAAAATCAACATAAATGTGGAAACTCATTTATGGGTTGACCACTATCAAACAAGGAGAAGCTAACCCTTTTGAAGGTAAAGGTGATGATAAGGATGAAGATGATAAAGATGATGACAAGGAAGAAGACACCATAGTTGGGGAAGAGACATAAAAGCAAGATGATGACATAGAAAAATTTGAGCCTAAGCAGCAAGAGGAATAGAGTGTGTAAGACACACAAGTGTTGAGTGTTAGTCCTCCCCATGACATAACCACAACTATTGAGACCATAACTGTAAAGGATGTTTATGATGCATTAGCATAGAACATCAATCCATTGACTACAAAATATTTGAAGAAGATTCTAGATAAATCTACACTCCAAGCTAAACTTTGTGAAAATCTAGTTTTGGTCAGTGTAGAAGAATTGCAAAAGGAAATAACTAAGATTACAAGGGAAAAAATGAAAACACAAGAACCACCTTCTATTGTCCCTTCCGTTGCTAATGTACAATCTTCAGTTCAAATGCTAGATATCACATCTACCAAGATTGATACAAGTGTTAAAGTTGATATTGTTGAATAGAAAGTAGAAGAAATAGGTACAACTTTAGGACAAACAAGACATATACACTCATTTGTACCTACATCATAAGAGAAAGGTGATAAACAAGTCATAATGATAGATTAGGGTAAGGCTAAAGAGACAAAACCAAAGGTGAAGGAACAAGTGGCCATTCAAGCTTTGGTAGCTTTACCAACATCTGGCACTCCTTCTACCCAAATTCTTCAAAAGTAGAGCACAAAATCCATTCCATTACAAATCTCAGTGCCAAGCCTCATTTTGCCAAAGTTTGATAAGGTAATTCACTATGGAGACATAAGACTTGATGAAGAAATTGTGATTCCAAAATTTGACTATGACACTATGACATTAGAGCAGATACACATATTACAACAAGCCTTAGAGAAGAAAAAGCATTAAGAAATGCTCAAGAGAGAACATAGGTAGAAGCAAGCACTCCAAGATATAAAGGAAATCTTTTTAGATGCATTCAACCTGCCAACTCCTGAAGACACCAAGCCACTAATAGAACAACTAATAGATATAGTGGAAAAGATCAGTAATGAAGACCTTGATACTACTGCAAAAATTTTAGAATGGTTTGAGATAAAGTTTCAAGGAAAAGTGAATGAGAAAATATCTAGACACAAAGCATTTCAGAACATTGCTTTAGACACAAAGTCAATTAGCTATATTAACAATAGATGAGGCTAGCATAAGAGCCAAATTGACATGTATATAGGCATCCCTTACCCCACACATGGAGATAGTGCACAAGGAACTAGATTATGCCGAGAGTCTACTGAAGAAAGACTCCAATATTTCTACTTTAGATGGCCTAGTCCACCTTGCTGTCAAGCTTGCAATCCAAATCAAGTCATTGGATGTTGCATGTGACAATTGGGATGTAGCCCTCAAGATCATACTGGTAGTCCATAAATCCTTTTTGGACAAACATACTATATGTGTATAGCCCATTTGACATAAGTGTCAAAAAGGGGGAGACATATAACATGGGGGACATATAATACATGGAGAGAATAAAGAAAGGGGGAGATAGAAACAAAGGAAGATATAGCATATTAGATGAAAGAGTATCAGATATAATACATTGAAGTTAGAGAGAAGCACAAATTTTGGATACAAATCAGACACATTAACTCAGGGGGAGTTATCAATTTTGAGGTATATAGGTTATTATAGAATTTTGAAATTTTGAATCTTTGTATATAACCTAAGTCATGGATATGTTATGCTCAAGAATTTAAGGATAATATTGTATATTTAAGTGTTTTGGACACTCATGTCAAAGGGGGAGATTGTTGATCTTAGATTGGTTTTAACAAGTGAGTGTCAACACACTTAAGCCATTTACTTAGTTCATGCCAAACTAGTAACATATGCAGAGCACAACATGTAATATTAGACCATTCCAAGTTGCAATGAGTGCTGAGTCACTCAAGTGCCAAGTAGATAAACCATGCCGAGTGATTCAAGAGCTGAGTAAAGAGTGGATGCCGAGTAGTTTAGATGCTGAGTCATAGTATATAGAATAGTGCATGCCGAGCATCACTGACTTCATATGCTGAGTAACACAATTTTGATATATTTGTTTGTAATGATACAAACAACTATGTAAACCATTTTCAAACCAACTTAAGGATATATTACGATCTTTTGAAGATAAGGATGAATCTTTATTTAGATTTCCTATGCAATTACATGCAACCAATTAGAAAAAGGGAAGGTTTAAGTGGCAAAATGGATAAATCTCAACCATAGATTCATACCTAACCCTAAGCCACCAATGTCTTCTTAAGGAGGACGAAGCCCTAAAATCTTTACAATGAATGGGTGAATGATCAAATTGGAGGAGCGAACAAGATAGTTTGCATGAAGCATTCAAGTGACTTAGAAGTAAGAGTGAATTGTAGAATTAGTTAGATAAGAATAGAGGATGGAGAAGTAAGAGTGAATTGTAGAATTAGTTAGAGAAGAATAGAGGATGGAGAAAAGGATACAACATTGATACATCTGATTGTGAAGGATCAATTAGACACTGTATATAGCTGATCTATTATCAGGCAAGCAAGTGCCAATCACAAGATCTATGCTGAAACATTTTAATAGGTGATTTTAGTTAAATCTCTTAGCAGAGTAGTCATAATAGGCTATATGAAATCCTTTAATAGGGTGCTTACTTAATTGTAAGTTGAAGTCCTCTAACCAAGCACACTTCTAACATGGTGTTAAAATCCTTTAATAGGGTAAGACCTAATAGTCTTTGTAAGCCTTTAACAAGGTAGATCTTTCATAGAGTAGATCATGATTCATGGTCAAAACATTGTAACCTTCATTGGATACACTTTATTGCTGTAGTAGTGAAGATTTGTGGGTGTCATCCCCACCCCATTTTTACCTTCTCACTTGGAGGGTTTCTGAGTAATCATATTTGGTGTTATGTGTGTGAATGCTTACATGGTTATATGTTTTAGATTTATATGCTTTACATATTATTTTAGTTTACTTACGCATGTATGAATGGTGAAAGTTTTATGGGTCCAAGGTTAAACTAATGATTCAACCCCCCTATAAGTTTACTCTTTCCACTTGTAATTACAACATCTATTTGATCCTCTTCTAGAATTCACCACTTCTTTGATTCATCCACAGTATTGAGCAACGGTTTTACCTTCTATCATTCTCATTTCATCACATTTGTCTCTCATGATTTTTGATTTTTCTCTCAAAACATTTGTGTCTCCTCCATAGATAGTCTGTAGTGTAGCCCACATTTTCTTAGTAGTAGTGCACTACTTTATGTCATCAAACTTGGTATAGCTTAGGACTAATCAAATCTCCAATATTGCTCGATTGTGTTCTTGCTTCTCTTTTATCTGCTAAGCTTCTAGAGGTCTTGGTATCTCTACATATGCATGTTCCACATAGTATGTTGCTCCTTCTCTAGTTCCTTCTAGATGCAACTTCATCAAACTCTGCCATGTAGGGAAGTTCTCTTGGTTCAATCTTGGTACCTCCTTTTTATACATATTGATCTTTAGCTTCAAGTTCCTTCAAAATTTTCTCTACAAGAACCAATTTTTATAATATTTTTAGAATAACTAAGAGGGGTGGGGGTGAATCAATTATCCTCAGGCCTAGATATACTAATTGAACTTTTAATCACTTCAAATACTTCAAATATAAACATTTAATAGCTTAGTCTCTATAGTAAATAATCAACAACATAAACTTGCACTCCACTATCCTAATAGTATCAAACTTGTAAAATGTAAAACATTAACTGTAAAACATCTCAATCATCCACACAAGTATGACATCGGGATTTAATATGGAAACTCAATTTGGGAAAAATCACTAGTAACATGCTACCAATTTTTACTCTTTTGAAGTGAGCTCTATTAGGAGCCAAACTTGTTAAAGGTTACAAAACACATTGTTAAAGGATTTAATCACCTTATTAGGAGTGGCCTTATTAGAGGACTTCAGAACATTCTATTAGAATATCACCTTGATTAAAGGATTTACAAACGATTGTTAGGTTAACCTTGATTAAAGGATTTCAAATTGATATAATGGTTAGAAAGTAACAATAGGTTGATCTAATATTTATAACTCACTTTGAAAATGTAGATCATAATTCAGTTCAACAATTGACTCACTAATTGTCCTCGATTAACATCTCCATCATTGATTCCCTTGGCAACCCTTCAAGAAATCACTCTTCTCCTCAACACTTCATTGTTCATCCTTTCGCTCAAGTTTTCCAATCAATAGAATCAACAACTACACCAACCTTTTTAAGGTTAGCCCTTGTGCCTCCTTAAATAGGTAGTTCTAATCTTTTGTTTCTTAAACATCACCATAGATCTTAGGATTTTCTCAGATTCATTGAATCCTTCCATCATTTTTTTCCTCCTTTCTCTTCTAGAAACTTCTCAAAACTTCTCTTTGAATCCATGCATAAAAATTATCAAACATGGTTTCCCTTGAATTAAATGCTCTAGGTCATCCATCCTTATCTTCAACACACTTTCCATATTCCAAGAATTCAATTGTGTTGGTTGGAAATTAAGATTTCCTTATAATATGTCAAATGTGGTCACTTGGCCAATATTGGGTTTGAGGCTTGATCATCACTGAATTATTCAATTGATACTAAATGTTCTACTTGGTATACATATTGATAGTTGGTTAATGCTAATTCTTGGTCGACATTGAAATTTATTTGGCTTATATTGTTACTCGGTTAACTCTAGCATCACTCAGCATAAACTTCTAGTTCCTTAATCTTCTACTCTTTGCTCGGTCAAGCCTATACATTTTTCCTTTCTTTATTCACTTCTTTTAGGCTTCAATGCAGCTATATTCTTCACTTAGGTTATGATTAAACAAGAAAATTATCTTTTCAAGGTCTAACTAATCAAGTTCCCATTATAATTTCTCATAAGTCAACCTTTCCTCTAGGTTCTTTTGTTATCTCTTCTTCTCAAATCCTCTTCATTAATCATATTGATATGACACTCTATTTAGATAGAAATTGTCTTACCAATAAGTTTTGACAATAATGATAACATAAAAATTGTTCCAATTGTAGTTTCCAACAAAGGGAATCCCAAAGGTTCCTAGACCTGGTTGGTAGGGATACAATGTGTCCTTGCCCAATTAGGAATACAATGCATTCTTGTTTAGGCCCTTTTTTGGGCCCTCTTATTGGATCTCACACTTAGTCAATTTTAGGATGTTAATTCCTAAGTAGGTCACCCTGTGAGAGTTAGTCAATTTTGAGCCCTTTATAAATCCTCCATTGGCTCTATTAGCCCCACACTTGTTTTGCCGATTGTAGATATTGATACCCAGAATTTTGCTAAAATAAAGTTGAACTTGAACCTAGTACCTATTTATTTCAACTCCTACTCCAAGTTGGTGTCTTTCGCACAAATACTAAATCCTTCTTTTCCAAGTCCCTATCAGTCTAATAGATCTCATGCAAAGAGGGAGTTGAAGTCGAAGTAAGAAAAGACAGTTTCAACTTCAACTTTATCTCTTTTATTTCTAACAATTGCTCTTGTTTTCTTCTTGTAGGGATTTATTTAAACAAAGCATGCATGTTTTATTTGAAGGAGGTCCCACTTCCTTGCCATGTGTCAAAGATGGAAAAGGCAATAAATATGACAGTTAAGTGGCATGTGTCAAAAGTACCAGCTATTTCTAGGAAAGTAAAAGTAATGATTATCTGACATCATTAAAATGAGTTTGTACACTCCATATTTGTCCTTGATTTTTCAAAATCTTGTGCTTTAAAATCCTTTTTTTTCTGGTTTAATTGTTTATCTTGCTATTTTGGAGCCCAAAACATAAAGTTGATAAGAATAAGACTAGATGTGCTTAACTTAGTAGAAACCAGTGAGTGCACATTTCAGTTTCCTCTATCTATTTTTTCTTTCTTACTCCTGTTTCTCTGGTTTACAATTTTCTTTTAAAGATTTTAAGTTTTTGATTTCCTATCAAGGTGGCTATTACTCTTTTTTGACCTAAGCTTCCTAAACCTGAGAAACCCTATTTGTTAAGCTCTCTTTCTAAGATATAGGATACTTTTCTAGTCATAGATAGTAAAGAATGCATAGGCTGGACCTATTTACCAAAAACTCATAAGTAGTGGTCTGGTAGAAGTTGCCACTCTCCCAACTATGATAGGGTGTCCCGAGTTGATTGTTGAGTGTGTGAATCATTATGATCCTCATACTAGATGCATAAACAAGATCACAGGTGAAGTTTTGGTTAGAATTAATAGAGTTACAGTTAGTTCTTACTTAAGGATGCCACACAAGGAATCCTATGTGCCATGGACTTTTGAAGAATCTAGGTGTTTATATGAAAAGAAAAATAAAGATTATGATTTTATCATGGCATAGACCTGATTTTTAAAGCAAGCACTAAGAGGCTTAAGGTTAACCAAACCACTAATATAGAGCATTTCATCAAAGAAATCACTAAAATAGTATTGCTTCTCAACATAGTAAAAGGAAATGAGCATGCCTTTCATTGGGATGAATGGATGTATTTGTTCATTTAGAAAATTTTTGAAGGATAGAAGTTCATCAACTGGGTAGATTTGATAGCTAAAGGTTTGCACTCAGGTCTTGTAGGTTTGAATAACTTTAGTCCTTTCTTTATGTCCTCCTTTTTGGTTTACATTCTAGCCATGTCAAAAGAATGGGAAGGGTTGCCACATGAACCTTGGACATAAGATATGACCATATATTAGTATTATGACAATCTACAAGAAAAGAACCCTACAAGGAGTTTCAAAGGATTAATGATGTTTTCTTAGGCAGACTAGTTTTTGAACTCTGAGGTCAAGAGAATTGTAGGATCTCTGAATAGTCTATTCAAGCTATGAAGGTTTATGGTTGTTTTTACATACAATTCTCTAGATTCACCTACATCAGAGTTGGGGGTTTTGTTAGAGAGCCTCTTAAGTTGCCTTGCTATTGTCTTGATGATATTGTCCTTTCTAAAATCTATAGACAACTCTTGCATGTCATTCATTTGTCTAAAAACACTAAAAAGACTCGCACTGCCATATTTCTTATAGAAATCAGCTTCTATAGATGTCCTAATGTCAAGCAGGCTATGTTGATAGATTCAACAATGTTTAAACTATGCCAAAGCCCTACTTGCTAGAAAGAACTTCAATTATTTGGAATTTTCTAGGGATAATCTAAAATATATATCCTCCATTAGACACATTCCTCACTTAGAAGACTATTGGAAAAATTGCTCTGATGCATTTGAAGTGAGAAAAAGATTGTGGTCAAGATTAACCATAGGCTAGATACAGTTCTTGCTTAAGGATACCGCACAAGGAATCCTATGAGCCATGGACTTTTGAAGAATCTGGGTGTTTTTATGAAAAGAAAAAGAAAGATTATGATTTTATCGTGGCACATACTTGATTTTTAAAGGTAGCACTAGGAGGCTCAAGGTTACCCAAACCACTAATATAGAGCATTTCATCAAAGAAATCATTGAAATAGTATTTCTTCTCAACATAGTAAAAGGAAATGAGCATGCCTTTCATTGGGATGACTAGATGTATTTATTCATTTAGAAAATTTTTGAAGGATAGAAGTTCATCAACTGGGTAGATTTGATAGCTAAAGGTTTGCACTTAGGTCTTGTAGGTTTGAATAACTTTGGTCCTTTCTTTATGTCCTCCTTTTTGGTTTACATTCTAGCCATGTTAAAAAAGAATGGGAAGGGTTACAATATGAACCTTGGACATTAGATAGGGCCATATATCAGTATTATGACAATCTACAAGCAAAGAACCCTACAAGGAGTTTCAGAGGGTTAATGATGTTTTCTTAGGGAGACTAGTTTTTGAACTCTAAGGTCAAGAGAATTATAGGATCTCTGAATAGTCTATTCAAGCTATGAAGGCTTATGGTTGTTTTTACATACAATTCTCTAGATTCACCTACATCAGAGTCAGGGGTTTTTCTAGAGAGCCTCTTAAGTTGCCTTGCTATTGTCTTGATGATATTGTCCTTTCTAAAATCTATAGACAACTCTTGCATGTCATTCATTTGTCTAAAAACACTAAAAAGATTCGCACTTCCATATTTCTTATAGAAATCAGCCACTATAGATGTCCTAATGTCAAGTAGGCTATGTTGATAGATTCAACAATGTCTAAACTATGTCAAAGCCCTACTTGCCAGAAAGAACTTCAATTATGTGAAATTTTCTAGGGATAATCTAAAATATACATCCTCCATTAGACACATTCCTCACTTAGAAGACTATTGGGCAAATTTCTCTAATGCATTTGAAGTGAGAAAAATATTGTGGTCAAGATTGACCGTAGGCCAGATACAAGCACTCGAAGTTCAACTTGACATCTATGGTATAAAAGAAATGATAATGAAGAAGTGGTTGAACCTCTGTATATTAAACAAATTTAATGTCTCCCTACCTTTGAGCTAGACAAGAACAAAAGAGAAGAGGATGATTTGTATTTTCACATGACAGGAGTTTTGAAGAGAATAGAAAATTGGTTAGCTCAAAAGATGAATAAAGCATCAATTCAAGAAAAGCCCAAAAAGCATTCAAGAGCTAAAAAAGAGAAGTGTTCAAGAAAGCTGTCTATGCCCTCTAATGCTATTATTGGTGGTTCTATTGTAGGTCAAAATGAAGCTAAAGTTGAAGTATATGTTCCTCTAGTTTAACTTCAAGTTCAACTTCAAATAATGAGCACTAAAAGAACTACCTGTTTGTCCACTTGAAGCAAGATGACTGCACAAAACACAACAGAGAGTGGGATTGTGATAAATTTGGATTCCCCAAAAATTGAAGAGGTAAAAAAATAGATCATTGCCCTTGATATGTTTGATTCAATGGAAGTCCAGTAGAAAATGATGGAAGGTGATAGTGCATCGATGAGTACTCTATCCTTGATTGACAATAATATGCCACGCTTGGAAAAGAGCCTTTTGACATCTAAGTGGTTGGAGACCTCTATACAAATGAAAAGAAGCATGGTACCTCTTTCAATTCTAGAAGATGACTTGGTGAGCAGGTGTCTTGGAAGGTCTTCTAAAGTTAACAATGCAAAAATAAAGTCTCGACTTGATTTTGACAAAGAAATAGGAAGATGGTTGGTATAAATTACCAAACCTCCATAGGATAAACTTTAGGAAGAACTTGTACCTCAAGATTATTAGTTGTCAAAAGTAGACCTAGGTAAAGGTAGTAGAGATGTGGACATGAAAATATTTGAAGTGTCTAATAAGAAGATTCTAGATCAGGTATGGAAAGATGCTAAAGATAAGTAAAGTAAGAAGGAAGCTATGGGAAGTATGGCCAAATATATCAATGCAATTCTACATCCTAAACCAAAGACAATTAATGAAATATCAACCATTGTCAATGTCAAGTCTTTGGCTAATCAACAATTCTTAGATGATTTGCAAAAGTGTAAAGCCATAGCTAAGACATTTGAAGAGTGGATCCAAACTGTGTGGACCGAAGCAGTAACACAAGTGAATCTCTTCAATGATACTCCTAAAGAAAATTTGATTGTCACTAAGAAGGTTGAATAAAAAATTGAGGGACATGAGAAGGAGAAAAATAATTGGACAAAAGTGATGCTATGGATTGATGAAATACAAGGGCATGGTCTACATAAATTCCTCTTGAAATGTCCTATGGTCGGTCTTGATGATAAAACCTTCCACATGATCTGAGAATGCATTGAGTGGAGGAATGAAGCAATCATGCAAGGTATAGCTGAAGTCAAAGAAATTATATCTTAGCTTGGGGTTGTAATGATATAATTCTTAGTGATCAGAAGTGGTTTTATAAGTAGTGTGTAGAAGAAGAAAGTGACTCTATCTTACCCACAAAAGATATCATCAAACAAGTACAAAAGAGGTTCTTGGAGCTTCAAGAAAAGAAATCACATGTGAAACAAGATTTTTCAAACATCGCCTATGTCGAGGCCATGTTGATAATCAATCAGAAGCATTGAGAGATGCACAAAGGAAAGATAACAAAGTTAAAAAGGGAAAAGGAAGTCTATAAGTAGAGGATCACTTTTCTTGGCCTCCCACATCAGTCAGTCATCTCATCCTTTACTACAACATATGAAAGCTGGAAAGTTGGAAGAATTGTTGCTAGCATGGACAAGCTTGTGTGACACCTGGAATGTTTTTAGTTGCATGCTTTCTAGTTTTTATTTTTTCTATTTTGTTTTAGTTGGTTAGTTTGGTTGAATAACCAAATGACTATCTACTCCTGGCAGGGTAATTTTGGATTCTATAATCCAACCCCGAAGAATATATATGTATTAATTGTTTTCAAAAAAACTCTTTCGATGGGTGCAAAACCAAAAATATTTTTGGATTTGATATCTACATTATGAAAGGAAAAATTTCATGCAAAATTTTGGTTGTGATAATGAAATATAAAATTATACAATTTTATGTTTTGAAGCTTTTCTGGAATAGATAATATTGTCTATTCTGTAATGATTTGTATCCTTGAGGAGATTGATCATTTGTGAAAAGGTTTATATTGTCTTATTGTAATTTAGATTCTTGCTATTGAGGTTGAGAGAATTTGAATTGATAGTGATAAAAGTGGATTCTAAATCATTTTAATCTATAGGGATTAATCATGTGGATGATCTTGGTTACAAAATTTAAGTGGTTTTTCAATCTACACATTCTTTTCATTTTTATGAATTGATTGTTTAAGCTTTTTTAGTATTTTTTAAAAAAATACTCATTGCGAAGATTTTCCCTCAAAGGAGGAATTAATGAATATCTTTTCAAACTGGTTGCTGCACCTTATAGTATTGTGAAATAATACTAAGTAGACAAATTCCTTACACATTTAGGGAATTTCAAATATTTTAGTTTATCAAGAGTTTTTATCTCTTTGAGTTTTAAATCTAAAAGGGAAAAAACTATTTATTAATAGGCTCTATTTCTCATCCAAAATCTACATGCATTCATAAGTCCAAGCACTTGCGCTCAAGCATTCAAGTTTTTAAGCCTTTAAGAATCTTGCAAGAAATTCCTCCATTAAAGATCAAGGATTCAAGAATTCAAGAAATTTAGGGAGTCACCTTCAAGATCTCCTCCAATCCATTCAAGGTCCTTTGTTGCATCCTCTACATTCATTCATCTTCATTTTCTTGATCCAAATCAATTGGTGAAGTAAGCACATTGTATTTGTTTCAAGATATCATACTATTGTAAGGTGAATTTGTACATTTTCTTTACATTCATGAAATTTTAATTATTTCAATTCAAGGTTAATTCCTAAACTAGATTTTGACCAAGGAAAACCCCTCATAAATAGTAAAAACCCCTTTTTATTATAGGTTATTGATATCAAATTGACAAATAGGTTACAAATCTAAGTATCCATTTTAGCTTTCTATGTATATGCAAAATTAGAAACAACATTACTCTCAATCTTGCAAGGTTGGTTGGGTCACCCTTAATGTGCAACATCAACTTAGTGACCCCTAATTATCCAATTCAACCCTAACAGATCACCAAACAGTTTATGGGTTTTGTCAGTTCAAGTCTAGATCTAACAATTTTTACTTGTTTTAATCAACACAACATGCATAAAACTAGGTTTAAAAGGTGTGTCTTCTATGTTCTTTATACTTTTAGAATACTTTATTTATATAACTAGCCCTATCTTATGATATCATTGAGTGTGTTTAAGGATTTGGTTATCTTTTCCCCTATTCTTCCCTAAACCTAAGTTGTATTAGTTCTCCTTTTTCATTTGGTTAGTACTAAGGTGTCTAGATCTAGTTCTTTAGAATTGGGATCGAAAGTACCTATCTCCTCAACTTCCCTCTCTATTTTTCTATGTGGGGTTATGTGATGAAATTAGGCTTCCTTATCCTTGATTCACATTTCTAAGAATACATTAATTAGTAAGGTTGCATCAACTCTTTCTTTTGTGGTGTTAGAATTTCCTTTGGATTATCTTGCAATATCTATTTGCATGTTTTACATCCTTACTTTCATTAGATCATATTGTGTGCTTTGTGATTTAGTTCATCTCATAAGGTTAGATTTCTTTTGGGTCTTCTTTCCTTCTTTGGCATATGATCTTTATTACCTTCAACCCTACTATACTATTCCCATTTGGAGAAGTTGTAGACTCATGAATCTCTATGATCTAGTTTCCTCTTCTCCTCACCTTAGGAACCTTAGTGAAACTATCCATGGTTTCTCATGATCCTAATCCTTTTACAAAGAGTGACTCTTCCCACTCATCTCATGATGAGGATGAGGCTTTAAGGGTTCCTCCTGATCAAGTTGATAAGCTTTCTATCAATATTGATAAAATGCATGAATGACTTCTTCAAGAAAATCACAATATAAATACTATTTCTACTTTTGACACTCTTAATAAAGTGATCCATAATGATGAACATGATGCTAATCTTTTGCATGGTCTTACTCACCTTGTTCATACTCATGTTAAGCCTTTGGCTCAAGCTGCATATGAAATATGAATGGCTCCTCTTGTTACTACTCTTGAACATGCCTTGCCTATTTCTGCACCTATCTCTATAATTTTTACTTATGTTTCTCCTATTGTGACTACTCTTGTTCATTTATCTAATCTTCCTAGTAGTCTTCGTATTCCTTCTTTGACTGTGAGTAATCTACCTACTTTATTTCCCACTTCACAAACTTCATATAACAGTGTTCCTTTCACTTATCCTAACACTTATACCATGGTTCATAGTGTCCCACTCATAGTTCCTTTTATTCCAAAAAAATTATACACTCTTCCATGTATATAGAATGTGTCTGTGCCACCTATTTCATCTTATGATTCCACTATCCTTAGCCTTTCTCAAACTATTTCTTCTTTGCAACAACAACTTGCTTCCACCACTACATTTGGCCCTAATTTTTGATGTTAATTTCTGGCATGGGGGGCACATTTTTTGAAATTGGTGGTTTTTTCATTATTTTACCCTAACATTATTGGAATTCTGACTACCTATTTTGAGACTCTCAGAATGCCGACAATCACATGCAATACAAAAAAAAGACAAAACACCAAATCATTTTTATAGTAGACCATGCACACAAAAGACATGAATTAGGCATGATGAGGTTTGAGCACCAAATTTTGGTGTGAGTCAATCAATGCGACAAGCCCATGATATATCATTGACACTAAGAACATGTACTACTTCAAGTTTATGTGATTTGAAAATGAAATTACTTGAAATCTAATTTATATGATTTGAAAATGAAATTATTTGAAACTTGATTTAAGTGATTTTAAAATGAAATTATCTATCTTGAAACCAAATTTATTTGAAAATAAATTGCATACAACTACCAAAAATAAGTGTAAAAACACCATCAATTATGCCCTAAGAACACTAAAACCCTTATCACATTTAAGCAACACAATTTTTGGCACCAATATTTTTGGAATGAATTCCTTCAACACTAAGTTGTAGAACATATGCAACCCCTTGGACCAACTTTACATCACTCCCATTTCCATGGCATTCATAAATTTATTTAGTATATCTACTAATCCTGGTTATGTTTTTTATTGATTCAAGTTTATGGGGTTTTGATTTATAATTCTCGGTGGCATTTGATGAGAAATACTTGGGATTTTTCCAATGTGGGTAAGAATATATACACACTATTTTGATACTAAGAAAACATGTCTACGGTGATACTTTTCTTAGAAATGTATACACCAGGCTGAGGGAATCCATTTTAGATTAGCAATATGATTCATTTGTATTCATCCTTGATCCCTACCTCTCTAGACATACTATCCCATTTCATTTTTCTACTTCTAGTCCTTTACACCCATATAATAAGTCAAAACAACAACCCACATATCATATTTTGAAAAGGCTAAGTGGACATCTCACAAATTGAGTTGCAATGGGTTGACTTGGCCTATATAGTGAAGGATAGTTGAAATGATCCATTTGTTTTCTTGTGTTCTTGTAAGAAGATTGGGAAGATAATTCAATAATGGAGGGACTTAACTTTGGTTAAAATCATGATAAGGGTGATGCACAACTACCTCCTATATTCATGTTCCATGCCACCAATGAAGAGCTCATTACACACTATCTCATGAGAAAGGTTTTGGACAACAATTTCATAGGAAGGGACTTTGGTGAAGTAGATCTAAACAAGTCCAAGCCTTTGGACCTTCCTGACATATTCAATTCCATCCTTTTTTCTTCACTATTTGTATAATCCCACACACCCATTTGATCTCAAACTATGATATGTACAATATATTGAATACTGAGTGTAGGTACTGAGTACTACAACCCCTTCCAATTTATATTTTCGTAGTTTCTTTTTACTAACACACCCATTTAATTTCATATGATCATCTAAAAATTGTCTCAATCTAAGCTATCAACTATGTCCTCTCATTTGATCATCTCAAAACTTGTCTATGTGGGCTCACCCCCACATATCGTTGTGCACAAATTATGCTTGGATAATCTCACACACCCATTTCTTATCATATGGCCATCTATATTTTATGTATATACTATAACCCTTGTTGGATGCACAAATTGTGCCTGCATAATATCACACATACACTTGTTTTTTTTCATATTATCATATATTTTGTGTGTATATACTTATAGTATATACTATAGTATAACCCTAGTTTGACACAAATTTTATGCATATTCTTAACCCACCCATTTCATTTCATATTGTCATATATATATTGTGTGTTTATAACATACTTCAACTTTTGTTTGATATAATATGAATCTTTTATTTTATCAACACCTCCCCCTCTGCCTCCTTTAATGATAATAATGTATACACATACTCTTCTAACACCAAGCAAGCATGTCTATAGTGATTCTTTTCTTAAACATGTACACACCAGGCTGAGAAAATCCATTTCAGACTAGCAATAGTATTCATCCATATATATCTTTGATCTATTTTCTCCACACATCCTATATCCATGTCCTATTTTCCCATGTCTCTTAACATCCATATAAGAAGTCAACACAAAAGTCATGATAAGTGTGATGTGCAACCTATTAGGATTTAAGGAGGCACAAATAACAATTACATGCAAATATATCCAATAAAATAAAATAAAGCAAACATAAGATAACACAAGACACAAAGATTTAATGTGGTTCACCCAATCCCTAGGTTATGTCAACCAAACAACGAGTCCAATTTTTTTATTGTCCAGTGATTACTGTATATGAGCAATGTTAGTATGCTAATAGAAACCAAATTTAAATAAAGCTTCTACAAACTAAACAAAATTCATAAACTTCAAGATAGACTAAGATGAGCTCTCAATTGAGAATATGAGCCATTAATGGACTCTCTCAATGAGAAGCTCTCTTGTTGAGTGGCTTTGTCTAAATAGATAGGATGTATGCTCAAGCTTATGCTTCAAAAAGGGCTTCAAATGGAGTTGGAATTTGGGTGTGAGTGTATGGTTTTGATGTAAAATGGCTTCTCAAAATGGCATTATGACTTTACTTCATGGATTGTGTTATTTTGAAAAGGGGAAGGATCCAATTTATAGGCAAGAGGCTTGAGGGATTGAGGGCTAAGATGCAAGGATGGGAAAAAGCTCATGGAGGGCTCAGATTGCATGAGAGGAGAGCACATGGATTGTGCTTCCTTACAACCAATCAAGGAGTGACACATGTCATAAGGTGAGAGGATGGAGGAAAGGGGAAGGATGAGTCAACAAAGGAGGCTCAAGGGATAAAATTTTCATAAAGACCCTCATAATGGCTTGTAAGAGCAATAAAAGGGCTTGGAAGAGTAATTTATGGCCTAGTGGGCTTCATAAAGTTTTATGGTTGAGATATTTTGAGGGAGATGAGAGCAATTTCGACTTGGGCTTGATTAGGAGGGTTTTAAGCTTGCTTAGGATTGTGCAAATGATTAGAGGATGGATTAGGATGGTTTAGGATTAGCTTAGGGATAGGCAAGTGGATGGCATTTAATGAGGGTGGGTGAAGGAGGAGATATTTGTTAACTTTGGCTTGGGTTAGTAAGTCTTAACCCATTTTTAAGGAATGTGACAAGGTTAGGAGGGCATTAGGATTAGGTTTAAAGACATCTTCTAGAAGAGTCTAGACTTTGGATGAGGATAAAGACTTTCTAGAATAGTCTAGAATTTCCTAGGATGAGGATGAAGACTTTCTAGAAGAGTCTAGAACTTCTTAGGATGAGGATAAATTAGTTTTTTAGGAAATAAATAAAGTTTTATTTATTTCAAAGTTTTGGGTCGAGGAGATATTTATTAAAACTTTTTAAATAAACATGAGGATTAATATTTAATCTTAATTAAATATTTTGAGTTGGGATTAGGGGTAGGAAATGATGGGATTAGCCTTTAATCAAAATTAAAGAAGGATTAGAAGATTTTGGAAGAGGTTAGTGGTCTTAAGGAAATTGGCCAAGTTTTGGGCAAAAAATAATTTTTTTATTTATTTTGGGTTTTTTGGTCAATTTATTAATTAAATAATTAATAAATAAGGAAATAATGTTTAAATAAGATTTAAACATTTTAGGGAGGGATTCCTTAATTAAATATTTTTAATTAAGATAAAGGGATTTAATGGCATAAAAATAAATAAATAAATTAAATAATTAATTAATTAATTAATGATGATGTCATCAGGATTTTTTCAGAAAATAAAAATACTTTATTTTCTAAAGGTTTTTAGGTGTCTACAATTACAACTTGATTAGAATTTTTAATCCCTTACAACTCAATACAACCATAAGAATCTATTATCACATTACGATCTATCATTTCCTTAACCCTAAGCCATTTTATAAAAGATTTTTGCCACTTACAAAATTAGGGTTAGAATAATTACAACATGTCAACTTGTGGAAAAATAGGCCCCCCCAATTTTTTTTTTAAGGGCTACACCCTTGAACCCTTGATAGTTATGGGCTATTACCCATGGCTATATTGGGGCCTACCACCCCAAACCCTTGCTCTAGGCCCAACCAAGCCCCAAACCATATCAAGGAAATATAAAAAGTATACAATACTTCCCTGATTAGTCACCAAAAACTAAAAATCTCTCACTTGAGAACTAATCAGGATCTACACTAGACAACATTCTCCCACTTGAAGACTGATCTTGAAGTAATATAGCTACTTCATGAGGCTCCCTAGTAGGTTATCTCCAAGGTGTGGTTGCACAATTTTTGACTTTCATAACTCTAATATATGAGTGAGTTTCTTTACACTTCACCTCAAGGGATAACTATCATTAGGGTGTTTCAAGCCTTCACTCTTCCTTGTGGTGCATGAGCACACCTAGGCTACCTCCATTGTTTGAAAGATTTTTGGCTTGTACTTGACTCTAGCCAAGTCAAGAGAAAAATTTAGTTTTCTTGTAAACCTTAGAATATCATTTTCAATGTTGGCTAAGTGAATTAGTCACTAGGACTAAGGTCACTAAGTAGCCATTGTTAGTTGTTATTTTAATTTCTTAGTGTTTAGAGGTAATAGTGAGAAGGAGTCTTTAATGTCTCTTAGGCGCATAAATTTTGTTAAAGGTTGTTATTATGATGCCTTAGGCTCATTAAGATAGTTAGTTTCTCATAATATCATGAGGATAGAGGTCCTAAGAAATAGGACCATGGCTTAACAAGAAGTTACCAAATGTTGTCATGAAAATATTTACAATAATTGCAAAAGTTGCATGCAACATTGTTATCCTTAGATTCCCTAAAATCTAGGAGATGATGCTTGACCAATAGGCCCTAGAATGATGGAGATGACATAATATACTAGCCAAGACTCAAATCTTTCTAAGGAGGAGGTTATTATATTGATTTTGTGTGTGAAATAGAACTCTGCAACAATGTTATAGGGATTTCTTGAGATTTTGTGATGACAGTAGTTTGAAATGGATTAAAAGGCTTGTCTTGGTGATTGAATAGTATTATTTGTTTAGTTTTGAGAGTTTTTAATTTGATATGAAAGTAGTTTTGAGTAGGTATTAAAGGATAAATAAATTTCTTAAGTTTTGAATAGTTCACTGGGTCTATGCTGACCAGTCTGTAAATATATAGCTCCCTCATGAAATATAGCCATGGGAAGCACCTAATGATAGATGGAAATAATAGGGGATTCATTAGTATACATATTTCTAGGATTAGGAGTTGTGGACATTTGGGGAAATTTTTTTAATCCTAAGCCCTAAGCTAGTAGACAGAACCTGGTTACAGGTTTAGGACAAGAGAAAAGAAGACTTCTTGTAGGGCAGAGAAGTACATTATAGAACTAGTATAGTTCTAGGAATTGTATAAGTACATATTGGTATGATATAAGGTTTGAAATATTACCCAATCCATTTGAGTGTATTTTGAAAAAGAAACCAATGAGTTCCTAGAAATTAGGTCTTCTAGCCCTATTAGACCTAGATAATAGGAAACACCTATATGGAAAACCTAGGAGTCTAAGACCTACAAAATCCTTTAGGAAATCAAAAGGGTGCTTGAATCTAGAATTTATTTTCCAATTTTCTTATAGATTTTTTGCAAGAAAGAGGATTTAGTCATTTCAAGGGCTAATTAATAGTAGGCCTAATTAAGCTTCCTAGAGACCAAAACTTGATATCGATAGGAAGAAGGCTTGAAGATCCTTATAAATGGACACAAATGCAAGAAAATAAAGTGTTCATGTTAATGGATGGCCCTACAATGAAGAATGGATTTTGTGAGCAAGTTGCACTTAGAGCTTTCTAAGTGAGTGTGGAGAAGAGTACTAAAACTAAGGTGTTAGTCTTCTAAGGGTAAGCACAAAGGATCAAACTATTGGAGAAGAGTTTGGGATTTGTATTAGTTAATGATATAAACTAATCAAAGACCTAGGAAGACTAGGTATCTAAGAGTGACAAGCTAGGTCTCTTGAGGAGCAGTGCAAGAACCTCTTGGAACACATGCACCATATTGGTATCAGAGCTTGAATTGATTAGGCTTGTGGTTGATGTTGCAGTCTACTAAATTAGTCAGAGAAAATACACCAAGTGGATAAATAGAAGAAACAATCATGGTGACTAACATTGAGTTAGCCAACAAGGTTGAGGAATAAGAAGAATATAATAAGTCACTAAGGGTAAGACTAGCTCAAATGGAGTAACTCTTAGGTGAAGTCCAAGATAAAGATGATAGGGTCATAGTGAAGATTGACCTAAAGGAAGAGAAAGAAGCAAAGGAGAAGGAGTTAGAGTTGGAGGAGGAAGCACCAACACCTGACTTTGTTCTTCTTGAAGAGCCATTCCTAAAGACATTAAAAGCATTGAGTGGCAAGGCTTTAGGAGTGCCACTATTTAGTGGACAAATGGATCTAGATTTAGTTGTGGACTATATTGATAGCATTGAGAACCATTTTGAATGTGATGGTATCTCTGAGGCACAAAACATTGTGGTGGCCAAGTCTAGATTAAGAGGTTCATCTATTACTTGGTGGAAGTTTGTGCAAACTGAGAGAGAAAAGGATGGAAAAGGTCCTATAGTTACATGGAAGGGTATGGTAAAAAAAGTGAAGCAAACCTACCATTGTGATGACTATGATGTTTAGCTTCATAGGAGGAGACAAAATCTTAGACAAAAATATTTGGATGTCCAAGCATCTATCAAGAAATTTCAAAAATTCTGTTTGAGGTCCAAGGTAGTTGAAGATGAAAGCATCAAGCTTACAAGATACTTGAATGGCCTCAAATGGTCTATTCAAGAAGAGATGAGCTTAGTAAATTTCAAAACCATTAGGTAATGTTACCAAATGGCCTTGAAGATAGAAGAGAGAAGCAAGAGGAAGTAAGAAAACTCTAAAGGTAAAGCTAAGAGCAAGGATAGTAGAGATCAAAGAGGTGGCTATGGTGGAAAAATTTTAGTCCCAAGGGCTCAAGGTGAGGTAAAATTCAGTGAAAAAAAAGAAGGTAGCTCAAGTAGAGGTAACAGAGGAAGAAACTCTAATTCTAGAGGAAGGAGTGGTGGACAAGGAGGAATAAGAAACTACTTTTCCAATATGAAATGCTATCAATGTAATCAAATGGGGCACCTTGCTTATAGATGCTGAGAGAAAGGTGGTTCATCACAAGGAGGTGACAAGAGGAAAAACTTAGTTCAAGTTGAGTTCAATGTAGTAGACAAGCATGCTGAAGTACCACTAAATTCAGAAGAAGGAGAGAGCCTCATGATGAGGAGAACTTTGATCAAAGAGCCATTGAAGGAGGAGCCAAGCCAAAGAATGTCTTTATTTAGGATAAAGTTTAAAATTATGGGTAAAGTGTGTAGAGTCATCATTGACTCAGGGTCTACTGATAAAATTATGTTAGAGGAAGCAATCAATAAGTTAAAATTGACAAGAACACCCCACACCAATCCTCAGAAGGTTACCTAGCTAAACAAAGGTCAATATGTGTTAGTAAATAAACAAGCATGGGTGGAGTTCTCAATTGGAAGGTACAAGGATAAAGTTCTATGTGATGTATTATGTATGGATGCATGCCATTTTCTCCTAGTTAGACCATGGAAATTTGATCACCAAGCTATCTATGATGGAGGAAAGAACTCCTATACTTTTAAGAAGGGAAATGTGACCTTCAAAATAAAATCATTGTTGGAAGATGTTGAAGCAAAGACAACTGGTCCAAATGTAATTATGGTGAGTGAAAATGAGTTCCTTCAAACCATGGGAGAAAGTGAAGGTGTAGGCTTTGCATTGGTGCTAAGACCAAAGGAGGAAAATAAAAGCAAGGAAACTAAGAGGGTAGAGTTACCTAAGGAGATTCAAGTTATGCTACAAGCTTACCAAGGTATGGTAAGTGAAGGGAAACCATCAAACTTACCCCCTAAGAGAGCCATAAGACATATGATAGATCTTATCCTAGGAGCTACCCTACCTAACAAAGAAACCTACAAGATGACCCATCAAAAAAATGAGGAAATAACAAGACAAATGTAAGAACTCCTAAACCAAGGCCTAATTAGGAAGAGTATTAGTCCATGTGCAATACCCACTATACTAGCACCTAAGAAAGGAGGAACTTGGAGGCTTTGTATGGATTCAAGAGCCATAAATAGGATAACCATAATGTATAGTTTCCCTATCCCTAGGATTTAAGATCTAATGGATTACCTAAGTGAAGCTAAATACTACAACAAAATAGACTTGAAGAGTGGCTATCACCAAATAAGGATACATGAAGGAGATGAGTGGAAAACAACCTTCAAGACCTATGAAGGGCTGTATGAATGGCTTGCCATGCCATCTGGATTATCTAATGCCACCTCTGCATTCATGAGACTCATGAATGAAGTTCTCAAATACTACATAGAAAAGTTTGTAGTTGTGTATCTAGATGATAAACTAATCTATAGAAAGACAAGGAGTGAACACTTAAAACAACTTGACATTGTTTTCAAAAAGCTACACGATAAAAAGTTGATGATCAACTAGGAGAAGTGTGAGTTCATCAAAATAGAGCTAGTGTACCTTGGGTTTGTTCTATCACTTGGTCAGTTGAAAATGGACAAAAGCAAAGTGGAGACTATCATGAATTGTCCTACTCCAAGGTCAGCTATAGAGGTAAGGAGTTTTCATGGTCTTGCATAGTTTAGTGCAATTTGTGCTCCTATGTTGGATACTATCAAGGGAGGAATGAAAACTAAGTTTTTATGGAATGAGCATGCTAACAAGATCTTTGAGTTACTAAAGGAGAAGATAGCTACTCAGCCTATTTTAGTGTTGCCAAGCTTTGAAAAGCTTTTCACCATTGAATGTGATGCTGGTAATGTAGCAATTGGGGTTGTTCTAAGCCAAGAGGAAAAACCAATAGCTTTTCATTTTGAAAAGTTGATTGGGGCTAAGAGGAAATACTTCTCCTATGATCTAGAATTGTATGAATTGGTCCAAGCTCTAAGAAAGTGGAGACATTATTTTCATCCCAAGAAATTCATCGTGTATTCAGACAACCAAGCATTTAGTTTCTTGAATTTACAATAAAAGTTAAGTCACAAGCACATGAAGTGGGTTGAATACCTACAAGCATATATTTTCAATATCAAGCACAAGAAGGGTATTCTCAACAAGGTGGCAGATGCATTATCTAGGAGGGCACTCATACTCCAATAAATTTAGTTGAAAAGCATGGGGTAGATCATTTTAAGGATCTATATCTAGATGATGAGGACTTTGCTAACATATATAAGGTATGTGCTGAATACAATAATAATTTTCATAGTAGGTATACTGAATATACTTTGCAAAGTGATCTATTATTTAAAGAGAATTAATTATGTGTCCCTAGAGGCTCTATTAGAGAGAATTTTATATAAGAAAAGCATAATGGAGCTTTGAGTGGTCATTTTGGGATCACTAAGACTCAAGACCTTATTTCAAGGTTTTAGTATTGGCCAAGAATGAATCTTGATGTTAGGAGGTATGTGAAAAGTTGTGTTATTTGTCAAAAAGCCAAGGGGACTTCTACAAATGCAAGCCTTTACCAACCACTACCTATTCCTACTAGGCCTTGGGAATGTTTGAGCATCGATTTTGTAGTTGGGTTACCCAAGAAAAGAGGGGGCATGGATAGTGTGTATGTGATTGTGGATAGGTTTAGAAAAATGGCTCACTTTGTGCCATGCAAGACCACTAATAATGCCACTCAAATAGCCTCTCTATTCTTCAAAGAAATTGTGAGAATCCATGGGTTACCTATCAGCATTGTGTCAAATAGTGAAACTAAGTTCATGAGTCATTTTTGGAAGACTCTTTGGAAAAGAATGGTCACCAACTTGTCCTTTGGATCATCGTACCATCTCCAAGATGATTGTCAAACTAAGGTTGTTAACAAGAGCCTTGGAAATTTATTAAGATGTCTGACTAAGGAGTACAAAAAAATGGGATTAGCTTATTGAACTAGTTGAATACACCTACAATGACACCATAAATAGATCCAAAGGGAAGAGTCCATTTGAGATAGTTTATTGACTACATCCTAGGGGTGTCTATGAGTTTAGATATTTGAAAGATGGAGTGAAAGAAAGTGGGTATGATGATGATTTTGCATATGCCATGAAAGAGTTTCATGAAATAGTGAGGAAAATATTGACAAAGAACACCATGAAATATAAAACAAAGGTGAATGAGAGTATAAAGATAGTGAGTTCAATATTGGTTACTTAGTCATGGTGCATCTTAACACATCAAGACTAAAGAAGGGAGTCCCTCACAAGCTGCAAAAGAGAAGGATAGGACCCTATCTTATATTGGCTATGTATGGTGATAATGCTTTCAAAGTTGAACTGCCAAAAGATAGTAGACTGTCACCAATCTTTAACATTGTAGACTTAGTCTATTATAGAGGACCAAACCAAGAAGTGGATAAGAATTTTCATGAAGTGGTTCAAGATGTAGAGGATCTCCAATTACCTACTATTATAGTTACAAAACTAGACAACATACTGGACACAAGGGTCTATAAAAAGACTAGAACAAAAGAGTACAAATAACACTTGATACAGAAGTATGGATAGATGGATGTTGATGTAGTATGGATAAAGGAATTAGAGTTCAAGAAGATTGGGATTGATCCAAATATCCTCAATCCAAGGGTGGATTGATCTTTTCATTTTGGGGAGGATGGTGCAATAGCACACCTAAGCTACCTCCATTGTTTGAAATATTTTTGGCTTGTACTTGACTCTAGCCAAGTCAAGAACATAGTTTAGTTTGATTGTAGACCTTATAAGGTCATTTTAAATGTTGGCTAAATGAATTAGTCACTAGGACTAAGGTCACTAAGTAGCCATTGTTAGTCGTTATTTTGATTTCTTAATGTTTAGTGGTAATAATGAGATGGAGTCTTTAATGTGTCTTACACACATAAATGTTGTTAAAGGTTGTTATTATGATGCCTTAGGGTCATTAAGCTAGTTAGTTCCTTAGAATCTCATGAGGATAGAGGTCCTAAGAAATAGGATCAATGCTTAACAATAAGTTGCCAAATGTTGTAAAAAATATTGTCATGAAAACATTTGCAATAATTGCAAAAGTTGCATGCAACATTGTTATCCTCAAATTCCATAAAGTCTAGGAGATGATGCTCAACCAACAAGCCATAGAAATATGGATATGGAATCATATATTATCCAAGGCTCTAATCTTTCTAAGGAGGAGGTTAATGTATTGATTTTGTGTGTGAAATAAAACTTTGCAACAATGTTATAGGGATTTCTTGAGCTTTTGTGATGACAATACTTTGAAATGGCTTGAAAGGCTCAACATGGTGATTGAATAGTATTATTTGTTTAGTTTGAGAATTTTTCATTTGATAGGAAAGCAGGTTTGAGTAGGTATTAAATGTTAAATAAATTGCTTAAGTTTTGAAGAGTTCACTGGGTCTATGCTGACTAGTCTATAAAGATTTGGCCCCCCAATGAAATCTATCCATGGGAAACACCTGAGGGTAGATGGAAATTCTATGGGATCCATTAGAGTACATATGTCTAGGATTAGGAATTGTAGAAGTTTGGGGAGCTATTTTTAATGTTAAGCCCTAGGTGAGCAGACAAAGCCTAGTTAGAAGTTTAGGACAAGAGAAAAGAAGATTTCTTGTAGGGAAGAGAATTAAAGTACATAACTAGTATATTTCTAGGCATGGTATGAGTACATCTTGGTATTAAAGAAGGTTTGAGAGATTAACCAATCCATTTGAGTGGATTTTGAACAAGAAACTAGTGAATTCCTAGAAATTAGGTCTTCTAGCCCTATTAGACCTAGATAATAGGAAACACCTGTACGGAAAAACTAGGAGTTTAAGACCTATAAAATACTTTAGGAAATCCAAAAGGGTACTTGAATCTAGAATTTATTTCCTAGGTTACTTGGAGAGTTTTGCAAGAAAGGATTTAGTCATTTCCAAGGGCTAATTAGTATTAGGCCTAATTAAGCTTCCTATAAACCAAAACTTGATATTGATAGGAAGAAGGGTTGAAGATCCTTCTAAATGGACAAAAATGCAAGAAAATGGAGTGTTCTCATGTTAATGGATGAACTTGCAATGAAAAATGGAGTTTGTGAGCAAGTTGCACTTAGAGCCTTCTAATTGAGTGTGGAGAAGATTACTAAAACTAAGTTGTTAGTCTTCTAAGGGTAAGAAAAAAAGATAAAAATCTTGGAGAAGATCTTGGGGTTGGTATTATTTAATTATCTAAACCAATCAAGGACCTAGGAAGACTAGGTACCTAGGAGAGATGAGCTAGTTCTCTTAAGGAGCAATGCTAGCACCCCTTGGAACACATACACCACCTCGGTTGATTCCAAAGGAAACTTCATCAAATTAACTTCATGAGTTTTTTATGGGGTGTATCCATCACTAAACCACTTACTTAAATTATGAGTAACTCCATTTGAACTAGGTATTTAGGGTTTTCCTATCGTGTTCTAGATTTGCTAAGGTTTTGGCCTAATAGGCCTAATTGGTAAATTAGCCCTAGTTAGTGGGTTTTTCCAAATTATTTCCCAAATCCTCCAAATAAATTCAATTTTTTTTTTTTGTATATTTGGATACCCTTGTTGAGACCTTAAATATTTTGGTGGTCTTAAGTCCCTAAGTCATCCGTACAGCGGGTTCCTAAAATGTAGGGCTACTAGGGCAAAAATTGTGTTGGTTTCTAATTTCTACTTGGAAATATAAATAAATGGATTGGCCAAGTTACAATATCACTCCTAGGTGTCTATAGGACTCTAGGATTCCAAAACCATACTTGGTTCAATGCCCTCACTCTTTCCCCTGCACATGCACCAATTTTGCACTATCATGCACCTAGCCAAGCTTGTTGATCTCACCTAAGGCATGATGTTAAAAATAACTAATATTTGTTTTAGAGGTCCTCCTTTTACATACATAACCTCCAATGGCTTCCCTAACATACTCCTCTGATCCATAATGAGTTTTATGGTAGAGAACTATGAGGGAGCCATAAAACCAAAAACTGCCAACTATTGCCCCAACAAACTATCTATTTACAAATTTTTTTCTAAACCTACTCTAATGAACTCAAATAAAATTAATTACTAAATATAAAATGATTGAATCTATCTACTCTACACTATTTAAAAACTAACTCACACAAATCAATCCACCAAAACACATATACTCAATACAAGATGACTGTCAATCTAGAATAGTTTTTTTACAGCTCTATTCCACTTTCAAAAATCTACTACCTCACATACTACCTTGAGAAATGGGATCCTAGAAGATTAAATATTACCTACCCTTTATTTTAGGCCATTATGGAAAATACCCATAATGATTCCTCGAAGAGAATCCAATCTTGTTGTTTATTCTCATGCAATTTTCAAAAATTGTAAAATGTTGTCAAGCAACATTGTGACAACTTTTACATCTTTTTGATAAATTCATGCTAAGGTTCTCTAATCAACCTAGAATGATTAGAAACATCCTAGGAACTAATTTAGGAATATTTCTACCCTTTCCCAAGCCTTAAAGGCTTTTAGACCTATATTTCCCACTTTAGGCCTAATCTAGCATTAACAACATTTAAAGCAACTATCAACTAGGTTGGATTGATTGTAGTATAATCCACCTAGGCAAACAAAAGCAAGAACTTCTATGGTCAAAAAAACATCACTCACTTGGCTAAGGTTAGTACAAGAAAAAATTTAACAAGTTTGACAAATAAGCCCAGGTGCTCCTACACCACTCCCGGTGGATCAAACCACCCTTGACTTAGCTATTCATTTATTCTATTTAGTCTAGAAGACCAACTAAAGCTGAAGAGGAGTTCAAATTCTCCCTTCTCACTACCTTTTTAAACATATATGTTGGATTATCATATTTATGTATCTTGTCCAAGTTTAACTATCCATCATCCAAAATTGACCAAATGAGATGGTATCACAACTGCATGTGTTTTGTCTTTGAATGCAAAGAAAAATTGTTGGCAAGATGAATGGTATTGTGATATTTTTATATAGATAATTATCCCTCTATGGATGTCCTAATTATCCCCTAAATAATTGAGGCCATATCATCTCCTTGGCTACCTTTGTAATCGAAACATACTCTATCTCTATAATGGATAAAGCATTCACCTTCGTAATCAAGAAACCGATCTCACTACTATCCCACCAATAGTAAATACATAACTTGTAGCTTTGCCTAGTATCAAGATCCCCTACCAAATATGAGTCATCATAGCCCTGTAAATCAGTATTAGAGACCCCCAAATATAAACATTTACTAGATGTTCCTCTCAAATATCTAAGAATCCATTTGACTGCATTTCGATGCTCAATGCCAGGATGACTCATATACCTGCTAAAAAATCCATGTGAAATATATAGCATAGTACATACCATGAAATACATTAAGATCCCTATAGTTAAAGCATAAGGTACCTTGTACATCTTATCCTCCTCTTCTTGCATCTTTGGACACATCTTCTTAGTCAATTTTGAATGACTAGGAAAAGATGTGCTAATATCTTTGCCATTCTCCATAAAGAAATGATACAACACCTTCTCAATATAATCATCCTGAGATAATGTAAATTTTTTTTGTTCCTATCTCTACAAATTTTCATACCAAGGATTTGTTTTGCTACCCCCAAATCCTTAATAGAAAATGAATGTCCTAGCTATCTTTTTAACCCCTTAATGTGATCTATGTTAGATCTAACTACAAGCATATCAACAATATATAAACATAAAATAATGTAGTTGTCATTATCCAACCTCTTAAAATAAACACAATGGTCTTAATGTGACAAAGTATAACCATGATCATTCATTAAACTATTAAATCTAATATACCATTGTCGATGTACTTTCTTTAATCCATCTTAAACTTTTCTTTAATTTGCACACTAGATTATCCTTACCTTTGACCTCAAATCCCTATGGTTGTTCCATATATATTTCTTCATCTAAATCACCATGAAGAAAAGTTTTTTTAACAAATGCAAATCTTCAATAGCCACAATACTTAAAATAGTGCAAATCAAAGTCATTTTAACAAGAGAAAATATCTCATCAAAATCAATGCCCTTAATCTGTGCAAATCCTTTTACAACTAACCTGCATTTAAATCTTTTCTTACCTCCATCACCTTCTTTCAACTTGTAAACTCATTTATTTTGTAAAACCCTTTTACCTATAGACAACTTACATAAATCTCAAGTCTAATTTTTCGACAAAGAGTCAATTTCTTCTATTATTGCAGACTCCCGCTGAAGCTTTCTATCCACCTACACAACTTCATCATAATATTCAAGTTCACCAATATCTATTAATAAAATAGAACACAAATAGGGAGAAAATATTTCTAGAGGTCTACTTAGCCTTGTTGACTATCTAACATTCACTAAGGTGTTTGGTATTTGTTGTTGTGCTTGTTGCGGAGCATGAGGGACTGCTTAAACATTATCATTTTGACTATCATCCAACACTACATAATCATTTTCTTTCTTCTAATGCTGCTACAATAGATCTTTGTACAACACTTCCTCATTGAATATGACATCCCTACTTGTTACAATTTTATAATTTTCAAAATCCCAAATCTTATAACCAAATTCATCAATTCTATATCCAAAAAATATACATTTATTTGATTTAGCTTCAATCTTGGCTAATTTTCAAAATCTATGTGCAAATGCTTCACAACCAAAGGTTTTGAGAAAATAATAACTCACCTTCATACTAGTCCATGATTCCTCTAGAATACCATAGCCCAAAGGAGTAGAGGGACCTATATTAATAAAATATACAAAAATATTCACAACCTCTACCCACATGTTTAAGGGTATCCCAACATGCCACCTCATACTCCTTGCACACTCTATTATTGCCCTTTGTGTTTAGCCACTCCATTTTCTTGTGGAGTCCTTGGAATAGTTTTCTACCTATGAATACCATTAGTGGAACAATAATCTTCAAATTCATTGCTGAAATACTCACCAACATGATCAAATCTAAGACATTTTAATTTTTTAATAGTCTCATTTTCAACCATGCATTTCTATTTTTAAAAAGTTATAAATAAATCATATTTTTGTCTAAGGAAATCATTTGTACTTTTATATTTGCATCATCAATAAATTTAACATAATAATGAGAGCTACCAAGGGAAGATACTTGATTTGGTTCCCACACATAAGTTGTTTGAAATAATCAAGACTAGCTAGGTTACTGAGAGGGGAGGGGTGAATTGGTAACCTCAAAAATGTTAAATTAATTCAACACTTGGAAATATAAATCATTCACCATTCATTCATCTAATCTACTGCATGCATGAGAAAGATAATCATTCATAACACATGAACACAGTATTTTGGTGACCTAGAAACCTTCCAAATAGAAAGCAAAATTGGGGTGGGGATGATACCCAAAAAATTTCACTACTGTAGTATAAAGTTGGCCTGTTAGGGCTTACATTGACCACTTTTGATGATCTGCCCTATTAAGAGCAATTTGGATTGCTAGATCCACCTTGTTAGAGGTTTTACAAACATACAATGAAGTATGCACTCTGTTAGGAGGTTTATACAAAGACTGTTAAGTCTACCCTGTTAAAGGATTTGGAAAACTGATTCACTTGTCAGGATGAAATAGTAGATTTGACTTACAACTTGATTTTTGAATAGATCTTTGAAGTACAGATCACCTCCTGTGATTGATATGTCTTTGCTACTCCTTAATGACCATGCTGAATACTCTTCTCTGTTGTTGATTTGCATTCACTCTTCTCAAAACATTACATGTCCATTTTATTAACATTCTCATCCATGCATTGCAAATGATTCAATATATTACATATATACCATTCCAATAATTACAATTGCAAGGTCAGCTAAAACACAAGCAAACAAAATATTACTGATTCGGCCAAATAGTAGAAAAATCAAGTTCTTCAAGCTAACTTGGTGAGCTTTTGATACTCAGCGTCCACTGCATTACTCGGCATTTTCACGCACTCAGTAGAAGTAGAAGCTCAGTCCATACTAGTCAAACAATGTAGCTTGAAACTCGGTAACCACTGGAGACTCGGTAGATATAGTGTCACTTGATAGATACTGAATCCTTTGTTTACCTTGTTGTCTCTTAGTAAACACTACACATCCATCACTCGGTAAACTAGAATTACATCACACAAACTGATAACTCGATAGATATTGTAAAGCTCGGTGACCACTATCTATTCGGTGAACATTGTAAGCTCAGTAAACACTTTTGGACTACACACTCACTCAGTGGCTTAAGGAATACTCAGTGTGAACTACTTAAGTGATGAACTTGGTAACCATTTAGAATCAAATACATGTTGTCACTAAAGACAAATACAACATAATGCCAACAATATCCCCCTTTGGCATTAGTGACAAAAACACTTATGAGCCTTATGTACACTGACATACTAATTTTTGATTTTTCAAAATTGATCTTTGTAAAGCTGTTGTATATACATTTTCACATATCTCCCCTATACATATGGCATAATATATACATAGCCTTTATCTATACATATATCAATCCATTTTTTTAACTTGATTTCTCCAGAAGTCTCTTATCATTTCTTACTCCCATGTCTCTTACTATCTCTTACTCCCCCTTTTGACAATAATGCCAAAGATATATGCAAAATAATCAAATAGAGACACCAAAATGTGAGAGAAATTTGGAGTGTACCTTGAGAATAAGAGCCAATGTCTTATCCTAGTTATCTTGAAAAATTTTGCAAGTAGAGAGTGCCACTTGAACTTCTACAGAAAGTTCAATCATATGATCTACTATGGAAAAATTGTTATCTTGGACTAATGTTTTTGAATATGCAATGTGTTTCTGCATTGAGTCCATAATTGGAAGGATCATATTTTGGATATCAATCAATGTAGACCTGATCTTGGCTTCCTCTCTTAGTAATTATGCTTGCATTTCTGACAAAAAATTCACCTTGAGGTGATGTGCTGAGCTTGAACTAGGGTCAAGCTATAGCCTTTTAGTGCTTGCCTTCATATCAACACCAATCTTACTCAATTTCTCCTCGATATCTTTGGTGAACTTGGTAACATCACAAAGCTTGCCAAAAAGTGATGTTACATTGGTGAAAGATTGTTCAAGATTGCTCAAAATTGTAGATAGCTCTACCTAGTTTATTGCAATGTGCTCAAGCACCTTATTATCAAACTTCTTCTTTGCCTTCTCAATTAACTTTTTTTGGCCAGAAGTGTCCTCATTGAACTTATTTATGGCCTCTTCCAATTGTAACAAAATGTGTTGAGATGAGTCAACTTCAACACCTATAGCCTCATTTATTATATTTTTAGCATTTTCAATTATAGTAAACTCTTTGTCCCTTTCATCTCTAAGCTACTTTGTCCTTGCCTTTTGCTCTAAAATTTGACTGACCAGTATCATTTCATCAGCTATGGCCGTGTCCAGAACCAACTTGGGAATAACAATTTCTTTGTCCAAATCAATGTCTTCATCAATTTCTTTGCCAGTAAGCAGAAGTTTTAGAGGGGTCTTTGGTTTTACTTCTGAGCTTACTTCCTTGGACTTAGAAATGGAAACAATAGTAGAAACTACTGGACTTGCAGTAAAAAATTGAATGGGTCCAACTAAGGGAAAACTAAAAGAAGTGCCAACTGTATCCACAACTGATGTACTATCCAAAAATGAAGTACCAATAGGTGGTGTACAAACTAGAATGCTTACAACTGGAGAACTGACTGGAACAAAAGTTGATGCACTTAAAGCTGAAGTGGACAAAACTATAGAGCTTGATGGAAAACTTACTGTACATGCTGCTGTAGAAATTGACACAATTGAAGAACTGGCAGTTATGGATACTACTGAAGTAAATGACTTGGGAGCTGATGAAGAGGGCTACAACTTGGTAGATGAAGTGGTAGACACTTCCATTGTAGATACCTGAAGCTGTGAGGTAGCAACTAATGATTGTGTAGATGATATATCTAAGGTGGTTGCAATCATACTTGCTGAAGCTATCTCCAACCCTAATGATGTAGCAGTTTTAGGTGGAGAATGAGGAAGGGAAGCAATGACTTGTGCTGCTATTTTCATTGGATCATCTTCTTCATCTTCTTCCTTGTCTTCCTCTTTAGCTTCTTCCTCTTTCTCTTCATCATCATCTTTCAGTGCCTGATAGTCTTCAACATCAAAAGTAACACATGGAGTGTTATCCTCTTCTTCATCACCACTGTCACCATCATCATCCTTAATTTCCACTAGATCATCACTAGGCTTATGCAGATGATAGACATTTTCCACATGTTTGTTGCATCTCTGACAACATGCTTAATGTCTTTGATCAAAATCAAACATGTATGGAATCTAATCATCATTTTACCTTCATTATTTTTCATTTCTACCTTCACTTCTACATCTATAAGATTTGGTAGTAATTTCCTCAAAGATTGTTCATATATATCTTTAGCTGTCTGTATAGCTAATTCCCACCTTGGCTAAAATCTTGCCAACAATTCTTTTGAAATTTGTGGAGCAATCTGATTTGGGGAATATTTCCATTTTCCCATTTTGGTGAGTACCAACTCCTCAATTTGCATCTTCTTAGCATCAGTTCTTGTTTCAAACTTTAAGGCTTTAAAGTTTGTGATGCCTACTCCTTCTTCCATTTGTTTCAACCTTTTCTGGAAAGTAAGAGGGGGCTTGCTAAGCACAACTTTAGTATCCCCTTTTCCTTTCCCTTTTGATCTTCTAGTGAAAAAAATGTGGAGGCCTTTGGAGGTTTGGTAATGATTACCATTTCTTCTTTGTTGGCTCTACCTCCTTCTTAGATTCTTGTTCTTCTCCTTCTTCTCCTTCTTGTTCATCCTCTCCTTTACCTTCAGTAAGCATAAGAGGGCTAGTGGTAGTTTTCATCTTGGCTATCTTCCTCTTTCGTTTGTTGATTGCTTGGGGTAGCTTGATTTCAAGCTCAATTTTGGCTTTGGCATCATCATATGTACCAAAAACTAGTAGCTTTGGATCAATTGGTTCATTCACTAGTGCTTCAATGATGTCTCTAGTTTCATCAATGTTTACTTCATATAGGAGAGGTTTCACCCATACAACTCAGGGCTTGACTACCTAAATGTACACTCTATCATAGTCAACCATTAAGCACACATCATCTTTGTAATCCTCAACAAGTTTAGGAGGAATCTTGAACCTATTGTTCATCCTTTCCTTGAAATCTTCAAAGTAGTTATCCATAATGCTATCAAAATTTATACCCATTTCTACAATAAATTCATTTATCTGATACAAGTTAGGAACATCTTTTCTCCACACAACAAAACCTTTTGATGGGAAAAACTTTTGCACATAAAAGAAAAGACATGTCAAAAAAGAACCAAATTTACAAGGGTTGTTCTTTGATGTCCTAATACTATCCATATTGTTATTCAATTGCTTCAATAGTAATTCTGACAGGTCAAATTCCATATTTTTCTTCACAACCTTAAATGTTAAATCCACTACCTCATATAGCACATTGTTCAAATGATTAGATCTGTAAATTTTATGAGCAATTACATGAATGCCAAACCTTAATTCCACATTAGAAACAATGCTAATTTTCAAACCTCTACCATCCCACTCAGCTAGGGTTTTCTTCTAGAGTTCATCCTGACCTAGGGTTTTGGTAGATTTTGCTTTGTTCAGCATGGGGAGACCCATAATCTTATGTATCATCTTCTTGGTGATTAACACTAGCTGCTCTAACCATAATTTTCCATTATGCACACAACTAAGAATGTACCTAATCCACTTGATCTGAAAGTTGCTTGGCATGTGAGTGATATGGGTCAACCCTTTTGTTGTTTTTAGGTGCTTATGCTCGAGTTTTAATGAACCATCAACACGCATTTCTTCTAAGGCACTATCCATCTCCAAGGTTCCAATTTCCTTAATAGAACACTTAAAATGAGTGCAAATGTCATTAATTAGAAGTACCTTGGGTGGAATTTGGGATTGAGCACCATTAGGATCCAGTGACTCTACAACTGCTGGAAATAGCTTGAAGTTCGACACTTTCTACTCTACACCTTTAACCAACATTTTGGATCCTCTTTTCACCTTGCTGTTGCTGCTACTTCCGGATGCCATCACTGCTTGGTAAATGATAGAAATTTTCAAACAAAAATTTCACTAGAAATTCACTTGAAATTTCCTAGATGCACCTGGAATCACTTAGCTCTGTGTATTCTGAAGTTGTGGTGAAAAGTGAAGTCAAATTCTGCCCTTTTTGATGAAAATTCACCATTAATGCTAGTTACTGTAATGATGTAGTGCATGAAAAACTATCATCCACTCATTAGCTCGGTAGAAACTTGAGACTTAGTGATTGAACAAAAACTTTCATTGCTCTTGACCTAGCTCAGTTGAGTCTATGAATAACCTTGCTTAGTAAGACCTAATCTCATGTGATCCCTTTGTATCTAAAATGCTGATTTGGATCTTCTACTTTCATTCATTTGGAACTACTCAAGATATGACTTGATGATACAATTCCAGTTCTTCCTTCATGAATCTAATTGGAAATGGTGGAGTCACCCACTTCTTGAGTGACATTGCCATCATTTGAACTGTTCTGCTCGGTAGATTTAGGAATCCATTGCTCTCTCATCTGCTTCCTGATATTATCAACTTTAGCTTTCTTTTCATCTTCAATTCTTCCTATATTCATGTAGTTTTTAGCTATATGACCAATTTCAATGCATATATAACATCTTATTGTTGAATCTCTCTTTCTCAAGTGATGCCTTGTATAGTCAATGCCAATGTGTCCATGTTCTCAACAATAATGATATCTATACCAAGTGTTGTAGTCCCATCCAAATATTGCTTTGACAATTTATTTAGTTGGATTGAATGATTTGGATCTGCATTCAGATGCCTTCTGACCTTGTTTCTTACATTTGTGACATTTGCCTTCAAATTTTGGTTTCTCCTTACATTCATTAGCCTTATGACCATGTTTACTACAATTGTAGCATTTTCCATTGAATTTTGCCTTTCTATTGCTCCAACATTTGTTTGATGTATGACCTAACTTACCATAGTGATTGCAAGTAGGTCTTTGATTCCTTTGGGAACCTTGTTTGGAAGATTCACCTTCTTCTTTGTAACCAAGTCCTACTTTTCCTTTTTGCCTATAGAGATTATGCTCACTTTGCTGAGTCAATTGATCCATGTCTGCTTGGGATTTCATCATCTTTTCATTGAGTTTCTTTTCAAAAATTAGATCAGCTTTCAATATTTCATTGATCTATCTTTCAATGATTAAATCATTCCTTAAGCTTTCATTTTTAGATCTCAAATTCATGATTACCTCATTTGCATTGGAGAGCTGATTGATAAGACATTCTGGCTGAAGGGATTGATTTTGATTGTCATTGTTCCTTGCCTCCAAGTCTTCACTTGCCTTATTCCTTTGTTCCAAAATTTCACACATTCTTATTGACTGAATCTCCTATTCTCTTTTCAATTTTCTTACCTCTTCTTAGAGAGAGCCATTCTTTTTTAGGATTTCTTTGATTGCCTCATTAGCTTCATATGAATTTCTTGATGAGAAAAAGTCTTCAACATACTAATGGTCATTCATCTATTTTTCAAGTTCCTTCCTTCTTTTTAGTGATTAGGAAAGATGCTCTTTTGCTTCCTTGAGTTGAGCTATGGCCATCTCCAGATCTAGCTTTTCATTATCAATAGCTTTGTCAAGTCTAAATATCTTCATTGCTCTCAAGCTATCAAACTTTATTCTGAGAACCACAAGGCTTTGATACCAATTGTTGGAAATAATCAAGACTAGCTAGGTTACTGAGAGGGGAGGGGTGAATTAGTAACCTCAAAAACTTTACATTAATTCAACACTTGGCAATATAAATCATTCACCATTCATTCATCTAATCTACTACATGCATGAGAAAGATAATCATTCATAACACATGAACAAAGTATTTTAGTGACCCATAAACCTTCCAAATAGAAAGTAAAACTAGGTTGGGGATGATACCCACAAAACTTCACTATTGCAATATAAAGTTGGCCTGTTGGGGCTTACATTGACCACTTCTAATGATCTGCCCTGTTAAGAGCAATTTGGATTTCTTGTTAGAGGTTTTACAAACATACAATGAAGTATGCACTCTATTAAGAGGTTTATACAAAGATTGTTAAGTCTACCTTATTAAAGGATTTGGAAAACTAATTCACCTATTAGGATGAAATATAGATCTAACTTACAACTTGATTGCTGAATAGATCATTGTAGTATAGATCACCTCTTGTGATTGATATGTCTTTGCTACTCCTTAATGACCTTTTTGAATACTCTGCTTTATTGTTGATTCGGATTCACTCTTCTCAAAACATTACATGTCCATTTTATTAACATTCTCATCCATGCATTTCAAATGATTCAATACATTACATACATACCATTCCAATAATTACAATTGCAAGGTTGGCTAAAACACAAGAAAACAAAATATTACTGAGTTGGCCAAATAGTAGAAAACTCAGGTTCTTCAAGTTGACTTGGTGAGCTTCTGATACTTAGCATCCACTACATTACTCGGCATAGTCATGCACTCGGTAGAAGTAGAAGCTCAGTCCATACTAGTCACACAATGTAGCTTGGAACTCGATAACCATTGGAGACTCAGTAGATATAGTGTCACTTGGTAGATACTCAAAACCTTTGTTTACCATGTTGTCTCTTGGTAAACACTACACATCCATCACTCAATAGAAACTAGAATTACATCACACAAACTGATGACTTGGTAGACACTGTGAAGCTCGGTGACCACTGTCTATTTGGTGAACACTGTAAGCTCAGTAAACACTGTTGGACTGCACACTCACTCGGTAGCTTTAGGAATGCTCGATGTGAATTGCTTAAGTGATGAACATACTTGGCAACCACTGAATGCTCAGTATAAATTGTAGATTGAGTGATGAGCTCAGTAACCATTCAAAATTGAATAAGTGTTGTCACTAAAGAAAAATATAATATAATTCCAACATATGTATGCACAAGCTCTAATTTCTCATTTTTCTTTTCCTTCCCACTCTTCATGAAACTACTTCTCTTTTTTTTTCATATACACAATTTCACAGAAATCCATATTGACACATTTAAGACCTAGTAAAACTTTCTTTGAATGCAGTAATTTCATATCTTTCTCACTCATGTGCCCAAGTCTGTTGTGCCATAGTGTTCTATCAGAATATACAACATCTATTTATTCTCCCTATTCAACTATAGAAACTGTTCCTAAACATTAATTTTCTCTGAAATAATTAAAATAGAAGGAACAATATGACTTGTACAAAGATATAAGTGCCTACTTTCAAACCTTTTTCTACTAAAAGGAGACCTTTTGAAACCTTCCAATTTTTATCATTAAAAGTAATTGTGTAACCCTGATCACCTAGTTTCCCTACTAAAGTTAAATTCCTATTTAGCCTTGGAACATGTCTTACCTCTTGTTGTAGACAATGATTCCCATTCTACAACTTAATCTAATTTTTTTCCCCAAGAATCTAACAAGGCTCATTTCCCCCAAAATAAATAAGCCCAAAACCCCCTTGGGCATAATCAAGAAAATAACCTCTATAGGAAGTAGCATGAAATGAAGCCCCTAAATCTAAAACCCATGAATCATCAATACTTTCTTAAGAAAGAAGAAAAGCATCCTCTTCATATTTAGTACCTACCACATTTTCCTCCTTGTTCCCTTCTTGTTTATCTCCTTCATTTTTTCTTCAAGTCCAACAATATTTATTCTTATGCCCTGGTTTCCCATAGTACCCATAATCTCTTGGTCCTCTTGATTGAGATTTATTTCCCTTTGATTTTCCTCTTGATTTTTCACCCCTCTCATTCATTTTTCCTTTACTTTGTGCATTCAAAATACTTCCTGATGTCAAGCCACCTAAGCTTTTCCTACAAGTTTTCTCACTCAAAATAACACCAATCACATCATCAAAATTTAGGCTATTAGATCTAGAAACATAATTACTCATAGTTATTACCAAGTCATTCCATCTTTTAGGCAAAGAAAAATAAATAAAGAGAGCCATGATTTCCTCATCAAAATTAACATTTACAAAAGATAATTGACTGGTAACTATATTAAAATCATTTAAACGATTTGCAATAGATCCACCTTCTGCTATCTTCATATTAAATAAATGCTTCATGAGAAATACCTTGTTTTAAGTGAAGGGATTTTCATACAACCTTGCTAGGGTTTGCATCAACTCTTTCATCATCTTCTCTTTTGTAATATTAAATTCCACCAATTGTGCTAGACATAAAAAATACTTCCAAGTGATGCAGAGGTTCTAGGGTTCTAGAGCTTATCCTCACCTAGTTAGGGTTTAACCCTTTGGAACCATCCAATGGTTCCTTACTCCTATGTCTTCTCCACCAATCTTGACCTCCAACACCCTCACTTCTAATTGTCTCCTAGGTATAGTTGGGTTGATGCAAGAACAAAACCTACTTAATTAAGAACTAGTCCTACTAGTCCTACTAGCCTTTGTTTACCTTGTTCTTTCCCTTAGAAATCAAAACCCTTTCTTAGGGTCTTTCCCACACACAACCTAGGTCTATAATAGTGTATTTATTACCTCGCATACCCTTTTTGGATCTTTCAAACACTTCTAGTCATGTTAACAATCACCTAGCTATCACCACCCACAAGTAGGCCTAATTAGGCCTAATTGTATTAGGTTTTTTTTCACCATTTTTTTCAACTACTTCAAATTCTTCACACAACCCTATGGAAGACCATATGATTCTTAAAGATATCACCTAATAATTTAAGAATCCCAAATTACAAAGCTCCAAGTCACCCAAAATCATAATTTTTCTTAGGCCCTCTATTTTAGGCTATATTTTAGGCCTCTGGAGTAGTCTCAACAAAATGCTTCCTAAAAGTCTTCAAACTTCCTAAAAAACCATGAAACCACTTGGTCCTTCAAGGAGAAATTCTAGGGCTTCCATCTATGCCATTGGATTGACCACATCAGATCATGGGTGTGTTGTTCAAACACATCTTCTTGTTGTCCTAGCTCACCTACTCCAAGAAGCCATTCTAGGGTATCACTCCACAACTAGGAGGTCAGTTGAAAAAAAAAAAACCATATTTTCAAGTCCTAACCTATCATTCCAAAAGGTTTCATGCATTTTCAACCATGGATGATCAAGTTAGGCCCATTTTAGTTCCAACAACTTTGTAAATGAAGTTTACAGTTTAGTAACCTAAAAACCAATATAACTCTCCAACCCCACAAATTGGAATAAAAATTGAATGTGAAAAATAAAACTAATTTTTTTTTACATTTCCATGAAGTTAGATCATACAACCCAATTTGTACATAATCGTAGAAGAAGGTAAAAACTCTATAAATGCTAGGAAAAACTTAGAAAATGTCCATATAGGTTGTTCACACGATGGATCTACAACTGAAATCCATTCTAACCTTAAAAAATCTTCATCCCATGCTCAAATACCTGAGCATGGGTTGTTAAAACTATAACCACCCATTTCTCCATTTTCAACTTTCTTACAAAAATTGTAGAAGTTGCTTGAGCAACTTTTGAGCAATTTTACAATTTTTGAGCAATTTAAATTTTTGAGTGTTTTGGGCAAGTGGGTGCTCCTAGACCTATCCTAGGACCTTAGTTAGGATACTTAGGACCCTATAGGAGACCAAGTACCATAGTTTCTCAATATTAGAAACTTTTGACCCACTTGACAAGATTTGACAACTTTTGACCTTATGAGAAACTTTTGCCCTTACAAACAAATTGGGGCAAGTTTGGATCCAAAGACCATTGGATCTTATTAAAATTACACAAAGATGCTTAACTAACCCTAAAAAACACCTAAACTAACTAAAAATAAAAAGGGAGGTATTCTACACCATACTTCTTTGGGACAAAGAACTCAAGTCTCTTGAGCTAGAAGGTCTTCAATGGTGACTCCATGTTTCAGTATGTCTGCTTTAGTCATCCAAGTGGCTTCAGCATCTAGAAATCCTTTCTATATTACCAGATATATTTTGTAGGTTCCTTTCCTAGTCTTCTTAATCACCTTGGAGTCCACTATATTGTCCAATTGTAGAGGTTGAGGAGTGGGTAAATCTCTGACCCAATCATTTTCTCCCAATTCTGAAAGAGTGTGCTGACTAGTATCAGAAGGAAGAAATTTATAAGGAAATAGATCACACACATTGAAAATGGATGAGATACCCAAATCAAGAGGTATCTCCACTTCATATGCATTATTTCCAAACTTATGCAAGATCTTTAATTGTCACATCTTCTTCATTAGAAACTTGGTTGGTTTCCCTTTTAGCAATCTCTCTTTCCTAAGGTAGGAAAATACCAAATCTCCCACCTTGAATTTTAAATCCCTCCTTATCTTATCTGCACTAGTTTTGTATTTCTCCACTTGGTATTGTAAAGTCTTCCTACCCTATTCATGAAGTCCCTTCATCTCTACAAAGGATTCTCCTTGAGCACTCCTTTTATCCTACAAGCCAATGTCTCTCAACTCCATGATTCCTCTTGGAGTAACCCCATAAACTATTTGAAATGGGCTCTTGCCAGTGCTTCTATTGTTGAGATAATGGGTGTTGCACACATTGCATAATATTGTTATATTTTATTATTTTATTTTATTTTATTATGTAACATTGTACCTAGATGGACGTGCAACATGTAAAGATTCCCATGGAATATTCTTGATGAGTTGTATTGTAACATTGTGATAATATTTCATGTAATTATTTAATATTGGAGAAAATAATTAAATGCCCAATATTAAATGTTGGGTCAGTGGGTTAGGTAGCACATGGTTTATGTAATACCACTTAGTGGTTTTGTGGGACTTGCTACTATATAAGCAGCCACAAGGGTAGTTGTTGTAGAGTAAGAGTGAGAAAGGCAAGAGTCGAGTGGGACAAGGCTTGACAGGTTAGCCAAGGGAGCATTTGTGAAGGTTGGAAGCATGGCATGGGATGTGTGGATTCATGCTTGTTCACATAGTTTTATCGGTTGTGGCTATGGCCATGAAGGCTTCCATGGTTGTATTGCAATGGTATTTTTTGCTGAATAATACATGGTGATGCATGCTTTTGGAGGCTGGGTTTTTTCCCTCAATGAGGGTTTCCCAGGGTATATCTTGTGTCACAATTTTGTGGGTATGTTGTCTATTCTCTTGCATGTGGATTTTAATTTTGTATTTATTTCAGATCTATTATGGGTTATGTGGAAACGGTTATATTCTTTAGTTCCAAATTTCCTTACATCTATTGATGGAGTCATTGTAGGCATATTCTGCCTATCTTATAATGTGATCCCATGACTGTCCATGTTGCTTTGTTAAGCACTATAATAGGTTACCTAGGGACTCATTTACTACCTCAGTTTGTCCATCTAACTGAGGGTGATAGGCTAAAGAGAAAGACACGTTTGTTCCAAACATTTTCCAGAGGGTGCTCTAAAATTGGCCCACAAACTTACTATCCCTATTACTATGTTGAGTGGTAATCCATGGATTCTTACTATATTTCTAAAGAAAAGGCCTGCAATGTGTGAAGCATCATTGGTTTTTCTACAAGGGATGAAGTGTGTCATCTTGCTAAACTTGTCCACCACTACAAAAAAATTTCCATGTCCTCTTGGTGTGTTAGGTAGCCCCAAAACAAAATCCATGCTTAGGCACTCCCAATGTCTTTGTGATATGGATAGATGTTGGTACAATCCAATATTGCTACTATGTCCCTTGGCTCTTTGGCATATCTAATAGTGCTCTACAAATTTCCTTAGATCTAGCTGTAATTTAGGCCAATATTAATGCCTATGCACTTGCTTAGGTTTCTTATCCACTCCAAAGTGGCCTCCCAAACTACTTTGGTGTTTCTCCTTGATTATGTTCTCCCTCATGGGGCTTTGGGGTATATACAATAAGTGTCCCATTGTGTCCCTTAAACAATAGTCCTTCCTACAACATATAATCAATAAAATCCACTCTAATGACCTATTTGCACTTCTCACATGCTTCATAGACATCTTTGAAATCTTTTTCTTCATTGTAGAGGTCTTGAAGGTCACTCATTCCAACACTTTGTAATTGTACATCCTAAATTTCTAACACTCTCCTACTTAGAGAATCTGCAACTTTGTTGCTAACACCTCTATGGTTTTTTATGACAAAGGTATATAATTGCAAGCACTCTACCTAGTTTAGGTGTCTTTGGTTCAACTTTTCTTGTCCATTCAAGAAGTTAAGGGCATGATTATTTGTCTAGACTAAAAATTTCATTGGTAGGAGATAATGTCTTCACTTTTTGAGTACTTGTACCATTGCATACAACTCTAAATAATAGGTGGACTACTTTTTCTTGGCTTCATTTAACTTCTCTGAGAAGAATTCCATAAGATGTCACTCTTGAATCAACATTGCTCCAATGGGTAGCTTACTAGAATTAAACTCCATGAAAAATAGTTGATTGAAGTTAGGGTACCTAAGAGTAGGTACTTCAACTATCTTTTTCTTCAACATCTCAAAGGTTGTACCTACTACTTCTGTCCACTTGAACTAACATTTAATTCCCCCTTTAATGGTGTTTAGGATTGGTGCACATACAAGACTAAAATTTCTCACAAACTTACTATAGTAAGAAGCCAATCCATGAAAACTTCTGACATTCCCTATGGATCTAGGTGGTGACCATTCCAATATAGTCCTAACCTTAACAAAATCCATCTTTATGCATCCATTAGAAACAAAAAATCCAAGATAGACTAATTTAGTTTTCAAAAACTCACATTTGTCTTGGTTGATCATCAATGTTTATTGGTGTAACCTTCTCAAGGTCATCCCTAAATGATTCATGTGCTCCTTCTTATACCTGTTAAATATCAAAATCTCATCTAGATAAACAATTACAAAGTTACCTATGAAGTTTGCTAGCACTTCATTCATGAGCCTCATGAATGTTTTAGGTGTATTTTTCAAGCCAAAGGGAATTACAAGCCACTCATAGAGCCCTTTGTTTGTATTGAAGGTTGTCTTCCATTCACCACCAGACCTAACTTTAATTTGATGGTACCCTAATTTCAAATCTACCTTGGAGAAATAATAGGAAGCTCCAAAATTGTCCAACAAATCCTCAATCTGGGGTATGGGAAACATGTATCTGATTGTTATCTTGTTAATTTCCCTAGAGTCAAGGATAGTGGGTGCAACACAAGGACTTAAGCACTTCCTTATAAGTCCCTTCTCTAGAAAATCTTGTATCTATTTAGCAATTTTTTTAATTCTGACTTGGATTCATTTTGTATGCTTCCTTGTCGAGTAGATTAGGTCCTAGTATTAGTCATTATCTAATATCTCATGATACTTCTCCAAAAATTGTTGCACTTCTTGAGGTATATTGACCTTCTCCTTATTCTCTTCTCTTGGCTTCACTATCACTACACAAAAAACTCATTTTTCCTTCTTCATGACTTAAAGGAACTCTTTTCCACTCAAAAGCATCACACTAGACCCCACATGTTTCTCTTCATTAGGTTATGTCAAAGGATCCATCTGAAACTTCTTACCTTGTTTAGTGATTACATAACTATTCTTTTCCCCATCATGAATGACCTTTACATCATATTTCCATGGACATCCTAGTAGGAGGTGACAAGCATCTAAAGGCATTATATCACATAAAAATTTGTCTTTGTATTCTCCTATTTCAAACTCCACCAAAGTTTGTTCATCCACCACTATTTACTGACCCTTGCTTAACCATGACTCCTTATAGGGTGTGGTGTGAGGTATCCTTCTAAGTTTTAGTTTGTCCACCATCTTTGTTGATACTATGGCCTCCATGGAACCAAAATCCACTATCACCCTGTAGATCTTCCCATGTGATGTACAAGTGGTTTTGAACAAGCTCTCCCTTTGAGGTGGCTCTACAACACTAGGAACTTTCAATAGAGTCATCAACATAAGATTTTCTCTATCCAATAATGGCCCTACCTTGGAGATTGGTGAAGTGACACTTTGTGTGTCCTCTTCTTGTACAAACTAAGTTCTTCTTTCTCCCATGGATGAGGTAGGACCCTTTTTAGGACATCTTCCCATGGTATGGCCCACTTGGGCAAGAAATGTAACTTCTAATACATTTGTATCTCATAATCAATGGGCAAGAATTGTGCACTCAACCTGATCTTCATCCTTTCCCAAGAGACTATTTAACTCTTCCCAGCTATTACCCTATCATCTTGCATCATATTCCACCAAACCGATGCTGACCCCTTGAACCTAGCCTTGGCATAACTGAATCTCTCCCCTTCTAACACTTCTTCAAATTGATTATCTATGGAATCTAGCCAATCTAGCATCTTCTCCATTCAAACTGCCACGATAGTAAGGAATGTGTTCCATAATATCTTTATTGATGGACTTGAAGGCATACATGAACACTTTTTGGTCCTTTTCCAACTCACCCTTTTTCCTTTGTTAAATGTATCTCTTTTCTGGCTTTCATCTTCTTCCTCACTTTCATCTCCCCATTCAATGACTCTCCTTTTACTCTTTGATCCTGTCAGATTGGCCTTTTCCAATAGGTCTTTGAATAAGTTCACTATGGTGGCATATTTTCAGCCTCTTGACTCTCCTCCTCTTTAGACATACACCAAACTTACCATATTTAAGGATCTAATACCACTCTAATGCAAAGGGTCTAGTGTTCTAGAGCTTATTCTCACCTAGTTAGGGTTTAACCTTTTGGAACCATCCAATGGTTCCTTCCTCCTATGTCTTCTCCACAACCTTGGCCTCAAAGACCCTCACTTCAACTTACCTCCTAGGTATAGTTGGGTTGATGCAAGAACACAACTTTCTTAATTAGGAACTAGTCCTACTAGCCATTGTTTACCTTATTCCTTCCCCTAGAGCTACAAACCCTTGCTTAGGATCTTTCCCACACACTACCTAGGTCCTTACTAGTATATTTCTTACCTTCCATACCCTTTCTAGACCTTTCAAACACTTTTGGTCATGTTAGCAATCACCTAGCTATTACAACCCCTAAGTAGGCCTAATTAGGCCTATCTATATTAGGTCTATTTTCACTTTTTTGTTCAACTACTCAAAGTTATTCCACACAACCGAAGACCATATGATTCTAAAAGCTATCACCTAGCACCTCAAGAATACCAAATTATAGAGCTCTAAGTCACCCACACCCTAATTGCTCTTAGGCCCTAGTTTTAAGGCTATCTTTTATGCCTCTAGACCAATCTCAACAAAATGCTTCCTAGAAGTCTTCAAACTTCCTACCAATCCCTGCAAAAACTTATTTCTTCAAGGAGACATTCTAGAGCTTCCATCCATGCCATTTTATTGACCACATCATATCATTTGTGTGCTCTTCAAACACATCTTCTCATTTTCCTGGCTCACCTACTCCAAGTAGTAAGCCTAGGACATCACTTCATAACTAGGAGATCGGTTGTTAAAACAAAAAGGAAAAAAAACCCATATGTACAAGTACTAACCTATCATTCCACAAGGTTTCATGCATTTTCAACTGTGGATGATCAGGATAGGGCCATTTTAGTTCCAGCAACTCTATAAATGGAGTTTACAATCTAGTCGCCTAAAAACCAATATAACTCTCCAACCCCTCAACTTGGAATCATACTCAAATGTGAAAAAGAAAGGTTAAAAAAACTCTACATTTCCATGAAGTCAGATCATATGACCCAATTTGTACACAACCATACAAGAAGGTAAAAGACTCTATAAATGCAAGGAAAAACTTAGAAAATGTTCATACAGGTTGTTCACATGTGTGGTCTGTAATTGAAATCCATTCTAAGCTCCAAAAAATTTATCCCATGCTCAAATACCTGAGAATGGGTGGTTACAACCACCCATTTCTCCATTTGCAACTTTCTTGCAAAAATTGCAAAAGTTGCTTGAGCAACTTTTGAGCAATTTTGCAAATTTTGAGCAAGTTTTCTTTTTGAGTGCTTTGGGAAAGTGGGTGCTCCTAGACCTATCATAGGACCTTAGTTAGGATACTTATGACCCTACAGGAGAAAGTGCTATAGTTTCTCAATCTTAGCAACTTTTGAGCCACTTGACAATATTTGACAACTTTTGACCTTATGAGCAACTTTTGACCTTACAAATAGATTGGAGAAATTTTGGATCCAAAGACTCTTAAATATTCCTTAAAAACACCCAAACCAACCAAAAAACCAAAAAGGGAGGTACTCTATACCACCAAGTACCGTTCTATCCAAAATATCCTAGTCCTCATCTGTCATAGCAGTGGGTTTCTCAAATTTTGCTTCCAATGGCTGCCATAAATCCTTCTAATAAAGATATTCCTCCATTTTTCATTTTCCATAATTTAAAGCTATACTCTTTAAACTTCTCAACCTTTAGCTTATCCGTGTCTACCATTTCTCCCACTCAATTGTGGGATTCTCACTTAACCATGAGACTTTCCTATAGAGGATAATTAAAAACAACCTTTCTCTAATACCACTTTTTAGGATTTAAAGAGATAGAAATAAAAATTACATGAAAATATATCCAATATCAAAAAATAATAATGCACACATAAAATAACACAAGATATAGAGATTTAACGTGGTTCACCCAATCCCTTGGCTAGGTCCTCCAAACAACAAGTCCAATATTTTTGTTATCCAGTAATTACAACCTGATTAAAATTTGTAATCATTTATAGTTCAATACCCCTACAAGAAGCTATTATCACATCACACTCTATGAAATCCCTAACCTCAAGCCATTTTATACAAGTTTTTTGTTGCTTACAAAATTAGGGTTAGAATAATTACAAGATGTTGGCCTGCAGTAAAATAGTCGATAATATAGCCCCCAATTTTTTTACCCCCATTTAGGGTATGACCAAGCCTCAAACCCTTCCAAGGAATTATGGAAAGTGTATAGTGCTTCCCTAATCAGTCACCACAATCTAACACAGTCACCTCCTAGATTCAAGTTCCATCCCATTGATTAAGAGCTTATTACACATTATTTTATGAGAAGCGTTTTAGACAACAGTTTCATAGGAAGGGTCATTTTGGAGTGGACGTCAACAAGAGTGGGCCTTGGGACCTCCCTATTATGTTCAATTCCTTCCTTTATTACTCACTACATTTATATGATGTAGATGCATCCTAGGTGTGAGGGAAATCTTGCATCACCCAAAAATATTTCTGCTTCTAATTTTTCAATTTTGTGTTTCAAATAATAGTTATTCCTTTGAAAAGTTGCTATTGGTGGGAGCTTTCTAATTTTCTTAGATTTTTCTAATCTCATATGTGGGGGTTTATCTTGGACATATCAACCTGCCAGATGAGTTTTATTGTCATATCATATTTATGAGTGCAGTTGTTGCATATTTTCGATATGAATTTTGTCTATCCAAACTTCAGGTCTAGCGATGAAGGCCCAAATGGCTTTGAAATGAGGCAAAATCTTGGTTGATAGATGATTGCATAATAAATAGTCATAGATCTTTAGCCAAGGATTTTGAAATGGGTTTACAATAGCCCATTAGGTCAATAGTTTGCTAGTTATAGTCTTCAAAAGTCAACCCATCCAAAAATATAGTTTATAATTTTTCTTGAGAAATCCTATGCAATAAAGTGTAATAAAATAATATAATATGAGGTTGGTTAGCCTTGAGGGTTAGGGATTAGTGTCCAAAACCTTTCGAGGTAGTGAAAAATGCCTATATAAGGAAGGCTCATAGTTTATCTAGGGACTTCTAGATGATAGTCATAGCTTTGTCTTGCAGACTATTGTAAGGAAGGTACCCATGTGGGTTTACATATTGTAATTTTGCAATTTTGAATCTACAAAGATTATAAGAAGCCCATATTTTTGTTCTCAATTTGTGTGAATTCTTTATTTCTATTGTGTGTTGTGGTATTAAGGGGAGCACCCTTCATCAAGTAGTATCAGAGAGCAAGTTCTTGAGTGTGTAAACAGATTGCTAACTGGGAGGCAGTTTGCACAAGGACTATGGTTTGGGTTGAGCATATGGATAGATAAAAAATTATGAGACAATTTGCACTAGGGTTTATATAGAAGTGCATAAATGCCTCCACAATGAGAGTGTGATGCCAAAGGTGTTACACCTAAGGTTTGAGCCCTCCAAAAGTAAATGAAAGCATTGTAAGAACATATTTGTAGAGGGATGAATCATGATGTAAGAGATGAGAGTGAGGATGAAAGAGAAGGAGAAGGATAGATTGATCAAGAAGAAGATGAAGTTTTGAACCCATCAGGAGAAAATATTTTTAGGGTCATTTCCAAGCTTGGAAAACGACCTAAATTTGAGGTTCCCACATTTTTGGGAAATCATATCCCAGAGGAATTTGATCAATTGGATCAATGTATTAGAAGAATACTTTGAGTATGAGGATATTAAAGATCTAGATAGGGTCAAATTTGTAAAGGCCAAACTAAAGGGTCACACAAAGATCTTGTAGTAGGAGATTCAATCAGAGCGAAATTGGAGAGGGAAAGATAAAATGACTAGATGACATTGGATGATAGATAAATTGAAGTGACAATCCATTCCCATGGATTATGAGATTTCTCTACTAAAGAAAATGAAGGGTTGAAGCAAGCAAGAATATCTATTCACGAGTATACCGAAGAGTTCTATCAAGTTCTCATTTAAGCTGACCATGTAGAAGTTGATAATGAGAAAGTTGTTTATTATCTTAATGGGTTGAGGCTAAGCATTCATGAGGAGTTGAGTCTAGTTTGAGTGACTAATATTGAGGAGGTGTACTGGTTTTCCCTAAGAATTGAGGAAAAGATGAACAAAAAGTTTGATAAGAAAAATAGCAAGGATAATTTTCAGAAACCTTTCCTAGAAAAAATATGTAAAATGTTGGCGTATCAAACACTATATGGGCAAGAAAATTTACATCTCGAGGGTGATTTTTTTTTTCAACTTAGGGAAATAAAATATTATATGATGACAAATTTATATCTTTCCCTAACAAAAAATATTTTAAATGTGGCGAATTAAATTACTCCTTGCAAGAAAATAAATAAATGGTGGTAAAACATTTTCTTTCTAAAAATGAGTTTGTGATGTGAGAGGAAAATTAATTGTTTTGTAGGAAAAGAAATAATAATGGTCTTGGATAATCTTTGGTGGTAAACTAAAAAAATTGATTAATTTGAAAGTCAATTTGCCAAGTGTAGTGGCTAGCAACGTTTAAGACTTTATGGTTGCCAAGTGTATTGACTAGTGTCCATTATTAATAATGTGACCAACTTGTCTACCAACACTTTGGTACTATTAATATGATACTTTTATCAATTTTTGATTAATTAGAGATCAACAAAAAAAGATGCATTTTGGGGCCAATTACTTGAAAAGCTGCATGAAATTCTCTAGAATGGAGATGCATGGTGCAGGAACACCTAGGTAGGCTAAGGGTAGACCTAGGGCTTCTTTGTTAGTTTTGGATTGTAGTGATTATAGCCACATAAATAGATTATTAATAGGATCAACTTGGTCCTAAGGTGAGTTTAAATAGGTTTGAAGAGTCCCACAATGCACTATTACTCCTAATTGCTCAAGAAGTGCTCATTTGGCTCAATAGAGCTTTTTTTAGTTTTGAGGGCCAAATAGGGAAAGAAAGTGTTTTAGGGTCCTTATTAGGTGTTTTGGATCCATAGTAGGCCTTTTTAAAAGTTTGGTAGCAAGTAGAGAAATTTTGGGTAAACAATTTACAAAAATGCAAAAAATGCTCTTTTCATGCAGATTTTTCATTGACAACTTGTGCAACTTTTATGCAAGAAGAGAAATTTATTCGTTGGAGTTCTTCAAACACCTTAGTTATTTGATACCATACATTCCAATTCTATATAAAACCAAATCAAAAATTTTCCAAGGGTTGGAAGTATTAGAAAGGTAGTGTACGAATTGAAATCAACAATTCCAAATATACAACAGTTTCTTTGTTTTGAGTGTTTCAATGCTTTATATGGATTAGATTTACGGTTTTATATGTTGGAAGTGTTAGTGGAGGTTTTCCTTCATTTAAAAAAAAAAAATTGTGTTTTTTTAGAGAGTTTTTTATGTTCAAATAAATAATTTTGTGAGTTAGCAGTTTTCTATTTTGAACATAGCAACTAGCACAAAATGGGGTCTTAGGGCCATCTCCCACCATATGAAATGTACGACCCTTTGGGACTTGGAACTAGATGTTAGAATAATGAATGATTATGATACTTCTATGGGGGATTATTGTATAAAAATTATCATATCATTATCATGATGATATGTTACATTCATGACTGTGTTTGTCATTGATGTCAACATAGCAATTTTATATGGTATCTGATAGAAGAATAGCAGTAAAGATCAAGTTGGTATAGACAGATTGTTGAGAATTTTCACTAAGAGAGGTTGAAGGGAGATACTACTAAGTTTCTAGTATATGTAGCTAACCTCAAAGGGAAAAGATAATAAGTCTGGAAGAAGTTATGCAAGTTTTGGTGAAGATAGTTTTGATATAGAGTTTACAAAAACATGTTCTGGTAAACTTGTTATATCTCTTAGTAGAGTTATTATTCTAAGAAACAAGGTTAAAGGCATAGAAGACATGTTGGAGATAATGTGTCTAGGATCAATCATCATAATATTACATGTATGATAAGTTATTCAAGTTACAATGTGACTGATTGATGTTATTGCTAAGTATAACGTGTTCTTAATGAGGTCCTATAATAATTAATTGAGAAGGTGTAATAGCTGACTCAAGGAATTTTTTTATGGATTTGGTATAAATAAAGGACATTTTCTTTTGTTATGTATGAATTATTACATGAAGCCTAAAGAGTGAAATAGAAGAGAAACAAGTTGATATGCGAGGATAAGCACAACAGAGTCAAGTTGTAAAGAGCTTCATTTCCAAGGTTTTATTTTGAGATCCATGTTTTGATATTTGGGTCTGAGGTTCATGACCTAGTCTACAAGGTCTGATAGTGATTGATCCCATTTATAGTACATAGGAAAGAGGTTAAAGCATAGTAAAAACAATTATTCTACAAGGAATAGTTGAGAGATTAGTTGGATAGTGAAGTTTAGTGGTCTTGCCGAATTTGGTTGGGCAGTGGGTCCTTCTACCTTGTACAACTCCTAATAGGGTTGGAATCTCCTAACAAGGACTCTTATGTACTAAACATGTTTATAGACTCCTAATAGGGTCTATCCTTTAACAAGGAATATTTATTAGTATATCTTTTTGGGCATCATTCCCACTGGGGGTTTCCCTAGTTGAAAAATATGGTGTAATTGTGTATGTACATCTTGCTATGGTTGATGTTTACTTTGATTGGATGGTTAAGATTAATTAAGGTTGATAAATGTACTAATTGGATAATTGATTCACACCCCCCAGTTATCTTGGTGGACTATTATTTATAACACTATACTCCTTGTACATTATGTACAACAAAGGAGAGCCCATGGGAAGCACAACAAACATTTTTAGTGTGATGCCTAGGCAAGCAAACCATGTTTGGTTAGGGATCACAAATCTGAAAAAGAGCATTTGGAGTGGGTTGAAAGGTTTGATTCTTCAATCCAAGAATGTGATTAGTAAGTATATGGTGAGGGATAACTCCAATCCAAAGGAGGTGTCTTGGTAAGGACTTTTAGGAGGTTTAAAACCTAAACATCACCAAAACCCTTGAAACCCTCAAATTAAGCCTAAAATTGTGCTTGGGATGTACATATAAGTTGGGGGCTTAAAAATGCCAAAATATTCAAGTATTCCAAAAAGGGTATCCAAGAAGGTGATTTATTTTGGTCTTTGTTAAGGGATTTTTCAAGATATCTCAATTTTAATGTATTTGGAGAGATAATTTTTGTAGTCTTTTTCCAAGAAAATGAGTACAAATTGACCTATAGATAGCAACTCAAATAGGTTTTTTCACTTGTTTTAGGTTTGGTATGTTGACGAGTGACCTAAGGCATGCCTAGATATCAATTTCATCATATGGGAGATTAGGTCAACATTGGGGTTATATTTGTGTATTTGTGAAGTTATGAGAAAGCTTGTACTAACCAGTTGATGTGCACCAGTTGAAGGAGTAGGATCTCTTTAATAGAATTATTAGAGGCATAGGGTGTGATAGGAACCCTATTTGGTCAAGTAAATGACCTAGTGGAAACCCTAAAGATCTTGGGGTTTGAGATAAAAATTGATTGTCATATCAGAGTGGTAGAGCAGGTTAAAGAATTGGGGCAAAATTGGTGGATGTCTACAGCTATTGGATAGTCAGTAGGTGAAATAAGCATGGTGACAAATGTAGAACTAGCCAAGGAAGTTGATGGAAAAATGGAGAAGAATAGAGTTCTTGAAGAATCCCTATCAAAGGTAAAGGCACAACTAGATGCATTTGCTAAAGTAGCTCGGAGGAAAGAAGAAGAAGAATTTGAGAAGGGTAAAGAGGTAGTAGAGGAGGATGTAGTCCCTAAACCTAACCCTATCTCAAATGAAGAACCCTTCTTCAAGGCTATATAAATACTTGATAATAACTAAGAGTAATAGACCTATCTACCTAAATAATAATATTATAATGATAACATGACTTAATTAAGGATTAAGATAGCCACAAGTTGACTATTCATAACCCTATATACACTAGTTTTAAAGGCATAGCATGCCCCCTCTCTTGAAAGAAGAATTTTACTCAATGCTAAGCAAGTGTTGATTCTTTTGAATGAACTCCTCATCCTCCCATATGGCCTCTTCAACTAGTAAGTTCTTGCATTGGATGAAATACTGAGTCAAGGTTATGTTCCTCAACTTCTTCATGCATGTTTGAAGAATGCACTCTGGTTCCATAATTATTCTTCCTTCTTCATCAAGTTTTGGTAGTACTATTTGAGTAGGAATATTTTGCCCAATTACCTTCTTCAAACAAGAAACATGAAAAATTGGATGTATCTTTGTTTGTGGTGGCAACTCAAGCTTATAGGCAACACTACCAATCTTTTGCATGATTTGGTATGGTCCATAATATCTTGGAGAAAACTTATTATTCTTTTTTTGTTACTTTATTGAGATTTGTTATAAGGTTGCAATCTCAATAAAACCTAGTCGCCAACTTCAAAATTTATTTCACTACGATGTTGGTCTACTTCTTGTTTCATTCAATTTTGTGCCATAGCTAAATTCTCCTTAAGTCCTACAAGTACTTGTTGTTGATGAAGCAAGTGGTCCTATACTACTTGAACTCTTGGTGACACCTTTAATGATAATGTGATGGAAGAAGGATGATATCCATAAAGTGCCAAAAATGGAGACATTTTCAATGAGCTATGAAAAGAAGTATTATACCACCATTCTACAAGAGGTATCCAATCTACCCATTGAGCTTGTTTTTCTAAACTAAAACAATGTAGATATCCTACTAAATATTTATTAACAACCTTAGTTTTCCCATTTGAATAAGGATGGTATGAATATTTATGAGCCAATTGAGTACCCAAACATGAGAATAAATCTTTCCAAAGTGACTAGTAAAGATAGGATCATGATCACTAACAATAACCTTAGGTGTACCATGTAGCTTTTGGATATTCTCCAATAAAATTTTGCCACTATACTTGCTACAAAAGGATGTGGTAATGCAATGAAATTTTCATATTTAGTGGGGCAATCAACTACTATCATGATGACATTATGACCTTTAGATTTGGGAAGCCCTATGATGAAGTCCATGGATACCTCTTCCCAACATTGGCTAGGAATAGATAAAGACTACAAGAGACCTCATGTCTGAATTGTTTCCCCCTTATTTTTTTGACATTCCAAATATTCAGCCACAAATTCTTGAACATCACCTTTTAGCCCTTCCAAAAAAAATCTTTCTTGACTTGATGATATGTCTTCAAAAATCCAAAATGACCACCAATTGGGGACTCGTGTAGTTCTTTGAGAATCTTGTGTTTAAGAGTGGACTTCTTGTAGAGATACAAGTGCTCTTTATACCAAAGAATATCCTCCTTTAAACAAAACTTATCTAAACTACCAGGATCACTTTTTATTTTCTCGATGAGATTACTTGTTGCAACATCGTTTTTCCACTCTTCTTTGGCTTCTACCACTCAATTTCCTTATAATATTGAAAGGGTGTTGTTGCCTGACTTTAAGTCACCCATTTTTTTGGCAATATTGGTCATATCAAGTCAGTCTAGTTAGTCTTGAGTCTAGGTCTAAGTCATTATAAGCAGGCACTCTTTTCCAGATTTCCCTTCATTTGCCTTTTTGTTCTAAGTCGGGTGGGATGTTTTCATGGTCTCATTGTTTGGGTAAGTTTTAGCACCTAATTTGGCAAAGATTATGATCTTTCAATTAATGATCTTTTTAGCAGAGGAATGGTTGGTGATTTTAGTTTCCAAGCATTCAGAAAGTCTTAGAATGAAGTTCTTCATATGGCACATTGACAAAGGTGGCATTGGAAGATTCAGATTCTATTCCTTGTAAAGAAATGCATATGTCTTAGTTTTCAATAGTAGAGTATGAACATTCATAGACTGGATCACATCCAAGTTTATAGCTTTGGGTGAAGTTCAAATAATGGTGCTTTGTCCTATGTTGAAGTCTCATCAAGTCACAAAAGAATTAACTCTGATTATGAGGGAGTCGTGTCTTTTCAAGGCTATACTTGCTGCAAAGGGATTTTAGTTATTTGCAATTATAATTTCAAATTGGATCTAGGCATGCAATATAAGGTAAAGAAACATTTAGCAATTTGTGGAGAAAGGTTGTGATCGATGCTGTAAGCAATGATGATTTGATCCAAATTGTAAAAGTGAACTTTCTGGTCTTAGGACGCGTTGCTCCTAAATTGATAGACACCCTAGAAATGGTGATTTCGATCAATACATCAACCACCTCAACTTTTGAATTCAGTGGTTTTACTTTAGTCTATTCTGGGAATCGGTTCTCAACAAGGGAACTCATGAAATGGTGTAAACGAATTGCAGATTTAGATTTGGGTTTTGATAGGGATGTTTTGCAATGCCATACACATGAATGTATCTTTAATGAGGCAGTGGATATCTTTACTCCTTCGATAGTTTGCAAGGAAAGTAGGCATATTTTAATGAAAAGAATTGCAAAAATTTGGAATATATCTCTTTCACAAGCAAAATATTTAGACCAACTAAATAGACTTTAGATCCAGCTTTTAAAATCTATGCTTCAAGTTGGACATGTTTCTCTACTTCAGCGGTAGATTAAAAAAAAATTAGGAACATGCTTTTGCAAATATCGAGAATACATTGTGTAACTTGGAGCTAGCATGTGTTGTGAAGCATAACGAGCTTGTTCTTCTAGTTGGTGAGATTAGTACTAGGAAAACTACTCTTGTGCAACATTTAGCTACAAAGCTCGGTGTACCTCTAATAGTTTTGAAGCCTTATCAAATACGAATGACACACGCTCTTCTTGTTCACTATGGTTTTCATAAAGAAATGCAAGTTCTTAAGCCATATCCTGCTAGAGATAGAGACCTCTGTCGGTTCCATGCAGACGACTATATAGCATTTTTGAGAAGAAAAATGCCAGAGACAACACAAGACCAACTGAAGTTATTGAAAAGGTTTAATGTTGGAGATGATTGTCCTGTATTTGATGGGTTGTATCAATTTTTCCAAACTTATGCTAGTGGTTTTGTTGGTGGTGTTGTCAAAGTTAATCATAAACAATGTGACATTGCAATAAATTGGGCTGGTGGTCTTCATCATGCAAAAAATAAATTAAAAAAAAGTGAAGCATCTGGATTTTACTATGTGAATGACATTGGTATGTCCATCTTGGAGCTACTGAAATAACACAATCATATTTTGTATGTTGATATTGACATTCACCATGGTGATGGAGTCGAAAAAGCTTTCTACACGATAGATAGGGTAATGACTATCTCATTTCACAAATTTGGAGAAATCCGGTGCTATGTTCTTTGAATATTTGTTCTTGCTATTCCTAGTTGCCACCTCTTCAATATATCATTCAATTAAATTAGCACTCTTCAATACAGATGAAATGAAGAGGCTCCAAAAGCAATAAAAAAGAAGAGCATTCAAGCTAGTGATAACTTCTCCTTATCCAGCATCCTACAAATGGCAGGCTATTATGGTTTTCTTGAAAACCCAAAGGTTCCTCTGGTGAAATGTGAATTACACATTTGGGAGATTGACGGGATGCATAATGATAGGTCTATTAATCAGTTCCCTCTACTTTCAGATTGAATTTGATGATGTATATGGCCTTACATCCTGAACACTCTACATCTGTATGCAAATCATTCTCATTGGTGTTGTTTTAGCCAACAATGTCACACCTTAGATTGGTACTGATCGTTTGGTCTATTTCAAGGAAAAAAAGAGCCGGGATGTATGCACCCATCTTCCATCCCTTATCTTGGGCTCTTGCAGAGATCCCATATTTCCTAATTACAACTTTTTTAATTGTATTAATAGGCAACAGCATGGCAGGATTGATAGTTGATAACATTTACAATTTCATTCTCTACTGGATATGTCTCTTCATCTTCACCGTCTTAGTCACTTACTTTGGCATGATGCTCACATTGCTTCTCCTTATATTATGAGACAAATAATCTTGAGTATCTAGAATATATATAAGATATTAATACTCAATCTTGATTATTAAAATTTGCAACCACGACAGTTAGATGCCACATGCCCGCGAAATATCATAAGGATATCTTAGCTTACAAGATAATGTATTATATTGATAATATGGTAAATCAAGAATAATGTATGCCTATGTGTCCATAAAGAATTATCATGTGGCAAGAATTATGAGTTACATTTTCTTATTCCTTGGGGAGGTATCAAAGTTAAAGGGAGCAGTTTTCTCCCAAGAATCAATTACAAACTAAACAGTTATAGAACCAAAGAGGTAGAGGAACTGGATGGTCATGGAAGAATCAATCAATCACTTGAGAGATTATTTATTGCAGATCTTTTGGAGGGAATAGGGGTTCTACTTTTTCTACATACAGTCAGAGAGATGGAGTAGGGAGAGGAGCACATTTAATTTCTGTAATTTTCATTTCTTGCATTGGGAGGGGGGTTTTCTATTCCATTTTTGTAATAGATTTGATACTAATTTGTAAGTAATAATGATCAAAGCATCATTATTTGCTATGTTCATAATAAAGAGAGATCTTTTGTTAAATCAGAGAGTTTAAAAGGGGTTTTTCTGATTATTTGCAATCAAAGAGTTGCATTAATTGATTTTGGGCATTATCTTACACCTTAGAATTGGATAACAAATGTGTTGTGGATAAGAAGTGTTTGTAGCCATTTCTATTACAGGAACCAAAATAGATGACCTTCTGTTCTAATTTCATTTACATTACATTTGCATTTGTAGTTATTGAAATCATATTGCATCACCAATGCCCAGGAGTCATAAGATGTGTGAGTTCTCGAAGTTGGCTAGGTTTAGGATCTAAATTTTGCCTGAGTTAATCTTGCCTAGGATTGACTTGGTTTTCCTCTTTCATTCTCGGGTTAAGAACGCACCTAGTTAGTTTAGGCAATAAAAAAAATTCATTGCATATCATTTCATAAGGGAGTTGTACCTTCCAATTCAGAGGAAATCTATCAATCTCATGATAGATTATCCAATTGTTGGCATCTAATTGTTCTTTCAGATTTGGGCATTTTGAGATTTTATTTAAAAAGACAATCTGTTTACCAACAGGTGTACAATAAGGCTTCATATTTTTCATCCTTCTTGGAAAGTGCATCGGCCACAATATTTTCCTTCCCTTTCTTATATATAATTTAAAAGTCATATCCCAACATTTTAGGGACCCATTTTGTTGTTCTTCTAACAATAGTCTTTGTTCCAAAAAATATTTTAGGCTATCATGATCTATCTTAACCTTGAAGTGTCGACCCATTAAATAAGGCCTCCATTTTTTAACTACATTAGGGATTACTAGCATTTTCTTCTCATAAATAGGTTTGAGTTGATTTTTACCTTTTAATTAATGACTCTCAAAAGTAATTGGTTGACCTTCTTGCATGAGAACTACTCCTATCCCATTTCTAGAAGCATCACATTCCACAATGAATTCCTTGGACAAGTCTGGAGTGGCAAGCACTGGATTTGTACACATAGCCTTCTTCAATTGCTCAAATGATACATTAGCAAATTCATTCCAATAAAAAGAATCCTTCTTCAATAGAGTGATAAGGGGTGTTGCTATATGACCATAATTCTTCACAAATCTTCTATAGTACCCTATCAATCCCAAGAAACCCCTTAGCTTCTTAATAGTTTTTAGAATAGGCCATTTCATGATAGCCTTAATATCGTTAGGGTCCACCTTTACTCCTTCATGTGAAACTATGTGTCCCAAATACTCCACCTCCTTAAGACCAAAAGCACACTTGGATGACTTAGCATAGAGTTGATGATCTTCAAGTAATTGTAATTCTTGATCTACATGTTGCAAATGTTCTTCCCAAGTGTTCCTATAAATTAATATATCATCAAAAATCACTAACACAAACTTTCTCAAGAACTTCTTAAAAATGGAATTCATCAAACTTTGGAATGTAGATGGTGCATTGCTAAGATTGAATGACATTACCAAAAATTCATATTGACCCTCATGAGTTTGAAATGTTATCTTACAAATATCTTCCTCCTTAATCTAAATTTGGTGATAACCTGATCTAAGATCTAACTTGGTAAAATACATAGCTCCATTTAATTCATCTAGAAGATTATCAATGAGTGGAATAGGAAAATTATCTTTAATGGTGTACTTTTTAAGCACTCTATAATCTAGACACATGCACCAAGTTTCATCCTTCTTATGCACCATCACAATAGGTGAGGAGTAAGCATTTTGGATATGCCTGATAATTCTTGCCTCTAGCATTTCCTCAACAATTTTTTCTATCTCACTTTTTTGTATGTGTAAGTACCTATAAGGCCTGATGTTTGGTGGTTGGATCCCTTGAACTAGTTGTATGGCATGGTCATGATCCCTCTAAGGAAGAAGTCCTTTAGGCATATCTCCAAGAATCAATGAGTGATGATCAATTATTTCTTGTAAATCTAGATGAGTAAGAGCATTAGATTGAGAGACTTCTAATGAACATAGTTGGGCCACAAATCCATCCACACCTTTCTTAAGAAAATTTTGCATTTGATGAGAGCTTACCATCTATGGGGATTTTTCCTTCAATCCCCTTAGCTCCACTACATTTCCTTTTGATTGAAATCACATGAGTACTTATTAGAAGTTCATCTCAATTATTCCCAATGTAGTAAGCCATTGTACTCCCAAAATAATATTCAATACACTCATGGATATCACATACATTGGGGTATCAAGTTGATAATCTCCCATGGATAATTTGATGCTATGAAACTTCCCTAAACAACTAACTATGCCCCCATTTGCAATCAAAACCTGAAACTTTAGGACTGGATATGTAAAATAATTTACAAGAGTTGCCAACTTTTTGTTGATGAAATTATGAGTACTACCTAAGTTGATCAACACTGTAACTTTCTAATTCTTTAAGAAACCCACCACCTTGAGAGTTTGTGGTGCACTGAAACCTAAAAATGCATGACAAGAAATGATTGGTTGAGAATCATGTGATTCCTCACCTGACTCCCTATCCTCTTTTGATATGGGATCATCCTCTTCTTCCTAACTTGGAACTTCAATATAGAACAATTTATTTTCACTACATTTATGTCCATGACTATATTTTCTATCACATTTGAAACACAACCCTTTTGCTCTTTTCTCCTCAATTTTTTGTGAAGTCAACCTAGTAGGTTGAGGAAGAGAAGGTGTTGAATATCCTTTTTTCTCTTGTCACATTAGCCCCTTACTTTCTAGGAATAAATAACTTCTCCTCTACCCTACATGACAATATAAAAGACTCATTTATTAAGCTAGGACAAAACATGCCTACCTCATGTTGAAAAAGATCCTTTAGACCACCCAAGAATAAATCATTCAAGTTCTCTATAATTGTATCCATTCTTAAGGATAGATTTTTGAATTTTTGAATATAATCCTTAATTGATCCTGTTTGTTGAAGCTTAGCAAGTTGGCTAAAGAATTTTTCCATCACACTATTTCTAAATTGTGCTTGGAGTTCTTCTATAAAAATTGACCATGATATAGTGAGACCCTTTTTCCTCCTATGAGTATAAAGCCAATGGTACCAAATGAATTGATCTGATTCTAGATATAAGGAAGCCATCATGACCTTTTGTCCATATGGGACTCGATGTACTTCAAAAAAATTCTCCATTTGATTTATCCATGTTAGAGGATCCTTGACATCAAATTTGTGCATATCCACCTTTGGAAAAAAAATTCCTAGATCCCATAAGATTATTAAAATTTGTCATTATTAGTCAACTTGAAGGTTTTACCTTGATTTCTTGAGAGCTCCTTCCTTGTTTCATTCATATAAGTGCTTAACATGCTTTGTAAATCTAATATATCTCATCATAGGTCACATATATCCCTCTTAACCTCTTATTTTAACTTACTAAGTTCCTAATTGCTAGTGCTTCCCAATCTTGATTAGAGGATTTCCCCAGTGTGGTAGTATTCTTTTTGCCTCTTGTTGAAGGTCCCATCATGTTGGAAACCAATATTTTTGAAATAAATCACATAAATGAAATGTAAATTCTTTGATTTACTTATTTATTTTTTATTGTAACTTACTAGGGCCAAGATACCCTTACTCAAAAAAAATCCCCAAAAAATTAGCAAATTTGTGCCTTGAGAGAGAATTTTCCTAATTTTGCAAGATCTTGCTTTCTTTTTTTCAATTTATCCAAGCTTGAAATTTAGGCTCCTCTACTATGTATTAAAAAACCCAATACAAGTTATACTCCAATCCATCCAAATGTGAGAGATATGAAGATCTCGATAAATTGTGTAGAAATAGTAATTTTGTAATAATTTTCTCACATTTTCTCCAATTCCTTTAACTTTTATACTATAGCTTCTTTAATATGGTCTTCAAAAATCTTTTAAAAATCTTTTAAAAATTTGCTAAAATCTGAAAGTTATGCTCTTCCCAAAATCATCCCAATATTGAGAAAAATTCTTGCCTCTATGGTGCCAAGATCATGCTCTGATACAACTTGTAATGAAATAACTTGCACAATAGAAGAAATAATATGAAATATTATATAAATAGTTGATAATAACTAAGAGTAATAGGCCACTTTGAGGGGGCAACCTCCAAATATCTCTAATGATAATGCACTTCACAATATGATGTTGAAATAAAACTCATAACCTCCTATATATACCTAATTATGCTTAGGTTGAATAGACACAACCCCACATAACACCTACACTGACCTACCTACATAAATAATAATAATATAATGATAACATGGCTTAATTAAGGATTAAGATAGCCACAAGTTGACTATTCATAACCCTATATGCCAATATTAAGGGCGTAGCACTATCAAATCCCTAGGAGAAAAATCTTTGGAAGGTGTACCACTTTTCAGTGGAATGATGAATATTGATGTAGTTATGGACTAGATAGATGGAATGGAGAATCATTTTGAGTGTAAGGGAATATTAGAGGCACAAAAGGTTAAATTTTCTAAGTCAAGGCTTAGAGGTTGAGCTCTTACATGGTGGAAATATGTACAAGATGAAAGAATCAGCATAGGTAAGAGTCCTATAGCTAACTAGAAGGCCATGTTCACTAAGAAGAATGAAAAATTTCTACCTAAAGACTTTGAAATTCAGCTCCACAAAAGAAGACAAGGGATTAAGTAAAAAGACCTACATGTGACCTCTTACACTAAATAATTTCAAAGGTTATGTCTAAGATCCAAACAACAACAACAAGAGCCAATAAAAGTGGCAAGATATCTAGGTGGCTTGAAGTGGAACATCTAAGAGGAGCTCAATTTGTGGGCACCTAACATAGTTTGAAGATGCCGTCAACTAGCTCTAAAGGTAGAGGAAAAGAAAAAAAGGAAAGGAGATTCTAATTTCAAGGATAGAGGAAAGGCCAGAAATCAAAGAGGGCAAAGAGGAGGCTACCAGGATAGAGGTAGTGAATAAATAATCAAGGTGAGAGAAAGTTCACAAAACAAGCTAGTGATAACTCCTCAAGAGGATGTTACAATAGAGGGAGAGGAAACCAAGGAGGATCAAATAGAGGGAGAGGATTAGATAGATCTAATTCATACTTTTCAAGTATGAAATGTTACAATTCCTATAGATGCCCAAAGAAGCCTTCTTCCTCAAATCAAGACAAAAAAATGACATATGTGCAAGAGGATTGGAGCAAAGAATCTAAAGTAGACCACACTGAATCTAAAAAAGGAAAGAATCTCATGTTTAGCAGAGTGTTAATTAAGCAACCAGTTCCTAATAAACCTAAATATAGGAGGGCATTGTTTAGGATAAAAAGAAAAATCCTAGGAAAAGTATGCAAAGTGGTGGTAGATTTTGGTTCTACTAATAATATACTATCAAAGGAGGTTGTTACTAAGTTTAAATTGTAGAAGATACCTCATGGAAACCCTTTCAAGGTTACTTGTCTTAACAAGGGACAAAACATCTTGGTGAATGAGCAAGCCTAGGTGGAATTCTCCATAGTAGGACACAAGGACAAACTATTGTGTGATGTTTTTCCTATGGATTCTTGTCATCTTTTGCTAGGTAGGCCTTGGGAATTTGATAGGGAAGTTCTATATGATGGTAGGGAAAATTCCATAACTTTTAAGAAGGGAGGAAAGACCTTCAAAATTTAGTCCTTATTGGAAGCGGAGGAAATACAAGCAAAAGTGCCTGGTGTGCTATTTTGTAGTGGGAAAGAGTTTGTTAAAGACCTCAAGGATGAGGAATGTCAAAGTTTTGTAGTAGTGTTGAAGTCTAGAGCAAAGGAGAATGTAACCAAGGAACCCTTACCAATTGAAGTCTAAACATTGCTTGAAAAGTACAAGGACATAGTGAGTGATGGTACTCCAGCTACTCTACCTCCTAGGAGAGTTATAAGTCATGAAATTGACTTTATTCTAGGTGCTTCCTTGCCTAATAAAGCAGCATACAAGTTGACTCTAGATTAGAACTTAGAAGTGGTGAGACAAGTTCAAGAATTGATGGGTCAAGGCTTGATACAAAAGAGAATAAGCCCATGTGTAGTTCTTGTTGTGTTGACATCTAAAAAAGGAGGCAAATTACAAGAGCCATCAATAGGATTACAATCAAGTATAGGTTTTCCATACCTAGGATTGAAGACCTTATGGATTATCTTAGAGGAGCTAAGTACTTCACTAAGCTAGACTTGAAGAGTGGGTATCACCAAATCAGATAAAGGAGGGGGATGAATGGAAAACAACATTTAAGACTACTAATGGTCTTTATGAATGGCTTGTAATGCCATTTGGTCTTTCCAATGCTCCTAGATTATTCATGGGGCTCATGAATGAAGTACTCAAGGACTTCAAAGGAAGATTTGTAGCTTTATATCTATATGACATACTTATTTCAAGAAGACTAGATAAGAGCATATCAAGCATTGAGGCAGTTTTGAAGAGGCTTCATGAGAAGAAGCTAGTCATAAACCTTGACAAGTGTGACTTCTTGAAGGAAGAACTTATATACCTAGGCTTTGTGTTTTCTCAAGGCACACTAAAGATGGACAAGGAGAATGTTTCTACTCTACTAGATTGGTCAACACCTACCACATCTACTTAATTAAGAAGTTTTCATGGGTTTTCTCAATTCTATAGGAAATTCATTAAGAATTTTAGTGGTATTTGTGCACCTTTATTCGATACCACAAAGGGTGGAGTCAAGTCTAAGTTTAAGTGGACCTTACAAGCTGAAAAGTCATTTGAAATGTTAAAGAAACAAGTAGCTACTCAACATCTCCTAAAATTACCTAGTTTTGAGAAATTATTCACCTTAGAATGTGATGCAAGTAGCTTAGTAGCAGGTGGTGTTTTGAGTCAAGAAGGTAGACCAATGGGTTTTTATAGTGAGAAGCTTAATGAGGCTAAGAAGAAGTATTCATCCTATGACTTAGAACTCTATGCCTTAGTTCAGTGTCTTAAGAAGTGGAGACAATATCTATTGCCCAAAGAATTTATTATATTTAGAGATAATCAAGCTCTTAGATACATCAACACTCAAGAGAAGCTGAGAAATATACACTTGAAGTGGATGGAGTATTTGCAAGTTTTTACTTTTGCAATCAAGCACAAGAAGGGGTAGTTAAACAAAGTGACAGATGCACTAAGTAGGAGGATCATGATAGTCTAAGAGATTCAACTCTGAAGCATTGGAATAGAGAGTTTTCAAAATCTTTACAAAGAAGATGAGGACTTTTCTGAAGCCTACAAGGTATGTATGGATTTTGAGAATCATATTCATAGCAAATTTTCAGAATATACCTTGCAAAATGGGTTGCTATTCAAGGGTAATCAGTTATGTGTACCAAGGGGTACCATGAGAGAGAATCTAATACAAGAAAAGCATAATGGCAGCCTAAGTGGTCATTTTGGTATCAAAAAAGTGTAGAACTAGTGCAAAGGTTCTATTATTGGCCAAAATTAGCAAGGGATGTAACCAAGTATGTGGAGCAGTGCATGGTGTACATGAAAGCCAAAGGAGGAATCAATAATGCAGGTCTATATCAAACTTTACCAATTCCAAATAGGCCTTGGTATTTTGTAAGTATGGAATTTTTTGTAGGTTTACCCAAAACCAAGCAAGGGTATGATAGCATTTATGTTTTTGTTGATAGATTCAACAAAATGGGGCATTTCATTCCATGTAGAAAAACTAATGATGCAAGTTACATTGCGCATCTATTTTTCAAGGAGGTTGTATATATTCATGGATTCCCATTAAGCATTATATCAGATAGGGATGTTAAATTTATGATCCATTTTGGAAAACCTTATGGAAAAAGCATGGTACAAACATGTCATTTGGTTCAGCTTACCATCCCCAAACTAATGATCAAACTAAAGTGGTTAATAGGACCTCTAGGAGCCTTCTAAAGTTCCTACCTAAGGAATATGGTCAAAGTTGGGATGTTATCATTTCACAAGTAGAGTATACCTATAACGATAGCAAGAATAGGACCATCGAAAAGAATCCTTTTGAGATAGTTTATGGAATGCAACCAAGGGGTGTATGTGAATTGAGGAATCTTGGTGATATGGATCAAATAAGTGGTCAAGCTAAAGACTTTTTTTCAAACCATGAAGGATATTAAAGAGCAAGTCAAGAAGGCCATCCAAGATAACACTCAAGAACTCAAGGCCAAAGTGGATGAAAAGAGGACAAATGTTCAGTTTGTTGTTGGTGACTATGTAATGGTCCATTTGAATACAACAAGGCTTCAAAAAGGGGTATCTACCAAGCTACAAATGAAGAGAGTAGGCCTTTGCAAAATCTTGGCAAAGTATGGATCAAATTCATATAAGGTAGATTTACCTTTAGATTCAGGCATATCCCCTATTTTCAATGTGCAAGACTTGGTGGCATACAAAGTGTAAGAAAACTTGCAACAAAGAATATAACCATTTCTACATAACCTATAATATATCTGAAATAAACATGAAATTGAAATCCACATGCAAGAGAATAGAAAACATACCCACAAAAATGTGATACAAGATACACCCTTAGAAACCCTCATTGGGGGAAAAACCTAGCCTCCAAAAGCATCCATCACCATGTATTATTCAATAGAAACCATGATTTCAATATAACCATGGAAGCCTTCAAAGCTATGGCCACTACTACGCAATCCATGTGAACAAGCATGGATCCACACATCCCATGCCATGCTTCCAACCTTCACAAATGTTCCCTTGGTTAACCTGTCAAGCCTTTTCTCACTCTTTCCTTCTGTCGTGTCACACCAAAAACTACCCTTTTGGCTATTTATATAGTAGCAAGTCCCACAAAACCACCAAGTGGTATTACATAAACCATGTGCTACCTAACCCATTGACCCCACATTTAATATTGGAAATTTAATTATTTTTCCACTATTAAATGATTACATCAAATATTATCACAATTTTACAATACAACTCATTGAGTATATCCCATGGGAATCTTTACATGTTGTATGCACATCCAGGTGCAATATTACATAATAAAAATAAAATAATACAATATAACAATATTATGCAATGTGTGCAACACCCATTATCTCACCAATCTCCCACTTATTGTATATTGCATAGGGTGAATTTATAGCCACATAAATGAACAAGGGAACAATCCCTCCTAGTACATCCACCATCATAGATCAAAGTACACAATGTGCTCCATCCTGGTACTTACAAAAAAAAAAAGTATCCAGCATCTCAAACATGAATGATCTCACCTCCTATTATGTGACTGCTACTAGACATACATAGAAGCCATCCAAAGAAAAATCCACCCAACTTGTCACATTAGAAGGTCATAAAATCTTGTACCAACTGAAATGCCAAGCACAAAAAACCTGATCCAAAGGTAATCATATGTATCCATAGTTGTCCAAATATATCCATAGCTGAAATAGCACCCAAAAAAAGTGCCAAACCCATCCAACTATCCATAACTCCAAAGGTATACCAAGTGAATCTCACATCATCAACATATCCAATCTATAACTTACAATCACAAGCCTCAAGAGCAATACCTGCCATATATATACCAAGAAGCTCCCACTACAAAAATATAATGTCAAATTTATAACCAATCGACTCACAACATTTCAAAGAATTGAATCCATGTAGTCTCAAGGATACCCACAATACATAAACCAATAACCTGTAAGAACAAATCTCATAAAAAATCTCCAACAATCTCCCAAGCTCTCCACAACTAATAGAGGAAAGAGATAAAGGAATAACCATGTCATCTCTCACATGACATACACGAACATAAACTAGTGATCACAATCTCTAACCAATCTCAAATCGAACGTAAGAAAAATAGAACATCCAAGAAGATAACCAAGACCAAAGAGAAACCATGCAAATCATAACCTATATCATGTCCTTCTACGCACACCTCTAGATGTAAACTGTGCAAGTATGATCTCCTCCATAAAAAACCCCAACCAAGAAGCCTCAATAATACCAAAACCATACCATATAACTAATCATGGATGTAAGACTCTCAGAAGAAGATCAAACTCATAAACCATTCCTAACTCAAAGAATAACCATTTCTAAACCAAGGAATATGCCCAATATAAAACCATCTCCCAAACTTAACCAACATAACAACATATGAAAATGGAGATAACCAATGCTAAACCATCTCCCAAATGAACCCTCAAAAACTAACTCATGTACCATAACTCAAGATCCATATCCATGAAAGACAAGCATAAATATAATGCACCTAAGAGAAATAATGAGTTATACCTCTCGAGTAGAAAACTGTGGAATACACCAAGAGTGGGGAATGTGAATTCTCACCAAGATATAAAAGTCTCCAACCAAGACTTATCTAAGAACAATCTCCTCTCAAGTCCATATCAGGTGAATGCCCCTCAAACTCTCTTGTTGAAACCATTAATCATTGCAACAAATACTTCTCTAATCCAAGAGAAATCAACATCACCACCATCTCTAAGTATCCATGAGCACCTATAACCAATCAATCCATGACAACTCCACATGCAACATAGCAATATCATGAATTATCCAACTTATGATCAATGTACTCAATACCAAGAAAATAAACCAAGATCATTGTCAAAGTTCCAACCATGGCCTCAAGAACATAAGCATGAAAACATGATCTTACCATGTCAAAAGAGACGACATGCTCGATATGAACATACTATAACATGTCAAAATTTTGAACGTGTATTAAGAGTATATAATGACATAAAAATGAAACCATCCAAACACCAAGGTTAACATGTCAAATGAAAGCATAAACCACACCTTTACCAAGAAACCCATGTGTTCTCAAGATGCAACCATCTCCACATACCATGAAGAACCATCTCCACACACCATGAGGATAACCAAGAACCTCATGAGTCCTCAAGATCTAACCATCTTCACACACCATGAAGATAATAAGTGCACCATACAAATTTTTAAAATGTTTTTGCAACAATAGGATCTAAGAAAAACCTCCAACATCTGTAAACACTCAAAAAATATATCAATGCCAAAAAACTCCAACTCAACTGTGGTATTGAGTAACCCATCGTATCATAAAATACATCTTCTATATGAAGATCCTCGAGGTCTACACTCACACAACAAAAGTGTCAGCACCAATTGAAACCAAGATCTCCAAACCATGAAGATACAAACCAAACCATGAGATAATCTTGTACTGTCACCTCATCACTATCACAAGCTCCCACTAAACTATATATCTAAGCTATCCATGACATCATGATAAAAAAACCACCCTCTAACCATGATAATCAATCAAGGCATCAAACCATCAAGGAACTCAAAGTGTACATCATGAGCTCCTTAAAAGAAACCAAATAACCATGATCCTCAACCAAGAAGATATACCACCATAACCAAATTAGGAATCCAAAATAATGAACATCAAGGATGAACCTATATATCCAATCATATCATGAAAAAATTTATGACACTATGATCACATCCATGAACCAAGCAACTAACTCTCAAAGTGTCCAACCTGTCAGCATAAAATAGTCAACCACAATCCTCCACCATGATTATACCTAGTAACAACATATCATCTTGTCTACATGAAGAAAAATTAGAAAATCTTGTGATTTAGAGCATATACAACCCAAATCAAAGCCACCAATATTAATATGCATCAATAATGAAAGATCAATGGGAAAAGATAACCCATAACCAAGTTATAAATGTAACCTGTAAGTATAGAACGTTTACAACATTGCATAACTTGTAGACACAATAAGTTATCATACATATCCAAACCAAACACCGATAACTATATCATCATGAGACAAATGTAAAATATGAACTGAGTATAAAATGACATCAAATCTTAAATCTCCAAACATACAATGTCATAAACTCACAATGCTACAATAGTCAATATATATCATAAACTATTTAGATTAATATATCACCAAACAAATCATGCCAAACTTGCACCAAATCTAAACCATTGTGTAGGTCTTTCTAAGAGATTTCCATTGACTACTTGAAGTCCAAAATCCAACTCCGTATGCCCAAGTTATGCCCTAATCTATGCTCAAAATAAATAACATCTGACTTTTGGGCTCTTAAAAACCTGATAAAATGTCAAAATTATAGAACCAAACCTACACCAAGTTGTAGTACTTTGAATTAGCTTTTCAATGCCTATAAGAAGTCTGAAATCTAATATCTTGACATAAATTTATGCTTGTTTTACTAAGATAGTATTTTTACCATTTTCATTGCAATTTTTATTTTTTGATGAAAATTCTGACAGGCATCACAAGTTGAAACTTAAAAACTCTTTCATTTCCTCTGAATATGACCAAAATAGGGCATATTATATATCAAAGTTTATGGAAACATCAACCTAAATCTAATGGTGAGGTTTATTTTTACCCAGGAGGTCATTTTTGCAAGCTCCTCTTAAAACCCTCATTTAAATGAAACATCTGAAAAATCCATTTGACCAACAATTTCACATGCCTAAAATCTACCAATATATCATCATAACAACAAACCCAAAACCCTTAGATCTGTAATAAACAACTCATATATCTTGCTCTTTCTTTTATCCTCTCATGCATTCCCATGGATTCAATCTAGGGTTACAACAACACAACCATAGCTCTAATAGCACTTATAAAAAAATTGCAACAAAGAATATAACTGTTTCTACATAACCCATAATATGTCTAAAATAAACATGCAATTGAAATCCACATGTAAGAGAATAGATAGCATACCCACAAAAATGTGACACAAGATATACCTTGGGAAACCATCATTGAGGGAAAAACCTAGCCTCCAAAAGCATCCATCACCATGCATTATTCAGTAAAAAACACCATTGCAATACAACCATGGAAGCCTTCAAAGCCATAGCCACTTCCAAGTAATCCATGAGAACAAGCATGAATTTCACACATCCCATGCCATGCTTCCAACCTTCAAAAATGCTCCCTTGGCTAATTGGTCAAGCCTTTTCTCTTGTCACACCAACAACTACCTTTGTGGCTGCTTATATAGTAGTAAGTCCCACAAAACCACCAAGTGGTATTACATAAACCATGTGCTACCTAACCCATTAACCCCACATTTAATGTTGAAAATTTAATTCTTTTCCCCGATATTATATAATTACATCAACTATTATCACAATGTTATAATACAACTCATTGAGTATATCCCATGAGAATCTTTACATGTTGCACATCCATCTAGGTGCAACATTACATAATAAATATAAAATAATTCAATACAACAATATTATGCAATGTGTGCAACACCCATTATCTCAACACAAATGTACCTTCTTAGATCAGTCCAAATGTTCATGTTGACCTTGAACTCGCTACAACACCAAGCATGAACAAGAACCTTTCAATGTTTTATAAGATGGACAACAATTGTTCAAAATCAAAAATCCCTTTTCCCTATTGGATGACAATTAAAAGAATTAAAGCTAGTTTGGGTCATTAGTTGACATTATGACTCTGGGAGAAAGAGCACGATGGATCTCAAGGATCGAAGGCCCATGTGCATTCAGAAGGAAACACAAAAAATTCTATTTTCTTGTAGGGTTTCATTTTGGCTATCTTGTTTCAGACATTGCAAGCCCTTAATCACAATAGATGCAAATCTTGGTGGAGCCCCTTTGCCTTCTCTACCTCTGTTTCCTTGGCCAGTAATGCTGCAGTTGACTACAAATTCTAGGGACACTTAAGTTGCTTGAAATATTAAATAAAGTAATTGGAAATTGCAACCGCTGTAAAAAAATTGGAAAAAGTAGATGCCTAGCCTAGAGATGGAAACAACCAGTTATTGCACAAACTAAATATCTATGTTGAGTTCCCTTCCCCAAAATTTCAAATACCTTTCTTGAAATTTTCTTGAAAAACCACTTTTTTTTTTTCCAACCAATGTCCAAAATTGCTGAAATATAAGATAAGACAGTGACATTGACTGTGACTAGGGAGGCAGGACAAGAATAGAGTCAAAGTGGAAGAGCAGTGTAAAGTTGGAAGCAGAGAAAATGTTAGACTCAAGGGTGAAGAAGTATACAAGGCAAAAGGTGTATATGGAACATCTCATTCAATGGAAGGGAAAGCCAATTTCAGAGGCTACTTGGGTTGCTGAGACAGAGTTCAAAAAGGTTGGAATACCCCTAAACATGTTGCCATCAGGTGTGACTTAGTTTTTTTTTATGGGGGGAGTATGGTGCAGGAGCACCTAGGTGGGCTAAGGGTAGACCTAGGGCTTCTTTGTTAATTTTGGCTTTTAGTGATGCTAGCCACATCACTAGAGTAATAATATGACCAACTTGGTCCTAGGGTGAGGTTGAATAGGTTTGAAGAGCCCCACAATGCATTATTGCTCCTAATTGCTCAAAAAGTGCTCATTTGGCTCAATAGGGCATTTTTTAGTTTTGAGGGAAAAATAGGGAAAGAGAGTGTTTTAGAGCCCTTATTAGGTGTTTTGGATCCATCTTAGGATTTTTAGAAAGTTTGGTAGAAAGTAGAGCAGGTTTGGGTAAACAATTTGCAAAAATTGCTCTTTTCCTCTAAAGTTGTCATTGACAACTTTTGCAACTTTTATGCAAGAAGAACAACTTATTCATGGGAATTCTTCAACCAAATTAGCTAGTTGTAACCATAAATTCCAAGTCTATTTAAGACCAAATCAAACTTGTTCCAAGGGTTGGAAGTATTAGAAAGGACAATGTACATATTGAAATCAGCAATTCCAAATATACGACAATTTATTTGTTTTGAGAGTTTCAATGCTTTGTATGGATTATATTTAGGGTTTTCCATGTTGTAAGTATTATTGGAGATTTTATTTCATTTCTATTTTTAGTTTGTGTGTTGTTTCAGAGAGTTTTGTGTGTCCAAATAAATTATTTTGTGAGTTAGCAATTCGCTATTTTGAACAGGGCAGTTAGCACAAAATGGGGTCTTAGGGCCATCTCCCAATGTATGAAATGTATGGCCCTTTGGGACTCAAAACTAGATTCATTTTAAATTATTTACAAAAAAGGAAATCTCATGGGAAGCAAAACACACATTTTTAGTGTGATGCCCTAGGCAAGCAAACCATGTTTGGTTAGGGATCACAAATCTAAAAAAGAGAATTTGGAGTGGATTGAAAGGTCTAATTCTTCAATCCAAGAATGTGGTAAGTAGATGGTGAGGGATGATTCCAATCCAGAGGAGTCTTGGTAAGGACTTTTAGGAGGTTTAAAACCTAAACAACACCAAAACCCTTGAAACCCTTAAATTAAGCCTAGAATTTTTCTTGGGCTATATGGACAAGTTGGAGGCTTAAGAATACAAAAACATTCAAGTATTCAAAAAATGGTATCTAGAAAGGTGATTTATTTTGGTCCTTTTTAAGGTATTTTTCAATACATTTTAGTTTTAATGCATTTGGAGGGCTAATTCTTGTAGCTTTTTTCCAAGCAACTAAGTACAAATTGACCTATGGATAGTAACTCAAATAGGGTAATGCACTTTTTTTGGGTTTGGTATGTTGTGACCTAAGGTGTGCCTAGGTATCCATTTCATCATATGGGAGATTGGATCAGCATTGGGGTTATATTTGTGTATTTGTGAAGTTATGAGCAAGCTTGTACTAATTAGTTGATGTGCACTAGTTGAAGGAGTAGGATCTCTTTGATAGAATCTTCAAAGGCATAGGGTGTGATAGGAACCCTATTTAGTCAAGTAAATGACCTAGTGGAGACCCTAAAGAGCTTGGGGTTTGAGAGCAAGATTGGTTGTCACATCAACATGTGGCAAGTTTTGTTAGACAACCATTAACTAGAATGTTGTGAACACCATATCAAGATAAAAATCATAAATGCCAGACTAACAATTATAATTAATAAATTCCATTTCTAGTTGTATATGCTACTTTAGTATGTTAGAAACACTAAATTAAAACAATCAAAAGCATTTTCATACTAATTTAACATAACTTCATGAGAGACAAAGTGAAGTCCTCAAATGAGAATATGAGCCATGGATAGGCTCTCTCAATGAGGATGATCACTTGATGTAGAGGTGTGTCTAATAGCTAAGATGGCTTGATTATGTAAGTATGCTCAAATGCTCAAATGGGCTTCAATGAAGGATTTTTGATAGATTTTGGTGAATGGATTTGATGTAAAAATGGCTTCTCAAAATGGCATTATGGCTTTACTTTCTAGATTGTGTTAAAATGACTTGGGAGAGGATTCCTTAAATAGGCAAAGGGCTTGAGGGATCAAGGGCTGGGATGCAAGGATGGGAGAAATCTTATGGAAGGTTTAAATTGAATGAGAAAAGAGCACATGGATTGTGCTTCCTTACAACCAATCAGGGAGTGACACATGTCACAAGGTCATTGGTTAGAGCAAGAGGGGCTGAGGGGTCAACAAAGGAGGCTCAAAGCTCATAAAGACCCTCATAATGGCTTGTAAGAGCAATGAATGGGCTTGTAAGAGTCATTTATGGCTTTGTGGGCTTCATAAAGTTTTATGGTTGGGATATTTGTGAGAGAGTTGAGATATTTGACTTGGGTTGGATTAAGAAGTCTTAAGCTTGACTTAGAAATGTGCAAATGATTAAGGCTTGGATTAGGCTTAGGTTAAGATTAGATTAGGCTTGTTAGAGATGGGCAAGTGGATGGCATTTAATGAGGGTGGGTAAAGGAGGAGATATTTGTTGGCTTTGGCTTGGGTTAGCAAGTCTTAACCCATGTTTAGGGAATGTGACAAGGTTAGGGGGGGGATTAGGATTAGGGTCAAAGATAAGGATTGACATCTTCTAAAAGAGTCTAGGCTTTGGATGAGGATGAAGACTTTCTAGAAGAGTCTAAAACTTCCTAGGATGAGGATAAATAAGGTTTTTAGGAAATAAATAAAGTTTTATTTATTTCGAGGGTTTGGGTTGAGGAGATATTTATTAAAATATTTTTAATAAACATGAGGATTAATATTTAATCTTAATTAAATATTTTGAGTTGGGATTAGGGGTAGGAAACGATGGGATTAGCCTTTAATCAAAATTAAAGGAGGATTAGAAGATTTTGGAAGAGGTTAGTGGTCTTAAGGAAATTGGCCAAGTTTTGGGCAAAAAATAAATTATTTATTTATTTCAGGATTTTTGGTCAATTTATTAATTAAATAATTAATAAATAAGGAAATAATGTTTAAATAAGATTTAAACATTTTTGGGAGGGATTCCTTAATTAAATATTTTTAATTAAGATAAAGGCATTTAATGGCATAAAAATAAATTAATTAATTAAATAAATAATTAATTAATAAATGATGATGTCATCAGGGACTTTTTCATAAAATAAAAATACTTTATTTTCTAAAGGATTTTTTAGGTGTCTACACTAGCTAGCTTGGCAAGAACTTTGACATTAATATGAGTATATTACCCACACTTGAAAATTAATATAAATATGAAAACTAAAGATATGAAAGATCGCAAACAATTTAATGCAACTTCTATTAAACAGTCTCTTCAATTCCTCTTTCACTATTAAATTCTCAATTCTATTTTTGGTTCTCAATTCTAGTAGTTTGTAGAATTTCTTAGGTGCTTGGTGTAGTTTTGTTTTCTAATTTAGTTGGTTCTTAGTTTTCATAGTTTGCAGAATTTCTTAGGTGCTTCGTGTAGATTTGGTTTCTAGTTCAATTGGTTCTCAGTTTTGGTATTTTGCACTTGCAAAATTTTTGAGGTGTAGATTTGTAACTTGTTTTCTAGTTTCATCATGGATACACCAATTAGGTTGAGATATAGCAACATGGATCTATAAAAGCCCTTTTTGGGCATGATACCCGAGGATGTGCTTGCTATGGTTTGCAAGGATGATTCCAATGGACCTTTTTCTTTTTCTATTCTTTATTCATAGTCCTCGGTCACAAATTCTTAAGAAATGAGAAGAGGTATCATGTTTCCACATACATTACCTCCCACTTCCTTGGGTCTCTTGTTGACTTGAGAGGGGACCACCTAGATATTTTGATGCTTCTACGTAACATTTTTAAGAAAAAAATTTTAGAAGACGATGTCAAAATCCTTGTATTAGCCAAGCAATTACCATGCATTGGCATCCCCTTTGCAAACATAGCGGACAAGTGTTGGGAGAAAGACATATGGAACATTATACAAAAGCAACCCTTTCTGCAAGGCATGAATGAATGGCAATTGAATCACCATCAAAAGTGGGTGCGGCTTGGGATGGATTTTCTAAAAAAGTGATTGTTGTTGGATGACATCAACGACACTGACTTCACAAGGTTGCACAAGTTCAAGGACATAATAATCTTCAAGAGATTCCTCATGAAGGGGCGTGAACACCTTTTTGATTGAAGGCTTCAAACACTATTCCCTATTCCCTATTCCCTAATCCATGAACCCCTGTTCTAGCTTCCCAGTTCCCTATTTAATCAACCTATGCCCTTAGGAAAAAAATGTTTTTAGATGTTTTTTTTTTTGATAAAAACTATTAGTAATAGTATCTACTTTGGATTGGGCCTTGACAAGTTGCCCTTGCATATGAATTATGAAATAGTAAAATTAGGCTGATTTAATCAGGTATTTTTAATATTTAATTAGTTCAATTGTAATTGCTATAGAGTGATGAATCTTGATTTTCTCAAATGCATTGTCAAAATATTAGTCTATGACTCTATTATGGCAGTTGAATGTAGAGCGAGGCTAGGGTCATGTAGTTCTAATTATATACTAATTATTATTAATTATTCTAATTAATAGTTATAATAATTTTAGTTAGTAATAATTTAGTTTAAAATGTTAGATAAATAAAAAATAGTTCGTTATTTAGATAAAGTTATGATGGATCATGCAATTTAAATTGTATAAATTATATTGATTTGAAAATAAAAAGTTCAAATTATAACTTTATCAAAAAGTTCATGTAAAATATTGAATATTAATTCATTACTTCCTACTTTCAAATTTAAATTTATTTAAATATCACCATAATTTTTTATTATCATATTTTAAATAATTTTTTTATTAACTAAAAATGCTACAAATATTAAATTAAGTTATCATTTTCAAGAAATTATTGATTATAATTGTATACATATTATAATTATCAAGAAATTCTAATTTTAAAATTTTAAATTTTTCTTTTGTTTTTCATGTTTAATTTTATTCTAATCCCAACTCAAATTGTTTAAAGTTTAAATTCTATTATACCCTCAAATGAAAATCTTGCTTAAAAAAAGTTCGGAGGTGATGTTTCAACAAAAATTTTAAAGTAGTGAAATTAGGTATATTAACATAACTTGATTTTCGCTTGGGCAATAACATCATCATATATCAAGAAATAATTTGTATGTACTATGTTTTAACTTTTATACATTTTAATTAAATGTGTGCATTGTGTGATTGAAATACTAATTAATATAGTAAATCTAAGAAATAGTTTAATGCATTATGCAACAATTTGACAATTTAATATTTGTTATGTGAAAGGTTTAAGGAATTGATCTAGACCATCGAATGAAAGATAGATCAATGTTTGCGGCTCTATTTCAAGCCTGATTTTAAAAGTTATAATTTAAAGTTTAATTCTTCCCAAAATTAGGACACGTGTCCGAAATTCACTCAAGAGTCAATGTGACTGTTGTAGTCTTTCTTATGTCTGACTGTTGATTAAATGAAAGATCAACGAACCAAGAAGAATTTTGAGTCGATTTGGGGAATATTTCCCCTTGTGCCTAGATTCATCCAGAATTGTGATATGTTTCTACTCATTGGCAATTGCTCAATTATGTATCACTTAAACTTTGTGAATTGCATGTTAACAATGTTAATAACTTATATGAAAGGAATTGTTTTGGCTCTATTTCATGCCTAATAATTAATTTTAAAAGTTATAAAATAAATTTTATTTCTTCCCCAAATTAGGACACGTTTCATTGTGTCCCAAATTAGGACACGTTTCATTGTGTCCCAAATTTAGTGACAAGTGATGAAATTGATAGCTATACTCTTAGTCTTTGTTATTCCTCACCGTAGATTGAAAGAAAGATCAATGACCTGATATGTTTTTTGGGTCTGATTTGGGGAATGTTATCACTATTGGCTAGAGTCATCTAGAATCATGACACATGTCATGATTCTGGATGACTCCATCCAATAACAATAATATTACCCAAATCAGACTCAAAAATCACATTGGGCTGTTGATTTTTAAGTTTTCTTTTTATTATTTAATTTTTTAAAGAATTGTAGTTGTACCAATGTATTATGTAATTAACTATTATGTACATTATTTTTACTATTAGCAATGTTAGTAACTCATTATTTTTAACTTACATGTACATTGTACAAACTATCGTACTTTAAACCATTAATAATTATTAATTACTTACATCTAAACTTTTGAACTTTTACTTTTAATGTTTTTAGGCTACAAAGTTTTCAAGAGTTGGAGACTGTAGGGTTTTCAACTTTTCAAAGATTGAGACTGAATTCTAATTTCAATTCTGAAGACTGAAACTTAAGGATCACAAGAGAGTACCATTTGTTTGAGTCTCTGCTAGCACTAGTCCAACGCAAATCAAATTCAAATTTGAATAATCAAATCTTGACTCTGGGTATTTACATTTTTCTTTTTGTAGTGTACTTGCAATAGGAGAATACTTAGGTATAATATTGGTAAATTAGGGCTTAAATTTTGTGTAATACTAGTAACATGCATGAGGAAAAAAAAAGTAAAAAACCTCCAGTATGAGTGAAAGCCAAAAGAAATAATAATAGAACTCGGGGCCATTATGCTAAAAACCCCAAGTTTCACCAATGAATATCATAACATTTTTTATCTTGTTATCCAGAGAGATATGAGAATCATGAGAATTAGAAATTCACTATTTAATAAGTGGAAAGATCCACATAAGGGGAGCAAATATATCAAATTTTAAAAAAGTATTGATGCACATACAAATAAACTAGCTACATTGGTTAGTGGATTAGCAAACCTCATGGTACCTAAAGTATTTGCTTTCCTATAAATTGTAATGCTATGTGTTAGAAATTCTTTAGAATAGTTGAGAGGGGGGGGGGGGGGGGGGGGGGGGGGGTGAATTAGTTATTCAAGGTCTAAATGTCCTATTCAAACTTTTCATCAAGTAAAGTGTGCCCATTAAACTATTCATTCATCCAAGCTTAAACATTCCTATTCAACAAGTTATTGTAAATCAACATGCAAGCATAACACATGAAAAGATCAACACATAACACAGTGATTTACGTGGAAACCCAATTTGGAAAAAACCACCAGTAACATGCTACTCAATTCTCACTCTTATGAAGTGATGCCCTATTAAAGGCTACAACACACTATTAAATGTGACCCGGTTAAAGGATTTAACCATCCTATTAGAAGTGGGCCTAGTTAGAGGACTTTAAAACATTCACTTGGAATGTTACCCTATTAAAGTATTTACAAATGGTTGTTAAACCAACCTAAATCCATAGGATTTTTACCCTAACTAATACAATTGCTAGAGAGTAACAATAAGGGGTTTTGACATGATTACATCGTACAACTTAACTAGTAGATTTTAAATCACCATTCAACTCATAACATTTCCTGGCTTTCAGTCTCTGCAACTGTTGACAACTTTCCCTCCTTTCAAGCTTTGTCTCCTTGAGTCTCCATGCTCAATGTACTAGTGAAATCATCTCTCTAACCACTTATCAAGGCAGAGTATCTATGCTCTATTCTTCCTTCTCCTAGATGTCTTCTCTTTTACACCCTTCAACCACTTCACAATTTGGCACACCGACAACTCTTGCTTCTTGGCCTATGACTTCTTAAATACAAGTCTACAACCTCTTTTCTCGCTTGATTCTTCCCTCCTTTAATTTCAATTCGTATGGATTAGGTAGAATTCATTGAATCTAACCCATATTTTTTTCCTTCTAGAAACATCATGAAGAATCCTCTTGAATTCGCTTGAAAATAGTTTACATAGAATTCTATGCCACTAGCTCATCATCATTATCCTCCAACTGGTTCACAAAATTCAAAGCAACAACTTTGTCAGCTCAGATTTGGCAAATCTTTGACATTTCCAATAATGCAGTAGCTTAGCACTATTGAAATTCTGGTGTTCGACACATACTGTGTTACTTGGCATCAACTACATTTTGCTGATGCTCAGCACCTATTGTGGATTCACTCAGCATCCACTAAGTTTTCTTTTTACTCAACTCCTTCTATATCACTCGGCACTTGAACTTCACTCGGCACACACTAGATTTTGCATTTGCTCGGCTCCAACTAAAAATTTTCTCGACATAACTAGCTTGCTTGGTACTTACTATTGAACTTAGTTTAAGCTTTGCAATCAACCTTGTTCCAACTTATTCTTCTAGTGTTTCTAAGTGTGACCAACCTCTGTATCTTCAAGTATGTAATCAATACTTCATTTAACCATTGTATTAGCTTATCCTTGTACTTCATTAGAAAACCATAACTCAACCTTTCCCTTAGGTGCTCTTGTTACATCTTTTTGATTAAATCCTCTTCATCAATCAACTAAGTGATAGTACTTGGATCTTATAAGCAATTGTCATTCCTAAAAATAACAGGTTTGACATCGATGACAAAACAATGATTGAAAACATTCTTCCTTCTTTGCAACAATCTCTCTCTTTCATCTCCAACAATGATATTTTCAATCATATTTCCAACACTATGCACTCAAAATTGTGATGAACATAGAAAGGAAATTGTAAACCAAAAACACTAAGGATAATTTTTTATCCATAACTAAGAGTAAATTTTGCACTGTGTTAGTCATAGGGTTTAAAGAAGATAGCTTTAACAAGTGCATTGAATTGGATAAAATAACACATGCTAATGACAATTTGGAAAGAGTTTTTCAAGATTCCTATATTAAGGATTTAATAATCTCAGAGTCATCTACTAATAATACTAGTGTTATTGTTACACTAGACAAAGATCATAAGCCTCCTTATAAATATGATTATTTTGTGCCATGGGTTCATAATACTATTTCATTGTTAGCATTTTTTCTAGGATTAAATAGTAACAAGGAAGTGGGGGGTCAGTGTTCTTGAAATAATTTATAATATCCATTATCGAAGTGACTAGTTGACAAGGTAGAAATAAGATATAGTTTTGTTCAACACAATGTTGAATCTGTGCAAGGATAATTACTATTGATTAAACAAGGTACACACAAGGCATTTAGATTCAAATTTTACTTTTGATACCTTCTTTTAGCAAATAATCGCCCAATATTTGAGACTGAGAACAACAAGCTTGATATTGAGGCCTATAAGTTTGATGAGAAAATTGTAAAATCCCCTCCTTGAGATGAAATTTAAATAATAAAGAACAATTACAAACCTATATATCCATATGAACCTCTTCAGATTAATATTTACAAAGATGGAGATCAAAGATCAAAGTATATAAGTTATCCAATACACTACCAATTATTAAAAATATCCTTACATATAGAGATGGAAAACACAATAGATATCATCAAGTATTATAATGTTAATCTATATTAGTAAATATATTTATCAAAGACCAATATTAATAATTAAAACATTTTTTAATTACCATATGTATTTTAAATATATTTAACAATAAATATAGCATCATGATTTATAAATTATAAATAAAACCGATCAAGCATCATGGGATTAAGAGTCACAATTGTTTCTAGAAGACTGGCCAACCCTACATATTAGTGGTTGGGCAAATGAGAAAATAAAGAGAAAGATATATAATAATATAAAGAGAATGATGAATAATGAGAAAAAAAAGAGAAAGATATATAATATAATAAGAGATTAATATGTAAGGAAGGACAACATCAGAGGTACATTACCCATTAAATATGTAACACATGTTAGTTGCCGTAAGTGGCATGAAGGAAGAAAGTAAGGAAAAAAAATCATCAAATTATTTTCTACATATGAATGGTAGACCAAAGTCAATTGTAAATGGGAGAATTAAATAGCAAGTTAAATAAAAAGACATTGCATTTGAATGGTTATAAAGAAAGAGTAATTACAACTCATGGAGAACTAGTATAAACTAATGAATGCCTACCAAACATGAAGCAACTTTGAATCCCGAAATTATAGGGAGCCCATTATGCGAGGTATGTGGTTTTGAAAAGTAATATGTTTTATTAAATAAGAAAGCTAACTTTTTAGCTAAGACATTTATTACTTATTTTTCTTTCACATTATTGATAACTTTATATTTATAAAAGATATTATTATAAAGGTTATAAGATATTAGTATAATGATATATAAAGATTCTAGCATATTTGTGATAATCAATATAGTTCCTTTTATGAGGAATAGTAGAAAGTGGATAATATTGTGTTAACCTATGGGGTTAGCACCATGTAGATTAATGAGACTTGAAGCATCAGGTATGCAAGATGTTAAGATCTCCATCTAACCACCATGGTCAAGAATCAATAGATAATCTCCATGTGCTAGAATATTCAAATTATGTCAACATATGCATATGTGAGAGGCCTTGGATAAAGGATGCCCAGTCCAAGAAGAATCTTAAGGGATGTGCTCCTAGGAAGATGACGATGTAGCTATGAGCTAGGAAGCTCAATTTGGAGACGTCCTTAAGATTGGGGTAGAGTAATGTAAAATAGAATTGTTATTATTGTGATTCTAATAAGTTTTCTTACAGGTTTTACTAATACATTTATCCTTATCAAGTGAGGACATTATAGTGGTATCAAAGCATGATCTTGCAATCCTGTGGGGTGAATAAAACTATAAACATTTCAATTAATGAAAAGATAAAACTATTGAATACAAGTGAATTATTGTCAAGATGGGAGAGACAAAATAAATCTCCTCGAGATAGGTAGATCCCAAGATGGATAAGGACATGGGTTCCAATACCTTAAGGAAAGGTTCCAAGATGGGTGAGGACATGACTTCAAATGCCTTGAGGAAAGAGTCCAAGATGGGTAAGATCATGATTCCAAAATCATTGAGTAAAGCGTCCAAGATGGGTACGAACATGGAGTCCCAATACCTTGAGGGAGCCTACTCATAGATGAGTATATAGATCCTTGCAATGATGAAATTTTGCATACTCAAAAGAGGTCATGTAAGAAGAAAAAATGACTAAGAGTAATCTTGTAACTAGTAATTTTGATGCAATACTAATTATCCTCAAAGAGAAAATCAAGTACAATAAGAACATCTTGAAACTATGAAGATTAATCATACCATATCTTTTGATTATTAAGATATCAACCAAATTATGTGTAGAACTATTTGAGTCAACTTAACTCCTCGACATTATGAAACATATATATATTTCATAATGTCGAGGAGTTAAGTTGACTCATGACATTTGGTCAAGCATGGATTAATTAATTATGCTCAACCGATCACCTAAATGAAAATCAATCCCAGGTTCACTAATTGTATTAACATATTGAATCTTTCATACCACTCAATATATGTGCACTTAAATTTAATCCTTCAAACTATTAAGTATATCACTAAATTCAAAATTTTAACTTAAAAAAGAGTTATGAATAGTTGTGAACTGACCAATGAAATGAAAATCGTAATTGCTCGAGGACAACCAATTTTGGAAGGATTGGATTGTAAACCCCCTTCCTTGAGATGAAATCTAAATAATAAAGAATGAATACAAACCTATATCCAAATTAACCTCTTAAGATTAATATTTACAAAGATAGAGATCAAAGATGAAAGTATATAAGTTATCCAATACACTACTAACTATTAAAAATATAATTACATATATAGATTGAAAATAAAATAGATATCATCAAGTATTATAATGTTAATATATATTAATAAATATATTTATTAAAGACCAATAATGATAATAAAACAAATTTAAATTACAATAAGTATTTAAATATATTTAACAATAAATATAACACAATGATTTATAAATTGTAAATAAAATCGATCAAGCAGTGTGGGATTAAGAATCATGAATGTTTCTAAAAGATTGGCCAACCCTACATATTAGTGGTTAGGAAAATGAAATAGAGGGAAAGGAGCAATAATGAGAAAAAAAAATAGAAAATATATAATATTATTTTTATAAAAAAAATGTAAGGAAGGACAACATTGAATGTACATTACCCATTAATATATAACACTTGTTTGTTGCCGTAAGTGGCATGAAGGAGGAAAGTAAGAAAAATAAATCATCAAATTATTTTCCATGTATGAATTGTGGACCAAAGTTAATTGTAAATGGGGGGATTAAATAGAAAGTCAAGAAAAAAAGATATTGCATTTGAATGGTTATAAAGAAAAAGTAATTATAGCTCATGGAGAACTAGTATATAATGAAGGCCCACCAAATATGAAGCAACTTTGAATCTCAAAATTATAGGGAGTTCATTATGTGAGATATGTGATTTTCAAAAGTAATATATTTTATTAAATAAGAAAACTAACTTTTTAGCTAAGATGGGTATAGTAAGAGAGGCAATGAACCCAAAAATTTTAGAAGAAAAACAGGGTTAGCTCTAGTTAGAGGATCTTATTGATCCAGCAGTGGTAGCCATAATGGATAATGCAAGGGAGACTGGCATGAATTTTCTAAATTATGCTAGGAACAGCATGATTGACAATTTCAGGTCAATCATATGGCTTTACCATGAGTTGGAGTTCAGAGAAAAAATAGGCCAACTGGAATAGAAAAGGAAGACGCCAGATTGTGGGAATTTCAATGATTAGGGGGATCATCTTAGTTTGGAAGAGGAGAGAATCCACAATTTGGAAAATTACAACCATAATCTGGCAAATCATATGCTTACCATTCTAACCTCTATCAATGAAAATATCTCATCCCTTACTAGAATGCTGAAAACAAGGGGTCTTATGGATGAAAGTGAGGAGAAGGATAGAGAAAGAGCCAAAGATGGAAGAGGAAGTGACTTCTGACATTACCTTCAGCAGCATAAAGTAGGATAGTCAGAAGAAGTAGAACCAAGTGGCTGAGGAGATTAACAAAGCCTATGAAGCAGCGGAAATGATGCAGGAGCTGTAGAGAAAGACAGAGGATTAGCAATGGTTTTTCTTTTCCTATCTTTTAGAATGAATGATTGTTGTAGTTATTTTTGTTTAGTAGGTTTGTTAGTCTGTTGTACTAGCCTTTAGGTTGGCCTTTGTTCTCTGGCTGGGCTTTATCTACTTATTATTAGCCTTGGCTTTTTGTCTATCTAATGAACTGGCCCTTTGGTTGGCCTTCTTTTACTAGCTGGGCTCTTACTTCTTATTATCAGCCTTATGATGTGTTTTAACTCTTGGGTTTCAGGATTCCTGTAAAAACTATTTTTCTTATCAAAAAAATTTTAGCTGAGATATTTGTTATGTTATTTTTCTTTCACATTATTGATAACTTTATATTTATAAAATATATTATTATAAAGGTTATAAGATATTAGTATAATGCTATGTAAAGACTCTAACATAGAATTGTAAATGACATTTTATTATTGACTTGAATATAGATATAAATTATTTTATTTTTATTTTGAACATATTTGTGATAATTAATATAATTCCTTGTGAGGAATAGTCTAAATTGGAAAATATTGTGTTAACCTATAAGGTTAGCACCATTGAGATTAATGAGACTCAAAGCATGGGGTATGCCAGATGTTAAGATCTCCAGCTGACCATCATGGCTAGGAATAAATAGATAATCTCCATGTACTAGAATATTCTGATGATGTCCACATATGCATATGTGAGTGGCCTTGGATAGAGGATGTCTCGTCCAAGAGAAATCTTAAGGGATGTGCTCCCAGGAAGACAATGAGGTAGCTATGAGCTAGGAAGCCCGATTTGGAGACGTCCTTAAGATTGGGGTAGAGTAATGTAAAATAGAATTGCTATTATTGTGATTCTATTAAGTTTTCTTGCAAGTTTTAATAATGAATTTTTCCTTACTGAGTGGGGACATTATAGAACCTAGAAGAAATCAAAGACTCCAAGTCTAGTATATTAGTGGACACATAAGATGAGGATGAGTGGTAGTAATGAAAACTACAACCATTTTGTAGACTTCTTTTTGGCATCTATTTACCATATAATTACAAACACTTTGATGCCTAGATTTCCTGTGTCTTGAAAAGATTATATTCAACTAGGAAGTCAAATTAAATTGGATAACTAGTTCTTCATGGAAGAATATACTATATTAAGATTTTATGATTCTCCGATTAAATTGGGCAAACTTCCAATGCATGTTATAGAGAGGGTTTTTGCATTGGAATATGTACACCAAATGGAGAGTGTAGATGAACTTATCAGTGGACAACAAAAGAAAATGATATTTCCTTCCTTGCCTTTTACAATTAGAGGGATCACATTTAAGAGAAACGCTTTCAATTTGGCAAATGAATTGGTAATTTTTTTTATCTTTGGTCTTGTCAGTCGCTAGAATTATGATCCACTCAACATAATAAAAGAAAGACTTATTCCCAATGGGAACTCTATAAGAAAATATCAACATCATAAGATTGCATTGGTAGAATTTTTTTAAAACATGGATTTGTGGAATGAGGTTAAGAAAGAGATGGAAGAACATGCAACAAACACTAATATTTCAATACAAGAATTGTCATCCCAAATTACAAAATTGCACATATTAGAGTCACACAAATCAAATCCTATGAAATACTTTAATTTCTATAAGAAAGCCATTGAACCTTCTAAGAAATATATGCCAAAAGAAATTAAAGAGGCATGCAAATCTGAATATTGGTGTCAAATCAAATGACTAATTTTTAGGAAATGAGGAAAAATTTGGGTGAACCAAAGACCTCAATATCTTTGGAGAAATTGAGGAGGATGAACATTTTATTGATTATTGGAATAAAGTGCATCCATCTATAGTATATAAAATAGGAAGTGGCAGTGCTAGTGATAGTCAAAGACAAAATGACTCTGACTATGATGAAGAGACTCAAGATCCCGACTTGACCAAGACTAGAAGAAATATTTTTAAAATCCAAATGAGTGATCCTTTTAAACAAACATATAGTAAAGGGGAAAATATGATTCAAAATCTGGGTTATGTAGGTATAGGGTCCCTTGATCCAAGTGGCAAAGGGCTTTGGAAACAAATTGCAGTACTAGATCCACCGCGAAATGGAAGTAAACCAGTCACTAGACTCTTTGACAAGATTGAAGATGATTCATCTAGAAAGGGAAAAAAATGTTATTCTTCTGAAGGTCATCCCAATACAATATTGTTAAATGTTCAAATCCAATTGAATTTGATCCCACTAGAAATAACATTGGCATAGGAAAACCAAGTGCAAAAAAGAAAAAAGTGATGACAATTATAATGACAACAATGTATGCACTAGTAGCTTCTAGATAAAACCCTTAAAATAATCCTAAATACTAGGATTTGGAACGGGTCATCTTCAGGTTGTTGTCAATCTTTAAAATACAATTTTAGGTGGAGTAACAAAATTTGGATGAGCATACATCAATACAAGTGATAATTCACCTTTCAAACACTCAATTGTGCTAGCAAACCTAGATTTTTGTTTAAATGACTTTGCAACAAAATTTGATCAAACAAACCAAAGAAATAGACAAATTATGCAGATGTTGAAAAGTGATGTAGTTTCTAAACATCATACATCTATTACTAACAATATATTTCCAACATATGACCCAAACATGGAAATGATTAACTTTTTGGTTGTTATGCATGTAGCTAGAGATAAAAATCCACCAGAAAGTCCAATAAAACCAAATGATATAAAAGATAGAAATCTCTAAATGGATTTCTTGAAGGTGAAAAATATTAACAAAATCAATATATCAAAAGAGACCAACAAAATGATCTACTCTACACTTTTGAAAGTAGAGAGGGAGAAAAGAAGGGTTGTGAAGTAAAAAGAAAAGTTATAGGTAGACGTGAAAAATGTGAAGGCCAAGGAGAAAGTGGAAAACAATAAGTTCGAATAATTAAAAAATAAGATAAAGAATTCTTTTTCAATAGAGGCAACTGGACAACAAGAAAATACGAATTAACAACTGACTAAAGAATTGGATAATAGGAAAAACATTTTTGAGGATGAAAAATCCTCTAGTGTACAGTTGTTCAAGTTTGTAGAGAATAGTGCACATGTATACAATAAGTTGAAAAATAACTTGCAATCTGTTGTGAAGGAAAATAATAATTTGAAGATTGAATTGGAGAATGAGAGTAAAAAAAATTCTTTTGCAAATACAATCAGTAATTTGAAGAAGGAATTGGAGAATAAAAAGAAAAAAGAGGAGTCCACTGCAAGAAAAATCCATAATTTGAAGAAGGAATTGGAGAATGAGAAGAAAAATGAGGAGTGCTTTGCAAATACAATCCAAGATTTGAAGAAGGAATTGGAGAATAAGAAGAAAAAAGAGGAGACTACTTCAAAGGCAATCCTTGATTTGAAGAAGGAATTGGAGAATGCGAAGAAAGAGGAATCTAGTGCAAACACAATCCATGATTTGAAGGAATTGGAGAATATGAAGAAAAAAGAGTATTCTGCAACAAAAATAATCATTGATTTGAAGAAGGAATTGGAGAATGCGAAGAAAGATGAGTCTACTATAAACACAGAGAAGGAATTGGAGGATGCAAAGAAAAAATAGGGGTCTACTGCAAACACAATCATTGATTTGGAAAAGGAATTGGAGGATGAGAAGGAAAAAAGATGACTACTACAAATACAATCCAAGATGTGAACAAGCAATTGGAGGATGAGAGGAAGAGAGCAACTAATTGACAAGGAAAAGGAGAGGAAATAAGAAAAATGAGTGAAATAAAGATGTTTGAAATGGAAAAATAAATATGTAGAATGCAATTGCACAAAATATAGCTATATCTTTTGAAGACCATCATGTAAAGGATACATTAAGAAACATGGTCAAGCATATCAAACAAAAAAATTGGGAGAAATTAATGTAGAAATTGATAGCTTGTTTGAATGGCTTGAATTAAATAGCAATATCAAAGATGACTATGAAAATGTTAAAAAAAAATTGTTGAGGATAAAAAAAGGATATTCCCCAACCCCATAAAAAATAATGTGAAATAAATTTTGCATAAATTTTAGAGATCTAGTGACAAGGAATTGGAAAGCCATGGAATAAACAATCACTGCAATGCCTTTGTAATGGCCTTAACTGTCATGCAAAGTCATGAGAAATTAATAGAAGTAGACAAAGCTATGAAATCTAGTTCCAAAGACTTAAAGATAAATTACAATATACTCCACATGCTAAATACTGGATTACCAAATCCAACTGACTCAAAATGAAAATCCCATGGAAGAGAAGATTACATGAAAGAGTCACAGAACATCATGACCTCTAATTTGGGCAACTTTCCTGAGGAAACCACTCTAGAAAAAATTGAAAGTTGCATCAAACCATTGTCAAAATTGAATGGAGCTATAGATGAATTGCTCAATTCATATAAAAATATCTCTTTGAAGTATGCACTATTGACAAGGATAAAACTATTTATATACAACCTACATAAAATAAAGCTTTCAAATGATGCAGAATGGAGCAGCCTAGAAAACCTCCTTGGGTCATTTACCCAGTCATAGTACTAACTACTTAGTAAGTGATAGTAATATAAACATTTTGTTGTTGATCTTTATAATTTTATATTTTAAATATAATTTCAGCTTTGTTTTAATTTCAACTTTGTTAATTGTTACAAGAATTAGGAATCAAGATAATTGGAAAACCTAATACCTAGAGCAGTAACCAGTTGGAATTTTTTTTCCCTAGAGGATAGTCCTATAGTTTACTTTTAAAAAAATTACAATTGGCAATGTATATTGTACACACATAATTTATTATTAATAATATACAATTACAAATTGAACTATAGCTGTTGTTGCTCCCTTGTATCTATAAAAGGGAATTCAAGATCATTTACAAAGGGTTTTAATGTTCTACTTCTCTCGGTTATAAATTTGTATAATTCTACGATCCAAGATTTCTACATAGAGACAATAATGTTAAATGTATTATGTATAATGTTACACATTAATTTATAAACTATTATATATTTTTTTGAAAGAAATTTTATTATGTTGAATGTATTATGTTACAATTTCTTTAAGAAACTAGAACCAATGAAAATCTCAATACGTTTAACAACTAGAATCAATGAAAATATCAACATGTTTAAAATAATTTTAAACATCTACAATAGCATGCATAAGGGCATTAATTGAAATTTGACTTCTATAAAAATCATTAATTAGTAGACAGAGTCTTGGTCTTTGGAGATGTATAACTTAGACATTGGTAAGACCATATCACATAAATTTATTTGAATTGAAATTGGTAAGACCGGAGGTAATAGCCTACTACTTGACTCATAAAGAAGTTGCTATAGTTTCCACACTGGCTCATCATCACTATCATAAGAACCCTCACCATCTACTTCATATAAAAATTGAATTTTTGACATGTTTTCTTCAAATTCAATGTCAATATGCATGCCAAAGTTAGCTTCATCACTGTTGCTTCCAATTTAAGGACATGAATATTGTCAATGTCATTATTTTTTATACTACCACTACCACTTGAATTTGATATGTTGACCAACCCTCTTCTTTGACGTTTGTTTCTCTAAATTCCCAGAGCCCTATCATAAGGGAAATTATCTACCTCATACCTAGAAGTATAGAACCTCAAACAATTATCCAAATTTCTATCTAATTTGTTTCTAAGCTTTGACTTTAGGAAGTTCAAAGTAATAAAAACTCTCTCATCCTCCACTAAACCCAATATCATTGTCAAACATAAATTGACAAGCTTGAAATATTATGATATTGACTTTCTCAAATGATCACTCTGACCAAGGTTTTTTTTATAGCTTTTTTATTGATCCCTCTTCATTTGGGTTCTTCATAAGATCATGTTGTTCCCTCATTATGTTTGCAAAATAATATGATTGATCTCTCAATTGAGATTTATCTAAAATCCCATTTTATAATTACCCCATTGATTACTGTACTTTTGCAAAAATGACTAATCAAACTCATCATCCATCTTCAAAAATCATTCAGTTGTTCAAAGATCAATAATGAGGAAAAATATTAGACATTGCCTCAAGCAGTTCCCTTGGACGGAATCTGAATCTAATTTGTGAGGAAAGAATATATAAAAATCACTTGACAGACTCAAGCATAGAGTCAAGGATCTTCTTCAAGTCTTCACTTTTAACATGGGAAAGTACCTTCTCTATTTTTCTTCTTGATTCATTAGGGTCAAACTCAGGTTGATGTAGACATAGAACTACATTGGCATGTCAACTCTATGTACCCAGACACACCTCATCGTTTACATCGATATGTAAAAAAGTTCCTAGCATTGTTCAAATATGTAATTCCTAAACACTTTGCAAACTTTGACTCAAAAAATAGTTGTAATCGATACAGAGTGACCAGGTTAGTACATGATAATTTATGCATCTTATTATATTCTACAATGTACATAGCTCTTTGTCGAACCTTTTTCATATTTTTTCTCATTTCCTCTAGCATGGGGAGAATAGCTCTTAAAGTTAAGAGTATTTTAACATTAGTTAAAGTTGAATAGAGTCAAGGAAATGTTTCTCGCACAGAGTGGATTAGTCCAAGTAGTGATGGATATTCCAAAAATACTTGATGTGTTGGTCCATCCAAAGAGATTCATTTGGTATAATTATCTTTAAGAAGCTTCCTCCCATTAGTAAGTCCTTGAGCAAAGTGTTGAAATTCTTGGACTCATTTTGGACATCAAAAAAATTATCAATAAATTTCTTTGATTAAAGATTTCATTTTACAAACACAACCAAAATTTCTTACAATTCCAAAACCTAGATTCATTCAATGGGCCATGCAGTGGATGAGAATAATGTAAGGTGCCAAATTATTCTTGATCTTCTTGCAAAGATTGCCTTTATGACCTTACATAATCAAAGCTACATCCGCTCCAACACATACCAACTTTTTGGCAATCTCCACATTATCCATACCTCCACAATCAATTAGAGTACTCTTTTAACAAATCATATAAAATTTCCACTATTACACTAAAATTCAATTTAGCAATAGATAGCAAGAAAAGGTTGACAACTTAGATTATTTATAGTATAAAATGCATGCACAACTAGGAAGTATTATCAATTGATGTAGATTCATCTAGAGACAATGTGATGATTTGTGATTGTTTTATTTTTTCCTTTATATCTTGTTTTTCAACCTATACAAGATAACTAGCCCATACCCATCCACTACTTACTGACCAATGACTATTCAAATAGTTTTGAACTTTCAAAAAGTGCAATAAATCACTCATTGAAGGGTAGTCTATCATAGGATGTCCTCTACTCAAACTATAAAATATGACACTTAATTGAATAACTTTTCCCATATTTTCCACTTTTGTTGCTTTCCTAAGGAAAGCTTCAATAGTACCTTTTACTCTAGAATGCTTCTCTCATAATTTCTCATGTAACTCATATAATTTGTCATTCCTGATATGTAGACAATTGTGCTTTGTTTACTAAGTTAGCACGAACTCTTCAACCCCATCTATAGTTTTATTTTTGTAAACTTTATCGACATACTTTTCTATGGTATAAATTTTAGGTTTTGACCTCTTTTCCTTCTTTGATATCTTTGTGCAAATCTTACATCTGCATTCTACAAGAGGGTCATCTTCAATTGGACTAGGCATTGGTTCAATGAACTATAACTTTTTTCACCCATTCTAATTAAAAATTCCTTTTGGTCAAATCCCAACGAGATCGATCTTTTTTTTATTCCAATTTTTTTTCCCTTCCATGCACAAAGATCATTTATGACATCCCTTTTGGTTTTCCTAGTGAAGTGTATAATATGATTTTTGGCATCACTTTTTCTTTTCTTACCCATCTATAATATCATTTTGTGACTCTCTACTTAGGGGAACCACCTCAAAATCATCTTCAAGTTCATCATTGATTGAGATATCAGGTTCACCAACTTGAACTTCTTCAAAATGTTCTCCAACTTGTGATGTATCACCTTTTCAATATGCACTAGAGATGTAGGTTGTAAATCTTGTAGGTTTACACTATTTCCACCATCAAAGTATGTTGATAAGGTTCTGAATTTTGGTGGCCTCTCTTGGCTTTCAGGGATCCTACTAGAACCTCTCTTGTTTGATATTGCAAATCAATAAAGGCTACAAATAATTATCAATTTTTTGAACAAAATATTGTGATAGTGGACTACTTAGACTACATATAATAATAATAATAAGATTCTTTTGCATAAAAAGGGTACCTATTAGGGTAGTACCCAACAAAATTCACGATCCTATCTAAGTAGTGAGCAGTGAGGTGTCCAAAGGGTATCTACTACCCAATGGATAGCAAAAAGAACCACATATAAATTAAATTAAAAGCACTTACCTTTCAGGAAATTCAGGAGTCACAACTGGTAATGATCACTAGACAATGCACTCGAAACTTTGAAACTTTGGTGCATCAAAAAAAAAGAAATGCTTGAAAATAAAAGTAAATTATGTAAATAAAGATCATATGAATGTATATATACCAAACTATCTTGGATAATTGTGCATAATTTACAAGTGGGAATATAAAATAGTTGGCTAAACAAGTCTAGTTGGTGACATGTGTTAGTAAAATGGTAGGTGATGCCCAATCCAAGGAAAAATATTTGGTTGTGCTAAGGAAAAAATAACATTGTCCAACAAGAAAACAATAGGTTAAGTTTGGTAAATTGCTTAAATAATTGTATCCTAAAAGTATATTACATTGGTGATTAGACCAGGATTCTGGACCAATTATGTGTAAACTAATGGGTGATTGGCACAGGCTGTGGACCCAAAATTATGTAAAATTTCGGTGATGCAATTTACCAACTATAGATATTTTATTTGCCAAATGATGATTGACCAATGAGATGAAATCACCATTTGGTGAAGATTCGCCACTAATTTTTTTGTTGAAAAATAGTGGTAGAGGTCATGGTGGAAGATCTAGCAGATGGTCAAAAGAAGGATGAGTCTAGTAACAGAGGGGAAATAATCATTTCAATGATCAAAATAATAGAGATTACAGTGGAAGAGAAAGAACGAAATGATCTGATAGAGGAGGTTTTCATGGAACCTATTTTTACTATAGAGAAGAAGAGCATAGGGCCTTTGAATGCCCCCAACACCAAGGAAGGATAGATAGAAGAACTAAAGGATATGCCAAAGTTCTGTATGTTGATGAGGATGCTAAATCATCACATTCTGAAGATGATGAAAGAGGAGAAATCCTAGTCAATAGAAGAGTCTTGTTGAGTGGTGAGAATGAACTTGATCAAAGAAGGAGCTTGTTTTGCACAAGGTGAAAATATAAAGATAAGTATTGTGATGTGATAATTTACAGTGGGAGCACTGGAAATATGGTGGTAGAAAAGATGGTCGCAAAGTTAAAGATGTAGAGGAAAAACTACTTGCATCCATAACATATTTCCTGGGTGCAGGATGACCACAAGGTCATGGTCAATGAGTAGTGCCATGTGAAGTTCAAGATTGGAAGCTACTAAGATGAGGTACTTTGTGATATTATATCTATGGACACATGTCATATGTTTTTGGGTAGGCCATGACATTTTGACAGGCATATTATACATGATAGCCATGTGAATACCTACACACTAACAAAGGATGGAGTGAAACATAAGATGAAGCCATTGAAGGATACAAATGAAATGCTATGTAGTTCTACTAGAATATGTTTTTTTATGGAAAGTTCCTAGAGGGAATGAGGCATGAGCATATGTGTTTCTCTATAATTCCAAAAGATTGTAAAGAAGTAGCAGAGGCGTTGGAAGTCTCATTAAGAAACCAAGATATTGAAGGGGGGTGGGGGTGAATCAAGATCTATAAAAAATTTATCCTTTATAAAAACTTGATTGTATTTACTATATTAACAATCTCATATCTAGATTATGTATAACATAACTCGAAATATAAAATGTTAAAATAAATATAACTATGTATCACATCCATGAAATGTAAATACATAACAAAAATATTTTGGTAACTCAGAAACCCTCCAAGGTGAAGGTAAAATTGGGGTAGGGATGACAACCACAAATATTCACTAGTGTAGTAATAAAGTTAGCCTATTAGGAATGCAAATTTGATCATTTCTAATGATCTACCCTATGAGGGGTCTACCCTATTAAGAGCTTTACAAAGACTATTAGGTATACCTTGATTAAAGGATTTAACTCTTACAATGAAGTAAGGAATCTAATAAGAGATTTACAAAGGCCTGCTAAGACCACTCTATTAAGAGATTTACCTTGATTCAATTTGCCAAACTTGCTTCAGTACCTAATCCTTTGGTTGTACTTACAATGCTGATTATAGATCTCCTCTTTCTAATCTCGAATGTGATTTCCTATATGATATATCTTTAATCTATCCTCCACTACTTCACTAGGTCTCTAACTCTATTGCTTCACTACTTTCACTTGCAACCTCCAAATACCTAACTCCTTCACACAATGCTTCACTTCCTTTCTCTTACTACACTATGCAAAATAGGGTTTGGATCTACCCTTTTAAAGACATCTGTAGAGTCTTCTAGAATAAGATCAATGATCTAGATGTTTCTCCTTTTGTCTCTTTATCTGATTGGTTGCCCTTCCTTCATAAGGATCAATGATCTACATCAAAATGCATAACAACCATTGTAACGAATTCTACAATCATTAAATATTATTTGCATGTCGACTTGAAAAGATTTACCTCAAAGTTTGTACAATTTCAGACATTTTTGTTCACACCATGTTACTCGGCACATACTATCTCTGCTATTGAGCCATAACCGTTCTTTTTATTACTCAACCTTAACTAACTCGGTTCCTTTTGTATGAATTGACATCTATATTACTTTTTTTCTTTGCATTTGTTGAACTTGACTTGTATGGAAGTACTTGGCAACCAAAGACTTTCTCGGTTCCTATAGAACTTGACATATACCAGATTATTTTACAAGTACTTACAAATACATAACTTGGCCTATATAGAGTAGCTCGATCACAATGATGACCACAACTCTACCTTATATATGACTAAGTGTTTGACACTAATAGACAAAAAAACTTAGAGAGACCAGTAGTATCCCCCTTTGACATTAGTGGCAAAAATACTTTGTCATGATTACATCTTTACATTACAAAAATAATAGTACTTCCCCTATTCCTATGACTCGATTCTTATAGAACTTCAATTCTTTTTTCAACATAGTATACAATGCATATGTTACATGACTCAAATAGTTAGAGTGTTTCTCGTCATACCTTGTATGACTTCTACCATTTTGAGCACTATATCTCTGATTAATCATTCTTGTCCATTCTATCATCTTACCTATCTCTTTCTATGTTTATTGTTTCTATCCTTATCTATCCCCTTGATTTTGTCACTTATGTCTACTACTAGGGATGAGTATATGGAATCAAACCATATTTATCAATGAATGATTTACGAGTTTGAATCATCATGTCAAGAACATGATCCCATGTGGTTCCTACTAATTCCAAAACTTGATTCTTTATCTCCAAATTTGCAGCTAAATTAATTAAGCTATCAGAAATTGAAAGATTATGATCTCTTTGAACTAGATCCTTTGTTGAAGCCAACTCTCATTACATAACCTCCAAGTGAGGTATCAACATTGATTGTATAGAGATAAGCTTGGCCCACATTCTACTATCTCCTGTATGTAGCTCAACCAACCTCCCTCTGCAAACAATAATATATTATAATGCATTGACCTTGATCTAGCTGATTGAGAGATAGAGTTTCCTAATAATTTCATATTAGCCTAAATCTTCAAAATGTTTTCTTGAAACACATTTGTAAACCTAGGCAAGTCGCAAAGAATATTGTATAGATCTTGTATTTTCTTCACAAATTCTTCTAGATTTTGTACAAGTGCCAACAATTCAACTTTTCTTACTACAATCACAATAGAAACTTTCTCCAATACTTTATTTTCAAACCTTTTCTCAGACTAGGCCATTAACTTTTCATTTGCTTCAATATCATCAATGTTGACCTTTTCAACTATTTTCACTAAGTAAGAGATAATGGAGACATGTTCATCAATGTTCTACATATCAAAATCGTCAACAAATATATCCTTGATATCATGCAACACTTGCCTTTGATGTTGATCTCTCTTCACCTCTTCTTGCCTTTTCTTTCTTGCTAGAATGTCTTGCAAGATGGCAGTCTACTCAAATGTGAGATTCTTTAAATCCCAATATGGTATCTCAATAACTTCATTGAGAAGAACCTCCTTATAGCAATATCGTGAGAATGCTCGAAATAACAGAATACAAAGTGATAGCAGAACTCAAAATAAATCTACTGATCGCAGGCCACTTCGAGGGGGTAACCTCCTTTGAGCAAGCTCAATACAATAAATTCGTCCGTACCCATCAAGGGCCTCAACCTATTCTTATATACTGGGTACGATCTAGAAAAGTAATACTACCTATGCATGTGGGATAATAAAATAAACTCACGGGACGACTTACAAAGCATATGCGTCCAACAACTCTACTCTAACAAAATAAACAGAAGGAACACACAGGTTCCTAACATCCCCTCTCCCTTAGAAAAAAGCTTTGTCCTCAAAGCTTAAGGTGTGGAAATTGTTGTTGAATCTGAAGAAGGGGTTCCCAGGTAGCATCCTCTGGTTGCATGCCATGCCACTGAATCAAGACCTCAGAGATGGAGCGAGAGCGAAGCTGGCGAGTGCGCTGGTCAATGATTGCTACCGGCTCCAGGATAATGGATCCTTCCGTATCCATTTCAGGGAGAGTAGTTTGTGCTCTGACAGTGGTACCCAGAACTTTCTTTAGACAAGAAACATGAAAAACTGGATGAATGCGGGAAGAAGGAGGAAGTTCCAGTTTATAAGCAACTGAACCAATCTTCTGCAGAACCTGATAAGGCCCATAAAATTTTGGGGCCAGCTTATGACGCCCTTTCAGCTTTAGGGAGGATTGTTTGTATGGCTGTAGACGAAGAAAAACCATATCCCCAACTTGAAATGAGCGCTCAGAACGGTGTTGATCTGCTTGCTGTTTCATCCGATTACGGGCCATGTGAAGATTATCCTGTAAGGTACGAAGAATCTGATCCCTGCTGCGGAGAACTATGTCAACTGCCTGGACTGGTGAGCTGTTGGGAGTGTAGGGAAGGAGCACTGGAGGTGCCTGACCATAGACTGCTTCATATGGAGTCATTTTAGAGGCAGTGTGGTAAGAGGTATTGTACCACCATTCAGCTAAAGGGAGCCACTTGGCCCACTGATGTTGCTGTTCGGAAGTGAAGCAACGAAGATAAGTTTCCAAGCATTTATTGACAATTTCCGTTTGACCATCAGTTTGTGGGTGATAGCCCGAACTCATCTTCAGTTTGGTGCCAGTTTTCTGAAACAGTTCAGTCCAAAAATGACTGGTAAAAGTTGCATCACGATCAGAGACAATGGAAGAAGGGAGTCCATGAAGACGAAATATCTGGTCCATGAAGATTTGTGCAACAGAGGAGGCAGTATAGGGGTGGCTGAGGGCACAAAAATGACTATATTTCGAGAGACGATCAACCACAACCAAGATCACTGTCTTGCCACCGGATTTAGGAAGCCCTTCAATGAAATCCATAGAAATATCAGTCCAAATCCGTGTAGGGATGGGCAATGGTTCGAGCAAGCCAGGAAGGAGGGTCGTTTCACCCTTGTGGCGTTGGCAAGTATCACATTCAGCCACCATCTGTTGAATCGTCTGTTTCATTCCTTTCCAAAAGAAGTTTCTCCTTGCTCGCTCATAAGTTTTGAGGAAGCCTGAGTGCCCTGCTGAAGGAGAAGCATGGAGTTCATAAAAAATAGCCTGATGTAGAGCTGGGTTCTGAGGAAGCACTAGCCGACCCTTGTATCGAAGAGAAGCACCATCCCAAGAGTAATGTGGTATAGCAGAAGGATTATTGGCTAGCTGGTGAATGATTTGAGATAAAGAAGAGTCACTATCATAGCCCTGCTGAACAGACGCTAACCAATTGGGAATGGGCTTAGAAATAGCGGAAAGGGAAGCTTGATTATCAAATGTGCGAGAAAGAGCATCTGCCACAATATTCTCCTTACCCTTCTTGTAGGTGATCTCATAATCATACCCCATGAGTTTGCTGACCCATTTCTGTTGTGTAGGAGAGGATACCCGTTGTTCCAGGAAGTATTTCAGACTTTGGTGATCGGTTCTGATGCAAAAATGACTCCCTAAGAGGTATGGCCGCCACTTCTGTACAGCATGCAAAATAGCCATCATTTCTTTTTCATAAGTAGAGAGGGCTAGATTCTTACCAGAGAGGGCTTTGCTAGTGAACGCAATAGGATGGTCATCTTGCAGGAGAACAGCACCCAATCCATTGCCGCAAGCATCACTCTCAATAGTGAAGGGTTTGGAAAAATCTGGCATCGCGAGAACAGGTGTACTGCACATAGCCTGTTTCAGTTGTTCAAATGCAGTCTCAGCAACAGGGGTCCAAGAGAAGGCATCCTTTTTTAACAGAGCTGTCAATGGTGCTGCAATTTTCCCGTAATCTTTGACAAACTTGCGGTAGTAGCCAGTCAACCCCAAAAAACCTCGAAGGCTCTTGAGAGTTTTAGGATGCGGCCAAGTTTTCATGGCATCTATTTTTGTAGGATCCACCCGCACTCCATGGTGTGCAACAATATGCCCGAGATACTCCACTTCCTCCTGGCCAAACACACATTTAGATAGTTTTGCACAGAGTTGATGATCAGAGAGAAGTTGCAAGACAAGCTTCAGATGATGGAGATGCTCAGCCCAAGTTTTGCTATATATGAGGATATCATCAAAGAAGACCAGAATGAATTTTCGGAGGTATGGTCGAAATATGTTATTCATCACTGCCTGAAATGTTGAAGGAGCATTCGTGAGGCCAAAGGGCATGACTAAAAATTCATAGTGACCATCATGTGTGCGGAAGGCAGTTTTAGGTATATCCTCCTCATTAACCCGAATTTGATGATACCCAGAACGAAGATCTAACTTGGAGAAAAAATGAGCCCCATGAAGTTCATCAAGAAGTTCATCAACAACTGGAATGGGAAACTTGTCCTTTATAGTGAGATGATTAAGTGCTCGGAAATCAATGCAGAGTCGCCATGACCCATCTTTTTTGCGAACAAGCAGAACTGGAGAAGAAAAGGAACTGGTACTAGGGCGAATAATACCTTGCTTCAGTAAGTCACGGACAAGTATCTCGATTTCGGTCTTCTGATGAAATGGGTAGCGGTAGGGCCTGATGTTGGGCGGAACACTGCCAGGAAGGAGCTGAATACGGTGGTCCTCTGGACGAGAAGGAGGTAATCCCACAGGTTCAGCAAATATACCAGAATACTTGTCCAAAATGTGTTGGAGATCGGCAGGAGTGCTAGAGACTGCTGATGGCTGCATCTGAATGGAATGGAGCTGAGCGATGACACCATGTGAATTCTTCTTAAGAAGTTTTTCCATACGGTGTGAACTGATGATGCTGAGAGACCCTGGTTGTAAGCCTTTCAAAGTGTGTTGGTGCCCCTCGGCTGAAAACTGCATCCAAAGTTCAGCAAAATCCCAGAGAATGGGGCCAAGAGTGCGTAACCATTGGGCACCCAAAACCACATCACAGCCACCTAAGGGTAAGGCAAACATGTCAGAGCGCATGTTATAATCTCCAATAGAGAGACGCACATTGCGACATTTCCCTTTACAAGGTAAAGTGCCCCCATTGGCAATCATGACTTCAAAGCTGGAGCAGGGATGGATAAAGCAATCAGCCTGTTTGGCTATGCGTGGATCAATGAAGTTATGAGTGCTACCAGAATCAATGAGTATAGTAAGAGGGATCTTCTTGAAGAAACCCTGGACCCGCATGGTTTGTGGAGTAGTGACTCCTGCCAAAGCATGGACAGATATCTCTGGTGGAGCTTCTGGGGAAGGAGGTTCAGGCTGGTGAGGCTCAACCTCAGCATCCACTGTTTCCTGAGCATCTACATATTCTTCCAGTTCCGGTGGAGAATCCACATCCAAGAGATAGAGCTTTTGCTGAACACATCTATGGCCCCGAGACCATTTCTCATCACAATTATAACAAAGCCCTTTGTCTCGCCTAACTCGCATCTCTGTTTCAGACAAGTGCTTGATCGGAGTAGTTCTGGGAGCTGGTATGACTGGAGGGTTGTGAGAACCTGTATTTCTGAATGGAACAAAATTAGATCTGGAGCGTTGTAGAGCACTAATCTTGTCTTCCGCTAACTTAGCCAACCCAAGGGCTTCCATCATTGTAGTAGGTCGAAACATTTTGACTTCTGAGCGAAGTGCATCCTTCAGACCACTGACAAAACAACTACGGAAGAATTCATCAGACAAGCCCTCTGTGTGATTAGCTAATTTTTCAAACTCTGTCTGGTATTCTCTTACAGTGCCTGTTTGACGCAGTTTAGTGAGTGCTCCTGTGAAATCATCAAAGGAACTAGGGCCAAAGCGCTCCAAAATGAGGGTGCACAATTCGCTCCACGTTGGGCCTACATTAGCCTTGATGTACCAACGGAACCATTGAAGAGCTTCATGTTCCAAATGAAAAGATGCAAGGGAGACTTTGTGGTTATCCAAAGTATTATGCAAGCTGAAATACTGCTCTGCCCTATAGATCCATCCAGTCGGATCAGAACCATCGAAGCGTGAAAAATCAAGCTTTGGTCCACGAAAATTGCCAGAAGAGGACCCAGTATCTCCTGAATGGTTTCGGCTCATGGCTGACTGCTGAAAGTTAAGACCCAGAATTTTGTCATCCAGATCTTGAAGTCTGGTTTTGAGGGATGCAATTTCCTCTTCCATGATTTTTGCTCCTGTACGCGTAACAACCATAAAACAAGGTTTTTTTTTTTTTTTTTTTTTTTTTTTTTTTTGAAATGGGTAGAAGATGAGAAACAAAAACTTTTTTAGTTACGGCAAACTTGGATTTGGGTAAAACTCATATAGGAAATGGGTGTTCGACGGGTGGTGGGAGACTATCTGGGGACAAGGGAAAAAGAAAAATGAGGGTTTCAAGGGTAGGGAGGCGAAATGAGGCGAACAGTCCAAGAGGGATAAGGGAGCAAAATGAGGAATTGAATCTTGTGGCTCAGTTTGGTGGCGATTGGATGAGAGGTGAAAAAGATAGGTCAAACCCTAAAATTAGATAAATGAGGGTTTTAGGGCTTTGATATGTAAAATTTGGGGTTGGGTCGCCAAGGAAGGAAGTATGCGAAATGATATTGCAGACGTTCTGCGGAAGTATGAGCAGAAACAGAAAGCAAACAAGGAAGCTACGACTAAAAAACAGAAAAAAATTTACTCTTTTTTTTTTTTTTCTGAACAGTCGACTTAAAAAAATTCACTCACAGACAGAACAACTGAAAAGAGTTATTGCAATAACAAGAGATATTAGAAGTGAGAGGAACCTGAAGGCCACGACAGAAAAAATTTGATGTAATTTCCACCCAGCGAGCCCAAGAGAGTGCTCTGATACCAGATGAGAAGAACCTCCTTATAGCAATATCGTGAGAATGCTCGAAATAACAGAATACAAAGTGATAGCAGAACTCAAAATAAATCTACTGATCGCAGGCCACTTCGAGGGGGTAACCTCCTTTGAGCAAGCTCAATACAATAAATTCGTCCGTACCCATCAAGGGCCTCAACCTATTCTTATATACTGGGTACGATCTAGAAAAGTAATACTACCTATGCATGTGGGATAATAAAATAAACTCACGGGACGACTTACAAAGCATATGCGTCCAACAACTCTACTCTAACAAAATAAACAGAAGGAACACACAGGTTCCTAACATTCATCGAAGGTAACAATAGTACCTAGAGAACTGACCTTCTTTCCTTTGCCCTTCTTTGTAGTGCTACTGCTCGACATAGCTAGAGTCAGAGGAGGTGAGGATATTTCACCACTTGGTCTAACTTATATTTTAGTGCTAGAGACATCAATAATAGTACCTGACATGAGTTTATCTAAAGGGTCTTGCAACTATTGTACATATGTAGAATCTGACACAACTGAGAGTGGAGTGTGAAATGGTACAATCGGCACTGTCTGCAAACCTTCCTTCTTATCTTCTTCTTTGTCTTTTTCTTTTTCTTTCTGTACTATCTCCTTATTTTCCCCATCTAAAGGTTTTGAGACATGTGGTCCTTCTTGACTTGTAGTAGATTGTTCTACATTTGATTCCTTTTCTTGTTCCTTCTCTTCTCCTATCTTTATGGCGTATATAACCAATTTTTTGTTTGTGAGGCTTGTTGAAGATGTTTCTCAATCTATTTTATTTGTTCAATAAAATAAACGACTTGGACTTGTATATCTCTTGTCTTGGGATAATACTTTATTTTTTGAATCACAAAAGTGTCAAGTGTGGTGGCATGAATAATGGATATATTTCCTTGTAGACTTGACACACTTGTACCTTCTTCATTACTTTGATCATCTTCAATAGTCACAGTTTCTTGCTCTATCGCTTCAACTCCTTTACCTTTGTCATATGTAGTTAGTCCAAAAATTCTCTTCCGCAATAATTCATTTTTTTGTACAATAACCTCAACTTTATTTTGTAAAATCATGAATCTTCTATATTTAGGAATAAATCTATTCCTATACTTCTCCAAAATTGTTTTTTTTATTTGTTAGCACAAACATGATTTTGGCTAATGTGCCTTCTCTTATTTGATTTTCATTTTTTAGTTTCCTACTGCTACTTAACATCCATTCTACTATACAAATCAATAGGAATCTTGCTTGCCATCTTTGAAGGTGTCAATTTGAACTTAGCCATCATGTCTAATATGGCTTCCTCTACTCTAGAATTGTCTATGGCACTCATTGTATCATACTTTAAGAATCTAAAGTTTGATCATCCTACAGAGTTTCTGCTATTGTCAATATCTCATCAATAGTTTTAGGCTTTGTATGCACAATGACTCAGTGGTGACCAAGTTCATCAGATTTAGTTCACTCTACATCTTCCTCTTCAACATCTTTTTGCTTTATCAATTTTCTTCTCTTTGGATGACCTTTAGTGACTGACATTTTCCTCTTGACTGCGCTTGTGCCACTTGAACCTTTACTAGGTTTGGTAACCTTTACAAAAGCTTTCCTTTTTTGTGGCTCGACACTGACTACTATCTAGAGCTTTACCCTATTTCTGTGCACTTTCTTCCTCTTCCTATGCATCACTGTTATTGTCTCGATCCTCTCCAAGACCTTGTGTTAGCATTAAAGGTTCTTTACCTTTCATCTGTGTGCCTAGTTTTCCTTCTAGGTCTTCAATCGTTTTCTTTCTCCTTGTATTAGTAGAAGCAATTTTAATATCTACAGTTATTCTAGCTTTTGTTTCTACATATTTTCCACAGGGCTTGGTCTTTGTATTAACTTTTTCATTAAGTACTGTAGTAATTGTTGCACTCACATAATCAATATCACTTTCATAACCAAAAGGTTTAAGCCAAGCTACCCTCGACTTAACTGCCTGTACCTATGTGTAATCAGTATCAACTAGAAAACACACATCATTATAATGTTTTTCAACTAAAGATGCCAAAATCCTTAATCTCTTTCTCATTTTCTTCTTGAATTCTTCAAAACATCCATCTAGAACATTCTCAAATTTTTCTCCCAAATTTGCAATGTACTCACTGATCTTCCTAATAGAAAATTTTCCTTCTTCCCATACATCATTTCCAATAGTAGGAAAATAACTCTGAGCATAAAAGAAAATACACATGATCAATGATCCAAACTTACATATTGAATTCTTTGCTTTCCTCACGTCTTACATAAACCAAGTTAGATCCTTCTTTATTTTATATAACCTTGGAGTATTATTGCAATCAGTCAATGGATTTGCTTGGGAAAACCATGCTCATATATTAATCCACCAAAGCATTTGCAAATCCCCAATATATTGAGCACAAAAGAAGCATTGAACAAAACAACTAGAGTCTGAGCAATAGAAAACATAATTAAATCTAAATAAATACAAAATGCTAAAATTATGCTATGCACATTTTACCCACATTTACTTGCATCAAAAATGGATATGGCATATAATAAAACATCAATATACTATTGTTCTATTGAAGTTTAGATACTTCCTCTTATGTATATAGTTATGCATAAAATGTGGTTTGTCAAATGTTGTACAAATCATCTTGGCATGTCATCTTATACACAAAATTAAATTTAATATAGACATATTTAATCAAAAATATCAATTTATTATAAAATGCTTGAAACATTCTTGTGGTAAGTGGCATTTAATAATAATTTAATGAATATATCATAAAATTAATTCACTCTTACAACATTAGGACAACGAGCCAAGAACTTAAATCATTGACATATCTTTAAATAATGAAAGCCTTTGTGCAAATTTGTATGATTATTTTGTGGGTGCCCTATGATGTGTTTGTGAGTCCATCTCATGCTTTGAAAACCAAAAATATATGTTCTGAACCCTCCATCAAATATATATATATATATATATATATATATATATATATATATATATGGCATTTACAGGAAGTTGAAGTGGAAGTGGAAGAAAAAGAGGAAGAAGTATAGTTGACATTGACAGCCTTAAAAGGCGGGGATTAACATTCACATCTTTGTTCAGAGTGAAGACCTTAAATGGATTACATCTCCAGTCTGCCTGCATTCCTCTTTGAAAGATTCATAAAAAAATGTGAAGCCACCCATACACAGTCCTATGGAAAAATGACAAAACAAGACTGGAAAATATGTCTCTACAAAATGTATGAGGATGATGTAGAACTTTGATGTTGTTGTCATGATAATAAGCAGATCTTTTTAAATATAGGCATATGAATTTTGGAATTTTTCCCTACTTCACTCTAATAAGTAAGTATGCATCATATTGCCCATATTCAAGATTGGCTTTCTAATCAAAACATAACAGCTCATAATCCAGATCGACTAAAACCTTACATTGGTTTATGCAAGAGCTAGTTTTTATAAAGCTTTATGCAGATGTGGATTAGCTTACACTTACCTATTTCTCCATTTCTTGTTGCACTAGTAAATAATGGGCGATGGAATGATTATATAAAATGCAATAATGGGCGGAGGAATTCTCATATAAAATCTCCTATGTCGACATCCTTGACGATGAATTTGAAACATCAAGACTCCTCCACTTTATTTAAGTTGTGCTTTGCATCTGAATCCTCAATCCTTAGCACTTCCCATCATATGCAATTACAAATTGGAAACCGATCAACTAAAGAGATCAAATTTCCACAATCCATTACATAATATTGTTGATTTGTTTCTAGATTTGATTGTGTAAAGATTTTTAGCATCAACATTTTGAATCACACTCTGTGATCCATCATCAAGATAAAAGAGAGCAAGAGATGCAAAACAAAGTGGATCATAGAGTGTGATTCGAAACATTGATGGTAAAAATCTTTACACAATCGAATCCATAAACAAATCAACAATATTAACCAATCAACTGTCGGTATGAAATTCATTGTGCTATTTTTGGTTCTAGTGTTTGTGGAGGGTAAAATAGTGGTGGAAGCATAAACTAGTTGCAATTGCATATTGCATATTGTGAGCAGCAATACATGGCGTTGTCCTGCCAATAGCAATGGCAATGTCCCTCATACTATCAATGCCAATCCCTTATGATGTCAACACCTGCAACAACCCAAAAGGCATGAGGATATCCACTCTTGGAAGGAAAGAGAGAACCCAAATACAATTCACAGTGCTTAAAAAGAGATCCAACAATCCACAGAGGATATGTAACAATTAAATAATAAATTAAGGCTTATAAAGCAGTTGACAAAGTGAACATTTTTTTTAATAATTCTTGAATCATTTGGATCTCCATGTACTAAGGAGATACCCAAATAGGCATCTCAACATTAACTGTGAGGTACACTTGGAGCAAATGACAATCACATATGAGGTAATACATCTGGATATACTACACCATATCGTAATTGAAATAAATTGTAAATATTACTTTGAAGCTCATGTTTAATCAAAAAGTACCACTACAAACCATGTTTGTTGAACAATGTGAATATTTTGAGCACAATGATCCAATATATCAAATATCACTATATCTAATAAAGATCATTGTGCAACTAATGTCAGAGCTTTAAACCATGTGCTACAACTACTAGTAGTAACAAGAGTTGCAATGCAACATTGTTCCTAACAAGTGCAGACAGGACAATTTTGAAGTACAACATTAGAGGAAGGAGAAGCTAAAAGTGGCTACTCTAAATAGGAGGAATAATAGGAAAAATATATCTTCTATAATATTATTTATGTCTATACATAAAAGGTAATCATCTAGCCACATGACAATGTACTTTTCTTTAGAATGTCCCACTTCTATTTATCATTTATAAAATGATTGCTCGACAAAAGGCAATGGTTAATTAAGAAAAAAATGTGGAGAACTAGCAAAAACCCTAAAAGTAATGCTAACAAGAAAAACCTACAAAAATGTGATATGATTCTCTCTACATAATCAATGCACAATTTTGAAGATGTGGCCAAGAAAGTTGGGTCAAAAGTGTTGCAAAGCCCCAAAATTCTTAATGATTAATCAAATTGCTAAATATTTAAAGCTCTAATCAATTAAATTATTCACCCAATTAGCCTCTAAGTTTATATATGAAGTTGTTTAGATATATACATATCACTTAACATACATGTTGTTGTCAACTTTGTATATAATAATTAGCTGAGTATATATAATGAAAAAAACTACATATTTTAGTGCTACTTCAAATCATAGCTTGACTGAGATTTATACAAACAAAACCAATGTTAAGACTTTGAGTCTTATATGTCCATCATCTATACTATTGCAATGTCCTTTGATATTAATTAAAGTAGTTATTTACTATTTTTCTTCCAAGTTTTCACAGTTTTTTAATTCTGACTTTTCCCAAATTTTTCAAAAAAATTGCTCCTCTTATTTGCCTATTTATCCTCCAAATAATTTATGCTTCTATGATATAAATCTCATAAACAGCAATTGTAATAGGTGGCTTATATATTTAAATAAGCTTGCCCCAGTTTAAAACAATATAATGAAAATAAATCAGGCCAATATTAAATCATGGTTTCCTTAGTTTGAAAAAAAGGAGCATTTTGGACTTCAACACAAGCTGCATTATTTTTGTCATAACACAACCATGTGGGGGATAACAAACACAATTACTATGCCCCTGTAAGATTTAGACCTCTAATGTATTGATTGAAACATGCAGAACTTTACAATATGCTATAATAGAGCCAATATGACTTGTTTATACCATTTTGGACTTCAACACAAGCTGCATTTTTGTCATAACACAACCATGTGTGGGATTCGTATTGTTGTAACAAGCACATCAACAATGCTACTGTAAGGTTCAAACTTCTAATATAATTATTGTAACATGTAGAACACGACAAAAAAATTAGTGATTCAAGGCGTGCCAGTCAAACTTGTGCTGTAAAAAATCCTGAAATTTACATGCACTCACACAATACAAGCATTTGGCACACGTGCAGTTCATTACAAATATGCTTCAGTATCCAAAAATGCGTGGTTTCCTCCGAAATTAACCAACATGTGTTCTCACAATCACACATTCTCTGAGGAAAATAATCTAATATGCTGATGGTGAGATCACATCATCAATTTTTAAGATCATCTTGACCAAGTAAAATCTGTTGTTTCTTGCCAATTAGAGTTTCAAATACATTTTGCTCCATCATGTCATTTGTACCAATATCATTACAATCTATTCCCAAGTGAAGGTTATTTTCCTGCAAGCGAATAATCATTCACATCATCATACAGGTCAACCTTTCATTCAATTCAATCTTTCCAATTAAATTATTTATGATAACTAGCAAATTCCCAAAACAGGTTGTTGCATTTACATAGCTCCAAACCATTAACTGAACCTCTATAGCCATACAACTCAAATCAGAAATGAAATATAGCCATTACCTTGATCTGTTGAGCTTTAACTGCTGTCAAAGTATCAATAGGTTGCAATCCACTATTTTCTGCAAGAGCCATTGGTACAGCATCAAGGGCATCTGCAAATCGTCATTGGATAATATGTCATTAATATTAAGAGACCACTCAGAAGCCAAACAGTCAAAAGCATGCTAAATGATACAAATTATAAATTCTTTCACTAAAAGGTCACATTTGCAGCAGAATACAACACCAATGCAACATGGTTTCAGACTATATATGAAGTTCCAAGCTATCTAAAAGGTAAGGATACTTCAACTATATAAATATAATAAGCCTACTTGTTCAACTCCTGGAATCTTATCAGCGGCAGCTTCTACAGCGAGGGAACATGAAATTTCAGCTGATCCACCACCATACACAATTGAGTTGTTACGAATCAAGTTGCGGGCTATGCATAATGCATCGTGAAGACTTCGCTTTGTTTCCTCAATCATCATCTTGTTTCCTGAAATCATAAAATAAAAGACATTTAACTCCACATGCCCTCAATTATAAAAGGTAATGTAGATCAAATCATATATTTTAAAACTTCTAGTTTATTTACAAAATGCTTTTAAAATATCAGAGCAATAGAGAGCACAATAAATCAGATTAACAAATCTTGATCCCAGGAAAGAAAGAATACTTATCTGTTGATGACCATCAGGAAGTACTTACTATGTGTACATAAATGTCCTATCATCCTTTTGGGTGTTGTATAGGGCATCTCTAACTGTTTTCAAGAAGACAAGTACGAACAAAACATATAATTATTAAAGAAGAAATTCCACTTGAATACTCTGGGAGTGTAAGAATTGATTGAATGATTCTGAAATGGGCACCCCTGGATGTCCCAAAAAACTAAACCAATTTGCCGAAAGGAATTTTGTCAAACAGTTTGCATTCAACCTCTTATTTCTCCGTTAAATGTTTTAAACCCCTTATAACTCCGGAAATCAAACATTTATTTGTTTGTTGTGTTTTGTGCATGGAATTGATATCATACAACATAAACAAGAAAGAAACTATAATAATATGCAAAGTGGAAATGAACGGCTGCTAATAAAATGTTATTTTCAGAATTCATAAAACCAAATACATGGCAGATTTATCAACTCACTAATTACTTCAGCAGTATTGACATAATACTCCAGCCCCTGCTTTCGAACTTGCTGCTACAGTGCTTTGTCCTTCAATCAGTCCACTACCTTCGTCATATCATTCACTCAAAGCAGCATAAGTGTCGGAAAAGTAGTGAAAAAGATATGAGCAAAATACCAAATCTGCCTGTAGCTGGAAATGCAACTAAATTGTCTGATAATGAAGCCAATAACAAAGAATTCCAAAGGCCAAACCCCAAGGAAATGACATCTAGAATGTTACAAGAGAGGATAGATGTCCTCAAATGCCAAAAACGGAGCTGCAACTCACACACCAATTTCTTCTCATATTCAACCTGGCTAATGAAGCCACAAATGCTTCCTTTTATTCTATTTCCAAGGGTCCGCTCAACTCATATGGGCAATGTGGGATAAAAGATGCGTACTATATAAAACATATATTAAAATACCCCTTATGTCTCCCTTGGGTACACATCCCCATAAAATAAATATTAAAGTAACACTTTAATATTTTACAATTAAATTAGACGTTACTTTAATAAAACTTCAGGCATTAAAATGTATTACCAATCAGACTTTGAATAATGCGAGTGATAGCTCATCGGAAAGCTCTCACCGAGGAGTATCAAATCCAATCACCAAAATTGACCTGCACTGTGTCTTGCTGACTTACTAAAAATAGTAAGTATGCCTGAAACTGAGTAAATCAACTTTGTTTTGGCCCAAACTGGAAATGACTAGGCCAAAACACTCCAGGATCCCATTAAACCCTTCATTAGCCCTCGGGACCATGTAGAACAAGGCTAACGCACACACACTTGGTCAACTGCTAAAATGGGGACATTACAGTCTACCCCCCTTGAAATTGCTTGTCCTCAAGCAATCTCAGTCCAACCTGCTGAATAACCTGCTCACTCTCCCATGTAGAATCTTCCTTCGGCAGGTCTCTCCATCTGACCAAATACTCATTCACTATCCTGTTTCTAAGCTTCCTCTCTCTGGTGTCCAGAATAGCCTCGGGTACTAACACAAGCTTCCCCTCCTCATCCAAAGGGGGTAAATCTGCAGAAGGCACTACACTCTGACCAATGGCTTTCTTAAGCCTAGACACATGAAACACATTGTGCACTCGATTGCCCTTTGGAAGCTCAAGCTCATAGGCGACTTTGCCCACTTTGCAAATCATCCTATAGGGACCATAAAATCTAGGTTTCAACTTTTCAGCTCCGCTCTTCTTGAGCGATGACTGTCTATATGGTTGTAGCCTCAAGTAAACCATATCCCCTACCTCGAAGCTACGCTCTATTCGGTGCTGATCAGCATACAATTTTTGTTGATTCTGGGCCTGTTGTATATTCTCTTTGAGCACTTTCAGGATGTCCTGACTATCCTGCAATAAGTTTTTGGCTTTGGGCACTCTACTGTCCCCTAAAACTAAATCCATGAAGCTAGGTGTTTCATAACCATAGAGTGCCATGAAAGGAGTCATCTTGATGGACATATGATAAGTGGTGTTATAACAATACTCTCCCATATGCAACCATCTGATCCAAGCCTTTTGTTGTGCAGTTACATAGTTCCTCAAATATCCTTCCACCCATTTATTCACAATCTCTGTTTGCCCATCTGTTTGTGGATGATAACTAGTGCTAGGTGTAAGATCTGTACCACACAACCTAAACAACTCTTGCCAAAAAACACTCATAAACTTACTATCTCGGTCGCTGACAATGAATCTGGGCAGCCCATGTAACCTGAATATCTCTCTAAAGAAAAGATCTGCCACCTGTGTTGCTGTGTAAGTGGACGGAATAGCAAAAAAGTGAGCAAACTTCATCAAGCGGTCCACCACCACATAGATGCAATCTCTTCCCTGCACTCGTGGTAAACCAGTGATGAAGTCCATCGAAATACTTTCCCATTTCCTATCAGGAATGGGCAAGGACTGTAATAAACCTGCAGGAAATGTGTGCTCTCCCTTATTCTGTTGACAAACCACACACTCCCTGACATACCTCTGAACATCATCCTTGAGCCCTTTCCATGAAAACCGCTCTCGGATTTGCCTGTAGGTCTTGAAGACCCCCGAATGTCCAGCTGTGGGTGCATCATGAAATGCCTTCAGTATCGCCTCTCTCAGATGTGATGACGGAATCAAATAAACCCTGTCCTGAACTCTAATGAATCCATCTATCACCTCATAGTGATCATCCTGTATGGTACCTGAAATCAATCCAGAAGCCCAAGCATCTCCGACATACTCTGCTATAATCCGATCTCTCCAATCTCCTGAAATCTCTGCCAGAGCACAGAAGTGAGGTCTCCGAGATAAAGCATCAGCCACCACATTTTTCTTACCTTTGACAAACTCTATGTCAAAGTCATAAGCCTGCAATTTAGTCACCCATTTTTGTTGCCGGTCATTAAGATCACGCTGGCTCATGAAGTATTTAATACTGTTGTGATCAGTCTTGATCACAAAACGTCCACCTACCAAATATGATCGAAATTTGGCCAATGCATGCATTATGGCCAACATCTCCCGGTCATAGACAGAATAACTCTTCTCAACTCCCCGAAGCTTCCTGCTCTCGAATGCAATGGGATGCTTCTCCTACGTCAATACTGCTCCAATCCCATCACCTGATGCATCACAATGAAGCTCAAAAGGCTTCGTGAAATCTGGTAGAGCTAGAACTGGACATGAAGACTTTACCTGCTTGAAATGCTCAAAACACCTCTGTGCTGCCCCTGTCCACACGAAGGCTCCTTTCCTAGTAAGATTTGTCAAGGGTGTAGCAATCTGTGAGAATCCCTTAACAAACCTCCTATAAAAACCACATAAACCAAAGAATCCCTTAAGCTATGTAAGGTTTGTGGGGCTAGGCCACTCTACAATAGCTCTAATCTTTTCGGGATCAACCCGAACGCCATCTACACTAATGATATGCCCCAAGTAAAGGAGCTCAGTCATGCCAAACTCACATTTAGATTCCTTGGCATACAATGACTCTCTCTCCAGAATAGATAACACCTCCTCCAGATGATGTAAGTGCTCCTCCCAGGTCTTACTGAAGACCAAGATGTCATCAAAGAAGATCAAGACAAATCTCCTCAGCTGCTTCCTGAATACTTGGTTCATACAACTTTGAAATGTAGCGAGTGCATTGGTTAGACCAAATGGCATAACCATGAACTCAAAGTGGCCATAGTGACATCGGAAGGTTGTTTTCTCAATGTCCTTTGCTCTCATCCTGATTTGATGGTATCTGGATCGCAAATCAATTTTGGTGAAGAAGCATGCCCCATGCAACTCATCAATCAACTCATCAATCCTAGGAATGGGATTCCTGTTTTTAATTGTTTTCTTATTTAGTGCCCTGTAATCGATGCACATGCGCATCGTCCCATCCTTCTTCTTTACCAATACTACTGCTAAAGCAAAGGGGCTCTTACTAGGCCTAATATGCCCCATCTCCAACAAATCCTTAATCGCCTTCTCTATCTCATTCTTGTGTTTCTTAGGATGACGATAGGGAGTAATCATAACTGGTTTGGCTCCCTCCTCGAGCTCAATAACATGTTCCATCCCTCTGTCAGGAGGAACCCCATGAGGAATATCGCTAAATACTTTAGCGTGTCTATCAAGTATCTTCTGGATATCTGGTGGATGACTCTTTTCTTGTGGCTCTGGTGAAGTTGGCATAATGTAGCACTCTACCGCCCACTCTATGTCATCATGATGAAAAAGTCTCTGCATTCTCCTCAAGGACACTACTCTGCAACCTCCATCTGAAAGACCTCTAAGTACCACAGTTCTGCCCTCATGCTGGAATCTCATCTCCAATTTCGCTAGGTTAAGTGTGAACTCCACTAGTGAAGCCATCCATGTCATGCCGAGGATGACATCATAATCTCCCATGTCCACAACATAGAACTCATCCTTCAACTCGTAGCCATCTCCAAACCTGATGTGAATATTAGATATCTTCCGAGTGCATAATAATTTATCACCGTTAGCCACCATGAATCTAAACCCATCATGCTCCTTTGTCTGTAACCCTCTCCTGGCTACCAACTGTGCATCTATGAAGTTATGTGTAGCCCCAGTGTCAAGAGATATCACTTTCTGCCCCTGGATAGTACCCCTGACCTTAAATGTGATTGCCTTTTGAGCCCCTGTCAAGCATGCCAACGATCTATCATCCTTAGGAATGTTGCTCTCCTCTATAGTGTTACCCTCATCTGAATCGGAGTGTTGATCCTCCCCCTCTGACTCTAAATCTTCTGCTGAAAAATACTCCATTTGATTTGCCTTAGCCTTGAGAGAACATTTATGAGATAAGTCCCAAGGCTCTCTACGACGGAAGCACAACTTCTTCTTTCGAAGTTCATTCAAGGTTTCATTGTCTAGTCCTTTTGATCCTTCTTTGGGTTTGCTATACTCTTTCTGAAACGGTTTTTTGTCTTTGTCCTTGTGGTAGGAAGAATCTGTTGAATGGTTTTTTCCTTTGTATACCGACGGGGCTAAATCTCGTGCCTTTTTAGTTGCTTCAGCTAAGGTGAGTGGATCATGTCCCTTCACCCAACCTTGTAATGGATCAGCAAGACCATCACAAAATAACACCACCAATCTCCTAAGAGAGATATCAATAACAAGTACAGACAAGCGCTGAAACTCAGCAATGTAAGCATCCACAGAACCTGACTGTTTTAACTGTGCTAGTTCCTTGAAATGTAACTCGGGATCCCTAGTGTCAAATCTCTCAATCAATGTTTCGGTGAATTTCTCATAGGATGTAATCTGATTATGCCCCAAAGTCACCATGCCATGATGCCACCATTCATGTGCAACGCCATCCAAGTGCATAGCCGCATGCTTGATAGCCTCCTCCTCAGGCATAGGATTTAGCTGCAAGTATGTATCTACCTTCTACACCCAAGCTCGTGCAGTCATCTTCCCTAAAGCATCATAATAAGGTAAGGAAAGTTTTCCAACTTTCTTTCTCAGCTCAAAGTTTTGATTCCTCCCTCCTGCTCTAGGCATGTGTCTCATCCTCAAGTCCATATAATCTCTGAGGGAAATATCTGCCTGAAACTTCGGTCCACTAGCTTCCCAGTCCCTCCTAAACTGATCCTGTAACTCAGTAATCTGCGGTTCGTTTACTGGTTGAACCGGATCTCTGGGTGAGAAGGTGGGTAGAAGAGGTCTCGAGCTCGCAGTCCGCGCTGGGCGTGCAACGTGTCTAAAGTTATCAGCCTCATTCCCATTGTTGCCGTGTCCATTATTACCATTAATGTTATTCTCAGGACCATTGTTGTTGCCTTGGCCTCCATGGTTATTGTTTCCCCCATTGTTATTGTTTATGTTGTTGGCATCACCTGGATTAATATTGACACCCATTTGTCTAACCATGAGCTGCAACATCATGTCCATTCGCTTATTCTGCTCCTGCTGCATACGCTGCCCTTGCTCTAATGTATCCAGTAATTGTCTGAACATTACGTCCCCCTGATCTGGACCGGCATTCCCGCCTCCACCTAATCATGTATTCCTGTCATCTCGATCACCCATATTGTTGTCCTAATCAAAGAATATCTCCTCTGTGTCTGTATGGCTGGATTCAATGTCCCCCTGCACGGATGTACTAGACTGTTTGCTTTGCAAGTCTGAAATCCTATTTTGTCTTGCTCTGGTATCGCGGAAATTATAAGGCCCCTGTCGCATGCTCAAACATAAATGCTTAGCCTGTGTTTTTTTTTTTTTTTTTTCTGATTTTAGTGTTTTGACATTTCGTCAAACACTTTTCCCTCTATCCGGCTGTTCCAAATTTCCTATAAGACCTCCACGGGATGGCAAGACTTATAGCTCTGATACCACTGAAATGGGCACCCCTAGATGTCCCAAAAAACTAAACCAATTTGCTGAAAAGAATTTTGTCAAACAGTTTGCATTCAATCTCTTATTTCTCCGTTTAATGTTTTAAACCCCTTATAACTCCGGAAATCAAACATTTATTTGTTTGTTGTGTTTTTTGCATGGAATTGGTATCATACAACATGAACAAGAAAGAAACTACAATAATATGCAAAGTGGAAATGAACGGCTGCTAATAAAATGTTATTTTCAGAATTCATAAAACCAAATACATGGCAGATTTATCAACTCACTAATTACTTCAGCAGTATTGACATAATACTCCAGCCCATGCTTTCGAACTTGCTGCTACAGTGCTTTGTCCTTCAATCAGTCCACTACCTTCGTAATATCATTCCCTCAAAGCGGCATAAGCGTCGGAAAAGTAGTGAAGAAGATATGAGCAAAATACCAAATCTGCCTGTAGCTGGAAATGCAACTAAATTGCCTGATAATGAAGCCAATAACAAAGAATTTCAAAGGCCAAAACCCAAGGGAATGACGTCTAGAATGTTACAAGAGACGATAGACGTTCTCAAATGCCAAGAACGGAGCTGCAACTCACACACCAATTTCTTCTCATATTCAACCTGGCTAATGAAGCCACAAATGCTTCCTTTTATTCTATTTCCAAGGGTTCGCTCAACTCATATGGGCAATGTGGGATAAAAGATGTGTAGTGTATAAAACATATATTAAAATACCCCTTATGTCTCCCTTGGGTACACATCCCCATAAAATAAATATTTAAGTAACACTTTAATATTTTGCAATTAAATTAGACGTTACTTTAATAAAACTTCAGGCATTAAAATGTATTAGCAATCGAACTCTGAATAATGCGAGTGATAGCTCATCGGAAAGCTCTCACCGAGGAGTATCAAATCCAATCACCAAAATTGACCTGCACTGTGTCCTGCTGACTTACTAAAAATAGTAAGTATGCCTGAAACTGAGTAAATCAACTTCGTTTTGGCCCAAACTGGAAATGACTAGGCCAAAACACTCCAGGATCCCATTAAACCCTTCGTTAGCCCTCGGGACCATGTAGAACAAGGCTAACGCACACAAACTTGGTCAACTGCTAAAATGGGGACATTACAGATTCTGAATAGTAAAGTTGTTGACCACCTTCAAAAGGAAGAATCTGGTACACTTTGACTGAAGGAAATCCAAAATAGAAGGTGCCATCAGTGGTCTCATTAGCATACTTTAGTTTGCACCTTATAAACCAAAGCTATTATATGAATTCAATTGCAAACCAAAGTCGCATCAAGGATGAGGAACTTCACTGTGGATGTAAAGGTGCAAAAAATTCATAAAGTATCTCAAAGATTTACTAGAGTTGCACTTACCCAACCCCAATTTGCTTTGGGACAATGGAGGAAATCAGAAATTCACTGATGAAGATAGTAGAGTAGAGGATCTGAAATGACAGTACCCCTTGGTTGGCACATGTATCAGAGTTGTCAATGCTTGTCATTCGTGTTATTTAGTATCAGAGAGGAACTCAAACTAATTACATTCTGATTTATTTAGCCAAGCAAAAAATGGCAGAATTATCTAGTATTGTTGACTTTTGCTTATTTTCTTGTATGACAAGTACTTATCTAGTATTTGTTGACTTTTTACTTATTTTCTGGTATGACAAGTACACTTCAGGATGCACAACAGATTAGGATATTAATAAAGAAGATCCTGGCATGCACCCCACTTTTCAAAAATTTGATCTATTCTATTAGGCACTGGGGTAGGTCCTTTGGCATCAGTATCATCCACCCAAGTAACAATAAGCCCAGATTCGCACATATATAGAAAAGGGATAGTATCACCACTCCTTCAATGCTTACTCGTGTTCAAAAAACTAGTGTGGAAAAGATCACTGCACTGCTCCAGAACACTCTGCACAGCAACGGTATGAGTTATACTTTCTGCATATGATGCCAGTTTAGGTAGTGGTTCAGAGTTCAGGTTTGCAAGTCTGGTGGTAATTAATTCTCATGTTTGGCACAGCTGATTTTGCCCATACTATATATATATATATATCTGTGTGTCAGCGGCAAGAGGGTGTTGAGGTTCAGGGTTCGAGTGTATTGGTATGACAAAAAAAATTCCCAGGTTCATTAGAGATGGCTTGGCCATACATAGTGTCCCATTCTAGAATTCCTTATTTTTTCTTATAATAAATATCACGTTCTTACGATTAATTGTAAATATAATAATATTATATTATCCTTACACTTAAATTTTGATATGTATTTTACATTTACAATTTATAATATTATTTTGAAAACATAAAACTTATTTGCTTGGATGTCTGCTGTAATACTTTTATATTTTGCATCTATTTCATTGTATAAATGTCTTGAAATGTTTCTGCTGAAGTTAAGGAGTTTACGTCCACTAAATTTATGAAGAAAATAAGGGTTTTTGTCCTTGAATTTCTGATCTATGAAAGGTTTCATACTCAAAATTGCTGAATCTTTAATTCATATTCCATGTGCAAAACATATAATAATTACATCTGCTGGTTTGCACTTCCTTCCCTAAACTTATCTTTTTATATATCCCTATTCATAACCCCTGGGATGCCTCCTGAATTTTTAGTTAATAAACTTAATATTTATTTATTCTATTGTTTGAAGGATGTTACAACTGCTTAATTAATTGCTTTATTATAATTTCTCACTATGCATTAGCTGTCTTTTTAAGATTTGTTGGGATGGCTAGGTATTTTGTTTACTTGGGAATGTTTTGACGTGGGTGGGAGCATGACACACTGTAATTATCTATATTACCTCAGGCTTCCGGGATGTGGGGATGGGGAAACAGGTTTTTGGGACAGATTTTTTTTTCAAAGTAGTGCAAGGCAGTGAAATCTTGCAATACAAGTGGATGAAGGAATGTGTACTCCAGTTTCACTCAGTTGAAGAACATGTAAATTGTTGAAATTAGGAACAAAGTAAATGATAATTTTGGAATTAAAAAATTACAATAGAATAATAATTGACAAGTAGGAAGGTTCTTGTTATGAAAAAGGATATTTGTGATAGAACACTGGTTGCAATAGTCTACTAAACAATGCCTTCATTGTGTTGATACCACCATGCATGAGCATCTTGCCAGTACTTATCTAGAAGTGCACCTAGACTGTGATTCCTTGAAGTAATACATATTAAATGACCTCCAAAATGGATAATGATTAACTTTACAATTATTGATCAACTTCACCTAGATCAACCCCACTCTACTAAATGATAACGCTTGAGCTAACCCAATGATCCATGACCAATCAATCATTCATGTGAGTGTATATCTCACCCTTTATAACTACTGATCAACTTCACCCTAAATCTACCTAACTCTACTAAATGACACGGCTAGGCCGATGATACATGACCATTTAATCCTTCAAGGTAATGTATATCTCATTCAATTTCAATGATGGATTGTTGACACCTCATATATTTATCATGTCTGAATGCACAGTTCTTTAAAGAAAAGAGTATTCTTTCCCTAGCTGATAGTCTAGAAGTTTCAGAATGAAGTACACAACTGAGAACAGAATATTAGTTCGTCTGCATACACATGAGACTTCACCTCTAATCCCACTGAAAACATGTAATCAATTTAAGTTTTTGTTGCCTACAAATGGCATGAAAGAAGCAGCATCCTTGTACTACTATATTACAAATTAAGCACACAATGGGAAAAGAAAAGTGTTTTCCAGATTGCACTCACCTATTTAAAATATATAAAACAGTTGTCTTTACTTTGATAAACTACTTTGAAAATTAAAGGAAACTGATAAATAACAATCCAGAAGAACCTACCGCCACGAATAAAAACAGTGACAGCTTTTGAATTTGCACAGTGTTCAATGTATAGCATTCAATCCTTGGTTGTTCCAAATGCTTTCTCCCTCACAAGTCCAGACTAAATGGAAATAATTAGCAAAAGAAGCCCCAATTAGAACTTGAACTTAACAAACTATTTTGAGCTATTCAGCTCAGATTAGAGCCAAACCAGATTAACCACAAGATTACGCTATTAGACTAAATGGCAAAACTACAAGTATCACACAATTTCAATGCAACCTTAATGGCAAACAATACCTTCCCTAACTTATCCGATGCCAACTCCTGAAACCTCGGAACTATTCGTCCACCTGTAAATGTGCAAGAAAAAATTGTCTTTCAAACAACATAAATACGACAAAAACCCAGCACTTTCATTCCTGATTTATATACGGCTATTTGAAATAAATTAATAATGCATTCAGCTTTATGTCATGAGAAAAAAACAATATTCACACATTTACAGTCATACCTGTTGCAATTGCAATCAACTCCAGTTCAACTCCACCAACCCATCACACAGCTGGCATGCCCTGGTGCATCAGCAAATGATTTGCCTCATCATCAAAAACCCCATTGACAGATGACAAGAGTTGCCCCTACATCCTGCCACAAATTGCATATATCTAGTCAGCTTTTTTCAACATATACTAAACTACATCTTCAATCTTAGCTACATTTGAATTGATTGAACTTAAAAAAATGTGCTGGCACATATTCTGCATCCACAAGATGTGCTGACATCTATTCCTTTGAAGCCTATGATGACCAAATTGAGCACCAACAATAGACCATAATCTTGTCATGATCTTATTATGACCATAAGTGTAAACCATTACTACGGATGTAAACATGCCACAAACCGTATGGCCACTGGTAACAGAGACTTGGCCAAAAACAGTTTGCAATGCATTCACATTAAATGGATATACAAGCCAACGATCATTGTAAGGAATATAATAATATATCTCACCAATTCTAGGGGATTATTGTGAATTTGTGACCATACTAATTAACAGGAGTGTGACATAACTTTGAATATGGAATCAGCAAAATAGTACAGCAAAGATAATGGGACACAACAAAGCTAAGGCAAGTATGAGAAGCTAGGGCACAAATAAGGGTGCATAAAAGCATCATAAATTCATAATCAATGCATATAAGCATAAGTTTTTGTGCCCAGGAATACTTCTTTATATTAAGAGCCAACCTATTCAAAATTTGACATTTAACATGTCAATCAGAATCCTGAGAACATTACCGAACTAACAACTGAATGTATATAACCTGGAGAGAAATCCTCTTACAACACGAGCTATCCAAATACATGTAGGAAGTGGTAATTTACCTACACCTGAGTTTGTATGTAATGTCCCTTGTTGGAACTTACATAATTTATTTCAATTCCTCAATCTGAACTTTTTATAGACCAAATTTTATATATCTCATTTCCTCTTGTCTATCTTTTTGGGTGATTCATATTTATTTCTTAGGATACCTTGATATGACAAAAGATGTGTCTTTTCATTATATTATTTGTTAATATTAATATTATTATTATGTTATTATTTATTATTAATATTAGTGTTATTACAAATGTTTTATATAATAATATTTAATTCTCATATTTTAATATTGATATATTATGCAATATTATAATTTATAATATGATTATAATAAATTATAACTATACTTTTGGTAATATTATATTATTATATTTATTATTTATCTATATTTTGATTATATGGATCTTATTTTGACAGGGATATCACAGCCCTCCCCTATCAAATTTTGTCTATCCTCAAGCAAAAAAGATATATTCTTAACTTTTCTTATAGAGTATCTAATTGAATGCAAGAAAGCATAAGAGGTTCATGAAGAAAAAATGTAAGTGTATGAAAACACGAAGTAGAAACATGAATATGCATGAAGATACGAAGTAGACACAATGCAGACATATAATGCATGCATTGTTGATTAATGTCTTACAATTTGCAAGGAACTAGGGTCAAGGAAAAGATTTACACAATTTACTTCTTCAAGAGAATCCTGCAACCACAAGTGATCATTAGTACACAATGTATATAAATTTCAAAGAAAGTAAGTCATGATAAATTACTCCAAGTCAATCCCACACTAAGTCTAAGAGCGGAACTTTGGCCCCCTTGGCCTCAATAGCAGTGTTTACGCTTCCACATAAGGTGGCCTACTTAGCAGGATGCTTGTTTTGTTTTGCTCTTATTATTATTATTCTTAGTCTAGAAGAACACTTAGGATGTAAAGAGATTGCTTAGACACCAAACTCAACAGTTTCCCTCAAGGTTTTATAGATCCAAGCCCTTAAGCCTTTCTTGCATGTGTCCAGCAAGGCATTCAGGGACACTGATCCTATCCTTTCTTGGAATAACTGATTGGTTGGATTTACACTAGCCTCTCCCTGAATACACCTCTATTCTCTCTCCTAAGGCTCCCCTTACAAGTAAGTTACTAATAAACTATATGTGAATTGAAAAGGCCATGCTATTTATATATGAATTAATTTATTATAAATGTACTCAGTTTAACTTAATTACATAACTAAATCAAGAGTAAGCTATTGCTAGCTAGGAAAATTCATGCTATTCCGATTATAACTCTGGCTTAGAGGGAATGCTAAGATACAATAGGTTGCTTTGAGACCAAACTCAATGGCTTCCCTCAACATTTTTGTGGATCCAAGCCCTCAAGCCTCTCTTGAACATGTCCTCAAGGTGTTCGGGGACACTGACCCTTACCTATCTCAAGATAACCTGTTGGCTGGATTTATACAAGCCTTTCCCATATTGTATCCCTATTTATTCGTTCTAGCTTAGACTTATAATGGGAATGAACATGGATATTATTTAAGTGAATTTATTCTAATTATAATAAATAATATACTTACCTCAGAGATGCATAAAATCTTATTCTCTAAACAAAATGTCTTCCCTTCTACGTTGACAATAATATATTATATCTGATTGTATCAGACGTGGATTACTAGGCCCATTTCTTAGAGATGTCAGAAGGCTCCAATTTTTAAAATTGTCAACACTTATTGCTCTTTGTAACGTCCACAACATTAACATTTATTTTGCAAACTATACATAGTAATATTTCTCATGGTAGATATCATCCTGTTATACTTCACGGCCATAATGATGGGCATCATAATGTATTAAAACAATACTCACGACAACCAGATTATTATCATGGTTTTCTGCGAATTCCATATGATATTCCCCACCTATGGTGTATCTTTACATTTTTCCTCAACAACTGCCATGTGTAAAAGCAATTACAAGTTGTCATTTGCAAATTAAATACTATCTGCCTGTTCAGTGTAGGGAAGTTTACAGGCGCTACATCTCCACATCAAGAACTCGACTGACCTGGTTCCGATTTTTGGCCAAGTCATCGTTTAAGTGATGCAAGAAGGTGCGGTTCAATAGAAGTGCGTACAATAAAAATCTAGGGAAGATAATGGATCCTTCAATTACAAACTCAAAGTTGAAATTGATAATTACAAATCTTCAACCTTAAACCCATGGTAGGAGCATTACTTTTCTCAATAACAAGAAGCATCAATAATCATAACCTGTTATTTTCATTCCCATCCAGAATGTGCAGAAGCATTTGTCGAGGAAGTTCAATAGCTAAAAGCCTGATGGTATGAGGAATTGTCTTCAACAACATGGCTCTCTTTTTGCTGATAGAACTTTTGAGCAATGGTTCCTGAGTTTAAGTGAAGCTACAACAACCATGCATGATTCTTTCCCATACAATATTAAAGTTTCAGATATTCACAGAACATGAATGTAATCCTCACAACCTATAGGGAGGCAAACAGACTCCAACCAATAGAAGAGTTGCCTTTATGAAATATTTTGCCCAAAACCATATACTCCAAATATAATGGCTTTTGAAGGAAGCCACAATAATCTTTGCAAAATATATTAAAGAAGCACGAGAATTTATTTCTCACAAATAGTTCAGGTCCCAGTATAATGTTCAGCTGCTAAACTTTGAAGAAGACATGGCTAAAATATTTTCTTCTGATATTTTTCTGCAATTTGTCTTGGATGAAAAAACCCTTTTGATAAAACCTTTTATAATTTTCTAAATACACCTCACAGGCTGAGAGGATTTTTAGCTTTGATAACATCTGCAATGTCCCTTGTCAGGACTTACATAATTTATTTCAATTCCTGAATCTGAATTTTTTGTAGACCAAATTTTATATCTCATTTTCTCTTGTTTATCTTTTTGGGTGATTGATATTTCTTGATATACCTTGACATGAGAAAAGATGTATCTCTTCATTATATTATTTGTTAATATTAATATAAATGTTTTATATAATAATATCTAATTATCATATTTTAATATTAATATATTATGCAATATTATAATATGATTATAATATATTATAATTATACCTCTAACATAAATGTTTTATATAATAATATTTAATTATCATATTTTAATATTAATATATTATGCAATATTATAATATGATTATAATATATTATAACTATACCTTTACCATTATTATATTTATTATCTATCTATATTTTAATTATATGGATCCTATTTTGACGGGGATATCACATTGTAACTCTATCAGCCAATCATGTTATAATAAATATCTGGCCAAATCCTGTGACCAGTAATGTTGAACCATTTTCACATGCACAAGGTACCTTGCAACATAGGCCACCTAAAGGGGGCAACCCCTAGCGCGCACGGTAGACGGATAAGGCTTGAAATCATGGGTCATCCCCATGGTCTCAGGTTCAAGTCCGCCTCCAAGTTTTACCGGTGAGATTGGCTTGCGTGCTGTTACTCTCACCCATGGAGGACTAGTCTCGCCCTAAGCTCGCATCGGCCACTGGTCATCACTGGGCTTAGGTCACAAGGATACCTCCGTGAAACAAACAAACAAACAAACAAAAAAAATAGGCCACCTAAAGTCTAGATGCAGGAAGTAATAGCCAAGGAATGTGCGTCAAGGAAGCTCATAAAGATGGACTTGCAAACAAGAAATTTATTTTTCCAAGAGATCAGCAGCATATCCTAAAACTTTATGTGTTTGAGAGTAGCCTGAACTCAACAAAGTCCATTATCAAGAGAAGTACAAAGATGATATGAGTAATAAAATTACTAGCATAGGTGACTAGAAGTAGCATTGGCAAAAAATAATTAAAGGCCAAGTAGATAAGGGGACCCCTTTCAAGATAATGCATGTCCAATAGTATTGTCAATTTGTCAACAGTCCTGCTGGCAGCATGAGCCCTCAAAAGATAAATAGCAAGTGGTGATTGCCTACAAAAGTTTGTAGTTCTATCATCCCAATCATTGGTCTTAAATATGTCTGGCTGAATCCTGCATCAAGTAATGTCAAACGAATTTCATATGGATAGTTTACATAGAGGATCGCATTTGACACATGCCACCCAAAGTCAGCAAGATAGAGGTGCTCGCTTGCGCATGGTTGTCAAGGAAGTACATAAAGATGGGACTTAGAAACAAAATCCGTCCTTACAATGGATTGGCAGGATACCCAAGAGCTTCCTATATTTTTAAGGAACCCAAGGTCAACCCTGTCAAGTATCAAAGAAATTAAGGAAAATGATTGAGATGAGTAAAAAAACTTGAGTGTTTTTAACAGTCCTCTTGAAAAGTTCAAAGCTCTAGATAGAGTGATTGTCTTCTCATGAAAACTATCTCAGCTCCAAGTATACCTGAGTTTACCACAGAAAAGAATGATGCTGAAGCATGTAAGAAAATAAATGCAGAATGAATCTAAAATAAAATATATCCAGAATCAATATCTGATGTTGTCAACAATTGAATTGCAACTACATTATCAATTTGTTGTGACATATCTACATAACATCTGATGATTTCCAACTCTCAATCTCTCTGTGTAAGATTCGCAAATTCCAGTAATAAGGTGCGGGGAATGAAGTTTAAAGCTTCAAGATAAATGAATTGGGAGACTTACATAGTGAATGATTTAAATACACCAGATCAAGGAAAACTTCAAAAAGCACAGTGTCGAATTTAGATTTTAGCCATCTACTAAATGAGTGCAACCCACTTTGATTTGTAATAAGTTAAAAATATTCTGAGAAGTACTTTGCTATATCAGTAAAGGTCGGAATAATTCAACACTGGATCAAAAGTTCTAGGTTTGTACCGAATAGAAATGCATTATACAGAACAATCAAATGTGAAATCAACCAGATTGTGAAATATTATAGGAAAAGTTAAAAAACGTGTTCATCAATCATATCCAGTAGAACAAGCACGATTTTAGGAAAAATCAGTAAACCCTCCAAACTTTGCAAATGAGCATGATGCCCCAAAATGGACTGCAAAAAACCCACGATTCTTTTAGGAGAAAAATCAGGCATGATTTTTGAGGTGAAAAATCAATAAAAAATGGACAACAGAATCCGAGACACAGATCAGAGAGTACAAAGCTTCATTTTTGAGGAAAAAGTTAAAAAACCGATAGATAAATTTAGAAGAAAAATTTATAAAACCCACTAGATAATTTTTGAAGAAAAAATTATAAAAACCTGCCATTATTTTTTAAGGGAAAAAATTATAAAAACCAATCAAAGAAACCTTCATACAGAAAACAATTAAACTTCGCATGGTAAAACAGCACATGTAAGAGTTTGTCTAATTGTATGAAATCCCATCAACCTACTCTGATACCATGTTATGGTAAATCAATGTTCTTGTAGTTGTATTGAAAAAAGGAGATGAAAGTTCCTTATATAGATTTACAAAAACGACATTTCTAAAGAAACAATCATGAATTAGAGACAAAAATAGAAACTACCTAATAAACTAAAGATCAACTAAGATGATCATTAAAGAAGAATTATAATATTATAATAGGTGATGTCCCTTAAACAGGGACTTAGCATTCCCATGTCCCCCACCACCACTATCGCACCACCTTTGTGCTGCCAGGATGTCGCCAAAACGCACATATGACCTCCCCAAGATGTTTATGGGGCATCTCCCCAATTGCTAGCCAACATGAGCATGAAGTAAAAGTGAATATTTTGAATTTTTAGAGTTTTTGGTATGTTACTATTTTAATCATCGTGCTACTTATTGTAATCATTTTCATGATATTTTTATATAATATAAATCAGAAACTTTTATTTGCCTATAATTTGAATTCTTAATAGTAATTGGTAATTTGATATTCAATGGTGTTCTGGTATAATGTATTCTATATTGGGTATGTGACTATACTGTAATTTTGCTACATTCAAGTATTTGGTATTATTAGTTCTTATACTATTATACATCATTCATAACTAGCATTTCAAGTACTATATGTATAATACATTACAGCACCCCCAACCACCTGCAGTGGTCCCCAAATTGAACCCCCCATCCCAATGTCCCCCAGTGCCTATATTACTTTGATTATTTAATTTATTTCACAACATTGAGAAATTACTGTCTCAACTCTGTCATTGTCAACTTAGCATCATCAACATAACCAAGAATATGAATTTACTATTAGGACTAAGGTGTCACTTACCTTGCAATCTTATATGTGTCTCCAACACCCTTGTAAGGTTTACTTGGATGTCTATGATTCATCAGAGAAATAGACTGTAATATTTATTCGTCCAGATTGTTGCCATTTGTTGAAACATTCATTTGTGAAGGAGATGAAGCACAACATATATATTTATGATTCACTTTTAAATCAACTAATGTATTTAATCATTCTTAAGAACTAGAAAACGAAATAGAGATTATTGACTAAGTGGACTCCAAAATGGAGAGCTAGAGAGTATGTGAGCTATCAAAGATGGATTTGCAATTACATTTACTGTTAGTAGGCTCTCATTGATTGAGCCCATGTAACACCCACGTTAAGTCATTTGATGCATTATTAATCCTGAGAAACTCACTCCAAAATGGGTGTGAGGTATTTTTCTTGTAGCATGGCTTTGGAATCCATTGCTTTGGTAAAACTATTTGTGCTTTTGACCTCCCCCCATGCCTCTTTATTGCATGAAAAAGTGTTCTAATATACTATTGACAATTGTTTATACATATAAGGTCTCTGCTAGAGTTTTTGTCAAAGCCCAAAGTCGGTGTGTTGACATGATCTCATGCACATTGAAAATATATGCATCCTTGACATCTTTCTCCGACGGGGTTTTCTTGCATAAGGATTTATCCACGTAAATCAAGTCTTCATGATTTCTTGATTTTATTGTTATTGCTTTTTTATGCATCTACAAGTTATTCCTTTATGGTAATCCTTGATAGTGAGCATATTTCAAATTCACACACTTTATAGGGGATTTTATTGCAGTAGCATGTACAGATTACAACGACAGAGAAGCTTTCCATATACTTTCAACCAAATAAGCATAAATCACCAATAACATAATAATTAATCTCTAAACATTATAATCAAAAAAATGGCAAATACTAATCACTAAAAAGACATTATTAATGAGCAGAACCACACAATCAATTGCCAAAATTGAATTTTAAAACAAATGTTCATGAGATTGCCACAATTAAATCACCTCTATATTGCATCAGATGGTGTTTTAATATACTATTGACAATTGTTTATAGGTACATGGTTGCTGCTAGAGCTTTGTCAAAGCCAAAGTGTTGGTGTGTTGACATTATCTCACGCATATTGAAAATTTGTGCATACTTGTCCTCTTTCACCAATAGAGTTTTCTTGCAGAAGGATTTCTCCATGTAAATCAAGTCTATATGATTTCTCGATTTTATTGTTATTGCTGATTTATGCATCTACAAGTTATTCCTTTATAGTAATCCTTGATAAAGAATATATTTCAAATTTTGCAAACTGTATAGGAGATTTTATTGCAGTAGCATGACCAGATTACGAGGACAGGGAAGCTTTCCAGATACTTTCAACCAAATAAGCAGAAATCATCAATAACACAACAATTAATCTCTAAAAATTATAAAGATTAATCACGAAGATTGCAAAGCTTAATCGCTAAAAAACACAATTAATGGGCAGAACCACACAATTAATTGCCAAAATTGCATTTCAAAACAAAATAATGGTCAATGTTCATTGCCCAATTTTTTTCATTTACATCCATTAAAATCAGCTTTAGATCGTGCTAAAAATATATTTCAACTATGGTGTACAATTTCCAGCTTTTTTTAATCTGTTTTCCTGCAATTTTCTTGGAGTGATGGTTACAGTTTTTAACAATTCAAATTATGATTTGAACTTAAATTTGGTATTTATCTCATCAATCTTTTAGGTTATCATAAAAGTAATTATAAAGCCAGCAACTTTGACAACGAAAGATTTTGAAACACCACACCATGAACAAATTATTAATTTATAAGTTCAAAAATAATTTTAATTTTTCAATAGGTAATGAGTCAAAGCTAGATTAATTATTATTATTTTTGATTAATTATTATTATTTATTGAGATTAATTATTATTATTGTTCAGGTCGAGTAGACTCAAATCTATGACCTCCCAAATGAGAGGCTCACATCTTTACTGTTGTGTTTTAGGCTCTTGCTTAGAAGTTTATAAATATTATAATTTACAATCTATAAATATTTCTAATAAATATACATATATATATGTATATATACAAATTATGAAGTCATGTCTTGATTTTTATATCATAATATTATTCTTCTTTATAAAGTAAAGGAATTATTCAAATTCATCAGATTAAGTAATTAATTTTAGACTTTCTAATATTTAAAAAAATTATTGACATTTCCAATCATAAATGTAAATAATTTTTCCAATTATCAATTTTGATATAATGTTAACAATATTATTAATAATAAAGTAAAATAGATTAAAAAATTAACATACATATTCATATTTACATGCGAGGCCCCAAACTCAAATTCATACAAGAACTAGCAAAGTTAATTTGTTTATTTAATGTTATTTTACCTTGTTTGAAAACTTCTAGTGCATTTGCTGACATTCACTTTTTCGGTTAATTTTAGCTATATAGAATTTAGGCTTTTAGCCATATAGAATTTAGGATCTAGTGCCAATGAATAAATTTCATCTAGACTATAATCATATTATTTAAATTTCTTTAGGGTTTCATTGATTCTAGAATTTTTTATAGACTAAGTATAAGAATCTTAGGATTTCGTATATTTCTAATATTATATTTGAAAGTCCTAATGACTATATTATATTAATATAATACAATTAAATAAATTATCATTAATAAAAAAAATGAACAAATGTAAAGGTGTGGAAGCCAAGTACTCTTTAACTTGAAGCTTGATTAAAAATAATCAAATTATGCCCATGAAGGTTGTGTGGTTTTAAAGGCTCTAAATTTGGACTTGGTGGCAGTGGCTCTACCCCTTGACCCCACCTTGTATTGCAACAAGGAGCGCACCTAGCATTCTGCTGCTAGACCCCACAAGGGGCATTGATTCCTGGACCAAAGGTAGGGGCGTTGCCCCCAAATCCCTACAAGGGGTATTGCCCCTTGACTCTGCTACAAGCATTGACCCCAGATTCTAGAAGGAGCATTGTCCCTCAACCATGCCAGGTGCTGCCACCCTACATCCATACTCTCATTTTTATTCTCTCCATCTAACTTATTTATATTTCTATAAAATAAGAATTAATAACATCATTTTTTTGATAATCCAACTTTCTGAAAAAATCTTATACAGTTTGCCAATTTTTCTCCAAAAAGGATTTTGCTCCTAGATTTTTGACAAACTTTTGTTTCATCGCCAATTTAGTTCCCATAAACAAAACAGTTGCAATTGATAGGTCTACATTAATAATATATAGTGCAATCCAAGTGCATTGCAGTAATCTAAAACTGATAACCTCTAACTCGCCCTCTGCAAGGTCCTTAATCAATTGAATAAAAACCACAGACCACTGGCACTGCATGCTGCATGCATTAATGTTAAAAGTTGCATCTGCATTAAAGTATAAAAAGCTAGATATGTCTTGTTTCAGGGACAAATGTAAAACAGATAAAAGAGATTGTTCCTTTTGAGGGCAACACATAATTGATAATTAAAAGTAAAATGTATTCATCATACAGCTAGAAAAAAGGACATACAAATAAGCAGGGATCATTTAATATTCAAAATGTAAGAAATTGTCTTGAGACTTGGGCTATTTTGCAAGTGTGTTTTTTGTAAAGATTTGTCAGAAGTGACATCTCATTGATATCAGTTGGCAATCCCAGCTTACAAAGTGCTAAAACTATGGTAGATGTGAACTCTTAAAGACTATTCAACTATAGACAATGATGTTATCAAAATAGGAATAGCATGGTGAATATACTATTTGTTAATTATAAAGCAAATTCAGCAATAAAAAACTAATAGATAAGATTGTGAAGGAAGAAGACAGATCTCAAGTACCTTACCTCTGAACCATACGTCGAAGTATTGTCTTTCCTGCCCATGTAAAGCTTCAAACTTCTCAACTGTATCAATGTCAACCTTATACTTTGTCTTTGGCTTTAGTGGTTCAAAAGGACATGTCAAGATAGCTATTCTTGCGTCCTCAATCCTTTTAGGCATTTGAGGATGACTTACGTCTTTGTCAATAACAATGCCTTCAACCAGCTCTGTATCTTCCAATCTTCCACCAACTTTTCCTTCAACTTTAATCAAGTCCAAGTTAACGTCCTTTCTTTCCAAATCTGCAACAGCAAGAACTGCTTTGACAGCAATCTCTGCTAACATGTGTTTACATCTGTTTACACTACAGCCAAAAAAAACTTCAAGACAGAAAAATTGACATTCAGAAGATTATGTTATAGTTGTAGGCAGGACAGAGCTTATCCCTTGAGAAATGAGCATACAAATTGATAAGGCTTCAGTATCTCCAAATCTCAAAACGAGTCAATTTGAAATTGGAATCACATCCAAATTTTAATTAAATTTACTCGAGAATTTAATAAAACCATATTTGCAAATATGTGTGCAATTAAAATATTTACAAATGATTTTGTACCAACTTTTTTCCTTCATGGAGCACTTCACTAAATTATCGCCCACTGCTAAAAAATACAGGAGATAGGGTATTCTTCTTAAGGGGGAGTATGTACTCCATTATTAGCAGAGCTAGATTGTTGTTGCTAGTCTTTTTATTTCTCTAGATTATTGTTGTTGCTAATCTTGCATATTAAGTGTACCGGCTGTGTAAACAATAAGATCGCCCTTGATGTTCCTCTGTGCATCTGCTATTAATTATATGAAACTGATTTAGGAAAGAGGTGGATCATTGACACTTCAGGGATTTCATTTAACTTACTTAATTACATCAGCGTGAAGAGGCCTAAACATGGAAATCCAGTAAGGGGCAGTTGGAGTCAAGAAGATGAAATAGAATAATCAACAAAAGCCCAATGCAGTTCAACCAGATAATCTAAGGGGCGACTGGAATTCTTAAATGACCTGTGGCCAGCATTTGAGTTCCGTGATGATTGTAAACAGTTAGATATCTTTGCAAACTGAAATTATTACTATCCTTTGACTAATATCATTTTCACAAATTAAATGGAAATAAAAAGATAAGAGTAGCACCCAGAATGCAAACAGCCAAGTTCCAAGAAGCCCATATCTATACAATTCAAACAAACTTACATATTTGAAGAGAGTGTGGCCATGCATGTCTGCATGAGAGGTTCCACATTGTTCAAACTATACTCAAACTTCCGAGCAATGCGATCTAAATGTTCCACTGCAATCTTTGAGGCCATTTCATAACCCTCGGCAATTCTAATGGGATGAATCCCCCATTCTAAAAGTTGTTCTGCCTGCTCCAATAGTGCACCTGCCATGACAACCACACCAGTTGTTCCATCACCAATTTCATAGTCCTGACTCCGAGATAATTCTACCATCAGTTTGCCAATTTGATTCTCTACATCCATCTGCTCCAGAATTGTTGCACCGTCATTTGCTGTTATACAGGTAATACATCAGTTATGATATCTCTATATAGATAAATAGCGAGAGAGAGAGAGAGAGAGAGCAGCAAGAACATTATCACACATATATCTGATAAATGAATAGCCTTCTCTCTCCAAATTGAAGGGAACTATAAACAAATCAATAATAGATAAAACTATAGAAGTATGATAAAACAAGGATAATCTTAGAAGAAAGAAAAAGATGGTACATCACAGTATTCATTTACTCTTTTAACTTATGACCAACAAAAATACTCACCATAATAATTGAAAACGAGTTTAAAATGTTAGTGCAAATATATTCTAAGTATTTCTTTGGACATTTGGCAAGTAAAAATGCTTTTTTATAGTTGCATATTGATATGATATTTTAATGCAGCTGAATAGATGAACCTATAATTTTTTTTGGTAATGTTGAAGTAATATCCTCATTGAATGCAACAGAAAAATCATGATGGTTCCACCTGAATAAATAAGTGTGAATGATATGGCTTACGATTTTATAACTGCTTTGACAAGAGGAGAAGCATTAGATGCTAAAACCCTAGATATTTCAAACCCAATTACTGACATACAAAGATGCTTAACTCTTGCACATGCGATGAGACCACTGGCACCAGAAATATTCAGAGTCTATCATTTAGGAGGAAATGGAAGCACCACAGTTAATTGACAATACCCACCTTGGACCTCCAACCATGTCCACAATACACACTACCACTGCCCACAATGTGCGCAACTGAACAATCAGTCAAAGCAAAAGTATATAAGCAATAAAAATTGTCCCTCACTACAACAGGCCTTATGCAAAAAGTCTTTGAAATAATCCTTCATCTAAGGCTAAGAGCGATGAGAGGGAAGGACTACTTTGGCATACCATATTACACATATACATAAAAGCTCTATGATTAACGCCAATGTAAAGTCCCTTGGCCATTCCTTGACCCAATAAGTGTTACAATGTGAAGTAATCATGGCAAGTCCACTAGCTTTGGTTGATTCATAATTGCGAGTCCACCTTCTTTGGTTGATGCATCAATGCAAGTCCACCTCTTTTGAACTCTACAACTCGGTTGTTATATGCAACTCAAAGTCATATTTGCCAACACAATTTGAAGACATCGTAACTGTGAAAATTCCTGAGAAATGATATTGAAAGATATTTGAACATGGTTTTTTACTAGTATAATTATACCAGGTTTTTCCATGTAAAATTGAGTTATGTGTACTTTTCTACACATGTTAATTTCATAACAATAAGTAGACATCAACAAACCTTAGCATGTGTAATATATTAACAAGCCATACATTCTTTAAATCCTAATAGAAGTTTTTATCTACTGTCCAGAATCTCTCAGTGATCTCTACTTAGACGAGTAATTGAACAGGAAACTGCTCTCCAGGTGTATGATTGTAAAAGACTACATCCACTGCTACAACAAAGGTGAATGTATCAGTGTTGGCAAGTCATGCAATAATTAAGCTTCAACCAAAAAGGAAGAAGTAAATCCGGGGCCTTTGGTAGGAAAAATTAATCAACAAGACAAATGTTCAATCCATGCATGCATATTATTCCTATATCTAGTTCAATAGACATTGGTTTAGTAACTAGATGGTATAGACTGTTGCAGTAATCAGTCAACTAAAATTCAATTGAATTCACAGAATACAAAATTAGAGGCAGGTGCTTAAATAGTTCATACCAGGGCACAATAAAGGAAAGTACAAGGTAAACTTTGGCAGAGGAAAAAAATTCTTTGAGCTATAAATATTAGGCAAGAGGTTCAACTAGTTCAACTGCAATGGTACAAGCCTACAGTGAAGAAGGTTTCTTGTAAACTAAGCCTAATATTTTCATATAAAACAAGAACCAATATAAGAGCGCATACAGATTTCCCACCTTTGTGCTTACATTCTTCATTTTCTACTGATTTGTTGGGTTTCAGTTTCATCTGTGAAGGGGAGGTCAAGGATAATCCATTCATTGCAAACATTCTCATCCAAGCCATTGAGCAAGCTGGCCCTCAAAATGTTGTTCAGTAATAACCGACAATGCCAAAAATTGTAGAGTTGTGGACTATTGGTTGAGGAGAGCTTTCAACTCATTTTTTGGACACCTTTTGTTGTCCACTCGCTCAACCTATTGCTGCAAGAAATTGTCACTAAAATTGAATGAATCAAAACAATGTATGATGCACAAGAGATCCAAATGTTCATCACAAACCACAATATGACACAAGTCATATTTAGACAGTTCTCAAAATTGGAGCTCTTGGAGATAAATTATTTCAAATTTTTGTTGGTGTAATTAAATATTACTAATTACACTTAAGTTTACTTCAGATAATGCACTTTCATATTAGTTGTCAAATAGATACATAGGAGTCTAGATTTCATTTGAGCACATGGTGTAGGAGAAATCCGCTTGAGCTGGAGTTAGTTGTTATCTCATACCTCTTTATGTGTGAGATCCACCTTTAGTTCTCTTATCACATTATCATCCTCTCATTTGTTGCACATACTTGATGTACTGTGGAGGATAATCCACCACTAGCGGACATGTTATTCCACCTTGTGTGAGTTGATAGGTTATTTCTTGTATCACTCCTAATTACTATGCATTGTCTATATATTCAAACACATATGCCTTGTATTTATTGATTTTGTATCCATTATCATTTGATTATATTATTAAATTAATCAATTGATCATATCATTTTGTCTTGAGCTTCTAGATCTTGGCAATTCATTCATTAACTTAGGCAAAGTCTTATGTGGTATCAAAGCAATATCAAAATTTCTACAATTTAAATATCCTTTAGAAATTTAGACATTAGTAAACATTCTATGTTTTTAAGTTTTCATTTTAATTTATTATTTTTTTAAATAAAATAGGTCGTTGAGACCTATTTTGACTCCAACACTATTGTTTTTAGACACCTCATAAAGGTTAAAGAGGCATTGTCTAAAATGGTAACCTGAGCTAAATGAAGCATACAAAAGCAATCTAGTAGTACCAGGGTAGCCACCATTAAGGCAATGATACTAGATGACTCTTGGTGGGATCATGTTGAGTACATCCTGAGGTTCACTGAGCCTATAATGAGTATGATCCGACGTGGATAGGCCTTTGCTAGGGTGAGGTCTATGATGGCATATAAGACTCCATGATTGAGGATATTAAAAAGATCATAAATGAGAAAGAACAAAATCCTAAAGAAAAGTTCTTCAAGGAACCACAGATAATCATCGTAGAGAGATAGAACAAAATGACTAACCCTCTTGTGTCTTTTGCATTTGCATTGAGCCACAAGTTCTATAATCAATCGGTCCTCGTGAAGAGTAGCATTGGAGTTGCTCCATACAAATATCCTAAATATGCTCACTAGTACAAGGCAGCCCTTAGAAGACTCTATCCTGATCACATATGACCTATAGTGAGGCATGAGAGTTTCACAAGCACCGATGACTTGGTATTGAGGCTCTTGAAGACAACAACGTTGATGCTCATACATGGCGGTACTCCCATGGACAAACGTACCAACACCTACAACCCATTGCCATCAAAATTTATCACAAGTTCTTAACTCTTAAGATTCTACTTTATAAATTCCTGTTGATGAATATTGAATTTATATCTTTTTAAAATTTATTCAAAACTCTAACCTCTCTAATTTTAAAATTGATAAATCTTGATAGGTTGCTAGTTCATCATCATCTGAGAAGAACTGGAGCACATACTCCTCCATCCACTCAATAAAATGCAATAGACTACATTCCAAGAAGGCAGATGACTTGGTCTTTGTGCATTGAAACTTGAGGGTAACAACACACAAAGATAATGCTTACAAAACAAGGGAGGCAACACATTACGATGTTAAACTAGAGCGAGCGGAGTTGGAAGATTCAATTTCTCACTTTGATGCACTTGCATTGATGATGATCATCATCATCATCATCATCACTTAGTGACGTTGAGGATGCTCCTGAGGCTGACATTGTTAATGCTGATGCTAGTGGCACTTTTTGTGCTTCTAATTTGCAACAGCAGAATGATGATGATTTGTTTGATGGTTTTTTATGATATTTGACCAGTGATAACTGAATATTAAAGTTCCCATTACTATTCTTTAACTATAACATTGATATATTGGTTTATTTTGGCATTCTGTTTTGTCATTTGGACTAAAACGTCAATACATGTGTGTGGATGTGTTAATATATTTTAAGGAAACATATAATTTTGTACAAACAAGCCCCAAATGAATCTGAATTCAACCCAAAAAAAAAAAATTGGATGAATTTTGAACTCATCCATACTAGAATCCAAACCAGCAACATAGTCATTAATCTATTCATAACTCAACAAGCAATCATGTAGATAAGAGAAGGGTGTGCAAGAAAAAGAGACTGGTTATGAGATCACCATCTACATAAACCACCCCATGATAGATGTTTAATGTGTTAGATTAATAAGACAATTTCTTATTATCTCTAGTTTACTTAAGCTAAACTTTAGGCATATGATAATTAATTATTTTATTAATTATTATCATGCAACCTAGGTCAGTTACCTTTCAGGGTTTTGATCCCCTTTTATAAGAGTTGATCTCTCTTTGTAATTTACATTTTTTTAATTGAATAACAATTTATCTTTTGCACATCAAGAATGTGTCATCTTTTGTGGATCTCTGAATCCGAGCCTACATAGCTTTGCTCATCTCTTTCTGTGGCAGGTGTTTGCATGCAAGTGATTCTTAGGAGTTGTGGGTCGAGCTTTCCTCAACTTCAACATGGTATTAGAGCTCCAGACTTTCATGCCTTGTTCTCTTTGTGAGAGTTTTTGCATTGGTTTTTAGATCTGTTCTTTTTCAAAGGCTTTTTGTATTGGATCTAGGAGGCTTTTATTTCTGGTCATTTTGAAACCAAATAGCACCATTGAGCTCAAAGTGCCCAAAACCCCCCGCATTTCCATATAAAATTTGTCCATTTTGGACAACGTTGACTTCTGATGCAAATCTTTTTTGCACCCAACCCGTACAACCTAGACTCGCAGATCAAGACAGTCATTTATTTTTTATCAAAAAAATATATTTACATTACAGTGATTTTTGTGAAAAGAAATTCTTTCAAAAATAATTATATCCAAAAGGGTACTTTTTTTTTAAAAGGCACTTGCTTTAAAAGAGATGCATTTTTTGTTTTAAAAAGGAGTGTGAAGAAATTTTTTGAGGGACCCGCAAGTCCCTATTGATGCAAACCTATGGGCCTCTAACAACCTTGTACCCGCTGTCGTCAATCCTTGTACATGTCAGCCACGACTAGTTAACCTCCTCCGTCCTACACAACAAGTTTTTGTCTACGATCTCTGTCTTGGGATACATCAGCTTTGGGACCCGAATTTCACGCCCCAAATTGCAGGCGCTCTGGTATTTGGTGCGCCTTGGGCTCTCTATCAAATCCTAGCTCGCAATTTTGGTGCACCTCTAGGCATTATTTCCAATCCACTTTCTCGCCACATGCCCCTCCAATGTCAATCGACCAGTGACGCTCCACCTCCTCGCATTGCGATCATTGCCGCTCTACGGTTTGAAATTTCTTTTGAATCCTGGCTACCCAGGACCACTACCACCTCACCTCCACTCGCACTACTACCATTTTTTTGAGCTATTTCCAGTTTAGAACAGCTGATTTTGGTATTTTAGAGGACGGTTTCCAAATTTTCAAAGTGGTTTCCTAGGATTTTGGTAGTTTTGTACTTTGGCCAGTAGTTTTGTCCGATCTTTAGTGATTTCGAGGTAAGTTAGGCAATTTTTCAACATTAATGGCAACTTTTTGACCTTTGTTGTGAGGTTCTCACACCATCGCCCCAAAATTTTGGGGACCTCCTTTTTCAATTGCTTTCGCAAAAAAAATTTAAGCTGTCCCAAAAAAATTTGATTTGATTTTTTGAAAATTTTAAGTCTTGGATGCCTTCAGGCTAGAAGGGAGATGGTTAGATTTATTTTCACCCAGTTTCAACTTGATTTTCCAAAACGACTAATTTCATCCTTAGGCCGAACAAATTTCAAAGCACAACACTTGGCAGAATAAAATTGTAAATCTTTTACTTAGAAGATTTCTTTGAAAATTTGGATATAAGTGTATAAATTTGAATATTTTTCAAAAAATAAATTTTTGTTAGATTGAAGTTTTTTGAAAAATCTTGAATTTTTTTCGATGAAAAAATTAATTTTGTGATGATAAAATCAAATAGGAAAATCGATTTTAAATTCTAGAGAAATGATTTATTTTTGTCAAAAAATTAAAATTGCATAGCAAAATTGATTTGGATTAAATTGCAAAAATTGGCTTTAAATGGATTAAATTTGCCTTGAAGATTTTAAAATACTTAAAGAAATCAGTAATTTAAAATTGAAAAAATTAATTTTGGCAGCCAAAATCCGATTTTGAATAATATATTAATTACTAAATCATCATTAAATGGAAACATTTAACATCTACAAGGCTTTATTTATTTATTTATTTTGCAATCTTGGTCTAACCGGCAATTTAAAAAAGTAAATTTCATCTTAACAAAATTAATTTTTGACTAAACATTTAATTGGGACCAATTTTGTGCTCTAATTAATGTTTTCTTTCTCCCAAGGTCCCAGTCGGCCAACTAAGAAAGGTAAGCAAATGGGGTATAAGAGGAAGCCCTTTCCCCTTATCTCCTCATTCCTCATTCCTCCTCTTCATGGTGCTTGGCGATTTAGACTAAAGAGCAGATTTCCTCTTTCTTAAGGAATTTTGAAGGAGCAAATTGGAATTTTTCCTTGGGCGATTTTCTTGCAAAGGTAGATTTTCATGGTGTTTGGCGATTTTTTTAAGCAATTTGGATCTGCACTCTCCATTCTTGGCGATTTGTTCCGGCTAGGGCAGATCTGAATTTCTCATTTTGGCGATTTAATTTTGGCAAAAGAGAACATATTCAAAATTGCAAAGTTGGAGAGCAGAGTTGTTATTGTTTAAGTCTGATCTTACATTTTCTAAAGGGTTGCAATTTTCTACTTGCCCTATCTGATTTTTGGTGGACAAAGATTTGTCGTTCTTCTAGAGGTTGCGTTTATTCTCCTAAAGTTGGACGATTTTTTTGTGGTGAAGGGAACAAGTGATAAGGCCTGATTTGTAGCATGTGCATGGACAATTTCAAGTGGGCCAAATTCTAATTTTTCCAGCTAGGGCATCAAGATTTGCAAGGGATTTGAAATTCTCAGGTCTAATCCTAAATTCCAAAAGAAGCCATTGGTAAAAGTAAGTTCAATTCATTTAGAGTTGAAAGGGGTCCTTAAGCAGATTTCGCTATTTTGTTCTTGTCTATTTTTGTTTCCCTTGGTTCTTCTTGCATTCATCATCCACCACTTCATCATCCCATCCTAGGTTGAAGATTGGAGATTGATAAGGGTAGAATACATGATAGGACATTTGAAGACGCAAAAATAAGCTAAACCACCTTAGATTGAAATTGAGAGATATAAGTGTAGTCCATCCTAAGGTAACGGTGAGGCAAAAATAAGTGGTAGTCTCACCACTAAGTTGAAGATTGGAGATTGATAAGTGTAATGATAGGAATTGACAAGGCAGAAATAAGTGTAGAATCTATCGATAGAAAGCAGGTTGGAGATCGATAAGGGTAGTCCATATCACTTAGAACGAAGGGGCAGAAATAAGTGTTTAGGATGGTAGATGTTAGTGCAAGCAAGAACCCTAAGGGAACAAATACTAGGACAGACAAAGAGGATATGATGCCTAAAACAACTTTCTTCTCAAAAATGAGGCGAATAACCAATACCAATGTCGGTAGAGTAAATATGATACAGATAAAGGACAAACTAAAGGAAGGACAATCCCCTATGGCAAAGAAGATATACAGAAGTGGGATTGGACACGCAGCAGCTTTTCCTCCTACCTTGCCTTGTCCAGAATTGGTTATGGAGTGCACATCTAGGTTTGATCTGATCAGTAAATCCATCATTTTTTATGAAGGGAAGAGGGTGTTGGCCAACATTGGCGGACAGGCAATGGAAGAAGCATTTAACATTCTCCAGTACAAGAGCATGACAGTGGTGATGATGGATCAAGCAGCCAAGTCATTTCAGGATAACCAAGAAGCTTATTTCATGCATCTAAAATAGGATTCGCTACACGAGGGAAAGAAAGGAGTAAACAAATCATCGAGGCTCACAGTGGCGGACTTCAAATCAGAATATGGCGATCTCATTGTGCTTCTCAGCCGGATCATAGACCTAGCTCAAGGTATGCAATTCGAAAACTAGATGTACTTCTTTATTGATGAAATGGAAAAGGGAAAAAGCAAATTTGATTCGGCTAGGATCATAAGTGAGAATCTAGAGTTGCAACTTAGAACCGTACAAAACCAAAAGCAATTCTACATGAGATCCTATCTATTTTACCTAATTGTTAGATTGTATAAAAGTCTGGGACTAAAGGCCTTAGGAGAAATTGGCAGTGGGTCGAGGCAATATTTGGTGCATGAATGCTATCCTCAGCTTCATTTGCACAACAACAAGGATTACAAGATGTTTTGTGATGCCTTTGCCATGACAACAGTAAGGGTATTACAAGGGAACCCATAACCATAGTGGTGCGGTGCATCTCCCCAAATCTGCATTCCCTTGTAATAGATTTGGGGAGATGCACCGCACCACTGTTAGTCAAACCGAATCCTGATAGGGAGAACCAAAAACAAATGGCAAAGGTAATCAGGAGCGACAATGATGGTCACCAAAAGGTTCAAATTGCTATACCGACAGTCAACAAGGCATTGGATGAGATTGCGGCCCAAGAATATGAGATAGTGGAGCATAATTTGGGAAGAAACACAGATGACATGGAATGTGAAGAGATCCAGGAGGGTATAGCTTCAATCAGAGAAAGGTTGAGGAAGGCAAATGAGAGAATCGTAAAGTTGGAGGCCAAGAACAAATATTGGAGAGATTGCCAGCCTATCCAACAATTGCACCAGGCAACCCTTCCTCAAGACAAGGGAAGCAACAAAGAAGAGATAGCGGTTCGACTACATGAAGTCAGGGATTGGATCCATGATACAATCCAGGATGGGCGAAATTTCTTGCCTTCCTTTATATCAACATTTTGGTCATTAGTGACTATTAGAAACAAATTCAGAATATTTGAAGAGGAGTGGAAGGATTTTTTTCTAGTCAAGGATTTAGCTATTCCCAGGCTACAGGCGTTCACTGGGCTACCGAAGGCATATTTGGAAAGGGCCAAGTTGGTTGATGAAAGAGGATTGAGTACAGTTGAGTCTTGGTTTGTTGCCTTCTACCAAATTGAGAACACTCGAGGAGATACAAAATGCAGTTGCACAGCACAGCCCAGGCGTCAACACTTCCATTTCAACCATGATGAGCGACGTTGGGGCGGCACTTGATTTTGAAGACATCAGAGAAGAGAACATCAATGAGACAGGGCTTGGATCGAGATTGGACGAGTTAGGAAAGGTTGCTATCAAGAAGAAACATTTGGGCACCGTTTCCTCCCTCAATGCCTTTATCGAACATGCAAAAAAGAATGAGAAGGACCGCGAGAAGACACTACAAGAAGCAAGCAGCATGATGAAATCGGCTGAGCTCAAGATAAAGCATACACCTTGCCCTCCCATGGAAGAAGTCAACGAAAGACTAGCTAAGTTCATTGCCTTAGCTAAAAGAATGAAGGAAAAGGGGAGATTTATATTAAAAGATCATTTGATGTAAGCCCAAGTGGCAATTTCTCTTTCTTCAAGGGTAGGACAAGTGTCTAATTCTAATTGGCCACCATTTTGGTGCCTTCTCATTGGTTGCTACTTTTCCATTTTTTTCATTGGTCCATTTGCAAGTTGGCATCTTCTCATTGGCTGACGGGGTGGCAACCCTAATTAGGGTTTCTAGGATTCAATCTGGATCGTCACTTTTGCCTCTTTATCTCTACCGTCAGTTGTACATTTTTGCCTCTATATAAGGCCATTTGTTTTCATTTGTAATGGTTGGAGAAAATTGTTGCAAAGATAATGCCAAAAAATCGCTTTTCTTTCTCAATGTTGTGACTTGCATGGTGATTAAGAGCTTTTGGTATTGTTGCATGGTTTCTACTTCCAAATAGTTAGAGTAAATTTTTTTTTCAAGTTGTTAAAGTGGATTGCATTTCAAGTTGTTAAGTAAAGAGTAAAGTAGATGAATAGTTGCATGGTAGCATTGGTGGATGTTGGATAGGGATTTATAACTAGGCCACTAGAATCCTAGCAGCTTGTTGGGAAGCCTTGTGTGGTAAACTAGTTCATTTTCCTTTGAATCATTGCATCTATGGAGGTGGAGCCGCCAGTTAACTTTCATTAGATTCGATCTCCATTCGTTTGCTAATCTTCCATTCATAGGAGTAGGAGTAGAATGGCAGGTAGTTTAGGAGTTGGAATTTTGAAGAAGAAAGTTAGAAAGGCACAAGTCATAAGACCATTCATCCTCCATCACCATCACCTTCTCCACCAACATCATCCAGCATTCACATCGAATCACCATCACCATCATTTCATCGAAGTCCAAGTCATCCTCAAACAAACAGCATAAGGTCACCTATGTGATTACTAGCAAATCACATCGATATACTGAGTTAGTATCCATAGGTGTAAGGAACATTGGAGTTATTCTCATGTCCCATGAGTACTAACTTTTCAAGAGAGGAATTGTGTATCTGATACTTCGTATCAGATATCCAATTGCTAATATGTTATGTGGTATAAAAACTGACATCAACATTATCTGGCGCTAGGAGGGCTGAAGATAAATTCATTCTTGAGGAAATTGGAGCATTGGTGAGGCACATACCCTCCATCGCCGCACCATCAACATTATCTGGCACTAGAAGTAGGGCCTAAAAGTGTTTCATTTCAGGATTTGTTGGTATTCAACTATGAAGAAGAATGGTGCTTCCTAGATCAAATCAGCCTAGAGCAACTTGGAGAACACTTAAAGACCATATTGTAGCCAGTTTGTGCTCAACTGCTTGAGAAGAAAGTAAAAGTACTAGAGAGTATCTAGACACTGTTGACGTATTGAATCAAGAAGAAAGGAAAGCACAAGCTATTGAAAGGAGAATTCAGAAAAGGTTGGAACGTTAAAGAGAATTAGAAAGGAAGCTTGAAAGAAAAAGAAAAGCACGAAGACAAACTCAAGATACTGTTGAAGGAAACTCAAATTAGAGAGTCAATCAGGTTGGGATTATTTTCAAGCTAGATAGAAAGATTGGGTCTTTTTCCCCCGAAAGGTTTGCGAAACTGCAATCTGATAGGAGGCAGAGGATACTGAGATCCACACCACACCAGGAAGAGGATTTACTTGTCTTAGAATTTCACAAGAAATCAAGGAATCGTTGGGTAGCTGATACCTCAAATTTAGCTAGCCCTCAAGTAGTCAACCAATTCAAGCTCAAGTCAATCAACCAACGATGGCTCAACCACCATGGATTCAAAACAATGCCTCACCCATTTCATTCCAACAATATCATGACTTACCGAAGAATCCAGTGGTATTCTACTCCAAGTTCTTTGTTAATGACCCTAATCATATAGCGGAGGAGCATATCAAAGTGTTTGAAGATGCATTGTGCAACAGAAGAATTCAACATGAAGATCTAGCGTACAGGCTTTTCCCTTATTCATTGGGGGAAGAACCTTATTACTAGTTTGTCAATTTGCTAGCATCATCTATAACGGGATGGGTTCAGCTCAGAGAAGCCTTTATTGCAAAGTTTGGCATGCCCACCACACCACTGGGGTTACATAGAATGTTTGGGGGCATTAGGAGACATGATAGGGAGTCAATAAGTTCCTTCAACAATTGTTTCCATAAGGCTTACACGAGATTGCCAGCCCCTTACACAATGACGGAGGCAGGCGCTTTGGAAGCATACTACAGTGCCTTAGACAATCAGACAGCTATGCTCACAAGGATGGCAAATCCTGCTCCCACAACGTTGACTGAGGCCTACACTAAAGCAATTGAAATAGGGAAGCAATTGGGCCAATAAGGAATGGAACCCCAAAGTGCTAGGTATCCGAACAACCCAGTTCCACAACTTACATACCAGACACCTGCAAATCAGTTGGTGGTACATCCAAGACCCCCGTTGTCCTAGGCACCACCATCAATGCCAGTTTATTTACAAAATGTAAATTCATCCACAAGAACGCAAGAAGAGAAGGATGAAATGAAGGAATTGATTGACCAAGTCAAGAAGCTGTCTACAGAAGTCGCTTATTTGAGAAATCAGAACAATCAACTCCAAAGCTCCCATAGAGATAATCAAGGAAATAATTACCAGAATCAAGGTGGAGGTTATCAAGGAGGGTATCAGAAAAATCATCAAGAAGGAGGATACCAAAAGAACTATCAAGACAGAGACTACCAAAGAAATAACCAAGGTGGCAGTTATCAAAAGAACTATCAAAACAATAACTATCAAGGTAACAAACAGTCACAAGACCAAGGATACAACAATTAGTCTAACCAAAAGAGGACTTGGAACACAAGCCCAAACAATGGAAATGTGGTGTCGCCACTTGATAATCAAGCCTCAGCGGATAGTAGGCCGATGGACAAGATATTCTTAGTTGAGTGTGCCATTGTCTAATAATGTTATTTTATAAAGTTCAAATGAAATCCTCTTTAGGGTTCTTTTAGGGTTCGATTTGCCTTGGAGAGGGGATATAAGGAGATGGTAACCTAAAAGTGAGGATATTTTATCATTTTGTCAACCTATTTTGGACGCCATTGCTCTGGAAGAGCAGTCCTTGCCTAGGATGCAAACCCTAGTGCTAAGAGCAGATTTGTTGGGACGTAGCTCTCAACAAGATCAGATTCAAAGGTTCTTATGCATACAATTTAATCAAGGCAGGGGATCGATTTCTAGTATTGCAGTCACACTTTGCAGGCAGTGGATTTTTAGGGAAGGTGGCCACTTTGGTTCCGCGTGACGTTTCTTTATAGCAACTCACCTGGATCCTATTTTCAGCTAGCGTCAACCCTGTTTGAAGCACATCTATATTGATACTATTCTGAAATAAATCAGACTTTGTTGGTATGGTTTTAAAATCATTTCCACATTAGTATGTATTGCTGCATATGATTTCTATCACTTCTATTTTATTATTTAATGTTATTTATTCATTGTAACATTCTTCTGCAACTTCTGTCTAGCTCTATAAGATCAAAGAAAAATCTACAAGAAAATATATTTATATAATTGAACATTATAGCAACAGCAGAGTAAATATCCATTTGGGATATTTCAATGGTATCAGAGCTAGATCTTGCCAGCTTGTGGATTTGATTACAAAACTATGCATCCAAGAGCTAAGATACACAAATTTTACACACGCAGGAGAGCTCAACTTGAGCAAGATTTTCGAATTGAACAGGGAAATACTATGGCAGATGAACAAAGAGGAAACAAACAGAACACCACTAATGAGGATGAAAGAGAATTGATGAGGACTCTCATCAATACTCCGCCTATAATAGTCCAGACACTTGAGAGGTTACAAGGAAATTTGGAGCAGATGGAGTTGGATAGGTGAAGAGGCAAGCAAGGATGCAGCAAATCTATGCCAGTTGCTAGAAGTCATAGATCCCATGCCTCAGTTGGGAGCTCCCTTCATTCCCAAAGACAGGAATTACCTCAAATACCTGCTACGGATAGACCCTTGCTTCCATAGTTTTTACCTGGTGAGCAGCCAACACAAGTTGATCCACCCGAGATGAGATTCCATGAATCTATCATCGCAGCCACAATTGAGTGGAGAGCTCTACCCCCAGAGGTTAGGGATGTTTTCCCTCTTCCCCAATATTGTTCACAGTGTAGGGATACTGCCAGCTTCAGAGGAGACAGAGGCAATAGGCCACAACAGAACAATGATCTTAGTAGAGCTTCTAGGAAGATTTCATTGGCTACTAATGATGGCACTAGTGATTCGAGTGCACGAGCTTGGGTTCACAAGCTGGACACTTATTTATCCTTACGACCCATGCCAGAGAGAGAGGCTATACAGTATGTCGTATTGCATTTAGATGGGGTTACTTATGACTAGTGGCACCATGGTTTGGTTACCTAAGATCACGCCTTGATTCATTCCTATGCTAAGTTCATTGAGCGGCTAATCACCTGGTTTGACCGAAAGGACACCGGACTCTACTATAGGGAGTTGGCGCATCTTAGACAGACTAGACATGCAGAGGCGTATGTTAATGAGTTCCAACACATTGCAGTTATGGTACCTGATATGCCCTAAAGCACAATGTGATCCTATTCATTGAGAAATTGCAGGACAGGGTTAAGGAATTGGTTCACGCTTTCCAGTCGGCCACTCTTAAGGATGCTATTGATGTGACATTGAGACTGGACACCACTCCTACTTATCCATCAGATAAAAGGCCATTTAGAGATTCACGGCCTCCACAGAATGCCAACACCTCACAACTTAGGGATGGTCAGTCAGCTAGACCTCCTAGGATGGACCCAGAGACGCGGAATGATTTGAGGAGGAAGAAGCTATGCTTCTCATGCAAAGAACTTGGGAACCCGGGCACTGTTGTATGGGGAAGGGTAAGGTTCATTTGATTGAGGTGACATCTAAGTATGGTGATGAGGAGATACCTAACACTAACACTGAGGACAGTCCCGAGGAGACTCATCAGGGGCAATCACAGTTAGAGTTGGACATGTCAGAGTCATTGGCGGCAGCCAAAGTGACTATGGCTACCTTATCTAGTTATCCCAAATTCCACGCCTTTCGACTGAAAGGTACATTACAGGGTCATTGAATCATGAGCTTGGTCGATACAAGAGCTACACATAACTTTATTGATCAAAAATTGGTTGAGAAACATGAGCTACAATCTGAGATATTTGAGGGTTTTGGAGTAAAGATAAAAATGGTGCAATTTTGGGCTGCACTAGGAGAATCTCACAAATTAGTATTCAAATGGGGGATTTTACTTTGACAAACGACTTCTATATTCTACCCTTGGAGGATTATGATGTTATTTTGGGTATGCATTGGCTAGAGGGTATCGGAAGGTATATTATTGATCACCACTGCATGCAGTTAGAGTTTCTCTCTGGGGAGAAGAAGGTGATCTTGAGAGCAGCTTCAGACAGTGGACCTAAAGGGTTGACTTCTCACAAGATGGAGTTTATTATTAGACATGATGATATGATTTGGGCTACATGTTGTTTTGTGAAGTCCAAAAATACCTACTCCTCAAGATGGCAGAATATTTCATGTTGATATTCAGTCAATAATGGACCAACATGGCAAAGTTTTTGGTGACATACCTCCTAGTGTATGTAACAACCAGATTTCCTAGGTCTAAATTAACATTTAACATAAACATAGAATTCAGTTATAACTTCGATTTCATAGGAAGGCAGTTACATCATTCATGTTCATGTGAAGAAGATTTACTGTTAAAATCAGTTAAACAAAATTTCTTATCTAATTACTTGAAATACCATTAAATGAAATAACTTCAAAAATTGAAATCACATACCTCGGAAAACTGAGACTGAAAAATCATCTAAGTATGCTTCTGCAACCATCCAAGTTAGTCCACCAATACACTATAAAAATTTCTCAAATTGACTGCTATCTCAAAAATTATTTGATGAATACCACTAAATACCAATATAACTAAAATTAGGACATCACATATCATCTTACCAATTAGGGCATCAATTACCATCGGTTTATTTAGGGCTTCTGATATTGCTTTACCACTTAGGGCTTATGCGACCACGGATTCAATTTAGGGCTTCCGCGACCACGGATTTTTATCTAGGGTTTCTGCAACGACGGATTCTATTTAGGGCTTCCAGAACCACGGATTCAACTAGGGCTTTCGATACCACGGATTCAATTAGGGCTTCCATTACCACTGTATCAATTAGGACTTCGGATCTCTTTTCCTTCCGATTGTTTATCTGTGACAGTTTCTCAAGATTAGAAACAAAAATGATAATACCTGTATCCGATAAACAATTGAATGCATGGCTTATCTCTGTCTGACGCCTGTCCGATGTCTGGAGAGAGGTGAAACATTATCAGGGGCTTTACCACCCAACCTCGGACCTCGGCATAACCCCACACGATCTCTGATGAGAAAGGCCCTCCCTACTCGAAATTGTCAAGGAACATCTTACCATTCACTGGCTTCAAGATGCAAAAACACCATACGACTTGGCAGTAGGAGATCACCATAACAGGAATATGCATGAGCTATTAATCAATTCACATTAAATGATAAATATTGATATGTCACAACAGGTACTAGTTCGTAATAATGTTGATTCCTTTCTCACACCTCGTCACCCATCTTCTTAGCTTCACAGTCGGGTGAGTTCCGGTAATCAGAATAGTTGGCTCTAACATTTATTCAAAAAGATTACAATTTACATACAATTGTTATTTCACATTCTGTAACTATATCCTTTAAAGATTCAAAATAGACAACATTCTAACTGAGTGAATCATGCATAAGTTATAGAAATGCTTTAATCTATCACTTTATGAATACTGATCTCAACTTCTTCACCTCCTCACCCTATTTAGGCCTCCAAGCCGATGGTTCCCAAGTGAAATTAGATTAAAGATCGAAAAGATAATTACAACTTCTTCACCACATACTGGCATTCGCCTGGTGATTTCCTTGGTGTACCGTACCAGTTTTGTAATTAATTGCCAACTGGAAAATAATCTTCTTAGTAATTGAGTTTAAATGATTTAGAGAATTCTTATTTGGATATGTATAAGGATAAAGAGAAACCATCAATACTTGTTAAGCAGTGTATGTTATTACAGAAAGAGAAATTGCTACTTCTAATATTGACTACGACAGACTATAAGTAATTATTGTCCGATAATCCCCAAAAAGATTGCAACAGACTTCATAATGGAGAAACGATAGGCTATATTCAGAACGAGTTTTGTTTCCACTTGCTAATGCCAATGAATTCATTATCTGAAATTGTCAACTCACAAATTATATTCTTTTCATAAAAGAAAATTAGAACGGTTATACAAGTTTACCAATAGCTTACATGGCTCACTGTCACCAAACAATGAGATGAGCCTCTACTAGAAATAAATCCGCCAATCTGCTCTGCAACTCGCGGCAATTGACATTGCTTTGAATTGTAAAAAGAATATGATGTGACTCTGCCCGATTGTATATAGCCTCACGTATTGAGATGATTCCGCTAACTTTTCTAGAACCCGTGGCAAGAGATCTCATTCAGCTAGCTTAACATGCACATACGGGTTGTCTAATACTGGACTTCATCTCCTCCTTAAGTTTCCACGTATCAAATGCTTGAGAAAATGGAGACGTATCTCTTTGATTTCACTAATGAGTAATTCTGAATGCACAGCCGAATGTATTCTTAGATGCAAAGATATATGAACTCTAATTACTATACGTATGGAGCAGATGAAATGGTGTTAGAACGTCTGAATTGCAAAACGAATGGAGGCAAAGACATGTAGTTCTAAGACTATGGCACCGTAGCAAATTAAAATGAAGGAGGAAAGCTGGTTATCCCTCAGCGAATACAACAAGCCAATATATACTTAAGGAGGAGTCCTTACGGCTTCCTGTTGTTACAAGACTGCTCAAGTCTTTAATTCGATTAATATGAAGAATTCGAAAAGGAAGAGGGAAAATAAAATAAAAAGGAAAAGAAAGCCGATTACAAGGTTTTCTCTCCTGCCGATACATGTTAAAGTTTTCAAATATAAATTTGAGCCGACCTTACGGTTACCCAACAGATATAATGAAGCTATTCGCTTTCCCAAGGTAAATATTAATTCAAAGTAAATTAATTCAAAACAAGAACATAAGTTGGAAGATTATAATGGTTCTAATTTCCAATTATTTAATCGATTAAAAACAAGGTATAAAAGAATATAACTCGAAAATAATAATTCAAATGTTGTTAAAATTCGAACATTTTTTTAAAATCTTATAAGTACAATCAACATTACTTAATTAATTATTAAATTATAATGATTACAGAGGTGATTTTATAAAATATACGTTTATAAAGAAGGATAAATTAAAATCCTTTTAAAAATTAAAGTCCTTAAGATACATTTTATATTTTAACTCAATTATTTTATTTAAATAACTCATGCAATTCCACAGATGTATCCTGTTTTCAAATCGCTAGGTCCTTTACCCGTCTGTCAGTGATGGTGATGCCCTACCAAGTTCTTTTCCGACAATGCTTCCACCCCTTCGACATGCTCCCTGCAAGGAATTTCTTTGTAAGTAAATTATAAATTATAAATAATCATATCAGTTAACCTTTCATCTTAATTCTATGAATTCGCGACTAATGATCATCTAACATGTCATCTTCACTTGAAAATCATAACGACCAACTATGTTACCAATTCGCCAGATTAAATCAAATTAAACTACCAACTAACTTCATGTGAACCTCAACGGCTATATTTCAAGCTAGGTCAAAAATTGGGATGTAATAGTGTACATACAGATAGAGGGTTTCAACATGGGATAGAAATGGAGGATGGAGCTAAACCAGTGATCACCACCCCATATCATCATCCTAGAGCATACAAGGATGAGATTGAGAAAACCATTCATAAGTTGTTGGACATGGGCTTCATACACCCTAGCTCTAGCCCCTTTGCTTCTTCTGTGGTACTTGTCAAGAAGAAGGATGGGACCTTGCGGATGTGTATAGATTACAGAGCACAAAACAAAAAGACAATCAAGAACGAATATCCGATCCCACACATTGATGAGTTATTAGATAAGCTTCATGGGGCTATCTACTTCTCTAAGATTGATCTTCATTTCGGTTATCATCAAATTTGTGTACGATTAAAGGATGTACACAACACTGCTTTCCACAGCCACCACGGACATTATGAGTTCTTGGTGATGCCTTTTGGCCTTACCAATGCACTAGCCACCTCCCAATCATGCATGAACAACATCTTCAACAAGCAATTGAGGAAATCAATGTTGGTATTCTTTGATGATATTTTGACTTATAGCCGTACTTGGGAGGACCATCTCAGACACGTGGAGGAGGTACTTAGCATCATGGAGAGTCAATCTCTATTTGCTAAGTTATCCAAATGTGAGTATGGACTTAGAGAGGTTTTATATTTGGGACATGTGATCAGTGCTGATGGAGTGAAGGTGAATGAGAAGAAAATTCAGGCAATTTGTAATTGGCCCTGCCCTCAGAACATTATTGAGTTGCGTGGATTCCTTGGTTTTTGTGCTTACTACAAAAGATTTGTGAGAGGTTTCTCTCAGTTGGCAACACCACTAACGAACCTTACAAAGAAAGGAGCTTTCAGATGGACAAAACAAACACAGGGGGTTTTTGACAACCTCGAGGAGGTTATGAGTACTTGTCTAGTTTTGGCACTTCCCAATTTCTCGTAGCCATTTGTGCTGGAGTGTGACACTTCAGGCATGGGCATAGGAGCGATTTTTAAGCAAAACAGGCACCTCACCGCCTATGAGAGTAGGAAGTTGTGGGATAATGAGAGGTTGTATTCCACATATGACAAGGAAATGTTGGCTATCATGCATGCATTAGCCAAGTTTAGACAGTATATTGTTGGTAGTAAATTCGTAGTAAGATTGGACCACAACAGTCTAGAATACTTACTTGATCAAGCAAAACTTTGTCATAGACAATAAAAATGGGTGAGCAAGATAAAAGCTTATGAGTTTGACATTGAGTTCATTAAGGGCAACAGCAATACCGTTGCTAATGCACTTTCTAGGAAACCCTTAATCGCCACCCTATGTTCATTGAGTGAGATTTCAACAGATTGGAAGGCTCAACTTTTAGTTCGAGTACTCCAAAGATCAGCATGCATGTGAGAGCATGGATGGATTAGTTTCAGATGATAGGTACAATGTAGTAGATGATGTCATCTATTACAAAGGCAGAGTCTTCCTTGTTCCTAGTTCTCAGTTGAAGGAACAGATTCTACAGGCCTACCATGATACTCCTTCAGCAAGGCACCCAGGGTATAGTAAGACTTACAAGGCAATTCGGGAGAGATTCTCTTGGAAGGGTCTCAAAGATGACGTTCTATCATGTTCGGGAGTGTATGACCTGCCAGCAAAATAAGTCTGAGCATACTCACCCTGCTGGTTTATTGCAGCCCTTACCCATTCTAGAATAGAAGTGGACAAGACTCTCCATGGATTTCATTACAGGTCTCCCTTGAGTACAAGGGAAAGACTGCATATAAGTGGTAGTTGACAGGTTGACTAAATATGCCCACTTCTTTCCTATTGCAGTTGACTTCATAGCATCTCAAGTAGCAAGGTTATTTTTCAGAGAGGTGTTTAGGCTACGTAGTCTTCCCAAGACCATAGTGAGTGACAGGGATAGCAAGTTCATGAGTTCTTTTTGGCAAGAACTTTTCAACCTCACAAGTATGAAATTAACACCTAGTACTAGCTACCATCCACAAATAGATGGGCAGACCGAGATTGTTAATAAATGGGTTGAAGGGTATTTACACAGTTATGTGTTAGGGCAGCAAAGGACATGGGTGCATTGGTTGCACTTGGGGAGTATTGTTATAATACTACATACCATATGTCGATTGCTATGACTCTATCTTTTGTTGATCTAGCGGTTAGTGACAACAAGGTTCCTTTGGCACAGGATTGGGTGCAGGAGAATCAGGACATCATGAGATCTCTCAAAGAGAATCTTCAGCAAGCACAGAGTCAGCAAAAAGTCTACTTGATCGACACAGGATTGAAAGGATATTTGAGGTGGGGGATATAGTTTACCTACGACTACAACCTTACTAAAAGAGCACCCTTAAAGGGGGTGGAGCTGAGAAGCTCAAACCTTGTTTTTATGGACCATACAAGATTATCAGACGTGTTGGAGAGGTTGCGTATGAGATTGAGTCACCATCTAGGATTCATAATGTGTTCGACATGTCATCTTTGAAAAAGACATTGAGACAAAATATTGTACCATCTTCAATTCTACCTCCATTGGCTAAGGAAGGTAAGCTGACATTGGTTCCTAAGTTGATTTTGGAAGAGAAGGAACCGCCAGTTGAGAAGCAAGGTGATTCGAGAGTATCTAATTAGCTGGAGAGGTCTCCCTATAGATGACGCCACTTGGGAGGGCGAGACTATTTTACAGCATCCAACTTTGCAGTTGCTTGTGGGCAAGCATCTCCAAGATGGGAGTACTTTCATGTGCCCTCTTTAGCTCTGTTTAGCAATGACATGAGAGTTAGCCTATTATGGAGTCTCATAGGCTGGCAGTGGTGATCAGGGACTCAGTCAAGGTTTTTAGTGTTTGAATTTGGTTTTTAGATCAATTGAGAGCAGTTCCTTGATTTTAGGAGATTCCTACCTTTTAGGAGGTTGTGACGTTTTCCAAAGTTGAGGTTCTATGAGATCACCCCTGATCTCAATTTCCAAATATTTGGGTGTGTTCCTTATTTTTAAGGAGTATCTCTAGAATTGAGGGTGAGACTGCCAATTGGCCTAGGTTGTCCGGCATTTGTCGCAGGCAGGTGACAAACTCAGTTTCATGTTTTGGAGGTATTTGGGTTGTTCCTTGGCTACTTGGGAAATATTTTAATATATTTAAATATTCTCCTAAGTTAGCATTTTAATAATTTAAATAAGGCTAAGTGTTTAGCCATTTTGGAGTAATAAGGAGTTTCCTGACTCCATTTGGATCGATTTGCCTATGTGATAGCTTGTTGGAAAGAAATTAGTCTCTACTATTTGATTATCACTTGTTGAGACTTATTTGATGCTTGAAACTATTTGTCATTAATAAAGTAATGATTTCTCTCTATTTGGACACCTTTAATGGGGAAATAATGTTATTTTATAAAGTTCAAATGAAACCCATTTTAGGGTTCTTTTAGGGTTCGATTTGATTTGCAGAGGGGATATAAGGAGATGGTAACCTAAAAGTGAGGATCTTTTATCATTTTGTCAACCTATTTTGGACACTATTGCTCTGGAAGAGCAGTCCTTACCTAGGGCGCAAACCCTAGTGCTGAGAGCAGATTTGTTGGGACGTAGCCCTCAACAAGATTAGATTCAAAGGCTCTTATGCATACAGTTTGATCAAGGCAGGGGGTCGATTTCTAGTATTGCGGTCACACTTTGCAGGCAGTGGATTTTTAGGGAAGGCGGCCTCTTTGGTTCAACCTAGCGTTTCTTTATACCAACTCACTTGGATCCCATTTTCAACTAGCGTCAACCTTGTTTGAAACACATCTGTATTGGTACTATTTTGAAATAAATCAGACTCTGTCGATATGGTTTTAGAATCATTTCTCGATTAGTATGTATTGTTGCATATGATTTCTATCACTTCTATTTTATCAGTTACTGTTATTTATTCATTGTAATACCTATATTCTGAAAAGTACAAAAAAAAACAACATTCTATTACAACTTTTGTCTAGCTCTATAAGTTCAAAGAAAAATCTACAAGAAAATATAATTTATATAATTAAACATTATTGTAGCAGCAGAGCAAATATCCATTTGGGATATTCATTTGGTGCATCTTGATCATGGTTCCTTGATATGTAGTTCTATTCGCCCACTTTTCCAATTGCTTGTCACCTCACCCTTGTCTACATTAGGTGGGGTTCTTCTGTTGTTTCTTATGCTTCCTTGGTTCGATGGAGTGAGCTATGTATTCCGTATTTGTTCTTATGTACTAGGTCAAAGCAGTGGTTGGGTACCTCTGCATTTCGGTGAGATGGATCATTGACCATATAGACACTCTTCTTTTCATTCCTATTTTGAATGCAGCCCACCATGTTCGATTGATCAGCTCTTTAGGCTTTGGTGTTTCATGCCATTTGTATCTTTGAGTTCAGTAGTTTGCCTTTGTGTGCCTCTTGATTTGAGTAGTGTCTTCTGAGAGCACTCATGCAAATTAAGTCTTCTCTACCCGGTCAAGTTCTATTTCAATGGAGGTTCATCAAATCAGCTGTTACTTTTTCGATAGAGCTTTGCAATTTCTTCATGCTTCAGTGGTGTTCTTTATAATCATCCTTTTGTTCCTATCTTCTGGGACATTCACTAGTTTAAAGGCTTTTGCAGTCCTTCACTGCTCTTTCAAAATTCTTTCCATCTCTTCTTGGTGTAGGGTTTTTCCCATGTGGTTTTCTCTATTTCTCCATCTTATAGAGATTTGGTCATGACAGGGTACCTCACTGGGCCTTCTTGTGGAAACCTAAATTTACTTTCACTAGTAGTTTCTAGGTTTTTAGCTCCTCCCTAAATTTATCTTAAGGGGAGTTATTAGAGTAATAAGATATTTTCTTATTATCTCTAGTTTACTTACGCTAAACTTTAGGCATATACTAATTAATTATTTTATTAATTATTATCATGCAACCTAGGTTACTTTTAGGGTTTTGATCTCCTTTTATAAGGATTGATATCTCTTTCTAATTTACACTTTTTGATTGAATAGCAAATTATCTTTTGCACATCAAGAATGTCTCATCATCTATGGATCCCTGCATAGTAGCTAGATAGGTAGGTTTTCCTTTCATTCAATTTGCTTTAGTTTAGTTGCTAGCTTTCCTAGGTAGCTTCTTGGTGTTTTCCTAGTTTAGTTTGTTCATTTTGTTTCCAAGTTGTCACCTTTTGTGCGGAACCATAGATTGCTAGAGTTCTTTCAAGCATTATCATGCTTAAATCCCCAGACAAAGCCAGTTGTTGCCCAAGTTTCAGTTCATATCTTTTTGCTCTAGGGTTTTGAGTCAAGTCAAGTGTCAATGTCTTGAGTCTGTGTCTAGATTACCCTTAAGGAACTTCTCCTCTCATCTATCCCTTTGTGTGTACTTAGATGGACATTCAAAGAAATATAATGCATATGTTCATATGAGGTGATTAGGAAAGGGAGGGTAAGTTTATGCATTTTCCGGATGAGAGGGAAGTTGTTCAGAAACCCTAACTCTATGATCAAGTGTTTCATTGAAGGCATAATACAAGTAGAATGGAGAGATCACAGGCATATTCAAAGGAAATAGCAGCAAAGAATACGAGAAACAAGGCTAAAAGATGATATTTAAATCACAAGAACATCATGGAAACCAGAGAAATTGGATTGAATGCAGAAGTAGATAAATCCTCAAAAATGGTGAAAGAACCCGATCAAAGGTGGTATCACTTTCTTTGAAATTAAATCGACGGCTCATATTTGATTTGACTGTCTACGTTGCAAGGTTGACAAGTTAAATGGCTTAGAGATTAAGTCTCGATCATCAAATGAAGACTAGATCAACCGGTAGTATTTTAAGATGGAATTATAACTGACCTTAGAGATGTATCTTCCTAACCGTCAGATCAAAAGCAGATCTACGCTTGTCATTATGTCACTTTCCAAAGTTACACAAGAAATACTCATGGCGAGATAGCAAAAAGATAATACCTGTCCGCTGAGGTGGGACCTCCTTTGAGTCATATGCAATAATCAAAGAACCCAATGAAGATTGTTGATCTTAGGAAAGATCTACAGCTGTTGTTTTATCGTCATGTGAAGTTGCACGATCGTTAATCATGAAGACACAGCGACAAAGCAACATGTGTCCTGCTGGGCCCATCACATTCCATGAGACACAGTCAGAACCTAGTCACGAAGTGCCACAATGCAAAGAAGGTCAATGTCGGATTCTCCAAGCAATGAAATTGTGCCACATGTTTGCCACGATGTGCATAACTGGAAAGTGGACCCACAGTGCAGAGCAAAACAAAGACTTAACATCTTTCATCGCCGCCATCAGATCAAAAAGAGATTTACGCTTGTCGTTATGTCGCCATGGAAAGTTGCCTGAATGTTAATTATAGTGAAATAACGATGATTCAACACATGTACACAAAGGGACCCACCGAGGAAATTACAAAGGAAAAATAAGTAAGTCTGTTATGTTTTAATCGCAGTCGTTAGTTTAAGATCGATGGTAAGAATTCAAAACTGCAGTGACCGTTGGAATATGAATTATACAAACTTGGTGCCAAACAACAGAATATGAAGAATTAAAGGTTTCTACAGAATTTTTTGAAGTTGCAGGAAAATAAATAGTCATCGTATGTTTTTAGAAGTACCATGGATCCAAAATCATCGATGGAAAAGATGCCACGTGTTCATATCATTGGATAATTTCATATTTTATTCTCTTTTTCTATTTTGTGATTTTTGCTCTGCTAAACTAAGGGATGACAAAAAACTGTAAATGTAATCTCATTTAACAATACAGAGGTCGGCAAACTTGATGGTGAATTGGTCTGTAATTCCATTTACCCTATTTGCTTGTCATGTTTTGTGGCCCATGCATAGAGTAGTTTTGCATTAAGAGTTGAAAGACAATCATGTATGACTCTGTGAATAATCAAATCAATTCCAAATCACTTTGATGTTTGCAATATAGTGGTTCCATTTACATTCTTCATATATGGTTATGTTTCTTCTCTTGTTAGTTTCATAACATGTTAGATATTTTCGTTGGGAAATGAAAGACAAATGTGTATGAATCTATTAGTTATTGGTTGGATCCCATTTCATTCAAGCTTGATAGTGAAAGCAATTCCATTTGCTATAATATGCATATCTTCTTCATTCCTCTTCTACATTTAGATGATTAATCTGCATTTAGAATAGAATTAAGGGTTAGAAATATCAAGATAATCTACTACAGTCATTCCATTGAGTGTGATAGGTTATTCAAATCCATCTCACCTAAATTGTTTGTGCCTACAAACAATTTGGTTATCCTTTCCTGCTCTCAGGTTAAGAGCTTATAATGTCAAAACTTCTGATCTCATAAAAACATATTCATTGCATATCTTTGCAAATCATAAGGGAGTTGTACCTAATAATTCAGAGGGTGGTGATAGAATACATACACTAACCCATTTGTTGGTAAACATCCTTTTGTCTCTCCAAAACATTGGGTATCAAAGAGTCAGGTTATAAAATCTAATAGGAGGACAAACTGATAACCAACATAATGTACAATGAAAATGCAATTTTCTTTTCCGACTTTCACTTCAACTTAAACTTCTACTTCTAACTCTAAATGCAAGGAATCATGGATGACTTGGACTCTACTAGATCCAACTTAATCAATGACTCCACCCATCAAATGCAAGCTTCTAAGGAACACAACTAATTTTCAAATCAATATCTCCTCTTCAATCCCATAAAATGGATGCAAATTAAAGATGAAATATCAAATGAAGTTAAGTGCTTTCAATCATCGACTTACTACACAAGGCACACTTACGATTTGGCTTGGGTTTGTTTGAGTCAAGTAAACATCCACAATTACTCTCATCCAACTACACTACTTCTAAACAACCTGAAATGAAATGCTAATCTAAACGAGAGATGCAAAGAACCATGCAATACTCCAAATGATCATCTATGTATCCACCAAGAAAATGAACAATGAACAAAGAACAATTTTGGTAGTACTTTGGCAACATTTCTCCAACATAACTCTCTTTACAAATGATGTGAGCAAGCCTTTATATAGGGAGCTCAATTACAATGAATGGACAAGAATAGCCCAAATTAATCCACAAGAGTCCTAATTAGGATTTCCATAAACATTGTTACAAATATTAAATGTCCAACCAATTATAATTAAGCATCACCATGTGTGACAATTGAAAGATTACAATGCGTTCATAGGGTAATACAAAAATAGATTAGGGCTAACCACTAGATAAGGTACACCAACAAATGGGTCAATAAAAAAATTACAATATTCTATTGGTCATTGAGAAGAGAGGTTAGGTAGAAAAACTTGTAGACAAAACTACCATTTAATGAACCAATAAGATGGTGCCTCTTGTATTTACACCAAACCATCTTTGAGATTATTATTCTTTATCCTTCTCTCCCTTGATAGATTCAATGAATCTAGACACAAAATAATAAAGATCTTCCGCTAGGACACTTAGCGTGTTTTCATTGATTGGGGATATGGTTGTTGCCTCATCATTTTTTTAAATGCAAGGCAAACCACCACTTGTAAATAATTGTGAAACTAAATGACAATCTTAAAAATATAAAGTTGGTGAGACTTAGAAAATCATCAGAAACTTGTTATTTTAATTTCCAATATCAAAATTTAATTGGTTAATGCAAATTTTAATTTTATCTCTTATCTTCAAATAGATTTGTAACCAAAAAGAATTAACATCATTTTAAAAAATTGTTATTTTCCTTATTTAAACTGATGCTAATTAATTAAATCAAAAGACTCCTTGAACAAACTTCATATTAAAAGTGGTATCAATTATGGAGCGCAAGGGTCTAAGGTTTTCCAGAGGCAATGGAGGTCAGTTCAGGGGCGATGGTCGATGGGGTTTGCCAGAGGCATGAGGGCTTCACCTACACGACTTAGTGGAAAAAACGATGGTCGTTTGCTGGGAGAAATGGAGGGGCCAAAAGGTCAATGGAGGGAGATTAGAAGGGGGGGAATGTGTTTAAGCCTATTGATTTGAATAGGGTCCAGAATGGGAATGGGAGGATCAAAAATTGGCCAAGTTCACCTAATCTAGTGCAACGGTTCATTTCAAAAAATCTAGGAGGCAAAGTGGATTTCAGCTCTATTGCTCAAAGACTGAGGAGACCTCGGCTGGTGGAAAACTCGGAGAAGAAAAGGATAAAGGATCCAAAGGCGGAAAGGTGCACTGTAGATAAAGTACTGGTGGAGCTGAGTTCCTGGAAGGAGTCACTAAGTTTTTTAAAAAGCAATGCTTTCTTTTTAAAATGGGGAGGCTCTTGGCCATCTATTGGTAAGCTTAAAATGTGGTGTGATAAAAAATGCGGTCAAGTAAAGGATTTCAAAACTTTAGAGAATGGGTTTTGTATGATCATAGGGGATAGTGCCCATGATAGGGATTGGATACTAAACGGGGGGCCTTATTTTATGGATGAGATTGGTTTCTATATGAAACCATGGGTCCCAAATTTTGACCCAAGAAAGGAGGCTATAAAAAATTTCCCAATATGGATAGGATTGAGAAATCTTCCCCAGGAATATTGGAGTGATGAATGCTATCAAATGATTGGAAACAAGCTTGCAACATTTGTTAAAGTAGTGGAAATGGTTGATAAGGTTACCTTTCAAATGTTTCCCCGTATTTGCATAATATGGAATGATTGTCACCTGCTACCAGAGATGATAGAGTTGTGCTCTAATGAAGGAATTTGGAGACAAGCTCTATCTATAGAGGAGTTGATGATTTGTGAGTTTTGTCTTAGTAAAAGACCATGATTCAGAGGAATGTTCGAAGGAAGGACGCTTGAAGGAAAAGTAAGGTAATAGGTTATTAAATAGGGCAATTATGATGTCGGATTCACTTATTCTCAGCAGGGAAAAAAGGGGGAGGAAAAATTAGTTGTATCAGCTGATAAAGAAAGTGAATTGGTCCTAAGTGCAAGGATGAACAATGTGAAAGACGAGAAATGGGTTTGTAATGATGGGAAAGAACGGGGGATAGAGGAAGGGGTGTGGGTCTGGAGAACTTTGGAGCTTATGAGGATCAGCTTGGGAGAAAGGATGGAATAGAAAGTCCTCAAATTTATTAAAGGATAGAAAGAGATGAGTATACCCAGAGAGGGAAAACAGGGGTTTCTGAGTGTGAGGGTGGAGAAGCTCCTATGATGACAAGTTCTCCTCAAAAGGAAAAAGAAACAGCACTTATGCAAGGGAAGGAGGTAAGTCTGAAGAAGAGATTGGAGAAACCAGATGCGGGGGCTTGGTCTTGTTCGGAGGAACTAGACCCCAATCTGATACAAGAGGAGTTTGGTCAAGGCTTGGATGATTACAAAATAAAGGATATAGAGATATCAACTATTAGGAACTTGGAAGGATCCTTTAATGAGGAAAGTAGCTCTAGGGAGGAGTCTAAGGAGGAGGAAAGCGATAAGGAGGTTTGTTAGAAGTTGAGGAGGATTTTTTGGGACTTTCTGGTAATATTGTCATGAAGGAAAAAAGACCTCTATCTTAGACATAAAGAAAAAACTATAAAATTAAGGTGGGGGAATGCCAAAAGAGAGGAAGCAGGACTATCAATGCTCTACTCCAAATAGCAAGAAGTACAAAAGGTCAAAGTAAGCTAAAATCGAGAAGGGGATCTGCCTCTTCCAAGAGAAGATGAAGATCCTTTTGTGGAATGTCAGGGGCTGCAATGCCCCTAACAAATTTTGCTTGATCAAGCAAGGTCTTGATCAAGTGAGACCAGATTTTGTACTTTTTCAAGAAACAAAGATCAAAGAGGAGGATATTGAAAGTTTTAAAAGAAGGTTTGGTAGGTGCAAGAGTGAATGGGTTGAGGCAGTAGGAGCGTTTGGGGGTCTTGGGGTGATGTGGAAGGATGAATCAATGATAGTGGTAATAATGCAACAAGGGGAAAATTGGCAATGGATAAAGGTAAGATCAAAGCAACTGGATGTGGAATTTAATGTGATAAATGTATATGGACCGACACAAAGTAGGGGAAAGAAAGTGTTGTGGCAAACTTTGATAGAAGTGTTGGAGGTTTTGCAAGATGAATTGGTTGTGCTAGGGGGAGACTTCAATGTAATTTTATATCCCAAAGAGAAAAGAGGGCAGAAAGGATGGAGATTTGTTAATCAGGAGGATTGTTCTTCGTTTGCCACTAGAAATGGTCATATGGATATCCCTTTTTAAAAAGGTGACTTTACTTGGACAAATAGGAGACCAAGGTTTGTTAATATTGCAGGATAATTGGACAGATTTTTTATGGGAGAGGACTGACCTAGGGATGGTGGATGTTGAACTCTTACCTATCCATGGATTAGATCACTTCCCAATTGCGCTTCGGCTTCAAGAGGAATCCTCTTCGGACAGATGCCCCTTTAAATTTGAATCAATGTGGCTCTACGCAAAACGTTTTAAGGAGTTGGTGGAGCAATGGTGGAAAAATGCTCCGTTTTACAAAGGAAATAAAGCCTTTGCTTTCTTTAAAAAGATGCAGTTCCTAAAAAAGCAGATGAAAATATGGAATAGGGAGTCTTTTGAAAACATTTTTAAGAACAAATTGGACTTAGAAGAGTCTTTAAAAAAGTTGAATGATATAGCAGGGGATGTTAGAAGCTGATTTTAGGGAGGAGAAATGGTTGAGCAAAGAATATGATGCGATTTTGGAAAGAGGAGGTGCTTTGGTGCCAAAAATCTAGGGAAACTTGGCCAAACAAAGGGGATAGAAATACAAAAAAAATCATAATTCTATAAAAATGAGACGAGCTCATAATAAGATATTTTCCAAAAATAGTGAGGGAGTCCTACTAAAGGATATGGGGCAGATTAATGGGGAAGAAGTTTCCTTTTTTAAAAGAGAAGGTTTGGTAGAACAAGGCGAGGTCAAAAGAGGAAGTGCTTCAAGCAATTAAAGCACTGGGTAGAGATAAAAGTTCAGGCCCAGATGGGTTTCCAACTAGGTTCTTTAGAACCTTTTGGAATTCTCTAGAAAATGACATTTGGGAGGTGGTGGAGGAATCAAGGAAAGGCGGGTTTGTATTGAAAGATATAAATAATACTTTTATTGCCTTAGTGCCAAAGAAGGATGCTTGTAGAAATTTTGAGGATTTTAGACCTATAGCATTGTGTAATACAATATATAAGATTATTTCAAACGTTATTGCAAACAGATTGAAAAGTGTTTTAAATTCAGTGATCTCTATGGAGTAGAGTGGCTTTCTCCAAGAACATTCATTTATGAAGGTGTAATTATTGCTCATGAAATGATTCACACCATTAAGTTAAAGAAGCTGAGTAATATGATGGTGAAATTGGGATATCAAGAGGGCTTATGATGAAGTTGATAGGGAGTTTTTGCTGAAAGTCTTAGAAAAATTTGGTTTTGAGTCAAGATGGATTAAATGGGTGCAAGGGTGCATATCATCAGTGTGTTTCTCAAATTTAGTTAATGGGAGTCCCGAAGGTTTTTTTGAATTAGGGAAAGGTTTAAGACAAAAAGATCCCTTTTCCCCTTTTCTCTTTATTATTCTGGCAGAGGTGTTGGACAGGCTAATTGGGGAGAAAAGAAGAGATGGGAAATGGAAAGGTGTAATGGTTGCTGAAGGGGTTGATGTGATGTCACACCTACAGTTTGTAGGTGATAGTTTTTTGGCTGGGGAAGCTACAGAAAGGGAGGCTCGAGTTATGAAGAAGACTTAAGATGTATATGGGATGTTATCAAGGCAGAAGATAAATTGGAAAAAATCTGAAATATTCTTTTTCAATACTCCCATTAATAAACAACGGGCAATTTGCAGGATCCTAAACATTAAACAGGGGAGTCTGCCCAGTATATTTCTTTGAATTCCTTTGTTTCAAGGGAAAAATAAGGTGGATGTCTGGAAAGGCCTAGTAAAAAAGTCTATGAAGAAGATGGAAGGGTGGAAAGGAAGGTGGTTAACTTCAGCAGGGCGAATTCTGATGTTAAGATCGGTAGTGTCTGCAGTCCCTATTTTTTCAATGATGTGTTTAAATATCCCAAAGAAGGTGGTAAAAATCATTGAGCAACAAATGAGGAAGTTTTTTGGGAATGGATCTGGGGAGAATGATAAATCCCTTTACTAAGTTGGGACAAAATTTGTCTACCTGAGAAGGTTGGGGAAGCGAGATTGAGGGACTGGAACCTTATGAACCTGGCTTTAGGTGCAAAATGAGTGTGGCAAATTTACAAAAATTTGGAGCAGTTATGGATTAAGATTTTATGGGCGAAATATTTGGATTCAAGCAATGATGAGAGGATCTTGACAATTCAAAATCCAATAAATGGATCAGCAATATGGAATTTTATTGTTTCCTGCAGAAATGTTGTTATGGATCATATATCTTGGAGGATTGGAGATGGTAGAAAGGCTAGCTTTTAGGATGATTCTTGGAATGGGTATAAGGTTTTGAATAAGGAATATCAAGATGGAGAGTTAAAGAGGGTTTTGTGTGAAAAATGGGGCTCAAAGGTTAGAGATTATATGCAAGAATCACAAGAAACATGGGGAAAGGAATGGAGATGGAAGGATTGGAGAGTGAAGGGTTTGACTCGTCAACAACAGCTTTCTTTGAAAGGCTAGTTTTCTGCTAGGAAAGTTTATTTAACAAAAGAAAAGGATAGAGTAAGGTGGTGTGCTTCAACGTCACGAGAGTATTCAGTGAGCTAGGCTATGCTTTATTGACCCAAAGAGAGGAAACTAGTTCTAGCATAAAGATATTTTACTGAAAGTGGGGTCCTTTGCATGGTTGGCAATGCAAGGCTAAATACTCGCTGGAGAAAGAAGGAAAAGGTTGGACTTTCAGGGACACTCAAGGTGTGTGATGTGTAACAAGGAGGAAGAATCAGTGAACCACTTGTTGTTGAACTGTGAGATGGCTTCTTCTTGCTAGAGAAAGGTGCACAACAATTTGGGGTGGCAGGGGCCATGGATGCATACTTTAAAGGATTTTTTTATTTCTTGGCCAAGGATGAGGATGAGGAATATGTTGGTTAGTGTGTGGATTGTTAGCCCATCGATAGTAACATGAGAGATATAGAAGGAGAGGAATAGAAGAAATTTTCAAGAGAAAACTGAATCTTTAAAGAGGCTTATGCGGAGCATTGATCACACTATAGAGGAGGTCATGAGTGCAGCAATTTTTAGGAAAAGATTAAAGCTTTGTGTTTTTACTAAAGATGACAGAGCTATTCAGAAGCTGTGGCTGGGGATTAAGATAAGAAAAATAGGATGTATGGTTAAGGATAAAATAAACTTGGAAGATTGAAGGAAAACGTGGTGGCAAGCACCAAAAGATGGGTGGGTAAAGGAAAATTTTGATGGGGTGGCAAAAGGGAATCCAGGGCAGTCAGGAGCAAGTTTCATTGTTAGAAATCAGGATGGGGAACACGTGGCTTATGGTGGAATACGCCTATCGGAAGGGACAAATAATGAGGCAGAGTTTCATGCAGCCATGTTGGCAATTCAATGTGCAAAGAAAGTTGGTGGACATAAAGTGTATTTGGAGGGTAATTTGCTCTTAGTGATAGAGGCTATTAGGAAGAATAGTATTTCAGCCTGGCATCTTAATAATTATGTGATAGCAATAAAAAAGGAGTTAGAGAATTTGAAAGATTTTAAAGTAAGTCATGTTTTTGGGGAAGGGAATGGGGAAGCAGATATGCTCTCTAAATGGGCTGCAAATTTTCAAGGAGGGTGAGAGTAGGTTTGAATTGTGTAACCGTTTAGAGAAGACTTTTTATTAATTTGGAAACTTTTAAGTTTCAAAAAAAAAAGAGAAGAGGTTACGAGTGTTTTAAAATGATGTAAAAAGGACGACGACGGTAAATGATTAGATGAAGTGGAAGAAACGCAAGTAAGATTTATGATCTTAAAAAGGTGATGCATTGAAAATAGAGCGGCGGGCTTTTGTAAGGACAAATGGGTGTTGATGTAAATTCCGAGTGGGTGGTTTGATGATGGTAGGTGGGAATGGATTCTTTTAAGGAATGTAGGTGATCGCTAAGCATAAAATATGCGAACAAATTTTGTAAAGACTGATAGAGGGAAAGAGAGAAAGCTTAGAGACGGAAGTTACCCTCACTTTCAAAACAAAGCGGCAACAAAAGGTACTCTACGGCCCAGTGCAAGATCAGCACCTTAGATTGTTGCTTCTATGCCCAATACCGAAAGATTAATGTGGACATTGCAGCAATGATAATGGCACGGGGACTGGAGCTGGATTTAAGTGAAGAAGAGGTAAAATGAGTAATGGAATCTCTATTTCCTAGGGACTTGATAGTGGGTTTGGACTTACTTCTAGAATGGGCATGGCCAGGGCATGCGTTTGATTATAGTGAATGTTATGAAGATGAAGATGAAGGAGAGGACATTGAGAAGTTTGCGTAATAGAGTAGATAGAGAGGCCTACAAAGAAAAAATTATGGAAGAATGGCATAAGCTGGTGGAAGGGATTCTATCTTTCCAAGAAAGGCAGGGGAGAAGAGTGAAGGATTTTGATGTAATACCCACAGTTCCAAGAATCACGACGATTCACGCGATTCATGCGATTCGGCAATTTGATTCAAGCCAAACGATTTTTTGTGAATCAGTGAATCGAATCAACGATAAAGGGTTTATGAAATAAGTTACTCACTAAATTTCAAGGGTATTTTTAATTTTCCGATTCGTGGCCGATTCAATTCCAATTCATGGCCAATACACAATTCAATTTGGCCTTGCCGATTCTAATACAATTCCGACTCTTGTTACTTTGGTAATACCACCTCGTTGTCGCCGCTTTGGAGGACATCGTCGTCGCAAAATGATAGTAAGGGTGGTTTTCCCCCTATGAGGTGAAATTGTTGGGAATTTTTGTCTGAAAAAGCTTTTGGGTTGGATAAGGATTTGTGAAATCCTTATAGTTTAAGATTTTTAGATGGGAACATCATGTTTCATTGGTTTTTGATATTAAACGAATGATAAATGGAAGGTGCCGAAATATGGTTTTGGTAAAGGAAGGACAGGCAAGAGGCGGAGAAGGAATGAATGTGCAGGAATTGGTGGGAAAGTGTTTATCGGTGGAAGCATAGGTTTTTGTGATGTTTTGCAGAAAGAAGAAAGGCTTAAATCGATGATGTCAAACTAAGCGATTTCAAAGGATGGTTCAGATTATAGTTGTTGAAATTCTTGGCATGATATGTAAAGGTGCTTATCTAGGGGAAAGAAAGTATGTTATAGTGTTGGGGTGATTTGATCAGCCTAAATAGTAAGAAATCGGGCCTTTTTGTATTGTAACTGTTTTTCTTGGATATTAATAAAATTTATATTATTACCGACCAAAAAAACAAAAAGACTCCTTGAACAAATCAATTTAAATTGGCTCCCCATTAGTAGAAATACATTTCTATTTTTTTGCAAAATATAACGGCCTTGGAATAATTCATTCAATGTATTGCCCTTTACAACTTCAAGTTAACTGGATAGTGTTTAATTTATTGTCATTTATGATTTAGTTTTCCAATAATTTCAATTGCCCATGTGTTAAAATTGATACCATTTGGATAAATTTAATGCCACAATGGATGAATTAATTAATTAATATTGAGAATCAATCCATATTTTGCAAAACCGAGGTAAATCCAAGCTCATCTCAATTTAAAACCCATTTTCATTTTGCAAAATTGGCGTAAATTTTGGGTCTTATCTTAATTTGAAATCTATTTTCATTTTGCGAAATCGAGGTAAATTTGATCTCATCTCAATATAAAACCCATTTTCATTTTTGCAAAATAAAGGTAAATTTGGGTCTTGTCTTAATTTGAAATAAATTTTCACCCCAATTACTGTTATTAAAAGTGATCTCCCCTTGCTTAATATTATTAAATGTTTAATCCAAAGTTTATTAAATACCGGATAGCAAAAAATTTCTTTGGTTGCACTTTGCAACCCATACACAAAGGCAACCAAAGGATCTTACAAGGCGTACGATCCAGCCTAGCACATTGTACTTGCTCCAAAGCCATAAATGGCTTCAAAATCTCCCCGTAAAGAAGGCACTAAGGGGTCGAAAAATCTAGAAACAAAAGCAAAAAAACTCGCAGCAAAGGAGAAGGAGAAGCCCTCGGGACCAATGCCCTAACTAAGTCTCCCAACCTAAGTCTGCACCTGTTGTTAAAGCTTATTGCAAACAGATCTAGAAAGGAGGAAAGACAAAGGCAAGGAAAGGGAGGAGCGACCAAATTGTTCAAGCAAGCCCTTGAGGGAATCCAAGTCGTCCTATAAGGGGCAATGTTCCTCACAAACCAGTCATCGATCCCCAACGCCGACAAGAGAGGAGGTTCAAGTAAGGAGCCTATACTGTCAAACTTCGTCATTAAACCAAATGTACAAATGGTTGAATCATTAGATAAAGAAAAGACTAGGTTAAAGAAAATTGCAATCTTTTTTGCTAGGCTAGATGTCGATAAGATGCCCTCTAGAAACTATATCAATGAATGGTTTTGTTAGGTTTGGCATATCAAACTGGGTTTAAAATTCTCATATTGTACGACTGCACTAATGACCTTGTTCTTATCTTCCTCAATAAATTTTGAAAACCTATTCTTCAATGTACTATAGCTTCTATTATGTACAATATCATTAATGATGTCATTAACTAAGAGTGGAATGGATTAATTCTTACCTCTCTTCATCGTCTTTCTTACCTCCACTTCCAATTCGAATGATTCTACATCTTTGAGAGTGGTGAAAGCAATTTCTCCTTTACTTTTTTCTTTTTGGCTCCTCTTCCTCTTGTAAGTCTTGAGCTTTGTTGGTTGGCTTGAGCTTGCCTCCTTCCTTTTAGTGTCCTTTGCAATCCTTTCTGGCTCAGGTGAAGACTCTTGATCTAAATTAAGCTTAGCTTATACATTCACCTTTGGTTGAGAGCTTCGTGAGTCTTCGTCGATGAGCTCCTACTCTTCATCTATGTTCATTTCTTCAATCTCCTCTTCTTTGATTGCTTTCATGCCTTTTTTCTTACCTGACTTCCTTGTATTTTTCTTGGTTGCTTCTGCATCCTTACGTTGCTTGAGAATTGTACTCTTAATTACCATACTTGTGCCAAGCTTAGCCAATTTTCGATCCACTAGCATGTCTAGTAACCTGTCAATGTATGGTCTTGCTTATTCTTCTGTCAACTCATATTGAAATGTTGTTAATTAGAGGGGATACGTGGTTCAACAGCCTACACCATACAATAATTTGTGCTTGCCCAAAAGCACAACTCATTCTTGTATTCTTCCACAAGACCAAAGGGAACCCTCTCCCTTTTGTACATCTCTTGCTAGAACTTCTTAAAATGTGACCACAGGATGGCATTTCCTTGGTCTCCCAATTTCATTTACATTTTACTGATCTGGGTTGTGATGGGTATGTCCTTTTGCCATTTGAAGGATGGATATCCAAGAAATTATCTTCTATAGTAAAAGAATATACTTACAAGAATAGCTCCAAATTTTTAAATGTGTATCCTATAGTTTTTTTTGATCTTACGCAAGCTCTCCATCAATTGTCTGTGTAGCCACCCACTTAGGTCAAGTGTGGCGTAGTTGTAAATGATCTAGTAAGCTCCATATGCGGCACCACTTGGCACATTGTACTCTCATTGGGAATGTCATTGACTAAGCAAGCACACCCATTAGCATGCCTCCAGTTAGCTTTGTTGCTTTTGGAACTAAGATTTTTCCAGTGATAAGATCTACCCTGGTGCCGTTGAACCCTATAACTATTCTAAGCACATCATTGGTGATCTCATAAGGTATGCCTAGCCACATAAACTTGTCATGTACTTTTCTTGGCATGAACCTTAACAAATCTTCATGGAAATAGTTGGAAATATTTATGGCACGATGCAGTGTGGTTTGTTCCAAGTGCCTGTGTTCCATCTTTAGAGCCCCATTTTCACCGAACTTTTCATATAGTTTGTGAATGCCCTTGTCACCAAGTTCCTAAATTCTCACCCTCAAATACGTGCTCACATTCTTTGTAAGTAGGACACCTAGTGGGAACATCCCTTTCATCCACCTTCAACGGAAGTATCTCATATATTGGATGTACAACTTTCTTTAAGTATACTAGCTCGACCTTGCTGATTTCTTCAACCATCTTCAATTTTAACAAGTAAATGGTAGGCTAAGGCTAGATCAACAACACTTACCTCTTACTGCTCAAACTACTCTTGAGTCTTGCCTACTCAAAATATTGTGCAAATCACAGAACATTTACGATTAGAAAGCTAGATTTTTGCAAATAGAAAACTTAAGAGTTTGAATTTGCATAGTGGTAAATGGCTCTTTGATAGCCTATTTATATCTTGCAAATAAGAATGTTAGGGTAACGTTAACATTGCAATGGTAAACAAAACACTTACCTACCACTTAACCCATAATTAATGTTCATGACCCATGAGCTAATGATCACCATCTTTCCACACTCCTATCTCACTACAAGTGTAACACATTTGCTAGTCTATTAGTCACTTTGTCATTCGTAACATCACAACATCATGCTTACCGATTTAGACTAGGGGACCGATTTAAGATTTTGTGTTTCGCACATAACCCCTTAAGCTATAAGGGCTTAGTTTATCTTAGGAGCCTCACCATTGATCGGTTAGTTCACATCCTCAATAGGCTTGGCCTCCACAGCCTTATCACTTTTCTTTGTCCACTTCTTGTAGAAGTCTTGTCTAACTTCTTCTGTGTTCACAACTTTGCTCTTCCCTTTTTTGTCAATTATTAGACCTACTTCTTGATCTACACTCTCTAGAAAGATGTCCAATCTTGTTGTAATTATAACGAGTTATAAATGTTCCTCTCCAAGGTCCTGAGTTGTTTCTTTGACTCGTTCTTAACTTGCATTATGCTACAAGGTGTCCATCATTTCTACAGGTTGAGCATATCTATCCCTATTAGTGCGACTTGTTGACTTAGGGGATGACTTATTTGATCTCGCCCTAGATCTACAATCTTCAGCCTTGTGTCCATACTTATTACTAAAGTAACAGTATCCATCAATCCATTTTTCATTGAAGTAAGATTTGCATTCTTGTACGGTGTGGCCATATTGGTGGCAATTGTGACAATATCCATTAAAAGTAATTTGGATTTAGGTGAAACATGTTTGTGCCAGCATACTTTAAAAGTATGTCCTGCTTTACCACAACAATGGCAAGTAGGTTTCATACCTTTGGGTGACGTCTTTCCTTGCTTCTTGAAATTTGGGCTTTTTCCTCCAAAAGACTCACCTTCCTTAGTCTTGTTGTCACCTCCATATCCAAGACCGATAGTGGCCTTGTTTCTTTTTTGAGCTCATAGTTGTTCGTCTATCTTTTCTGAGCTCTCACTAAACTTTCTTAATTTTCATTTCTCTCATTTGTACTCTTCAACTCCCCAATGAGCTTAAGTACTTGTCCAGTCAATTGTGTGAGTTGTTCTATGTTTGGATGGTTGTACTCCTCTTCTACCTACACTCTTTGTGCATCTCTACTTCTTGTTGCTTCCTCAGTTGTTTGCTTAGCCTTCAGGGCTACTCTCAATGCTTCCTCATCTTCACCTTTGGCTAGAATGGCGTTGTCTCTCTCTTCTTGCAGTTTGCTTATTTTTACCACTATCTCCTCCTATTCTTTCTTCATTTGCATAATAGTTTTGCTTAGTTTATCATTGTCAGTCATAAGGTCAAAAATGGCTTCTTCAAATTCATCTAATCCACTTTGTTCTTCCAGTTGCTCAATGAGTTCATGACTCTCACTGAGTTTCTTTGTCAATTTCTTCCTCTTCATTAAGGAAACCCTTAACTTGTCTTTCAAATCTCCAATGGTGGAGAGAGCATCTTCAAGCTAATTCTGAAGTCTAAAGGCTTCCATTAGATCTTCCCTCAAGTTGTTAAGCTCATTGTTGCTAAGGTCTACGCTTTGATACCAATTGTTGTATCAAACTGGTATAGAGGGGGGGAGAATCGGTACAAACTTTCCAACTGGTCTGTTGAGCTTAAACACTAAATACTTTAAATATCAATTGCTTTCATAACAACACAATGATAAAGACAATTACATAGAACCATACAAACTCACACAAAAATTCATACATCAATGACATGTGGATTTTTATACAAGGAAACCCTCGATGAGAGGATGAAAACCATGGTGAGTAATATACCCACTATCCTTTCACTGTAGATAAAAGGTTGCCCAGTTAGAGGCTACAGCTATTCTTTCTAGGAACACATCGTATTAATAATGGTAGTAACCTATAAGGATTACAAAAATCCTTTTGAAGCTACCTTGTTAGAGAATTTACAACACTCCTGACTTTTCAAAGGTACATGGTTAGAGGATTTACAATATGCTTGCTATTGAAGCATCCTCGATTAAAGGCTTACAAAATGGTTGCAATGGTAAGAGAGCAATCAAAGTGTTTGATTTAAATAAATGGCAAACCTCGCCTTGTAGATCTCCTGAGTATTACCATGAAGATACCTTGATCTTCACCTTTGTCTTGGCTTCCTCTATGATAGTAATGTATCACCTTTCTCACTTTCAGCTTGACTCTGTCTACAATCACCAGTCTACAACAATTTGACTCTCTGCTTCGCAACTATCTTCTTCTTCACTCTCTCACTCACTTATTCTCTTCTTTTTTGCAGCAACTACTATTTCAACAACTTCAAAAATGAATTTTACACATTATGTACTCTGCAACATCTAAGCACCAAAACCGAAAAAGAAACCTCGCTCAAAGTAGATGCATTTAAATTTTGAATCACATATCTGAGCAAGTCAAAGGATACCCATGACACTTACTAGTAGAGTCTAAATTGATAGGCCTACCAATCACCCATTCGACCTATAAGTAGCTTTTGTCCTTACGTCCTCACAGCACTCCAACTTGTACAACAATCACATTGAAGTGCAGTATATGTGTTCCTCTACTCTATCACATCGATGGTGATTCCCCAAACTAGCGTTGCATATGACTTGTTCCCTCTACCTATTTGCCTGCACTACCTTGTCATTGACTATTTCTTGATCTGATTGGTGTAGGGGTTTACCGGCTATCATTTAGGAATCGTATCATCTTATGCTTTTGTTCACCGATTGCCAATCAATGACAATATCTTGGTGTGCTAAGTGTTAGTGTCACCAATCTATAGTCATCATGCCAATGAGACTTGTAAGTCCAACATGTTATACATTTTTTCATAACTAGAATACAGTATATAGTATATAGCATATACACCCCCTCTCCCGTCCCCCATCATTATCCCCCAATTGAGGCTACTCTACCCCCCCTGCTCAGAAACTTGTCTCCTCGTCTTGACTCCTCCACGTACCCCAGGGTAGTGTATCTATGGAGATTAAGTTGATTTCATTAGTCCAGCTCCAAAAAATAACAACTTGTGAGCATGTTTTGTACTATAATATCCACCTAGCCTCAACCTAACTAAAACAATACATACATTATCTATCTATCTATCTATATATATATATATATATATATATATATATATATATATATATATATATATATATATATATATATATATATATATATCATTTGTGATTAAGCTCACACTGGTTTATTGATAACACCACCCACCATGTTTTTTAATCGTCAATTATGTTTTAATTTACAAATTTTCTTGCATGTAGAGAAGGAAGAGAACTAGAATTGGTCAGGTTCTTGTTGAAAATGAACTTTTGTTGCAGATTATCTTCATAGGACTTACATTGCTAGCTTACAATTGGCAGTCTCCCAATACCACTACTAGAAGCCATGCAGTATGCATCTGTTACAGGATTACCTCGATGATCTGTATCTGACTGAAGTTGAGAGATTTTTTTGTTTTATTTATTACAGCTTCTTGCTTGCTATAGAGACTAACATCGCTTTTCATATAATATAAGCAATCGAGACACTTTTTTGGGCACTTCTTGTACTGTAAGAACCTGTTCACCCTTTCATCATCATCATTCTCAGTTATTTTAGGAATGCAAATATCTGCATTAATTTTAAAACCAGCAATAGATGATAAATCAACATAAAATAAAAGAGGAAAGATGTTGAAATATTTAGAAGCTGTCACAGTGCAATAAAGACAAGCAAGCAAAATATGGATGTGGAAAATGAATTCGGTTCCATCATCATTAGTACATTCAAAGAATTATAAACCAATTACATGTAACCAACATCATATCTATTATCAACAATATGAAGAAGTTCATATAATAACAAAACAATTATCAATTTAAACATTCTAAGGTACAAATATATCTCACAAAGAAACAGAAACCTTAACATCACTTACTCAGTGTACTTGGGAAAGCAATATGTTTTGCCATAGCATGGTACAAAAAAACCTTTAGCATTCATGTCTGTACTACATGGGTTCTAGATAAGTGCTCTGTGTTGCAAGAAAGTCAACATTCTGAGAAGGGAATAGCAGTTTTCATCAATAAAGCTGTTCTGAAAACCAAATATGCTTCCATCTATTTGAAACTTCAACACTCCGTTCCTACAATTAGACTGAATGAGAAAACTTGCAAAAAAAAGGAATTGATTTGGTCATATAAGAAAAGGCAGGAATTCATCCCTTGACATACCTGACAATGTTCTACATGATAAAGCAACTTGCTTTTACTTGTGCCTCTGCAACCATTTCAATTTCCTGTCAATTCAGTTGCTTGTAAATTCTTGGGTTTCAAACAAGATCAAAGAAATGTTTAACATCAAACCAAGTCATGAGTCTAGCCAGTCTTCATTACTGTTAAGGTGAACATAAACTAGTACCGATATTCACATGGCTAGAAATGGACACTGGTACAAAAGAAAACTATGAATAGAACCTGAGAGTATCATTTACATAACCACCTAGTCAAAACAGGAACGTGAAGAAGGTCAAATTTTCTATGAGAAATACACAACCCAATTTTAGGTCAAATATCCCTAAATTGGAAGTTAGTGGAAGTACATTTTTGTCCTAAAGCCTCTCAGAAGACTTACCTCTCCGACTCCTCAATTCATTTAGGAATCATAGCCTCTGAGAAGACTTATCTCTCTGATTCCTCAATTCATTTTGGAATCATAGGGTGCAAAAGGATTGCATTTTCAATCACTGCATACATCAGCCTCTAGCCCCTCAAATAACTTTCTCAAATTTTTAATGGATTCCATCTTATGTCCTTTAATTTAACTTCAGTTCTGAGGCCTACCCAAAACAAAACAAACACTAGACTCAAATTAAATATAAATGGCATGGAATAAATTAATTAAAATTTGTCCACAAACCTCAATTGTGCATAACCTTGGTTTTTTTGCAAGCTCATAAAACAAAATGGTGTTGGAAAAACCCCAAGGGATCTGATCTTGGGTGTGGCACAACTTTTTTGAAACCTAATCCAGAAAATAATATAAAAATGAACTCATGGTGTGTACATTTCTTACAAAATCAATACAGTCCTCAAAGCATATTCAATACTAGTGGGTCCTTGAATATTTAATGAAATTTACAGAAAAACACACAAAATGGGTTGAACGCCAAATAATATACATTAATTATACAGAGACAGCCCAGGTGAGAAAAACAATTGGTTTTGATTGTATTTGCTCAAAAAGAATGGAATGCCCCGAGATTTTAATTGCAGATTAAGGGAAAGAAAAGAAAGAAAATCCTAAATGAGTTAATGAAAATAGCAAAATGAAACAAACATAGGGGATAGGAGCCTGATAGTTGATTTCCTAGACTGGAACAGCAATCCTCGGAACCTTGTCTTCATTTAAAAGATATCAACATGACTGTTTTAGAATGAAATAAATTATAAAAGACTTTTTAAAAAATCACCCGCTAAAAGATTTCAAAAGATAAACCTCACAGAATACATGACAAGTGACTTGCCTCAAGTTTTTGAACAAATTGTGTCCTGCTATCAACGATGGCAATGAGGAAAAACCAATCTCCAAAGAACTCTTCAATTGAAGCATAGAAAAAATGAAAAGTAGATCTACCAAAACAAATCTCAGTAGGGTTGCTACTTCAATTGAAATGCTGTAATTAAAATGTAGAATGACAAATATCATGGTTTTGCATGATTCAGAGATTTGAATATTATTGCAAGGGGCGATGAAAAGTTAGAAACAACCATTATATCACTGCAACCACTATATCACTGCAAACAACCTATGCAAAATTGTTTAACAAGAAGTTTCGGAGAGCATAAGACAGGTATTCAGGTGTAAGACAGGTTTTCCAAGCTTCTGTAAGTAAGCTTTCTCGCAAGGGATGCTTATTGGTTAATAAAAAACACTATTTGAATTAAAATCCAATCTGTCTCTGTGATCTGTCATCATTTACCATGTTTCTGAAACCATAATCTACTGATTCAGATGCACGTTTCAGATTTTTAATATGGCATTTTATGTAACATCTCTCTATTTAAGGTGTTAGGGTCTGGTTTATTGCATACAACTCTAATTCAAGCTCACATTTGGTAAAGATAAGATTGTTCACTTTACTCCTTTCTTGGAAGCATTTATTTTCATCGTGTTGTGTTTTGGTCTATCTAAGTGAAGCCTGCACATTTTTATCTACTTTCCGGATTTTTATTACACATTTATTTAATGCTTGCATATTTGATTTAGAATCCAAGGTTTTTGTTTCTGTCGTATTACACATTATTTCATATTCAAGCTTGCATATTTTGTTCTACGTTATCGGATTTTACCCTAGCTTGCAGGGAACATTTTTGTCTAATTGATGAACAAAATAGGGCCTTTTAAGTTAATCAGCTTGATAAACAAAATTTTAAGAGATTAAATCAAATAGGGTTAAAAAGTTACAGATGGTGACTTCGCCATCGGGGCTGGTAAGCATCTTATCCATGCCTTTGGGGCCGAGGGAGGTACGAATGATCCTGGCAACAGCCCTCGCAGCCGCAATGTTCGATTTCTGCGCATCGAGCCCTCTCACTCGACTCTTGTGCTCCTGGTCTCTCAATATTATAAATGGTCTCCCAAATTCGTCGAACGCCAACGCCATATCTGAAAATGCCAACACTTAAATCCTGGCTTCGCGGGGATGTGCTCTACACCCTGCGAATGAAAAAACCATCTCTGCAAAAATAGCATTAGAGTTTAAAATAAAACAAGATGTACCTTGACGTGGATATGAAAGAGATAACTGCAGGAATGCGATTCAAACTGCACAGAGAAGCTTCTCTTACTCTGCTCCCGCTCGCTTTCGAAGATTTCAATTGGGATTTGTAACGGCTTTTATAAACAAATATACTACACTTCATCTTTGAAGGGTGCATCTTTGATAATTTTCTTGAAGAGTTCTTATTTAGTTGATCTAATTCATTTTAGAGTTCGAGTACCATGAACTGTAAAACATTATTATTTTATTGTTTATTTGTGCTTAAAATAGTGATATTTTGTTTTAACCTAGTATGAATGAGGTGGGCCTCTTCTTTTTATGGATTACTTTTAATTTTGGAGTATCTTTCAAAGTTGAAAGTAGGACGAATGTGAAGTTCGTTTATTGATTTTACTTTAGACTTTATCTCTCAACATATTCATTGTTGCTTTATGTAACATGAGCTCTTGAGATTTATGTATAGTGATAGCCCACAACATGATGATTGGCAGTTTTCTTCACTACTTGGAGTGATAGACACTATCGGCACACATATCAAATCCTCGTGGTTCCATGGTGGTCCATTATAATTCTCAAAACATGTAACAATATACATGGGCACATATGGTGGCTTACTATCTTGTTTGTAAATGACATCAGTAATCTTAGCTTGCTTCTATCCAAATGTTTGCAAGCATCATGCATTCATTTGACTGTTATTTCCTAAGTATAGAAAATTTATGTTTAAAAAAAGTCGCTTTCAAAATCTAATAAAGAACAAAAAAAATAGTTAAAAATATTTATCAAATTGAAAAAGTAATTTAACAAACAATGAATTGCAATATTACAGATTTACTATTGAAAAAATTTAATTATATTATATGTTTACTACATCAGTTTTTTCAAACGAGGGAGGGCCCACCCACTTCTTAAGCTATAGAAACTAAGTTGTCTTTGTTATTTTAGATTTATATGATCTAGTTGTTTGGATTTTTTAACTCAACCTAAATATTATTTAAATAAAATAATAATTTTAAAATCTACTCTTATTTATGTATTTTAATTTATTTAAATAATTAATTTGTGTATGTATTAAACATTTGATTTTTCAATTATGGTATTAAAATTTAAAGTCATTAAATACATCTAATCATATAACTAATTTAAAATATGTTGAACATATCAATTAATTTAAGATTAAATAATAATAATACCTTTATATTTATATTAATCAGACGTGTAATAATAATAAATTTAAAAAATTAAACTTATTACAAAATTTGTATTGAAAACATAGAGATACTTTTGTACAATTGAAAATAGAAATATTCCTCTTTATTATTTTTAAAAACCTAATAATTTTAATTTATAACAAATAAATTTTCAAATCCAAACTAATAATAATTCTGAAGTATTTGAAATATTATTAGAGTGATTCTTCAAATGCGATGTCTCCAAATTAACAAGGGACGCAAGCATCAAAGTTCCTGTCTATGGTTTGTTACTTTTTGATAAGGTGTGGTACGATGAGAATAAATTCTAAGGCTTAAAATAAAGAGAAGCATTTTTAAAAACTTGGAAACAAATTGATTAGATGGTATTAGAAAGCATCGCTTAAGAAAGCCCCTTTAAGCTCATCAATGAGTAAGTTTTTGAGGACTAGAAGTTGTAATTAGTTTTCGGTGAAAGAATCATTAATTCAAAACAGTTAGAGAACGAAATAGCAATTCATTTTCTTGAGATTAGTAACTAAGGAACAGAGACAGAGGCCTATAACAAGGATGACTAGTACAAAGAAGAGGAATGACATTTGGTCGTTTGGTTTCATCTCTATCTTATTTTGTTCTTAGCTTTTTTAGTTGAATGTACGTAGGACATAATACTCCTTTACAATGCTCTTGGCTCCAATATATTGAATTTCTAATCAATAAAGGAGGTTTTGGGCATGAAATGTATAAATATTTTTCTATGGTTAATTTTGGCTTACAAGACTAACAACCCATTTTCAATATCCTTTATATTAATAAGAAACCTCCACTTGTCTATTAAAATAGAAATTGGTAAGTATGCTTGGACAAATTGTTATATAAACTTTCATTTTTATTTGATCAAGTTGTCTTTGTAAATATTATAAACTTTTTACAAATCTTTTGAGTATCCTTTAAAAAAAAAAAATAGTAGTGTTCAACTACAAATAGATAAACACTATGAAACATGGATAAATTAATTTGACTCAAAAATTACATAATAATTAGACAAAAAAATTATTACTCTATCACAATAAGATAATAACAAATTAAGTGCTTTTACTCTAAAAAAAAGACTCCATAATTAATATTAGCAAATATGCTTTGACAAGTCATTATATAAACTTCCATTTTTATTTAATCAAATAGTCTTTGTAAATATTATAAACTTTTCACAAATCTTTTGACTACGTCATAGTTCTGTCATTTGAATTTTTAGTTTAAGCAAAATAGAAGTAGCAATGTTGTCATTCAAACATTGATAATTACATGAGACGGCCTATGCTGAATCTTGATGTGAGTGACTTGCTATGGTTTGAACAGTGTAAAAATAGCTTATTTACATTATATAGAAAATCTAGCTTCAGATAAGATGGTACCCTGGTATATTATCACCAAATTCACCTTATAATATAGGAAATATAAAAGATAAATAAGTTAAAATAAATAAGTTAAAAGAAAATAATGGAAAAATAGAGAAAAATATTCATAACAAAATATTTGAATTGTTGGTCTTTATATTATTTAAAATTTACAAATATAATTTCAAATGTAAAAAATTGCTAGAATTTTATCGTGCCATAAATGTCAACATCAAGATTGAGGACCACCATAATTTATGATAAATAATCAATAGAAAAAACTTCTATCATTTACATCTACGAGGAATGATTCGTTGTATCATTTATATTCTATAAAAGGGATTACGTTGAAAACATCTTTGAAATTAAAAATTAAAAGTTCAAATACATTTTAAACTATTCCCATATATATAAGTGGTATAGATATAATCTATACCATTTTTTAATTGATGAACTCCGTGTTTAAATGTTTAAATCCACATGTTTTAATACTTGAGGTAAGGATAAAACTTGTGAACTGAATATGCGGGAGAATTATGCCGTCCCTCGCTGCGACGTGATTGGTGAGGACTAACCCCAAGTGTGGTAAAGATAAAATTTTATTTTTATATAGAGGGTGGAAAAGATTTTAAGAAGTATCTTTAAATAAATAAATAAATATATAGGCGGTCTATTTAGAAACGATTAGGTTCACATGTTTTGCTTATGAAAAGCTTAGGTTTGCAGGCAACATCGATCGATGGTAGTGTTCCTGAAATTTTAACATCAATTTCTCTAACCATAACTAATTGAATCTGTCTCAAACATATAAATTTTAGATTTGTTATATATGAAACATCACAAGATACAAAGTCAATATAGTTTTTTTTATCGATGACACTAAATTCTTAAAGTTTTGAAATAGCTTACTATCATTTTATTAATACTGATAGTCATTGACAATGATTAATGAGATTCTCTAAAATAATTAATGAAACATAGTCTATTATATTTTAATTTTTGGGAACAATGTGGAATAACAAAAGTGTATTATAGTCAATTTTTCTATTGGCATATATAAATATAAGACAATGTTTTTTTCTTCAAACTTTCACAATTCAAATATATATTCTAAGTTTATGACTAATATGTTTTGGAAACTAATTTGTTTCTATTTAAATTTGCTACATATATTACATTTATTGAAAACTAAATTAACATACTTAAACATGTTAATAAATAAACAATTTTGTTAACATTTACTTTAATTAATTTTACATAATTTGTGATAATTTTTGGCTTCATCTTATACTACCTAATAGATTACTAAATAGTCCTCTTTTCTGTTTATATAACCCAGTTATATATGGCAATGTAATTATTTAAATCTTTTTTAATTTATTACATTTGAATTTTTTTTAATAATAGTCAATAAGAACGCATAGTAACCATTTGACTATTGCAATTGTAAATTAAAACAAAATTTTCAAAAGTCAAATTCATAGTCTAAGTGAACACTTCATGCAATATCAATACTTGAGTACAAATTTTAATTCCATTTCTACATAGACAGGAACTAGATGCTATCAAGCATGTCACATGCCTGATAAAAGACAACTAGCAAATGAAATTGGCAGCCTTTTCTTAAAAATTGACTGTGGACTTTTGGTACAGAAAATGAAATGAAATTTGAGGGTGTAAGGTCAAATTAGGCTTGGATGCTATCAGATCATAAACAACGAGCTGTAATTTTTCCCCACAATTGTCTGCTCCTTATTCTTATGTCATTGTTTTAGGCAGCTTGAGTTTCAAAAAAAAAATTGTTGTTTGAAATTTTGCATTGCTAATCAAATAATTATCATGAAAACCTAATGTTATTTTAATTCTATTAATATAGATTTTTTTAATATTATTATGATGATCAATTAGTTCTAGTTTCATAGATGTGTCGAGGTTCAATTATTTGTATTATATTTTCTGTTCAGGCTAAGCAGAAAATTGTATGAAATTTGTGGGATAAAATTGTTAATATCCTGAATAAGATGAATTTGCGAGTGAGATCTGCGCGAAAACAGAAAATTCACATTCAAACTAGAGTAAAAGATAACACACATATCAAATAGAAACAAGAGAATATGAGAAAATGATGAAGGAACAAGACATGTTGCTGGGAAGGAGATCATTTCCTCAAACTCAGATGAAATTATGGCTAAGCAAATAACCTATATAAAGGATGTCCAAACTATTGATGTATGTTCCAGATTTTAGGTTATTATTAAATTAATTTTAATTTCTCAGATTCATTCATTGCATATTGGTATTTGAGAAATATCCCTCAATTTACGTTGGTAACTGTGAGAATCAATGAATATTGTGCCTTCATCTAAGCTCTGAGGTGTCAGGATGATGGAAGAAGCCCATACAGATGCACATTGTGCCACAACTAAGAACAATGTCAAGTTGAAACAAAAAAAATTCTTTGAAAAATGTATTGGCACAACGACTGTTCATTGTTGTTGGTAAACAGATTTGTCATAGAAGAATTTGCCCAATGGAGTGTATGCGGCAAATCGTTCACAATAGTTGGATAGGCCCTTGATATCTGGCCTTCCTCTGCGTTTTGAGGGGCAGCTCCCTCGTATGATATAATTTTTAACAGATTTTCAAATAAAGAATTCAAACTTCAAAGTTCAAGGAGAGAGTCATGGAAGACGAATGCACCACATGCCCTCACAACCCTCTGTGGTTAACAAGATTGATAACGGTGGTGTCCAAGAACTACGCTTGAAAGCAACCAATGTTATTAAGCATATTCATTATCATTTGTAAACACTCGCATAGCACCATGAGAGTGTCTACCACGACGTATAACAATTTGGATTTTAAAATAAGAAACCCAAAGCACATCTCGTTTCTTTTTCTTGCACCAAGAAAGCAATAGAGATTCTTCAATTCAGAGATAAAAAGTGTACATACTTTCCAAAATTTATCCCTAGATCAAAATTTCAGCATAGTGTTCCCTTATTTTTCCAACCCCAAAAAGTTTTTCTTTTACAAAGCCAAAAGGTTTCCTTATATAGACATAGAGGTTAACAACTACCTCTCTGAGGTTAATAACCACCTCCAAAATACGAAATTTTGGAAGGTTAATTAACCTTAGGAAAATTAACCTATACAAGGAAACTTGCAAAAACAAAATTTTAGCTAGAATTCCTAAAAACGTTTGCATATACAATCACTAATTCCTCTAGCTATTAGCCCTATCTATCAGGACACAATTGATCTGTCTCGGAAAGCCCTGTAAGCATCTTGGACGAGTATCATTGATTCATAGTTCGGAATGAACACGTTTTGCATCTTGAGTTTGGCTGTGAGATATCTATCTTGGATTTCTTCTGACTCCTGCCGGTAGGCTGAAATGTTACAATCTCCCAACGTGACTGCAACTAGGCTAAGCTTCATCATTGTTTCAGCATCTGACACACGGTTCTCTATTTCCGAATGAATCTAAACGCTGAAGGAATCAAGGAGAAATTGACAATCAACATGCTGAAGATCACTTACTGGCACCCCACCTGTGATAGTAGAGATTAATTCATCTGTACTTTTTGCTTTCAGCTGCTCCAAAGAGGTTATTAACTTTTCGAACTCAGTGATCCCTTTGTTGATGTTTATCATCTTCCAACCAACACTTTTACTCCATATACGTATTTGGTTGTCACTCGGATCAGCAATAATTTTCTCAAGGAGTCGGGTGCTCGTATCCAACTTGGCTATTTCCTTTAATTCATCGGCTACTTTTTGCCAGTTGGATTTATGTTCTTTGCTATTTTCCAGCTCCTTAGAAATTTCCTGTATCTGTGTGATGGCTTTCCCACATATCTCTTTTATTCCAGTTATAAGTTTTGAAGCATCTTCTATCATCCTGTTTATCCAAGCCTCGATCATCAAACTATATGACTTTTGTTGGTCGATTCTTTGAACAATAGTATGATCTAAAATACCATCAAGACATGTTAGAACTGGCGAGGTGGCCATGACTTGGGTATTAGAAGGGTTGCTGATTGAATTAACATAAGCTACCATCATTTGAAGTTGTTCTTTGAGTTGCTCTTTGGCTCTTCTCTCTTTCTTCGCCCTTTGCAACATCTGAGCGGCAATCAATTCAAAATTTTGAAACTCTCTTTCCGCATTAGAAGGACCAAGGTCAACGTTTTCTAGAATGAAATCTGATTTAGATGCTTCATCAACATTCTTTTCAACTATAGGCTTGGCTAATTCCACACACAAATTGCCTGAAGTTTTATCAATAGCTAACCTGGACATCACTTTGGTCTTTTTCGCCTTAGGGGGCTTCTGAAGAATGCTAGAGACCATATCAAATGGAGGCGGAACCAACTGAACAACTTTCTTCCTCTTCTGAAGACTATCCTGGAACCATGAATGTGTAACCTTTGAAACTTGTTCGACACCTGTTACATTTTCAGCAACCATTGTTAAGTCTTCCGAATTAGATAACGAGTCATCTAACTGTGTAACGTCTATTATGGGCACATCAGGAGGAGGAAGACAAAAAGTGAGGAATCGCCACATCATGAGGGGATGTAACCGGAACATGTGATTCAACAATTTGAGGGCTTCTTTGGTCTTTCTCATTCCTTCTACCTTTCATTCTTGTCCTTTTCCTTTGTACTGTAAACTTATCTGGCTGATTCAAATCTTCATCTTGATCTTGAACATCTATATCTAGTTGTCGTATCTTCTCACTAGAAGTGGCCTCTATCACCATTCGAGATGATTCCCCTGTATTATTTCTCTCCTCTTTATTTTGAGATTCACCAGTTGCTTTTTCAATTCTAACTTTATTGATCCAGTCTCTTGTTCTTCTAAGAACATAGGAAAACCTCTCTTTCAAACTTTTCAATTCGGGAATTGACCAATCAATAGGAGGGAGCTCTAGTAATTCAATTTTCTCGTAATAATAAGGATCAACCAAAGAAACCTCGTCATCATCTATGCCTGTTACATCAATGTCTAACTTGAAGTTTATTATCTGTCGTACTGTAAGCCGCATCCAATCCCTCTTCCTGACTTCGAAGTCATTTTCGCAATCCTCCCAAAAGTCTTCTAGAGCCGGGAAGTGACCGAGACTGGGATTTAACTTCAATTCGTTCACAGCATAGCCCTTACTATCATAAGGGAAACGCATCGTGTAAGGATGCAAATTTATCGTGGCGATAGATCTTTCAATGTTCCTGGCATCTGATGCAGTGTCACAACTATAATATCCGATGCCGATAGGGAAAGTTATTTCATCTGTCCTCTTATTCCTGCAAATTTTGTTGATTTGATTAATTTGCTTGCACATTTCAATTAAGACTAGTTTATCATCAACAAATCTAGGTAACATCAACGGACATCCATCATAGGCAGCCAGCCGGATATAAGTAAACTTCGGAAATTGTATAAAAACACTTCCATATTTTTGCACTTTCATTGCTGCTTCTGGTGAAATTCTGAGCCCAATGTTCCCCTGAATTTCCCTTACAGTTAGCATGGTGAATGCGTCATTCACTCTTCTGAAATGGTGTAGGCTATTATCATACTGAATTTGAGGAAGATAATTATAAATGATGGTCGTGTCATCATAAATGCCCTGCCGGTTAAGTCCTGGCCAACTTTTGGTACTTGCAATGGCGTAGAAAAGGTATGAAGTCATATAAAAGTAGTCATTTTCCCGAAGTCCCATGAGCTGTCTGTGCAGTGAGTCACTAATAATTTCAGCCCAATCAATGTATTGTTTTCCTTCACAGACAATATTAATGAATAGAAACATCCAACCTTCAAACTCGTGTGAATCTCGAAGACCAACGATCCTGCTCAACAAAGTAACCATGTTCGCCACATCTTCTTTCAGTGATGATCTGTGAATGGATTTTCCTAATTGAGATTTGCCTCTTCTCGGTTGGAAGAACCACGATCTTGCCACAGTATTTAAACATTGAGTTTGATTGGCAGTAAAATATTCCTTGGCAGTTCTTAGATTAATACTGGCATATTGCATCCTAGCAGGCAATCGAAAAATGATAGCAATAGATGCAGGGTCCAGGCGGGCAATTGTTTCATTGTTCGGCGAAAGAACTTCTTTAGTGCTGGGATGATAAGTCTTCATGCATTCCAACACTAACTCTGGGCATTGTACGGAGATGGGATGCCCACCTGCTTGGGCCAAGCCACTGTCCAATATTTTTCCAGCTAATGGAGTCTTTTCTTCATTCGCAAGAGATGACCAAAAATCTTGAAGACAAACATTTCCCAAAATGGTATCACCAATATCTGGAAGCGTACTTCTTAGAACAGGAGCATAATCTGGCCTCTGATACTTGTACTTCATGGTTTGATTTCCAATCCTTTTCTCAAATATGCTGAATTATAGAGGAAAATAAGAATGTTGATTCGAGCTTGGGTGACTTAATGAGTGGAGGTTCCGAAGTTGCAAGTCAGGAAAGGGTATTTTGTCAAACATTTCGCGTGCTTCCCTAGCACTCTACATGTCATGTTTGTGTCCACCACCCGCCTTTTAATCTTTGGCATTACGTCAAACAGATCAGGGGCGATCTCAGGAGCTGCTTATATCCCTTTGCAACTTGTTCATGGATCTTTCATCTATAGCGACGTGGTGTCAACGGAAGGCGCAGACATCTTCCATCTCTCATGTATGGAGATAATAAGAAATCGTTGACAAGGAATGGTCAAATATCATATAATCAAAGGCATTATTTAAAGCCAAAACCTGTCAAAACGAGCAGTCTTCCTCCAATTCGCAATCCGGAATGCAGGAACAAACCTGCGAATTTCAGAATGGGACGTTTGTGGTGACACCTTTATAAAGTTTGACGGGCAGTATTAAGAGCTCGTATCAACAGAGTGAGAAGGAAGAGTGGCTTTGAGGAACCGCTCATTGGTCTGGAACGGGCCTTATTTAATGCATACCATCAGTGTAGCCAGCCATAACATTTTAGGGCGTCCCTCTATCCAGTTAACCGGTGCCTCTACCTGTGCCTAGGTCCCTTATAATCGTAAAGGGCCTCTATATTATACAGGGCCGAGCCACTATAAAGTATAGGGCGGGGTCAACGTTTTCAGGGAACTCATTAGGAACAGAATTGGTGGGAAACAAACTCGTTGTCGCTGCTTCATTCTGCTTCCATATCCACAGAGACATTATGTCAAGCACGTCAAGTGCAATTTCAAGTATTATGGCTCCTATTTAATTAACACTCGAAGGAACTTTCATAGGGTAATCTTTACCATTTCTGCATGAATATTTCATGTGATGATTAGAGTTCTCTTCTTTTATGCCACCTTTCTACACATCATAAAATCTTGAGATGGATTGCACTTATCGGGTTCCCCCATATTCCAATCTCTTCATAAACTTGGGCTCCCGTAATTGGCAGTTTTATTCATGTATATTCGCAAGTTTATGCTTCTTTAAAATGTCTTTATCCTACTAACGTTTTTACTTCACATCTTTAGATTTCAATCTTCAAAGTGTTTTCGGGAGCCTCGCAAATTGATCAGACTTGCTCCTTGTTCACAATAATGGCCTTTCGCACTACAAAATAGATAATGTGTTGAAGTAAACCTTAGACTCTAAATACGTTCCCAAAAATTATTACATGAGGGACTTTCGAGATGATTATCAACTACAACACGCTTCTTTCCTCTACTCCTCATATTTGCTTGATACACTGTAGCCGAAAATAATGCCATTTGCGAAAGACTTCAGAAGTATAAATGTAATTTTCTTCAAGGTCAAAGGACAAATGCAGCCTTCTCCTGTGAGATTACTGGAGCGGGATAATAAAGCAATGGCTCGTAGTGATCGGCCTCGGCACCACACCAACCTCTGCCTTTAAAATTAAACACGGCAACACTGCCATTGTAAAGTACCACGAATAATCATTTCCCATGCAAACATTTGCATGTATTAAACCTTGATTTTTCCAGTTCAATTGTCTCTTCAGTACGAACATCAAGCATTTGTAAGCATTCATTCGTCTGTTTCACAAAATAATCAAGTGAAATTGTTCTGCACTGCTTTGAGAATCTTCAATATATCGGGTCACTGGACTGTCACTCTTTGCCGTGAACATCTTCTTCTTTAATTCCTGCACAAACTCATCCTCGACTTCCCATAGAAGAATTTGAAATAGGTTAGAGAAATTTTAAAACAGGTTAGTAACCGTCTCGAAGAGGTTAAGAAATACATATTTTTGGTGGCTATCCTTAACCTCTTGAGAGGTTAAGAAAAACATGTTTTCGGTGGTTAACATTAACCTCTTAAGAAGTTAAAGGTTAAGAAATACACGTTTTTGAAGGAAATCATTAACCTCTTAAGAAGTTAAAGGTTAAGAAATACACGTTTTTGAAGGCAATCATTAACCTTTAATATCTTGAGGCTCAGAAGATGGATTTCGATGATCGCAAGTGCTGTGCGGAGCTGAGAACGAGCCGGAGACACGGAGACTTAAAGACTCGCAAACTTCAAAGATAGAATGGCCAATTTGATGTTTTAAAACTAGGCAAGTTTTAAAAATTAACAGAGGCTTATAAAATTTAAAGAATTTTATAACCGGTCAACAATTGTACAGAAACTTCTTTCATTAAACATAACTGTGATGATGGAGGAGGTGATAATGCACTTTGACAATAGATATGAGTTTGTTGAAATTTATTTAATATTCAAAACATTATTTGTGAAATCAATTGTGTAATGTTGTTGATTCTAAATGTAATCAGTTGAAAACAAAACTCCATTCTTAACGGATCCTCCTTAATTGTGTGTGCTACCATCACTCTTTACACTTCATCTATGTGCATTTATATAGAACAGCTCGCTTGATGCTGTATTGAGATGTCAATTATTCTTCTTTCTCAATTCTGTCGTGTGCTAATATAACTGTTTACAGTTAATCGATATGTTTTTAGATTCAAGAGTTCTATTCATGCTATCTATGTTCTAAATGATTGCCTAATTAATGTGTACGATGAAGATATGAGGATTGATATATAGGGAAAGTCTAAATCGCAGACATTCATGTGAAGAGTCTATACGCGTTCTCATTCAACACAAGGAACACTGATGAGGATGGCTTTCAATGAGTACGCCAATTTTACAGGCAGCACGAATATACCGGACAATAACATTAGAAGAGATATAGTAGTAGATTCGATGTTCATAAAAGAAATTAGCAAGAGGCGCATGGAGCATGTTTTTGTATCGTTGAGCAGATGTTCATATATATCCCAGGTGAAGGGGAAATATTCGACGCTGGACACAGGGAAACGAATTGATTTTGGCAAATACAAAGAACACATATGTTGACAATAGATAAGAATAGCAAGTCAAGCAAATGATCGGTAAATTCCACACAAATATTACATATATATCGTATGCAAAAGGTTGATAATATGAGAGATCTTATTTGATAGAGCCAGATAAAAATATGAGGCGGAAAATCTGAAGCTGAAAATTGTCACTGATTCATCCGATGAAGCCGCAGAGGCGTGCCAGTTAAAAATTTTGAAAATAGAAGCTGAAAGCCTGGTAGAAAGGGTAAACATTTTCTAAGTTTGGTACGGGAAAATGGAGCTGGGAAAGTCCTCTATGCTTGACTGATTCTAAGGAATACTGTGAATCCTCAATCAAGTGAATTGAAAGTGGGAGGGCCATTTTTTAGCAGCTGTGGAACTGGTTGCATTGGATCCAGTGACCTGTCCATTAGTTATCCAACTATCATTTGCATATGTATTAGTGCCTAAGCAATTACAAGCTAAAATCTCAACGCTAAATGCTGGGATTTACTATTTCCCAGAAATTATGGCAGACTCTTAATTTTCGCCCATTACGCAATGTCAACTCAGAGCTAGTTTGTTCTATGATTTACTTAGCTTGAGGAAAATCTATGGTATTATAAGAATTTATTATAAATGAATAGTTGCTATTGTTGACACTGATAGTTGAAAGAGACTTATAACATCAATTATTAATATTATAGTTGGAGCAATTTTATAACAAGCTTCATAGGAAGTTGGAAGCTTTGGAATGCTCATCTCTGAAGTTCTGTAAATCTGTGAATTGTTCTGCATGTTCAGATGAGTGGCCTTGAATGATTTCCTTATGATTCAATAATTAATTCTATTCTGCATCAGCCTGCTCAACTTCATGAAGACACATATATACACCTATTGAATAAATAAGTGAAAAACAAACTTGGGATCCATCCAGTGATTCTTGTTTTTTTCATTTTTGACCATATATTTTTGATGGCTTCGGATTTTAAGTTTGACATCGCTGCAGGGACCAATTTGTGCTCTTTAACATATTTAGGCTAAGAAATAATAAATCTGCAGTTTTCGAGAGAAATTATACACAAACCATGATTACAAATTATCATTTGCTAAACTCCATGTAATACATGTCAGATGTTTCACTTATTCTGAAAATGAAATCCTTATTGCAGTATACAAGTTAATCTAATGCAACTAAGGCTAACATCTGAGGAAACTAGAGAAAGGAATAGAAGGGCTAAAATTTTGCAAAACATGAGGAGGAGAAAAATAAAGAGTAAAACAAAGTCTGAGCAACAAGTGCATGCCACTGGCGTGGCTTGCAAAGCACGATATGATAACGAGAAGTCCTTTGTTCCTATGAGCAGATTATATAGTTCCTATGACAGTATAGGTTGTACCAAGAGATATAATTTTATTCTTTATGTCCTGTGATATCAGCTAGGTTGGTTAACCTCGGAGCTACGATCATTTATATATGTAATAGCATCTGTAAGCATAGAATCTTTATCTATGTTTGAGACATTTTCTGCTATAGAACAAAGTTCATAGAATTTCCAGTTTAACAAAGAAAGTAGGTTGTGGAAGAATTGTTTTGGTTCATTTGTTTTGGAGTTTGTTACAGAAAATGGATGGCGGTGTGATGGGAAAAAGTAGAATGGATGGAGGATGTAATGTTGAATGCATCTCTGATTAGTAGGATATACCAGAGCTATCATCAAAATGTTGTCCTGATGAGGACTGAAGAACAATTCTTCAACATTGAAGATGACAATACTTTGTGGAAATGGGAAAATGAAAAACCAATTATTGATTGTTGAGTTCTTATATGCTTTGAGGGAGTATAGTGGTCATAGTATTATGCATGTAGGATCTTGAAGCATGTGGTAGTGTCTGTGTAATCCAAGCTTGAGAGCAATGCCAACGAGTGTCTTGGTGGCATCATGTATTTAAGGTTCAACTGTAGGCATTTAATAGCTCTATTTAGGTTTAACTGGAATATATGCATGGTAACTTTCAATTCATAAAATATTTAAAACCATGACATAAAATTGTTGCTATTTTTGCATTAATTTGAAAACCTACCATAATTAGCTTTGCTATGTTAACATGGATAGTGGATTGTCTTTTGTTATTTATTTACAGAAGCCTTTGAAAATCAGAATCATGATTTGCTACTAGTAGGGTATTTCAAATCCAACAGACAGTTAGTTTATATCTGTATCTTTTATCAGGGTTTGTCAATTTCAATTAGCTTTTTCTGTAACAGTGCCTCATGTACACTAATATGTTTCTTCTTGAAAACAGGAAAAAAAATATTTACTGTTGAAAATGCAGCACAGCGTAACAGTCTATATAATTAATTTTTTGAGATAGTGAATGATGTTAAAAAGTTATGTAAATTTTGCTATGGCATTGTATAGTATAGTGTGATTACAATCGAATTTGAGATAACATATTTTAAAAAAATCGTGTTGCCCTTAAAAGGAAGTGTAAATTGGTAGCCTATATGATGCTATTTCACTATGCATTTAAGCATCTAAGTTTAAAGAAATAGAAATTAATAGATATAAGAACTGAAAACAATAGCAATAGTGATAAATAAGTTCCATTACCAAATTGATAAGAGGGTCAGTTCACATTGAAAGAGACAAATCTGGAAAAAGTAATAATCATTTTCAATTTAGTCTAATAGTAATTGCAATTGAAAAGATTTTATTTATGAAGATTAATTTAGCATCGTAATCTAAATACTTTGTCAATGAACATTACTTTCATGATTGAAACCTAAGATAGATCATCCAAAAAGAACATTGTCAACAAGTAGACATTTGTATACATAGCAAATACAGGTTGATATAAAAGGTAGGTAAGGAGTACAAGTTTGTATAGTAGTATAGATAAAAGATTTCTGATTATGTATGTTAGTGTTTATATATTTACATGTGACATAATGTAAAGATGACTAATGCTAAGATCTATTTCAGTTTAGTCTGATATGTACCCTAAGCTATTGCTAGAGAAGTTTGATTGTGCTATTAAGTCTTGTACAACTTTTTTAAATTTATTTATTGCTTTCATGTCACTTTTCAGAAGACTCCATTGTTGCGATATGTTCTTGAGTTCAGCTATTCTTCTTTAGCCTGCAAGATTGCCATATAATTAGTGTTAGAAAACTTTGGCTGAGATATTAGTGTTAGGAAACTTTGAGCAAGATATTCATTGTTATTGAAGTAGTTCTATTTTTAAATACTTGTTTCATTAGATTGTTTGACATACCTTTTCACCTGATTGAGAGGTCTACATTAGAGTAACATGGACAATTGCATTTGATTGAGTAAGTGTAAAACAACCTTCCATAGACAGCTGTCTAAGTGTGAAGACAACCTTGGATTTGTTTTGCATGTAATCTTCATATTTGAGGTTGCGGATTGCTAGAACTAATTTGTCAATCATTGAGTTATCAATGGAGCAATAGATTTGCTATTTTTTTCTGTAATAAGCAATGTTTTTAAATGTAACTTGTTGACATAAGTGATGTTCTGGTTACAGCTGGCACAATAAACTCTTTCATTGTCAGCAATTCCATGTCCTTCAAATCTATGTTGACAGTTTGGACAGAAAGCAGTAAATAGAACAGAGAATGGATTTGCAACTTTTAATACTCCGTTTACTTGTTGCACAGTAGACTTTGTAACTAATAGTTGTTGTAGAATCTATGAGTTTTTTGTGTTTGAAGTTGTAGATATATTACCTATGTAGTTTTTTGCATTATTTCATGTAACATATCCAGGGTAATTTTATCAGTAAGCTTGCAGATGAGTGTTGATTGGCCTGTACGGAGTGTTTGTTTTCTGTCAGTTCTTGTAACAATGTTCTTGAACAGTAATGCTAGCATCTCATTTTGAGCAAGTTGATCTTTTGCTGTGATGTAATGGTGAAGAAAATTCGGATGCATCTCTAGCTACATAGACAACAATGAAAGAGACATATGTAAGCCTTGAATAAAAAAATATTTAGTTGTATCTCTTACTGACTATATTAACTATGTCTATATTTCTTTTTGTTATTTGATGTTACCTGTGCATAATCTTCCTCTGATTGGCCATCCTTTATCTCTAAGAGATTTACATTCCCTTGTTTTAGTGTGCCAACGACCAATGCACCAACAGTTCCAATAGGGTAATTGCTAGTGCTATTAAGGAGAGTTCGGATTAGGCTGTTGGGAATGAAGTTGTACTGATTGCATGTGCTATTGATTTTTTCCACTGTAATTGTGTCTTTCAATACAAGTATATAGTCACAATCACCTTTATCATACTATGATTTTGGTGCAATGTCAAAATCTTCTATGAAAACATCCATGCCTGGTACTATTTTGTCTTCAAATTGTTGTACTAAATGTGTCTTGACAAGTAATGTTATTGTCATCTCTGCTTTTTGGTCTGTTAGATCTGCACGTAGCACTTCACGGGTCTTGTTGACCTTGTCAAGAGTGGCTTTGTACACAACCAAAACATCTCCTTCAAATGTGTTTCCTTGCTTACCTGAATTGAGCTCTTCAATGGAGATCTGAGCACTACTTTTAACTCTTGTCCTGAAAAAATTGTTGTATTAGTCTATTATGCATGCGAAAGCAGAAAAATAAATGACATATGTAATGAACAATAGAGAGTACCTTTTTGTAGATTGTTCTTGCCTTGTTTGTGTAGACTTTCCTATTCTTTTATTTGCATCCATTATTCCTGTAATTTTTGAGAAGGCTTGTTATCAGACTTTTTAAGAAATGAACTTTTTTTTGCAATATTAGTTTTGTTTTATTTGTATCAAGTATAATTTTGTAAGGAAGAGAAGAATGGGAGAATCTTTTTTTTGGGTACTTGGTAATTAGGTAAAGTAGGTGCAATGCTTAAAGTAACTAGCCTAGTGTGTTAAATGCAATTGTAGTAGTATTGGCAAATGGTCTAACCAATATGCCTCTGTTCTATGGATGGAGCATATGTTGGACGTTATAGTTGACCAGATGTGATCAATTAGTGGTTTATTTATGGCATGCGTGTAGTTGAGAAGGAAGTTTAGGTGAAGATGTTGCATATGTGTTGTTAAACCTTTTGTGCTTTTGGTAGTAGATGTCATGTCAATATTGAAATCTCCAACAATGTAAGTGTTTATATTTTGATCTATTGCATTTGTAATATTGTCCAATGCTTTTTTGATATCTATTATGGGAGAATTTGGCCTTGCATAGAGGTTTGAAATATTGAATGTATTGTTCGACTTTGAAATGGTCAATGTTATTGGTTCTACATTTTGTGATGTGTAATTTGTTTTTCTTATTACTGTGATTAGATTTCGTATCATTGTCATGATGCCATGTATTGCATTGTTGCAATGAGCAGTGAACAATCCATATATACTATGATTTTGGGGTAGGGAAATGTGTGCTTCTTGTAAGCATAGTATATCAGATGACATGATTTCAAAGTCATTTAGTAAATCAAGTTGATGGGCATATAAACTCCGTGTATTTAATGTGCATAAGAGAAAATGTGGAGTTGATTGTGGACATGGAGGATCAATGTCAAGTTGCCAAGATGCATTTGATTGTAAGCGCTCCATTTTTATATTTATTTTATTTTTTACTCGAAAATGTTTAGGGCTTAAAGGTTTTACAAGGAACAAGGTTTCCATTGTTTTGTTCATGATAATGTTGTATATGTAATTCCATGTTGTCATATTGTTGTAGGATCAAAAGCTAACGTGTTCATTGTCAAGCCTTGTGATCTGTGAATTGTGCGTGCACATGCTAGTTGTATAGGGAATTGTTTTCTGATAGTTATTTTGTTGGTAGTTGATATTTTCTGAATTGGTCTTGAAATGCGTAGAATAGGGATCCAGTCTTTTTGAATTGAGTGGTTATAATATGCAATATATTTTTTTCGTTGTTGATGGCCAACATTAGGATCATTAAACTTAACCCAGACAATGTCAAAAGTATCGTGTGTATTCTTCAAAAATACCATCAGAACCATTTACTAAGCCATCATTTGTGTTGTAATTTCCTGAATATAACTCTATGAGCATGTTACATTTTAGTTGTATTTCAGTTGGTAGGCTAGCTGTATGGGAGTAGAGTCATATACCATCATTGTTGTTTTCATATTTATCAATAGACTTTAGAACAATAATTTGTCCGAGCATAATTGTAAGCATTTTGCTGTTATGTGCATCTACATCAATTTTTCTGTAAAATAGAAAAGGGAGTGTTGGGTCAATTGGTATTGGTCTAAGACAATGGTGGTTGAGGTACCATATATCTTCCAAAGTTTGTTGTGCTTTGTGAATCCTGTTTTATATTTGAATAAAATGTTCGTCTTTCTGTCGCATGGTAATATGTAAAGTGTAACATTTAACATTGTCTTTCCAAAAGTTATATGGCAACAAGTCTTTATCTGTAGGCGTACTTTCGAATACATTGGAGTCTAGAATTGGTTGTGCTTGGTACAAGTCACCACAAAAAATTGTGTCCAGCTTTCCAAAATAAGTAGTAGGTGTGTGTATAATTTCTCGTAGTCGTTTGTCTATGAAACGTAGGAAGGATGAACCTACTAAGGAGATTTCATCAATCAAAATAAGTCTTAGTTGACTATAATGTTTTGACATTTTGTCAAGTGTGTCACTATTTAGTGGTAAGAATTTTGATTTGTTAAAAGGAATATGTAATGTTGAATGTATTGTTGCACCACCAATGTTGTATGCTTCTTTTCCTGTATAAGCAATAACTAAGCCTTTTGGTTTGTCAGGATCGTTGTCTATATTGTTGTTGTAAATCCAAAAAAGTCCTTGATAAATGGCCTTTGCTGTAAATGTTTTGCCTGTCCCAGCACCGCTTGTAAGGAACAGGTTGATTGGAGTTTTATCGTTTTTCATTTTCTTCATAACAATGTCTTTGACTATTTGTTGTTGCTCTTTGTTAAGCTTTTGTCTAAGTTCAAAATAGTCAACATTGTTGAGTATTTGTGGATGCCTTGCTATTTCAAATCTTAAATATGTTGTGTTTGTTATTTTCGTATGTGATTTTGTCTGAATGTCACCGTGAATGTCATATTGTTCTTGGGGCATAAACGCTTGCATTGTTTCATTGTTATTATTATTTTCTATTGTCTGCATGTTGATATCATTGGCTTCAGTATCAATGTCACCCCAAATAGGGTTTGTTTTGAAGAAGAATTTTGAGCGATTTATTTTCACTGTAGCTTCATGATGTATAAATGCTGATTGCCAGGATGTAAAATTTTGTTTGAGACAAACTTCATTTTGTATGAATGGTACAAAAAGAAGTAATTGCTCTCTACAAAAGTTTTTGATGTCAATATGTTTGTTGTAATTAATGAATCTTATTATGGTTTCTTTTTTTTTTGCTATATTTTGCATTGCTCTAATGTTATATTTTGATACAAAATCAGCCAAACATATGTGGGACATACTTGTTGGTCGATTTATGTAGTGGTCTATTAGAGATTTTGATATCACATTCTCAGATTCATCTGGTTCTTGGTTAATTTGAACAGTAGGTTTTAGAACAAAGATACGTTCATTGTCTGGTCTCGTGTCAATGAAGGTACGTTTGTGTGAACTTCTATTGAGGGGAAGTGAGAGAACTAAGTGAGCAACTTGTTGTGCTGACATTTGTTGTAAATTCAATAAAGCATTTCCTAGTTTTCTTATCATCCCTATTGCATCTATGTTTTCTCTTTGGTGATCATCTCGTATTCTTTTAAAAGCATGTGTCATAGACCTGTCTACTTTTGCCATGTATGAACTATAGTACATTGCTATAGCATAAGCATTTAAGACAAATTGAGCATCTATGTTTGCTCTCCATAACTCTGGCATTTGTTTGCAGAAACTATTGTTATATATCTCTGATGGTTTTCTCTGTAGGAACAAAGTTGGTTTGTGTAATGATGATCTTAGTGATATAATATATACTTTATGTGTCGTTTGCAAATCTATTAATAGCATTTCAAATGTGTACAATGTGTCAAATTGCTTGCTCTCCAAAGTTTCAAAAAATTTTGAAGCAGGCATTGTGACTGTGGCATCGTTATTAGACAATGGTTCCAAGATTATGGTATATGGAACTGGAGGTATTGGGAAATTATATTTGCATTTTTTCTTTGATGACTTTTTGCATTGTCTTGTGTGGTGGTGTTTTTGCAATTTAGCCATATGTGTTTGCAAGTGGTCAGTGTTGCATGTTATGTGATGATCAACAAATTTGATGATTTCGTCGTTGCTTTGATTTCCATATATTGGAGCATTTTGAACCCAAATGAGGATGTGGTCATGTTTATTTCTCCTATTTTGAAATTCTATCACTGAAAAGTAGTTGACAGCGTTCCCAAAAAAGGAATTGTCTGTCAAAATTAGTTTTCTTAATGCATTAATCTTATGTCTATAATATCTGGCGCATGTAATCGGATTGTTTCTTACTAGTTCAACATTCTTAATGTCATTGGATTCAAATGATGTCGTATGTTGCATTCTTTGTTGACGCAATTTGTGCAAATGTTGCAATGTTGTGACTATAGGGTCCCAATTTTGTTCAGTGCTACTAAAAGTGAGAAAAAATGTAGGTGGTCCAAGTTGTCGAATCATCGCGAAGACATTTTTCTTTAATTGGGTTATGTAGTCTGGAGATATTCTTATTCTTTTGAAATCTACATGTCCAATGTCAGATTTTAATATTTTTTCTAGGTTTGGTTTTTGTTTTACATCTTTTGCAAGTAACTTTCTTCCTTTTAGTTGACCTTTTCTTATTCGTATCCACATTGTTGACATTACTTGATGTATGAGTAATTTAATTGTTTTGAAGTAAAGGTTTGTTGTGTGCAATGCAAAATCTTGGTGATAATGCAATAATTCCCATTGTGCCAAGTTTTGATAAGTAAATTTGTCCATAATGTTTCTACTTCGTGGCTCACCGTAAAAGAGAGTTGGAAAATTTATTTCCTTTGAATATTTGTCTTTGAAAATTCCAATTGGATAACATTGCTCAGAGGGAGCAATCTCAATCATTTTGTCTTGCATGTTATGAATACTCCTTGAGTTTGTGTAGCCGTGAATTAGAGTTTGTGTTGGATTTTCAATTTCAGTATCACTTTGATCTTCTGAATCACTTGAGTCTAAATAGTCATTGCCATCATTTTCCATGTTGGTCTCTAATGTTTGCATCCATTCATCATTTATTTGTACATTTTCCATTTTGTAAAGTGTTGTTTTAGTCAAATCGAGCAAGGCATGCATGAAAATGTTTGGTTGCACCATGCCTTTTTGGAAAGCATTCTTATATTCTAAACATCTTTTGAGAGAAACGACAATAGTTGATGTGTTTGATAATGATAGTGGTAAAGCACTTTGAACTGTGTGTATGTTTACTGGAACATTTATGATGGAACTAGTTAAGCCTATTTGTGAATTTTTGTGACCTAGTTCCCAGATTTGTCCAAATGCAATTCTTAATGACACTAAGCGCTCTTCTAGTTGAGTTAAATTTTGGACACTATTTATTGGAATATTTTTGCTAATGTTCAAAGGAACAACATATTTTGGAACTTTATTTGTAGTTAATGCATTTGCACACTTTTTACATATGTTGTCATTGCAAAACATGATGTTATGATTTGTCAAATTGTAATATGCAACTTTATAGTTGTGTTTAAGTCGTTTGATGTCTTTTTTAAAATTGAGGAGTTGGCATATTGCACAAGGATATTTTGGTGTGTCCTCTATTGTGGCTAAATATCGTTGCACTTGTGTAATGTTTTTCTTTTTTAATGGTCTTTTAGTACTAACGATCGTGTTTCAATTGATCTTTAAGTTCTATTTAACTTGGTTCATTGTTTGACAGACTATCAAATTGTCATTCTTGCTTGTGTTTTCATGCATTTTTTGAGCTTGATTTCTAATAAGTTTCTTTGTTGCAAGCACATTCTTATGTCCAACATTTTTCACGTTGTCGAGTTTAGCAATATTAGCGAACTTGTCATTTGTAGAATGATTTTTTCTTTTCATATTTATCTTATTCATTTGCGTTTCACTTTTACCTCTAATAATTTCTTTTACCTTATGCAAGCTCATGCTTTTGCTATGTCTTTTTCTAGTGTCTGTAATAACCAATGCCTCAAAATGGTCAGAAAGAGGATTTGTATCATGAAATAGAATGTTGTATGTAGTAGAAGTTATTGAGTGGTTGAAGTCAAGATATCGTTTTCCAGAAGTTAATGACCAAACAGAAATGTGAATGTTTAACCACTTAGACAACCAATGAATGCATAATATATCACCCCACAAACCCTGATCTTCTTTTGAGCTAGTTGCATTTGCAGATAGTTGCATTCTTTGTAAATAAGTTTTACGATCAACTATATTATGTAGCTCTTTCAATGTTTCTGGATACAATTCATGACTGAAAGAATGTATAGCCTCTTCATTAGAACTTTCAAGGCAAGTGATGAAGAAATCTATTACTCCCTTGCGTATTTCAATTGAGGTGAGTTGAAAATTGAGTAAAAATGCAAACGAATCAAATAAACAATCACCAACATTGTATTTGAAGTTGTCAGATGTACATAATCCATGTTCCTGAAAACTTTTATCAATATCAAGTTTTTGTGAATGGGATTTTGTATCGTATTTGTGTAGCTCCATGTTTTTTTATGAGTGAACAATTTCAATTTTGTTGATTTAGCATAAGAATATTTTAAGTAGATTGGATTTGAGCGTTGTTAATATGATCACTTGTATCAACATTTTTCTTGTGTGTGTGATTGTATAAATAGTTCTGTTTGAGTTTGTAACTATGTCATGATACATAGAAATGAGAAAACAATAAGCAAGGTCTATAAAATGTAGTTATCAGTTAACCTGCATTTGCAAAAAATGAAATTATTGTCAAATTTTCTTATGAGTAAAGCAATAGTTATGTTAAGTAGAGATATTTGTTACTCTAAAGTAGCATGCTCAAATTTTGAGTAAGAACCATGACATTCACAATAGTTTATTGAAGTGACCCATGCACAGATAATTACCTTTTTATTTCAAGTATTTGATTTTCAATAAAATAAATGTTTATATTGTTCCTTTAGAAACACATTTTTACCATATGCAAAACCAAGTTTTTTGTGGTTGGAAAACTATTTAAGAAATACTGATGCCATGGACAGATCCTAATAGATTTATATTTAGTAGTTCACAACCATTGTAATTATGGGTACAAAGTGTTGTGAATGAAGTGAGAAAAAATGAAAATATTGTTATTATTATTTGTTGATACGAGAGTCTTTGTATGGTAAAAAATTATTTAGCTAGTTAATGTGATCAATGTTGTCAAAAATGGTAAAAGCTTGATGGCTTCTCAAGTGATTTTGGATTTATGTGAGAATGTATTTTCAAGATCTATAAGCATCAAAGTAAATTTTTTCCATGTACATTGTGGAAATGTAAATTAGCCACAACGAGCACTTTTATAAGTTTTCCCTACTTGTCAGCTAAGGCATTCCTAAACGAGGACATTGTTGTGTAGTTAAATTGATACAGTGTTGGATAATGTTACATAGACTCTGTGGTTTGCTTATTTACAATTTTCACTGTACATAATCACCATGAGTGCTCTCTTATATTGTAATTTATGTGAATTTTTATTGAAGTATAAGACAGAAGAAAGAAATGTCTCTGTAATCGAGGGTTGTTGCAACTTTGATCTTTAAAAAAAGAATTTACTCCAAAAAATTCTTGTGCAAAAGGAAAAATAGAAAACCTTTTGCAATTAGAGATATTCGTAGAGGCTCTCTATATTATTTATTTACAACTTTGACTATACAGAATCACTATCAATTCTTTGTTGCTTATATTCTAAGTTTATTGAAATTTGTGCTAAAGCACAATGAAGCAGAGCAAAGTCATTTTGCAATGGCTGAATGGAAGAGATTCCTTGGCTCTATGATCTTGCCAAGAGATTCTGTAGAGATCTAAAATGCTTGCAACAGAAAATGTTGATAGAAAACTAATTTGTCCTCCAAATTGTACAAGGATCTGTGCAAATAAACTGTGGTGGTCACAATTGTTTGTTTTTTGTGATAGTAGACATTTGCATATAGCAGAATTATTCATGCATTGAAATGACCTATTTGCAACTAGCATTCTCAGAGCAAGCAATTAGAAAGATGTATACGTATTATGTTTAGGATGTTTTTCTTAGAGTAGAAAAGTCACTTTTCTGATAAAACTTAATATTCAGATAACTATTTTTCAAGATATTAGACAATAAGGATAAGAATGATAATAAGTACATGTTCATTAGTTCATAAATAACTATATGTTTTTTCAACAATACATCACCCAAAAATAATTAACCAAGAAGAGTTTTAGCAAAATTCCAAAGGAGACTCAAAGGCTCTAGATACTTTTACAACCATGGGGCATGGATTCATAGAACTCTTTATTCCAAAGAATACAAAAAGAACATAGAAATTAGATAAAAGACCATTACATCGTCAGATAAAGGACAAGTTTTAAATTTGGAAAATTCAGACAATCGTAGGATAGTAAGTGTGTGCTATGATTCTTTCGATAAAAACTAACAGCATATGAGGAAGTGATTTAATAAGGTAAGAGTTACATATCAAGGTTTGAATGTTCATAATGATATAAAAAATAAATTATGTGTTATTTAGTATTTAGGAAGAAAACATATTAGTACATGAACAAACTAATATCATAGACATGAATGAAATGAAGACGACAAGGCATCAAACCTTAAATACCTAAAATGTATTACTAAGGTAGCATATTCACCACTTGAAGTTCAAAAGTTAAACATAAGAGTCTAAAAATACTTAAATGAAAGTTGTGTTTCATACCTTGTAAGTTGCAATTTACCCAAAAGGCAGGGATTGCAGCTTGCAAAGAGCTGATAAATAGTAGGAGGAACACGAAACACATTGAATAGTATATCTTTGTAGATGCCTTAGTTTCGTCATGTATTGTTTCCATTGAAGTCATTTGCAATGGCTGCAAATTCTTCTTCCATCTCATAGCTATTACTAATTGTTTAATCTCCAATTTCAAATGCACCAAGTATCACATAAGAAAGCTTCAAACTTGAGTTCTTAAGCAATGAATAGAAATACCCAATCTTCTCATGTCAACTTAATAAATGTCTCCATGATTCACAAGAAATGACTATGATCAGTAAACTGTCAAATTCAACAGTGTAATTTCTTAAAATATTTAGTACAGTTCATAGATAACTAGTAACATTTGATAGTAGACATTTAAGAAAGGGAATACATAGGCAATTCTCGAACAAGAAACATTTAAGGAAAACTTAGTATTGATTTTTGTTCTTTGCTACAAACATCACATATATTTTTCAAATACATAGATAATTGCATAGAAAATTATTACATTGAAAGCCAATAACGAAATGAAAGTGGGTGTTTCATTTACAGTGAGAAAGAGAAGTAGGAGAGAGCATAATTCAATTGCAAATACTATTTTCCCAAGTCCCATAATCTTCTGGAATTTGACCACTGTGAGTTGCAGTGAGCTTGATTGGTTGTCGATGTCAAATTCAAATTTAAAGGGAATAGATGTCTCCTTCAAATTTTTCAGCCCTGCCACATGCATATATTCACTTCAACTTACTGTTCAAATATACAATATGGCTCAATGTAAAGAGGAAGAACAAATTTATGTTGTATAAAGAGTATGCATGGACAAGATTATGTCCCTATATGCAATGCAACTTTCAATGCTTTTGGTTCAATTTTGAACAAGATACTGTTACAAGTTACTTGTATTACAAAATTAGAATCATATGTATTGCAAGTCTATTTCTAACAATTGAGCTATTCAATGCATTCATAATTTTCATATGATCGCTAATTTATTTGTAATAACAATTAATTTATCAATTAAGAATGCACCATCTTCCAATATCTGCTACAAGATGAATGTCGGGTGACATGTCACCATTTGCAAATGGAAACAAATAATGGTAAGAGTAATGATGCTCTATGGTTTTAGTTAATATGGCTCCTGTATCTTCATCATACCATTGCCCAATGAGTTCTACATTGTCATATCTTATAATCCATTCAAGTGTAAGAGTTGGATATGATGTGACAAGGTTTAATATGCACAAAAGTGTCTCGCTTTCAACAGTAGCCCTAAATGGTGATAACTGACAAAACAATGTTCTGCATACTGGATTGAAAATGGCAGTCAATTCTTCTATGTTTTGATTTTCGTGAGGAAAATGGATTCTAATATCTTGACAACGAAAAATGATATGAACTTCCCTGTATACTCGCACTAAATATTTAAGGTAAATCAATTCTCCTTTTATCATGAATGGAGACAAAACACAAACTTGATTGGTCTTTGGTATCAATTGAATATTTCTCCATCCATTGTATGGAAACATGACAACATGGTTGTCATAAAGATATCTTTGCAATATGTTTCTTTGGCATTCACTTGGAAGTTGTTGGACTCTTTCAACCACAGTACATTGTGATCTTTCAAAAAGATGATCCATTTCTCGATTTACTGTACCAAATGCACTTAGCGTATTCATAGCCATGCAATATGGATAGATGAAACCTGTTGACAATGAGGAATAGATCTTAGATCTTTGTAGCTATGATTAGACTATAAGATATAGGTTAACTTCATTGTTAGTACATATTAATTAGATAATGTTGTCTATGATGAACTATTAACCTATCATTTTTGCCTATTTTCTAAAATGGTATGTATTCAATAGTATTGGTGTCATATTGCTTGTAATAATCTTCATATTCTTTGACTTTGGTTCTCTTCAATTGCTCAACTTTATTATATTTGAGAGCAAAATGATGCTCATGAGTTATCATCAATGTCAAAATGTCCATCATTGCTAATAAGCAAAGAAGTTTGGAAACATTATTTATTTCTTTCCAGACAACTATAGTTTATCTATGTAGTTTCTTTTGTGACTATAATTGTTGTGCTCTAAACAATGTTGAATAAAACCATAAAATTCTTCATATGTCTTATGCATTATGTAAACATCCATTAAACAAAAAATGGCTAAAGGAGAGATAGAAAATGGAAAATGTAAATATGCAAAAAAATAAAGGCAATTAGAAGTGAAAGCGTGGTTTCTTTTTAAGGTGTAGTAATCTGAATCTTATCTTTGTATTTTGAGAGCGGAAATCAATATTCTATATCAAAATAATTGGATGGAAACATACCGAATTGTTGTAATTGATGTTGTTAGATATGTTGAAAATTCAAATCACTAGTAATAGATGCCAATAGTCCCTGAAATAAAAAATGCACAACATGATGAGACAAGTAAGATTTTTACAATATAAATACATGAATCATTTAATGCACTTGCAATATAGAAATAACCATATGTTTAGAGAATAGATAACAAGATAGAAAAAATACATAGCAAACATTCAAGTATCCACATAAACTATTTTTTCCACATAATCAGTGATTGCTTATGAAAGAGTAGATACATTGTTTAATGTTTTCCTATCTACTTTCCAAGTGTTCAAATGGTATGTACAAAAATTTATTAATTTATTATTGGTTTGATGCATTAAGCCTCTATTTAAAGTTAAGCATCTTATTTTTTGTTTCCATCTAATATAATTATGAATCAAGACATGTTGAACTAGAGAAAAGATCAAGAACATTATATTCATTAACTACGATACCCATTTAAATCATGAGTATCATACTAGTTGAAAGAGGTATACTTTGCCTATGTAATGGTTCACAAAATTCAAATTTCATGATAATGAATGGAACACATCACATAAAGTGCAACTAGATCATTGTAATATAGTTAAAACACCATGAAATTGTATGGTTTAGTGGTTTACTGTAGCGAAGCCACATTTAGAGTCCATCGAAGATGACTTTTATGACTTCACACCCGTGAAAAATGCAATGGATAGGCTAGAGTGAAACATAGGCTTTAATCTTTTATATTGAATATGAAAAATATATTTAATTATATATTATACATATGATTAATTGTTACATGGTATTAGAATTGATATGTTAAAGGAAATCTAACAAGGTATTCAATGGACAATATTGTTAGCAACTATATTATGTAAGAATACAATTTTATTTTATTTTCAAAATCCAAATTTTGCAAATGCAATCAACTTTATTCTACTAGAGAGAAAGAAATTAAAATTAGTAAGTAAAACATAAAAGCAAAGACAAGAATTAGACTTTAATGACCATAATAAATTGGCAAGAAATAAATTAATAAATAGGACAAGGTTCAGACATACCAGATAGTTGTTTTCTATTTAGCTTGTAGTTTGGATTTGTAGCTATTGAAATAGGCTTCAGGAACCTGTAAAATATGATATATAAAGAAAAATATGAGTGGACCATGTATCTTTAATTAGCCGAACAATGTGTACATAGCACTATATGTAATGGCCAAGTGGATTATCAAAGAAGCAATACTTAAGCTAGCAGAAACCATGAATAATATTTTCATTTTTTGAAATTCAAATATCAAGTATTATTACGAAAATGTAGTCAAATAAATTGATGAATTTTTTTTGAAAAAGTTTCCAACAATGTGAATAAACAGATTTAACTATAGATAATATTTAAGATATATACATATGTAACATATATTCATGGATAATAAACGGTTTTGAAAAATATGTGCCAACTTATAGTAGTTCACTACTAGAGGATGTAATCATGGAGCAATTGGTGCGAAGATAAGGAGGTACTGGAAGAGGAGACATATGAATTTGCAGGAATATCATCGCACCACAAACATCTGAAATTCTTGATGCATTTTCATCAGAGAACTGGGAATGATGAACATGCAATGCATGTTGCACAATAGATTTGTACTTACTACTAATTGCAATTTTCAAGGAATAATAGACACATGTACTAACATCACTCGAACTTAAGGATTCGAGCGAGAACAAACCGCCTATGAGGGAACGACTCATCTCTATTACATATGCACTAATATATGGATCATAGTCTTCAAGAGGCTTGAAGTGATGCTTCACATATGTATTTGCCATTTGCTTCACAATTTCTACATTTTCCAAAAGGTCCATGCAGTTGGTAAGGAATTTCGAAACAATGTCCTCGTAGCATATGGATCCAGAACTATTCTCTAGAAATTCTTCACCCAAAATGATTCGTAATGACTTCTCCACATTTAGACATTCTATGACAAACACATCTTCTAAAATTTTTGTTTCAATGACACCAGTAATTCGGCAATTCCACTCAGGCCCTGGACTTGGAATATAAACTCGGTCGCACATTGTCAAGGATAAGAATCTACCACAGTATATTACAAAATCAGACAACAACAATACATATCAGAGTATAAATACAGTGTAAATGGACCATAAACAAATGCCACAACTATCTAATCATTTGACGTTGAACAGAAAGTTGAAACTAGGTACACCAAGCATTGAATTTCCTTAATGCATGATTAATGTTAACTTTTTTCTTCTTTTTTTCATGTTTCTAGCCATCTTCATTTGTCAAATTGCATGGAGCAGCAAACTAATACCAAAAGGATTGCTTACAGTCAATGAGCCCTTTTAACACTAAAACCAAAAATGACATGTCTACAAGGGGTTCATCCGTCTGACTCTTTAATTGCATATAGAGCCCATTATTAACACTCATTGACATGACATCATTTAATTTAGGGAAAATCTAACCAAGCAACTGCGGAATGTCAACCAATGTCATTCATTTAAACATGTGTCCTCTAGATAATGTTGCTAATTTCTAGTATCCATGATTATAAAAGTATATTAAGAACTATATATCAAAGTCATGTGTGCGACAACCATGCTATTTACATTTCAAATTATATTGGTAAATTTTAAATAATATAAAGATCAACAATTCAAATATTTTGTTATGAATATTTTTCTCTATTCTTTCATTATTTTCTTTTAACTTATTTATCTTTTATATTTCTTATATTATAAGGTGAAATTGGTAAATCTTAGATAGATTAATTTGTTGGTAAAAAGAAACTTAGAAGTTAAGATTCCCAATTTTACTTGTTTTGTATAAATAGATCTATTTACTTGTATTTTTTCATAAGTTAGAATTGGCAATTAAAACCTTAAAGGGTGAATTGTTTAAATAATGGTAAGGCAAACATCAAAGTTTGTCAATATTAGTTTGATATCTTATAAGTCATAATGTCTAATCAGATTCTGAAGTCATATGTACATTAAAGTAATTTTTTTAGTAAAATATAAGATATTATTTATAATATTTAAATATATTGTAGAATTGTTGATTGCCAAATCTCTTCAATAGTAAAAGAATCACTATTAATTTCAAATTTTGAAGAAAAGATTTGATGATCTAGAGTGAACATTTTACCATGTACATAACAGTTGTTGAGTATATTCGACCCCAAAACTCTTATTTTGACATTAAAATACGATGTGTAGAACAACATAAAATTAAATTGCCATTTAATTTATATTTTGGTTAAATAGACAATGTTATAATAATAATAATACGAACATAAGATACACATAAAAGAAAATATTACCAATATCTTCTTTATAAAACATCCTTGTCAAATATTGAATAAAACTAACTAATATTAAAATACTAAAATAGCTTTAGAATTTTAGTGTGCTAAAAGCCCATGCAAATAGCTGAAAATTAATAAATATCATATTTTACCATTATTGTAGAACTAATATTAAACATTAAAAAAAATATATATATAGGATTTTCAAGGTAACAAATTTTGAATTGAATGGTCATTCCACAATAGTATATACTAAATAATTAAGACATGTGATACGCATTGTGGAAGCAAATGAAGGTAGCATAAAATATCACTTGGATTGTAGGAAAACTTATTAAGTTCAATGTTAAAAACAATTTCCATAATAATTTGACACGCATAAATCCTGAAGTAGATCACAAAGTTAGGTGTCTTGTTAATTCTTCTGATTTTCCACACTTGTCTCATATAGGACAGCTGGCGGGAAAAAAAGAATTGAAACATTGGAAGTAAGAGCTAATTGTGATCGGATCATTTCTTCATGAGTTGCAAGCAAATTTTTTGAAGAGACAATTGGGATCCTTACGCCTTTCCCATTACAGATTTGTAACGCCCCGCTCGGGAACCCAAGAGAATTAAACCTAACATGTTACAATGTTTACTGAACTATTTTTTTTTTGAAGTTTAAACAACATCAAGATAACATTAATGCGGAAGCAATAAGAACATACATATCAAATACACATAATCAATTACAGATATAGTTTCAATTCCTCAAGAGTTCCTTTACGTTGAGTCACATTTAATAATTTTAAATTAATTAGTTTAAGTTCCAAGTACAATGTCTCAAGATCATAAAGAAGTAATAGATACATAATCGCATAAGCAAAGCATAAGTATATCTAATACAATGAAAGTACATCCACTAAATAACATCCACTGCACATGTCGCAGGGTATGTGAAAATAGATACAATACACTAGGATATATGATAACATATATACATCATCAGAAAAGAAGTCTCTAAGATAAGAAATAAGAATGATAAAGGTACATCTTCTGCAACGAACATCCAACAGCTAGCAATGTGAAGGGGGACCCAAATGGTAAGAAGGCACTACCTCCCGACCGCGTGGTTACCTAGTCAGGCTTCCACTCCCACCGTGCAGGGAAGATAATGAACGATCCACATACGGTAAAACAAACATAAAACATTCCTAGGCAAGGTACCCCTAATAGCCAAAACCACCTCAAAGGTAACACATGCTACTCAAGAAGATAAAATAATCCAAAAGTAAGAACACTCAATCCAATACTGACACCTCATAACCAAACATCATACATGAACCAAGTATAAACCAAATACCAAGATCATAAGATAAAGTCAACAAAAGACAGTCACCTCAAGTCAAAAGCCACACATCAAAAGTACAACATCATGAATCACCAATCATCATCAATGAAAGTAAATAACCATAATAAATACATCCGATAATGGATACACCACCAAAAATATGTACACCACCAGAGGTACACACAAAATCTACAGAGGAGACTCAGGCTACATACTAGGGAGTGTCATCACATGGCTGCTTGAGTTACCCTGGACTGATCTCTTAAGAGACCCCGGACCCTCAAGCGTTGAGTTACCCTGGACTGGTTACTATGAACCCCGAACCCTCAACATCACACATATGGAAACTAGAAAGCCCTCTCAAGAAGACGAGGCACTCATCTCATTCCCATCCTTAGTCTATACAAGCACTAAAGGCATGGGTAGATCAAATATCTCTAACTTATCTTTTTAGTGTATTTTTCCCCCCATAAATTTTAGTTACTAGATTATCACTTATTACATAACTTGCATTAGGTTACCCTGGTACTGACCACTTTGGGTCCCGGACCCCTATGCAAGCCACTCCCAAGTCACGTACCTAGACAACCTCTCCTAAGCACATAAAAACATAGTTGTGTCCCATACCACAACACCCATAAAGATCAAACTTGGTTCCTTAACAAGCAACCTGATAACAAGATGGTTCTCCCATCCAAGTACACATAAATGCTCCATAAAGTAAACCTCATAAATATAATCTCAATTTGAATTACATAACACATCATGACAACTAGCCACATAATTGGTATAACAGAAATCCCACAAAACCTCTGGTGTACGTCCTAGATTGGTCAACACCTACTCGACTCCAAAATTCGAAAACATAGATATTACAAACAAACAATACAGTTCATAGTTGGGTTTGATTTGATAATACACAATAGGGTAAAGTTTCAATTTTGTGTTCAATGTACGTTTCAAGTGTATACAATTCTCAGTACTACTCATACAATACACTCGTATTTTTGTTTGAATTAAGATTTAAATCTCCAGTTTAATACATGTTTTCGAGTAAATAAGTTTCCCAGTGATACTAAGAGTTCCTTCGTTAACCTATTAAATTAAACCCTGTCCCGTTCTTATAGTAAAAGAAATCACATCTTGGCTTAAATGTATTAATAATCATTTAAGATAAAATAATAATAATTGATTATAAAATAATCCCAAGTTCATTAATAAATTTTTAAATAATAAATATAATTATGTTATTAATTATTAATACCAATTAGTCCTAATACCAATTTACCTTACTAAATTATTAATTATTAATTATCTATTAATTAATTATTAATTATCTATTAATTAATAATTAATTAATTATTAATATCTATTAACAAAATTTTCCAAATAATATTAATAATCATTAATTAATTTAGTAACATTAATAAACCATGATTAAGATACATTTGATAAATAACATTTAATAATTAATAAATAATAAACATAATTAAAAAAAATTTAATAAAACTTACATTCAAATGTATATTATAAAAAAATTAATTAATTCACATATGAAAAAAATGAATCTAAACCAATACATATAAAAAGTTTTGTTTTTAAAACATATTACCAAGCGATTATTACAATCGTTGTCTACACTTAGGAAATCGCAGCGCACGACTGCTATCGCAGTCGGCCCTGCGACTGCAGTCGTAGGTACGACTGCGTACAGCAATCACCTGCAATGTACAGGTAAGGGGGGGTTAGGGGTTGGTTAAACCGCCCCTCCCCAATTATAATTTTTTTAAAAAAATTTATATATATATATATTTTTTATTAAAAAGTTTTGTAAAACATTTTTTTAATATAAAGAGTTTGGTTTATTTTATAAAATTTATGATTATATAAACTTTATTAAATAATTCCTATATATATATATATATTTTAAGAACGTTTACGATATTAGCCTGATAGGAAGATAAATAAATAAATCGAACCCTTCGAATTTTCAATATAAGATTTTCATTTCCACAAACAAACCCTTTCTAAATTTAAATTTCTAAATTCCAATTTAATTCAAAAGCCCAGATCCCGATTTATTACCAATTTCTTTCAATTGCAGAACAAGGTTATTTAAATAGTTTTTCAATCCGGATTCACAGATGGAATCAAATAGCTAAAGATTAAAACGAAGGGTGGCAAGATTCATACAACGAATTTTGAGAAATCAATTTTCAATAAGCACGAAGAAGACAGAGATCTGAAGTATTTCTACAATGGTTCACAAACCCTACCTTGATCTGATGCTAACAATCTGGTGAAACCCTTGCTAATCCAAACCCTTCTAAGCTTCCAAAGATTTCTTTGTTCCCCTTTCCAAAAGTGTGTTCCCTGAAACCTGTGTGTGCTTTGAAAACCTGTGTCTGAAAAACTCTCCCCTAAATAATGACCCCAAAACCCTCTAATATAGAATCTAATTACCCTTTAGGGTTTCTGTCACCACCACTTCTAAATTAGAATAATTTTATTTAATTAATTCATTCATGCACAATTAATTTTCTTTTTTAATTAAGATATTCTTTTATTAATCCTTCATGCACTTTAAGTGAATCATTAAATTACTTTATTTAACTATCCACTTGACTTCTATTTTAATCAATTTATAACTTATAAATCTCATGCGCACTTAATGCGATTAAATATCTTTATTAATTTCACATGTTTAATCTTTTCAATTAATTTCTTTTATTTAAAACTCATTCATGCGAACTTAAATCTTTTTTATAATTTAATATCTTTCTCCTTTTAATATATTTTTGAACGTTTAATTTGATAAATATTTATTAACTTAAATAACAATAATATTTAGGATTTATTTAAAAATGAACTCTAAATATATTATTATTAAATTAAATAAATATTATCACGTTCTAAATTTAATCTTAAAACTTTTATCTTCCAATTCAATTCTTTATATTTAATTAATTTCTCAATTAATTAAATATAATTAAATATTCAAAAAGTCATAATAATTCTTCATTAAATTAAATTATTAATTTAATCTATTAATTAGACTTAATTAATAGAAAATACATCAAAGACTCACAAAACAACATACGCATAAAATACTTACGGGTTTAAAAAGGGTAGACAGTCTGTTACGAGTCCTCCTTGCAGGACAAGTATTATAGGCTTATGGCTAGGATTGGACCTGATCATTATCTTCCCATTCTCACCATTTGATTATTTGTAATAGGGCACGCTCATCCTGGCAATTCAGGGAAGTCGATGCCCGGTACTTGCATCCTGCATAAAAGCCAAGCATGTACATGTATATAATATATCTAAACTAAACAGACAATGGCAGGGAGTGGTTCATCGTGTAGATCTCGACTAGCAGGTGACTACGACTCCCTCCCTTAACCACATCAAACACGTCAGACAGAAAGATAAAATAAACACGTGCACCATACACATGCAAGTATGGGGTAAGTATCGTAAAAATCACAAGTCTAATATCAAATGCGCACATGTAATAATGCATCTCTATCAATACAACATAATCATCATTAAAGATATCACGTTAACATTGTTACAAAAGAAACCACATTTACTAATTAGGAATCATTAAGACATCATTAACGACACCTGAATGAAATCAACTAAGCAACAATAACTGATACATTTGTAATCAAAGTCACGAAATAATATCATAATATTACAAATCTAGTATCTCTAAAGCTAATCAAAGCATAAAATCAACCTAAAAGAATTTGACAATGATAACAGAAATGTGATCTAGGGGCAGGCACTACAAGATTAATGGACTAAATTGTCAAATCCAATAGTGCTCACACTGATTACAGAAAAATGTTTGCAGTCACATTGCAATCTAGTTATGACATTGAAAGTATAATGCAAATTTTAAACATTTTTTCTAATATACTTCCATGTAGATATGACTGTAGAATATATCTAGTTTATTATGCTTGCGTGGGAAAGGAGATCAAGCTTGTTGTTGGAAGGAAACCTGAAATAGAGACTTAGTCTACCGCTAATCTGATATTGATTTTAACTTTGTTTGAGCATTGTAACAGAGGTATTCTAATCATTGTATGGTGGCAGATATTTTAGTATTTTGTAAATCTCTTGAGGCATAAATGATCATTGAATAACTTTTATTACCTCTGTAATTAAAATTTTTCCATTCTTCTCAATAAAATTCATAGCTTTTCTCAGGCTGGGTTGTTTCCCTCCATTCAAGTGTAGAAAATTATTTCATGATGTGCAAATTTTCATCATAGGAGATACCTAGGCATCTCTACGACATTCAAGAGTACTTCACCGATGTCGTTTTGTTGAACGGTATGCTTCTTCATTAAAGTTTTTTTTTTTTCTGGTTGCCGTATAATTTTGTTTCAGAGAATTTTACATACGTGTGTTCTTAGAAATCTTTAAAGATGAAAGTGAATTTAAATATTTTATATGATTTCCTAGATCGTTGGGCATTTTAAGAAAAATATTATATACTGCGCATCCATGAGTGAATCCAAGCTTTGTTTCGTTCTAAATCAAGTAAACCAGTGTTATATACAAGCCCTAAAAAGTTTACTTATGGATACAGATTAAATGTACTGAACTAAATTACGTGTGCATTCTAAGTAAATTTTATTTGCATTGAAATTTCATCTAGTACTTCGAGATATTAGGGGAGAAAAAAGGATTACATGTAATTTACATTTTATTGTGATGGTGCCAAATTTAGAAAGAACATAATTATACACTTGAAAGAAAAACAATTTCGTTGCGGAGTTCAGCAAAGAATGTTTCTTTGCTATCGAAAAAAAAAACAATCTCCGCAAGGAAAGTCTCCTCTCTTTAAATAAAGAAAAAACAATCCCTGAGAAGAAACCTCCTCCTCGGCTCGCTTAGAGTAGTGGAGAAGGCAGATGGAAAAGAAAATGTTTCAAAGGCTTCCAAAGTACAAAACTATACGTATATCGCATTCCCTTGATGAAAAAAGTGAGCATCTAGAAAAAGTCTATATAATCTATTCATTGTAATTTCTGCAACTAAGAAATACCAGACTACAATTTCCTCGTAGGTGTTGGGAAGAGATTTCATTATCTTTTAAAAGCAATTTCCTCTTGAGATTTGAAGGCAAAATAAAGTTGATATGAACTTCTAAATGGGGTCTTTATCACCTTTGAGAAAGCATCTCCTTTGAAAATTTTCAAGGATTTTCATCTAAACTTTAAAAATAAATTTTTTGCAAGCATGAAAAAATAAATAAAAAATATACAAGTAAATTGTAAATCTTATTTTAATAGATGGTAGTAAATAACGTAAAATAAGACTACGTTCCGTATAAAATAGAACTAGTTCAAATTTCACTAGGTGCGGTGTCTTTACAGTGAGGCCCACTTGACATGAAAATATTTCTTGGCTTGTCCGCTAGTAATGATAAATGTGCTTAGTAGGATTTTAAAATTATTCGCCTTGACATGCACGGTCTGCATAAGATTGCGGACAGGATCCTGCATAGCAAGGGGTTCTGACGACCGTTTCTTACCTAACATTCAGGCATGCATTCAGAATTTGCCGTTTGAGTGATCAGTTCCCAAAGCTCGATTGCGAAGACGTCTATTCACTTCTGACCCCTCATTGGCTTCGCATTACCATATTAGGGGAATTTGTTTGTTATTATTGAATTTCTTCATACGTACCAGCAATTTTATCTCCAAAATTTTGAAATTTAATCAATTATTTCTCATTTTATAATAATGAGTAGTTCTAATATGTCTTGGTTGCCTCAATTTTTAATTTTCTTAGTGCAATTGTACACTGATTTTTTTGGTGATATTGTATCTCTTGTGATTGGATGAATCTGATATTGCTCGTTTTTGTGTTTTTGGTTGCCTTTACAGGCTGGTTTGCTTCAGCCACTTCGCATAATTACTATAAAAAAATAGGGCCACGACACATAATGTAAAAGGCGTTTAAAAATAAATTGATTAAATGTGTTTTTGAAAGTCTAGCCTACAACACGCATATACACTTGTTAACTAGGACAGACTGTTTGACACGTATGGCGGTTCAACCTTAATATCTGATCGCTAACCATAGGTGGATATAGCTGCATTTAGAATAAAGATAATAACTTCTCCTATTCGCTTGTCTGCCTGCAACCATTGATGCCTCTAGTTGTCTAGTAGCCAAGTCTCCACTAAAAGTTGTATAGGTGACTAGAGAACAAAAACTTCATAAAGAAGTCAAAGAAGAGTTCTTTAGGGTTTACTTTCCTACATAAGCTTGCACCTTAGTTGTCTTTCCAAATTTAGCGGAGCTGGTAGCTTTGAATAAAGTACACGCCTTTTCTGCATAGATACAACTGGAGACATTCTTGATAATATATTGCAATCCATTTCACGGTTGGCTCTCTCTGTATATTCGAAGAAATGATTTTCCTTTGTGTACTAGTTTTGCACCTTGATACCCTAAATTTATGATTCGTTTCTTTATTGCACCAGGGTTGAAGCCGTGACTCTCTCTGTAGCTTTTATTAGCCACCAAGGCAAATGCTTTGGACATGTCTCTCGATGACTTGATAAAAAAGAACGTAATATAGAACAATAACGATGACTGTATGTTATGTTATATAGAACAATTGTTAAAGTGGATACCCATTTAACAAAATGGATTCTTCTATCCAAAAATCCTCTCACCCAGAGACCCACTTTTGATCCTGATGCGTACTAGAATCTCATTCTTTGCCATTAAAAAGCCAAATTACTAGGCGTGTGTGCTATGGATTCAAACTATAGAACTGGTGTTACAGATTATATAGCTCCTATGATAGTATAGGCTCTACCAAGAGACATAATTTTATTCTTTATGTCCTATGTTATCAGCCACGTTGGTTAACCTTGAAGCTAAGATCATTTATATACGTAACAGCATCTGCAAGCACAGAAGCCATATCTATCTTTTAGAGATTTCCTCCTATAGCACAAAGCTCATAGTGCTCCCAGTTTAATAGGGTTTGACATCCGAAAGGTTTGATTCAATAGTACAACACAAATGTGAGTTGCAAAAATAAAACGAAGTGCCCAAAACTTGCTATCATGAAAGTTACATACTATGATGCGACCAAAACCTAAGAGTGGACTATAACACAAACAAACGACTTCAAAAATAACCGTTACTGCTCTGATTCAAGCTGAAATAGTAGAAAGATATGTTTCATCCTGCCTATTTCAAAGCCTTTAGGCAACAAACCCCATTAATATCTACCTCTCAACCAAAAACGCAACTGAAAATACAACACCCAAAAAAAACTACCTACTAAGAAACTAGAAAATTAGACAACAATGAATCTGAATAGAAAAACATACCTTCACGGAGCACCACTGCGAACAGTTTTCCCGACTAAGAAAACCTTGCTGAAATACCAGTTTCACTCTCCAAATGTTGAACGACATATGTATCTGAAACCACTCACACCTAATTATAAATGCCAAAGCAGATAACTTCAAGTGCATTAAAGCAGCACTCATTAATATGAATGGCGGATGAGATAATTTTTAGGCATTAATTGTCTACAGTCTAGTTTCCGACATCTCGCCACAAAACGTCTAATCAATGTTAGAATTATTTTAGAATAACTGAGAGGGGGGGTGAATCAGTTATTCAAGGTCCAAATGCCCTATTAATACTTTTAATAATGAACCCATACTCTTTTCATCTGTTCAAACTTAAATCAATCATATAAGCAAATTACTGTAAATCAACATGCAAAGATAAAACATTCAAGATCAACACATGACACAATGATTTACGTGAAAACTCAATTTGGGAAAAACCACCAGTAACATGCTACTTGATTCTCACTCTTCTAAAGTGATGCCCTGTTAAAAGCCTGCCCTGTTAAAGGCTTACAACACACTGTTAAATGTGACCTTGTTAGAGGATTTCACCAAACTGTTAGGAATGGGCCTGGTTAAAGGTCTTTTAGAACATTCACTTGGAATGTCACCCTGTTAAAGGATTTATCTAATGGCTGTTAAACCAACCTAAGTCCATAGGATTTATCTTATTGTTACAATTGCTAGAAAGTAATGATATTGGTCTTTTGATCTGACATAACTTACAACATACTTTGCAGATTTCAGATCACTCTTTCAGTTCAATCCTTATGCTTGGCTTCAATCACTTCAGCTCTGACTGCTTGTTTCCCTCTCAAGCTTCATCTCCTTGAGTCTTCTTACTCATTCTGCTAATGCAATCATCCTTGTGGTCGTCAATTTAAATAGAGTTCCTGTGCTTTCTTCTCCTTAGCACATTCTTCAGCACTTCATGCTTTTATGCTTGACCACAACTCTCTCTCTCACTATCCCCTCTATTCCACTCTTTTTCTTCATTAACTTATGTCTTCTTATATACAAGTCTGATTTGCCTTTGCCGCTCAATTCTCCCTCTCCAATTTTAGGGTTTCAAAATGGATTAGGTAGGATACAATGTATCTACCCCATATCTTGTTCTCTTCTAGAAACTTCGCCAGTTGTATCTTAAAAATGTTCTACATGGTGTTCTGTGCCACCAACTCATCATTCTTATCTTCCTTTTAATTCACAAATTTCTAGATAAAAACTTTGTCGGCTTAGATCTGACGAATCTTCAATTTCCAAAATAATGCAGCAACTCGGCATTATTGAGTTATTGGTGCTCAGCACCTCTGTGTTACTTGGCACCTATACCTGCTTGGCACTTGGTTCTGCTCGGCACTTGATTTTGCTCGGCACTTGAACTTGCTCGGCACTTGAACTTGCTCGACACTTGAACTTACTCGACACTTGAACTTGCTCGGCACTTGAACTTAGTTTGAGCTTTACAAAAGACTTAGCTAAAACCTTAGATCTTTGATATGTTTCAGTGTGCTCATTCTTTGTATCTTTTAGTATGTCATCCAATACACTGTTTCATCAATGGCTTAACTGATCCTTGTACTTCATTACAACATCATAACTTTAACCTTTCTCTAGTTGTTCTAGTTACATCTTATTGATTGCCTCCACCTTGACAATCAACTAACTGATAGTATTTGGATCACTAAAGCAATTGTCATCCCTGCAAGTAGCTAGTTTGACATCAATGACAAAACAATGATTGAGGACATTCTTTACCAGTTCCATATAATATTCCAACAATTTTTATTATGATCATTTCAATCATTTCCAACAATCTCCCTCTTTGGCATTGATGGCAAACCAAACTGATGAAGTAATCAATTCAGTTACTACCAAGATTGTATACGTTAGCTTGTTGCATTTTCACTATTGATCTCATATATCTCCCTCTTTCATATATATCTCCCTCTTTCTTTGCATTGATAAGTTTTCTGCATATTTCTCCCTCTTTGACATAAATGCCAAAGATGTAGCATCTTTATCATGCAAAATATAAGCTTTGGCTTCTTGTTGTTTTTCTCCCTCTGTCACCATGCTTGTGACTGATTTGGAGTTTCTGTTCCTGCTGTCATCCTTTGCATCAACCTATTAATATTTCAATGATTTATTCCTGTTGATGCAAGGCAGCTTCCTTGTTGCCTTAAACTGCTTGACTTAGGGGTATAGCCCCCAGCTTGCCTCTAAGATATTCATAGGCATCCTTGGGCAATGGTTTGGTGAAGATATCTGCAGTTTGTTCCTTTGTGTGAATGTATTCCAACTTCACTTGTTTGTCTTCTACCAATTCTCTGACATAATGATACTTGATTGCAATATGCTTGGTTTTTGCACGCATCACTGGATTTTTGGATATGTTTATAGCACTTGTATTATCACAATACAATATCATCGGTTTTGTTACTACTTCTTTCATTCCATTCAATAGATGTGTGAGCCATACAATGTTTGTATAATTGACTGCAGCTGCCACATATTCTGATTTTGCAGTGGACTGGGATATACATGTTTGTTTCTTGCTAGTCCAGGTAACCAGCCTTTTGCCTAGAAATAATGCACCTCCACTTGTGCTTTTTCTGTCATCAATGTTTCCTCCCCAGTCTGCATCTGTATATGCATTAAGTTCAAATTTTCCATTCTTTTTGTAGTATAGACCAAAGTCATCAGTCCCTTTGAGATATCTCATTATTCTTTTTACTGCTATGAGATGATTTTCTTTAGGATTAGCAGAGAACCTAGCCACTATTCCAACTGCTAATGCTATGTCTGGTCTACTATGTGCAACATATTGTAGTTTTCCAATCATGGATCTGTACATTGTTTGATTGACTTCAGCTGACTCATCATTTTTGGATAGCTTATTCCCTGTGGCCATTGGTGTGCCGACTGGTTTGGATTCTTCCAATCCAAATGTTTTAAAAATTTCTTTGATGTATTATGATTGTGTAATAAATATTCCATGTTTGAGTTGATGTACTTGCAATCCAAAAAAAAATTTGATTTCTCCAAACATAGACATCTCAAATTCATGTTTTATTTTGTCAGCAAAGCCTTTGCAAAGTACTTCCTTACCACCAAACACTATGTCATCCACAAAAATTTTAGATACAATAATGTCTTTACCTTCTTCAGCTTTGATGTACATGTTACTGTTATCATCAGTTCTTTCAAATCCAATTTGCACTAGATACTTGTGAAGTCTCTCATACCATGCTCTAGGTGCTTGTTTCAAACCATAGAGTGCTTTATGTAACTTACACACCATATCCCTGTTGTTTTCATCAACAAATCCTTTTGGTTGTTCAATGTAGACTTCTTCTTCTAGTATACCATTTAAGAAGGCAAATTTTACATCCATCTGATAGACTTTGAAATCTTTGTAGGCAGCATATGCAAGTAAAGTTCTTACTCCTTCCATTCTAGCAACAGGAGCAAATGTTTCTCCATAGTCTATTCCTTCTTCTTGAGCATAACCCTTGCTTACTAATCTGGCTTTGTTTCTAGTAATCTCACCATTTTCATCTAGTTTGTTTCTGAATACCCATTGGTGCCAATCACATTTTTGTCATTTGGTCTGGGAACCAAACTCCAAGTTTTATTTTTTCTTATTTGATCAATTTCTTCTTCCATAGCTTTATACCAGTCATCATCTTGTAATGCACCATGTACTGTCTTGGGTTCAGATTGGCTAATCAGACATGATTCATGTCTTAGTCTGTTCCTTGTCATTGGTCTTGCATCTTTGTCACCAATTATTTGTTCAACAGGGTGATGTCTTTTTACATATTTGGATAATCTTGGCTCTGTTCTTGTTTCTATGTTTGATCTTTCAGATTTAGGATCACTATGCTCTTCATTGTCAGGTTGTTCTTCATCATGTGTGCCGTCTTCAAAATCAGATTGTGCATTTTCTTCATTCTGTAATTCGGCTTCTGAATGCAACTCGGCATTCATTGGTTGTGAATCAGCTGAAACTAACACTTGTTGTTGATTTTCAATTTGATTGACATCATCCTCATCAACAATCATTCCTTCATAAGAATATACAAAGGTTCTGTATTCTTCCATTTTCTTTGGTATTTCAACTTGGACTTCTGTGTGTTCATCAAAATTTACATTTGCACTTTCCACAATTTTGTTAGTGTTCATATTCAAACACTTATATGCCTTACTTCTAGTGGAGTAACCAAGGAATATACCTTCATCACTTTTTGCATCAAATTTTTCATTTCTAACATCTTTAAGGATAAAACATTTGCAACAAAACACTTTGAAATGTTTTACATTTGGTGAGTAACCATACCATAATTCAAAAGGTGTTGTATTTGTACCTTTCTTAACTTGTACTTGGTTCAATGTATGAACAGCTATGCTTACAGCTTCTCTCCAGTATTTTAGAGCAACATTCTTTTCCATCATTAATGTTCTGGCACAGTCAATTACAGATCTGTTTCTTCTTTCAGCAATTCCATTCTGTGGGGGAGTTCTAGGAGCTGATGTTTGTCTTTTGATTCCATTGTCATTACAGAATATCTCGAATTCTTTTGATGTAAATTCACCACCTCTATCTGATCTTAGAAATTTCAAGCTTTTTCTAGTTTCCTTTTCAACTCTAGCCACATACCACTTAAACATTTGAAAAGCATCAAATTTTTGTTTTAAGAACATAACAGTCATCATCCTAGAATAGTCATCAACAAATAACATTATGTATTTATCTCCTTTATAGCTTTGTATTTCCATTGGACCACATAAGTCAGTGTGAACTAACTCAAGTATCTCTTTAGATGTATAGTTTTTGCTTTTGAAACTTGACTTTGTCATCTTTCCTAGCTGACATTGTTTACACATGATATTATCAAGCTTCTTCAATTTTGGTATACCTCTGACTTTCTTCATTTTACTGATTTTGACTAGATTGTCAAAGTTGACATGACATAATCTTCTATGCCATAACCATTCATCATCAAATTTTGCAAGTAGACAAGAAACATCATCCATATCAAGGTAAAACAAATTACTCTTTGTTTGATCTCCTTTTCCTATCAGTTTACCATCATTGTCATAAATTTTTGCAGTTTTGTTTTCAAATTCCACTTTGCAACCTACATTGCCTAGTTGTGAGACACTCAGTAAATTGTAGTTTAATCCTTCAACATAGTATGCATTGTCACATGAAATTTGGTCTATGAGCTTAATGAAACCTTTTCCTTTGATTTGACATGGAGCATCATTACCAAATCTAACACTATTTCCATCATACTAAGTAAAGTTAACAAACTTACTTTTGTCTCCTGTCATGTGATGTGAGAATCCATTATCTATGATCCATCTGTCATTTTTATTTATACATGTCATCAGTGCTGTGGCTTCCTCTTCATCAGATTGGTCCTTCATGGCTACATAAACAACTTCATCATCATTGTCATCAAAATTTTCTTCAACAATATAACACTTCTTACCTTTTTCTTTGTAATCTCTCTTGTTGCCTTCCTTGGAATCCTTTTTCTATGGACATCTTGCAGCAATATGACCTACTTCATTGCAATTGAAACAAATGATAGGCATCTTACCTTTGAATTTTCCTTTGCCCTTGTGAAATCTTCTAGCGAGTAATGCTTCCAATTGTTTCACATCTTCCTCATCAGTGCTACTGTCACTAGATACATACTTCATTTTTCTTCCTTTCCTTGATTTCACCTGTTTGACATCTTTCAGTGATAACTTGGCCTTAAAAGCAGATTCAACATTTTCAGGTTTGTAGTTGTCAAAGTTAGATAGCTCAAATGCAGTGAGTCTACCTATTATACCTTCAAAGCTTAGATTATTTCTTGGTATACATCTTAGCTCTTGTATTGCTGATACTCTAATAGCATAGATAGGGAGAAAGGTCCTTAAGAACTTACTATTAACAGTTTCTTCATCCAGTTGACCATTCAAGCATCTTATTGCACTTACCACTTCCTTTATTCTTGCACCATACTGAGCAACATTCTCATTTTCTTCCATTTTCATGTCATCAAATTTTCCTCTGAGACTTTCTCTTTTTGCTCTTTGTACATTCTGATCTCCTCCATAGATGTCTGATAGGGCTTTCCACATTTTGAATGTAGTGTCACATCCTTTGATATCATCAAATTCAGCATAGCTGTGTGCAGAAGCAATTTCCAGCATTGTCTGGTTGTGTTCTTGCTTGTTTTTCATGTCTTCAGCAGTAGGAACACCTGTTGGATCTACATGTTCAGTGACAATTGAATTTTGAGCATAATCTCCTACGGATCCAAGATTTAGCTTCATCAAACTTTTCCATGCAACAAAGTTGTCTTTGTTGAGCTTGAGAACTTCTGTCTTTGGCATTTTGATCTTTTCTGCTAGTAGTCCCTTTAAACTGAATCAACAGTCAGGCTCTGATACCAATTGTTAGAATTCTTTTAGAATAACTGAGAGGTGGGGTGAATTAGTTATTCAAGGTCCAAATGCCCTATTAATACTTTTAATAATGAATCCATACTCTTTTCATCTGTTCAAACTTAAATCAGTTATATAAGCAAATTACTATAAATCAACATGCAAAGATAAAACATTCAAGATCAACACATGACACAATGATTTACGTGGAAACCCAATTTGGGAAAAACCACCAGTAACATGCTACTTGATTCTCACTCTTCTAAAGTGAGGCCCTGTTAAAAGCCTGCCCTGTTAAAGGCTTACAACACACTGTTAAATGTGACCTCGTTAGAGGATTTCACCAAACTGTTAGGAATGGGCCTGGTTAAAGGTCTTTTAGAACATTCACTTGGAATGTCACCCTGTTAAAGGATTTATCTAATGGCTGTTAAACCAATCTAAGTCCATAGGATTTATCTTACTGTTACAATTGCTAGAAACTAACGATATTGGTCTTTTGATCTGACATAACTTACAACATACTTTGCAGATTTCAGATCACTCTTTCAGTTCAATCCTTATGCTTGGCTTCAATCACTTCAGCTCTGACTGCTTTTTTCCCTCTCAAGCTTCGTCTCCTTGAGTCTTCTTACTCATTCTGCCAATGCAATCATCCTTGTGGTCATCAATTTAAACAGAGTTCCTGTGCTTTCTTCTCCTTAGCACATTCTTCAACACTTCATGCTTGACCACGGCTCTCTCTCTCACTATCCCCTCTATTCCACTCTTTTTCTTCATTAACTTATGTCTTCTTATATATAAGTCTGATTTGCCTTTGCCGCTCAATTCTCCCTCTCCAATTTTAGGGTTTCAAAATGAATTAGGTAGGATACAATGTATCTACCCCATATCTTGTTCTCTTCTAGAAACTTCACCAGTTGTATCTTAAAAATGTTCTACATGGTGTTCTGTGCCACCAACTCATCATTCTTATCTTCCTTTTAATTCAGAGATTTTTAGATAACAACTTTGTTAGATTAGATCTGACGAATCTTCGATTTCCAAAATAATGCAGCAACTCGGCATTATTGAGTTATTGGTGCTTGGCACCTCTATGTTACTCGGCACCTATACCTGCTCGGCACTTGGTTCTACTCGGCACTTGATTCTGCTCGGCACTTGAACTTGCTCGGCACTTGAACTTAGTTTGAGCTTTACAAAAGACTTAGCTAAAACCTTAGATCTTTGATATGTTTCAGTGTGCTCATTCTTTGTATCTTTTAGTATGTCATCCAATACACTGTTTCATCAATGGCTTAACTGATCCTTGTACTTCATTACAACATCATAACTTTAACCTTTCTCTAGGTGTTCTAGTTACATCTTATTGATTGCCTCCACCTTGACAATCAACTAATTGATAGTATTTGGATCACTAAAGCAATTGTCATCCCTGCAAGTAGCTAGTTTGACATCAATGACAAAACAATGATTGAGGACATTCTTTACCAGTTCCATATAATATTCCAACAATTGTTCTTATGATCATTTCAATCATTTCCAACACTCAAGACATCCATTCAATCTTTCATTGAAAAAGTAATGAAAAACTGGAATGACATTAGTTAGTGAGGGTATTAGTTAATAAAATCTGCAGCCGACATATCTAATTTCCTTTTGATCCGACTTAGAAACAAATAATGTCATACATTACCATTGTAAGCATTTTACTAATCACTCTAATGAAGAGTGCATCTGGAAAAGGCAAATCTGTTTTGTGTTTTTAATTATTGGTTTTGCTTTCAAATACCTCGTTGAAGAAATAATTCAAATAGGCGGTGCATGATGAGATAAGCACCAACTCTGTACAAACATACAACAAAAGGACACTGACATGAACATTCTAAATTTATTACATTATAGATAGCTAAGAGCGCACAATAGCCTTCATACATACGTGTCCTTGCCATCTCATTTCAAACCTTTAAAAACAAAACAAACAACCAAAAAAACATTAAATTCAAAATTTAATTAGGTTTAGGTATTTGTTTTATCGGAGACATGTAGTGCCTGCCCCTAAGTCGTATTTTCAGTTATCTTGCCAAACTCTTTTAGGCCCATTTTATGTTTGATGATTAGTATTATTATTTTAGAGATTATCAGATGTTGTTTTACACTCAGTTTATTATATGATGAGATTACTTGGTATTCTATATTTCATGCATGTATGATGATTATTCAATGTTTCAATTATCGATGATGATTAGTTAGATGGTTAATTATCACATGTGCTTTCTTATGGATACTTACCCCATACTACATGTGTATGGTGTGCGTGTTTGTTTTCTTTATGTATGGTGTTTCTGATGTGGTTAAGGAAGGGAGTCGTAGTCACCTGTTAGTCGGGATCTACACGATGCACCACTTCCTGCCATTGTCTGTTTAGTTTAGAATATTGTGTTTGTACATGCGTGAATTTTATGCAGGTTGCAGGTACCGGGTATCGACTTCCCTGAATTGCCAGGATGAGCGTACCCTATCGCATTATCTCAATGGTAAGAGAGGGGAGATAAACTCTTAAGTCCAAATCCTAAACCCTTTAGCCGATTGTCCTAATTGATAATTAGGACAAGTATAATTGTTAAGTACCCTCCGAATGCATCAACTGATGCTATTTCATGATTATAACCCTTTTGTTTGATTTAGTATGTGTTCTTCTATGATGGGTTTTCATAGGTTGTCTTTATGAGTCTTTGGCGTATTTTTCTATTAATTAAGTTTAATTAAAAGGATTAATTAATAATTTTATTTAATGGAAAAATTATTATGACATTTTCATATTTAATTATATTTAATTAATTAAGAAATTAATTAAATAAAAGAATTAAATTAAGAGATAAAGTTTTAAGTATAATTTTAGAATGTGATAATATTTATTAATTTAATAATAATATATTTAGAGTTCATTTTTAAATAAATGCTAAATAGTATTGTTATTTAAATTAATTAAATATTTTATCAATTAAGTTTCTAAAATAGATTAAAAGTGAAAAAGATATTAAATTATTAAAGTTTCTAGATCGCATGATGTGAGCTTGAGTTGAAAATAAAAGAAATAAATTAAAAGATAATATAGTAGAAATAATAATGTTATTTTAATTTCATAAAGTGCGCATGGGATTAAAAGTAATAAAGATTAAAAATAGAAGTCAAGTGGAATATTAAATAAAGTTATTTAATAATTCAACTTAATGTGCATGAAAAGATGAATGCAAAATAAAAGAAAAGATAATAAAAGTTAATTTTGGAGTTAACTCAATTGAGCAAAGAGTCCTCTCGGGTGAACGCACAATTAGTGCCCCGATTTGAGGAGAAAACTCCTTATCACAACTTGGGAGGTTCATTTTTGGGGGGACACGAATTCGGACGGAAATTTTTGGGAGGCAAATTTTGGAAGCGAATTTCAGAAGGCTAATACCAGGAAAGATTTTCAGAGGAAAGATATTGAAGAAGAGCGAATTCTCTCACAGTTTTTGGGGATTTTGTATTAGCATCAGGATCAGGTACGGTCTTGTGCTTTGATCACTGGTTGAATTATGTAATTTGAGATTCCTGTCTTCTTCGTGATTGTTAAAATCAAGTCTCCGGGTTTCATGGCATGAATCTCTTGTTCTTGGTTCTGAATCTACGATAATTGTATTGTTAAAATATGTCTAGAAGAAAATAAATAAATAAATAAATAAATAAATAATAGAAATTAGAAAATTTGAATGGATTGAAAATATTTCTCTTATCAGATCAATATTGTAAATGTTATTAAAAATAATAAAATAATAAAATATGTTTATATAAATTTGTTTTATTAAATTTTGTTAATTACAAAATTATAATAAAGTAAATTAAAATTTATTAAGAAGGAAAGCTTTGTTTATTTTTAAATTTTATTGAAAAGAAATTTTTAATAAACGAATTAATTTTTAATATTAATGGGGTCTTTATATTTATATAATCATTTAAATGGAAGGAGGATGTTTTAATTATAAATGAATTCATTTATATACAAAGAATAATAATATATTTATTTATTTTTAAAAAAAAAATTAATTATGGGGGATGGGAAAAAGTTTGATTGTTTATATTAAAACAAAATAATTAAAAAAGTATACACCTCCACTTTCCTTTTTAATCGGCAGCCTTACGCTTGCCTTACTGTGTAATCGCAGTACCTGCAATGAGGTCATAAAGGGGGCCGCACGGCTTTCCTTGGCCGGCGGGCCCTAAACGCAGAGTTAATATATGTTTTTTTTAAAAAAACTTGTTTTAATATATATACTTTAATTAATACTTAGTTACTATATTATATATATTACTATTATATATTATATATTAAATTTAAAATTTTATATTGTTGATTTTATTGATAGTAACTTTTAATTCTTTTTATTAATAGTTAATGTAGTTTTCTTTAAATAAATATTAACTTAATTTGATTTAGTTTAAAATTAAGTTTTGTCTATTGAGAAGAAGTATTAATTGATAACATTTAGAAACATTGTTAAAAATAAATATTAATCATAAATAATTAAACATTTTAATTATTATTATTATTAAAATATTTTTGAAGACAATTCGATTATTAAAAAAATTCAATAATAATTAATCAGATTATTTAATTAAATGAATTTTTAAAGAAATTGGAAATTGGAATTGATAGTTAGGAGTGACTAATTTTGTTTAAAGAAGATATAGAGTTACTTCATTATTAATATTAATAAAATTGATTGTTAATCAAATAGTATTATTAAACATCAATTAATATTATTTTAATAATTTAAATAAATCATTACCCTTGATTATTTAAGAAAAAAATTACTTAAATCAAACAGGGGAAAATCGTGTATTACTTATAAGAATGGGTTACTGGTAGGGGTAAACAATGAATCATATCTTTTTGGAACATATGTTTAACCAGAAATTAAAACCTCATTGTTTAACTCAAACTCTATATCATCAAATCAAACCAAACTATTAGACCCTGATGTTTCTATGTACTGTTTGTGCTTTGGGGTGTTGGGGGTTGTTGTAGCTTTGACTAGTCTTAGGTTGTTTACCAGAGGCTTGGGAGTAATGCGATTGTGATGCTATGTTGATTTGTTCTCGATCGTTTTAAACCCAACCATAGTGATGTGTTGATATGCTCTATGATGGATGTTTTTACTGGTTGTTATTGCTTTCCAGTTTCCTTGTGAGAAGCTGATGGTGTATGTATTTGAGTTACCTGACTTAACCATTTTTGAGTCATTGATCATTTGTACTTGGGTTGCTTTCCAGTCACCTTGATGGGACTGAAGTGTTATTGCTATGCTCTTGATGATGTCATGTTGTTACATGTGTGACTTGACCATTTTGGAGTCTTCGATCAGTATTGTGATTTATCATGGATGCCTTCAGTTTCTGATAGAGAACCGTTGTGATCATGATGATTATTATTTGATGCTTTCCAATTTCTCATGGAGAACTAATGTGACTATTGTGGTTATCTTTTGATGCTTTCCAGTCGCTTGTATAGGACTGAGGTGATTTTATGTTTTGTGATTTCATGAGCCTAGGGTAGGTTATCTATGTGTAGTGTCAGGAAGTGGCTTGCAATGAGGGACGGGAGACCCAAAGTGGCTCTGGGGATGACTCATTGTAAGTTGTTTGTTTTAATAAGTGAAAACATCTCACCTAAATACTGACTTAAATGAACCTAATAAGATAATTGTATGTTCTCTCCCATGCCTTGAGTGCTAGTACAGGCTAGGATGGGGTAGAGAGAACGCTTGGTTATGACCTTGCATTCCATAGTATGCCTCGTCAGTACGAGAGGATACTAGTGGCCGCAGGATCAGTAGGGACCCGGGATTCCTAAGGGATTGCTCGGGTAACTTCTATGTGACTTTTGCGATGACACTTTCCCGCTTGCATTGCAGGTTTCCTACGTGTCTTTGTGGTGCCTCTGGGTCTAGATGTCTATCTATGTTGGAACCTTTGAGTTAGTGTACTTTTAGGATTCCCCAGACTTAGAGAGTACTTGTGTTTTGTGTTTTGATATCTTGTTTGGGACTTGAGACTATCTCCTCAGTGCGGTGGGAGTGGACCATTTAGGTTCCACGCGGTCGGGTGGTAGTGCTTTTACTCTTACCATTTGAGATCCGTCTGGTGCTACCATGGCTGGAGCTTCTTGGGATGCTTGTTCTTAATGTTTAGGTGATGTGATTTCTACTTTGGAGGATCATCTTATGCTTTATTCTAGTATGTTAGATTTCTTTATGCATATGAGGTAGTATGTTTTAGGAGTGATGTCCCTATTACTATACTACCGATGATCTCTTCGGTGACTTGGGATGTTACGCGTGGGGGATGGCTAGGGCCCATGATGGTCTAATGATGTTATTGATGGTTTAGAGGAACCACGCACTTAGATTAGTTGTGTTTTATGATAGATGTTTTATCATTATGGATGTATGGATGTATCAAGTATGTTATTAGTTTCATTTATTTTACTGTACTTTGTATCGTGGATTTGAGGATGATGTATCTTTATCTTTACATATGTATATTCTTTTAAGCCTTTCATACCCTGTGACATGTACAGTGGATGATTGAGCATTCCGAATTAATTTGCCAAGAGGCATTCGGAGAAAATGTATATTATGGACATTGGACTTTCTGATTATTCTTTCATATGTATGTGGTAGTTGTTAGACTTAGAATTAATTAAATTTAAAAGTAACTCAACGTCTTGGGATCCTTAAGGAATGTAACCTATTATGTATGATTGTTGATGATTACATGTTATTGCTTCCGCTACTATGTGTTTGATGTGTATGTTATACATTCTTACTTTTAAAAAAAAAAAAGAAAAAAAGAAAAAAAGAAAAAATGTTTAGCAAACTTAGTAGAACTTTAGGTTTATTCTTTTGGATCTCTTGGCGGGGCGTTACAAGACATTTTCTGGAACAGCCTTGGGAGTGCCCACCCTACTGTTCACGGAATAGGCCAATCAACAATTGACAAAAGACTCTGCAAAAAAAATCTGAGTAAGAAAACATTTGTACATTTAAAATTAACCGATTTCATTGGTCCAGAAAAAAAACTAAATAGCACCCACTAGAATGCTATAGTATCCTGTCCATGCAGGAACTAATAAAAAATTCAATTATAAAGCAACAATCTTATTTCTAGATGGTGAACTTTTCTAAATAAGATTTGTAATTTATATCAATATATTTACATGATCATCCATAGAAAATGCATTTGCAAGACCAATTTCATTATAGTACTTCATAATTTTTTATTCAAATTGATATCAAAATTTATCAACTATATTATTCAATGGGCTCCAATATACAAATTTTGCTATCTTGCAGGCTCCAAGGATAAGCTTGCAAGATAGCAAATTCAAGTGGTGTTTTAGATAATTATTTGGACATATGTATTGAATTTTCTTAGACCAACTCAAAGGTTGAAAACTATGAAGTATATTCAAGAAGCACCATGATTTGAGCTTATCGCCCTGACTAATATAATATTTGACTCCCTTTTTTGTTGCACAATCACATTGTTTTTAGTATAATTTGTGCAGACCCAAATGCAAATCATATACATTAACCAAAAATGAAGAATATGAAGCCCATGAAAACAAAAGCACATATAATCACACTTTCTCTGTATGCAGATAATCTTCAACTCGCTGGTCCAAAAGCTCAACACTTGGGCTACGAATCCATTGGTTGATATATCTTATATTATAAAGGACTTGTAGCATAAGGAATTAAAATAAATTAATCTAGTTTTCAACCATTGATGAATCCAATAATTACTATTTACAGTAATACAAATCATTGGATCAAAATTTTGGCCTTTTCTATTAACTATGCATTCTTATTCTTCATCGTTGGCATTCTTGTCAATTGTTGTATAATATCTAATGGTCTTGAGTCACTGGGTGGATGAACGCGTGTATAAATATAGGCAGAGAAAAGTAAACCCTAACTCTCTTGATAAAGTATCAACGACAAAATTCTAGCAAGTTGGATTCTACTACACAACATCTAACAACACCAGAATGTCATAACATTCTGGTGGCAAGTCCAATAGAAATAAGCCTATCGATTGAATAAATCATTTTCCTTTTTATCTTCTTCTATTTGTGTAACAAGCATCAGAGTTTCTCTTGATGGTTATTTAGTTTACAATATTTAGTTAGTTTAAAGTACATAGAAAGATTAAAAAAACATGGATGACAGTTGAGAAGCGAAGGTGTGGAGGGAAAGATATAAACATAAACAGTTAGTTTAAAGTAGACAAAAAGATAAAAATATGGATCAGAATTGTGAAGCAGAGGTGTGTAGGGAAAGATATAAACATAAGTGAGAATGGAGATTGAAGAGTGAAAATATATAGTCATGTAATTTGTGTTAGATTGATAAGTAGAGGGAGTCATCTATCTACATGTGGAGTGGGAGAGACAAAGATTGAAGTAGAGAGGAAGAAATAGGGAGGAATAGATATATAAAAAGACGAGGAGAGACAAAGGAGGAGGGAGAGAGAGAGATGGAGATGGAGATAGACAATGAAATAGAGTGATGGAGAGATTAAAATATATAAGACTAGCAATTGCACCCTAACAAGGTGCAACGATTACGTTGATAGAAAGATATACAAGCAAGTAATATTCATAATATATTGGAAAGTGAGAGAAATTGTTGATTACTTAATTAACAATTTTTCAAAAGCTTTATTAATCAAAACATACAACTAAAAACAACAATCAAATTTACACAATTAAATGCATCCATCAAAGATAAACACATGACAAAACATTAGCAAATATGATATATAGTTACTAATAAAATGCATGAAATATAGAGAGCTTGTATTTTGAGAGTGTGGTGGGACAAACTTTAAGGTTCTTCTACAGGGTTTTTTATAACATGACCTAGAAGTTAGATGACATAGACAACCCAAACATACAACAAGACAGAAGAAAAATAATTTTAAATAGCAAAATAAAAATTCAATAAAGGTTTCATGGTATTAGGAACTTCTATAGTGAAGACTATTAAAATAAGAAAATGTTAGGATTATAGTGGGGCTTCTTTAAATGTTAATACTATCATTAGATTGTACACTATATCAATCAAAAGGAAAAATTGAGACACCATACAAATGTCTTATGATCCTTATGTATCAGTGAAAGAAAAATACTAAAATGTAGAGTGCGAAAAAGGAAGACATGGTTATGTTGAACCTATGGCAAGACATATTGTCAATTAGCAACAAAAACATTAAGTCATCCAGGAAGGTTAGTTAATATTGCAACCGAACTTTCCTTCAATCAACATGCTTCAGTGAAGTCTGAGCAGATTGAGAATATCTTGTGTTATCTGAGCACTATCTTATGAACAAGCATCACAATGTAAATCGAGTTCTCAGTGTGAACCAAGCTAGCAATGTTCGTTGAGTTTGTAGTATTCACCAAGTTCTCTCTATGAACCAAGCATCTAGGTCAACCAAAACATCCAGTGTTACTCGAGTGTCAAAGTATCACTCGAGTTCACTATACTGGCCAAGCATCAACATAAGTCTCAAGTGCATTGTGGGTGAACCCACAATAATGGGTTCCACTTTAGTGGGACAAACAAAAATGAAAAAAATTGTAAAATGAGAAATTGAGTTTACTTATTGTGTTCGCGCGAACTTTTTTTTTAATCATGTTCATGCGAACATATTTCGTATGTTCGTGCGAACATATGTGATATATATGTTCGCGTAAACATGATTTGCATGTTCACGTGAACATACGTTCACGCGAACATGGTAAACGTGTTCGCACGAACATACGTTCACGCGAACATGGTAAACGTGTTCGCGCGAACATATGTTCACGCGAACATGGTAAACGTGTTCGCGCGAACGCCATGTTCGCACGAACATGCAAAATCACAAAAATTTTAAACTTTTTTTCTTTTTTCTTTTTTTTTGCTCTTTTGACTGCCATAATTGTAGGAGAATGATCTCCTACTATAAAATAAAAAATGTCAAAATGTGCTGCTCGGAGCAAGCTTTCCAACGACTATAATTTTATTACATAATTTAATCATTAAGATTTTCAAATATGAGTTTAACTCATTATAAGTTCATTACTGATTGAACATCAACTGACTTTGGCACCTCGAGAAAATTAGTAAATTAGGTCAAATTTTTTTTGAAAAATATGGAGGCATTGGCTTATCGAGATACCTTTCTATTCAAAAAAAAAAAAAATGGTTTATGATAAATTGACTTCAAATTATCTGTGTCAAACGGAATGTATGTCTAAATTATGGTTCATGTCACTTCAAAACTTCATAAACTATACAATATTCATCAAAAATAAATCAAACCAAATGCAGACACTGGATATTGATGTTACAAATCCAACGCCGAAAGAATTACTTCATTATCATTTCTAGAAAAAAAGTTATGTGTGTCAAACAGACTGTCACTTTTTAAAATATTGAATTTTATTATGTACCACTTTTTGGAGGAGATAAAAAAAATTGACATAAATAAATTTTTTTTTTAGATTAAAAAATATGGTTACAAAGTAGGAACAAAGTACTCAAAATCATTAGTTTATGTCATCTTGAAATTATTTATAGTTTTGGAGATATAGTCACTTGAACGTGACGTTTGTTGTAAAAATATTGATTTTAGTGTCAAAATTGGTCAAAAAGTGGAACCCATTATTGTGGGATCACCCTTGTGTGACTCAAGCATCAATATTTAGCTGACCTAAAGGTATAACTTGATTATTGTAAAGACACCTCTTGTTTGAATGGACTTGGAATGGATATATTGTTTGATGGATATATAAGAAAGGCAAATGTTTTGTCTAAGAAGAGGAACATGTATGGAATATGAATAAGAGAGATATAGGCAAGTGAAGCAAGCGAATATGGAATACAAGAAGAAGATAGAGAAAATTGAGTAAGTAGGCTACCAAGTAGTATAAAGGGAAGAACATATTCATATCTATCACAGTCAAGTGATTACAATCTTCAAAGGATCTATATAAGCAAATCAATAGCAAACAAGGAACATCCTATTGATTTCTTCCTAACAGTTGCATCAGGTAAATCCTTTAACAAGGTGGACTTAATAGTCCTTTATAAGATATCTTAATAGAGTACATACTTCATTATATTGTAAAATCCTTTCACAAGTTGGACCTAGTAGTCCTTCATACTCCTAACAGAATAGATCATCAAAAGTGATCAATTGTAAGCCCTAACAGGCCAACTTTATTACTGTAGTAGTGAAGCATTGTGGGTATCATCCCCACCCCAGTTTTACCTTCTCCTTATAAGGTTTTGGGTTACCAAATATTGTGTCAAAGTGTTATGGCATTAATTTTACCTATTGCTTTATGTTCGTGCATGATAGTAGATTAGAAAATCTAATAGAGTAAAGCAAAAATATTGAAAGTGAAACGTTTTAAGTGGTTCCTGATTCACCCCCCATTCCCTCTTAGTCACCTGTATGTCATCACATTTCCAACAATTGGTATCAAAGCAAGGTTCTCCTATTAAGGGCTTAACAACTTGAAAGTAAAGATCTCAGGGAATCGAAGTGTATAAGTTAGAAAAAGCTATTGCAAATGACAAACTTGATCTACCTAGATGGCTATGGAACAAGTCAAGAAAGTCAAGGAGCAACTCACTCACTCTCTGAAAAGAAGAAAAGAATTGGCTATGCATATGAATGAATATCTATACATAGAAGAAATAATAGAAGACCTCTTCAAAGAAAGAAGTTCAAAAGAAGTAGATGCAGCCATAGAAGATCTACTAGGAAGGAATGCCTCTCTACAAGAAGAAGTAAGAAAATTAAAAAGAGAATAGGAAAGTCACTCAGTCAGGCTATGTGAAGTCATGGAACAAAAGAACAAGCAATAAATGACAAAGAAATGGCAGATGAAGACAAAATATTACTTGCAACAAGGTTAGAAGAAAGGACCAATGAAAACCAGCAACTATCACAACATTAGGGCAAACATGACAAATCAGCTAGATGATGTAAATCATGAAGTCACCAATCTAAGAACAAAGAATGAAAGACTCCAAAATGAACTAAGAGCTGAAAAGGATCTCAATGAAAGAAGGTTGAGGTCATAAGAAAGTGTGAATCAATTGTATGAACAAACTTTGAATAGACCTAAAGGCGCTACTGGCTTAGGGTATACTATTTAGGGAGAATCATCACACCAAGGAGCATAGAAGAAAAAAAGGCCTAAATGTAACAATTGTGGAAAAATAGGTCATACATCAAACATTTGTTGGAGTGAGACTATGCAACCCAAGTCTAAAGGTTATTGCTATAATTGTAACAAATATGGACACAAGGCAAATGAATGCAGAACCGTATCAAAGTTTGAATGAAATTGTTTCACATGTCACAAGCATGGTCACAAATCCTTTGAGTGAAGATCAAATCAATGGAACCAGACAAAGAGCATTTATTGGTTGGGACTACAACACATGGGGAAGATGTCATCTATGTGGAGAATATGATCACATTAGAGTATATTGTATAAGGACTTGCTTCAAAAAAGGGCATACTAATGTAAGATGTTATGTATGCGGAAAGATAGGCCATTTGGCAAGAAATTGTATGAATCAAGCTACAGTAAATTCTAGTGAAGAAAATAAAGGTTGATGAGATCAAAACTCAAATGAATCAGAAATGGGTAAGGAAATTAGAGGAAAACACAAGGCTATATAATGAAGCTATTGTCAATGAGTTGGGTGAAACATTCACGTCCAACTAAGCATTCAAGGAGATGGCTAGAACTAATAATTAAAGAAAAATCCTACATCGGTTTCAAATATGCAATAAAGAATAATCCAAACCTACATACCAAGATGCACTAGGACAAGTGGAGGGGACTATGTTTTAACCAAGTTAAACTTAGTTATAACCAAGCTATCAATCATCACCAAGCTAAGCCAAGTTAGAAACCATTTCTAACTAAGCTTTAAGAGGAATAATTTGTGTTGAGCTTAAGTTCGAAGACCTTGTCGAGTCATCTCACCTACTAAGTATAGAGCATTTATTAGGCCTAAAAAGTTGAAATTTTTATAAAAGATGGAATTCAAATTTTATTTTCTCACCATGAATTCAGAGACCAATTTGAGCAGAGTGATTTTTGAACCCTAGGTGACAAGAGCTAATTGTTGTGTTGTTGGAGCGAATTTTTAGAAGTACATTTTAGGAAGGTTATCAGTCAACATAATTCTTCATTTACTGAGAAAAATGACATCCATCTCTAGTGCAAAGGTGAAGAAGGGTTATGAGATGTTACTAAAGAATGCAGCCTATAAGGCACCAAAATTCAAACTTTATCCTACAATTTATGAGTAGAAAGATCCATTGGGAGCACATTCAATCATTCTTCTGATGGTATTGTTGATCCGTGATATTGGGTCATTTTATCATTGTACAATTTAGGAATTAGGTTCTTTTGAGCTTAATGAGGCATATAATTCATTGTTTGAGAATGGAGTGTTGAAGCCTAAGCACAAATATTTGGAAGTAAAGGGTTTGACTTGTACCCTGCACATGCCAAGGAATTTTCAAGTAAAGTGGATCAAATATGTTTTAAATAGGGTTCATGATATGTCCTTCTGGATCAAGCAACTAATGAAGATCACAAAGAAGATGATCCATCGAGTCACAAGTTACCCAATGTTAAAAACTACCAAAACCCTAGTTCGAGGCAAGCTTGCAAAGAAAACCCTAACAAAGTGGGATAATAGGGGCATGAAATCAATGTCACAGACATGGAGATCAAATTTGGAATCCATGTAATTGCTCATAAGATCTACATCTTGAGAAAATCTAACAACGTACCCTATGAGGCAATTGACCTATCATACAAGGTTGTGAAGAACAATCTATCTTTCAACCCAGTCAAGTTGAAGCTAAGCCAACTAGGCAAGAACATGGAAAGCATTCACCATCAAAGAAGAATGTGTATAAGTTTGGCTCTCTTTTGGTATGTTTATTTTTCTATGTGCAAAAGTTATTTCCTTATAAAGGTAATGTGGTCTAGAGCAAGGATATGCCAATTATATACCAAATCAATGATTTAGCATAAAATGTTGATGGCATTATGGATCCATACTTTGAGAATATCAAGGAAAAGATGCATAATGAGTTCAAGATTCATCAACAATTGGTTGAGCAGTATGATCAAGATATTTGCTTCCTAGTTGATTGTAATAACACCCACATTCAAGCAATCATACCCAAGATAGCATGGGTAAAACCTATGGGTTATGAAGTGAACATTGATAATACTAAGGATATCATTGAGGCTTTGCTAAATGAGCCAGCTAACCCTAAGGCTACATATTTTGGCACCTACAAGGAGGCTAAAAGCAGGATATCTCTAAAAATAGAGATCCCTTAAATTTTGAAAAGAGGAAAGAAAAGAATGGAAAACATTTAGAAAAAATTAAACAAGAAAGATGACCCTCTTATGTTTGTCGAGGGAAAAGGGGAAGATGAAGAAGTAGAAGAGGAAGAAGAACCTCCAAAGAAGAAAGGGAAAGTGATCAAGTCTACACTAAAGAAAGCTACACCTAAGAAGGTAGCCACCCCTGTAATCATCATTGCAAGGGAGTCAAGGAGGACATTGAAGCTTCAAGATGATGATGAAGAGGAAGAAAATACACCTATCATCCAACTGAAGAATCCCCCACTATCTTTTGAGAAACAATTGAAGAGATTGAAAGAAGGAAGTGGCATGGCTAGATTCAAATATAAAAAATATGAATCTAGGAGCAAGGAGGAGCATCAACAGATAGAGGATTATTTGCATGAAAAGATGGTAAGATGGAAATATGATGCTAATGAGCTGAAAAGCCAAGCTCCAGAAGTATTACTAAAGGCAGTAACATAGAGATGGATAAATGATGCGAAAATAGAGAGGGACATCAAAGAACAAACATTGAAAAATGTTATGCTACATTTCACTAAAGAAGAAATCAAGGAGGCCATGACCAAGCATGAAAATAGACAAACTCCTAGATTCAAATCTTTTCAAATTTTGTCTAATAATGTTGAACATGTTGTTCAATCCACAACAAAGTTGTGGAAACCCATTTTTGAGGAAGAGAATAAGGTAGATAAAGATGAAACTCCAGATGTACAAACTATAGAATAATCATATTAAAAAATGATGGTAGCTGCAGCAATAACCTCTCTACCCACTTCTCTGAGCCAAGTTATTGTTCCATCAATTGTAAAGAAGACAGAGAGTAAAGAAAAGTAGAAAGAAAGTCATGCATCCACCCAAGTAGCAATTGAGTAGTAGACTCTGACTACATCTAGGCCAAGCATAACGAAGCAAAAATCAAACAAGGATGAAGACATAGTTGACAAAGGGAGTAAAGAAGAAACCAAGAGCCAACCGAGTGGAGAAGAGAAGAAGGATGAAGACAAAGGCAAAGAAATTATAATTTCCCCAAGTGCCAAGGGAAAGGAAAAATAAAAGATTTCTAAAGAGATTGACCTTAATATAGAGATTGTGATTCCAAATTGGGATCAATCTAATCTCTTTGTTGAACATATGGAGATCTTGAGTGAACTACAGAGAAAAAGGGCTCAATAGAGGAAACTCAAAGTAGAAAGGGATAGAGGAAACATTCTGAAAGACATTAGGGACATATTTTTGGACATAACATAGTTGAGGTAAATGATAAAGCCCATATCATTGAACAATTAATTGATATTGAACATAAATTCAATAAAGATTTAAATGGTCTAGAAATTTTTTTGCAAAGGGCAAAAAGAAAAATTGAGAATAAAGTTTTGGAGAATGTAGCCAAAAGGATAGTCATTGATCAAGTGGAAATCTCCACTCTCATTGCTACATGAGGAGTTGTAAATAATGTTTTCTCTTTATTTACATATGTGATACTTCAAACTTCACAAAGGAAAGAAAAGACAAACTGACCATATTGATGATGACTTGAAGATAAGTGCTAGTCAGTTGGCACTTGACCCAAGTTCTAGCTCCAATCATTTTGCGAAGGTCATATTTTTGACAAATTTACAGGCTAAACTATTAAGGGAGGAATCCAAAATTAGGGCAGCAATATCAAATATTCAAAGTATGATACTTCCTTACATGGATCTGATGCATAAATATCTTGCACATGCAAAGACACTAGTTCATGATATAGATTTCTTAGTTACAGATCTCATGATGGAGTTATTAGCTAAACTTCAAATTGAACTACACACTTTGAAGGTATTGAAAGAAAATTGGGATAAAAATGTCTTTAATTTTGAAAGTACATCATGATTTCCTCAATCATTTTTGTTTAACATTGTAAAGAGATGTATATGGCATTTGTAACAAAGACAGGTGGAATATGTAGAGGAAAATGTATAAGGGAACCAGATGTATAGAAGGACAAAAATTATTTTGAAAAACTCAAAAATCATTCAATTTTGGTTGAGCCATAGTTTTTTTAGTTTAAATTGAGTTGCAAACCCAAGCATATGGAAAGGGGGAGTTTGATAGAAATTTTTGAGTAAGAGTTTTTAGATTGTTGATAGAACTACACATGATAATTATTTTTGTCACTAATGCCAAAGGGAGAGATTGTTGACCCTATGGAAGGTCGGTTAATAGTACAACTGAGCTTTCCTTCAATCAGCATGCTTCAGTGTAGTCCAAGCAGATTGAGAATATCATGTGTTAACCAAGCACTATCTCATGAACATGCATCACACTATAAATTAAGTTCTCATTGTGAACCAAGTTTGCAATATTCATCGAGTTCTCTGTATCCAAGCATCTAGGTCAAGAAAGGAATCCAATGTTACCCGAGTGTCAAAGTATGAATCGAGCTCACTGTATTTCCCAAGCATCAACATAACTCTGAAGTGCACAATGTGACATGAGTATTAACATTTAGTCGACTTGAAGGTGTAATTTGATTATTGTAAAGACACCTCTTGTTTGAGTGATCTTGGAATGGAAATGTTGTTTGATGGATATATAAGAAAGGAAAATTGTTTTTTCTAAGAAGAGAAACATGTAAGGAATATAAATAAGAGAGTTATAAGAAAGTGAAGCAAGCAAATATGGAATACAAGAAGAAGATATAGCAAATTGAGTAAGCAGGCTACCATGTAGTATAAAGGGTAGAGCAAAGACATATCTATCATAGCTGGGTGATTATAATCTTCAAAGGATCTATATCAAAAAATTAGTTGCAAGCAAGGATGATCCTATTGATTGCTTCCTAACAGTTGCATCAGGTAAATCCTCCAAAAAGGTGGGCCTAAAAGTCCTTTGTAAGATCTCTTAACATAGTACGTACATCATTATATTGTAAAATCCTTTCACAAGGTGAACCTAATAGTCCTTCATACTCCTAATAGAATAAATCATCAAAAGTGATCAATTGTAAGCCTTAACAGGCCAACTTTATTACCGTAGTAGTGAAGCATTGTGGGTGTCATCCCCACCCCAGTTTTACCTTCTACTTGGAGGGTTTATGGGTTACCAAATATTGTATCAAAGTGTTATGGTGTTTATTTTCTTTATTGATTTATGTTCATGCATGACAATAGATTAGACAATTTAATAAAGTAAAGTAGGAATATTCAAAGTGAAAAGTTTTAAGCGGTTCCTAATCTCCCCCCACCCCCCCCCCTCTCAGTCACTTGTAAGTCATCACATTTCCAATAGGTTATTCTACAACTGAAATGTGAATTTGAAGGAAGATGAGGTGTTTAGAGAAAATGGAAGTGATAAGAAATGATTTTTATACTTGCAATTATGCTACTAATTTCAATAGCATTTATAATAATGGTAAGTCCAAAATTGATAGATATGAATAAAGTGTCTTTTTGTGTTCTCAAGGAAAATGGTCAGTTAGATCATTGCTCTAAAGCTAATAATGGTGATAATCCCAAAATACTTGTTGCTTGTAAGAATAATCTTAATAACTCAAAAAGTAGATAAACTATTTACAAGATTCCACTAATTTGTCTCAAGAGCTAACTATGTGGTTGTGTCTAGAATTATGTAGAATTATAATTTTTATTAGACATGGATCAAGTATATACAAATATGTGTTTTAATGTAACATAGATGTAGGAGTTAAATTGTGAAAACTTCATACTTTCAAGATTTTTTAATGTGACACATTATATCATCATTAGAACTCTTCTAAGGACATCTTCTTTGTGATTTTGGTAGTTGATGCTCCAACTTTTATCAAATTATTTAGTGTCAAATAAAATGATTTAAACTATAAGAAATAATGTGTAAGAAACCTTATAATAGACATAATAAATATAGTGAATTTATTACTATAACATAACCATTGAATTAAGATAACAAATAAAGTTATACAAAATCCATGTATACTAAATGTAACTTTGTAATTTGACAAAGACTAGAAATCATGAACACTTGGAATGTTATTGAAAATTCATTTGTTGGTGAGTTGATATAAATGACGTACTCAAACCTTGCTTAATTTTTTTGCCTAGTCTTCTATATAAACATAACAAATGAAAACAAAATATAATATCAATTACATTTCCATAAACTTTATTTTATATAATGGTCATTAAATCCTATTTATTTGTGAAGGATTCATAAACTATAAACTAAATATGCAATGATTTTTTATTTTTTTGATACCACTCTCAACACAAAGCAAAAATTTGAATGTGCTCACTATATACACTTAGTTGATTTATATTAGGGATGAAATTTGAATTATAAATCAAACTTGCACAGGAATGTTCAAAATACGCATAATCTATTACCATGTAGTGTACTTCTCTAGCTAAAGACAAGATATCTTGTAACTTTATCTTGACCAATCCTTTTAAATATATGTTCTATAGTAATGCGTTTGGAGGATGCTAGGTATACCCTCAACAATATTGTCCTTGACTATTTTGCATTACATAAACACCTATCTAAGATTTATGTCTATGTTTCTCCAAAAATATCATCCATTATTTATTTCAACCATCATGTTAACACCCTTTATTACTTCCCCCAATCTCAATATTGTTTATTGCAAATAAAGGATTGTATGAACACTTAGATTGTTATTGTAAATTTATTTGATGATAGTTAATACAAATACCCTACTCAATCCTTGGTTATGAGTTCTCTTTTATCTAATCTTCTATTTAAACATACATAAGGATGGCCATTAAATCATGCTTGATTTCCAAATGATTTATACAATATAAATAAAGTCTTAATGAAATTTATATTTTTTGATATCGCAAAATATGTATACCAAACAAAAAAATATGAAATGTGACTGTAAGATAGTAGTAAGTTTAGTCATGAGATGTGCATCCATAATGTTTGGACAAACAAATTAGGAAATGACTTGGATTTTAGGTTACATTGTTTATTGAGAAGTGGTGGGAGTAAGAGTGCAAGACCATAAGTGACGTTACAACCATCCTTGAGATGAACATAGGAGATGATTTCATGGAATGGAAACATAAACCTCTTAGATGGACCCACAAAACATTATCTTTCCTATTGTTGCATCTTGAGATTATTGTTTTCTTTTTTCACTCACATTAACAATTAGTTCCCTTCATTAACACTAATAGATTGCAATTTCTACAACTTTTCTTTTCTTTAAATTGATATTCACTCTCTCAAATTTTCCATTACTTTTTTGATCTCTGGTACAAACTATTTATGAATAGAGAAAATGTACGTACACTATGGTGCCTAATTTTTCTACATATACTCTCTATTTTCTATCATCTAGCTTTTCTAGTTTGCTCGTATGGATATTATAGATTGAGGTGAGTCTACTAAATTGCATATGTATTTTCCTCTCTTTCTTTTTTCAAATGGGAGATTTGAAGTTTCTCAAGTTTTATAGGGTGATTTTCTAGGGAACTGCTAGAAAATATTCTAGACCCCAAGTCAAAGAAGCCCACCCTAGCCCCTAGTCCTAAGAGAAGGAAGGCCACATATGAGTTGGTAGATATTAGTTTCTCCCTTACCATATATGCAATTTGTTATACCATAACTTCAATGTTAGTTATTGACTTTGTAAATGCTTTGTATGTTCCCTAAAAATTAGTAAGAGGTTTAAGGTTGGGGTCCCATGGAGGGGGGCTTCCCTAAAAATAAAGCGGGTGGCTATTGAGAATTTTTGGGAATATCTAAAGTTGAAAGGTCTCATGAATTGTGTTAGCCCCATTTGATAATGTAATAGGTAATGCTATGAATATCTATAAAAGGGTTACATCAGTTGTTATATTGTCATTGATGTCAAAGTCTTAGTTGGCTAGACATTATGCTAACTCGATAGAGTACTGTATCATTAGATTGATGAAGAGGATTTAAAGAAAGTATGATGAAGACATAAGTGATATTAAAGGTATTCAATGGGTACTTGAATGAGTTTGACATTGGTAATGTAATAATAGTTTGATTGTTTTACAATAATGTATTTTTGCAATGTATTGAAGAACACAAACCTAACAAAGTGACAAGATTAATGAAGGGAGACTATATTCATCGAGTGCTACAGTATTGTCCAAGTGATTGACAAAACAAAAGGGAAATTCAATATTTCCTGAGTGAGTCAGTATTAACTGAGTTCTATATTACCAAGCAAATAGTATGTCTACCAAGTAACAACTAGATGAACAAGATTTGAGAATTGGAATATGAGGCTGACTTTTGATGAAATATGGAAAGTCTAAGATGGTCTAAGGAATGAGTCAAAGTTTGTTGCAAGATCTACAACTAGGAAAATTCAAGGATCTAATGAAGGAGATTGAAGAAGGATAAATATGGGCATAAAGTTATATGCAAGTTATTTTTTTTTAGTGTCTAAATTCATTGTATGAAGGAAATTTGGTATGAACCTAAGATTGATGATTGTGGTTAACTGACAAAAGATGGAAGGATCTGGAAGCATTGAGATGACTATTTAAGGAGGAGACAAAGATGGTTTAGGCTTCTGATTATTGTACTAGTTAGATGTTGATCAAGGAGTGTTAAGTTGTTGTCAATGCAAAATTGAAAAAGGTGAAAAAAGATTGTTGAGCTAGAAAAATTGAGCAGAGTTGGAGAAAGAGAAGGTGCTAATTTAACCAAGTCAAAAGTGTAGACACCTAAATTTGATTACACTGCTTTGGTAATCCTATTTAGTTATCTCTAAAGGCATCATTAATTAAATTCTTATTTAATTAATCCTTTGCCATCCCCTAGCTGATTAATTTAATTAATCATCTATAGTCCTAATTGATAAATCAAATAACCTATTATTTATCAATTAAATCCTATTGTTCTATCTAATTCCAAAATCCTCATTTATTAAATAAATCTATTTGATAAATAAAACCCTCAAATCTAATAAGCCCCTAACTTATCCCTAAACCCTCTTTTTAGCCTAATCCACCCCATCCACCCATACTAACCTAGCTTAGCCACTAACTCACCCACCCTCATGAATGCCATCCACTTGCAAATCTCTAACATCCCTAATCTAATCCTAAACCCAAGCCTAATCCACCCCCTAATGTTGTCACATTCCCTAAGAAAGCTTAAGACTTTCCTAAGCCAAGGAAAGTCAACAATCTCAACTCCCCTCAAAATATCCCAACCACTAAGCTTTGAATGCTCTTACAAAAGCCATAAAGACTCTTACAAGCTCTTACAAGCCATAATGAAGGGTCTTTATGAAGATATTATCCTTTGAGCCTCCTTTGTTGACTCATCCTTCCCCTTTCCTCCATCCACTCACCTTGTGACATGTGTCACTCCCTGATTGGTGCTAAACAAGCACAATCCATGTGCTCCCTTTTGAGTGCATCCTAGCCCTCCTTAAGCTTTCATCTTTCCTTCCATCTTAGCCCTCCATCCCTCAAGCCCTTAGCCTATAAATTGAATCCCCTCCCAAGCCATTTCATCACAATCCATCAAGTAAAGTTATAATGCCATTTTGAAGCCAAATCCATACTTTTGCATGCATCCACACCAAAAATCCCAAAATCTCCATTGAAGCTAGTTTGAAGCTAGTTTGAAGCTTTGAGCATACATCCCAAATCCTATCAAATAGACTCATCCCTAAATCAAGTGACTATCCTCATTGGGAGAGCCATTCCATGGCTCATATTCTCATTTGAGGGTTTCACTTTGTCTCTCATATATGTTATGTCTTTTATGCTAGTTAATGCTTTGTTTTATTGATAGATTAGTATTACTTGCTAACATATTTCTCATATACAAAAAGTACAAAGTGAAAGGATATCCAAAAGAGACATCATATAGAAAAAGAGCAAGAAACAAAAATATGAACAAGCAAAGGTAGTTGCTATTCTTAATAGATCATTTCTACTATTACTACTTAACCATTGTAGCAAAAAATATCCGAAGAATTGAGTGGCCTAACAAGTCTGTGAAATCCTATATGATAACATTGATTGGTGGTGTTTGTAAGTTCTTTAAATCAAGCCACTCTTTAGTTAAGAACAAGGAGTGATAAGGCTTAGATGATCTTTTGGTGAAATCCTCTAACAAGGTAACATTAACAATGTGTATGTAACCTTTAACAAGGTTGGCTCCTGGCAAAGCTCACTTTAGAAGAGTGAAATTTTTGGGTTTATAGTCCCAGGTAATTTTTCCCTTCACAGGGTTTCCACATTAAAATTTAGTATCAACTGTGTGAATTTTATTTGTGTTGGAAGTTATTTTACATATTTTTATAGTTTACTACAACTCAGTAATGACTAAGTTTATGGTAAGTTTTAACTAAGTGATTTTACTAATAGTCGATAATGCGAGGAATGGTTAGCTAACAATTTGGGCTATAGTGGTTGAAAGAGTTAAGTGTTAAGTTGAATGACTACACTAAGTGGTTACTATAAATAGTTATGAAGTTTTGTTGGTACTAAAATATTTGAAGGGATTGTATGATAGTTAGACATAATTGATTCACACACCCCTCACCCATCCCCACCCCCCCACCCCGCCCCCCCCCAAAGTTATCTAAAAATTGGCATCAGAGCACAATGCATGGATAAGGAAGTTTAAAAGAACTTGAGCTAAAGATCATAGATGTATAAGAGAGAGGTACCAAAGCTAAACAAGGATAAATTTTTCTCATGGAAAGACCAAATAAAATTGCATATTTTAGGCATTGGAGATAATGTCACACACTAGTTAGCGAATGGCATTGGAGATAATGTCACACACTGGTTAGAGAATGAATATACTACATCTCTTGACCCTTTCATTGTGGAGAAAATGAATGAGAAGAGGAATCACAATAGTATGATGAATAAGATTGCATCTTCTCTCAATATTGCCAAGTTTGATTATATCAAGAATTGTGCCATTGCTAAACAAATGTGGGATAAAGTGAAACTAGTACATGGTGGAGGTGATAATGTAAGAAGAGCCAAAGCTAAAAGCTTGAGAGGCAAGTATGATATATGAGAATGAAAGAAGTTTATAATGTTGCACAATCTATAAACCAAGTCAATGATGTTGTAAGTGCGATCAGAGCTATTGGGGGAACTATCATTGATTCTAAAATTGCAAGTAAAATTCTTAGAACTCTTTTGCTTATTTATGCTATTAAAGTTTTTGCAATTCAAGAAGTAATAGCTATCCTTGGAAATGATTTGACACTTGATGGTCTAGTTGGTCAGTTGACTACATTTGAGTTGAGAATTATGATAAAAATATGGTTACAATGGGAAATGCAGTTGACTGCATTTGAGTTGAGAATTATGATAAAAATATGGTTACAATGGGAAATGCATTTAAGTCTTCACTGATCATCAACAATTCAAAGAAAGAAAATAAAAGTTAAGAAGAAAGTGAGTCTAAAATTGAAGATGGCTGGATGAGCTTGAAGCATTACTTGCAAGATGGTTATCAAGAGGTAAAGGTTAATACAAAGCTAAAATGCCCCTAATCTATCTCAAATGTAATAAGGTTGGTTACTTTATTGCTAAATGTCCTAACAAAAGTAAGCCTGATAGAAATGACAAGAAAGATTTCAAGTACAGGAAGAACAAGGATTACAAAGACAAAGGAAAGAAGTCATGTTACATTGCTGAGGAAGAGCACACCAAGTCTAGTTCTCATGAAGATAAGGAAATAGTTGAAATGGTTTATGTTGCAATCAAGGAAGATCCAAATGGTGAGAGGTATGAGAATTAAATTTCCCTTATTTCTCATCTTAGTAAGAATGATTCATAGATTATTGGCAGTGGTCTCTCACATCACATGACTAGTGATCTAAGTAAGTTTGATAAATTTGAAGAAATTGATGATGGAGAAACTATCAAGCTTGGTAATGATGTTCCATGTCTAGTGAAATGTAACGGATCACTAATGATGAATGATAAGATCATATGTGATGGTGCATATTGTGTTCAAGGACTTAAATATAATCTTAGTTGAATAACTCAAGTCACAAGTTGGATTTTGAGAAAAGGAAGGTCAAGATTTTTGATGATGAAGGTAATCTAATTAGAACAAGAATGTAAAAAAAAGGTAACTTATTCTACCTTGATCTTATAGTAGAGACATGTTTATTTGCTATAGTTGAAGATGTGTGGTTATGGCATAAAGGTTGTGTCATGTGAATTTTGAGAACATGGTCAAAATCAGTAGAAAGAAAAGAGTAAGAGGCTTACCAAATCTAGAAAAACCTAAAAATGCTATGTGTAAAGAATGTCAGCTCGGTAAGATGACAAAGACTAGTTTTTCTACCAAGACACACACTTCAAATGATATTCTAGAATTAGTCCATACACATCTATGTGGTCCAATTGGAATTGACAATTACTACGGTGATAAATATTTCATATTGTTTGTTGATGATTATTTAAGGATGATGATTATAATGTTCATGAAGGTGAAATCACATGCATTTGATATGTTCAAATGGTATAAAGCTAGAGTTGAAAAGGAAACTCACAAATCTTTGAAATGTTTAAGATTTGATAGAGGAGGTGAGTTTATGTCTATTGAATTCACCAAATTTTATTTCAAGAATGGTATTAAAAGATAATTATTTGCCCAAAGGACACCACAACATAATGGTATTAATGAAAAGAGAAATGGATCAATTATGGATTATGCAAGGACAGTAATGATTGATAAGGAGATTTCATAGATATTCTACAGAGAAACTATTAGTATTGATGTTTAAACTCTCAACCGAGTTCAATTGCAGAAAGGAACAAAAAGGACTCCCTATGAATTGTGGTATGGTCATACATCGAATGTAAGTTATTTAAAAATCTTTGGAAGTAGATGTTTTATTCACAAGGATAGTAGGAATGGTAAAATTTATGTTAAAGGAGATAAAGGTATATTCCTTGGTTATTCTTCTAAGAGTAAAGCTCATAAATTTTTGAAAAAGGCTAATAACAAGATGATTGAAAGTGCAAATGTAAGTTTTCATGAGTTTGAAGAGAAGAATGATGTGGAAAGCAAGAAGGAACCTAAAGATTACAAAAAGTTTGTATATGTCTATGAAGAGGCACCAGATATTCTACCCGAGTCACAACATAGAGCTATCAAGAACTAGATAATAGCTACCAAGTCATAGAGTGCTATACCTGAGTACCAGACAATTCAACTCGAACAAGAAGTTGAACCCCTACTAAGTGAAGGAAATGTTCAAATAAAAGAACTAAACTTGTATTGACAAAATATGTGAGGTATGTGAGGAAGAATCATTCACTTGAACACATAGTTGGAGATAGAAGTGTTGGAATACAAAAAAAAAAGCAAGATAAGAGAAGGTACATGTTTGATAGTTGATTTTGAACCAAGAACAGTAAAGGCTACATTGGATGATGAATGTTGGGTAAATGTGATGAATGAGGAGATTGATCTAATTGAGAAGAACAATACATGGGCACTAGTACGAAAACCTACTGATACAAATGTGATTGGAACCAAAAGGATTTTCAGAAACAAGTCGAATGAGAATGGAGAAGTGGTAAGAAACAAGGCAAGACTAGTTTGTAGAGGATATACATAAGAATAAGGAATTTATTATGGTGAAAATTGTGTGCTAGTGTGTTGGTACCTAATATAGACATGGTTTTAAACAATTTAATTTGTGGTTTCGAACCGCTTTGAACTAAGCTTCAAAGCAATTCAAACTAGTTCAAAGTGGTTCAGTGGTTCGACGTGCAAATTCAGAATCAAGGTTCAGGCTCAAATTTTCAAGTTCAATGATCCAGGGTAGAGGTATAGAGATCATTTAATTCAGGTTCAGATGACTTCACAAGAAGTTTCACTAGATTTATCAATTTCATTCAGGGTATATCAATTCAATGTTTAATCTTCAAAGCTGCAACTACATGGCCTGAACTCTCAGATATATAAGTTCAAAATGATCATGAAGTCTAGCCTAATTCAAAACTTAACTCATCAGTTGTGGAATTATAAATTTTAATAAAAATTTCAAGTCCAAGATGTTAGAGCCACCTCTCAAATATATATATATATATATAACCCTAAGCCAAAATTTCAATGCTTCAAGTATTCAAGATTTCATGGTGGATATTCAGAATTATAGGTCAGTAAAGGCAATAGTGATGGACATTTGAAGTCCATAACAAGAACTTGATAAGTGTGGTGAAAAAGTTTTTATTAAATAACTTGTTTCAATTGATGAGAACCCAGCTCGAGATTCAGTGAATGTAGAAGTCCACTACCATGGAGAAAACATGAGAATATGTTGCACCAAATCTTGATCATACACAAAAGACATTGGGAAAAATTGAAACTCATTTTTATATTAGAAAGAGACCTGAGCACGTGAAAGATAAGAAAGAAGTTACAGAGTGTTTGCAAAATGTATAATGTTCATGGCACGATGCCCGATTCCCAAATATTATGAATAAGAATATCAAAGTAATTGCAAATAAATTAAATCAATGGTGAGTATGTGGTAATAGTGTGATAATCACCTTGCACTTGCCAAATCATAAGTCGCGGCAATGGGGCAATTGGGCATGCAATATCTCTTGTTGGAGCAATGGTCATGCCACACAATCTTTTTCTTCATTCTGCTTTGGTATTATCAAGGAAAATTCCTCGCTCCATTTATGGCACCAAAGAGGCATGCAGGTTTTATCTTATTGAGAGTGCATTTGCTTTGGCTGTCGCATTTTTTATATCAATAAATTTGTTATTTCTTTAAGTGGGTTTGTTTACGATTCTCCAACTTTGGCTCTACAAGATGGCCACAAAGGAGTGTGTTAGTTATTTCAGAATGGAGGAGTGCAGGTGTGACTTGGTCTTAGATGAAAATGTTTCAAGAAAAGTCACAGATGATACATGTACACCAAGAGTTAATTGGAAGTTCGACGAAGTCTATAGATAATGAAAACATGACGTTGATTCATGTGAAGCTAGTGGTTATATGAAGAAGTTCAGGAATATGTCTGCGGCAGTTTCGAGTAGATATGTTTGACAATGCCATTCTACTTATAGCATATACATGTCATTGTGACAGGTACCCCAAGCATGCATTGTGCCATCCCTCACGAATGGAGATTTCTATTTGAAGGATTTTGGCTTAATTTCAGTGCCTGAAATCTCATATCACCGTCTCACAGAAAGAGATGAATTCATTGTGATGGCCACAGATGGGATATAAGATGTGTTGTCTAACCAGGATGTTGTGGAAATTATGGCATCAACTCCCACACTATTTGCAGCAGCCAAATCTCTGGTAGAGTTTCTTGTTCGAGCATGGAGAGCGAAACATCCAAAATCTAAAATAAATGACTGTACCGTAGTATGCCTTTATCTCGTGACGCTCCTATAGTTGTGAAGGCAAAAGCGAAGAAGGATTCATCACAAGACCCCCCCATGAAAGATAACATTGCAGTGACAGTCACTATTTCAAAAGATAAATTCCCTGAAGATCAAGAGGACAGTCGACATGATAATGCAAAATTACACACATTACCACACCAATTCAAGCTTGATGTTCTTATTCTGCACTTGAATCAGCTTTGAGAAATTAATTTTGAATAGATTCTCGGATACCTCTCATGTGTACTAAAAACATGAACCTTGCATGTGGAAACCTAAGGGATGCTGTAAAGAAAGGATGTGGTATAAATAATCCATGATATGTGTGTATAAGTATGTAAAATCCAAATATTATGTTAATAGGTGTCATCATTTGCTTCATAATCAAGATATAAATCTAAGCATTCTATCCATCCTATACGAAAAGGAAATGTAATGCGAGAATGAATTGCAATAAAGTGTTTAATTATGAATTAAACATTACGCATGCCAAAAAGGATGGAAAAATCAAAAGATAAGGGGAGAGCGTATGTTTTGAAGAATCAGGTTACTCAAACTGAATTGAAACTGACATGGGAAAGAATAAATATGTGATAGCAAGTGAGTATAGAGGTTCCACTTTTTCTTCCCGAGACTACTGACTGTGTGCTACAACAAGAGGGGAAGTTTTTCCAAATTGATTCTAGCTCTTTAGAGGCTTTTGGAAGCAGAGCATCTGTTGATTTCCTTTTTCTAAACTGTGTGTTAGAGAAAGGGATAAATTTTGATTTGTTTTATGTAATCCAAGGGAAGAGTTTCAGTTTTCTTTTAGATAGCGACTTTAACTGTAAATGTGTAAGAGGATCTTTGTTGTCTTTGACATTCCGGAGAAGGGAGACTAGAGGATAATTGCATCAAAACTTTGATTATGAGGCAGTTTCGTTTTACTGATCACAATCTTTGTGTTGTTTTCAATTTTCTCTAAAGTATATTTCAACGTCACTATTTTTTGATTACGTTATCATTTCAAGATATCTTTAAAAGCTCTAATTTTTCATTTTCTCAAGAGGATGGAATACATTCTTCATTTTTGCTTTGTAATGCAGCATTTAGGCAAATAGACTTTGTGTTATTTGTTGTTCTTTCTTTTCAATTATTTAGTTTCTGCATCTATTTTGTGTTTATGAGTAGATGTTTGTAAACCTTTTGTGCTTTCTAGTTAAAAGCATCCATATTTAAATTCATTGTAAATCATGTACGGGGAGCTATACTTGATAAAATTCAGAGGAAGGTTATCAATCCAATGATAACCTATCCAACTATTAGTGCTGATTCAATCTTCCTATCTGGGCATTTAGAGTTAATTTGTATTTATTTATTCAGAGGATAATTTGTTCACTAACACAGTGGCAAGATTAGAAGGAGTAAGAACATTGTTGGCATATGCTACATACAAGAAGCTCAAAGTATATCAAATGGATGCCAAATCTGCAATTTTGAATGGAGTACTTGAGGAAGAAGTACATATTGAACAACCCTAAAGGATACATTGAACTTGAAAAGAAGGACATGGTCTACAAGTTGAACAAAGTGTTGTATGGACTAAAAAAAGCCCTAAGAACATGGTAAGAAAGATTACACTCTTATTTGATTAATATTGGATTTGATAGAAAAAGTGAAAACAATAATCTATATTTGAAGAATGAATATGAAGATATGTTATTGATTACCAAAATATTTGTTGATGACATAATATTTGGTGGAAATGATATGTTGAATAAGACATTTTCTAAAAAAATGAGCATGGAATTTGAAATGTCAATATTTGGAGAGATAAAGAAAATCATTAGATTGCAAGTCTACTAAACAAAGAAAGGTATATATGTTACTCAGTCTAATTACGTGAAAGAAATCTTGAAGACATTTAGGATGAATGAGTCTAAGCCAACTAGTACACCTATGGTGATTGGAGTGAAATTATCAAAAGAAGACACTATTGGTGAGGTAAATGAAATACTATACAAATCTATAATTGGAAAGCTACAATATGTTGTACATAGTAGACCAGATATTGCACTAGTTATTGGAATTGTTGCAAGGTTTTCATCTAATACAAAGGAGACACATATGACTGTTATGAAAAGGATATTTAGACATCTCAAAAGAGCTAAAGACTATGGCCTATAGTATAAACAAGAGAATGAATTAATCTTAAAGTTTACACATATGTTGATTGGGTTTGTAATATTAATGATAGAAAAAGCACAAGTGGTGGAGCTTTCTTTTTAAGAGAAAGGTTGATAACATGGATAACCAAGAAACAAAGTTGTATTTCACAATCTATTGTTGAAGTTGAATGGTGCAAGAGCACCCTTTCAAGGCTCCCACCATTTCATTTTTGGTGTGATGAGCTTCTCTTAAGAAGCATGTGAATATGTACAATAAGAGCATATAGCTCATGCCTATGTGTCCAAGCTAGGATAGGTTAAAGATTCTTCTTTGGTTTTTAGTGGGAATGGTATATTGACCTTGGGTTGGTACCATTATGAGTTCTTTGTCTTTTCATGTTGGTGAAAGGTTAAGTGAGGAATTTTTGTTTCATTTTGATCATATGTGTGCTTTAGAAGAACTTCCAAGGTGGATTATAGTTATATTGATGAAGAGGATTTTAATAAAGTATGATGAAGACATAAGTGATATGTAAAGTATTCAATGGGTACTTGAATGTGTTGGAAAATGGTAATGCAATAATGGTTTGATTTTTTTGCAATCATGTATTATTGCAATGTATTGAAGAGCACAAGCCTAACCAAGTGACAAGGTTAATGAAGGGAGAGCGTATTCATCGAGTGACTATAGTATTTCTCGAGTGATTGACAAAGCAAAATAGAAATTTAGTATTTCTCAAGTGAGTCAGTATTAACCAAGTTCTATATTACCTGAGTAAATGTTATGGTTATCGAGTAACAACTAGATTAACAAGATTGGAGAATTGGGATTTGAGGTTGACTTTTGATGGAAAAATGCAAAGTTTAAGATGGTCTATGGTATGATTCATAGTTTGTTTCAATATCTATGATTGGAAAAATTCAAGAAGGATCTGATGAAGGAGATTGAAGAAGTATAGAGATGGACACAAAGTACTATGCAAGTTATATTAAATTATGAGTGTCTAAATTCATTGTATGAAGGAAATATAGTATGAACCTAAGATCAATGACCATGATTAAGTGACAAAAGATGGAACGATCTGCAAGCATTGAGATGACTATTTAAAAAGGAGACAAAGACAGTTTAGGTTGTTGATTGTTATACTAGTTGGATACTGATCAAGGAATGTTAAGTTGTTGTGAATGCAAAGTTGAAGAAGGTGAAAGAAGATTGTTGAGCCATGAGAACTAAGCAGAGTTCGAGAAAGAGAAGGTGTTAATAAACCATGCCAAAAGTATAGAGCAAAAGGAGATTCAAGAGAGAGATTAGACAGAGAAAGAGCAAGGAATAAAGATCTGACTAAACAAATGTAGTTGCTATTCTTAAACTAACAAGTCTATGAAACCCTATATGGTAACATTGATTAGTGGTGTTTGTAAGTCCTTTAAATCATGCAACTCTTTAGTTAGGAACAAGGAGTGATAAGATCTAGATGATATTTTGGTTAAATCCTGTAACAAGGTCACATTAATAATGTGTATGCAACCTTTAACAAGGTTGGCTCCTAGTAGAGCTCACTTTGGGTTGTCAACCCTAGGTGGTTTTTCCCTTCATAGGGTTTCCATGTTAAAATTTGGTGTCAAATGTGTGAATGTTATTTGTGTTGCAATTTTTTTACATATTTTTATAGTTTACTGCAACTTGATAATAACCAAGTTTATGATATGTTAGAACTAAGTAATTTTAGAAATAGTTAGTAATGCAAGGAACAATTGGTTAACAATTTAGAATCAAGTGATTGAAAGAGTCAAGTGTTAAGTTGAATGACTACATTGAGTGATTGTTGTTAATGTTTATAATTTTTTGTTAGTACTATTTGAAGGGATTGTATGATAATTGGACATAACTGATTCACCCCTCCCCCCTCTCAGTTATCTAATAGATTTTGTTTAGTTTGTTTTAGCTTTAAAATTCTAGCTCCTAGATTTAAGGAATCTAGTGATCACGTGAATATCATTTGAAGAATTTAAATTTAAGATGTCATTGTTTAATTACTATCATAATAAAAAATTTAAAACAATTAATAGATTTTTGATATGTGGCAAAAAACAACTCTAAGCTAGTAGGGACATCTCTAGCCCCACCCCATTTTCACCTGCTCAAATTAAGAGGGCTAAAAAGTTTGAGCTCCTATTTTGTAGTAAAATATTCCAATTAAACCTTTAGCCCCTCTAAAAAATTATCATGGAGCTACTTCTCGTGGAACTCCCGCCTTAGAAGGTTAAGATGCATCTTGTTAAAAATAAGGAATACATACCTAAATCTACACATAAAAGATACTAAGTTGCTATAACAAATAGAAAGTAGACCTTTTTTATATTGATTCATAAAAAATTTACAATGCCTCTATATATAGAGGACTTACCATAATAAGAACAATGATCTAGGCAATGTGTAGAAAATTGTCTTAGGACGTGGTCTCATGAGGGGGGCTTTGAGATCTATTTTTATGGAGGGGAAAGACCCATGAAGTGAAATAAATGCTACAATATTAATTCAAATCTTCTCTCTAAACATAGAAACCCCTACTTTTTAGTGTGCAAATTTAGCAAGTGGAAGAGATGGGGGGTTAAAAAATTTCCCACCATCTTAGGCTTTTTATCTGCCACTTGTCAATCACACACACACACACACACACAATTTTTATCAATATAATTTTTAATTATTTAGTCATGCAAATTAGCAATATTGAATAAAATAATTCATAATACCACCAACTTCTATAAATTGTGGAGGTTAAACTTCTAAGCATTGAACTCTGATTGAATTTGAAGGCACCACCTCTGGAGTTCAAGAAAAAACAAAAGCATCATTAAGGTGTTTGTCAATATGATGGTGTTGTGTAGTATTGTTCCCCTATGTCTGTTGATGCTCACACACGTAATTGTATTGGTGTTGTAAAACCAACACCTATGTAGTAGGCCAAAGAAGGAAGAATACATAATCTATATAAGATGTCATCCTGAGCTCTTGTCCTCATATCACTACATAATTATTAGCTACAAAGAAAAGGAATAAATAACTAAATAAGTACATTAAGAAGCTCTTGATAATCTTATTTCCACTCTTAGTCATTTATGAAACCAAAATAAATCACCAATTTAGACGTCTTCATCCTCACAACATATCGTTGATGAGACATTTAAGAATTTATGACCAAAGATTATAGACTAAAACACTTGGATATTCATGTTACATGTATAATATTCACATATGGATCAATCTCTTCTGTAAGTCCTTGATTAATCAAAACCTAGGAAATAAATACTTTCTATCTTTATTTTGTATGGCTCCCAAGAAAGCTAGACTTCCTCAACACTAGGCAATCACAAGTTCAATGCTCACAATGGAAAAAGAAACTTATTTTCTCTCATAAAATATTTGGCCAGTGTAAAGTAAAACTTGACAGATGATGGAGATTGAAGAAGTATTAAAAAATACCTTAGGTCATTGTTTAGCTAGCTAGACTCCTTTTGAGGCATTGATTCTTCAATAAATGAAGAGTATAACATGTGAATCAATCTAAATGACTATAATATGCAACTACCCAAATTCTCACTATACTAAGATGTTAGAGATATAACTTAACTAATAAGAAATGACAAAAAATAGGGTTATTGCAACTATTATAGATGTTACATTCACTCCTTCTAAGATAAATTACACACCAGCTTTCAAATGGTTCTATACTTTCACTTCTTGCTTTTATCTTCATATTTTTTAGATCAACCTGTATGATTCTAGATATTGTACTTTCATTTTCCTAGAATATGGCATTACAATTCTGGTGATCTTTAACTTATAATAGCCTATCAATTGATTATTCACAATAACCATAATTTTACTAAAATTCATGCAAATGTAGTCATGACCAGTACTCAATACAACATGAGAGTCCAAAATATAACATAATTTATCAAGAGAATATACATTTTCAAAGGGAGGACAAATGAGACGCATCTAAATTCCCATAGATGAGATACATGTGCACATGGAAAGAAATAGACTTACATTCAATTAGTAAGTCAGATAAAAAATAGAAACATTTAAACATTATCTAATACAGGGATGTTAATTTGTCAAGGAGTGTAGTTACCAAATATGTTTGAAGGAATTGGCATTAGATAGGTCAAAAAACATAAGTTAAATCTATATGGCTCTATTAAGAGTTTTTCCTTAGCATATAAGTTTTTTTGTTTATTTTGTTTAGATAAATGACCCAAGCCTTGATACATCATAAGATACATCCAGATAATCAGCTCTTAGTCCCATGTTACATTTTTTGCCTTCCTTTTAGGTCATTCCTTGTCCTTCCCTTTTCGTCCTACCTCCAATTAAGATCTATATATGATCTAAGCATTACAACTTGAACTTATGTTACAGATAAAGCTCTAAAAAGTCACAAAACATGAATATAGAAAGGGCATAGGAATGAAATGCAAAGTGATAAAAGCATTTTTTAAACAAAAATAAAATATATATCTAAATCATTAGAAAATACATCTAATAGAGCGTAAAGTAATCATTCCTTGGGTAAGAAAACATATCTTGTTGGAAACTACAATTGGAATAATTGTTATGTTTTCATTGATGTCAAACCTTACCAGTGAGACAGTTGCTATCTATGTAGAGTGCCATATCAAGATGATTAATGAAGAGGATTTGAGAAGGAGTGATAACAAGTGGACCTAGTGAAAAGGTTGAGTTCTGAGGAATTACAATGGACACTTGATCAGATGGACTTTGACAAGATAATGTGTTGTTTAATCATAACACTAAGTAAAGAAGATAGTTGTGTTGAAGCTTGGAAGACATGATCAATAAAGAATGAATACTTAGGCTTAACCGAGTTTCAAAGAAGAGGATTAAGGAACTTATAGTAGAAGTTGAGTAAATTCAATATCGACTGAGCACTGGTAAAAGACAAAGTAACAGAAAAGTTTGACTGAGAGCTAGTATATGGACCAAGCGAAAATAATGTAATCCAAGTAAGTCAATGTAGTGATGACCAAGTTATCTAGTGATAATTGAGGCCGAAGAACACAATATTGACCTAGTGTTAGTATTTTATAGTTTGTGAAGGAATCTCCTTTCCTAGTTGACATAGTTGAATTCTTGGAATATGTAAAGCATGTTGAAGATAAGGACTAATGAGTTGGAGCATTTAATGCAAGGGAGATCATATTCGAGCATTTCTATGTATGGATTCAAGGAGAAGTTTAGAGATGTTTCTAGAGGATAAAGGAGGAAATGAAAAGATGGACGGATACGATGAATCTGACCTAATCCTAAGATCAATTGCAGTGTTTAAGAAACAAAAGATCAAGCTACCTACTTAAGGAGGCATAAGGGATGGCCTAGAAGAGGTTGGAGTAGTTGTTGATTTTGTTGGTTGGTGAATTTGAGTAGAAGGCTAAATAGTGAAGAGTTGAGGAGAAGAGTGATTACTTGAAGAGTTGCCAAGTGAATTAGTGATGAAGATGACAATGGAGGTTACTAATTGAAGTAATTGTTGAATTAAATTGTGATTTGTATTTGAAAAGTGAGTTTTATTTATTTTGATAAACTTGATGTTACTTTCTAACCATTGTATCAGTTTGAAATCCTTTAATCAAGGTTGACCTATCAGTCATTTGTAAATCCTTTAATCAAGGTGACATTCTAATGAATGTTCTTAAGTCCTATAAAAAGGCCACTCCTAATAGTGTGATTAAATCCTTTAATAGGGTCACACCTAACAATGTGTTGTAACCTTTAACAGGTTTGGCTCCTCACAAAGCTCACTTCAGAAGAGTGAAATATTGGTAACACGTTACTTGGGTGTATGCATTAAATCTTGGTTTCATACTTGTGTGAGTGATATTTGAGTTTATTTATTGTTAATGTTTTATATTTTGCAAGTTAATTGCTATTGGGATAGTGAATTGCAAGTTTATGTTACTGATATATTGCTATAGAGACCGAGTAGATGAAAAGATAAATATATTTTATTTAAAGTGTTTACAAGTTTAATTGGTACATTTGGATTTGAGGATAATTGATTCACCACACCCACCCATCCCCCCCCCCCAATTGTTCTAACGTATCTTAAGCAATGTGATTATTAGCTTGTTATACCAAAGGGAGTTTTGTTAGCTTAGTTACATTAAAATACAACAATAATTAACCTATATTACTCTCCTAGCATAAAATGGGGGGAAAGAGGTGTTCGAATATTATACAAATAGGATGTTCTGAGGGGGGGGGGGGGGGGGGGTGGGGGTGAATTAATATCCTCAAATGTTTACCATTTAACAAAATTCAATATTCACCTTGCTTCCTTTGTCACCCGGTAAGCACTAAACATATACCAAAAGTGAAAATAAAATAACTAATCTAATGATCTTTAAACATAAGAATGTAAGAAAATACTTATGACACATAACACAATCATTTTGGTCATGTAGAAATGCTTTGTCAGATCAAGAACTATGATAGGGATGGTACTCACAAATCCATCACTACTATAGTAAGAGGATGCCTTGTTAGGGCTACTATGTTTTTGTCACTTATGGTGTCTTACTTTTTTATAAGTATACAATAAGATCAATTAGATCCACCTTTCAAAATGATTTTCACAACATTCTTTGAGTGTGTACTTAGTTAAGAGATTTGCATCAGACTATTAGGTGTATATTTTATAGGGATTTAAAATTCCTACAATAATAAGAAAGTAGTAGAAATTAATCTATATGATAGAAGTTTACTTTGATTGATCATATCTCACTTCTACTCAATGTATTGTATCACCTCCTATGACTGATATTTAAAATCCTCTTTCACTACTTAAGATTCTTGTCCCTCTACAAGCTCAACTCTATCCTTTGACATATAAATTCTTTTCACTTCTATTCCCTTCTCAATCATAACTAACAATAACATGAGAATTATTCCACATAAGGCCTTTAATAGTTTTTTTTTGCCTTTATGATATCTGACCTAATTAGGGTTTATGAGCCCTTTAGAATGCATCTCAAATTGAAATTAATGATCTAGAATGTTCTCTACTCCATTCTTTTCTTCACTTCGTTCTTATTGGTCTACTATTCCTTGAATCATAAGATAGTTAAGTCACAAACTTCAAGAAATATTTTCAAATATTTTCTTTGAAATGCATTAATTCATTTTCCCACTCGGCATGATCAATTCAAATCAATCTTTGTGCCAATTTATACTCTTATGTAGTCTTTGTGTTTCTCAGTAAGTATATTGTTCATCCTTCTATCATTCCACAGAGTTCTATGCTCAGGTATATATGTCCTTCTCAATAGTCTCAATCTAGCTCGATATATACCTATGCTCAGTGAGTATGCAATCACTTTGGTAACAACTATATGCATGACCTTATCTTCTTTCATGCTCAGCCATTACATATCTTAGTAACTAAGTAAACTAATTGTCATGGACATAACTATTTATTCATTGTTTTGACATTAATTGGCAATATATTATTCATGGTTACTTATGGGAATAACAAGAGGCTCCTCATCATTCTAATTGTCCATCAAATCCAAACTAAATGATTCCAAAATCTCCAAATTCACCTCAAATTCATTTTCCCAGACTCCAACACCATCTTCCACAATGAATTTGCCTATCCAATCATATTGTCTTGGGATGCGAGATGTAGGAAATGGGTAAAAGCTAAATAAAGACCCTTGAATCTTCCTTGAGATAATGAGACATACACAATTTGGTTGAAAAAAATAAACCATCTCTTATTCAAATGGAGTCTTGTATTAAAATATTGACTTCTTAAGTCTAACCTTATTCTATACTTATACTAGTTAATTCATCCCCTCTTTGATTTCTCTTCTTGTATATATGATTGATTGTGATCTTGTCAAAGGTTTGATACAGTGAGAGGGGTCTAGATAGAATTGAGTTCAGTCTTGAATTAATGATGGATCCTTTCCTCATAGAATTTACAATAATTACAGAATCTCCTCCAATTTTTATATCCTTGCAACCACAATTTTTACATAGCTCTAGTCCTTCAAATAAAGCTATTAATTACACCCGATTATTAGTTTCTATTCCTATATATCTTGTTAACTTTTCTATCTCCATGCCTTATATAAATACTACAACCAATGCTTGTTCTATCCAGATTCCCTCTTGAAGCTTTGTCAAAATTGAAATTAAATCATCCCTCCTTGGGTAGTTTCCATTGGCACATCGATTCTCATTTGCTTTTGGAAGATTCCCCTCTCGCTCCTATAAAGGGAGGTAATTTTAGACCTATCCACTTACCTCTTATTTTCTCATCCCAATGAGATATTATAGCCTCCCTAAGTCTATTCAAAATTTGATTATTGGTAAGTTTAATGACATAAGTCTCAATTTTAACTAGACGTTGATCTATGTAATCTATAACTCTTTTTCCCCATTGAATATAGGTAAAAATGTGTATCAAAAGAAAATATGTATGTGTGCATATAGGAGGAAATATGATATGAAGGTGAATATAGGATCTATCCTCAACCCAAATTCCCAAAAGGAATGATCCAAATTGATTAACCATAAGGAAGTGATCAATGCACAAATGAATCAAACAATGGAAAATATGAAGAAAGGAGGAAATCCTATAATCTACTATAGAAAATAAGTAATTGAAACCTTGAATGAATAGAAGAAAAATACTAACCTCAAAGTAGAGCAAATCTAGAAAATGTTGATTTCTGATGTCTATGTACAGTTTCAGGGAATTTTGCAACCTGCTTTGAAATTGAAAATGTCAAGACAAAGAAAACCCAGAAAACTTTTGTCCTTCCAAGGGTAGCTCGACCTTGACCTAGATAGTGGGGCACAATCTTACCCAGGGCACAATTGTACCTCAAAAACTCAACCTTGACCTGCACAGCTCCGACAATAATTCTATTTGCAAATCCCACAAGTTTGGCAAAAAGGGTACCCAAATCTACACTTTAATTTGTTATCCTATACCTGTACTTGCAAGGAAAATAATTTTTTTTGTTTGGATGGGAGGTTTGCCTTGGTCAAACCCCAATTTGGAATAAACCTTGAATAATAATTGAAATTGTAATATGAATAAACAAAGTAAATAGAACTATTCAACTTGCTTGTATTGAAATCCTTGTGGAGGATTTTAATCCTTGAATCCACAAGTATGGATGCTCCAAATGAATATAGGATGTCTCAAATCAATGGTATTCAATCTTCAATACCAATCTTGAATAGACCTTTGCATAGAAAAAGGCTTGGATGAATATGGATGTGGATGGAGAAATCTTCAACAAGAGAGCTCCATAGAGATTGAATCCTTCAATAGCTGATAATGGATGTCCTTAATGAATTGAATGCTTGAACACTTGAGCACTTGAACACTTGAACACATGAATGCTTGAACACTTGATAGATAGTAGATCTTCACTTCATAGAAAAACTATTCGTTTGATATCTCTTGTGGGTCTCCAAAATGAGAGAGGAAGGTTTCCTTATATAGATATCTAGGGCACAAACTTCTAAAGAAGGCCAATGTTGGAGAATTAAGTCCCAATTAGCCTTAACCCATAGAAATGGATCTATACTAAATGAAATTTAAGATTCTACCATTCTAAAACCCAAAACAATTGACCCAAAAGTGAGAAAATGAAACTTTTTGAAGCCTGATATCCCGAAATCTCCAAAAATTAAAAATTGGACCTAGGGTTAGGAACAAGGTTGAACCTACTCTATGTTAGGGTTGAGGTTGTCCTTGACCTAGGTCAGGGTTGAGGTCAACCTTGACCCTTCAGGTTGTCCTTGACCTAGAAAGTCAAAGTCTTCAATTTCACAGAGAAAGTTATTAGAAAGAGGCTAGAAATAGGGAGAGAGAAGTAGAACAGGGGGAAACAACTAGATCCATGCAAAGACCTATTCAAGGTGCTTGACATGACCCCAAACCACTTACTCAGAGGGTTGAATGCTCTTAACATGGAAGTGCTTCCATTCTAAGACAATACATTAAGCCCCCACTTTAGTAAGAGTATGGACTCAATGCAAACTCTTGGTAAAGTAGATCATAATGAAAAGATAATCTTATTAAAATCAAAGGCAAAAAGAGATCCTCAAGCCTCCAGATAGTCAAGCCTTCATCAATCTCCAAGATCACAATAAGAGAGACATCTCTAGAAAAAGAGAAAAAGAGTGTGATTATCTCACCCAATGAGAACTTATGTCCCATTGTGAACCACACAAGGAAACAATGCAACTAGAAAGATGGAATTGAACCACCTAATGAATGTGGCTACTCACTAGTCAACCCATCAAGGATTCACCCTCAAGAATATTCTATTCCATAAGAGTAAAACCAAAAAGCAAAAGAGATCTAGTCTAAAGGACACCTTCAACCTTAAGGGATCAAAAAATTTGAAACTAGAGGGATTAAGAGATCCTAAAATATAAATCCATGCTTTAAGGATTAGTCACTAATTTAAAAAAGGAGAAAAGGTATCTTGAAAAATAATATATATGTATCAAAAAGTGTGTGTGTGCAATAAGTGAACAAAGCGTATGCCCCCACATTAAAGTCATTGCTAACACTTTAACAAGAGCAATGGCTTTAACGAAAACATAAACAACTCTATTGATTACGTTTCCACTATGAGATGCCCCCATATGAAGACAAATCAAGGGAAATACCACATAAACATATAGAGAACACAAAAAGGATCTACCTACTGTGGGGTCAGTATGATCATAAGATCACACACACACACACACACACACACACACACACACACACATGATATTATTGCAAATGAATTGACATCATTCCCCAAAGAAAGTAAAATTGCAATCACAAAGGAGCAAAGATCACATAAGAGATACAAAGAGGAATCTTTTTGGACCATGACCTAGAGACCAAAAAGAATCAGTGCTACCAACTCATGAATCCAAGCATATTACACAAGGAAACATGTACAAACAATAACATAAGTACAGCATAATGAAACAATATATGGAATAATAGAGATACATATAGAGGAATAATACAATAGGCTCAATTCCTTTATCACCTAGCACTAACAGAGTGACAAATATTGTATAAAAGAATCTAACAACATTTAGAAAACACATCATGGGAGAAGCACAATACAACAAGCAAACATGCAAAAGGCTACCATAAAGGAAAAGCCAATCGAGTGTGCCACCTACTCTCCCTATCTCATTTTATATCATTTTGGGAAGGCAAGTAACTCACAAGAGGGACTATATCCAACATAGTAGGAATGATAGCCAATCCCAAACAAGGATCCTCTTGAGAATCACAATGTTCGATACTAGGGGTAATTGTTAATTGTGAGGAAATCATATTAGGTAAATCAATGTCAATGCCAATAGTTTCATATTCATCATTAACATCATCAATATCATCAAGAGTATCTTCTTCATTTAGATTAATCAAAATAAGATCTAATATACGATTAGAATCATTAAAATCATGCATCTTAACATCATTATTAGCAACAACTTCTTCTAACACATCATGCATAGTTGCATCCAAAGAAGGGAAATTTTTTTGAAGAACAAAATTATGAGCTTTAGCTTGAGCATGATACTTCCTATGATGTTCATTAGCAGATCAATTACATTTTTGTCTTGCTTGAAATGTGTTGAGAACTAGAAGGAGCAATTACTTGGTCCTTCACAAGTTCTATAAAAGGATTAATAGGATTATCAGTAGACTGACAAGCAATAGGAGGAGCTTGATTAAGAGATGTAGAAGCCATAAATAAACAAGGTATGAAAAGTGTAGGCAAAATACCATGATTAAGATCCATAGGATGTAAACTTAACTTGAGAATCTTATGATTCTTGTAAGCTTGATATGAGCGAAAAAGATGATCAAGTCAAGAAGGACATGAATTAGATAATGAAGGCCAAAAAAAGTCATGTGTAGCACAATCCATGGGGCTAGAAGTGTGATATAAACTATGATTAATTGTCTTCACTTCTTCCTCATGAGTACATTTACGACATTTATGAATAGGTGAAGCAACAACATGCATGGTATTTAACCACGACAAACCAAACTCAACCTGAAACTGATTACAAGTAGGAACAACAACAAAGGTAGTATTCACAATTTTTCCACAAAGTTCAGCTACTAAATTAATAGAACTAAATGATGGGTAAAGAATACCATTACAAGTTTGAATCCACACATCATATGTATCATAAAAATCACGTTGCAATCTTTTCATAAAAATATTTTATTCATTAATAACATTGACTAAGGGTGTAGGATCAACAAGAAAATCACAAGTAGGTATCCATGAAATTATAGCATAAATATAAAGGGGACCATCAAGAGCTTTAATAGTCTCATAATCATCAAAGGTAATCAAAAGTTCCCGCGGTCCTTTATTCTTAGGTTGTTGTCAAGGTTTAGGTTGAGGCTTCAATTTAGGCTTAGGTTTCAATTGAGATTGAGATGAAGCTTGAGATTGAAGCTGAGGTTGAGGTGGAGATACAAATTGAACAACATACTCCACTTGATTAACAATGTGATTTAGGTCATCCATCTTCAAACCATACACAATATCCATAGAAGATGATTTAATAATGGTATTAGTATCATGTGTAGGTAAAGGATTCATATATATTTGCAGATTTTGATTAGGAGGAGAAATAAACTTATTCCAACTACCATCAAAATTATCAACAGATAAGGCATTAGAATCAATTAAATCCTAAACCTTATGTTTTAAAGAATAACATTTCTTAGTACCATGACCATTCTAATGATGATATTGAAAAAAAAATTTAGGATCAAAAGATTGAGATGCAATCATAGCAGGTAAAAGAGGTCGAATAGGAGGTAAAGTAATCATATTAGCAATTAACAACCTATTCATAATAGAATGTAAAGATTCAAAAAGAGGAGTAAACATATGATTTAATCAAAAAGCAGTGGATACATAAGTGGCATTACGAGATGCAACATCAACTTGATCAACAACTACATTTTCTTGTTTGTTTATCTTGACATAGTTGTTGTATTTTTTTTTTTTTTTTTGGGTTAGGAGCAGCATCACTTTTATCAATAGGAATAAGATCCATTGGAGTGTTGCTCTGAAATTGACTCACTTGTAAGTGATAATGATGAAGTGCTGCACAAAGTTGTTGAAAAGAGGTAAATTTAGTAAGCAAAATCTTATCTCTAATATCATTTTGTAAATTTGAAATAAACATACTGTTGAAAAGAGGTAAATTTAGTAAGCAAAATCTTATCTCTAATATCATTTTGTAAATTTGAAATAAACATACTTTGAATATCAATATCAAGAATAGGATAGGAAATCTGAGCATGTAAATGCTAAATCTACCAATAAATTCAGTCAAATTTTCCTTAGAACTTTGTTTGCAATGCATCAAATCAGTCAAAGACACTTGCGAGCCAATTTTGTTTTGAAATTGTTGAATAAAAGCATTGACAAGTTGTGGAAATGAATCAATAAAATAAGGAGGCAAGGAACAAAACCATTATAAGCCCTTATCATGAAAATTTCTTGCAAACAACTTGGCTAAAATCCTATGGTCATGAGCATAATCACTACAAAGGATTTGAAATGTTTTAACATGATGAATAGGATCTCCCTTACCATTGTAATTCTCAAGATGAGGCATATTGGCTTGCTGAGGAATGGGAGTACGAATAATATCTCAGGACAAAGGACTTCCCATACTAAACTTGTTTCGAGTCAAGGATGCAAGTTGTTGTTGTAAGGATGACACAGTTTGAGCCAAACTAATAAATGTTGAATAATTAGAGGAAATAGAAGGAATAGCAACATTAGAAACACTAGGTAAAGTGTATGAAGCTACAAGAATGAAAGACACAAGCGGAGAAACACTTGGAACCATAGTTGCTAGAGGATTATAATAAGTAAAAGGAACATTATGATAAGAAGGTTGGAATGTAGGAAGGGACATAGGAGGAACACTCATAGGAATAGAGGGAACCATTACAGTCACCAAAGAAGGAGTATAGGTAGGAATACTAGGTAAAGGAACAAAAGAAGGTCCTACACTAGTGACAAGAGGAATCAACCCTAAATCTTGAGCTTCTCGAGCTAAAGGTTTAATATTTGAATGCACAAGGTTACTAATATCATGTAAGAGGTTAACACCTTGATCACTATCATGAAGAACTTTCTTAAGAGCCTCTATATCCTGAATAGAATCTTGATTATGATTTTCTTAAATAAGCCAATTACCCATTTTATCAAGTTCAATTGAATGTTTTTAGACTTGTTCAGGAGGAACTCTTAAAGCATCATCCTTATCATGAGATGAGTGAGAAGAGTTTTTCTCCATAATAGGATTGGAATCAGGAAGAAGCAAATTCTCATCTGGGATCCTAAGGAAAGGAGAAGAAGATTCAAGATCAAAGGTACCCATATGTCTACAACTTGATTTAACAAGAAGATTAGAAGTAGGACTATAAGTAATAAAGCTCATAAACCAATACAATGGAAATGAACTAAACTAAGAAAACATGAAGCATGAAATTTTTTGTATTTTGAAAGAAACTTTACAATTTTTTTTTTGTATTTTTGAAATAAGAAATCTAATTAGCATGCAATATTTAACATAAAAGACAAATCTAACACTCGCAAGATAAGATAAAAAGGAAATCTAACACCACAAAACATAATAGGGCATCTAGTTCCACAAAAGAAAAAGAGGGCAAGCGTGTCAGGTTCACCAAAATGAATATGAAGGTGAACACACAAAATAATATGAAGGGAAATCTAACACCAAAAACACAATAGGACATCTAATTCCACAAAAGAGAGGGGGTAAGCATGTTGGGTTCACCAAAATGATTAGAGGTAAAAATGTGTATGGAAAGAAAATATGTATGTGTGTATATAGTGGGAAATATGATATGAGGGGGAATATAGGATCTATCCTCAACCCAAATTCCAAAAAGGAATGCTCCAAATTGATTAACCACAAGGAAGTGATCAATGCACAAATAAATCAAACAATAGAAAATATGAAGAAAGGAGGAAATCCTGTAATCTAATATAGAAAGTAACTACTTGAAAACCTTGAATGAATAGAATAAAAATACTAACCTCAAAAGTAGATTAAATCTAGAAAATGTTGATTTCTAATGTTTGTGTATAGTTTCAGGGAATTTTGCAACCTGTTCCAAACTGGAAATGTCGAAATGAAGAAAACCCAGAAAACTTTTGTCCTTTTAAGGGTAGGTCAACCTTGACCCAAATAGCAAGGCACAATCTTACCCCGAGGCACAATTGTACCCCAAAAAGTTGATCTTGACCTACACAGCTCTGACAAAAATTTTGTTTGCAGATCCTGTAAGTTTGACAAAAAGGTTATCCAAATCTACACTTTAATTTGTTGTCCTATACTCATACCTACAAGAAAAAATGTTTTTTTTTTTTGGATGGGGGGTTTTCCTTGGTCAAACCCTAGTTTGGAATCAACCTTGAAATATAATTGAAATTGCAATATGCATAAACAAAGTAAATGGAACTATTCACCTTGCTTATATTGAAATCCTTGTGGAGGATTCAAATCCTTGAATCCACAAGTACAAATGCTCCAAATGAATGTAGGATGTCTCAAATAAATGGCATTAGATCTTCAACACCAATCTTGAATGGATATTTGTATAGAAAAATGCTTGGATGAATATGAATGTGGATGGAGAAATCTTCAACAAGAGGGCTCCATAGAGATTGAATCCTTCAATAGCTAACAATGGATTTCCTTGATGAGTTGAATGCTTGAACACTTGATGGATAGTAGATCTTTACTTCATAGAAAAACCATTTGTTCGGTATCTCTTATGGGTCTCCAAAATGAGAGAGGAAGGCTTCCTTATATAGAGATCTAGGGCACAAACTTTTAGAGAAGGTCGATATTGGAGAATTAAATCCCAATTAACTTTAACCCTTAGAAATGGACCTACATTAAATGCAATTTAAGATTCTACCATTTCAAAACTTGAAATAGCCAACTTGGAAGTGGGAAAAGGAAACTTCCAAAGCCCAATATCCCAAAACCTCTAGAAAATGAAAATTAGACCTGGGGTCAGGGATGAGGTCGACCCCACCCTAGGTCAGGGTCAAGGTTGTCCTTGACTTAAGTCAGGGTCAAGGTCAACCTTGACCTAGAAAGTCAAAGTCTTCAATTTCACAGAGAAAGTTGTTAGCAAGGGGCTAGAAATAGGGAGAGAGAAGAAAAACAAGGGGGAAACATCAAGATCCATGCAAGGACCTATTTAAGGTACTTGACATGGCCCTAGACCGCTTACTTAAAGGGCTAAATGATCTTAACATGGAAGTGCTTCCATTTTAAGACAATACACCCATATAGCTTCAACTATAAACCTTAATTGGGATACTCTACCATCCTTTTCAAAAGCGCCATATCCTCCCCAAGATTCTTTCTAGAAGAGAGCTTCTTCCCAAATCCACAGGTTCCATGTTATTCTATCCTAGATGGAGGATCTACAGTCCATCATGAAGTTCCAAATTCTCGATTGTCTTGGTGATGATTTCTTCTTGAAAATGCTCATCAAACCTGTATTGCTTAGGTGTTTCTTTATTAGGATCTTTTCCCACTTGAGGTGTGTATTCCTATACATTATCCATACTAGTTTAGTACCTAAAGCTTTACCTTGGATTTTTATGTCTCTGATCCCTACACCTCCCTCATCTTTTGGTCTGCACACCTTGTCCCAAGCTAACAAGGATTTTTCTTTTCTTTTCTCCTATTCACTACCAAAAGAAAATCCTAAGGAGTCTATTATTTAATCCCTATTTTTTTGAGGAGATTAATAAAAGATAATTGATAAAAATGTTGTGTTGAAAGGATAGATTGTATCATAGTTTTTGTACCGACAAAAGAGAGTCATTTTCCTTTTGATATTTATTATTATTTGATCGCATGATTTTTTCGAATGAGTTCCTTTGTCTAAAGGGAGACCCAAGTATTTACAAGGAAAACTTCCTCTTTTGAAATCCAAAATTTGACAAATAGATTACTCCATATTAGGATGGGTATTGAAGATTTATATTTCTAACTTATCAGGGTTAATCTCATGACTTGATGGATTGGTGTATTGGCTTAATATTGTTTTATATTATTTTACCTCCTTTATGGTAATTTTCCCATAAAGCATAGTATCATTAACAAACTATTGGTGGGTTGTTGGATCTAGGTCATTATTGGAAATCTAATGGGAAATTAAGATATTGAGAGGGGGCAGAGGGGGGTGAATATGGATCTATTAAAACTTTAACACTTCAAAAATTAACCATATATGATAACTTCACCATTAAAGCTTATCTCAACATGACCATAAACTAAATCAAACATTCACTGCAATATAATATTAGATCTACTATCTATTTGAATGAATAACACTCACAACACATGACACAAAGATTTGGTTATGCAAAAACCCTCCAAGGTGAAGGTAAAAGTGTGGTGGAGATGACACCCACAAAGTCTTCACTACTACAATAATAAAATTCACTTGTTAGGGCTATAATTTTGATCACTTTGATGATCCACCCTATGAGGGATTTTCCTTTTTAAAAGCTTACAATACTTATTTAGGTTACCTTGATTAAAGGATTTTACTTTACAACTAAGTGATTACTCTGTTAAGAGATTTACAAAGGTCTATTAAAAGTGTTATGTTAAGAGATTTATATCCTGAAACACTTGCTAGAATGTATCAATACATGATCCTTCAGCTTGTACTATAATGTTGATAACATATCTCCTCTGTATAATCAATGATCACTTATTTGACATGATTTACCTCTAACCCTACACTTCACTGCTTCTCTACAATGCTCAGTCACTCTTCCTAATTCACCTTCATAATTCACATACAACTATACACTTGATCACTTATGCTCCACACACACGAACTAGGTCATAAACCCTTCTTAAATAGCCATTAGATGAAGCTTCTAGATCATGATCAATGATCTAGATTCATCCCTATGCTTGGTCCTTGCAATTTTGTGATTGGCTAATAATATTTCATAGGAATTGACAATTCTTACTAGAATGTGTAATCACCTCCATAATTAACTCCTTGATTATATAAAAACCTCTCCAACATGGAAAAAATGATTTACCTCAATGTTTGTACCATTACAAACAATCATGTCAAAATGGGCTTTCTTGGGACTTGAACTTGTTGATGCTCAACCATGTCTAATTTGAATTTTGTGACTCAACTTCAACTCTTTCCAACTCTGTTTGTGTTACTTAGTCTATACTATGCTTGATATACTATTTTTTACTCAGTCTCTATCAAACTTGGCATAAGAGTGAACTTGGCTTATATACTGCTCTTTTACAACTTGACTAATACTAGAGTACTCTTCGACCATAGACTTTCTCGATAATAACTACTACCTTGACATAAAATGAAATATATAGAAGTTCTCCATTATATCTCTCAACCTTTATAGGATTACTCGATCGCAGTGATGATTGACCAACCTTGCCTAATGAATTACTAAATGTTTTGCACTAATTGACAATACCATGACTTCGTTGAGGATCAACAATCTCCTACTTTGACATTAGTAGCAAAAACACTTTTCCATGATCAAAATTTATATATTAAAACAAAAATATAAGCACTCCCCCGTAGGATATTCTCCATAAAGATAACTTGGTCGATACATGGACTTTTGTACTTATAATTTTCAATTTATTTTTTTTAAACCTTTTAGTATACACACTTCTAAGAATTGGCCAACTCCTTATGATTCTATAACTAGTATACACAATAAAATTATAAAATTTTCATACTATTATGTTTGGTAATAACTTTGATCATACCTTATTCATTTATCCCCCCTTATTTTTGGCATAGTTGTCCTTGTTTACAACTAGGGACCATGAAGTATACCATACTTCTTCAAAAATAGTTTGTGGGACCTTAAAATCATTTTCATAGTGTTGTCCCAATTTGTCTTTGAATATCTAATGTAGCTGCTAGATGTATCATATTCTCAGCTATGGACAATTTTTATTACTTTGAATCATATCTTTAGCAATCTTGAAATGTTTTTGCATGACTACAAAATGTGAAGTCAAAAAATCCTGAATAGTTAGCAACTCGACTCTTATTTCTCTCTCTTCTTGCACAAGTTTAAATTGCTTCCCCTATAAAATCATAACCTTAAAAAATGAATTGAACTTGAACTAGCATCAAAGGTAAATGTACTTGCACTCCTTTGTAGATCAACATCAATTTTATCCATTTGATCTATTATCTCCTTGGTAAATTTTGGAACATAATATAGCTTCCCTAATAATTAGTTAATATCATAAATAAAATTTTGAACATCATTAGCTTGCTTAGAAAGTTTAAACATTTTTATGGCTATCTCCACCAACACTTTCTCCATGAACTTATTGCCATGTTTTCTTTCATCTCTTTCCATTAGCTTCTGCTAAATATCAATGTCAGGCCCATTGATCTTATCAACAATTTTCACCTATTGTTCAAGAATGGGGGCTTTCTCATGTAAATCATTAAGAATTATAGTGTCAAGGAAAATATCCTTCATATCATACAAAACTTGGTTTTGTTGTTTCTCTCTCCTTAGCTTGGCTTGCTTATCCTTTCTAGCAAATAACCCACTCAAAATTCTAATTTTTTCTTCATTAAAATTATATTTATCCAAGTCATGTATGAAAATATCCTCATCTAATGTAATTAGCTTACCTATCATGACCTAGGGTGACATAGTGCAAGGCAGGAGAATCCCCAAAGGAGATGTCCAAACCCCTAGTAAATAACCACACAACAAAAACAAAACAACAAGTAACAATAATGCAAGATTTGATACCAAATCATAACTCTTTATTCATAAAATAACTGACTACATGTAATATGCCTAGTTGTAAGGCCTTTCATGTTAGGGCCAAATACAAACAACAATTGCAATATCAGATCTACAAGATCCAACAAGATCCAACTTACAATCTCAATCTCAACTAGTCCAAATCCACAACTAGATAAGAATAGCAAGAACCACACTTGTACCCTCAGGTCCACCAAGAAAATCCTTTGGTTCTCAAGCTGTAGCTACTAGCTCTTCAAATTTCACATCCTCTTCTCCAAGATGGATCACCATAATAATGCTTAAAGACTCCACAAGACTACCTACTTATGCCCAACTAAGTCACAAGTCATCCCAATTGATTACAAATTAAATTAAATCCCTTACATTAAATATATGTTGAACCACGATTTGAATACAACACAAATTAAATACCATACATAAATTAAATGCCAAAAGTTAGCTCACAGACAATCGATACCAATAGGAACCAAGACCAAGCCGAGTGTTAGAGAAAACAAAGTCGAGCATCAACCAAACCATAAGCAATGTTGAGCTCCTAGAGCATGTTGAGATCCTAGTGTATGCCGAGCTCCAAAGAGTATGCCAAGCTCCATAGAGCATGTCGAGCTACTAGGCCAAAAGTATGCCCAATCACAATCAAGCATCACTCCTTTGGTGACTGATTCCACATCTTCAAGCCAAAATCCCTCCAACATGCAATATTACAAGCCAACCAGGGATGCTCCTACATCATGGGGTGAGTTTCTATGCTTCTTTTTCAACTTCTTCCCCTTAGAATCTAGTGTGCTTGAGCTTGATACATTCAGTTGCAAACCCTGGGTTTAAACTGCCATATTCAGCTTGTGTAACTTTTGGGTCATATAACCTTGCTTTTCTTCTTCTCTTATGATCTTCTCCCTTATTTTTATTTCTTGACTTGATTATGGTGTTGATACACCTAATTGATCTTTCATTGTAGTTTGAAGTTCTCTTGTTGAACTCTATTTTCTACCCCTTTTTCTCCCTCTTGATGAGGCCTTAAGGCAATTGTTTAACCGATTGTAGTAGAATGATCTAATTGATCTTTAGATCTCTTCTCTTCTTTTTAATCTTTTGCCTCAGTACCCTTTGAGGCATGATCTTTCTTTTCTTGCTCAAGTGGTTCATTATCTGTTGTACTAGATGACTTACCCTATTGCTGAACACCTTTACCTTGTACATCACCTTGACTAACCTTCTGTTGAACTATAAATCTAGGAACGGTAGAGGTATTTGGTGTTGTGTCTATAGTTTGTGTACATACTTGTGTGTCTACCTTTGGATACTCTTTTATTTTGATTAACACAAGATTTGTATTGAGCAATACCTCTGTAGTAGGCATTTGAACAGGGGCCTCACCCTTCAGTTCTCCCTGAGCCAATGCATCCCCATTCTTTGGATTTTTTATAGGTTCATCTTAAATGGTGATATTTCTTATTGTTCACTTTCTTAAACCTTTCTACGTATGACCTCCTCCAGATCCCCAGTCTCATCATTGTAATCCTCTTCATTATCTAACTCAACTTGTTTAGGTTCATTTTCCTTAGCTCCATGTTTCTTGACCTCTTCAGGTATCAATCCAAAGATCATCTTCCATATCAACTTACTTTGTTGCATAATGTCTTCAATTTTAATCTTAAAAATAAATAATGCCCTTGATTTTGGTATAAATGTATTTCTATACTTATCCATAAATTGTGTAATTTTCTTCTTTGTTAATTCATGCATGATTTGATCGAATGTAGCTTCCCTAATTTTTCTCTTTGTCATTATAGCATATTGCCAATTTGCATCAATCTTTTTATACAATTCATTAGGGACATTATTCCCGATGTCCAATGGTTTTTTCTTGAAGTTTTCGATCATATCAATTAGGACTTCTTCTATCTTGGCTTTATCAATTTTATCTAACTTCTCATACTTAATAAATTGAAAACCTAATAATCAAACACTATTTCTTATATTGTCACATACCTCATCAATGCTTTTGGGAGGCTTATGTATGATAACCTTGTAATGGATAACATCATCAAACTTAGTCTTGTCATCATCTTATTCTTCATTTTCAACAATGAGCCTTCTTCTTGATTTCATTATAATAAGATTTCTCTTTATTGCACTAGAACCTTCACCCAGTTTAACAATCTTTATCACACCATTCTTTTGTGGTTTGGCTTTTGTTGCAATAGTGACTTCCCTTGTTCTTGGTCTTGGCTAAATTAGAGGAGTAGGGGTAGATTTAGTCACTTGTTTGTTCAAGCTCTTCTCGACCTTGGGCTCAACAATTATTATCTATTTTCCTTTCTCAGCCTTTGACTTGGCCACTACTATCTCTTTACCCTCCCTTTCTTCACTTTCATCCTCCCCATCGTTACTTCCTTCATCATTATCATCCTCATGACTAGACCTATCTTCTCCTTCGCCTTGTGTGATATGTAAAGGCATTTCTTGTTCGACTCCTTCACCTAGTGTCTTTTCTAATTTCTTAATCATCTTCTTTCTATTCTTATTCATAGTGGAAATTTTCAATTCAATTATAATTTTGATCTTAGCAACCTCATATTTTCCAAAAGGTTCAGCATCCTTATCAACCTTCTTTGCCAGTAGTGCATTAATTGTTGCAAACACTATTATTTTGACTTCATAGGGTAAGGGTCTTAACCATGTTACACTAGGAATCACAGTATGAATGTATTTAATGAGTGGCTACTAGAAAAAAAATATCATCATAATACTTATCAACCAATGACTTGGGAATTTTGGTCCTTTTCTTCATCTTTTGTTTAAATTCTTCAAAGTATCCATCCATCACATTATCAAAGTTTTCTCCTAAGTGATGAATGAAATTATTTATTTATTATGTAATAGGTCTTTCTTGTTTCAAAACAACAGTCAAATTGTAGGAAAAGAATTATGAATATAGAAATATATACAAACAATCAATGATTCAAACTTACACATTATGTTTTTAGCCTTCCTTATGGTTCAAAAATTATCAACTAATTGGGCCCATTAAAGCTCGACAAGATCATAGGTATGATCTTTCTTCACAACATTTCATGCTGATCAATTGCAACACGTGGGACACTATCAGGTTTGCTTGATTGATAAAATTTGTGTGCAATGACTCTTACTCCAAACTCAATTTTTGGATCAGTAATTGTGGAAATTGTCAATCTGCTCTTGTTCCATGATGTATGAGCATCCTGGGTTGCATTGCTATCCTGCATGTTTTTAGTTTTCCTAGTTTTGCCAAGTTGCAATGTCTTGCATTGTCGAATTCTCAATGGGTGCTGAGTGTTAGAGGATGTTGAGCTTTCAAGTTGATGCCAAGTTCATAGTTGTTGCCAAGTGATCTTTGGTTGTTGAGTCATCCTTTAGTTGTTGAGTTTGTGTGGTTGTCGAGTGATCTTGGTTGCCGAGTTCATGTTGTTGCTGAGTGATCTTTGTTTGTTGAGTTTGTGTGGTTGTTGAGTTCATTTGGAGGCCGAGTGCCAATATTTTTTAGATCCTTCATTTGCCGAGTTGTCTATGTGCAATTTCTTATTGGGGCCAACCTTTGCATTTAATTTAGTGTTTGCTATCTGTTGCAAGCTAACTTGTGGCTTAGCCTTGCATTTAATATAAAAGTTTATTTAGTTGTATTTCCAATAGGATGACTTGTGGCTGTACATGTATTTAAGAGATCTTGGTTAGAGTCTTTAAATAAATAACTTAGAGTGAGTAAGAAGCAGAATGTAAAGTTGGACAATTGAAGATTGTAATTAAATTATATCTGGTCGTAATCCATGAGGCCTTTTAGTTGGGCATGTAATAGATCTTTGAATGCATATATGAATGAAAGCTTTTACTTCCTCTATCTCCCGAGTTGTTTGTTTTGTTGTTATTTTTGTTGTGTTGACTCTGTATAGGTGGTAGGATAGTTGGGTGTGCCTTTGACCCTATTTATTCCATCCCTCCTTATGTCAGGTGGTATTAGAGACATGTTCATCCTTGTGGAGATTGGATTGTGTAGAACCCTAAGTGAATTTGATCGTGGGGTAGCAGATCTGAGGATTTGACCTTGAACTTGTAGAGAGTTACAATCTTGCAGGAACCTAATTTTTAAAGATGGATTGAGGTAGAGGAAATGCTAATAATGTAATATCAGATACATTATAACAAATTGCAGCTAGATTAGATGATGTGGAGACAACCTTGAGGAGAGGAGCACATCTTGATGATGTAAGTGATGACAAAGAAGTAGCACCAAACCCTAATCTAGAACCTGAAGAAGACCAAGATGAAGCAAGGTTGTTGAGAGTGTTTTCTTGGGAAAATTCAAAGCCTACTATAGAAGTTGTTCCTTATGATGGAAAATTGGATACCAATGTTGTGTTAGATTGGATCTTCAAAATGGAAAAGTTCTTTGAGTATGAAAGCACTCCTAATAATAGGATGGTGAAGATTGTAGTTACAAGATTGAAAGGACATGCCTTATTGTGGTGGGAGCATTTGCAAACTGATAAACAAAGAAGAGGAAAGGAAAATATCAGAACTTGGGTGAAAATGGTGAACAAGGTAAAGTACAAATTCCTTCCTATTGATTACCAATAGCTTGTTGAGAAAGATGCAAAATTTGAGACAAAGAGACATGACTATGAAGGAGTATACCAAGGAACTCTATAGCTTGGACATTAGATCTAGACATGTAGATGATGATGTTGAGAAAATTGCAAGGTATATAAATGGATTGAAATTTGGAATTCAAGATGAAATAAGTTTTGTGAAATTGGAAAATGTAGAAGAAGCATACCAATATGCCTTGAAAACCAAGGAGATCTTGACAAAAAAGCATGAATAAAGACAAATAGGCAGAGGTGGTAGAATCTAGAGAGGCATAAGTAGATCTTATGAAGAAGGTGGTAGATTTGACAATTATGTGCAAGATAAGGGAAAATCTAAGTGGAAGAATGATGACAAAGGAAAGACCAAGTGGAAAGGTGGTGATTCTTATCGAGGAGGTATAAGTTCTAACTGAGGAAGAGGTAATTCTTATTCTAGAGGTGGATTTCATGGTAATTGTTTTAGATGTGATAGAGAAGGGCATTGATCCTTTGAATGTAGATCTTCTGAAAGTGGGCAAGGTAGCAAAAATGTTGTGATTCAAGGAGACACTGAGGGTTTATCAAGTGGACCTAAGGCTGGAGAAAACCTGATAGTGAGAAGAACCTTATCTAATAAAAGAAGCGATGAGGAACCTGTCCTAAGGAGAAGTCTTTTCAAAACTAGATGTAAGATGGCTTGAAAATGTTGCAAGGTAATCATTGGCAGTGGAAGTTCTACAAATTTGGCATTAGAAGAGCTGGTTACAAAGTTGCAGTTCCAGAGGTTGAAGCATCCTAAACCCTACCATGTTTCATGGATCAAAGATGAGCATAAGATATTGGTAAGTGAACAATGTATTGTGAAAGTTCAAGATTGGACATTACTTTGATGAAGTTCTATGTGATATTATGCCTATGGATTGTTGTCATATTTTATTGGGTAGACCTTGGCAATATGATAGATATGCTATACATGATGGAAGATTGAATCAATATACTTTTTGGATGAGTGGGAAAAAGAAAATATTGTTGCCTTTGATTGAAAGTCTAGATGAGGTTAATTGTACTACTATGAAAATTGGCATGGTCAATGGGAAACAATTCAAAAAATAAATGAAAAGGAACAAAGTTTGTTTTGCTATACTTCCTAGAGGACCAAAACTACCAAGTTTTGGTAGTAATGACTGAGTGACAGTAGAAGCTGGGAATGGCCAAGTGACAATAGAAGGTGGTAGAAGCTAAGTACCAACAAAAAATCAAAATTTGCTAAATGAATACATGGATATTGTTGTGGAAGATATTCCTCATGGTTTACCAATAGTAAAGAGTATAAGTCATTGTATGGATCTGATTCCTGGAGCTAGTTTTTTGAATAAAGCACCATATAGATTGACACCTATAGAGAATGAAGAATTTAACAGACAAGTACATGAGTTATTGCAGAAAGGTTTGATCAGAGAAAGTTTGAGTCCATGTATTGTACCTACTATATTGGCACCTAACAAGAATGTATAATGGAGAGTGTGTACTGATTCCAGAGCTATTAACAAGATCATAGTGAAATATAGGTTTCCTATGCCAAGGATGGATGCCATAATGGATTGTTTGAGTGGAGCAAAGTATTTTACAAAGATTGATTTGAAGAGTGGTTATCATCAGATCAAAATTAGAGAAGGTGATAAATGGAAGATTGCTTTCAAGACAAAAGATGGTTTGTATGAATGGTTGGTTATGCCTTTTGGTTTGACTAATACACCTAGTACTTTCATGAGGCTAATGAATGAAGTTCTGAAAAGATTCTTGGGTAAGTTCATGATTGTTTATTTGGATGACATTCTAATATGTAGTAAGACTAAGGAAGAACATATTGAGCATGTTAGACAAGTATTCCAGAGATTGAAAGAGGAGAAGTTGATGATTAATTTGAAGAAGTGTTCTTTTATGCAAGAGAAGATTGTGTATTTGGGATTTCTGATTTTAGCTGATGGTTTGAAGATGGATCCTAAGAAGGTTAAAGCATTTTGGAGTGGCGTACACATAAGAATGTGGGTGAGATAAGATCATTTGATGGTTTGGCTAGTTTTTACTGGAAGTTTATAAGAAATCAGTGTTGTTTGTATTGCTATGACCAAGACAATGAGAGGATATAAAAAGGAATTCAAGTAGACACATGGAGCTAATAATAGTTTTGAGACTTTGAAACAAAAGTTTGTTGAGTTACTTGTATTAGCTTTACCTGATTTCAATGAGGTATTTCAAGTTGAATGTTATGCTAGTGGTAGTGCAATAGGAGCTATATTGAGTCAAGAAAGTAAACCCGTTGCTTTCTTTAGTGAGAAGTTGAATGATGCTAAAAGGAAGTATTCTATGTATAATCAAGAGTTTTATGCTATTGTTCAAGCCTTGAAGAAGTGGAGACATTATTTGATTCCTAAGGAGTTTGTGTTGTATACTGATCATAAAGTTTTACAGTACTTAGGAAGTCAACATAAATTGAATCAAAGACATATGAAGTAGGGTGAGTACTTGTAGAGTTTCACATTTGTTATCAAGCATAAGAGTGGAGTTACTGATAGAGTTGCTGATGCATTGAGTAGAAGACGTCATTTTTTGGTTGAAATGAAGGTTGAAGTTCTTGGTTTTGATGACATGAAAGAGTTGTATGATATTGACCCCAAATTTTTTTGAGGTGTGGAGAGAGTGTAGAGCACCAAATCTAATAGAGCACAAAAGTAAGTATGGTAAATATTTCATTTAAGAAGGTATGTTGTTGAAAGGAATTTAGTTTTGTATCCCTATATGTCCCATGAGAATTAATTTGATTAAGGAAAAGCATAGTGGAGGATTCACTGGACATTTTGGAATTGATAAGACACTGAGTTTGTTGAAGGATAAGTATTACTGGCCACAAATGTATAAGGATGTTCAAAAATTTGTGAAGAGCTGTGGAGTTTATCAAGTTGCAAAAGGTGTAAGTCAAAATACTAGTTTGTATACACCTATTACTATTCCAAAGAAACCTTGGAGTGACATTAGCATGGATTTTGTTCTGGGATTGCCTAAGACAATGAAGGGGTATGATTGCATATTTATTGTCGTGGATAGATTTTCTAAGATGGCTCATTTCATACCATGCAAGAAGACATCAGATGTTGAGCATGTTGCTAAAATTTTCTTTAAAGAGATTGTGAGATTGCATGGATTACCAAGAAGTATTATTTTAGACAAAGATAGTAAGTTTGTTGGTTATTTTTGGAAGACTTTGTGGAAGAAGATGGGTATTGAGTTAAAGTTTAGTTCTACATTCCATCCATAGACAGATGGATAGATAGAGGTTGCGAATAGAAGCTTGGGTAATTTGCTGAGATGTTTAGTGGGAGATAAGCCAAGTAATTGGGAAATAGTGTTAGCACAAGCTGAGTTTACATATAATAATTCTATGAATAGGAGTACAGGGAAAAAAATCTTTTGAGATTTTTACTAGAATGTAGCCTAGAGGTATATCAAATTTGAGAGACATTGCTAGTGAAGAGAAGAGAAGTGCTGTAGGGGAAGAATTTGCTGATTTTATGGAGTCTTTGCATAAGGAAGTGAAGTTGAGGTTGGAACAAAGTAATCAAAACTATAAGGAGAATGCTGATAAGTCTAGAAGACATCATGATTTTGAAGTTGGTGATGAGGTGATGTTTCATCTAAAAAAAGGAAGATTTCTTATTAGAACATATAGTAAGTTGAAGATGACGAAGTTTGGACCTTGCAAGATCTTATAGAAGTTTGAGAGTGGTAATGTTTATGAAGTTGAGTTACCTGCATATCTTCTATATTCAATGTTGTTGATTTATACAAATATCACGAGTCAAAAGATGAAGTGGAGGTGTCAGATGATTATCCCAAGAAGAAGATTGAAGAAGTTGAACAAATATTAGAGTAGAGAGTTGGTAAGAGCATGAGTGGAAAGGACTACTATGAGTATTTGGTGAAATGGAAAAACATACGTAGTGAAGATGCTACATGGATTTCTCAGTCTGAGTTAGATTCAGCTTAGGTTGTGACACTTGCATGATTTAGAAGAATCATTTCTTTCTACCCTAGTTGTCTAACCTAGGAGCATCCTAGGTTGCACTGCTATCCTACATGTTTTTAGTTTTCCTAGTTTTGTTGAGTTGCAATGTCTTGTATTGCCGAGTTCTTAATGGGCACCGAGTGTTAGAGGATGTCAAGATTTTTGGTTGATGCCAAGTTCATAGTTGTTGCCGAGTGATATTTGGTTGCCGAGTCATCCTTTGGTTGCTAAGTTTGTGTGGTTGCTGAGTGATCTTTGGTTGCCAAGTCATCCTTTGGTTGTTGAGTGATCTTTGGTTGTCAAGTTCATTTGGAGGCCAAGTGCTAGTATTTCATGGAGCCTTCATTTTCCAAGTTGTTTGTGTGCAATTTCCTATTGGGGCCGACCTTTGCATTTAATTTAGTGTTTGATATCTATTGAAAGTCAACTTGTGTCTTAGCCTTGCATTTAATATAAGAGTTTATTTAGTTGTATTCGCAATAGGCCGACTTGTGGCTGTGCATGTATTTAGGAGATCTTGGTTAAAGTCTTTAAAGAAATAACTTAGAGTGAGTAAGAAGTAGAAATACAAAGTTGGATCATCAAAGATTGTAATTAAATTATATCTAGCAATAACCTAGAAGACCTTACATCTAGGCATGTAATAGATCTTTGAATGCATATATGAATGAAAGCTTTTACTTCGTCTATCACCCGAGTTGTTTGTTTTGTTGTTATTTCCACTATGTTGACTCTATGTAGGTGGTAGGATAGCTAGGTGTGCCTTTGGCCCTAGTTATTCCATCCCCCCCTGTGTCATTCTAGATTGCCATAGTATTTATTTCAATCACATCTTAGCCCTGTCATTGCATCATCTTCTTCCTATCAATCATAGGGTAACTAGTCACATTATAAATGATCTCCTCAGTGATCTTCACTGGTCCATTTTCTAGCCACAACTACATGTCATGAATCCTACTTAGTACCATTTTAATCTTTTCTAGCTTGAAATTCCTAGGAAAATTTAAGGCATGAGTCAACCCTTTCCTGGTGATATACTTATGATAATCCTTCAACACCCCTTCTTCACACAACTTCTCATACCCCAATCTTACCTTATAATCTCCCACCTCTCCAACCTTACACATATAGCATGACCTTACATCGTGAATCATAATCACTCTTGGTGGAATTGATGATAGGGCACTCGAGGAATCACCCTTCATCACAATTTCAGGAACTACCTTATACTTAGGTGTGGGACATGCATCATTTTAAACTAAATGAGGATTACTAATATATAATCCTTGCTTCTTTACACTCACTAACAAAATAATTTCCATTCTTTCAAATTAGGGTTTTGATCATGAACTTATGTGCAACTTAGCAACTACAACTTCTCCATAATTCACAATGACTACCAACGACATACTTTTAATCTCCTTGCAATCTTTGCTAAATGTTCTCCAAATGCTCAAATTCACTCTACTCTCTAAAAAATTGAATGTTTTGTGCTCGAAATGACTCCAAAAATATGTTATATGCCTCAAAATTCTAATTTTAGGGCCTCATTAATATTTTTTACTCGTAGTGAGTGACATACAAGTGTCTCTATCAATACATGATAACTCAGCTATCACACTTTCACATTCCATCAATTTTTCCAAAACCTTATCTCAGTCATAACTACCATTCCAACATGGCTTCTTAATGCTAACATAACTTGTAGTATTGTAGTATTGACACTCTGTCAATACTAACAGTTCAACTCAGTATCAACATACATAACTTTGTTAAAACATCAAATTTTTCCTTGTGCATCCTTTAACATGTTGATATGGACTTCAGTACATTCAAAACTTAGGAACTAATGTAAGATTTTACAAGTTTAAACACAATTCCATACTTACCTCTTTACTTAGTTTGTAGGAGGGGGATCAACTAAAACATTAGATTGGGCAATCTCAAGATTATTTGTATTGCTCATTTCTTCTTGCTTCTTTCTTCAGGTTTGATTCATCTAACTTCTTACTTATTCAAAACCAACTATTACTTTCCCTTGTCTTGTTCATGGTTGAATATTGGTACTTAGTTCATGTAGTTTCTACTTAAGTGACCAACCTTATGACAATGGTAACATACTATGCCACCATTCATCCAACTTTTGGATTTACCTCTAAAATGTGTCCTTATGAAATTTTCTACAGTATGATCATGCTCTCCACATAACTAAATTTTTTACCATGTATTATAATCCCAATTGATCTTGCTACCTTGCCTAGGTACATTGCCTTGATTCTTATGTGTCCAATTCTTCGTAGCATTGGATCTACAATCTTGTACTTTATGACCATAATTCAAACATGAATAACAACATCCTTCAAATCTAGGAGTATATGTTGTCTTATCGACCTTTTCTTTAAACTCATGTGCTTGATGTCCTTGTTTATTGCAATTGTAAAAATAACCATTGAATTTGGGCTTAGGGCTTGACTTACCAAACTTTCTTATGCATATATTTTTTGTGTAGCCTGGTTTTCACAATGATAACAAGTACACTTCTTGTTCTTTGTGTTTACATTCTTTTTTTCTCCTTGCTTAGATGACTCTCCTTGCTTAGTATAGCCTAGTCCAAAAGTACAATGAGGTCTTCTTTGTGCTCTCATCTACTCATCGAGCATCTTTATTGCTTCTTTAGGTTTGTTCATCCTTTCAATGAACTCCTTCTTAGCTTTCAACTCATTCTTCAATATGCCATTCTCAGATTCTAGATTTATGATCTCAAGTTCCTTTCTAGAGTTCTCTTGAGTAGCTCCCAACAACTAATTGACCATGTTAAATTGATTATGTGCCAAATTTTTCACTTTAGTAATCTTGTCATCCAACCTTGCAATCATTTACCTCTTGTCTAATTCAATCCTAGCCTTTTCATCTTCAACCTTTTTCTTGTTCAGTGACTTCACATAACCTTATTGACATTATTTCATGTTCTCTCTTCAATTCTTTATTTTCCTCATTCAAATTGTTGTTCCTTTCTAGTATATCTTCTATTGTTGCATCAATGTCACTTGATCTTCCTTCATTGCATATGTCCTCAACACTTTCTTCCTTGTATTGCATGTCATTTTGTTTGATTGCTATCTCTTTCCTTTATTTTAAGATCTTCCTTAGTTCCTCTTTAGCAACCTTGATTTTCTCCAAGGAAATTTGCAAATCAATATTCTTGTTCTTAATTGTCTTTCCAAATTTATAGGCTTTCATCTGTAAGATTTTGTCTCTTAAGTGGTTAGAATCTTGGTAATAGAGCTAAGATGATACCAATTGTTAGAAATCTAATGGGAAAGTAAGCTACTGGGGGGGCTGTTAAATTAGGATCTATTAAAACTTTAACACTTCAAACATTAACCACATCTGATAACTTCACCATTAACCCTTATCTCAACATTATCATAAAATAAATCACATTCACTACAATATATTATCATATATAATATCTATTTTCATGAATAAAACTCACAACACATAAAAAACTCATTACACATGACATAAATATTTGGTTACATAGAAACCCTCTAAGGTGAACCTAAAACTGTGGTGGGGATGACACTCATAAAGTCTTCACTACCACATCAATAAATGTTTCCTATTAGGGCTACAATTTTGATCACTTCTAATGATCAACTTATTAATTATACCTTGATTAAAGGACTTTACCTCACAAATAAGTGAGTACTCTATTAAGAGATTTAAAAAGGTATTTTAAAGCCACTCTACTAAGAGATTTACACCCTAAAATACTTTCTAGAATGTATTAGTACTTGATCCTTTAGTTTGCATTACAATGCTAATAATAGATCTCCTCTGTATTATCAATGTCCACTTCTCTAATATGATTTATCTCTAACCCTGCACTTCACTTCTTCTTGGTAATGCTTGGTTTCTCTTCCCGATTCATGTTCACACTTCACATATAACCATACACTTGATCACTTACACTCCACACACATGAAATAGGTCATAAACCCTTCTTAAATAGCCATTAGATGAAGCTTCTATATAACGATCAATGATCTAGATTCATCCCTTTTGCCACTTAGTCCTTGCAAATTTCTGATTGGTTAATCATCTTTCATAGGGATTGATAATTCTTTTTGGAATGTGTAATCACCTTCTTGATAGTATAAAAACCTTTCAAGCATAACAAAAATGATCTACCTCAATGTTTGTGCTATTACAAACAATCATGTTAAAACTGGCTTGCTCGACACTTGAACCTGCTAACACTCGACCATGTCTAATTTTTATGTTGTCACATGGCTTGAACTCTTCTTGGTCCAATATATGTTACTCAATCTCTACTATGATCAACATACTCTATTTTACTCCTTCTCTATCAAACTTTGCATAAGAACGAACTTGGCTTATATGCTGCTCTTTGACAACGCAACTAATATTGGATTATCTAATGACCATAGACTTGCTTGACAATAACTACTACCTTGACATAAAATAAATCATGTACAAGTCCTCCATTATATTTCTTGGCTTATATAAGATGACTTGGTTACCATGATGATCAACAAAACTTGCCTAATGAATGACGAAGTGTTTTGCACTAATTGACAATACCATGATTACCTTGAGGATTGATAGGTCACTATTGATCCTTATTCCTTTTATGTTCTTCTCATTCCTGTCATTATTAATTGATTTTTCTAATGCTTATGCCATTAAGATGAAGAGAAAATGGGATACTAAATCCCCTTGTCTAGTCCCCTACTAATTCCAAAAAAGCCTTTAGGTGATCCATCAACCAATATCAATAACTTAGGGGAGTATATGCTTTCAAAGATCACATTTATTCATTATTTTGTAAACCCAAAGGCTTTGAGGTATTTCCTCAAAAATCTTCAATCCACTATATCATATGTCTTTATAATATATATCTTAATTAACAGGTTAGGCTCTTTGTTATTTTGAACAATATGTATGACCTCCTGGGCAATAATTACTCTATTGAAGATAGATATTCCTTGTACTAACCTTGTTTGTCCCTCGCTAATCAGATTTGGGAGAAATTTATGGATTCTCATTGCCATAGTCTTAGTAAATAATTTACAGAGAGTATTGCAAAGAGCTACAAGGTGATAATCATTAAAGGTCTCTAATTTCTTCTTTTTTGGGATAAGGAAGATAAAGGTATTATTCACATCCCTAAGGAGTTTTCCCAAATTCATACTCCTTCTAAAGCTTTAGTTACCTCCATCCCTACAAAGTCCCAATATTTTTGAAAGAAACATGTCAAAACTCCATATGACCTTGGAGATTTGTCTAGATTCAGGTTGCACTTACTTCCTCAAAGGTAGATTTCCCCAACAATGTTTTATTTTGTTCTTTGGATATAAGCTTTGGGATGTTCTTAATGATGCTTTCTTGTGCCTCTAGGTTATGGCTACCATTATTATTGAATATTTATTCAAAGTATTGCATTTCCTCTTTTTCAATGTCATCTGGGTCATCTAGTTTTTTCCTTTCTTAATTTTGAATGGAAGTGATTCTATTAGCTATTCTACTTTGTTTTGTACAATTGTAAAAGAATTTTATTTTTCTCTCCCCTATATCTAGCCATGTTTCTCTTGATTTTTGTGTCCAAAAAAAATCCTTTTTGGTTAAGATGTCTTCATAGTCCTTCATGAGGCACTTCTCTTGTTTGCATAAGGATATATCCATACCTTTCTTTGTGGCCTCCTTGTTATATCCTCCAACTCTTCTTTCAAATTTTCCTTATTTTTAAAGATATTCCTGAAGTATTCATAATTCCATACCTTAACCCTTTGTTTAATAATATTTATTTTGTTGATCACTTGGTAAAGTTTAGACCTAGATAACACAATTTTGTTCCACCATTTTTCTACCATCTTTAAAAAGCCCTCATCCTTAAACTATATTTGTTCAAGTTTGAAGGATAATTGTGTGGCTTTTTATCCTTTATGATGTATAATTCTATTGAATAGATTGAAGAAGATTATTAAAGAGGGAGATTGTTGAGAATAGATTAATACAAGTATGATCAATATGCTTCAATCATTATTTTGTCACTGATGTCAAACCTGCTATTTACTGGTAAGACAACTGCTTATTTGATTTAAGTACTATCACTTATTTGATTGATGAAGAGGATTTGATCAAAAGATGTAACAATAGCACCTAGAGGAAAGGTTGAGTTATGCTATGTTAAGGAATACAAGAATCAGTTAAGACATTGATAACATGATGTATTGATAATCTACTTAAAGTTACAAAGGTTGGTTACACTAAGCAAGTATAGAAGAACAAGATAAACAAAGTTTGTCTGCCAAGCTTGACCGAGTGGGTAGTAGGTGTTGAGAAAAGTCAGTGCAAGCCGAGCAAAAAATTAGTTGGAGTTGAGTAAAAGTTTATTCTAGTGTATGCCAAGCAAAATAGTGGATGATGAGTAAAGTTTAGTTGATGCCGAGCACCAGTAAACTTTAGTTCATGCCGAGTGATTCCATAGAGGATGCCAAGTAACACAATATGCGTTGAGCATCAGAAGCCAAATCATGTCGAGTGGCTACATCATTTGAAAGATTGTGAATTTGATGGATCTGAGAAGATAAGTTTATTTTCTTGGATTGTGTGAACCAGATGGAAGATAAGATTGATGAGCTAGTGGCACACAATTCAAGGTAAACCATTTTAAAGAAAATTCAAAGAGGATTCAAGGAGACATTTCTAGAAGATTTATGACATATGGGGTAGATTCATTGTATCGTACCTAATCTATCCTAACTCTAAATTGGATGATGGAGAATGAGCAGAAAAAGATCTTAATTTCCTATTCATAGGAATGGCTGGTTAGAAGCAAGGGTTGTCATGTAGGAGAACCTAAGGAAGACAAGGAGTCAAGGGTTTTGCTTCATCAAGTGACCTAAGAGAAGAGTCTACATTGGCATGTTAAGTAAGAAGGCTTAAGGATATGAATGCTTGAAGGGTAAAGAAGCTATCAGAGCTCAAATGTGTGAAGGCCAAGTAGAATGGAGGACTAAAACAAAGATATGTAATCTACAAATGGAGTTGTAAGTTGTTATTAGATCAAGCCTTATTGTTACTCTCTAATAATTGTATCAGTCTAGGATAAATCCTTTGGATTAAAGTTGACCTAACAGTCATTTGTAAATCCTTTAACTGGGTGACATTCCAAATGAATGGTCTAAAGTCCTCTAACAAGGCTCACTCCTAACAGGGTGATTGAAATCCTTTATCAAGGTCACATTTAATAGTGTGTATTGTAACCTTTAATATGGTTGGCCTTTCACAGAGCATCACTTCAGAAGAGTGAAAAAGGGTAGCATGTTACTGGTAGTTTTTCCCAAATTGGGTTTCCACATAAATCATTTTGTCAAGTGTGTTGATGAATCTATTATGTTTCATGTTTACATTTCTACAAAGTTTATTTAACAATAACCTACAAGATTTAAGTGATTGCATAATATTATGGATGCATGCATAAAGATAAATGTTTTATGGGTTCATTAAGCTGTGAAAAGTTTTATTTATAAATTTGGACCTTGGAAAACTGATTCACCCCCCCTCTTAGTTATTCTAAAGTATTCCAACCTACCATCTTTAAAAAGCCCTCATCCTTAAAATTTATTTGTTCAAATTTGAAGGAAAATTGAGTGGCTTTTTATCCTTTATGATGTGTAATTCAACTAGGTAGTGATCCGAACCTAAGATGGGTTTCACTTCCAATTCTAGAGTAAAGGGTAGTTTTGCTATATCCCCATTTGAAAGAAATCTATCTAGTTTGTTGGAAATAAAGTTGATTCCTATTATCTTATTAATCCAAGTGTAGCTCTATCTAGAACTTTTAATATCTATTAGTCCATTTCTGTTAATCTATTCATTAAAATCTATTGTTTCTTTAGGGAGTTTTTGAGTTCTACCCCAATTTTTGGATGCCTTAGTTATAATATTGAAATCCCCTCCTATGATTGAAATATCTCCCTTATAAATAAATAATTTTTCTTCAATCTCTTTCCAAACTCTAATTTTCTTCATATTTTAAATAGAGCCATACACATCAAACATCTTGTAGCTCAACTTCATTTGGGATCTTCTTATTAAACTGCAGCTCCAATTTTCACGATCTTCTAAAAATGATACAACTAGAAACCTTGGATCCCATAAGAAAGCTAAACCTCATGAGGATTCCCTAGTTGGAGATCCACATATCTCCCTTAATCCTAGATTATCTTTTAATCACTATAGATCATTCATATCTAGCTTTGTATCATGTAATAAAATGAGTTCTGCTTTTATTTTTTATATGAATTTTTCTAAGACTTGCTGCTTGTTAGAGGTATTTAAACCCCCAACATTCCAAGTTAGGATATTCATGGTGACTTGGGAAGGATCTTCCCCCTCCTTGCATTAAAGATATTGGTTGATTTGGATTGACCATGAGCACATCCATCCCTCATTCTTAGTACTTGTAGAGATTTTCTTCCCCTCTTTTTATTTTATTTTGCATAATTAGGGTTATTCTTACTTGGCTTAGTCATGGCTATCCCCACTTGTTCCTTATTGTTTAGTTCCAAATCATCTTGTTCTACTAGTAGTTGTTCCTATTGGGATTAAAGATAAAGTAACTGAGAGGGGGTGAATCAGTTACTAACAAAAATTAATCTACAGATCCCTTAGATGTCTTAAAGATTTAGTTATTGCTAATACTCGATAAATAAATGATGTAACTTGGTAAATTAAATTATTACTTATCTTCAAGCATTCATGCATGTAATTGAAAACAAAATGAACACAAGATACACCAGATTTAATGTGGAAACCCAATATGGGAAAAACCACCAAGTAACTAGTCACCAATTTTTCACTCTTCTAAAGTGAGCCCTGTTAGGAGCTAACCCTGTTAAAGGTTACAATACACACTATTAGGTGTGACCCTGTTAGAGGATTTAATCACCCTGTTAGGAGTGGCCTTGCTAGAGGTCTTTAGAATAATTCAACTGAACTGTCACCTTGTTAGAGGGTTTACAAAATAGATGTTAAACCAACTTTGTTAAGAGATTTGAAATCACTGCTACAATGGTTAGAAAGCAACAATGAATTGACCTGAACAATATGCAATTGAATTTTCTAGTTACAGGTCTCTGTTCAACATCATTAGATCCTCCTTGATCAAATATGGCTATGCTGCTCCTCATTGATCTCTGATCATCCTTCAAATTTGCTTCCATAATAATCAGTCTTCATATCTCATTAATTCCACACTTGCATCTTACACATTCTTAGAATTCACAACTTGACCTCTTACTTATACCATTCAGATTGTCAAGTTGGCTCATTCACATGTTACATTTACCAATAAACCATACATGAGTCGGCTACAAATATTACTCTAAACAAACAAACGTTATTTCATAAAATAATGAAATCCTTTACTGGCCAATCCTGCTCAGTAAATACTGCTTCCAGAAATTTCCTGAGTTAACCTTGAATCGATTAACATTGTAATATCCTTAAAATCCTTTAGCTGTCGAGTTTACTTAGTAAGAACTGAATTCCTTCATGAGAGCTCAGTAAGAACTACTTCTGCCACATTTCCTTTGATGACCAAGTGAGCTCGGTAAGAACTGTTTCTGCCACATTTCCTTTGATGATCGAGTGAGCTCAATAAGAACTGTTTCTGCCACATTTCCTTTGATGACCAAGTGAGCTCAGTAAGAACTATTTTTGCCACATTTTCTTTGATGATCGAGTGAGCTCGATAGATTCTATCCTTTTGCCTCGCTGACCATCTGAGCTCGGTAGACACTGTCTCTTGCCTTGCTGACCTTCTGAGCTCAATAGACACTATCCTTTGCCTTGCTGACCTTTTGAGCTCGGTAGAAACTATCTGATGACTGATATGAAATGTGTGTGACATCAAAGACAACACACATTTGAACAATTATATCCAACAATCTCCCTCTTTTGCATTGATGGCAACACAACATGTCATAACAAAATGAATTTTGAAAATAAGTCTTTTAATGACAAAATACAAAACTCCCTCTTTCATAATAATATCCTCCTCTTACACAAACTCTTATTATTTTGCAAATTTCAAAAAGATATGATAGTATATTCTCCCTCTTTGAAAACACATGCCAAAGATAACTCAAAACAACTGAATAGTATTGTACCTGATGTACTGATTCATAGGCAATGTCTTTATTGGTTTGCTGCATCAACTGATAGATCTTCAATTCTGTTCCTGTTGATGCATCACTAAAACTATATTTTAGTGAGCTTCAGATAGGGGAATGACCTCTAACTTTCCTCTTAGATACAAGAATGCATCCTTAGGTAAAGGCTTTGTGAATATGTCAATAATTTTTTCCTTTGTATGCACATATTCCAATCTTATTTCCTTTTCTTGCACCAATTCTCTAACAAAGTGATATTTTATCGCAATATGCTTGGTTTTTGAATGCATCACTGAATTCTTGGAGATGTTAATTGCACTTGTGTTATCACAAAACATAACAACTGGTTCTTTGATTTCTTGCTTCATACCTTCCAATAATTGTTTAAACCACGCAATGTTTGAGCAATTTACTGCTGCTGCAACATATTCAGCCTTTGCTGTGGATTGAGATGTACAATTCTACTTTTTGCTTGTCCAAGAAACCAACCTTTTTCTGAGAAAGAAAGCTCCTCCACTTGTGCTATTTCTGTCATCAATATTTCCTGCCCAATCTGCATCAGTGAACACCTTTAAATCCAGTTTTCCTCCAAGTTTATACCATAATCCATAATCTTTAGTTCCTTTTAAGTATCTCATGATCCTTTTGATTGCCATCATGTGATTTTCTTTTGGTTTTGCTGAGAATCTTGCTACAATTCCTACTACAAGGGCAATGTTTGGTCTCGTGTATACTACATATTGCAACTTTCCAATCATAGATCTATACAATGTCTAATCTACTTCCTTTGATTCATCATCCTTGGTAAGTTTTAATCCAGTACACATAGGAGTCCCAACTGGTTTGCAATCTTCCATCCCAAACTTTTTCAGTATCTCCTTGATGTATTTAGATTGGGTGATGTAGATGCCATTCTTATTCTATTGAATTTGAAGACCAACAAAGAATTTGATTTCACCAAACATTGACATTTCAAATTCCTTGTTCATTTGTTCTAAAAATTCTTTGCAAAGATCATCATTTCCTGTAAACATAGTATCATCTACAAATATTTCTGTAAAAAAACAATCTTATTATCTGGTCCTTCTTTTATGTACAAACTGCTGTTGTCATTAGTTCTTTGAAAACCAACCCGAATAAGATAGTTATGCAATCTTTCATACCATGCTCTAGGGGCTTGTTTCAGACCATATAATGCTTTATGTAATTTGCAAACCATGTCCTTCTTGTCTGGATCAAAAAAACCTTTAGGCTATTCAATGTAAACTCTTCATCCAATATGCCATTGAGAAATGCTGACTTGACATCCATCTGATAAACTTTGAATCCTTTGAATGCAGCATATGCAAGTAAGGTTCTGATACCTTCCAATCTTGCAACATGAGAAAAAGTTTCTCCATAGTCTACACCTTCTTCTTAAGAGTATCCTTTTCATACTAGTCTAGCTTTGTTCCTTGATACCTTACCATGTTCATTTAGTTTGTTTTTGAATACCCACTTTGTTCCAATCACATTTTTGTCTTTGGGTCTTGGTACAAGAGTCCATGTCTTATTTTTCTCTATCTGTTCTATCTCTTCATTCATAGCTTCAATCCAACTTTTATTGTCTAGTGCATCTTTGACATTTCTAGGTTCAAAATCAGCAAGCAAACATGTGCCTTTCAACTTACTTCTTGTCATTGTTCCTTCTGATTTATCACCAATGATCTGACCTGGTGCATGATGCTTTCTAACATACTTGGCTAATACAAGCTCCTTTCCTTTTGAATGGCTTGCATTGTTATCCTTTTGTGTCTCAACTTTTGGTTCTGATTCTGGTTGCTCAGGCTCGGTAGATGCTAATTCGATAGCTTTTGTTTGCAACTCAAGCTCTTGTAGCTCGGTAGATGCTGACTCAGTTTGAACTTCTTGTGACTCGGTTAATGAAGATTCTAGAGTTGAAGATTTCTGATTAATAGGTATACTTGGCATTGTATCAGGTTCAATGTACACAAATCTTCTGTAGTCTTTAGGTTCCTTCTTGCTTTCTTCTTTTGTTCTTTCTACAAACGCATCAACTTTCACATGTGCACTTTCAATGACTTTGTGAGTAGATAAGTTTAAACATCTATATTCTTTGCTTTTGCAAGAGTATCCAAAAAATATTCTTTCATCACTTTTTACATCAAATTTACCTTTTCTAGATTCTTTCAAAATGTAACATTTGCTTTCAAATACTTTTAGATAACTCACATTGGGTTTGTAGCCATACCACAACTCATAGGGTGTTTTGAACGAGTCCTTTTTTAGCTGTACTCGGTTCAAGGTATGAACTACAATGTTGATAGCTTCCTTCTAGTATTTGATAGCAATGCTTTTCTCAATCATTAAGGTTCTTGCACAATCCATTATAGATCTATTCCTTCTTTCTGCTATTCCATTTTGTTCAAGAGTTCCAGGTGTTGAAACCTATTTTTTGATTGCCCTTTCAATGCAAAAGTTATTGAACTCATGTGAAATGAATTCACCACCTCTGTCAGACCTTAAGCATTTTAGTCTTTTGCCTGTTTCCTTTTCTACTCTGGCCAAATACCATTTGAACTTTTCAAATGCTTCTGATTTCTCTCTAAGGTACATGACAATCATCATTCTTAAATAATCATCAACAAATAGAATGAAGAATTTTTCACTAGTATAACTTTCAATGCTAATAGGTGCACACAAATCAGTATGCACAATTTCTAGAACTTCTTCAGTTTGATAGTTCTTGCTTTTAAAACTAGTCTTTCCCATTTTACCAATTTGACAATTTTTGCATAGACCAACCTTAGGTTTCTTTATGTAAGGAATACCTCTTACTTTCCTGAATTTATTGATTTTTATTAAGTTGTCAAAGTTTACATGACACAAACTCCTATGCCATAACCAACTTTCTTCAATTTGAGCAATGAAACATGAACATTCACCAAGTTCAAGATAAAATAAGTTACCTTTTGTTTGAGTGCTTGATCCAATCAGCTTTCCTTTGCCATCCAACAATCTTGCTTTTCCATGCATAAATTCTACTTTGAATCCATTATTAAGTAGCTATGCCACAATCAATAAATTATTCTTTAGTCCTTCTACCCAATATGCATTATCACATACAAGTTCCTTGGTTAGTGAGATTCTTCCTTTTCCTCTTATACAACAAGGTTCATTGTTACCAAATCTTACACTGCCACCATCATAGTCTTCAAAATATTCAAACTTAGTTTTATCACCAGTAATGTGATGAGAACAACCACTATCTATGATCCATGTATCGTTTCTGCTCATATGAGAAATGAGTTCCATTTCTTCATCATTATCAGACTCATCTTTCATAGCAATTTAGACAATTTCATCTTCTTCTTCATCATCATAATCATTAGAATCTTTAGCCATAAAACATGTTTTCTTACTTTTATCCTTGAATGATTTGAAGTCTTTCTTTCCATTGTACTTGTAACCTTTCTTCTCATTTTTTTTTGCTTATTTGGACACCTAGCAATAATATGTCCAATTTCTTCACAAGAAAAGCAAATTAGAGGAAACTTACCTTTGTATTTCCCTTTGCCTCTTGAATATTTTCTTGCTAGTAGAGCTTCAACCACTTCAAGATCACTGTCTGATTGTGGATCTTTCATATTTTTCCCTTTATCTTTGAGTGAAAGCTTGGCTTCAAATGTTGATTCAACATTCTTGGCAACTGGAACATAATTGTCATAGTTGTCTAGCTCAAATGTAGTCAATCTTCCAACTATGGCCTCTAAATTTATTTCATGATTTGCCTCACATCTCCTTTCTTGAATTGCAAAGACTCTGATTACATAAATAGGAAGTAGAGTTCTAAGAACTTTACTTATAACTGTCTCCTTATTAATATCTCCTCCAGATGCTTTGATTGCACTAACACATGCTTTAACTCTTTCAACATACTTTACAATGTTTTCATCCTCTCTCATCCTCATTTGATCAAATTTTCCTCTCAAACTTTCTGCTTTGGCTCTTCTCACATTATCATCTCCTCCATAGATCTCTTTCAACTTGTTCCACATTTCAAAGGTAGTTTTGCAATCCTTGATGTCATTAAATTCTTCATAACTTAGAGTAGATGCTATATCTATCATCATGTTATTGTGAGTCTACTTTTCAGCAATATCATTGACAGATAATGTACTAGAAGATTCTTCATATTTTTCGTCAAGGTACTTCAGCCCTATATCACCAATAGAAGCCAGATGAAGCCTCATCAATCCTTACCATGCTGAGAAGTTGTCCCTGTTAAGTCTTGGAATTTCCCCTTTGTAAGACATCCTGATCTTTAGATTAGATCCTTGAAATCTTTTCCTATAAGCACCAAAATCTCTGATACCAATTGTTGGGATTAAAGATAAAGTAACTGAGAGGGGGGTGAATCGGTTACTAACAAAAATTAATCTACAGATCCCTTAGATGTCTTAAAGATTTAGTTACTGCTGATACTCAGTAAATAAATGATGTAACTTGGTAAATTAAATTATTGCTTATCTTCAAGAATTCATGCATGTAACGGAAAACAAAATGAACACAAGATACATCAGATTTAACATGGAAATCCAATATGGGAAAAACCACCAAGTAACTAGTCACCAATTTTTCACTCTTCTGAAGTGAGCCTTGTTATGAGCCAACCCTGTTAAAGGTTACAATACACACTGTTAGGTGTGACCCTGTTAGAAGATTTAATCACCCCGTTAGGAGTGGCCTTGCTAGAGGTCTTTAGAACAATTCAACTAAACTGTCACCTTGTTAGAGGGTTTACAAAATGGCTGTTAAACCAACTCTGTTAAGAGATTTGAAATCACTGCTACAATGGTTAGAAAGCAAAAATGAATTGACCTGAACAAGATGCAACTGAATTTTCTGGTTACAGGTCTCTGTTTAGCATCATTAGATCCTTCTTGATCAAATATGGCTCTGCTACTCCTCAATGATCTCTGATCATCCTTCAAATTTGCTTCCACAATAATCAATCTTCATATCTCATTAATTCCACACTTGCATCTTACACATTCTTAGAATTTGCAACTTGACCTCTTACTTATACCATTCAGATTATCAAGTCAGCTCATTCACATGTTACATTTACCAATAAACCATACATCAGTCAGCTACAGATATTACTCTAAACAAATAAATGTTATTTCATAAAACAATGAAATCATTTACTAGCCAACCCTGCTTGGTAAATACTGCTTCCAGAAATTTCCTGAGTTAACCTTCTTGACTCGGTTAACATTGCAATATCATTAAAATCCTTTGGCTACCGAGTTTATTCAGTAAGAACTAAATTCCTTCATGAGAGCTCGATAAGAACTGCTTCTGCCACATTTCCTTTGATGATCAAGTGAGCTCGGTAAGAACTATTTCTACCATATTTCCTTTGATGACCGAGTGAGCTTGGTAAGAACTGTTTCTGCCACATTTCCTATGATGACCAAGTGAGCTTGGTAGATTCTGTCCTTTTGCCTCGCTAACCATCTGAGCTCGGTAGACACTATCTCTTGCCTTGCTGACCTTTTGAGTTTGGTAGACACTATCCTTTGCCTTGCTGACCTTCTGAGCTCGGCAGACACTATCTAATGACTGATATGACATTTGTGTGACATCAAAGACAACACACATTTGAACAATTGTATCCAACAGTTCCACTTCCACTTTCTCCATCAAATCATCACCTTTTTAAAATTCCTTGATCAATAATTCCTTCTATCTCATTAATTCTTCCTCAACACAAATTTCATCCACAAATTCATTCGTTAGTTTAGTAACTACAAATTTTCATAAATGCTCAGAAATGATCCTAACCTCATCCTCAACTCTAACTTGCATATCAAGTTCCTCATTTGAAGGACTTGATGGATATAATATTTCATCTTGGATATCTATTTCATTATCCAAGTGTTCCTCTCCTTCGTAATCCTTTTCCTCTCTTATTTGACTTATTTGACTTTTGAAGCCTCCTTCTTCCTCATCATATATTATTAGTATGTATTTCTTGGGCTTATCCCTTTTGGAGACCCTCCCCCCAACCTCTGTGGTTTATATGCTTTGGATTTCACTAAGATCTTGCCTAGATCTTTTGCACCCCTTGTTTTTTCTACAACTATCTCTAACTCCATTTGGGCTAAAATGGGGCATTCATGATGAATCTTAAAGTCTCCTCTCCATGATCAGTAGAGATAATAGTTCCCACTACAACCAAGGGGAGTGAGGGTGTAGCTTCTCTTATTGTGCCCTCTTCCAAATCATCCCTTTGCTACATAAAGGATAATCTATGTAACCAAAGGAGGATAAGGAAAAGAAGGGCTTTGATTCAGGATCAGAGAATCTAATGTAGGGTCCTCTATGAAAGATCCTTATCCAAATCTTGGTTCTATTATAAGTGACCTTCCCTTAATACAAATGTTTAAAGGTCTCAACTTATAGATGTTGTCCTTCATACTGACTATGATGTTGGTATCTCTAAATCTTGTTGTTTATTAGTGTCAAATATCTAGTCATATATGAGGCAGATTCAGTCGGTGATCATAGTGACCGAGCTACTCTATATAGGCTAAGTCATATGAAGACTTGTAAATAAATATGTATATATCAAGCTCTATAGGATCCCAACAAGTCTTTGGTCACCAAGTATTTTCAATACAAGTCAAGCCTAGTAAATGCTGAGTGGATAGAGCACATTCATGCCAAATTATATAGAAGGTGCCAAGTATAGTTAAGGATGAGCAAAATAATGAAAAAAAATGACAATCGAGCATAAAAAATAATAAGTATTGAGCAACACAGAGTTGACATTAAAGTCAGAAATGATACAAATTTTGAGGTAAACCATTTCAAGCCAATATAGACATGACATTTAATATCTATAGAGGTTGTTACAAAGGTTGTTATACATTTATGACATGGATCACAAATCCCTATGAGCGATGAACAACCAATTAGAGGAAAAAGGAAGAGTCTAGAAAACTCTTCAGAAATCTTTAAATAGACAGATACAAATCCTATTTTTAAAAGAGAGAATGAGTGAGCAAGATATGTGTGTGACCACATAGCATATCAAAGGGTGAAAGCATGAACATTGTGAAGAAGGAAAGGAAGATATGTTTTGATATTGCATGCAAGAGAGAAGTTGCAAAGAACTAAGGAAAAAATCTCATGAAGCAGTGAAGGACATAACAAAGATATATCAGATTAAAGATCATATCAAAATTGAAGAGAGAATATCTGTAATCAGCAGTAGAATGCAAACTGAAGGATTAGGTACTAAATTATAATTGAGTCAGGGATAATCTCTTAATAGAGTAGTTTTAATAGACCTTTGTAAATCTCTTAACTAAGTCCTTACTTTATTGTAAGTGTAAAATCCTCTTATAAGGTAAGACCTAATAGTCTTAACAAGCTTTAACAAGAAATACCCCTCATAGGGTAGATCATCAAAAGTGATCAAAATTGTAACCCTAATAGGTTAACTTTATTACTGTAGTAGTGAAGATTTGTGGGTGTCATCCAACCCCAGTTTTACCTTCACCTTGGAGGGTTTCTAAGTAATGAAATATTTGTGTTATGTGTTTACATTTCATGCTTGTGATTGATAGTTAGATCTACATGTTACAATGTTTGATTTTATAAGTTATGTTATGCATGAATAAGATATGAGATGCAAAAAATGGTGAATTCAGTAAAATTATTTTAAGGGATAAATTTTTTACAGATCTTGATTCACCCCCCTCTTAGTATCTTGTTTTCCATTAAGGCTTCCCAAAATTGCTATCAAAACATTGGTTCTCTTGAGAAAGTCTAATAGCTAGGGAGTTCAGATCTTGAAGATGGAGGCTTACAAATTGGGAAAGGTTATTAACAATGAGGTGATTAAAATCCAATTCACATAGCAACAACTTGAGATAGCAAGACAAGAACTGAGGAAATCTCTTGAAAAAGAGAAAGGATATGGCAATTCAGATAAATGACATAAATTATGAAGAAGTTGATACATAAGGATTGTTTGACACTAGAAATTCAAATGAGAGTGATGTAGCCATTGTAGATCTACTTTAGAAGAACTATATCCTAAATGAAGAAGTCAAAGGATTAAAGAGAGAAAATGAAATTCAATTAGTAATGCTATGTGAAGTGACTAAATAAAATAAGAAATCTAAAGAAGACAAGGTAGTGGTTAAGGAAGACAAAAGATAAATGGCTATCAGACTTAAAGAAAGGTCATTTGATGTGAAAAAGCTTATAAACATTGAACTAGACATGATGAATCAACCAATTCTTGCAAATTAGAAGCTAAATAGGGAGGACATCGAAATAAAAAATTTGAGATCATAGATTGATTTATTGAGGAGTGAATTGAAGATTAAGAAAGAACTTGAGAAAAGGTTGAACAACCCCAATGAAGTAATAAGGTATCTTGAAGAACTTGTGAGATCAGTTAAGTCATTTGGCATCACTTCTAGACAAGACATATAAAACAATATTCATCTACTAAAGAAGGAGAACCATCCAAGAGTAGAGAGTTGAGGAATGCAAAGTCAAAAGGCAAGCCTACATGCTATCATTGTGGCAAACTTGGTCATACTACAAACATCTGCAGAAGCAAAAATGGCATACAAAACCCTAAACCTAAGTTTACTGGTTATTATTTTTATTGCAAGAAGCAAGGACATAAAATACATGAGTGTAGACCAAGAATGAAGAATACATCTAGTGCACCTAGATTTGAAGGTTATTATTACAATTGTCAAAAGTTTGGACATAGAGCATATGTATACAGATCATATACAAAACTCTACTAGACAAACATGAATGAATGTAAGAAAGTTTGTTATAATTGTCACAAGATTAGACATGTGAATAAGAACCACATGACCAAACACTAGTACCAAATAATCAACACAACAAGGGTAAAGGAAAAGTGGATGCTAAACAAACAAAGAAGGAGATGAATCATACCTAGAAGAAAAAGATGGAAGCTAGAGCTAGTGGAACAAATGAAGTTAAGGTCACCATATCCAATGGACAAGGTGATCACACCACTTCAAACTGATCAAGAAAGGTATGTAAGGAACTATATATTGAATGATTAATATTACATCAGTTCCTAACATAAAATGTTCTAAAGTTCACATTTGCATAAGTAAAGATGCATAAGAACAAATTTATGAAAAGAATAGCGCAAAAGAAAAATTTACACAATAGGTGCTGAACATCAATAAAATTGTCTATATTGACTAAGCATTTCAATATGGACTGAGTACTTCAATGTCAAACTGATGTATAGGCTAACTTAGATGGAATAGCCCGAGCTATATAGTGGAGGCTGGGTTAAAAGGCACAATATCGACTAAGTCAATTGGATTCCACCTAACAAGAATACAACATTAGTGAGACCCTAATTCAAGAAAATGGGAGTATATATTGAAAATTTGAAGGTATTTTACACACCTTGCATTCAGATTTCAAGAGCACACAGCAATTTAAGAGATTTTCAAAAGCAATTTTAAGGCGAAATATTGATTGAAGTGAAGATTTAAGTTGTGCTGAGTTGTTTAGAGGATAAAGTTTTAAAACCCTAATGAAGAAATATGACATCTTCATCATTTGCAATGAAGAATCAAGGTGTAGAGGTAAGTGACATTCAATTGGTGAAGAATGATGCTTATCCTTTACCAAAATTTTGTGCTATTCTTGAGATTGATATGAAAGATGATCCAATGGGTGTGTTATCATCGATACCACCTAAATTCATTATGATCCATGATGTACAAAGTTTTTGCATGTGTATGATTGGAGAAGTTGGTGATTATAAGATTTGAGAGGCATATGAAAAATTATGTGATGGAGTATTTAAGGATGAAATCAAAATTGGTGAAAGGAAAGGGTTAAATTGTGCCCTAAATTTTTTGAGGAATTTCAAGATTGAATTGATTAAGATAGTTATAAGAAGAATCCATGATATGAAGTTATGGGTAGACAATGGACCTATTGAGATAACAAAGAAGACAATCACAAGATTACTAGGTATCCAAAATTAGACAAGAACTAGGGCGATAGTAGCTAGTGCCAAGCCATCAACAAAGAAAGGAGTAGTTAGGATTACCAAACCAAGTGGCTCCAATATAGAAAAGAACCCTGTAAGCTAGACAAAGAGAAGACAATTAGTCAAGAAGAAATAAGGTAAAGAGGATGATGTAGAGAGTATCGAATCAGATGAACTAGAGTATCACCAAGTTGCATTACCTAAAAGGTCAAAGAATATTGATGAGACATGTGTCAACATTAGAAGCTCTGTAGGGTTATCAAGTTTTAGATTTGTAAAATATGATACATTGAATAATGATGAGAAATCTAAAGTAGAGGAGGCCATGATAGATATGATAGCTAACAATAAATTGGCTCCTACTGAATTGGAAAAGAAGATTCCAATTGAGTTATATAATAGACTAGACAACAGATGACAACATGCATCAAGAGTAGAGAAACAAATAAGAGATGAAAATTTGGCCAAAATTATGCCTGAGTTATCCAGAAATTAGAAGTCCACATTTTTGGAAAAGTGTAGGAATCGATTTGTTCCTAAGTTTAGAACTTTTATAATTCTCTAGAATAATATTGAAGCTGTAGTAAAATAAAATGAGTTATTATGGAGAAAAAATTCTTGGTCTAACCATTAAAGGATTGGTACAAAAGAAAAAAGTTGAGACCATGACCATCAAAGATGATCACAGTAATGAAGAAAGTTTAGCTATGCCAAGCTCATAAGGAAACATTTCACCTATTCATGCCACCACACCTGATACATCAATTGTTGAGCATCAAAATCCATTAAATGTTGAAGGATAAGAGAAAGAGGCATAGTGTTAGTTTGTGGTGACTAATTAGGGAAGTACTATACATACTTCATAAATTCTTTAAAAAAAATTTAAGCTACTATTCGCCAATGGCACAAAATTTTGGGCTACTACTTGCCATTCGCCAATGGCACAAAATTTTGGGCTACTATTCGCTATTTTTTTTTTCTGGATCAATAAACAGTCAAAGCCTTTATGATATATTTTATTAATTTGAAAATATTTTACATGTCCTCCATTCAAACAAGCACTGGTAGGAAAGAACGAGGAAGAAAACCTCCAGTCTTGCCTGGGACAGATGTCCTAAAAATACAAAATATCAAAGGCGCATACCCTCGATAAGATTTTTGAGTACATTTGTAGCTTACATTTGTGAAAGATTTACAAAACAAAAGGTCTTTCACAATATTTTTGTACAAAATTATAAGGTAACTTGTTCTGAGATGATACCGACTGAATAACTCTTTGCTTGATCCTGAAATCACCAAAACCAAACCACTAGACATACTACAAAGCATATATATGTTAGAATGGTTAGTCCAAAAAATGGAAATATGAATAGAATATTTAGACCTTAGAATAACCTTAAATCCATTAGAATTATCATCTTACTAAAAATCATTTTTAGAGAGATTAATCAGATCCTGAAAACAGAACCATATGGCTGAAATCAATTATAAAGGGTTTCGAGAGTCTGAGATCACATTACAACTATAAGATTAGATAACTCAAATTATTAATAGCCTTCACCCAAGGGGTCAACCTAAAAGAGGGATAAATTAAAGACTAAGAGAATCATAAATTAGACAAAAGACATAACGAAAGATAACAAATTCGAGAAATAAACCCTATAGAGTAGAATAAAGCTTAAAAAGCCTCACATCAAATAAGTTAATTTCCTACCTAAAGAAACCAGTAGATATGAAAGATCAAAATAAAATATCCTAAATCTATATTACTCATGAATAGACAGTCTACCTAAGAATTACTATAGGAAGAAAGCTGAACAAAGATCATACATGCAAGATCTAAAAACATCTCAAACCCCATGATGCTTTGAGTATAAAAGGCAAACTAGATTCTATTTGAGCTATTAATTCAAGATTTGATTATAGAGAGCAATACAATATAATAGAAAAACCAATATATTAACTACTAATATGAAGTGTTGAGAACCTCCGTGGGTCATTCTAAATGTTGAAAATAACAATGGAATCCTATACATTAGAACATATAATTTATAAGACAATACTAGCCCATTCTAAATAAAATTAAAAAATGCAAAGATTTCTATAAATTAAGTAAATAAACTTTCCTTGATGAATGTATAAGAGGCAAAATACATATGAACCATCCTTTATCTATAAGGGAATTCAAATCGAGGTATCATAAAAGCCATCTAGTTTCAAGCTGCCCCAATAACTGGGCCCAATTAAATATCTTGGAGCTCACTTAGAGGTATATGTCTAGATCTAAAGACCTCCATATATGCATACATAGTGCATTAGAATGTGCAGCCATACATATATTAATAGAATCTAAGATCACCCAGGTTTTCACTGAACTAAGAACATAAGCATAGTTCATTAATATATGCTTACATTCTTATATTAGTGAAATCAATTCTTTATGTATTTCATTAAACTATGTATGTCTGCATACCCTGATGAATATATACTGAATCATATATACAGGCTATAAATTTAACTCATATATGTCTGAGAAATCCAAGGTCAAATAGGACAATTGAAAACTAGCGAGAAAAAGGAATTCAAAAATCTAAGTTAACCTATTGTGAGTAAAGATCCATACTTTGCTAAATATTTATATTCACAAATCCTAATATATCATATGAAAATGTCTATCCAAATTTGTATGCATATCCAAATTCCAAAGGCATACTAAAATGAAAAGAAGATAAACCTATCTTAGATGCCTTAGATAAAACTATACTATAGAGTCTGTCTTACCCTAATCATGTAAGTCTATACTAAACCAAGTTGATATACAATATGTAAACTATTCCCAATATTTAGATACCATAATAATTTTAGAGATTTCTGATGGATCTTCAACTTGACAATTAGGTGGAAAAACTAGAGCATTTCGTTCTTTGCTGGATTTCTCGTAATTAGGTAAGCAGAAATCCAAGTTTTCCCAGTCGCCCAGATCAGTACCTGGTTCAATGTAGGCCTGGAAAATCTTTAGGTAGTTTGAAAGCCAAGCACTGTCAGAGTCTGACCTAATTCCTCTCCATCTAAGTAGAAAGTTTAAATTGGCTTCCATTTTGGGCCATGCCTTAGAAAATTCCTAGTTATCCAAAATGACTATGGCTGGTTGTCTCGACACTATGGCAAAATCAAAACTTCCAGGTGGGAATGCCATGTATGTTTTAGGAAGAGGAACTCTGTATTTATCATCAATGCTCATTATGGTTTCTTCAATGCCATGACACCATATAGAATTGGATAAATTAGAACAAAGCCTATACATTTCCCAATGATTTACATTGAATCTGGCTAAACATCCGATAAAAGAACAAATTATACTACTATTTGTCTGCCAAGTAAACTCATAGTTGAATGTACCTTCACCCAGTGCCTTGTTTAGGGCAACCCTAGTTATATCGTCGACTGGATTGAGAATTCTAGTACATCTTTCTAGCTTAATTTTCCCCTAAATGCAATTGTTCTAGCTTCATATTCATGGAAGATACAAATATTGGTGTCCATGATGGGAGTGAAAGTGACTAACACAGGAAGATGATGAAAAGGAGTTTCTTTGAAGCTTCTAGACAGTCTGGATTTTCTAGAATGTAATCATTTATTAGTCATTCTTTGTAAAAGTAAGGGCTCAAATCTAAAGCCAGTGATGGGGATATGTAAAACAAGAGCGGAGTCATGTGACCTCAAATTTTGAGTTTTAATATTAACTTTGCATGGGAAGGCATCTTATCTGGATGACCCTAAATATGAGCTATACGTTAGATCCGATAGGGGCAACTAAATAAGATGGAGATTAATAAGATTATGCTCACTTATATCTGAAAAGGCTATATCTTCTTAATATTATTTATTTTGATAAAATTTGAACCATCAGCCCCTAAATTTGCCAGTTTGTTAGCTTTAATGTTGCCTTCTCTAAAGATGTGAATTAATTGATATGTCTCTAATTTTTCCAAAAGTTTAAGAATTTCTTCTAATTTCAAATTTAGGACCCAATTAGGGGTTGATCTTTTACATAACGCATTGATGACTATCTGTGAATCTCCTTCAATAATTACCTTAGTTAATCCTAATTTTATGCTTAGTTTAATGCCTTCCAATAATGCTTCTAATTCAGCTAAGTTATTTGAAGTAGGTTTAATGAGCTTGAATCTTTTCAAAATCCATTCCCCTACTTCATTATTAATAATTCAACCTATGCCTGATAGTCCTAGGTTGCCCCGAGATGCACCATCGAAATTGAGTTTGTACCATCCTGGAGGGGGGGGGGCACCCATCTACAATTTTTCCTGGCTTCTGAATTATTAACAGAATACATTTGAGGAGGATTGATTAAATTGTTCCATTTTATTTTAATCAAACTATCCCATAATGAAAAGGATCCTTCTTCAAATTGTGAATTTCTGATATGTGAATTGAGGGTTTTAGTGATACAGGCTTCAATTTTTTTGACTAGAGAAGCTGCCTTCATTTCTTGATTTTTAAAGATTCTTCTGTTTCTTTCTTTCCATATTTTCCAGATGATAATGGAGGGGCTAATGTTCCATATTTTTCTAGATATGCTAATTTTATTCCCTTTGGGCCATCCTATTAGAAGATCCTTAAAAGATTTTGGGAGAGGAGCAGTCCAATCCAGTTTTTGTTTGATCCATTCCCAAATTTTTTTAGCAAATGAGCAATTGTAGAGTAAATGATCTACATATTCTGAGTTTTGTTTGCATAGAAATCTTGAGGGTCCTTGGATACCTCTTTTTTGTAATTTATTAGTGGTGAGGATCTTGCCCTGAAATGCTAACCATAAAAAGATTCCTGCTTTGGGTAAGCAAGAAGAATCCCAACAAAGGTTTAGTGGAATATTTACCTCATCCCATTTCTAAAAATTGATTATAGCTTTATAGCCCTCTTTAATGTTATATTTACCTACTTTTGATGCTACCCAGATTAATTTATCTTCCCTATCAACCTATTTGATTTCCCTCTTAGCTATTATTTTTTGATAAGGTTTTTAGCTTCGGGATCAAGGTCTAAATCCTCTATTGATTTCCAAATCCACTTTTGTTCTTTATTAAGAGTCATATAGTCCTTGAATTTTTCACCCCAAAGGTTAGTCAATAGATTTTTGCACTCAACAAGTAATCCTAGTGACACTAAGGGGGGAGACCATCCTAGGAGTCTTCCCAGAAAAGACCATCTTGGCCCCTACCTATGTCCTATGAGAGATATTTGGTTATAAGGTGTCTACTCTTAGCTATAAAATTCTAGCTGTCCAATCCTTTAGGGAGAGTCTTCATTTTGAATATAGATAGGGGATCATCCACATTCAAATACTTGTTAAATAGTATTCTTGCCCATTTTTGTTTATGTTCCTTAAAAAGCCTCTAAGATAGCTTTGCTCCCAGTGCTTCATTTTTCCAATTAAGCTTCTTTATTCCTAAACCTCCTAGTTCTTTAGGTTTACTGATTTTATCCCATTTTATAAGAGCCATTTTTTATCCTCATTGCAATCTTTCCAAAGGAAGTTCCTAAATTTTGTTTCTAGCTTATTATTAATAAATTTAGGGAGAGGGAGACATGATAGCGGATATATAGGTAATGCTGATAGAACTGCTATGATTTTGGTGATTTTACCAGCCCTAGTTAGCCATTTGTCTTTCCAGCCTCCAATTTTTGAATCAAGTTTGGAAAGAATCTCATTCCAAACTCTGGTATGCTTATTCCTATTTTCTAAATCAATACCTAGATATTTGCATGGGAACTTACCTATTTTAAAGCCCATAATTTTGCAAATTTGTTTTTCCCTTTCTAGATTAGTATTTATAAAGAAAATTTTTGATTTCTCCACATTAATTTTTTGTCCAGAGGCCTTCGAATATGATTGAATAATAGATTTGATGTTGCTGGCTTCTGAAAGGGAGCTTTCACTAGGAAGAATAGTGTCATCCACATATTGTTGTTGAGTGATATTAGGGACATTATCCGTTACTAAAATACCATTAATTTTCCCTTCAGATTGGGCTTTAGAGAAGGCTCTGCCATAATGATAAAAAGGAAAGGAGAAAGAGGATCTCCTTGTCTAATTCCTCTTGAGGTGTCAAAGAAACCTTTAGGGGTTCCATTTATAAGAATGGATATTTTGGTCGTGGAGATGCATTGATATATCAAATTGATCCATTGATGGGAAAAATTGAATGCTTCCAAAGTCTTACAAAGGAATCTCCAGTCAACCATGTCGTATGCCTTTTGAATATCAAGTTTAATGAACATACTCAGAGTTTTGCTTTTGGAAGCTGAGTGGATTGCTTCTTGAATGATTAAGATGCCATCAAGAATCGATTTCCCAGGGACAAAACTAGTTTTCTCTTCGGAGATGAGTTTAGAGAGAAGGGGTTTTAATTGATTGGAGAGAATTTTGGAAAAAATCTTATAAATGGTGTTACATAGAGCTATAGGTCTGAACTCACTTGGACTTTTAGGGCTTTCAGTTTTAGGAATTAACGTAAGAAAAGTGAAATTAATTTTGGATAAAAGTAAGCCTCTATTTCTAGTAGCTTCTATATCCTTCCATAAGTCTAATCCAATTATTTCCAACATTTCTGAAAGAAGAAGGCCTGGAACTCGTCTGGACCTGGGGATTTTTCTGGATTCATACTAAAGAGGGCCGTCTTTACTTCTTCCATCGAGATTGGCTTATTTAATATTTTGTTATCTTCTTTTTTTAGTAATGATGGAATATTTTCCAGCATTTTGTCTTGTGCCAACTTGTTAGAACTTTCAAAGCTATTTAAAATATTTTGAAAGTGGCTTACTATTGTTTCAGCGATAATTTTTAGGTTTTTTGTTAGAGCTCATGTTGAATCTCTGATCTTTGTAATACTTTTGAAAGTTCTATTAGATAGAGTGCTATTGTGAAAGAATTTAGTGTTTCGATCTCCTTCATTTAGCCACTTTTCTCTGGATTTTTGTCTCCAAAAGATTTCTTCCCTAGCTAGAATATTTTCTTGTTTGGCTAGTAATTCTTTCTCATGGAGGAAAGAATTATTATCCATACCATTTTTTATTATTTCATTGTTAAGTTTGGTCAATTCCTCTTTAGTGTCTAATTTTTCTTTAAAAATATTTTTGAAATGTTCTTTATTCCATTTAAGTATCTTTTCTTTGATATATTTTAGTTTAGACATAAAGATGAACATTTTTGAGCCTTTGAAATTTCCTTCATTCCACCAAGATTTAATGTGATTCATGAAATTATTGTCTAGGAACCACATTTTTTCACATTTAAAGGGATTTCTATGCGGTTTTATAGGTTCCGTTAGGATAATTTGAATAAGATAATGATCTGATCCTGGTATAGGTAGGATTGAAGAGTGAATATCTAAATCTGCATTATTTACATCTCTTTTAACAAAAAATCTGTCTAATTTTTTGGCTATATAATTGAAATATTTCCTCCTATTGTTCCAAGTAAATTTCCCATTACTCGTAGGAATATCTACTAAATTATTGTACTCTACCCAATTTTAAAAATCTATTGAGGCTGGGTGGATCTGCTGAGATCCTCCAAATTTTTTATCAAGACTTAGGATGGTGTTGAAATCTCCACCAATAATTATGAAGTCATTATTAGGCTCTTTTATAAATGAATTAATTTCTAACCATAATGTTTTTTTATCTACATTCTGAGTAGGGCCATATAAATTAATCAACAAGAATTGAAATTTAGAATTAATACCTTTGATGTAGCTGCTGATCCAATAGTGGCTTGAACTAATGACCTTGAGGTGTACCGTCCTAGGATTCCATATTAGACCCAGACCTCCCAAAGCCCCTTTGGATTCTTGCAGGTATGAATTCCATCTTCTTAATTTATTTCCTAATCTGAGAACTTCCTCTTTATTTAGTTTTGTTTCATGTAACATTATAATTTCTGATCCAAAGGCTTTTGGATTTTGGTATAAAAGCCTTTGTTTGCTAGAGGCATTTAAGCCTCTAGCTTTCCATGTAGTAATCTTCATGCTTCCTTGGGAAGGAAATTCCCCTTCCCAACAGTAAAAACTCACTGATTTTCTACTGTTCTTTGGCTTGCCTGTCTGCTTCTCTAAGTTCTTTAAGAGATTTTTTGCCTCTTTTTCTCTTTGATTTCCCATAATTAGGAACCTTGATACCTTCTTGGTTCATGCTAATTCCTAGCTATTCAATATTGTTCTTTCCATTATTGATATTGTCTTTCTGACAGTCTTCAACTGAGTTTCTTTCCTCTTCTTCAAGTTCTTGTAGAATCTGGTCATTATATTGACTTGTTCTTCCACTATATCTATATTTTGGTCCATTTCCTCATGTTCTTTAGTATTCTTTGAGACTTGCCTTTGTATATTATCTTCTTCTTCTATGCTCATGATATCTTTCCTTAAGTTTTCAAATGAGTAGTCCTCTCCTCCTAATTTCAGAACTCTTTTTAATAAATCCTCTTTTTGGTCTGAACTGCTTTTGTCTAAGTTTCCCGAGCTAAAGACTTGTACTAGATCTTCAATTAATCTTCTTTCCAAATTTTCATCTACTTTATCTTCATCCTTTGATTCCTCTATTTTACTGATATTCTTATTTAGAAAATTGCTGAAATCTTGGGAGATTGCCCCAATGTCCTGATTGGTATCATTACTTTTTATATGTTGTTTAGGGGTTTACCAAAACTTGGAGAACTTTTTGCTAACTTTGTTCTGAGGAGAATCACCAGTAGCTATTTCTTGGTTTGTTTTTGAACTGATTGCCTCTTTCTCTTCATTGTTGACTAAGAGATTACCTATGTTATCCCATACCTTCTCCAAGTCTATTTTCTTTTTGCTGGTACTCATGTTTTGATTTTCCTTCTTTTTGCTGTTGCTTCTTTTTTTCCCACTCCTGCTTTTTTCTTTAACCAACTCACTTTTTCAATAGGATGATATTTGCGATGAATCTTCCTTCCTATTTATAATGTACTCTTCCCTTTCTAATTCCAAGACTTCCTTCTCTTAATCCAGGGAATAAAGATGCTCAGGCTATTCATCCTTCATAGGGCTGACTTCATTGATTATGTCTTTGATCACAATCGATTTCAACTGGGGGTTCATTAGATCTGAGTCACTTTCTTTTTGATCTTCCTGATAATTTATGTTTATTGAAGGAATGGTATCCTCAAGTACAATAGTAAGCTCTATTTTTTTAAAAATCAACATTACATTCAATATCTAATCTGAAAATCTCAAAGATTTCTGTTTCCTTTTTGAGACAATTGATATTGTAAATAGTCAAGTTTGTAATGACTTTGATAGGATCAAATGCAAATGAATTAACTCTACATTTAACCAATAGTCTAACACTATTGTAGAATTCACATGAGGCATCAATTCCTACTAGTTCTCCCAAAGAGGAACCAATTTTCTTGACGATTTCTAAATGCATTAGTTTCAGAGGAACCGACTGGAGGGTTACCCAAGTTGGGATAAAGAAATTTAATTTCTCTTCCTTACAATCTAGAAACTGCTCAAAAAATTTGATCACATAGCCTTTGAACAAACATTCTAATAATTGTAAAAATTCTTTCTTTAGAGCCTCATTCGTACAATGCAAATATGCTATTCTATTAGTAAAGTGAACAATACTTACCTATTCTAAGCAGAGATCCTCCAACCAGTCAGTAAGGTTGTTAAACTCTGCAATTGGGCCATTCCAATCGATAAAAAATCCAAACTCTTGGCATTCTTTCCACCTTTTTTTGCTATATTGGTTGCTGATAATGATCACATTCTCTTCTAGATTTATCGCTTTTTGATCCAAACCCTTTCTAGGGTTTAAGTCATTCTTGCTAATGTTTCTTTTGCGGTGTGGAGGAATGTATGCTCATGAGGATTTAGGGCTTATTGGTGTCGAGCTATGGTTTTTTGTTGGTGATTTCTTAACATTCATGCTCTACATATGTACCAAATCTTGTGTTGCATATTTTGTGAGACTGAAAAATTTAAATTGTTGATCAATATTTTCCTTGGTAAAAATTATTAGGCGTAGGGCTACCTTTGTATTCGAGACAGAGACTTCATGAAAGGTCTCCGCATCTTTCAAATTTATAGTTTTGCCCTTCTCATATTGATTTTTCTTTTTCAGAGTTCTGAATCTTTCTAGCGGCATAAAAGGAATTGATATTTTAGGGATAGATTCTTCATTATTTCTAGGGTGATGCTGCCATGGACCTTTGTTTTCCTTCTGCCTTCGATCAAAGTTTCTGCTAGTATCTAAAAACATTTTTGAAAAAGTTTTTGAAAAACCCTTATTTTTAAAAAAATTTCTTATGCTTTGGGATTTTCCACTGAGAATATTTGCAATTTGTCATTTTCACTAGGCAGAGCTTTTTTTGTGAGTTTTAACATTTTAAATATATTTTTTACTTACTACTATTGGCTAATTAGCTATTGCTTATATTCACCAATTTATGGTCGACATGTTTTAACCCTAAAGTGGCAAAAATAGTTGTATAAAAGGGCTTAGGGTTAGGGATTGTTTCATAAGGTGTGATGCAAAAATTGGTTCTTGTGGCGGTATTGAGCTGTAAGGAATTATAGATTGTGATTAGGCTGTAATCATTGGATCATAATAATATTGGACTTGCTGTTTGGTGGACGTAGCCTAGGGATTGGGTGAACCACATTAAATCTTGGTGTCTTGTGTTCTTTTCTATGTGATCTATTATTTTTTGATATTGTTTATATTTACATTTAATTGTTATTTTTGTTTGTGGTTTAATCCTAACATAGAGCAAACAACCAAAGATTCTATTGTAGAAATTTCTACTACAGGTCAAGAAGGACCAAATGTTTTAGGACCTCAAATTGAGGGAAGCACTAAAATTAAGCATAGATAATATAGTGTCGAGTGCTACAATTTTTGTCTCAATCACTGAAGTTCAGACAAGACCGAGTGGTCACACCCCATCACCTACTCCTACTAAAGTAGTACTAAGAAGCAACACTCTATTGTCAAGTAAGGGAAAAGTAATAAAGGATAGTTGTCTAGATATTTCTATTAGTCTAGATGAAGTCATTGAGATGCCAAAATGGGATCTAGAAAATATCACTTTAGAGAAAACTATCATTTTGTAGGACATTTTGGCAAAGAAGAAGAAACAAGAAGAATTGTAAAGAGAAGAGCAACAAAAACAAATGTTGCAAGATATAAATGAAATATTCATTGATGCTTTTGATGTAAAAAATATTGATGGGAAAGCCCCAATTATTTTCTTAGATAGTACAAATTGTTGAACAAATAAATGCTAGAGACATTGAAGCAAATGAGAAACTAATGGTCATCAAAGAAATTTGAGAATAAAGTTATAGAGAAAATCTCTACAACCATTGCCGAGTGAAAGATTGAATTGCATGCATGTGTATAGAACATAGACGAGCTTGTACATATGATACAATATTTGTATAATATTTTATGTGATGTGCCAATATTCACAAATGATTTTCAGGAAAACATACAATGAATTCATGATGAAATGCAACTCTATTTCATAGTCAGTAAAATCTAGTACAATGCATTATCATAAGAAATTATTTGCCCAAGGAAAATTTGACTGAATTACAAACAACTGACAACAACATGCAGGCCAAACTAATCTCAATCAAGTCAATGTTGATACCTCATTGGGGGTTATGCAATGGGAATTGAAATCAACAAAGCATCTAATTCAGATAGATCATTGATTGCTGATAGTTTAATTGAATTAGCAACAAGATTGGAATTACAGATTCATATTTTGGAATCAACTAGAATCACATGAGATCATGCTCTTGTCATGATCAGCTACATTCACAAACTATTTATTGAAAAATATCATTCAATTCCACCCACTCAACCCCAAAAACAATCATCAGTGACATAAAAAAGGAGGAATGCAATACTAATGATTGCCTACTAAATGAGACAATGATGAGATCAAAGAGTACATAAGAGTTAGAGTTTAGAGTTCAAAGAACACAATGTATGCCTAAAATATGGGCACACTTCTATGAGTCATTATATCCAAGATTGCTCAAGAATGAGGCCTCGAATGGCGGCTCATAGCTCTGTATTCATGGAGTGCAAGGGTTTGAAATGGAGACCCTCAGTTTGACCTAGTTTGTGCCCATGCAAGTACACCATAAAATAAGATATTCAAAGATCCAATATCTATGCAAATGAAGATGCAAACTAATCTAAATGATGACAATGCAAAGCAATGCAAGAAAGGAAATCTAATCTATGAAAGGAAATAGCAATGCAATATTAAGCTATAAAACAAATATGAATCTAAGATAATATGATACTGCAAGGATGAAACCTCATGATGGAAGCCATGGATGCAAGAGAGAATAAGACAAGAAGATAGAAGTTCTCCACAAAAAGTTTTAATGCTCAAACTCCTCAAAAAATCGCTCTCCAAACCTGCAGCATAACCATAGCATAACCGTGGATCAATCATGGATCAATTGTGGATGTCTAAAATGAGGAGAGGGCTATCCCTTATAAAGGAAAATGTGGTGGTGGGAGGCTTCTCACAACCAAAATGGTATAATAGAGTTTGATCCATGTGAGACAAAATTCCACCAATGAGAAAAGAGGAGTGTTTGAGAAGAAAGCGGAAAGAGGAAAAAGAGGAATCCCACTTAGAGATATGTGCATTTAAGTGTAGAGAAAATTAAAAAAGTTATTTTTAATTTTTTTATTTATTTTATTTCCTTTTTCAAGTGGGTTTAATTTTTATTCATTTAATTTCCTATTTCAAGTGGGAGTTTATTTAATTAAAAGGGAGTAAGTTCTTTTAATTAAATAAGAATTATTTAATTAAATTAAAAGAGGGGTTTTTCTCTTAATTAATTAAATGTGAATTAATTATTTAATTAAAAGAGAGGTTTTCTTTTAATTAAATAGGAACTTATTTTATTTAATTAAAAGGGAGATTTTCTTTTAATTAAATAAGACTTAGGATAAAATGATCAACCTTAGGAAATATTGAAATAATTGAATTTGATCAAGGAATTGATTTAATAAAATATTGCAAACCATTGATTCAAGAAATTTGATAAATTGAATAATGGGGTCCCATAGTCTAGGTGACCATTTTAGGGTGCATACATTTGCCCCTCTTTGACTAATGTGTGATCGATTTGGGAACACATGTAGTCAAAGAAAGAAATTGAAATGTGAGATCGATTCGGGATCACAAAACAACCTAGATGTGTGGTCAATTCAGGAACACATTAGGACAAAGAATACAAATAAATTTTGACTTAAAAAAAGTCGAGGATAATATTGATGAAACTAAATTAAGGATTGAAGTTTGATAAGTACTGCCCCCTCGTGATCGAAATCAAAATGAGATAGAGGAGAAACAAAAAATTGATAAAATTGATCAAATCGAACAAAAGATAAAGTTCTTGATGTAAGATGAAAGATATAAGAATCACAAAACCAAGGTAGATCATCAAGCATGAAAAAATATGCCCCAAAGGTGAATTAGAAGAAAAGAAGTGGGGTAAAAGCGAATGGAAGGTAGAAATTTGAAAATATGGAAAGAAATAGAAAGAAGAATATAAATTTTTTCGTAAGAAATAGAATGCCCCAAAATCAATCAACTGTTTAAGATAGAAATTTTGATTGAGATCACGAAAGAAGATAAGGAAATGAAGATCAAAACATGACCACAGTTGATTAAAATTCTACAAGAAAGATGAAGGGAAAACCCTCTCAAACTCATAATGCAGCCTAAAAATGCAAACTAACATGAAGTCTAATAATGCAAGCTACATGAATATTCAATGGTGTACTTGCAATAGAGCAACTATAACATAGGATTTTGTGTTCATCATTCATTAAAGAATGTAAAAGAACTTATTTTCATCGTTGGGCCATTATTAACTAACATCAAAAAATCACACATCCATCACTAGTCACAAGTGCAACTATGAAGATATGAATGTGATTTATATTGGATTGGAATGTGGAAAGATTCTAACATAAGCATCAAAGACATAAAGGTCAAGATGACTTTGATGTTAGCTTACCCAATTTAATATAGCAAATAAAACATATGCCTCATGCTCCAAGTCCTCTAGGTATGCATCCCAGAGAGACTTAGGAACAATGACACTCAACAAAAATTAATAATAGTCAGCACACAAAGAAAAGATCATGACATAACTCAAACATTAAGTGTTTATGTTTAAAAATGTAATTGTGTTAACTAATATCGAGTTTCAAGGTTAAGGATCAAATGCTTGCAAATAGGTAAGATTATATGACAAAACTGGGTAAGACCAAACCAATAAGTGTTGAAAAACACTCAATGTCAAGGGTTGTATTGAAAAATACAATTGGGGTGGTGTTGAAAAATATCGTTTGAGGTGTCCTAAAGACTAACACATCCAAGAGATCGAAGCTAACATAGTTATGCCCCCTAGACAAAGACCAATTCCAAATCAAGGCAATAAGGACAAGGAATGATGGAGAAAGGCTGAGTGTCGAGGACACACACTAAGAAACAGGGGTGCAAAGGCCTCAAGTAGCGCTTGTTTCGTGGTTTTCACCACTTGGATTTTTTTAAATTTTTTTTCAGAACTTTTAATAATGTTTTTGTATTTTTGCTACTAAGGCGCTTGTTTCTAGGTTTTCACCAAGGCACATTTTCTATTTTTTTTGAATTTTTGAATTTTTTGAATTTTTTTGTATTTTAGGAATATATAATTTTTTTTGGAGATACATCAAAGCGCCTATTGCTAGGTTTTCACTAAGATGATCATTTTTTCAAGACATTTTCTAATTTTTAGAGTTTTCACAATATATCATTTTTTTTGGATTTTTCAAATATATCATTTTTTTGTATTTTTTTAGGATCAATAAATATATACAAATAATATACAATGCCCCCAGACAAAAACAAGGACCAAACTCTCAAGAAAGATCACATTGTGTAGTCCCAATGTCTAGCGAGGTAGAGGACATGATGGAGCAACAAGCTGGTGGATATGACAGATAAGCAAGGAGTGTATGAAGCAAGTGAAAGTGATCTTCAAGGACTGATTCCTCAAGAGTACCAAGGCACATTTTCAAAATTTTTATTTTTAAATTAAAAAAAAATAAAAAATTATTTCAATTTTTTAAAATTTTTTTTGGAAGAAGTCAAGATTTTTAGATAATGATCCTTGAAAGTTTAAACCATGACATGCAAAGGAGTTGATATGCTCAAAGATGTTGATAGGGAAAGGAAGGTGGAAGACAAAAATGAAGGATATGGCTTTATGCAAAGCGAGTGAGATTAGAAGATGGAAATGAAGGCAAGATCAATGTCAACACACACCTTAAGTGGTGGTCAGAGGATGGAGAAAACATGAATGAAGGAATGCATGAAGGAATATGATGAGTGGATAGAAGAGGTTGCAGTTTAGGCACATGGAATGGAAGAATGCTTTTGGAAGAAGATGAAATGGAATTCTTTGGAAGCTTGAATGTCAACTTCAATTGTTGTTCAACATTAGACTCTCTCAAGAGAGACTTTGGAATCCATATAGCCATAGGCCTCTTTTCATTTCTTTTTGACGATTTAGAGATAATATCTGCAATGATGGATTTTGGAACCCATACTTGTCTTATAATTTATTTTTCTTAGACATCTCTTTTGACTTTATGCCCCCATGTGATCTTTTTTTTTATATGGATTCTTGAATTGCTTCTTTTTCTTGTATTGAACATTCAGGTTACTTCCAAAAGACTTGAGACTTGTGGAAGAAGAAGGATGATATGATTAGTTTAGGTGAGTGGGTGGATGAAAAGGATTCAAGAATACACATCTACGTTGATCTTGAGGAAAGATAAGAGAGGGAGGGATGTAAGGACCCAATATGGATGATGAATTGGGAGAGTTGGGAGGGGAAAGTAAAGGGACATAAGGACCCAAGATGGAAGGAAAATGTGAAGCATTTAATATCGATAGGGGAAATCCAAGGATGGATGTGGAAGATGCAAAAGGGTAACCAATAAGTTCATCAACATCTATATGAAAATCAAGGACATCAACATCTTTAGAGTGAGCATTAGGATTTTCAATAGGATCATGAACATCTTGAATAGGAGCAACTTCTTTGATAGGAGTACTTGAAGTTTGAGAAGACTTAGGAAGAGTAGAAAGTAGAAGGGAACATGGAGTGGTAGAACAAGAAGATGGAAGACTTTGATCTTGAAAAGGATCTTTGGATAGCATAAGTGTAAAGTTTTTCTCTTGATTTTTAGTAGGCTCAACATTGGAAGTAACAACACTATTTTTAATAACCTTAATGGAAGTATCATCTTTGGAAGGTGTAACTGTATTAAGGTCATTTTGATTGCCAATAAGCTTAGCAGTGTAAGTAGTAGCTTGATATTGCTTAGGAGAAGACTTAAGACATGGTGGAATAAATGAGGAAGGGAACAAAGGATCAAAAGGACCATGAAATGGACTAGAGACATTGTGAAAATAATTGGATGACATGGAGGATTCTTGATCTTGATCTTTCTTTATATTCTTTTCTTTATCATTTTTAGAGTCCTATTGACATGAAGCCACTCCTAAGGAGAAGGAAGCATGTTGGAATTGTATGGAAGACTTTGGAATAGATGATGAAGGACTAGCTGAAGTAGGCATTATAGTGCATGAAGGTTTAGACTCTTTAGGTTTAGCATTATCAAAAGTATTTGCAGCCAAGTGAAGGTTAGCTTGAGTTTATTTAAGAGGTAGTCTTTGAGGATAACTATAGGGAACCACATGAAAAGCATTAGGATCTTTGTTGGATGAAGGATTGGTAGAAGATTTGAGAGACTCAAAATCTTTAGGGGATGTATGGATAATGGAGGAAGTAGAAGATGAAAGGGGAGCATTAGAAGACAAAGGTTCAACATTAACATGATCTTGCTCCAGAGTGTAATCTTTATTTTCAGCATGAGGGTTCTTATAAGAGGAACTCTTATGCCATTGATGTTGTCTTTCAGGAAAAAAATGCTTTCTCTTCCTCAAAAAATGTAGATTTATCATTTAGGTATTGTTCACAAAATTTATCAATGTTGTTTTCAAGATTCGAATCATATGGATTACCATCAATATCTATTTGTGACTCATCCCCTTTAAGCACAAGCATAGGACTAGGAGGAATTTTAGGACTTGTAGGAATATAATAATCATCGTCATCATAATCATTGTCACTATAGGTATTATAGATAGGCATATCACAAGAATTTTCATGTTGCTCATTATGGCATGTCTCAATAAGAGGAATAAGACTCTTGGTAGAAGTAGAAGAAGACTGATATAATGAAGAAGAATTAGACCTAGATGAATGATATTTAGAAGAATCATGGTAAGACTTGGAATATGAAGAATGTGAATGATATTTAAAAGAATCATGATAAGACTTAGAAGATGAAGAATTTGAATGATATTTATAAGAATCACGATAAGACTTAGAAAATGAAGAATCTAAACGATATTTATAAGAATCATGATAAGACTTAGAAGATGAAGAATCTAAATGATATTTAGAAGAATCATGATAAGACTTCAAAGATAAGGAATATTTGGAAGAGGGATATTGTGATATGATATTGCATATGATCCTAGCAAGAACGTCTAATTTCTTCTCCTTTTCCATCATTTTTGTCACAAGGTTGGCATCCATATATCTATTGGAGTAACAACACTTTTCAAATTCAATAAGAAGGTCGAGTTCATCTATGCTCAAATGAGAGTCCCTAACAAGATATTCAAGATCCATGATTCTAGATGAAGAAGAATCAAGCATGGAAGAAGAGAAAGGATGAATAGAAGAAGGTAGACTATATGATAATAGGAGGAAAAGAATCAAGAAGACATGAAGAAGAGGAAGAATATAAATTGGAGACTAGAAAGACATGAAAGATGAAGAAGAAAGAAGACCAAGAGTCATTTTGTGAAATTTGATACCATTTGAGTTCATTTGAATGTTGAGCAACATGTAATAGAACTTGTAACCAACATGAAAGAAAAGGTACTAGGTGATAGGATAATTCTAAGAAACGTTGGTACCAAACTAGGATAGTAAAAGCACTCACTTGTCCAAAAGAGAAATGATAAGATAAAATATTGCAATAGGGATAAACCAACACTGCCATAGAGGTGCCCACAACTTATGGTGAATACCCTAGCACATATGGACCAAGAGGATTATTTACCCAAATTTTTATAAATTAAAATTAAATTTTGATGAAAGTGGATGGACAAGAGATTGCTAAGACTCTCCAAGCGTAATATCAAAGAATCCAAGGTATATCTTTCTCAACAAGGACGGTCTCTAACTCACCGTGCTAATTCAAGAGGTCAAAACACAACAACCCAGGGTGCAAACAAGTTTCTAACAATGAGGTAAGTAGCCTACTCTGAACTAGATCAACCTAGGGAGATTGGAAATAATATGACAACAAAGAAATTTGATTGTAAAGTCTTGACTCAAGAACTTAGATTTTGTTCATTTTAAATGTCCAACTAGGTGTATCAATAGATTTTTAATCATGAACTAGGCACACAAGACAACAATAAGAGATTTCAATAAAATGTCTTCAAACAATGAGCAAGGGACAAAGCAACCTTGCACATGAACAAGAATAGTGTCGTAGTATCAATCTAATCCCTAAAACCTTTACTGTGTATGTTCTCAAAATGTTTTCAAATTATGCACATAGTCTTAGAAAAGAAAATTTGGCAGCATTATGGTTCTTAGTAATGTTCAACTCTGTAGCTTTTGCAATCTAGAGTGGGTGAAATCCAATCCCAATGCACCAAGGTTTTTACATATTTTGAGAATTTAATCAATCAGAGATACTGAGGAGATCTGACAGCCCAATAAAAGACTACACCCACGAGGTCATTTGTATAGCGGTTGCTACTATCACATCAAAAATGGCTAATACCACTTGAGGTTTCATCCACATGGTTGACCCAATAAAGGGAATGTCCACTATGGTTAACCCTCTCTAATCAAGGAACACTCACAAAGTTGTACCACATGGGGACTTGGTTTGGATTCAAGGGTTCCAAGTTTTTGATGTACCCAAAAGGGAATAGAGCATACTCCTCTAACCTCTTCACCTTACCCAAACATAGCAAACAAGATTATTTGACATGCTAATTTGAAATCACCTCACCAAATTTTTGGAAAATCCAACAACAAACACCACCAATCTCAAAAGAGAAAGTACTGATGGATGTTGAGGACAAATCCAAGTGGAATAGTGAGATAATAACAAATATCTTTCCCTACCTATAAGGGGATCCATCGTCAAGAGGAGATTCAAATGTAAAGCAAGCAAATGAAGCTTAGTCTCTCAAGATCTCCCAAATAGTGTTCATAGGGCCTAATTACTATGTGAAACACAGATGCGTGAAAGAAAATCTAGATCTGATTTTAGAGCACCAAATGAATTGTGAATCTATGAAAGCATGTAAAAGCACTCAAGCCAAACACATGACAAGGTTCATTGTAGTTCCAAATCCAAATGTTATATAGATCCGACAAAATACCTGGTAATCCTTGTAACACATCTTTTCTCTATTGTACCTTTTTTTTACACTTGAACACTTGCTAGCAACAAACAAAGCAACAAGCAAAATGAGTAAACACAAGATATGCAATATATATCCAACTTATGCAAAACTAGGGTTAGATCTAAAAATATATTTTTTAAGAATGATAATAATCAGCAAATAGCCCAAATGAAAGCTCACATCATACATTGATCCATTGTAAAATTTAAATGCAAGCTATTCATTAAATGCCCCTCTTTTATTGATTTTTGACCTAGTCATAAAGATTGGACCTATATGATATGAATTTAGATCCAAAACCATAAATGCAGAAAAGAGACCCCTGTCAAAAATTTGAGAGATTTCCAAAAATGTTAAAATTTTGAAAATATTTTTTCATTTGTGCCCTAGGGAGCCATTTTGTCAAAATAGACCAATTTTTGCAAATCAAATTATTGAGCCCTAATATGATCTTTGAAACCAAAATACAAAGAAAAAACTCTATTTAGGATTCAAATACCTTTCCAAAAATGCAATTTTTTTCAAAACATGTGCTAATTTGCTCCAAAAATTAAATTTTTATGAAAAAAAAAGAAAAAAATATAAAAAATCCAAAATACCTCAAAAAAATCTAAAACTTGGATTGAAGCTTATTTGATATGTCGCCACCTTGTAAAAAAAATTCAGATTAAAATACTTAGACATTTGGGAGATATGATCAAATCTTTCAGACCTAGGGCTTTTTGTCTCCAAACAAATCTGTACAAGGGGGTTAGATCTAAAAATGTCCAAAACTAGCAAATAAAGGTGGGTTGCCCCATGGTAGGTGCCAAAAATCTATGTATAAAATGGGGGCACACTTCTATGAGTCATTATATCCAAGATTGCTCAAGAATGAGGTCTCGAATGGTGGCTCATAACTCTCTATTTATGGAGTGCAAGGGTTTGAAATGGAGGCCCTTAGTTTGACCTAGTTTGTGCCCATGCAAGTACACCATAAAATGAGAGATTCAAAGATCTAATATGCATGCAAATGAAGATGCAAACTAATCTAAATGATGACAATGCAAACCAATGCAAGAAAGAAAATCTAGTCTATGAAAGGAAATAACAATGCAATATTAAGCTATGAAAACAAATATGACTCTAAGATAATATGAAAATACAAGGATGAAACCTCATGATGGAAGCCATGGATGCAAGAGAGAATAAGACAAGAAGATATAAGTTCTTCACAAAAGCTTTAATGCTCAAACTCCTCAAAAAATTGCTCTCCAAACCTGCAGCATAACCATAGCATAATCGTGGATCAATCGTGGATGTCTAAAATGAGGAGAGGGCTCTCCCTTATAAAGGAAAATGTGGTGGTGGAAGGCTTCTCACAACCAATATGGGATAATATAATTTGATCCATGTGAGGCAAAATTCCACCAATGAAAAAAGAGGAGTGTTTGAGAAGAAAGTGGAAAGAAGAAAATGAGGAATCCCACTTAGAGATATGAGCATTTAAGTGTAGAGAAAATAAAAAAAAGTTTTATTTAATTTTTATTTATTTTATTTCCTTTTTCAAGTCGGTTTAATTTTTATTTATTTAATTTCCTTTTTAAAGTGGGAGTTTATTTAATTAAAAGGGAGTAAGTTCTTTTTTTTAAAATTTTAAAGAGGGGTAAATGCTTTGACTTGGAGCTATGAACCAGTGAGGCCACAAATGGGGGATCTCATCCCCATTAGATTTGAACCTTGATGGCAAGGATAACAATGCAACAACTTAACCATCACAACATGCCACTATTGGCGGGAGCAAGTTCTTTTAATTAAATAGGAAATATTTAATTAAATTAAAAGATGGGTTTTTCTCTTAATTAATTAAATGTGGATTAATTATTTAATTAAAAGAGAGGGTTTATTTTAATTAAATAGGGACTTATTTAATTTAATTAAAAGAGAGATTTTATTTTAATTAAATAAGACTTAGGATAAAATGATCAACCTTAGGAAATATTGAAATAATTGAATTTGATCAATGAATTGATTTGAATTGATTTAATAAAATATTGCAAACCATTGATTTAGGAAATTTGATAAATTGAATAATGGGGCCACACAGTCTAGGTGACCATTTTAGGGTGCATACACATAAGAGTCAGATTTCAGAGTTTAGAGTACGCAAGAGTTAGAGTTCAAAGTTTAGAGTACACATGAGTTAGATTTTAGAGTTCAGAGTACACAAGAGTCAGAGTTGAGAGTTTAAAAAATAGGCACAATCGGACCAACTTAGAGTCCTATAATATATGTATTGTTATCTTGTTCATTGATTTTTTAGTTGGAAAAAGTTTTAAAGTTGTATAAGAACTGAGTCATAGGCTTAGAGGGAGTACTCTTATTCTTTTATTGTAACATTGTAATCATGAAAAAATATTTTTTCCACTTGTGTCAAAGGGGGAGATTGTTGGTATCTCTAATTCTTGTTGTTTATTAGTGTCAAATACTTAGTCATATATGAGGCAGAGTCAGTTAGTCATCATTGCAACTGAGCTACTTTATATAGGCCAAGTCATATGAAGACTTGTAAATAAACATGTATATGCCTAGCTCTATAGGAATCGAGTACGGCTTTGATCATCAAGTATTTTTAGTACAAGATAAGCCTAGTAAATGCCAAGTAGAAAAAGCACATTGATGTCGATTTATACAAAGGTGTCAAGTATAACTAAAGTCAAGCAACATAATGTAGAACAATAATGATTGAGCATCAAAGACAGTAAGTGCCAGACAACGTAGAGTTAAAATTAAAGTAAAAAATGATACAAACTTTGAGGTAAACCATTTCAAGTTCACATATACATGACTTTTAATATCTATAGAGGTTGTTACACATTTATGATGTGGATAAAAAGTCCCTATGAGTGGTGAACAACCAATTAGAGGAAAATGGAAGAGTCTAAAAATCTCTTTAGAAATCTTTAAATAGAAAGATATAAACCTTATTTTTAAAAGAAAGAATGAGCAAGAAAGATATGTGTGCAATAAAAAAGTAGATCAAAGAATGAAAGCACAAAAATTGCAAAGAAAGAAAATAAGATAAGTTTTGATATTGCATGTAAGAGAGAAGTTGTGAAGAACTAAGACAATGACCTTATGAAGCAGTGAAGGACAAAGCAAAGATATATTAGAATGAAGATTAGATTAGGATTGAAGAGAGGAGATCCGTAATCAATAGTAAAGTGTAGACTGAAGGATCGGGTACTAAATAATAACCGAGTCAGGGATAATCTCTTAATAGAGTGGTTTTAACAGACATTTGTAAATCTCTTAACCAAGTCCTTACTTTATTGTAAGTGTAAAATCCTCTCACAAGGTAAGAACTAATTGTTAGTGTAATAAAGTATTTTCTTATTAATTAAATCATATTAATTTCATTATTAAGTCACTTATTATCTCTAGTTTACTTAAGCTAAACTTTGGGCATATAATAATTAATTCTTTTATTAATTATTATCATCAAACCTAGGTTAGTTACCTATTAGGTTTTTAATCTCCTTTTATAAAGAATGTCTATATGCTAAATAACCCATCTCACTGAAATGCATAAGTATCTAGGCACTGTAATAGAAAAGAGAAATTGCTATTATCAAAAGTGAATGAATAAATTACAAAAAGAAAAATCCTTATAAAAGGAGATAAAAAAACCTAACAGGTAACTAACCTAGGTTGCATGCTAATAATTAATAAAAGAATTAATTATTATATGCCCAAAGCTTAGCTTAAGTAAACTAGATATAATAAGTGACTTAATAATTAAATCATTATGATTTAATCAATAAGAATATACTTTATTACTCTTACATCCCCCTTAAGATAAACTTAGGGAGTAGCTAAAAACCTAGAAACTACTATTGAAGGTAAATTTGGGTCCCGACAATAAGGCTTGATGAGGTACCCAAGTACAACCAAGATAATGAAGAACACCACTGAAGCATGAAGCTGCAAACACTGCTAAATTGCTAATATGAAGAACCTCCACTATATAGAACATGAATAGGTAGAGAAGATTAAGTCTAAAGAGTTGATCAATCGAAGATGGAAGGTATCTTCATGGCCTCCAAAAATAATAATGAAAGAATGTCTACATAGTAAATAACCTATCTAACCAAAATGCATAAGTATCTAGCCATTGCAATCACCTAGTACATATAATCAAATACTAAATACATAGCTCACTCTATCAAACCAATAAAATAATAGAACCAACATAACCCCCTACAATGCTAACAGGTAAGACATGAACAATGAAATTGAATGCAATGTCTTTTGCATAAAGAAGAACCAGGAACATAAAGAGTAAAAAAGAATTACAAACACCTATAATGACACATGTCATTGACACATCATGAGGCTAATTTCATGGAAGGAACACTCACTTGACAAAGAAAGATGATGAATATGGCCAACATGAAGCCCGCCAAGACACTTTATAGTTTAGTATGAGTACAACAAAACACAAAGATGTACAAGATCTTGAAATACAAATGAGTGGCACTTTATCTTGGTGCATTTGTAAAAATACTACAAAAGGATGTCAACAAAGATCAAAAGACACATAAGACTGATACAAAAGATAATACAACCCATGATAAATCATCTAAAGCTCAAGATATGTCACCTAGAGTGCAAAATATAACTCTTAATTTTGATAGCAAAAATAGCCATAAAAAAGAACCAAAATGAAAAATAACCTATAGTACTAGAATGGACTCAGAATGAGCTTTCCAACAATATTTCTTTTGTGAAAAAAAAAGTTTGGATGAGCAAGTTATAGCCAAAAAACCACACGTAGGTAATAAAAGAGTTGGAAGGGCAATTTTTTATTTATACCATATTAGGACCAAAACCAAAATGCATTGGGAAGTGTGCCCAATAATATCAAAAAATAACTTGAAATGTGTGCCAAGAATATTGGTATATGTGCCAAAGTGCCTCATTTTGCATACCAAAAAATCATGACTTATGGGCTAAAATTTCTCAATTTGCATGCCAAAAAGTGCAATTTTTTTGTTAAAAAATATCAATTTCAATGCCAAAAATCCTAATTTTTGCACAAAAATCTCAATTTCCATACCAAAAATCACAATATCATCACCTTGAGAAATGTGCCCTACCTAGGACCAATATTTTTTGGCCTCAGAATCCAACCGTGTCCAAATTGGATAAATTTTATATGAAAATAGAGGTTTTGGGGCTCTCTAAGCTCAACAATGAGGTCTATTTGGGCTCAAAGTGCACCAAAAAATGGTGATCCCCTAGATCCAATACAAAAAAAAATAAAAATAAAACCCTCTAAAAGAGAAAATAGAGATTTGAAAGCCAAGTCAAAACCTCTCATAAATAGAATATGGGCATGAAGATTTGGAGCTTTGATACCATGTATGTTTGAGCAATACAAATCCACAAAACCCGAAGAACACTTGCTTGCAAAAACCTATCACAAAGAAGAAAAGACAAAGAAGAGGCAAGGGTTTTGCTCTAAGAATATGAAAAATATATTATTAGACTAAATAGATGAGAGATGTTTACAAAATATATTCTTTCATTCCTATTTTTGGAGGCAATGAAGATACCTTCCATCTTTGATTGATCAACTCTTCAGACTTAGTCTTCTCTACTTGGTCATGTTCTATACAGTGGAGGTTCTTCAGATCAAGTTTGGCAATGTTTGCATCTTCATGCTTCAATGGTGTTCTTCATGATAATCCTTTTGTTCCTATCTTTTGGAAGATTCTTTCCATGTCCTTTTGGAGGAGGGTTTTTCCCATGTGGTTTTCTCTATTTCTCCTCTTTTCAGAGATTTGGTTGTGCTTGGGTACTTCATTAGACCTTGTTGTCGAGACCCAAATTTACCTTCAAAAGTAGTTTCTAGGTTTTAGCTACTCCCTAAGTTTATCTTAAGGGGGGGTGTCAGAGTAATAAAGTATTTTCTTATTAATTAAACCATATTGATTTAATTATTAAGTCACTCATTATCTATAGTTTACTTATGCAAAACTTTGGGCATATAGTAATTAATTCTTTTATTAATTATTATCATGCAACCTAGGTTAGTTACTTAGTTAGGTTTTTGATCTTCTCTTATAAGGAATGATCTCTTTGTAATTTATTCATTCACTTTTGATAATAGAAATTTATCTTTTTTATCACCAAGAATGTCTCATCTATGGATTAGGCAATTCCAACCTCCATATATTTTTACTTTTCTCTTCTATGATAGGTGTTTGCATGTAGGTGATTCTTGGTAGTTGTGGGGTTGATCTTTCATTAACTTCAACTGTAATAGTCTTAACAACCTTTAATAGGGTAGACTCCTTATAGGGTAGATCATAAGAACTGATCAAAATTGTAACCCTGACAAGGTAAATTTATTATTGTAGTAGTGAAGATTTGTGGGTGTCATCCCCACCCCAGTTTACCTTCACTTTGGAGGGTTTCTGGGTAACCAAATCTTTGTATTATGTGTTTACATTTCATGCATGTGATTGATAGTTAGATATACATGTTACAACATTTGATTTTACAAGTTATGTTATGCATATATTAGATATGAGATGCAAAATATGGTGGATTCAGTAAAATTATTTTAAGTGATAAACTTTTCCAAATCCTAATTCACCCCCCTCTTAGTATCTTGTTTCACATTAAGACTTCCAACAATTGGTATCAAAGCATTGATTCTCTTGAAAAAGTATAACAACTTCGAAGTTCAGATCTTGAAGATGAAGGCTTAAAAACTAGGAAAAGTTATTGACAATTAGGTGATTGACATCTAACTCATACTACAACAACTTGAGATAACAAGACAGGAACTGAGGAAATCTTTGAAAAAAGAGACAGGATATGGCCATTTGGGTAAAAGTGATAAATTATGAAGAAATTGATATACAAGAACTATTTAACACTGGAAATTCAAATGAAAGTGATGTATCCATTGTAGATCTACTTTAGAAGAACAATATCCTAAATGAAGAAGTCATAAAGTAATGAAAAAGAAGAAAGTTGAAGAAGACAAGGTAGTGGTTGAGGAAGACAAAAGACAAATGGCTATCAGACTTGAAGAAAAGTTATTTGATGTGTAAAATCTTACAAACACTCACCTAGACATGATGAATAAACTGATGCTTGAAAATTAGAAGCTAAATAGGAAGGACATGGAAATAGAAAATTTGAGATCACAGATTGACTTACTGAGGAATGAATTGAAGATTGAGAAAGAACTTGAGGAAAGGTTGAACAAGCCCAATGAAGTAATAGAGTATCTTGAAGAACTTATGAGATCACCTAAGTCATCTAGAAACAAGAACATATAAAGCAATATTCATCTACTAAAGAAGGGGAATCATCCAAGAGTGGAGAGTTGAGGAATGCAAATTCAAAAGGAAAGCCTACATGCTATCATTGTGGCAAACTTGGTCATACTAAAAACATTTTCAAAAACAAAAATGGCATGCAAAACCCTAAACCTAAGTATACTGTTTATTATTTTTGCTACAAGAAACAAGGATATAAAATACATGAGTGTAGATCAAGAATGAAGAATACATCTACTACACCTATATTTGAAGGTTATTGTTACAATTGTCAAAAGTTTGGACATAAAGCATATGAATGAAGATCACATGCAAATCCCTACTAGAAATATATGAATGCACCTAAGAAAGTTTATTCTAATCATCACAAGATTGGACATGTGAATAAGAACCACATGACCCAAACACTATTACCAAATACTAAACACAACAAGGGTAAAGGAAAAGTGGATGTTGAATAAACAAAGGAGATGAATTAAACTTGGAAGAAAAAGATGGAAGCTGGAAGCAGTAGAACAAATGAAGTTAAGGCCACCCTATTAAATGGACAAGTTGATCACACCACCTCAAATTGATCAAGAAAGGTATATAAGGAACTATATATTTAATGATTGATCTTACATTAGTTCCTAACATTAAATTTGCTAAAGTTCATATCAGCATACATAAAGATGCATAAGAACATATTTATGAAAATAATGGTGGAAAAGAATCATTTATACAATGGGTGTACCATGTCGAACATTAGTCAAATTGTCTATATTGACTGAGCATTTTAATATGGACTGAGTACTTTAATGTCAAACTGATGTATATACCAAGTTAGATGAAATAAACCAAGCTATATAGTGAAGGCCAAGTTCAAAGGCACAATATCGATCGAGATAGCTCAATTCCACTTAATGAGAATACATCATTAATGGAGACCCTAATGAGTAAATGGGAGTATATTTTGAAAATTTGAAGGTATTTACATACCTTGTATTCATATTTTGAGAACACAGAGCAATTTAAGAGATTTTCAAAAGCAATTTTAATGTGAAAGATTGATCAAAGTGAAGATTTAAGTTGTGCCAAGTTGTTTAGAGGATAAAGTTTCAAAAACCTAATGAGGAAATATGGAATCTCCATCATTTTCAATGAAGAATCAATGAGTAGAGGTAAATAACGTTGACTTGTTGAAGAATGACACTTGTCCTCCACCAAAATTTCTTGCTATTTCTGAGATTGCTATGAAAGGTGATCCAATGGGTGCATTATCATCGATACCACCTAAAATCATTATTATCCATGGTGTCCAAAGTTGTTACATTGGTAAGATTGGAGGAGTTGGTGATTATGAGATTTGAGAGGCATATGAAAAATTGTATGATGCAAGAGTATTGAAGGATGGATTTAAATTTTTGAAAGGAAAGGGTTAACTAGTGCCCTAGATTTTTTGAGGAATTTCTAGATTAAATGGATTAAGGTAGCGCTAAGTAGAATCCATGATATGAAGTTATGGGTAGAAAAATGACCTATTGAGATAACCAAGAAGATAACTCACAAGGTTATCAAGTATATTACATTCGATAAGAATAAGACTATACATTGTCTTAGCTGAGAAGAAATCAAGGCTAATACAAAAGCTAAATGGAATGGATGAGGGTTGTCCATCTCTTCCATCACAAATCTAGCGATTGAGTTCACAATGAGATTGATTTGTCACAAATTTTATCAGTTGAGTAGACTGAACAATGTGCCATGTATGGAAATCGATCGTGCATGTAAGATTGTTATGAAGGATCATGAATATGATCTTTCTGAGGTTCAAAGATCACAATTGGTAGCAAACCACCATCAATCAAGAAGATGAAGAATTTGATGTGTACATTTGGATCACTCATTACTTGTATTTTTTTAATGTTCAAAAGTATTTTCCTGCTATTGGAAACATTGTTTAGGAGCAAGAAAAACCTATCACAAGATAGATTATTGAATACATAACTTAGTTAGGAGAAAATCTTGAGAATCTTATGGATATTTATTTTGAAGAGTTCAAAAAAAGGATGAGGACCCCAATAGAGCTAGTGATGAAATACTACGATGATGTATGCTTTTTGGTAGACACAGATAATACATTTGTACATGTAGTGAAGCCCAAGAAAGTATGACTTTCAAACCATTGGATTATCAAGTTGATAGTGGCAATGTGAGTGCAAATATTGATGCACTACTTAAAGAAGAAATTGTTGCACAAGAAAAACTCTTTTAGAAGTATGAAGAAGCTAAGGCAAGAATCACAATTAATATCAAAATAGATTCAAAAGAGAAGAAAATAAAGAAAATGATTGAAGACCTAGAGGAGAAACTGGGCACACATAGCAAAGGCAAGAAACCTTTGAAGCTTACTCAAGGTCTTGGTGAAGATGAAGAAAAAGACAGTGGTGATGAGGAAGAGGAAGAAGGAGAAGGAGATCTTGTTAAAGCTCTAGTAGTGGCCACTCCACCAACAAAGAAGGTTAAAATTAAGAAAATAAAAAATCCTAAGTAAAGGAGGTTACAAAGAAGCCAACAATGGCACCCCTTTCTCTTCTTGCACTGACTAAGCCAAGAATGAGGGAAACACTAGCTAGTGCCGAGCCATCAAAAAATAAATGAGTAGTCAGGATTACCAAACCAAGTTTCTCCAATATAGAAAAGAAGAAAAATGAATCCCTTGTGAGCTAGACAAAGAGATGACAGTTAGTTAATAAGAAAGAAGGTAAAGAGGATGATGCAGAGAGTACCAAATCAGATGAATTGGGACATCACCAAGTCACATTACCTAAAAGACCAAATAATATTGATGAGGTATGTGTTCTTATTAGAAGCTCTATAGGGTTATCAAGTTTTAAATTTGTAAAATATGATACATTGAATAATGATGAGAAATCCAAAATAGAGGAGGCCATGATAGATATGATGGCTAACAATAAATTGGCTCCTACTAAATAGGAAAAGAAGAATCCAATTGATTTGTATAATAGACTAGAGAGGAGATGCAAATATGCATTATAAGTAGAGAAACAAATAAGAGAAGACACTTTGGCCAAAATTATGCCTGAGTTATCAAGAGATTAGAAGTCCACTTTTTTGGAAAAGTCTAGGAACCGATTTGTTCCTAAGTTTAGAATTTTTTATGATTCTTCATAATAAGTTTGAAGCTATAGTAAAACAAAATGAGTCATTGTGGAATTTTTTTTTTGGTCTAACCACTAAAGAAGTGGAATAGGAGAAAGTAGTAGAGATTGTGACTATTAAGATGATTGCAATGATGAAGAAAGTTTAGGTGTGCCAAACCCACAAGGCATCATTTCACCTATTCATGCCACCACACCTAATACACTAGTTATTGAGAAATGAAAACCTAAAGATGTTGAAGGAGAAGAGCAAGAGGCACAACAAACAACCAAAGACACTAATATAGAAATTTCTACCACAGGTCAAGAAGGACCAAATGTTTTTGGACCTCAAATTGAGGGAAGCAAGGAAATAGGCAAAAGAAGAGACAATACAGTTTTGAATGCTACAATTATTATCTCAAGAATTGAAGTTTAGAAAAAATTAAGCGGTGACACCCCATCACCTACTCCTACTAAAGCAGTTCCAAGCAACAACACTCTGTCACCAAGTAAAGGAAAAGTAACAAAGGACAACTCTCCAGATATTTCTATTAGTCTGGATGAAGTCATTAAGATTCCAAAATGGGATCAGGAAAATCTCACTTTGGAGCAAACTACCATTTGGTAGGAAATTTTTGCAAAGAAGAAGAAACAAGAAGAAATGAAAAGAGAACAATAACAAAAACAAGTGTTGCAAGATATAAAGGAAATATCCGTTGATGCTTTTGATGTACAAAATATTGATGGGAAAATCCCAATTATTTCGCAACTAGTACAAATTATTGAACAAATAAATATTGGAGACATTGAAGAAAACAAAAAACTAATGGCATGGTTAGCAAAGAAATTTGAGAATAACGTTATAGATAAAATCACTACAACCATTGCCAAGTGAAAGGTTAAATTGCAAGCACTTGTACAGAACAAAGACAAGATTATACATAAGATACACCATTTATATAATATTTTATGTGATGTGCCAAGATTCAAAAATGATTTTCACACAAACATTTAGTGGATTTAGGCTGAAATGAAGCAAAAAGGCCGCTCTATTTCACAGTCAGTAGAATCCATTACAATGCATCATCATAAGTTATTATTTGCACAAGGAAAATTGGTCAAATTAAAAACAATTGAAAACATCAAGAGGGCCAAACTAATTTCAATCCAATCAATATTGATACCTGATATGGAGGTTATGCAACGTGAATTGAAATCGACAAAGGATCTAATTTAGATAGATCATAATCTTTTGACTGCAACTAGAACTACATGGGATCATGATCTTACCATTATCAACTAGATTCACAAACCAATTATTTAAAAGTATAGTTCGATTCCACCCACTCAACCCCAACAACAACCATGAGTGACAAAAATAAGGGGGAATGTAATACTGATGATTACATACTAAATGGGACAATGATGACATCAAAGAGTACACAAGAGTCAGAGTTCAAATTTCAAAAAAGACATAATCAGACTACTTAGAGTCCTATAATATATGTATTGTTATCTTGTTCATTGATTTTTCAGTTGGCAAAAGTTTTGAAGTACTATAAGAACTGAGTCATAGGCTTAGGGGGAGTACTCTTATTCTTTTATTGTAATGATGTAATCATGAAAAAGTATTTTTGGTACTAATGTCAAAGGGGGAGATTTTTGGTATCTCTAAATCTTGTTTTCTATTATTGTCAAACACTTAGTCATATATGAGGTAGAGTCAGTCGATCATCACTACAAACAAGCTACTCTATATAGTTTAAGTCATATGAAGACTTGTGGTGTAGGAGCACCCTCTCATGAAACCATGAAATAAAGTTTTTTGGGTCATTTATGACCTTGTTCTAGTTTACTTTTTATGTTTTCAATAAGGCAATGATTCTAGACTCCTAGGTTTACTCTTAAACCTTTTTGTGTGGCCCATTAGCAATTTGGGTGTTTTTATAAGCCCATTGTTCAATGAGGTCACAAGGGTGAAATTCATTTAAATTGAATGTATTTACTTTTAATCTAGGGCCTATTAGCTGTAATGAGTCAATTAGGACTCATTTGGATGGTTAAAATGCCCTTGAGGCTTTAAAATGTAAAAAATGCAACAAATGTTGCAAAAGTTGTTATGCAACTTTGCAACTTTTTGCATAATTAGGAAAAATGATTGTAATTAGTCCCCCAATGGTCAAAAAATCTGAAAATTGGTTGTATTAGTTGGGAAAGACCTTCATATAGCCATTTCAAGTGGGTGGAAGGTAATATATATACTCTTGCCTTGAAATCAATAAAGAAGAGCCCTTTTTTCTTGCATTTTGGGAAAAATTTCTAAATGATATAGACTTGTATGGATGCATAGGGATGTGAGCCTAGTATTTTTGGATGTGAAATTGAGTTAACTTTCATATGAATTTGGTTTGAGGTCCTGAAATACGATAAAACCCAAGTTATCACTATTTTAGTGTAGGCAGCCCGAGTTTTGAGGGTTTCTAGGGCTTTTGGAGAAATCATCTCAGAACTACAGATTCCACCATGGGAAATTAATGATCTCTTGTGGAATCCTTGTACCATTAGTAATATTTAAGATTATTTTTGTTTCAATTGCTAAGATGTAGGGACAAGGGAGGAAAGTGATGCCCTAGGTGTATATCTCATGTATGCACCAATGCATTATTTTATGACAGCAAATGTTTGGGACTCCAAAACTTAATTCCATGACCTAAAAATATAGATTTAGTCTATCTAAGATTTTTTCTATCCAAACTAATTGGTTTGATATTTTTTTCACATGTTTAATTGGAACTTCCTTTGTAAAAGCACCCTAATTAGCCCTTTAAGCCTAATTGCTGTTACAGGGGTTTTGACAACATCCTCATTCATAGGATCTCAACAGTTGGGGGTCTTGTAGTACATTAGAAGTAGTAAATATTTAAATGATTAATTTCCTTTTTCCAATCTAAAGTCTTCAAGTTAGAGGTCAAAATCTATTTTCTTGGGCTACTAGCAATCCAAGGGTGTATTGAAGGAACTATGCAATTTCCTTGTTTTGGGGTCCTCAAAATCAGTCAATATGACCATGTTGATGTAAAAAAAACATCCCCTAAGCCTTGTTTCATGATTACATATTTTGAGTAAGTTTCATGTATTGAGTCATTTTATGTAAAGGTGCAAGCGCGAGGTTCTAGGGTCTCTTTTGGCTCTCAAACCTTTTTAAGGTTAGTTTGTGGGTTGATCTCTCCCAACTTACACTATCTCTACACTACCTCTTGCATAAAATTGTAAATAAAAATGTATATATTAAGCTCTATAGGAGACAAGAAAGTTTTTGGTCGCCAAGTATTTTTAGTACAAGCAGAGCCTAGTAAATGTTTAGTAGACAAAGCATATTGATGATGAGTTATATAGGTGTCAAGTATAGTTAATTTTGAGATACAAAATGAAGAATAGTGATGACCAAGCATCAAAGATAGTAAGTGCCAAGCCACAAAAAGTTGAAATTAAAGTCTGAAATGATACAAACTTTGAGGTAAACCATTTCAAGTCGACATAGAAATGACATTTAATATATACAGAGGTTTTTATAGAGGCTATTATGTGTTTATGACATGGATCATAGATCCTTATGAGTGGTGAACAATTAATCAGAGGAAAGGGAAGAGTCTAGGTAACTCTTTAGAAATATTTAAATAGACAGATCCAAACCCTATTTTTAAAAGAGAGAATGAGTGAGCAAGATATGCATGAAATCACAAAGCAGATCAAAAGGTGAAAGCACAAACATTGTAAAGAAGGCAAAGGAGATAAGTTTTGATATTGCATGTAAGAGAGAAGTCATTAAGAATAGAGACAATGACCTTATGAAGTAATGAAGAATAAAGCAAAGATATATCAAATTGATGATCATATTAGAATTGAAGAGAGGAAATCCATAATCAACAGTAAAGTGTAGACTGAATGATCAGTTAGTGAATCATAACCGAGTTAGGGATAATATATTAACAAAGTGGTTTAATTAGACCTTTATAAATCTCTTAAGTGAGTCATTACTTTATTGTAAGTGTAAAATCCTCTCACAAGGTAAGACCTAACAATTTTAACAACCTTTAATTGGGCAGATTCCTCACATGGTAGATCATCATAAGTGATCAAAATTGTAACCTTAACAGGTTAACTTTATTACTACAGTAGTGAAGATTTGTGTGTGTCATCCCCACTCTAAGAATTTTCCTTAGGGAAAAATCACCCAAGATCAAGGAACTCAAGCACAAGCATAAGAATAGACCAAAACAATATGATCAGAATAACAATATGATATTCAATTCAATGTACAAGTACACTAGGAGTGCTTGTTTATAAAGGCCTCTATAATGCTTCTAGAATGTCTAGGAGTTAGAAAATGATAAGTCTTACAACCAAGCACATGTCCACCAGAAATGGATTATCCTCCATTAAGCATAGGAGTAAGTGTGATGATGCAAGGATAAGCCTACAGAGGTGTAGCATTAAAAAATTATGTTGTAGACACCATGTGCTTAATGAAGGGTGCAAAAAATTGTGTTGTCTACATGACAACTTAGTTAATTATGCAAACTCTAATGTTGTAGACACCATGTGCTGAATTAGAGTTGCTTACTTTTGTGTTGTCAACATGAAAGCTCATAAAAGTATGCAAAATCCTAAGTGTTAGCCTAAGAAATAATAAAATAATGCTTTTAACTTAAGTAAACTTAAGTAAAGTGTAAATAATAATTATTTAAACTGAATGTTGAAGATCAATACCCTCATGAGTGCAAAAGTCGATAAGTCTGGAGTTGACATATTCCCTACCATTATATGTTCATATAATCTTGATGGCTTTCCCTGATTGCTTCTCATCTTGAGCTTAAAAGGTGATAAACATATCAAATACTTCACTCTTATGAGCAAGAAAGAAGACCCAAGTGTAGCGTGAAAAGTCATCAATAAAGGTGAGAACATAGCGAGCCTTACCAAAAGATAGTACTGGAAATGGGCTAGTTACATTACTATGAACCAATTCAAGAACAATAGTAGCCTTCCAAGACTTCCCCTTGTCATATTTCTCTTTAGGATGCTTGCCTACTTCACAACCTAGACATACACCCTCTGAATACTTGACTTGAGGTAGACCAATGACCATATCCTTTCTGCTAAGTTGTTGTAGATAACAATAATTGAGATGTCCAAATCTCTCATGCCATAGTTTAATTTATGAATTTGAATGAGTCAACAAGGCAAGGGAAGTGGACTTAGGCACAAAATGAGAAAAAGAGTAAATACTTGTCTTATGATTAGCCTTTCCAACTGCCACCATAGAATCATCCTTGAGATTTTTCACCACAACTGTATTATGAAGGAACTCCACTTTGTTGCCACATCCATAGTGAATTATTTGTTAGATGGAAAGAAGGTTGGTGCTAAGGTTAGGAACATATAGAATATCCTTGAAGATGCCATTGTCCAACTCAACATTTCCCCTTTCCCTTCAACTTCCACTTGAGTGTCATTTCCCACATAGATGTAAGGTACATTTGATGGTTTCAAAGAGGAAAAATGCTCCCTTGAAGCACCCATATGATATGTAGCTCTTGAATCAAGAACCCATTCCTCAACATTGTTTGTACTTGCCACCAAAGCTTGTCCCTTACCCTTTGAAATGGTTGAAGATGACTTATCCTTATAGGCATTTGGTACATCAATTTTGTGTTTCCTCACTAGTTTTATCAATTCATCAATCTACTTATCCTTATACTCATGTTCATCATGACCATTCTTCTTATGATAGGCACAAGTTTTCTTCTCCCTTTTGTTGGAGTTGTTCCCCTTTTGATTATTTTTGGAAAAAGACTTGCCTTGTTGTGAGGAAGATTTTTGAGTGGAAGAAGATTGATGTGAGGAAGATTGTTGTTTAGAGGAGGATTGTTGCATGTCATCTTATGGATTAGCCTTCTACTGCTTCTGCTTCTTGTTTGAATTTTTACCACTTGAATTCCCTTCATTAGCTACCAAGGCTTTGGTCTTAAAAGACTAGAGAATTCCCATACTCACTAAATTGTCATGTTCTAAGACCAACAGTTCTAAAAAATTTCTTGAATGAAGGCTTAGTGTAGGCACTACCCATCGTTAATTTGTGAGTATTATAACTAGAAACAAAAGGAGCATATTCAGGTAGAAGATGAGTCATTATATGTTTAATCACCTTTCCATCCTTGATGAGTTCACCAAAATCCTTAAGTTGTTCCCTATACATGTCTATTTGGGTAAGATAGTCTTTGATGGTGTCAAAATTCCTAGGATCCAATTTGAGAAGTTTGTCCTCAATGGTGTAGGCCATGTCTTCATCTACGGTCCCATACAATGCTTTAAGTTTAGCCCAGACCTCTATTGGATTGGTAAGTTTCCTAACATGATATTTGATAGGATCTAAGATATTCTTTAGCAAGGTACCTAGGGCCATTTCTTGTTTCGATTCCTAGTCTTGTTTCCAAGCTTCACCAGCATCAACTGGAGGCTTCTTTGTTGCACCAATTACATAACACAACAAACCTTTTTCAACCAATGGTTCCTTTATGTTTTCTTTCCATGTAGCATAATTATGTGGAGTTAACTTTGAAAAAGAACCCATAGTGCAAGAGCACAATATGAAGGAGACACAAAACACAAAACAACCCCCCCCCCCCCCCACTTTTCAGTCAATCAAAAGAAGCCCCCCAAATGAAAGATTTTGGCACTTTATATGTAGTGCATTTACAATAAGTCACTTGTCAAAATAGATAAAGTGGGCTTCTAATTTTGCTATTTACAACCTCCTTTTTGGAGTTTAAATCTTGAACTTTACAATGTAGTTCAGACATACAACAATTTTGAAGCAATACAATGCAAAATAGGACCTATTTCTGAAAGTGGTATTTTTGTCCACGCAAGCCTATAATTTGATTGAAAATCTAGAAAGTAGACAAAAAAATGCACTTTCAAAAAAATAGAACCTATTTTAGAGTCCAAATGAGCCTGTACTAAGCATTTGAGGTTGCATAAATTGAGATTTGTGACTTGCAAAAAAATTTAGGAACAAAGAGCTCAAACATCCTACACCAATGTGTAGATCATGAAATTTTACCCCAAAACAAAAAAAATTGCTTGCAAAAAGGAGTCCGTATGAGTGAGATATCACTGTTTGAAAATCACCTATGTTATTATTTTTCCTAAATTGTTGCCGTCGTGCCTCCAATAATTAGATGACTCTAGATTTCACTTCAAATGTCCAATTTTGATTAAACAAAAGTCAATATGGGGGTTTTTTGACCTCCTAATTATGATGCTAATATTTGATTTGCATTAGTAAGCACCAATCTTGTCTTGCAAAAAATCTCTCCTCTACAGGCTTGATGGCCAAATTTTTTTTGAACAAAATACACATATCCAAAAAATAATGTAGAGAAATTGCAGAGATTGAAATAATAAAATATGTAGATCTAAAAATTAAATTCAGAGATCTGAAATAACTATACCAATTCCACAAATCAGGCCTTTGGGTGTCAGTTTGCAAAATTATTTTTGCCTCAATTTTGACTATTGCCACACATAGGAAAATTTATAATCAAAATTCATCGAATTGACACTCTAGACATAATGGTGAGGTTTGCTTTGGCTCTAGATGCTCCTAATGACTGTAAATGCTCTAGATCTAAATCAGGTCCTTCGAGAGGTGAAGAAACAAAGGTCTCCAATGGTTATGTGAAGAGAATCTCCCTCAACTCTAATACCATACAAGAATTTTCCTTAGGGAAAAAACACCCAAGATCAAGGAACTCAAGCACAAGCACAAGCATAGACCAAAAGAGTATGATTAGAATAACACTATGATATTCAATTCAATGTACAAGTGCACTAGGAGTGCCTGTTTATAAAGGCCTCTGGAATGCTTCTAGAATGTCCAGGAGTCAACAATTGATAAGTCTTACAACCAAGCACATGTCCACCAAGAGTGGATTATCCTCCATTAAGCACAGGAGTAAGTGCAATGATGAGAGGATAAGCCTACAAAGGTGTAGCATGAAAAATAATGTTGTAGACACCATGTGCTTAATTAAGAGTCCAAATAACTATGTTGTCTACATGACAACTCAGTTAATTATGCAAACTCCAGTGTTGTAGACACCATGTGCTGAATTAGAGTTGCTTACTTCTATGTTGTCAACATGACAACTCATAAAAGTATGTAAACTCCTAAGTATGAACATAAATAATAAAATAATGCATTTAACCTAAGTAAACTTAAGTAAAGTGTAAATAATAATTATTTACACTAAAACCCACCCCACTTTTACCTTCACCTTAGAGGGTTTTATGGTAACCAAATCTTTGTGTTATGTGTTTACATTTCATGCATGCGATTGATAGTTAGATCTACATGTTACAACATTTGATCTTACAAGTTATGTTATGCATGAATTAGATATGAGATGCAAAATATGGTGAATTTAGTAAAATTTTTTTAAGAGATAATATTTTTACAGATCTTGATTCACCCCCCCTCTCAATATCTTATTTCCCATTAAGACTTCTAAAATATGATAATTGGATTGGAGAACTTCAATTCAATTTCTATGAAATGTACATATTTCACTAAGTTGTTACCTATCAATTTAAGAGTCTCTTTTTTTAGTAGTTCACTAGGGAGATTAGGTAAACTAATAGAATGATCTATTATGAATGAGCCTAGGTTGTTAGGTTTAAAGAAAGGTTTCCATTCAAGGACTCTAAAATATTTTTCTTTGAAAACTAGGAAATTTTTTAATATATTTTTTCAAATAGGAGCTACAATAATCAATGTAAAGATTTTTTTTAATAATATAGTTACTTCTAATTTATTCCCATAAGATTTTTGCAATCATCTCACAATGGATTCTACTTCTATACTTGTTTCTATCCATCTGGCATAGAGTCTGTAATTTTGGCATTATCATTGGGCATATTCCACTTCATAACCTTGAAGATCTAAAGTGAGGATTTGTGCCGTGTCAGTCATCACTAGATTAGGGATTATTGCTTCCTATTGGCTTATTGGGGCTTCCTTCCTAGTTAGTTTAGCTATGGGATCATATTTAGGAAAGGGTAATCTCATATACAAACCCCTTAGAAGAATGAAAGGATTAGAGTCCATAAGATGTTTTGTTTGAGTCGATCACAATCTTCTTGTAGAGGGGGATTTTGACCTATGTGAGTTCTTACGATAAGGGTGAGAAGCAATACAAGTTTTGGGGAGGATTAAACACCACATCTTATTGTCAGGATCATTTAGATTTTAGAGTAATCCACATCTCATCTTTATATTCATTCTTTGCTGGTTCATAAAGATTTAGGGAACCAAGTCTATAATCAGTTTGTAGTAGAAGAGGACATATTTGGTGCACCAAAAGATGAAACATTTTCTATCAAAATTTTCCCTTATTGTCTGGTTTGCATAGATCAAATAGATCACAAAGTTTGTGAGATACATATTTTAATTCAGAACTTATATTATTTGGAGGTGATAATTATTAACAATTATTTACTTATATCATTGCCAAAGATACTAATTTGTATATTGTTTAATAAGTATAAAAGGCTGCTTAGTAATTTTAATGTAAACACCTTTGTTTTAATTGGATGAACTAGTGAATGGATTTTCTAGGGTTTTCTAGGAACTCATCTTAATTGTCATAATGATTTTGAATGTAGGGTTAAGAAACTTTGCTAATTTCAAACTTTTTCCCCCTACGTGTATTTGATCACCAACTTTATTAATTTGTAACTATAGATTCACAACTTATGCAAGTAATAAAATTAATTTATGGCTAGATTTTGGAATAAATATTTTAAGAAAATAAACTATACTAAAAAAGAGAGTTTGTAAAGATCCCAACAAGTCTTCTACTCCTATGAAGATGAAATAATGATTTCTTTGCACTTTTGTGTTTTTCTATTTTTTTTGTGTTTTTGGATATATAGATTTTTTTTAAAAAATAAGATAAATGCTTCAATAGAGAATACTAAAAGGAAATGTAAAGTATAACTAGTAACATCAAACACCACCTATGTAATTTATTAATTTAGATTGAGAAATGGATGTCTTATAGTAGTCTTGAACACTAGTAGTCCTATAGTAGTCTTGAACACTAACAACCTAGAAAATTGATGCCTTGTTCAACACCCAAGAAATGTAGGCCTCAATAATTAAATTACAGGCCTTTGTAATGCAACCACAAGGCTTGGAAGTAAAATGTTGATGAAAGGATTATTGAAATTGAAGCTTCACAACTTAAAAAATAATGAATCAAGTCTTTGAATTTGAGCATCTTTGTAACCTGGAATTTTAATTGCCTTGATTTCTCCATATTGAAATATAGAACAAGAGGTCATAAGTTTTCTTCTATGGAAAAACCCAAATCCCTTTACTCAAAAAATTATCAATTCACTAAATTTGGCATCCAACAACTATTTAACGACACAATGATAAAAAATGATATTGCCCACCAACAACGTCTGCATCCACATGCCTCACAACCCTATTGAAAATGTTTTTCCTTACAATAATTACCTTCGATATTGGTTAAAAATATCCTATAATTATTCAAATTTGACTTATACAAATCTAACATATACCAAAAATGTGTGAATTATGAAATCTATATAATTTACCATGTCTTGGATGCAAATAGGTAAACCCTAACACAATCCTAGAAGATAACAGAGATTAGGAAATTTCAAGGTAGCTTATTTCTCAATTATATGGAATTCAGGGACTTCTCTTCTACTTTTAGTGTGAGTATAGTCACAAAATTTGAACTCTCTTTTGATAAAAGTTTCATCGTATCTTGCCCAACCTTTTATTCTTATTGTGTGGCTTTTTTAGGCTGTTGAATCCTAGTATATGTCCATTCAATCCTCTCTTGAATATCAATATCGTTATTTCCCTTTACTTTCACATGTTAATTTTTTCTTCACTCTAAAAGATTCTTTCACTATCATATTTGTCAAACTAGGGTATTAAATTTATTATACCCATCAGTATACAAGTTTTACTTTATAAGCACAAAGTTAAAAAAAATTGATACTTAAAACCTTCCTCTTTGAAATGGCTTGATGTGTTAGGATTAAGCACAAACATAAATAAAATTACATGCAAATATAACCAATATTAGAAAATAATAAATTTCATAGAAGAGAACACAAGACACAAAGATTTAATGTGGTTCACCCAATCCCTAGGCTATGCCTACCAATAAAAAGTCCAATATTATTATAATCTAGTGATTAAAATCCATAATTCCTTACAATTCAATGCCACTATAAGAAGATACAATATCATAATACATAATGAAATTCCTAATCCTAAGCCATTTTATACAAGCTTTTTGCTGCTTACAAAATTAGAGCTAGAATAAGTCGTCCAATAGAAAAATAATAGTTGACATATTTTACAATCATAAAGTCATTTGAGCCTTCAAGGGTGTTACCCTCTATTGGAATACTTTAGAATGAATAAGAGGTGGGGGTGGGGGTTTGAATCAGTTATCCAAGGTCTAGATGTATAAATAAAACTTTTCATAGCTTAGTGAACCCATAAAACATTCATACTCATGCATAAATTCATAAGATTAATCACTAAAAACTTGTAGAAATGTAAAACATGAAACATAAAAAATTCATCAATACACTTGACACAATGATTTACAAAGAAATCCAATTTAGGAAAAACCACCAGTAACATGCTACTCCTTTTCACTCTTCTGAAGTGATGCCCTGTGAAAGGCCAACCCTGTTAAAAGTTACAATACACATTGTTAAATGTGACCCTATCAAAGGATTTCAATCATCCTGTTAGGAGTGAGCCTTGTTAGAGGACTTTAGGCCATTCACTTGGAATGCCACCCGGTTAAAGGATTTACAAATGATTGTTAGGTCAACCTTAATCCAAAGGATTTACCCTAGACTGATACAACTGTTATAGAGTAATAGTAGATCTTTGATATGATACAACTTACAACTTCTCTTATAGATTATAGATCTCTGTTTAGTCCTTAATTCTACGTGGCCTTCATGGTTTTCAAATCTGATAGCTTGTTCACCCTTCAAGAATTCATCTCCTTAAGCCTTCTTGCTTAACATGCCATTGCAAACTCTTATCTCAAGTCACTTGATGAAGCAAAACCCTTGATTCCTTGTCTCCCTTAGGTTCTCAAACATGACAACATTACTTCATGACTAGACATTCCTATAAGTAGGAAATTAAGATATTTTTTCACTCATTTTCCATTGTCCAAATTTAGGGTTTGGATGGATTAAGTAGGATATAATTTATCTACTCCATATCTCATATCTCTTCTAGAAACTTCTACTAGAATCCATTTGAATTTGCCTAAAAATGGTTTACCTCAAATTTTATGCCACCAACTCATCAATCTTATCTTCCACCTAGTTCACAAAATCCAAGAAAACAAACTTGTCAGCTTAGATTCATTAAATCTTTGATCTTTTAAATAATGCAGTAGCTCAGTTATATCAACCTTTTGATGCTTGACACAGTACATTGCTCGACATCTATTATGAAATTACTCAGCACCTACTAAAGTTTACTGGTGCTCGACATCAACTAAACTTTACTTGGCATCAACTATTTTGCTTGACATACACTAGAATGAATATTTTATTTGGCTCCAACTAATTTTTTTCTAGACTTTCATTGACTTTGCTTGGCACCTACTATCCATTCAGTCAAGCTTGGCAGAAAAATTTGTGTAACTTGTTCTTCTAAACTTTCTAAGTGTAATCAGCCTTTGTAATCTTAAGTAGATTATCCATACATCATGTCATCACTGTCTTAACTGATCCTTGTACTTCATTACATAATCATAACTCAACCTTTCCTCTAGGTGCTACTGTTATCTCTTATTGATCAAATCCTCTTCATCAATCGACTAAGTGATAGTACTTGAATCTTATAAGAAATTGTCTTACCAGAAAATAATAGGTTTGACATCAATGACAAAAAAATGATTGAATCATATAATCTTCTTCAATAATCTTTCTCAACAATGATCTTTTCAATTAGATCTCAACAATCTCCCTCTTGGGCATTGATGGCAAACCAAACTGATCAACCAAATGAACAAAATAGTAAACAACTATGTTCAACCAAACTGACTAGGTTAAAACAATAAGATAATACCAAAAAGAAAACTTGTATTGATATCTCTCCCTCTATCAACAACTTCCATCTTCTGATTAGGTTACAAAATTCACTCTTTTTTATAACTCCCTCTGACTAGGTAGATTAGGATTTCTCGCTCTTTCTTGAATTGTTCTCTATCTCTTTGATCAATAATCTCTTGATATCTTCGATATCTCTCTCTTTCTCATTAATCATACTGATACTGGCCTGATCTATCTCCCTCTATGATCAATAGAATATCTCCCCCTATATGTTCTGGTTCTTGATCAATAGAATATCTCCCTCTTTGAAATCAATGCCAAAGACATATGCCAAAAACTTGTCATCTTAAACATGCAGATATAGACTTTTGCAATTTCTTTAGTTTCTCCCTGTATCACCTTGCTTGTGACTAATTCTAAGTTTTAGTTTTGTGATTACTTTAGGCAACTCCTAAAGTAAGATCCTTTACATCAATGTGTAACATATGAATATTAGCTTGTTTGATGTAGGGAACTCCTCTTGTTACTTAGATAGCCTTTGATAGGGGTAGCACCCCTAATTTACCTCTTTGATAATCATGAGCATCCTTAGGTAATGATTTTGTGAATATATTAGCAAGTTGCTCCTTTGTGTTAACATTTTCCATCTTCACCTCTTTATCTTGAACTAACTCACTCAAGTAATGCTACTTGATTGCAATGTGCTTTGTCTTTGTGTGCATCACTGGATTCTTTAATATATTGATAGCACTTGTATTATCACAATAAAGTATCACTAGTTCTATGATTTCTTCCTTCATTCCTTTGAGTAGCTATTTGATCCATGCAATGTTTGTGCAATTTTCATCAGCAACAACATATTCAGCTTCAAGAGTAGATTGTGAAGTACAACTTTTCTTCTTATTAGTCCATGTGACTAATCTCTTGCCCAAGAAAAATGCTCCTCCAATGGTGCTCTTTCTATCATCAATGTTTCTAGCCCAATCAGTATCAGTGTATGCTCTCAATTCAAAATTTTCATTCTTCTTGTAGTATAGACCAGACTCTTATGTTCCTTTTAGATATCTCATTATTCTCTTCATAGCCATTAAATGATTCTCCCTAGGATTAGTAGAGAATCTTGCAACTATCCCTACAGATAATGCAATATTAGGTTTGCTATGTACTACATATTGCAATTTTCCAATCATAGACCTATACATTGTTTGGTTCACCTTAGCAGAATCATCATTCTTTGACAAGTTGTGTCCTATCACCATAGGTGTACTCACTGGTTTAGAATCCTCTAATCCAAAAAATTTCAATATTTCCTTGACATACTTTGACTGAGTGATGTATATACCATATTTCATCTACTATACTTGCAAACCCACAAAAAAATTGATCTCTCCAAACATAGACATCTCAAATTCTTGCTACATTTGATTTGCAAAATCCTTACATAAAGCATCTTGACCTCCAAATATGATATCATCAACAAATATTTTAGATAATGAAATACCTTTTCCTTTTTTTGTCTTTATGTATAGATTTCTGTTATCATTAGTCCTTTCAAATCTAATCTTCACAAGATAATTATGAAGTCTCTCATACCATGCTCTTGGTGCTTGTTTCAAACCATATAAATCTTTGTGCAGTCTACATACCATGTTCTTATTGTTAACATCAAAAAAACCTTCTACCTATTCTATGTAAACTTCTTCCTCTAGTATGCCATTTAGAAATGCAGATTTAACATCCATTTGATAAACTTTGAAACCTTTCTATGCAGAATAAGCAAGTAGAGTTCTTACTCCTTCCAATCTAGCAATAGGGGCAAATGTCTCTCCATAGTCAATTCCTTCTTCTTGTGTATATCCCTTGCAAACTAATCTTGCTTTGTTTCTTGTGACTTCACCATTTTCATATAGCTATTTTTTTAATACCCACTTGGTACCAATCACATTTTTGTCTTTTGGTTTAGGAACTAGACTCCATGTTTTGTTCTTCTCTATTTGTTCAATCTCTTCTTCCATGGCTTTGTAGTAGTCAACATCTTCTAGTGCATCTTTTACTATTTTGGATTCCTTCAAGTTTAGCAAACATGTTTCACTTCTCAATCTATTTCTTGTCATTGTTCTAGCATCTTTATCTACAATGATTTGAGTAGCAGGATGATGTCTTTTGACATACTTAGATAATCTTGGTTCAGCTCTTGTTTCTTCATTTTGTCTTTCAGCTTTAGAATCACTATGTATATCTCTATTAGGTAGTTCAACATCTCTTTCATGTGCACTAATCTCAAAATCAAAATATGCATCCACTTCATTTTGTAACTTGACATCTGAATGCAAAGTAGTTCTCGAATGCAACTCGGTTCCTGAATGCAACTTGACATTCATAGGGTGTGACTAGACAATCACTATAACTTTCTGCTGATTTGTAACTTGATTTGCAACATCTTTTTTAGTAGGCATTCCTTCATACAAGTATACAAATGATTTTTATTCTTTTGGTTATTTTATAGGTTTAGCCTCATATAGTTCTATATATTAATCAAAGTTCACATTTGCACTTTCCACAATTTTTTTAGTGTTCATATTCAAACACTTATAAGCTTTACTTCTTGTGGAGTATCCTAAGAATATACCTTCTTCACTTTTTGCATCAAGCTTGCCATTCCTAACATCTTTAATAATGTAACACTTACTTCTAAATACCTTAAATTATTTTACATTGGGTGAGCATCCATACCATAGTTCAAAAGGTGTTGAATGAGCATCTTTCTTGATTTGCACATGGTTCAAGGTATAGACAACTATTCTTATAGCTTCTCTCTAGTATTTGAGAGCAACATTCTTCTCCATCATGAGTGTTTTAGCATAGTCCATTATAGATTTGTTTCTCCTTTTAGCTATTCCATTTTGTGGAGGGGTTCTCGGGGTAGATGTCTATCTTTTGATTCCTTTGTCATTACAAAACATCTCAAATTAATTTGATGTGAATTCTCCTCCTCTGTTAGATCTCAAACATTTTTTACTTTCACCTATTTCCTTTTTAGCTCTTGCTAAGTACCACTTAAACATTTGAAAATCATCAGATTTCTATTTTAAAAACATAACTGTCATCATCCTAGAATAGTCATCAACAAATAACATTATGTACTTATCTCCCTTGTAGCTTTGCACTTCCATTGGTCCACACAAGTTAGTATGAACAATCTCTAGTATTCCTTTAGAGGTATAAGTTTTACTCTTAAAACTTGAGTTTGTCATTTTGCCTAACTAACATTGTTTGCACATTACATTATTAGGCTTCTTCAAGTTAGGAAAACCTCTAACATTCTTCATGTTACTAATATTAACTAAGTTATCAAAGTGAGCATGACATGACCTGTTGTGCCATATTCATACATCATCAAATTTTATAACAAGACAAGTAGCATCCTCTATATCAAGATAGAATAGATTACTTCTAGTTTGATCACCTTTTCTAATCAATTTCCCATTTGTGTCATATATCTTAGCAATCTTGTTTTCAAATTCAACCTTACATCCCAAATTGTTTAGTTTTGACACACGCAAAAAATTATAGTTTAGTCCTTCAACATAGTAAGCATTGTCATGTGCAATCTTATTAGTGAGTTTGATAGAACCTTTTCCTTTTATTAAACATGGTGCATCATTACCAATTCTTACAATATTTCCATCATAACAATTCATGGTAATGAACTTACTTTTGTGTCAAATCATGTGATGTAAGAATCCTGTTGGCTCTTGATTTAACAGTTTTGAAAATGACCAAGAAACTAAACCAATGCATGTAAGGCTAGAAAATTCCTATGACAGATACACTCGACTGTAGTCTTGGGCCAACTATAAGGCTAAACCCTTCTTCTACTTCAGGCTCTACAAAACCTAGCTAGGTGAACCTCAGATCCAATTAATATGGTACCAGTGCTAAACATATCCATGGATCTAACAATGTAGATAAAAACCCTTATATCTCCTAATACTTATGCAATAACACAGATCTACAGTAGCAAATTGCAATTCTATGATATTCACAAGCTGAGTGAGGGCATTCTATTCTAGCTCTTCAACATGAAAGGGAAAAGCATTTGATTAATAATATTGAATTCAAAAAAACCCCTAATATGTAGTAGCATGAACTAATGATCCTATAACTGATCAGTGCCTTATCTGTTGGGCAATTCCATGAATTAAACACACACATATGGATACCCGATACCTATTCATATATTTAGATATCTGATCTATCCATTCACCTTGTAAATAGACATTTGTGTTCAATCTAAATCTCATTCTTACCTGATATCCTCATCAGTAAACTTGCAACCCTGTTGATTTCCTTTGAAGAATTTACATAAACCCTTGAGTTATAAGCAACAATGAAGCAACATACAGCCTTAAGGGACTGCAACTATGACCTAGGCTCTTTGTTCAAAGACCATAAAACATTGAAACTTACTGAGAAAGGAGACAAGATTTAAAATGAAACTCAATCATTTGTGTTCTTTGTATTTATTTCGTTGAAACAATACATTCATATGCATGAATCTAAAACAAAGAAACACTTAATAGATCTGACTTGCTATTTTATCCTTCCTAATGTTGTTCATACAAGAGAAATTTGCTAAAAAATATGGTGTCATCCAAACTAGAACCAAAACTTGGTATCAAAGTAGTGAGTGGCTTTTCTCTAAAGACTAGAACCCTTACAATGGATGAAAGAAAGAAACATATAGAAGAGGATGAATTCTCGAATCTGATCTATGCTTAACATGTGTCCACTTGAAATTCCATCTTCTTTAGTTGCAAAACCTCTATCTACCTTCTCCCATCAACTGCTAATCATATCCTTTCTATTTTGCCTTTCCAAATGCAAAATATCTCAGCAAGAGATGAAAATCTAACAACTAAACCCAAATATGTGCCCATTGATCAATTATAGCCAAAACACCACAAATACTCAAAATGATAAGATACAAGGGTCACTGAATGCTTTTAAGATGTTTTTCCACTGAATTCTGTAATTCATGACTCAAAACACCCGAGAAAACATGTAAATCAATCTGAGAGAGAAAAATTCATGTAGCATGTACTAGTGGCATTCTATGCAAAAACCAACTTCATATTCAGAAAATTCAATTTCTCCTAGTTTCGATGATATATAACATCGCTATATTTTCTTACCAGGAACCCCCAAAAAGTAGATTTGAAATATGCCCCCCTCCATAAGTGTCTGATTTGTAAACCTTTTAAATTTTAAAATTTCAAAAATTTAAAAGATTTCTAAAGTATCAACTTTAGATTATAACTCTTTTGAATTTAAAAAAAGTTGCACGTACATTTTGAAGAAATAATAATTTTTAATTTTTTTTTTTTTTTTCAAATTTCTCCTTACCCTTTCTAGAAAAGCATTTTAAAATGACAATTTAAAATATTTTACTTTTCCCTCACCCCTCAATTTTTAGAGTCAATCTTCCTTTGACTGAGTGCAATGTGACGATCTCTAATTGTCTGACCTCTTCCATCAAGCACCACATGTCATCTTTTGATTGGCCTGCCCATTGCATCTACCATGTCATCACCTGAGCGGGGCCTGCTGACACATGTTAGTCACCCACAATCCTACATTTCTTAACTACCTTGCAATTTTAGGAAGTGGGCATGCACTAGCTCTCGATGTGAGACATGTGTCATGATCTGGTGTGTCGATCTGAAACTTGCTATCAATTGCCACCTCACCTCTAGCCAGGACCCACTGCCATGTGGTGATCACTTGCAATTCCACATTATTTAACCATCAAGCATCTTGATTTTGCAGGCATGTGCTAGTCCTCTGATCAGGACACATGGCAACATCTTGGCGCATATCGCCACATTAGCATCTTAGCACCTTCATTCAAAATATTGCTTGGGTGACCTGCCAGCTATCAACCATGTCTGAGTCAGCCATAGTGGCCCCATGCACAAGCGTGCTTTTCCTTTACAAAAAGGCGCTTGTCATGAGACATTATGTCTTGTGTTTGGAATTGTATTTAAACACATGAAGATCTCCACCCATAGGGCATGTGGGATAAAACACTTCATTGCTTTTCCTCTACATCCCTACATGTGCTGCCTTCCTTCTTTTCTTTTTATGATGTGGAGCTTCCTTTTTACATAGAACCTCTACTTTCTTATTGATCCATGACTTTTGTGCATGAATCTCTTGCTTTGTATGGCAATTATCTCTTTCATATGCTAGGGCTTAGCTTTGTAATGCGTGAGTTTTTTTCACTGCTGGGGTTGCCCTCTACCCATATCGTGGGATGTCTTCATGTGGAGGCTCCTCTTGCAATAGGTATTATCCTACTACCATGGCTTTCCTACAAGATTTTTTTGATCTACTTCCCCACGTGGTTGCAAGTTTCTCTGCCATGCATTGAAAAACTTCATAATAATCTAGCTTTTGTCTTATGTGCAGTGCCTTCTTCACTTTTATCTGTGGCTTTGAGCTTTCTTGTATCCTTCCAAATATGCATGGGAGCTCCTTTGCGTGGGTGGGTTCTTCTATACCATTTTCTCCTCCATTCTTTGACTATGTCTTTTGAATCACTTGGTGCCTCTCCTCTATTTTGCATCATACAATAATAAAACTTTGTTTTATTAGCTTACCTTGGTATGCCACTCCCCTATTTTTGATGCATACTCTTTATCATATGGTGTGAGCTCCTTTTTATCAATACTAGCTAGCTCTTCATGTAGAGCTCCTCCCTTTTTATTTAAACACTGCCTCTTCTCTGCCCATGTGGGTCTTTCTTGACATGGACATCTTTGCCTCCTCTTCTCCTGCATTGGGTGCTCTACCTTGGTGCCTTATATTTTTGCATATGCTCCTCTATGCTTGCGAGTTTCTTTTCTTTGCATGCGTTTTGCTTCAAGGGAAACCTCTATCTCAGGTTCATGGACTCCCTTCTTAAATCATGCTAGTGGGTTCTTTATTTATTTGCATGGGTTGCCTTCTTTTTTTGCTATGCCTTCTTGCGTGGGACTTCCATTTCACATACCTCCTCTGCTAAATAGTCGGGGTCCCTTCCAATGTCATTGATGTCTGCCTTGAACTGAAGCACACAAACAAGTCACTCCCCACATGGTACCCTTTATGCTCTGCTTCCATTTCTTAACACTTCCATATTTTTCTAGTACGCCGGCAGTAACTTCTTTAAGAAATAATAGACTAAACATATAGAATAAAGAAGTGCACGTTAAATGAGGGACTTCATTACCACATGGCTTCCATTTACTTAGCACCAAAAATTATATCAATTTCCAGCCACAACACTTAACTGCACTTTTGTATTTATTTTTCAAAATCATGCAATTGCCATCAAAACTTTGAGATTCCATCCATATAATTTTTGTTTTCTGGCCCAGTTTCAAAGATTATTTTCAAAATTGGATCTAAAACAACCGATAGAATAGTAGGGTCATTCAATGAGCCATCAAACTTATGTAAAACATAGTTCCATGTTTTCCAACATGAAAGTCACACTAACACATCAAATTTACTACTCATTACTCCAACTATCCAGCTAAAGTAGGAAAATTCATCAATAAAAATTTACGTTGCAAATCCTGCTTTATGTTGAAATAACTAGGATCGTCAGGAGTTATTGGAGAAATGTCTCGTTAAAAGAAAATTGCCTTGGAACCTTTGTTCCAAATAACCTTCTGGACAATGTTGGACTCAAAGGAACAGGAACTTGATAAGCGCATTATCGGTAGGACATTTGATAGTGTTGAAAGGATCCTTATTATAACCACATGACTTATAATATTGTTACTTTCAACTCTCTATTTTCCTTTTGCATCAATCAACATATGCATCTCCCAACATATAATGTGATTTCTTCACTTTTCTTATTTGTTCCTTCAAATAACTAGATGCTACTTATGCATTGACTTTCTCATAATTGGCTGGCCACACTTTAATCATAATGCTCACATTTCTATTTAATCTAATGCAATTAGTCGAGCCCCCAAAGTGGGTCTGACTAAATTTTTTTTCATTTCCAAACAACTGAATCCTCAAAACATCTCGAATTGATTAAAATCAAATGTGACCATTGAACAATCATTTACGAGTCATTTTATCACTCTTTTGCAAATTGTCAATTTTGTGTCAGGAGGTCCTTTGACTGGCCTTAAAAATTGACGTAAACACTTGACCGAGCTCTAAAATCAGATACACTAACTCTTTGTTTCGCACACTCTTACCTTTTTGAATCTCATCTCATGACAAATTTAGGGTAAAAAATTATTGACCGTCAAAGTTGACCTCTTAGAACTGCCTGCAAGAAAACATGTCAGAAAACAATAAATTACGTTTGAATTTGGCTTTGAAAATTGGGCAAATTGACACTTGGAGGTATGAAAACTAGGGCATTGGTTCATTATCATGAGGAGATTATAAATCTATGGTTTGGGCTCATGAAAAATAATTAGACGCAAATGGCAAGCTATCAAAGTGGGTTACTCGAATTTTGCAGACTGGAAAAAATGGCAAAAAAGTGATTTTTTCAAATGGAATTGACTTGGAAAAGTGTGTAGATGGATTCATCAAGACTTGAAACTTGGAACACTAAGTATTTTCAGTGGACAACATAGTGGTGCAATCTATTCGATCTAGGAAATCACAAATTGCAAGATATAACATCATGAATAGGGGTTCCGACGAATCTGCTCCTTTTGACACTAGTAAAAAGCTAGAAATTGCATTTTAAATCACATTTGAAAACTGATCAAACAAATTCATCATAAGCTCAAACTCGAAACATAACATGTCTCTGACTCCAAAAATGCAATACAAAAGGAATTTTCTCATTTTGGTCAATTGGGTCAAAGTTATAACATGTCAAATAGGGCTTCCTAAAATTCAGATTAAATTGCATTAGCATGACATTGATAAACAACCAACTTTAAGGGATTCAAAACCTAGTCAAACAAACTCAAAACAACTCAAAATATGAAACATAGGTTCTCTGATATGGACACTAAAAATTCCCAAAGCAGTGAGTGATGAAACATTTCTGGGTGCGAGATATTCAATGACAAACACAGTCTCCTATTGCTGTTTGACACAGGCAAAAATGCAGATTTGATAAATGCTTAAAACAAGACTTCACAAAATGGCTCAGAATGACAAATTATCATCATGGGATGAGTGGATATACTAAATGCATGGTATTAGCAACATTAAACACCTCTTGGTGTTCTCAAGTACAACCGAGTACATATGCATCAAAAGTGCTTATAGGGCTTGATTTTCTCAATGCCAATAGTGATTTTGTCTGGGAATGTATATCCCTTGTGGGCATGGCAAGGATTTAGATCTTTGGAAGAAGCAGACCACACACCTGAACTTCAGAAAACTTCTCTCTAACAACTTTATTGAAAGCAAGAAACAACTACACCTATTATGTACAAACAATGACCTTGGGTAACCGAACTTCAACAAAAACCTTTACCTCTATCATAAATCTAATTCTCATCTAAAATTTCATGAGGTAAACTAAAAATACTTCTCCTATTAGTTTCACCAATTACATCAGCATCTTTAAACACACCACTTAGCAAAACTGAATCTACACCTTGACTCTCACAATGCATATAAAAACTAGATTCATCTTCAACCACTTGCTCATTGTAAAAGTACTTATCAAAATGCTCATGAATACCAACATCAAACTGAAACTGATCTTTAAAAATTGATTCATGAACATTATCAAATAGAAATATAAAAGCCTTATATTCAACCTCATCAAATGAGTTATATGTGTGACTCATATCTTGACTTTGCATCTCCTCAAATGTTGCTAGCTAGACTTCAAATGAGCAATCATATTTATATTCATACATAACCTTATCATCAAAATCTGAAATCACTTCATAGCCACCTGATGTATCTTGACAATTGAAATACTAATTAACTTTTACCTCGTAGGAATCATCATAAAACTTACTATGAAGTTTTAGCTTCTCCTCAAAAACAACTTCATCAAACACCTCATCTTCAAGCTCACAGAATGCAACATCATTAGAAAATTCAGCATCACAGATGGAAGAACAATATTCTGATTTGTTACAGTAGTATGATAGTGTATCACCATTTGCATCTAGCTTGACTAAATCTGAAACTTTCATATCTTCTTCAAAGAAGGGATTAATAACTCCATGCAGGGATCCTCTTTGAACATTTGGACAAAAGATGGATTGTTCATCATCACAACCTTCATCATATAAGGCATTAGTATACACTTAAAATTTAGTACGTATTTTATCCTCATGGAGACTTTCATCATATGAAGAAAAGTCAAAACTATATGAAGACTCACTTTCTATTTCTTCTACCAAACATATAGTGTCCATAATAACATTCTCTTCATTATCTTGTTTAGGATAACCGTTATGGATAGACCATGAATCATTCCTAAACCCCTCACTACATGCTGCAAATTTACTGTCTAGTGTAGAAAAACTTGACAAACCTTCCTTGAAATCTTCATATTCAAATTCATTAACCTCAATTGGATTCAACATTTCTTTATCTTCGTACCTTGAGGACAAATCATTCTCAAATTATTCATTGACTAACTAATTTGTATGATGCAAAAATAAAGATGCAGTTTCCTTTTTAGATTCAAAAAAAGAATTCATACCTTCATCTTTGGATGAATGTTCACTTCCATCATTGCTTTCTTCTGCCCAATCAACACCAGACTTGTATGTAGATGAACATGTACCACCACTATCCTCTTCTTGACTTGAGTGACAACTATCATAATTATCTTCACATGGGGCTTCTTCATAATACATCAGATTAGCAACTTTATTGTCATCACTTGAAATGTGACTTTCAGCTTCTTGATACTCATACTGAGATGAATATCTTTCAACTTTAGATTTTATAACGTTCTCAACATGATGTAATCTATGAATAAGAGAAATCATTTCTTGTGTATTCGAATGATCAAGTGAATCCATCGTACCATCTACTACTGAGACATTACAGACATATGCACTTTGTTCTTCTGACTGTGACTGAGATAAATATGATTCACACTCTTCATCTTGTGTTATCTCTCCATGTCATGTTAGATCAACAACATCAAACTCATGATCAAAGATATAACTCTCATCCTTTTCACTTGCACAAGACTGAGATCTAGGTGTAACAACCTCATGTTTAGGAGTATTAGTTACACCATCATACATATAATTATCAAGAGAACTTACTGCTGTAACTAAACCTTGATTCGTAAAATCAACATAATGCTAAACCCTATCAAAGTTTGAAACATTTCTTATTGCTGTAGCATCATGAACATATGTGTCTCTATTTATAACCGAACTAAACTTCCTTATACATACATTCTGATATGAATTTTCCATCTGATTATGCATGACAACAGGGGTGTTTATATTCTAATTTGGGATTAAAGTATCAACACTATGTTCATATTTTCTTTCATAACCATTATACTGACAATCATTCATAGAAAAATGACCTCTAATCAATCCATACTTCAAATTATTTTCAATATACCTAGCAGTCACAAAAGCCTGATATAATGTTTGTGGTTCGTTATCTCTTAGTAGATAATTCATTTTCTTGTCAAATGCATCAAAGTAAACAACTAAAAACATTTGATCATCGGGTCTATAACTCTCAAGGATTTCATTCAAAATTTTTACAAATCTGATGTTAAATTGAGGAACAAGTTCATCACACTTGACATGAATCTTCAAGAACTTATCATAAGAATCAGATATGCTTACCCTCTCTCCAAACTACTCCATGAAGGCAGAATGCAACTCAACCCATGATGAAATAGAACGTGTTGGTAGAAAAGAAAACCAATCTCTATCATCACCTTCCAAAGTTTGAACAAATAACTTCATGTGTACATCCTCATGAGCAATCTCAAAATCACCAACCAAGTCATTGAATATTTGAACATGATAACTGGCTAAATTTTCATGGTTCCCACCGAACTTAGGCAAATACTTTCTGAGGTTATATGACATAACATTTGGGAAACCATGAATGCCATCAAAATTTAATGGCATGTATCTCTTGGTAGGAATAGATCTAGGAATTCCACTAACAGGCTACATACTAGATGAAAAGAAACTTGACATTCTTTAAATATTTGAAAATCATTCACCAATAATTCTGATTTGTAATTTGCAGCAAATCTGTAACCTTCTACCAAATAAATTTCTTAAAATACACTTCACAGACTTTACAAGCTCAAACTTATTCCCATGAAGTGTATAAAACCTATTACATTATTCTCCTCCTCCTAGTGCTGAAAAATCACTTGATGGAGAATACACACGTATACTACTTTCTTTCATGAAAAGAATAAAATCATGAAAATAAAATACCTCAAGTGTTGATGTTGAAACTGTAGACACCTAAATCCTTTAGAAAATAAAGTATTTTTATTTTCTAAATTTTTTTTTGATGACATCATCATTAATTAATTATTTAATTAATTTATTTTTATGCCATTAAATCCTTTTATCTTAATTAAAAATATTTAATTAAGGAATCCCACCTAAAAATGTTTAAATCTTATTTAAACATTATTTCCTTATTTATTAATTATTTAATTAATAAATTGACCAAAAAACTCAAAATAAATAAAAAAATTATTTTTTGCCCAAAACTTGGCTAATTTCCTTAAGACCACTAACCTCTTCCAAAATCTTCTAATTCTTCTTTAATTTCGATTAAAGGCTAATCCCATCATTTCCTACCCCTAATCCCAACTCAAAATATTTAATTAAGATTAAATATTAATCCTCATGTTTATTAAAAATATTTTAATAAATATCACCTCAACCTAAACCCTTGAAATAAATAAAACTTTATTTATTTCTTAAAAACCTTATTTATCCTCATCCTAGGAAGTTCTAGACTCTTCTAGAAAGTCTTCATCCTCATCCAAAGCCTAGACTTTTCTAGAAGATGTCAATCCTTATCTTTGACCCTAATCCTAATCCCCTCCCTAACCTTATCACATTCCCTAAACATGGGTTAAGACTTGCTAACCCAAGCCAAAGCCAACAAATATCTCCTCCTTCACCCACCCTCATTAAATGCCATCCACTTGCCTATCCCTAAGCTAATCTTAAACCATCCTAATCCATCCTCTAATCATTTGCACAATCCTAAGAAAGCTTGAAACCTTTCTAATCAAGCCCAAGTCGAAATTCCTCTCATCTCCCTCAAAATATCCCAACCATAAAACTTTATGAAGCCCACTAGGCCATAAATGACTCTTCCAAGCCCTTTCATTGCTCTTACAAGCCATTATGAGGGTCTTTATGAAGATTTTATCCATTGAGCCTCCTTTTTTGACTCATCTTTCCCCTTTCCTCCATCCTCTCACCCTGTGACATGTGTCACTCCCTGATTGGCTGTAAGGAAGCACAATCCATGTGCTCTCCTCTCATGCAATCTGAGCCCTCCATGAGCTTTTCCCCATCCTTGCATCTTAGCCCTCAATCCCTCAAGCCTCTTGCCTATAAATTGGATCCTTCCTCTTTGCAAAAGAACACAATCCATGAAGTAAAGTCATAATGCCATTTTAAGAAGCCATTTTACATCAAAACCATACACTCACACCCAAATTCCAACTCCATTTGAAGCCCTTTTTGAAGCATAATCTTGAGCATACATCCTATCTATTTAGACAAAGCCACTCAACAAGAGAGGTTATTATTGAGAGAGCCCATTAATGGCTCATATTCTCAATTGAGAGCTCATCTTAGTCTATCTTGAAGTTTATGATTTTTTTTTAGTTTGTAGAAGCTTTATTTAAATTTGGTTTTTATTAGCATACTAACATTGCTCATATACATTTTGGCACGCCCGGTGGGACCTCACATGGGTCATCTTCATTAGCTTTCTTAGTCAAGTTTTGTATGTCATTTGCTAATTTTGGCTAATTTTGCTTATTTTTGTGATTGGTAGGATTGTATAAATTGGTTTTGTAGGTCCACATGAGCATGAAGAAGACAAAGGAACTCATAGTCTATCTCATAGTATTTGCAAATTTTTCAAGCTTATAGGTGGACAAAGCACTTGGAATTCTTCTTCCTCTTCTTGTCTATATACTTCTTATTCCATCTACTTCTTCTTCTTCTTGTGGGAGATCTTGGCCATTTTTTTTAAGGAAGCAAAATCATACACACTTCCTTTTAGTGCTTAAAATGAACCCCCAAATCATACTTAAATCCATTAAAAACTAAAAATTTGCAAAAAAAATAAAAATCTTTTAACAAGTGAAACTAAACCAATCCAATCATTTGCATCCTTGCAACATCAAGGTTTTAGATGCATTCATGCAAAGTTAGGAACACTTCATTTTTGGGAATTTAAAAAGAACTTCAATTTTCCATTTCAAAAGGTTCAAAATCAACACTAAGTGCACACTAAAATCTAAATCAAACTCAAAGCATCAATCAAGGATAAAATGAACCTCATTTGCAAATATTTTAAAGTTCTTTTAAAAATCTCATGAAAACTAAGAGTCCTAAATGGTTGCCAAAATTGTCCTAAAAAGCTTTGTTATTTGTTCCAAACAAATGTCTTGTTGTAAAATCTTGAATGTTTCTTAGGTTTTTCATGCATCAAAACAATCTAGGAATATCATTTTTGGGCTTAAAACATGCAAACTAGAACACAAAATCTTGAATGAAAACCAAAGTCCAAAGAATCATTTTCACTTTTGAGTCCAAAACAATTTTGAATGATATAAGGTTAAAACAAAGCACTTCAAAGTTCTTAAAACAACATGCAAAATCTCAAATATTGAATGCTCAAAGGAAAAAACTTGAATGTTTAATCATTTGTCTTTGAATGCATGTTGCTAAAATCACTCTTGAGTGCCATGGATTAAAATCAAGTTTTTAAAAAAAAAAATTTATGAATGCATGATTAAAACAACAAATCCAATCTTGAATGCCATAGATCAAATAATCATCTTTTAGGGCATAAAAAGAATCCACATTTTAGAAATTTTCTAAGTTATAAAAACAAATAAAGACACTTTGAGTGAGTTTGTTGTTGGAATCACCCTCTTTAATCACCCATCATTCTAACCATTGGTTGCAATATCAGCACCATATATGGGGATGGGTCTACCTAAGAAGGTGTTAAGTGCTCCACAAAAATAAAATTCCACTCACTTGAGTTTTTATTGGTTTTTCTAAGATATAAATTTTTTTGAATGCACATTAGTCTCACTAACACTTCATTTGGGCATAAAAATTGAATAAATCTTGACGTGGAGGGCCTCCGGGCGCGTGCTTGAAATCAAGATTTACACACATCTTTGTTTTGGTCTTAAAACAAACTCACACTCAATCTTGAATGCCTTAAAGGAAATTAATCGATACTTGACATGGAGGGCATCCGGGCGCGCGGGTTTAATTTCTTGTTGACCCTAACTCTTCTTCTTGTTTGCATTCTTTGATCGATTTTACTTTTGTTAACGCTTCAAGTTGGAATTGAACATTTGCATCCTAAACATGTGTGTTTGCAAGGTCTAGATCAAAAAAATTAAGCGTCAATTGGAAAAGAACTTTGTCTTTTAGCCCAAGGTCATTCGAATCTTCTCTCCCCTTGTCTTCTTTCAAGGCTATCTTGGGTGCATAAGACTAGGATCCAAAATCTTGTTTCTCTTTTTAGGAGGTCTGCTTGGGGATTTCATCACCTCTTGGACGACCTCAACTCTAGCGTTTGGTGGAGTATAAAGATCGGGAGGTGAATCCAAAGACACCTCTCTTGGAATCAAGATTTTGTCACTCGGGCTAAGCCTCAAGGAACTTTATACCCTTGAGAAGTGAAAGAGGAGAAGTGGGTTACCGCTCCTCTCGACTATGTGACATTGTTTTGGTTTCATCTACAGATTCGGGCCTCACGTACCTTGGGTATATTGAGGACTCCCTAGCCAAACCAATTGTCAGCCTTGTAGACAACCATCTAAGATGTTAATGTGTTTGAAGTGACTGATCGAAATATTTGTAGAACATACACACTCCATGGCACAAGTATCACATTCTGAAATCACAAACTTCTATCTGGTTGTTCCTATCTATTGCTTGATTTTTTACTTGTTGAATGAATGTTTTCCAAACTTGGGCAATCCTAGCTTAGGGCATACTTAGCGTAGTCATTGCCTATTCCAGAAGTTGAACAAGTCAAAGCAAAACAACTGAGATCTCTCAAAGCCAAGAAGATTCAGGAATTCATGTCAGAACAACTCAAACCCAAATAGAAGTTTCACAAAGCCAAACTCAAGCCATCTCAAGCATACCAAGAACTTTCAGCCAAGAGAAAGGAACTAACACCAAGCCCTTGAATTGCCAAACTCCACAAAGTAGAGGAAAAAGCTACTAACAAAGCCCTTCAAGATGCCTAGTTAGATCGCACCATCCAACTTAACCAACATCCAGGAGTTAACCCTGCTTATGCCTTACCAACTAGGCATGATTTCTATGATTAGACCCCCTTGTTTCTACACATCTTCTTGCATAAGCTTCACTTTAGAATCATCCTTATAGGTAAGCCAGCCATCCTTAGTCATCCCCTTAAGAATTTTAGCTCATCCATCTCATTTAGAACCAAACCATCTAGCCAGCAATCCAAAATGTTCACATCCAAGCCTTCAAAATTGTTGTCACTTTGCCAAAAGTTTGCCATTCCTAACATCTTCCAAATCCACCAATCTCACCAAGGTTATCCCTTTGACAGAGCTTTGTCTAGGGTAATCTAGCTTTGTCACTTGTTATCCCTCATCACCTTGAGCTAAAGGTTGGGATCCACAAGTGGTCAATCTTGTGTTCTTCCTAAAGGATCATTAGTCTATCCTTAAGTTGACACAATCAGTACCAAGCTTGCACATAAGAAAGAAGACCTTTCATGATTTGGCAACATATCTTTGAAGTTAGAATCCCCAACCCAATCCTCCTTAGGTTTTTTCATATAGCTTTGCATCAACCTAGGAAATTATTTGCATAGAAAATCCTTCCCCTTTTGCATCCATCAACATTGTTGCATCTCATCCCTAGGAAACATTCTGCATTTTCATACCACCTGTCACTCGTTTAGCCAAGAAGAAGAAGGAAAAAATGGAGCCCTATCATTTGGATCAAAAAACTTTGCTCCCCTTGAGCATCCTACCATCCTTTAGCGTAGAGAACACTATACCATCACCTACTGACATTGAAGCTTTCATGAACCAACCAGGAAATGCAGTATTGGTGAATGCCATTATAGACAAGAACAAAGAAAAAATCATGGCTAACTTTCGAAGGGAAAACATAGGAGCCTTCAACTTTGGAAGACCTCCTCCCTTATCAGATCCATTTCACCCATTGTTTGGACAACTCCCACCACCCACAGGCTCTTATGATTCAAATTATCCTCAATATGTGCCAAAAGAAGAGCCTCAACCCACCCCATATGATCCAACAGACCCAAACATACCAACCTCCACTCAAGTTGAAATCTCCCTTCCGAAAACCAATCCAGCCACCACCACTCCACCATTGGTCCATACCACTCCATCCCAAACCCCCTTCGCCCAAAACACCTCATCATTCACTCCCTTCACTATTGCTACTATTGCTCTCCAACCCAACCTTCCAAATCCACCCATCTCCCAAATTAGTGCTAGCATCTTTGGCCAACCTCAGCAATATACAATCAGAATGCCACCCATGGGGCCAAGTAATCAACCCTTCATCACCCCCAGCTTGTTTACCTCAGCTCAGAACACAATTCCATCATTTCCACTAGGTCCTTGGAGCTCAGTGCCATCAACCACAAATCCACAAGGTACTACCCTCACTCCAAAAAGCTATTAAACCCCACAAGCTACTACCAATGTTCTACCAAGCTCTCAAGTGACCCAAGCTCCTACCATCCCTCTACCAAGCTTTCAAATCTAGCCACCAAGCTATCAAACCCCATCAGTTCCATTTCCAAGCTTTCAATTCCCACCACCTCCACCACCAACTAATCGATTACTTCCTATTACCAACTATTTTTGTATGCCACTTCTAGGAGGAAATCCACCACCACCAACTACCAATTACTTGGCCTCTTTTTCCATGCAAATACCTTCCCAAATGGGGGCACAACCCACATATATTGGTCAAAATCCTCAAATCCAAAGTCAAGTTCCACAAGCTCCCCGATCCTTTCCCCAAGCTTCACAACCATCTTATACCTTACCTCCACAAAGCAATCCATTTATCCCACAACCAGCTTATGTTCCTCAATCCCAACCTCAAATCCAATATCAACAGCAAGCCTCACAACACATGCAACAATATGTGCCACCTCCACCATAGCAACCCATCATCCACCATTCAGTTGCCCAAGCCATGTAAAATCCCTACCAGCCCATACCTCAAAGCCATCCATATTCCATTGCCCCATCTAGCACATACCTACCTCAGGGCACTCCTACATTGGGGGCACCCCAGCCATCACCCATTAATTCAAAATGGGAAGCCATGAAGATAGCTTTGAAGAACATCCAAGAGGGAAATGATCCAAAAACCTTCAAATTTGAGAATGTGTGTCCTTACCCATTTGATAGAGCCATTACTATGACTCCATTCCCCAAGCATTTTGAGACACCCAAGTTTGACAAATTCAGAGGAAAAGGAGACCCTGTCACACATATCAAAGAATTTTACATGCACTGCCAAGAAGTGGCATATGATGACGTCTTCCTCTTGCATCTCTTTCCCAAAAAATTCGCCGGACCAGCTCTTGAATGGTTTTATAGAATACCATATGGCACAATTAAAACTTTGTTGAATTGTCTGAGGCATTTGTAGCCCAATATGCCCATCTTGTTGAAACATAACTATCAGTAGTGGATCTTGTCCACACTAAATGAAAAGGTGGAGAAAGCCTTCTCGAATATTTGCAAAGATGGCAAACCCTTACCACCCGCATATCTTGCACCTTGCCAGAGTGCCATTTGGTGAAAATGTTTATTGATAATGCCCATCCTAGCTTGGCTCACCACATGACCATGAACTATTTGGAGACCTACAAAGATATCAAAGAGAAAGGAATGATCCTTGAGCAAGGAATCATTAAAGATGGTGTCGTCAAGATTTACAAAGAAGCCAACCAAAATCAAACACATTCAAATGACAAGTCTAGGTATTGGAAAAAAAAAACAAGCACGTTGCAACAGATGGGGTTACTAATACGAGACATGTGAATATTGTTGGTCCTTCTCAAAATCAATCTAACCCACCTTATCAACCAAACAATCAACAAGCTATCAACTACCAATAGCAGAATCACCAAGGCTATCAAAGCCACAATCTGGGACCCAACTTTCAAAGGTCTAACAATCAAGCTAATGCCATCAATGTAGTTGTAGGGCAAAAGCCTAGATTCCAACCTGCACCTAGAAACTATACACCCCTTGGTGAGCCATTGGATGTCATTTTTGAGAAATTGACTAAGGAAAATCTCATCAAATTTCCTCGTACCCAGAAAATTGACCCAAGCCAATCCAAAGCTGCATGGTACAAAGATAATGAGTACTGCAAATTTCATAGGGTAAAAGGTCACACTACCCTCAGATGCATGAAACTGAAAGATTATGTGTAGGACCTCATTGATCGGAAAGAAATCACCGTTGGTGCCCAAACCTCTCCCAATGTAGGCTTAAGGATCTATCAAAATTCTTTTCCTCCTCACAACAACCAAAATCTTGGAAAAACACCTATCCAAACCAACAAAAACAACACCAACAACCGCCAGCCAAACCAACAACATGGGAAGAACAATGACCACACTTCATCCTATATAGACTATGGTAGCCTCATAGGTTGTATATCCAAGAAAGAGCCTTCTATCAATGTTATCGATATCCAAGAACCAAAAAAGAGTGTGCAGTCACCACTTGAAGAGCACGATTTAACATCGCAGGCCTACCCGTTTCACGAGCACCATCAGCTCCATCAAAAAGCTAGTACAATATCTTGGAACACCTTGGGAACATGCCAACCCAAATCTCCATTTTAGACCTTCTCTGCACTAGTCCTGTGTACAAAAACATCCTTGAAAATTCTCTCATAGAATCCCGTGTGCCTTCAGATATCGACGCTACCAATTTTCGTAATCTTGTTGGACACTTATCCTCCTCATGTGCCCTATCTTTAAAACCCACTCACATACCTGTGGTCGAGCTAGATCACACCCTTCCACTTTGCATAGCCATTATGGTATCCAATTTTGCCGTAAAAAGAGTAATGATAGATAATGAATCAGCCTTGAATATTTGCACCCTAAAATTCATAAAACAAGCTGGGTATACTGAGGTAGATATCATCAGTGAGGTTATCACAATCAAAGCTTATGACAACTTGGAAAGAACCATAAAAGGAACTTTTTTTTTGCCAATCAAGGTTGGGCCAGTCATCCAAGAAACACTCTACCATGTTATTGATCTAAACCTACCATTTAACATCCTCCTTGGTTGCCCATGGATTCATGCCATGAAAGAAATTCCATCCACTTACCATCAATGCGTCAAATTTTTGCATCAGGGCACTGAGGTAACCATCCATGCCGATGCAAAACCCTTTGTTTACTGTAATGCGGTTGAAGCTTCATATGCAAACCATTGCCCTGGAATTGATATCGACACAACCATCACTAGCTCATCCCACACTTGTAATGACCCATGAACCATCCTCACCTCCACCCTATCTACTGTAAAGATCAATAACAAAGGCTGTGGATAGTATAGTCTGTCAGATGCATTTGCTGTTGGGGCACTCCCACTTGATCCACACACCCATGGAAGATCGACATATCACAAAGCTAAGGAGATTCCACCTCCTCGATACAAATAGTTTGGCCCAACAACCTTTGTATCCTTGAAAATCCCTCTTCATGAGGAGATCACTCCAGATATCAACAATTGGTTACATAAGGATGCACCTCCAAGAAATCAAGTATGCCTTGATCACTTCAGCCAGAAGTATCCCCAAGAACATAAGCTCATCACTGACAAATGGAACTATCAAGGTGGTGGTCTAGGACTAGAAGAAAGAGGCATGCAGTACCCCATCAACGCACACAAGTGGGAATCGAAGTTAGGTCTTGGCTTTGGCATACCCACAACTGGGGGCACCAATGAGAACGGTCATGCTTTTTCAAAAATTCACCGCGACCTTGTCAAAATCAAAGACATTCTTGAGGAAGTTGAAAAGAGAGCCTGCGATGATATCCCAGACCAAATCTCCCTGGGAGACTCTGTTCTCCAAGAACTATCCATCCATTTCATTGACCTACCACTCACCCATCCACAACTCATAGATTGGGACCAACCAAGTGTCATACACATTGATGAGTTCACATCAGAGGAAGCACTTCTGAGATTCATGGGAGCCGAAACTCCTCACAAGCAAACAAAGCTAGATTCTACTTATATCTATAAGCTAGATCCCAAGGGGTATTTTGGAGAAAATCCCCAACCTAGTTCTGATACACCCAAAACTGGAACTAAGGTGAAACTAAGACTAGTTAAGGCAGCGAAGAGAACCCCTCAACAAGAAAATCCAGAGTCACAAGCAGAACATGAGGATTTAGCATTGCCTCCTCAAGATAATCAACCAGAGATACCTTCTATTCTAATTGAGGATACTAGAGAAGTCAACATCAGTTCTTCAGAGATCCCCAAACTTGTTCACATTGCTGCATCCCTATCACAAGACGAAGTTGATCTCCTCTTTGAGGTCTTAAGAGAGAACATTGACCAATTTGCATGGTCATATCAGGACATGCCAGGACTTGATCTAAAGCTTGTAGTTCATCATCTTGCAGTCAATCCAAAGATCAGGCCCGTCAGACAAAAGCTTAGAAAAATGCACCCCAATGTGGCATTACCAGTCAAAGCTGAATTAGAAAGAATGTTAGCTGCTAAGGTTATCCGACCTATGGACTACTCAGAGTGGATCTCCAACATGGTCCCCGTCACTAAGCCTTCTGGTGATATCAAAATTTGCACTAATTTCAAAGATCTTAACGAAGCTTGTCCAAAAGATGATTTTCCCTTACCCAACATAGATATGATTATAGACCTTATAGCTGGACATGAAATTCTGTCCCTCATGGATGGATTTTTTGGGTATAATCAAATCAAGATTATAGAAGAGGATCAACATAAGACAACATTCACTACCCCTTGGGAACCTTTTGCTACAACATGATGCCTTTTGGCCTAAAGAATGCTGGGGCTACCTATCAAAGAGCTATGATAGCCATTTTTCATGATCTCATCCATAGCATTTTGGAGGATTATGTGGATGATATCTTGGTCAAATCTCATACCTTCATGGATCATCTTGTTGACCTTGAGAATGTCTTTGATAGGTTAGCCGAATATCATCTCATGCTAAATCCCAAGAAGTGTGTCTTTGGGGTCACATCTGGCAAGCTTCTAGGCTTTATAGTTTCTAAACGAGGTATAGAGATCGACCCCAAGAAGGTCAAGGCTATCTTAGACATGCCTCCTCCCTAGACACTGTGACAGCTTCGCTCTCTTCAGGGAAAGCTTCAATATGTCCCGTGCTTCATCTCCCAGCTTGCAGATAAGTGTACACCATTTGCACATTTACTGAAGAAGGATGAGAACTTCAAGTGGGATCCTTTATGTCAGTGCAGCTTTGATCAGCTCAAGCAGTATCTCACCAATCCCCCTATCTTGGTTCCACCAGTTCCTGGTCATCCCCTAATTTTGTACATATCAGCAACACCTACTACTCTAGGGGCACTTCTAGCACAACTCGATGGCTACGACAGAGAAAGAGCCATCTACTACATCAGTAGAACCCTAGTTGGTTATGAACTCAATTATACTCCTATGGAAAAAGCTTGTTTGGCAGTTTTTTTCTCAACTCAAAAGCTTTGCCACTACATGCTAAGTCATAACATCCAACTAGTCTCTAAGATTGACCCTCTCAAGTATATGCTCTCTAGAACAACACTTACAGGCCGTTTGGCCAAATGGGTTATGCTCCTTAATGAATTTGACATCCAGTATGTGGATAGAAAGGAAATCAAAGGGCAAGCTATAGCAGATCACCTAGCTGATGCACCTCTAGTAGATACATATCCTTTGATCATAGAATTTCCAGATGAACATGTCTGTCTAATTGAAGAACAACCCCCATGGAAACTTTATTTTGATGGCTCACACACATCTCATGGATCAGGGGTAGGAATATTGTTGGTCACACCTCAAGGAGATTGCATTCCAAAAGCCTTCAAGCTACAATTCCCTAGCACCAACAATATAGCTGAATATGAGGCTCTCATAGCAGGATTAAAGATAGCTGCAGAATGGAACATTACTGAGTTACAAATCTTTGGTGATTCTCAGCTCATCATCAAGCAAGCCCTAAATGAATATCAAACCAAAGATGAAAAGCTATTACCCTACAAAGAGCTAGTTGATCAACTAACCCAACATTTTACAAGGCTTCAGTTTACACAAGTGCCTCGAATACAAAAGAAAGCAACAGATGCTATGGTTACTATAGGCTCGCTCTTGGAAATTCCCCATAACAGCTACACAGTATGAGTTTTTAGTTGAGCAGCTCCTCACACTGGCCTATGTGAATGAGGATTCAAACCGTGTTTCCATCTTGGTTGGTCCCAAATCCCCTTGGTACCATGAGATTTATGCTTACCTTAACGATGGTATCATATCCCCTCACCTCACACATACCCAACGCCAAAACCTCATCCAAAAATCATCCTGCTATGTTATCATAGCCAATACCCTATATCGTCGAGGTTATCACAATACTCTCTCTCTCTCTTGATGTTTAGATGAAAATGAGGCCGCGATGGCATTAAAAGAAGTACTTTCCAGACTTTGCGGTGCCCACACGAGTGGTATTGTCCTAGTACGACAAATCCTTAGAGCAGGCTACTATTGGCCTACCATTGAATAAGACTACTGTGACTTTGTTAGAAAATGTCTCCCATGTCAACAACACACAAATCTCATGCACGCTCTAGCATAGGATCTACAGCCTATTGCACCACCTTGGCCTTTCGCTTGTTTGGGCCTTGATCTAGTTGGAACTATCACACCTCTACAAACTAAACAAAATTCATAAACTTCAAGATAGACTAAGATGAGCTCTATCATTTGGATCAAACAGCTTTTTAAATAATGGATAGTGATAGATAATGATAGGATAGTGATAGATAATGGATTAGTCTTAGTACACAAGGGATAGTGACTGATTTGCTAGTTTGGCACTAGTGTTGATCTTAATTCCTCACACTATTGATCAAATCCTTATAGAGCCACCATCTCCTTGAGGAGAACTAAATGAAATCACTGCTGTGATTCATTTTTATCATTCAAAAAATTCTTATGAAAACAAATCAATCAACACTTTAAAACTTATCTGTCATAAATTCATATACTTTCTCTTCTTGTTTAAAATTCAACACAACTTTTAGATTTACATTACTAGGCTGAAAACTCTTTGAAAGCATTTATACATATCTGATCTACACTGGTACTTAGATCCTTTAGAGAGTCACCACTTACAAATGTGAGAAAGATTTAAAACATGATTGAACTGGATTGTCAACTTGTACAACTTTGCAAATCTATAAACACTTAAAAGAGAGAAACCACTTTAAAACAATTTTGACTCTGATTTTACAACAGTAACCAACACCAAATTGAAGTAATCAAAGGCATACTCACTTCTCAACACAATTGACATCCAATTTAAGAACTACTACTGTAAGAGAATGGGGAACATGAAAATTCAGCAAGGAAGTGGACTGAACACATCAACTTACTGCTATATAAAAACTTTCTCCATGTAATTCCTTCTATTGTGTTGAATCCCTTTAAATTCTCAAGGTTTGTCTATCATGAATCTCAACACAAATCCCCAGCAGAGTTTCGATTTTGTTGGCTCCTCATTTAACAATTTTGAAAATGACCAAGAAACTAGACCAATGCATGTAAGGCTAGTAAATTCCTATGATAGATACACTTGATTGTAGTCTTGGGCCAACTATAAGGCTAGACCCTTCTTCTACTTCAAGCTCTACAAAACCTAAGTGGGTGAACCTCAGATCCAATTAATATGGTACCAGTGCTAAACATATCCATGGATCTAACAATGCAGATAAAAACCCTTATATCTCCTAATACTTATGTAATAATACAGATCTATAGTAGCAAGTTTCAATTCTATGATATTCACAAGTGTGAAGGCATTCTATTCTAGCTCTTCAACATGACAGGGAAAAGCATTTGATTAATAATATTGAATTCAAAAAAACCCTTAATATAGAGTAGCATGAACTAATGATACTGTAACTAATCAGTGCCTTATCTATTGGGCAATTCCATGAATCAAACACACACATATGGATACCTGATACCTATTCATATATTCAGATATCTGATCTATCCATTCACCTTGTAAATAGACATCTATGTTCAATCTAAATCTCATTCTTACCTAATATCCGCATCAGTAAACTTGCAACCCTATTGATTTCCCTGAAGCATTTACATAACCCCTTGAGTTATAAGGAACAATGAAACAACATACAGTCTTAAGGGATTGTAACTATGACCTAGGCTCTTTGTTCAAAGACCATAAAACATTGAAGCTCATTAAGAAAGGAGACAAGATTTAAAATGAAACTCAATCATCTATTGTTCTTTGTATTTATTTCCTTGAAACAATACATTCATATCCATGAATCTAAAACAAAGAAACACCTAATAGCCCTGACTTGCGGTATTATCCTTCCTAATGTTGTTCATACAAGAGAAATTTGTTGAAAAATGTGGTGTCACAGTATGGGAATAGATCAAAACTAGAACCAAAACCTGGTATCATAGTAGTGAGTGGCTTTTCTCCAAAGATTGGAACCCTTACAATGGATGAAAGAAAGCAATATATAGAAGAGGATGAGTTCCGAAATCTGATTTATGCCTGACATGTGTCCACTTGAAATTCCATCTTCTTTAGTTGCAAAACCTCTATCTACCTTCTCTTATCAATTTCTAATCATATCCTTTCTGTTTTGCCTTTCCAAATGCAAAATAACTCAACAAAACATAAAAATCTAATAATTAAACCCGAATATGTGCCAATTGATCAATTTTAGCCAAAACACCACAAATACTCAAAATGATCATATACAAGGGTCACTGAATGCTTTTAAGATGTTTTTCAATTGAATTCTACAATTGATGACTCAAAACACCTGAGAAAACACGTAAATCAATCTAAGAGAGAAAACCTCCTGTAGCATGTATCGATGGAGTTTTGTGTAAAAACCAACTTCATATTCCAAAAATTCAATTTCTCTTGGTTCCAGCAATATATAACATCACTATATTTGCTTACCATGAACCCCCATAAATTTGATTTGAAAGATGCCCCCTGCTATAAGTGTCTGGTTTGTATACCTTTTAAATTTTAAATTTTCAAAAGTTTAAAAGAGTTCTAAAGTATCAACTTTAGATTATAACTCTTTTGAATTTATAAAAAGTTGCACGTACATTTTGAAGAAATAAAAAAAAAAAATATTTTTTTATTATTTTTCAAATTTCTCCTTACCCTTTCTAGAAAAGCATTTTAAAATGACAATTTAAAATGTTTTACTTTTCCCTCACCCCTCAATTTTTAGAGTCAATCTTCCTTTGACTGAGCACCATGTGGTGGTCTCTAATTGGTTGAACTATTCCATCAGGTGCTACGTGTCATCTTTTGATTGGCCTACACATTGCATCTGCGACATCATCACCTGAGCAGGGCCTGCTAACATATGTTAGTCACCTGCAATCCTACATTTCTTAGCTACCTTGCAATTTTGCGAAGTGGGCATGCGCTAGCTATCGATGTGAGACACATGTCATGATCTGGTGTGTCGGTCTAAAACTTGCTATTGATTGCCACCTGACCTCTAGCTCAGACCCACTGCCACGTGGTGATCACCTGTAATTCTACATTATTTAACCATCAAGCATCTTTATCTTGCTTGTATGCACTAGCACTCTAATCAGGACACGTGGCAACATCTTGGTGCATCTCACCACATCAACATCTGAGCAAATTCATTCAAAATATTGCTTGGGTGACCTGCCAACTGTCAACCATGTTCAAGTCAGCCATAGTGGCCCCACGCGCAAGCATGCTTTTCCTTTACAAAAAGGAATTTTTCATGAGACATTATGTCTTGTGTTTGTATTTAAACACATGAAGATCTCCATCCACAGGACATGTGTGATGAAATGCTTCATTGTTTTTCCTCTGCATCCCTGCATGTGATACCTTCCTTCTTTGCTTTTTATGACAAGGAGCTTCCTTTGTATGTGGAACCTTTGCTTTCTTATTCATCCACAACTTTTGTGCGTGAATCTCCTGCTTGGTGTGGCAATTATCTCTTTCATATGTTGGGGCTTGGCTTTGTAATGCATGAGTTTTGTTCACTGCTAGGGTTACCCTCCACCCATGCCATGGGCTATCTTCATGTGGAGGCTCCTCTTGCAATAGATATTATCTTGCTACCACGGCTTTCCTGCAAGATTTTTTTGATCTACTTCCCCATGTGGCTGTGAGTTGCTCTGCTGTGCATTGAAAAACTTCATAATAATCTGGCTTTTGTCTTATGTGCAGTAGCTTCTTCACTTTTATCTGTGACTTTGAGCTTTCTTGTCTCCTTCCAAACATGTTTGGGAGCTCCTTTGCATGGGTGGGTTCTTCTATACCATTTTCCCCTCCATTCTTTGACTACGTCTTTTGAATCACTTGGCACCTCTCCTCTATTTTGCATCATACAACATTAAAACTTTATTTTATTGGCTTACCTTGGTATGCCACTCCCTTATTTTTGATGCGTTTTCTCTTTATCATATGGTGTGAGCTCCTTTTTATCAATATTGGCTAGCTCTTCATGTGGAGCTCCTCCCTTTTTATTCAAACACTGCCTCTTCTTTGTCCACATGGGTCTTTCCTAACATGGGTATCTTTGCCTCCTCTTCTCTTGCATTGGGTGCTCTACCTTGGTGCCTTATATTTTTGCATATGCTCCTCTTTTCTTGTGAGTTTCTTTTCTTTGCATGGATTTTACTTCAAGGGAAACTTCTATCTTAGGCTCATGGACTCCCTTCTTAAATTATGCTAGCAGATTCTTTGTTTATTTGCATGCATTGCCTTGTTTTTTGCTCTACCTTCTTGCATGGGACTTCCATTTCACATGCCACCTCTGCTAAATAGTTGGGGTCCCTTCCAATCTCATTAATGTCTGCCTTGAAGTGAAGCAAGCAAATAGCTCACTCCCCACATGATACCCTTTATGCTCTACTTCCATTTCTTAACACTTTCATATTTTTCTAGTAAGCCAGGAGTAACTTCTTTAAGAAACAATGCACTAAACATATAGAATAAAGAAGTGCACGTTAAATGAGGGACCTCATTACCACATGGGTTCCATTTACTTAGCACCAAAAATTATATCAATTTCCAACCACAACGCTTAACTGCACTTTTGTATTTATTTTTCAAAATCATGCAATTGCCATTGAAACTTCGAGATTACATCCATATATTTTTTTTTGTCTGGCCCAGTTTCAAAGATTATTTTCAAAATTGGATCTAAAACAACCGATAGAATAGCAGGGTCATTCAATGAGCCATCAAGCTTATGTAAAACATAGTTCCATGTTTTCCAACATGAAAGTCACACTGACACATCATATTTACTACTCATTACTCCAACTATCCAGCTAAAGTAGGAAAATCCATCAATAAAAATTTACGTTGCAAATCCTGCTTTATGTTGAAATAACTAGGATCGTCAGGAGTTATTGGACAAATGTCTTGTTAATAGAAAACTGCCCTAGACCCTTTGTTCTAGAGAATCTTCTAGACAATGTTGGACTCAAAGGAACATGAACTTGATAAGACAAAGGTGCATTATTGGTAGGACATTTGACCGTGCTGAAAGGATCCTTATTATAAGCAACGTGACTTATAATATTTTAACTTTCAACTCTCTATTTTTTTGCATCAATCAACATATGCATCTCCTGATATATAATGTGATTCCTTCACTTTCCTTATTTGTTCCTTCAAATAACTAGATGCTACTTATGCATTGACTTCCTCATAATTGACTAGCCACACTTTTATCATAATGCTCACATTTCTATTCAATCTGATGCAATTAGTCAAGCCTCGAAAGTGGGTCTGACTAATTTTTTTTTTTTTGTTTCTAAACAATTGAATCCTCAAATTGATCTTTAGAACATCTCCAACTGATTAAAATCAAATGTGACCACTGATCAATCATTTACAAGTCATTTTATCACTATTTTGCAAACATTCAATTTTGCATCAGGAGGTCCTTTGATTGGCCTTAAAAATTGACACAAACACTTGACCGGGCTCTGAAATCAGACATACTGACTCTTTGTTCTGCACACTCCTACCCTGTTGAATCTCATCTCTTCAAATATTTAGGGTGAAAAAATATTGACTGTCAAAGTTGACCTCTCAGGAACTGCCTGCAAGAAAACATGTCAAAAAACAATAAATTGCGTTCAGATTTGGCTTTGGAAACTAGGAAAATTGACACTTGGAGGTACAAAAACTAGGGTGTTCATTCACTGTCATGAGGAGAGTATAAATCTATGATTTGGGCTCATGAAAAATAACTAGATGCAAATGGCGAGCTATCAAAGTGGGTTACTCAAATTTTGTAGACTGGAAACAATGGTAGAAAAGCAAATTTTGCAAATGGAATTGACCTAGAAAAGTGTGTAGATGGATTCATCAAGACTTGAAACTTGGAACCCTTAAAGTAGTTTTGGAGGAAAAAATAGTTGTATAATCCATTCAATCTAGGCAATCACAGATTTCAAGATATAACATCATGAATAGGGGTTCCGACAAATCTGCTCCTTTTGACACCAGTAAAAAAACTAGAAATTGCATTTGGAATCATGTTTGAAAATTGATCTAACAGATTTGTCATAAGCTCAAAGTTGAAACATAACATGTCTCTGGCCCCTAAAATGCAATGCAAAATGAATTTTCTCATTTTAGTCAACTGGGTCAAAGTTATAACACGTCAAACAGGGCTTCCTAGAATTCAGAATAAATTGCATCAGCATGACATTGATAAACAACCAACTTTGAGGGATTTAAAACCTACTCAAATCGAATCAAAACAACTCAAAATCTAAAACATAGGTTCTTTGATATGGAGACTAAACATTCCCAAAGCAACGAGTCGTGAAACATTTCTGGGTGTGAGATATTCAATGACAAACACATCCTCCTATTGCTGTTTGACACAGGCAAAAATGTAGATTTGATAAATACTTCAAACAAGACTTCACAAAATGGCTCAGAATGACAAATTATCATCATGGGATGAGTGGATATATTGAATGCATGGTGTTAGCAACATTAAACACCTCTTGGGGTTCTCAAGTACAGTCAAGTACATATGCATCAAAAGTGCTTATAGGGCTTGATTTTCTCAACGGTGCTCAAAATTGGGCCTTCAATTTTGAGCGCCAACACATCCAATGTCAATGATCCATCTATCATTCTTGTTTAGAAAAGTCACAAGTGCAGTTGCATCATCTTCGTTAGATTCGTCCTTCATTGCAAGATATACCACCTCTTCATCATGTTCATCAGAATCATTCCCTTCAATAATGTAGCAAGATTTCTTACCTTTGTCTTTGTAATCTATGCCATCTTCATCTCTTCTATTCTTGTGTTTTTCACTATCTCTATGCTTTTGCTTCTCTAGACATCTAAAAACAATATGACCAACCTCATTGCAATTGAAATGAATGATGGGTAACTTACCTTTGAACTTACCTTTACCTTTATGGAATCTTCTTGCTAGTAGTGCTTCAAGCTATTCAACATCCTCCTTATCTATATCACTGTCACTAGACACATACTTCTTCTCCTCATCAGGTTCATTTGTAATTATCAAAGTTAGATAGCTCAAAATTAGCGAGTCTACCTACCAGACCTTCAAGTGATAGCTTATTCCCTAGAATACATCTTAGATCTTGAATTTCAAAAATGCTAATAGCATATATAGGTAGTAGTGTTCTCAAAACCTTGCTTAAAATGGTTTCATCATCTAGTTTACCTTTTTCTCCCCTTGTTGTATTAACCACTTCTTTTATCTTTTCAACATATTGAGCAATATTCTCACCTTCTTCCATTCTCATTTCATCAAACTTACCTCTAAGGCTTTTAGCTTTGGCTCTAAGATCATTGGTTTCTCCTCCATAGATGGTAGCTAAGGCATCCCACATTTTCTTTGCACTATTAAGACCTTTGATATCATCAAATTTGGCATAAATTAGGACATAGTTGGGGCACTAATAGGATCAACATGTTCCATAGAAATGGTAGATTGTGCATGATCTCCAAGTCGTCCAAGGTGTAGCTTCATCAAAATTTGCCATGTAGGAAAGTTGTCTCTATTGAGCTTGGGTACTTCTCTTTTAGACATCTCAATTTTTGTGCTTCTAGTAATTTCAAACTAGTTCTCTTAAGTAGATGGCTCTAATACCAATTGTTGGAACACTTTAGAATAACTAGGATGGTGGGGGTGAATCAATTTTCCGAGGTTTAGATGTAGAAATAAAACTTTCCCCAGCCTAGTGAACCCATAAAACATTCATACTCATGGATGCATCCATAAGATTATGCAATCACTAAAAACTTGTAGGTTACTGTCAAATCAACTTGCAAAAATGTAAAGCATGAAACATAATAGATTCATCAACACACTTGACACAATGATTTACATGGAAACCCAATTTGGGAAAAACCACCAGTAACATGCTCCTCCTTTTCACTCTTTTGGAGTGATGCCCTCTGAAAGGCCAACCCTATTAAAGGTTACAATACACACTATTAAATGTGACCTTATTAAAGGATTTCAATCATCTTGTTATGAGTGAGCCTTATTAGAGGACTTTAGTCCATTCACTTGAAATGCCACCCAATTAAAGGTTTTACAAATGACCATTAGGTCAACCTTAATCCAAAGAATTTACCCTAGACTGATACAATTGTTAGAGAGTAATAGTAGAGATTTGATCTGATACAACTTACAACTTCTCTTGCAAATTAAAGATCTCTATTCAATCCTAAATTTTTCTTGGCCTTCATGCTTTGTAGCTCTGATAGCTTGTTCACCCTTCAAGCATTCATCTACTTAAGCTTTCTTGCTTAACATGCCATTGTAGACTCTTCTCTTAGGTCACTTGATGAACCAAATACCTTGACTCCTTGTCTCCCTTAGGTTCTTGAACATGAAAATATTTGTTCATAACCAGACATTCCTATAAGTAGGAAATTAAGATATTTTGCTGCTCATTTTCCATTGTCCAAATTTAGGGTTTGGATGGATTAGGTAGGATACAATGTATCTACCCCATATCTCATATCTCTTTTAGAATCTTCTCCTAGAATCCATTTTAATTTGCCTAAAAATGGTCTACCTCAAATTCTGTGCCACTAGATCATCAACCTTATCTTCCACCTGCTTCACAAAATCCAAGAAAACAAACTTGTCAGCTCAGATTCATCGAATCTTTGATCTTTTAAATAATGCAACAGTTTGACATCATCAACCTTTTAATGCTCGATGCATACTATACTGCTCAACATCCACTGTGAAATTAATCGACACCTACTAAAGTTTACTTGTGCTCGACATCAACTAAACTTTACTTGGCATCAATTGTTTTGCTTAGCATACACTAGAATGAGTCTTTTACTAGGCTGTAACTAATTTTTTGCTTGGCTTGTACTGACTTTTCTCAGTACCTACTATCCACTTGGTCAAGGTTGGTAGACAAACCTTGTGTAACTTGTTCTTCTAAACTTTCTAAGTGTAACCAACCTTTGTAACCTTAAGTAGATAACAATACATCATATCATCACTATCTTAAATGATACTTGTACTCCATTACATAATCATAACTCAACCTTTCCTCTAGGTGCTGTTGTTACCTCTTATTGATCAAATCCTCTTCATCAATCAACTAAGTGATATTACTTGAATCTTATAAGCAATTGTCTTACTAGAAAATAGCAAGTTTAACATTAGTGACAAAAAAATGATTGAATAATATAGTCTTCTTCAACAATCTCCTTTGTTTTAATAATCTTTCTCAAAAATGATCTTTTTGATTAGATCTCAACACCCCCAAACCCCTGTAGTAATAATTTGGGGGTAAACCGCACTGAATAATGTAAGATAAATTAACCTCTGAGTCAAATTAGGCTCCATATCACAATGATCTCCCACTTGAAGACTATTCATACTCCACAATAATAACCTCCCATTTGGAGACTGGTCATAGCACTGCTAAACCTATAGCTCCCATTGGAATATCAAACTACCCTAGAATTTGTTGCTCTTTTATTTTGTTTAGTCGATTTTAGACTAACCAAAGCTAAAGAGGAGTTCAACTTCTTCCTTGTCACTACCTTAGTAAACATGTTTACTATCTTATCATTTGTATGTATCTTCTCCAGCTTTAATTGGAAATCATCCAAAATTACCCTATTGAAATGGTACCACAACTATATGTGCTTTATCTTTGAAAGTAGAGAAGAATTCTTGGCAAGATGAATGAAACTTTGGCTATTTTTAAATAAATAATTATCCATTTATGGGTGCCCCAACTCTTCCATGAAGAATTGAAGCCATATCATCTTCTTGGCTACTTTTGTAGCAACAACATACTCTATGTCTGTATTGGATAAAGCATTTACCTTCTGCAAATGAGAAACCCAAATCACTGTTGTGCCACCAAAAAAAAATACATACCCTGTAGTACTCCACCTAGTATCAAGATCTCCTACCAAATCTGAGTCAACATAGCCTTCTAAATTAGTAGTAGAGCCTCCAAAATTTAAACACTTACTAGATGTTTCTCTCAAATATTGGAGAATCCATTTGATTGTATTCCAATGCTTAATCCTATGATGAATCATATACTTGCTAACAAATCCCATTATATGTGCAATATCTAGCCTAGTACATACCATGGTATACATTAAACTCCCTACAATTGAAGAATAAGGTACCTTGGAAAAATTAACCTCCTCTTCTAGTATCTTTGGACAAATTTCCTTAATCAAATTTAAATGATCTGGTAAAGGTGTACTGACAACTTTGACATTCTCTATAGAGAAATGTTGTAACACCTTCTCAAAATTATCAACCTGAGATAATGTCAATATTGTATTCTTTCTATCTCTACAAATTTTCATACCAAGGATTTTCTTTGTTGCCCCCAAATCCTTCATAGAAAATGAGTGTGCTAACTATTCTTTTAGTCCCTCAATGTGATCAATGTTAGACCTAGCTACAAGCATATCATCAATATATAAACATAAAATAATGTAGCTATCATTATCCAACCTCCTAAAATAAATAAAATGGTTTGAATGACACCTAGTATATCCATGATCATGCATAAAACTATCAAATTTAAGATACCATTGTCAAAGTGCTTTCTTCAAGCCATATAAACTTTTCTTCAATTTGTACACTAAGTTTTTCTTAACTTTGTGCTTAGATCGATTTGGTTGTACCATATATATTTCTTTATCCAAATCACCATGAAGAAAGGCTATTTTAATATCAAGCTTCTCTACATGAAAATATTAAGTGGCCACAATACTTAAAACTGTATGAATAGAAGTCATTTTAAAAAGTGGAGAAAATATCTCATCAAAATCAATGCTCTTTTTCTATGAGAATCCTTGTACAACTAACTTGACTTTAAATTGTTTCTTACCTCCATCATCTCCTTTCAACCTATAAATCCATTTATTCTGTAAAGCCTTTTTACTTGCAGGCAACTTGCATAAATCCATGTTTTATTTTTAAGCAAGTATTCCATTTCTTCTATCATTGCAAACTCCTATTGAACCTTTGTATCCACCTGCACAACTTCATTATAATAGCTAGGTTCACCAACATATATTAATAAAATAGAATAAAAATAGGGAGAAAACCTTTATGGAGGTCTACTTAGCCATTTTAATGATCTAACATTCACTAGGGTGTGTGGTATTTTTTGTTGTAGAGCATAACAAACAGCTAGAACATCATCCTTTTGAGTAGCATCCATCAATACACAATCATTTTCTTTCTTCTCATGTTGCTAGAACAAATATTTGTACAACACTTTCTCATTGAATATGACATCCATTCTTCTTACAATTTTGAGATTTTTAAAATCACAAATCCTATAACCAATTTCATCAATTCCATATCCAACAAATACACGTTTCTTTGATTTTTCTTCCAACGTGGTTCTATTTTTAGAATCTATATGTGCCAATGTATCACAACAAAAGGTTCTAAGAAAAGAATAACTCACATTCTTAAGAGTCCATGATTCCTTTGGAATACCACAACCCAAAGGAGTAGAGGGACCTCTATTGATCAAATATAAAACAATATCAACAACCTCTTCCTACGTGTTTAAGGGCAGCGCAACATGCAACCTCATTCTCCTTGCACGCTCCATTATTTTCCTATTCATGTGTTTAGCCACTCCATTTTTGTGTGGAGTCCTTAGAACAATTTTCTATCTACAAATACCATTATAGGAGCAATAATCTTCAAATTATTTTTTGCAATACTCACCACCATTATTAGATCTACAACCAAGCATTTTCATTTCTTAAAAGTTTTAAATACATCAGATTTTTGTCTAAGGAAATAAACCCACACTTTTCTAGTTGAATCATTAATATATGTAACATAATAATGAGAGCCACAAATGGAAAATGTCTAAGTTGGTCCCCATACATCTATATGCACAAGCTCTAATTTCTCATCTTTCTTTTCCTTCCCACTCTTCACAAAACTAACTGTCTTTTATTTTCCATACACACAACTTTCATAGAAATCCATATTGACACATTTCAAACTTGGTAAATTTTTTTTGAACGATACAATTTCATACCTTTCTCACTCATGTGCCCAAATCTATTATTCCATAGTACTATATCATAACCTACAACAACTATTTGTTCTCCTTGCTCAACTGCAACAACTATTCCTAAACATTCATTTTTCTTTGAAACAATTAAAGTATAAGGAATAGTATGATGTGTGCAAAGATATAAGGTGCCTACTTTCACACCTTTTACTACTATAAGGGAACCCTTTGAAACCTTCCAATTTTTATCATTAAAAATAATTGTGCAACCCTCATCACCCAGTTACCTTATTGAAATTAAATTCCTACTCAATCTTGGAACATATCTTTGTAGTAGCCAATTATCCCCATTTTAAAACTTAATCTTAATTTTTCCCTTTCCAATAATCTAACAGGGTTCACTATCCCCCAAATAAACTACCCCCCTTGGACATAATCAAGAAAATAATCTCTATGGGGAGTAGCATGAAATGAAGCCCCATAATCTAAAATCCATGAATCATCAACACTTTCTAAAATAAAAGCAAAAATTTCTCTTCAGATTTATTACTTACCACATTTTCCTCCTTGTTCCCTTCTTGTTTGTCTCATTTATTGTCCTTTTGTGTCCAATAATTATTCTTATGCCCTAGTTTCCTAGAGTATCAAAAATATCTTGGTTCTCTTGATTGAGATCTCTTCTCCTTTGATTTTCCTCTTGATTTCCCATGATTTATAGAATTGTTTCCTCTCTCATTTGTTATGCCTTTTCTTTGTGTACTCAAAGCACTTCATGACATAGATCCACTTGAATTTTTCCTATGGGTTTCCTCACCCAGAATAACACCAATTACATCATTAAATTTTAGGGTGTTATATCAAGAGACAAAATTACTCACAATTATTATGAGGCCATCCCAACTTTTAGGCAAACAACACAAAATCAAGAGAGCCCTAATTTGTTCATAAAAAATTGATATTAACAGAAGATAATTGATTGGTAATAGTATTAAACTCATTTAAATGATCTATAATAGATCCACCTTCTACCATCTTCATGTTAAATAAATGCTTCCTGAGAAAAACCTGGTTTGAAGCAGAGGGCTTTTCATACAACTTTGCTATGGTTTGCATCAACTCTTTAGTCATCTTTGATTTTATAATATTAAATGCCACTAATTGCACCAAACATAAACAAATACTTCCAAGTATCTTTCTGTCCAAAATATTCTAGTCCTCATCTGTGATAGTTGGCAATTTCTTCAATTTTATTTCTAATGGCTGCCATAAATCCTTCTCATAAATATAATCCTCCATTTTCATCTTTCATAACTAAAATTTTTGCCCTTTAAACTTCTCAACCTTTAGCTTAACCTCATCTATCATTGCCTCCACTCAACTACGAGACTTCCCCTCAACTGTAAGACCTTCCTCTAGGGGATAGCTAAAAAAATGATGACACCTTGCTCTAATAAAACTTGTTAGGATTAACCATAGACATAAATAAAAATTACATGAAAATATAACCAATATCAAAAAATAATAAATCACACAGAAGAGAACACAAGATACAAATATTTAATGTGGTTCACCCAATCCTTGGGCTACATCCACCACAACAAGTCCCATATTATTATTGTCTAGTGATTACAATCCACAATTCCTTATAGCTCAATATAGCCACAAGAAGCTACAATATCATCATACATAATGAAATCCCTAACCCTAAGCCATTTTATACAAGATTTTTCCTCTTTACAAAATTAGGGATAGCATAAGTTGTCCAATAGAAAAATAATAGTTGATGTCTTTTACAATCATAAAGTCATTTGAGCCTTTAGCGTGTTTCCCCCAAAAACCCCCATAGGAGTGTCACTCCTCAACCCCACCTTGTACCATGATAGGGAGTGCACGTAGGACTCTGCTCTAGGACTCTGCAAGGGGAATTGATTCTTGAACCCATCTTAGGGGTGCCACCTCCAAACCCCCATAGTAATAATTTGAGGGGAAATTGTGTCAAATAAAGTGAGAGAAATTAAACTCTAAGTCTGATTAGGGTCCGTATTACAACACGATGTTGGACATAGACATAGATAAGGAGCTCTACACATGATCTACATAACCTTCCTCCATTTCTTTAAACATGTTCGTTAACAAATCCTACTCATATCTTATATATTTAAAAGAAAAGTTATTAAAACCTTGGCCTACTCACCTTGGGGTATGGAGGAAGTATTTTGAATTCTTTAAGTAAATTGATTTGGGAGTATCTATGAGGAGACAAATATTGGTTGTTTAATTTGTAATGGCTATTCAAGACATGCACACCAATGGTGATGTATAAAAGTACGTGATTTTATTGATAAAAATAAATGTTGAAAATCTAAAATTAGTATTTCCTTGCCTTAAAAGAAAAGATCTCATAATGGTAGAATGCAAAAAACTTAGCTAGATAAATATGGTAAAAAATGGCAAGCTGACCAATCTATTAGTGATCTTTGAAAGAGTATTTTCCTCACAAGAGGCATGTAGCTCACCTTGTAAAGAGAGAATATTTGTATCTAGAACACTCCATCTCTTTTATCTCCTCCAATGGATCTATAACAATAACTTTCTCTTAACAACCTCCATCATTGTTTCTTTGTCTTTGTAAGATGTATGTTATGCTGAAGCAAACCAAATGTTTTTTGGAGTAATGGAGGAGAAAGTAGTGCAATGACTCTAATCTGCATTAATTTTACTATCTACATAGAAGAGATGAAATTTATGTTGGGTTCTTTGTGGATTATTTTTATGACATTTGATAATGATTTTTTTTTGACATATAGTAGCCTATTGGCTAATGATATATAGAGAGAAAGATGAGAGAGAGAGATAGGTCAATAGGTAGAGAGGAGGTTATGATAGTGATATAGATCATGCATAGATATAGAGAGGTAGAGGATTTGATATATATCACTACTACATTTAAGGTTCTTTTTTGAGGATGTATTGTTGATATTGTGATGCTAAGTCATCAAACACCTAACAGAGTGAGGCATCAAATCCATTTTGTCACCAACATTGAATAGTTTCTCTTTCCATCAAAATTATGATGAAAAAAGATGTTGCAAATCATAGGGAGGATTTTGATCTTAGATTGGTTTTGACTAGTGAGTTTCGATACACTTAAGTCATTTACTTAGTTCATGTCAAACAAGTAGTCTATGCCAAGCATGACATGTATAACATAGAGCATGTCGAGTCCATAGTGAGTGCCTAGTCATTCAAGTGCTAAATAGATAGTGTATGCCGAGTGATACAAAAGATGAGTAAGTAGTGCATGCTGAGTCATTCAGATGCCAAGTCAAAGTATAGAAATTTGTATATGCCGAGTAACACAATTTTTTCATAGTTGTTTGTTTTGGCATAAACTACTATGCAAACCATTATTGATCCCACTTATAGATTGAATTATGATATTTTTTTTATAAGGACAAATCGCAAGTTGGAATCACTATGCATACATGCATCCAATTGGGTAAAGGGAAGGTTTAAGCAAAAAAATGGATGAATCACATCTGTTGATTCATACCTAACCCTAAGTCACCCAGGTATTCTTAAGGAAGACAAACCCTAAACTTCATATGTGCATGGAAGGAGTGAAGAGAGAAGTTTGCATGCGAAAAAAAAGTACTCATGGTGACTAAGGTATTGTGAATTGAAATTGCATTGAAGAATTAGTTAAAGGAGAACAAAGGAAGGGATTAGTGAGCAATAGAGAGACATATTATCAAGAAGGATCAAGAATACATTAGTTTAGAGGTGATCTATCATCAAGAAACAAAGTGCTAACTGTAGGATCAATGCCGAGACATTCTAATAGGTGAATCAATTAAATCTCTTAACAAAGTAGTCCTAACAGGCTATATTGAAATCCTCTAAGAAGGTGCTTACTTTATTGTGAGTCAATGTCCTTTAACAAGGCACACTTTTAATAGGGTTTTGAAATCATTTAACAAGGTAAGACCTAATAGTCTTTGTAAGCCTTTAAGAGGGCATGCCTTCTATAGGGTAAATCATGTCTCATGATTAAAAATTGTAACCTTCATTGGATACACTTTATTACTGTAGCAATGAAGATTTGTGGGTGTCATCCCCACCCTAGTTTTACCTTCTCATTGGAGGGTTTCTGGGTAATCATATATGGTGTCATATATCTATGAATGCTTACTTGTTTACATGATTCAAATGTACATGTTTTACATGGTATTTTAGTTTACTTATTGAATGTATGAGATGGATGTGTGGTGAATGTTTTATGGGTCAAAGTTTAAACTATTGATTCACTCCCCCCCCACCATAAGTTTACCTTTCCTACTATAATTTGAACAATTGGTATTAGAGCCTAGTTCTCTAAAAGAGAAGCTTTGAAGCTTTGAGGAAAGGTCTTGGAAATGGAAGTTTACAAGTTGGGGAAGATAATTGAGAATCAGGAAATTGAAATGCATTCTACATCAACTAAATGAAGCAAGAGAAGACATAAATAAATCTTTAAAGAGAAGGAGGGGAATTGTAATTGAGGAGAATGATATATAATACAGAGATATGGATCCTACTAAGCTATTTGCTAATGGAGACTCTAATGAATTTGATGCAGTAGTTGTAGATCTAATGGAAAAGAATAGAGCCCAAGTTGAAGAAATCATAAACTCAAGTTAGAGCAAGAATCACAAGCCATAATACTATGTGAGGTGACTAAACAAAAAAAGAAAGCTATGGAAGACAAAGAAATGATTGAAGATGAAAAAAAAGTTTTGACCAACATATTGAAAGAGAAATCATTAGAGCTAACATGTAATTGGATATTTTGAGTCAAATGATGAATGCCAACTATGAATTCAATTTCAAGGACATTGAGATAACAAAATTGGAGTTGTAGAATGAGCAATTAAGTAATGACCTAAAAAGGGAAAAGGAATTTGCTAAAAGTTTTAACAAACCAAGTGAAGTCATCAAATACTTTGAGAAATTAATGAGATCCCCTAGACCTAATAATGATACATCTGGACTGGGATACAAAAGTACTGGAGAAGGAGAGTCATCCAAAAGTGTTGAAGAAAGGAGTAACAAAGGTAAAAATTCTAAACTTAGTTGTCATAATTGTGATAAGAAAGGACATACTACTAATATGTGTAGAAGCAAGATTGTAAATCAAAGTGTTAAGCACAAGACCATGAGTCACTATCATAAGTGCAAAAAACAAGGTCATCAAACACATGAATGTAGAACTAAGACCATGCACACACAAAGATTTGAAGGATATTTTTATAACTATCAGAAGTATGGACATAGAGCTTTTGAGTGTAGATCTAAACCCATGTGGTCATGAGACATACAAACAAAGGTAAAGAACAATGGCAACTCTTATAACTGGGATTATAATACAAGATATAACTATCATTATTATCAAGAGTATGGGAATATTCTTGAGAATTGTATTAGGAGACACTTTACAAGTGACTACAAAAGGTGGTTGAGTCAAAACACATGTTTTAGTTTTTTGAAGATTGGTCACATCAGTCGATATTGTCCAACAAGGTCAAATGCACCAAGTTATGAGTTCCATAAAGGTAAAGGCAAAGGCAAGGTAGATATTGAAAATTTCAAAAATGAAATGAACAAGACATGGAAGAAAAAGGAGGACCTCAACACATCAAGTGGAGAAGGTATCACTTCATCCAATGGGTCAGGTGATCGTACCTTATCAAACTAAGAAATCAAGAGTTATGTGGGATTGATATTCAAAAGTTATATCATACATCAATTCCAAAGGATTTAGTACTGAAAAGCTTACATAAGAATGAATAAAGATGCAAGATGTTATTAGGAATCAAAGAAAAAGTCTTTAAGTTTTTCATGTTATTGCCAAGCATGAAAAGTTTCCTATGATTGCTGAGTAATATGCTAAAGGATGCCGAGCTACCATATTGGCTAGTTGTTGTAGAGCTCATAATAGTTTTTGAATGACTAGTGGATGCTAAGTGAGCTAGAAAATAGTTAATGCCAAGTTTACAACTATGTAAATACTTAGCATTAATTGCAATAATTCAAAGTGGTATTTGATTGATTTCTAATCATTTAACATCATTCAATATTGAGAGAGTGCAAGAAGAGCTAGAGGTAATTTGGAAATTCCCTCCATATCAATTGTAGGAGACCTAAATAGCTATTCAACATTAATTCATCAAATTTTGCAAGGTATTTATCGTGTTTTGAGCTATGCTATTTCTAATTTTGTAAACTCTAGTTTTCTAAAATGGCATCTAGTTCTTCAAAGGAAGAAGGAGTAGAGGGAAAAGAGGTTTTGAATGTTTAGTTAGTCAGTAAAAAGGTAAAACAACCTATTTTCAAAGCCATATCGGACATTGCATATAAACAAGATCCCTCCGGTGTGCTATCTATGATACTGCAACAAGTTTTAATGATTTAGGATGTTAGAAAGTGTTACAATTGTAAGATTGGTAGTATTGGTGATATAGAAATAAGAGAAGCATATGGAAAAATTTGTAAAAATGGTGTGTTAAGGGAAGAATTTTAGATTGTAAAAAAGAAAGGGTTAACTCATGCCCTAGATTTCCCTAACATCTTCAAAATTGAATGGATCATGATTGCCTTGAGTAGGATTCATGATAGTTCCCTATGGTTAGATAATGGGCCAATCAAAATCTCAAAAAAGAATAATCCATAGGGTAATAGGATATCCAACCCTAGATCAGCCAAATAATATGAGGAATGAGTCTAAAGAAGTTATTAAGAAGAACATAGGGGTTTTGACCATACACACTATCATAGATCCTTTGATAGATTTTGTAGTAAGGGTAATTGCACATAAGTTTTACCAATGAAGCAGATTGAACAATGTACCCTATATTGTAGTAGATGTGGGTTACAAGATTGTGAAGAAGGATCATACATATGATCTTGCCGAGCTGTAGCTACAACAATTGATTGAAAATCTAGGAGCAATAAGGAAAACAAAGAGTGCTCAATGAAAATTTAGATTTATTTTGATATGTATCTTCTTTTATGTTCAGAAAAAATTTCATATATTTGGCACTATGGCATGGAAGACAAATAGGTCTGTTGCAGTTCAAATAGGAGAGTTCATTGAACAATTAGGTGAAAATTTTGAGTCAGTAATGACCAGTTACATTGAGAACTTCAAGCAATCCATGAAGAAGAGATTGATGATTCTAGTATCATTAGTGGAAAAACATTATGATGATGTTTGTTTTCTAGTTGATGCTAATTATACATTTTTTCAAGTAGTAACTCCAAGAGTAAGATGGCTAAGGCCATTACACTATGAAATTAATGTAGATGAGGCGTTTGCAACAATAACAATATTACTTATAGAAGAACTAGACAAAGATGCCAAAGCATTTGGTAATTATGAGATTGCCAAATCTAAGATTACTATGGAATTAAAGACTACCTTTGTTATCAAATAGAAGGAAAAATTAGTAAAGAAATTGAAAGAAAAAATTGGTGAAGATGCTGAGCAAGAAGAGGATGAAGAGGAAGAAGACACTCAAATTCAAGCCCCACTTGCATTGACACAAGGAAAGGGAGAAGATCAACAAGAGGAAGAAACATAAATTACAAAAGGTACTGAGGAAGAAGAAGCTAAGGAAGCACCTATTTCTAATGATCAGAAGAAGAGAAAGGCTAAGGCACAAGTAGTAGCAAGACCCAAGAAGGTTGCTAAACCAAGCCAACCCAAACCTACTACACCTACCACAAGGGCTAGTGCACATGTCACTACACAAAAGGATAAAGAGGAAGCTAAACCTATAGAATAGGAAGGAGGAACATAGAAAAGACCAAGGAGAAAATATATTGCTCAGGTTGAATCTGATGAGGAAAGAACTGAATTTGATGATAATAACCAATTCCAAGTGGCAAGTCATAATCCATCTTCAAATCTAGACAACCTATGTGAGAATGTTAGAAATAATGCAGATTTATTAGGATTTTCTCACATTGATTTTGAAAACCTTGTAAAATTTGAAAAGAGTCAAGTGGAGGAGGTAATATATGCCATGATGGCCAATTTTAAGAAAGCCCCTCTAGAGATTTCTAACTCTATGCCTAAAAGTTTATATGAAAGAGTTGAGCAAAAATGACATTATTGTTTGAACTTAGAAAGGAAAATTAGGGAGACGTCCCTTGCTCAAGTTATGCCTGAACTTAGTAAGGCATAGATAGCTAAAGCCATAATGAAATATGCTGTTAGATTTTTCCCTAAATATAGAGCCTTCAACATATTGCAGAATAACATAAAAGATGTTGTAAAGAAGACTACATAGATGTGGAAAGTTACATATGGGTTAGCTATAGTCAAAGTAGGAGAACAAGAGCCTATTGAGGTTAAAGACGATGAATAAGATGACAATAATGAGGGCACAGTGAGGGAGGTACTGAAATGAATGTTGTAGATAATTAGACAACAAATGAGAAAGAGCAAAAAGAAGAATATAGTATACAAGATACATAATTTCCAAATGTCTACCCTCAACAAATAACAAGTATGAGTACTGAAACTATCACAGTAAAGGATACTTATGATCTTACTACTCAGAACATCAATCCCCTAATAGAGGAAGACTTGAAAAAGATAATTGATCAATCTACACTACAGGCTAAATTATGTGACAACCTTGTATTGGTGAGTGTAGATGAAATTTAGAAATCAGTGACTGAAACTACAAGGGAAGAGGTGAAAACACAAGAACCACCTACCATCACCCTTCAAGTCACTAGTGTACAATCTTTAGATAAAGTACCAGAAGTTGCACCAAAAAAGGTTGATACAATTGGAGAGGATAAAGTGGAAACTCAAGCCACTACTGAAGCACAGAGTCACACAGGTTAGATAGATTTATCTACACCTCTAGCATAAGTTCAAGGTGCAATTCAAGGAATTGTGGCAGAAAAGGACAAACCTAAAGAGATTGAGTTGACACCTGAGTTGAAGGAGCAAGCAACAATTCAAGCCCTAGTAACTTTACAAAAATTTGGCACTCCTTCCAGTCATACTCTTCAGAGGCTAAGCATAGATGCAACACCTTTGCAATTCTCAGTACCAAGTCCAAGTTCATCCAAGGTAGAAGAGGTAATAACATATGGAGATGTAAGCCTACATGAAGAAATTATTTTGCCCAAATATGATTATGCCACAATGAAAATAGAGCAGATGGGTATACTTCAAGAAGCCCTAGCTAGAAATAAATGTCAAGAATTACTTAGAAGGGAGCATAGGAAGAAGCAAGCTTTGCTTGATATTAAAGACATCTTCCTAGATGCATTCAGTCTGCCTACTCCAGATGAAACCAAGCCACTTATTGAACAATTGACAAATATAGGAGAAAAGGTTAAGTGATGAAAACCTTGATACTAATGCAAAATTATTAGAATGGCTTGAAAAAGAAATTTCAAAGCAAAGTGAATGAGAAAATATCTGGTGATATAATGCTTACACAAGTTGTATTGGCAACTAAGGTAGAAAGTATGAAGAAGGTACTTGAGAACATTTTCTCTCTATATGCCAAACTATGTAATCCTACACTCTTCACACAAGAGACAAGGAGTCACATTTTGAGCTTGGAAAGTCAAATTAATTCATCAGGTGCAAAATTGCTTATGACTCCAGCTCAAAGTGAGAAGAATTTTAGGACTTTGTTGCAAACTCAGAGTCAATTAGCAACATTATCTACAAATAAAGCCAACATAAGGGCCAAACTGATAGGCATCCAAACAACATTGACTTCTCACATGGATATTTTGTACAAGGAGTTAGGCTATACAAAAAATCTTATGAAGAAAGACCCCAATCTTTCTACATTAGATGGCCTAGCTCACCTTGTTGCTGAGCTAGCCATCAAAATTAAGTCTTTGGATGTAGCTTGTGATAATTGGGATGTCTCTCTTAAAATTATTCTTGAGGTCCATAAATATTTCTTAGACAAACACACTATTAGTGTATAGCCCATTGATATCAATGTCAAAAAATGGGAGAAAGTTAAGCAAAGGGGGAGAAAGAGTATTAGTTGATACAGAGTAAGAGAAAGAAAACAGGGAGCAAGAAAAGAATAAAAAGAAAGAAAAGAGTATTAGTTAAGGCACATCTACTCAACAGGAGTAACATTTTGAGTATAGAACCAGATCTAACAACTCAGGGGGAGCTATTCTGAGGTATAAGTTGTTGCAAAATTTTGAAATTTTGAAATTTTATATAAAAGTTGAATAAGAGATATGTTATGCTCGTAAGAATAAAAGTATTAATTCATGACCAAGTGTTTTTGACATTCATGTCAAAGGGGGAGATTGTTGATCTCAGATTGGTTTTGACTAGTGAGTGTTTATACACTTAAGTCATTTACTTAGTTCATGCTGAACAAATAGTATATGCTAAGCACACCATGTATAAGATAGAGCATACTGAGTCCATAGTGAGTGCTGAGTCACTCATGTGCTAAGTCATTCATGTGCCAAGTAGATAGTGTATGTTGAGTGATACAAAAGCCAAGTAAGTAGTGCATGCTGAGTCATTCAGATGCCAAGTCATAGTATAGAAATTAGTATATGCTAAGCATTAGAGACTTTAGATGTCTAGTAACATAGTTTTTCCATAGTTTTTCCCAATGGAAGTTATTCTGTTGCTTCTGGCTACAACTCTCTCTGGGGTTTAAAGGAGAAACCCCCTTGGGTGGATGCCTGGCTGATGGGCCTCACTCCAAAGATCAACATATTTTATTGGCTGGCCTTTCAGAACAAAATCCTAATGCAAGATAATCTCATGAAGAGAGGCCATGTTATGCCCAGCAGATGCCCACTCTGTAAAAACCAGTCTGAGTTGGGAAATCATATCTTCATTCAATGTGACTTTGCTAGGGAGGTGTGGAGTTCTCTTAATCAAGAAATGGAGATTCTCTGGTGCTGGCCAGATAACCTTATCGACTTTTTCAGTCATTGGAAAAACCTTTGTAAAATTGCAGGTCGGCAGGATAATTATGCCTGGTTTTTGCCTCACTTCTGCTGGAGCATCTGGAAGGAAAGGAACAACATAATTTTTAGGGACAGAGAGGAGCCAGCAATAATTCTAGGAAGGAAGATTTTGAAAAACATAAAAGAAAGCCTTCAAGTGATGGAGGGGGAAGTTGATATAGGGGACAGGAAGACGGTTAAAGAAAAAGACAGGAATCCCAAAAGACAGGATGCCAGATGGATTCTACCCCCGGAAGGATGGTCAAAAGACAACTTCAATGGCACTTCTAAGGGCAACCCTGGCCCCTCTAGAAGTGGTGAAATTATAAGAAACATTTTTGGGGAGGGGATTGCGGCCTTTGCTCTCTCACTTGGAACCTAGAACAACAATTTGGCCGAAGCCAGAGCCGCGTGTAGTGTGGTAAAGCTGGCGTTTCCAAACTTTGGCTTGAAGGGGACTCCAAAAACATAATTAACAATATTAATGGAATCTCTCCCCCCTTGTGGTCGATTGCAAATATAATTGATGAGACACGTGCCGCCCTCACAAAATTTAAGAAGGTCCATGTCACTCATGCGTTTAGAGAGGCAAACCTAGTTACTGATTGGTTCACTAACAAAGGGGTGGGAGCAGACAAAGAGATGACCTGGCATTTCGGAAAAGATTTTCTGATGGAGGCTAAGTCACTAATCGAGTTGGAGAAAATCCACAAAAGTATGGGTCAATCTAACTGTTATCATGTTTAATAAAGAAAGATTGGATGTTGGCATGAGCCATAATAAGTTTCTTGGTTTTCATAATCTCAAGGGATTTTTTTCGTCATTTCGACACGTTTGGAGGATCGTTATCATTTTCACTTGCTATTGTATCAGAGAGGCGAATGATCACAAACCCAATAATAGAAACAAAGCCAAAATCTTGGCTGGAAATTTTTTGCAGAGATCGGGGCTCATGAGAATAGTTGAAGAATAAATGGATGTCATGACTGGAGAACGGAGCAAAAAGGAGCCAGTGGGTGAAGTGGAGAAGTGGAAGAATATGGGCAAAGTCTGGAAAAAATTGGAAAAGGGTGGGGATGCAATTTTTTTCGAGAAACTCCATGGTTTTGACCTTGAGGTCACCAACAACATGGTGAACTTGTGGAATAATGGCAAGGTCAAGGTGAACGAGGTTTCTTTCCAAATCATAGAGGAGGTGGTTGCGGAGGTCATTGGTATCCCTATGGAGGGTTTCAAATTCTACAAGGACAAGAAACTTTCATCCAATACAGTTAAGGAGTTCGTGAAAAATTCTGCAGAGATGAACAAGCTAGTAAAGAAAGAGTCTTTCTATGTGATGGAGACTATAAAGAAGTTCTGGAGGTATGTTTTATATGCCCTCATTGATTATGTTACCCTAGACCCTAGGTTTGATCGGGTCAGAACTCACCATTTTGTGATTTTAAATCATTTTTGCCATAAGAGAAGAATTTCCATTCCCTTTTACCTTCTCACTTCTATGAACAAGGCAATCTCTAGTTTCAAGAAGAAAGCCACTGTTAACCCTACTTTGCATGAGGGATTATTGCTCCTCATCCATGAGCATTTCAAAGCTCAGTATATATGCAATAACCCTCCTCAAGTTGAGGATGTTGACAAAGACAGCTCCAACTTTTCTCCAGACTTTGATGACATTGAGAGCATTAGCTCGGAGGAGGAGAATGTTACCTTAGGAAAGAAGAAAAAAGGTCAAGACAGGAAATAGTCCACAACTACAACTCCCAGTAGGAAAAGCCCTAGGGATCATGGCCAAGCTCAAGAAAAAGAGAGTTATGCTAAGGAGGAGGAGGAAATGGATACGAAAGATTCTAACAAAGTGTTAGAGGAGGAGTTGGAAGAGGAGAAACTTGGGAAAAAATGGAAGAGGGAGGTAGTGAGAGTTGAGGAGACTAGAAATTAGAGGACGGATGCTATTCCTCTTCCCCTCTCCCCTATCCAGTCTCAGCCTCCTTCGGAGGAAAAAGTGAATGTCATCATTGGTGAGAATGAGGGGGAAGTGTAGGTCAATAATAGAAGAAAGGCTTGGAAAAATTTCAATGTGAGGACTACTACTATGGGGATTTTTAGGGAAGTTATGAACCCTCAGATCCTGGTGGACAACCTAGAGTAGCCTAGGCTCAATGAGCTCATAGACCCAGCTATCCTGGCCATTTCAGACAACGCAAGGGAGACTAGAATGAACCTTCTAAATAATGCCCACAGTAGTATGATTGACAACTTCAGATCAATCAAATGGCTCTTCCATGAGCTGGAGGAAGTTAGAGAAAGGGTATCCCAGATGGAAAGTACTAAGAATAAGATAGGTATTGATAGCCAGGAGGACCAGGATAACAGAGAAAGCTTAAATGAAAGGAGATTTAGAAATCTTGAAAATTACAACCACAACCTGGCAAGTCAGATGATATCTCTCCTGAGTTCGATGAATGTCAACATCTAATCCCTTGCTGGTAAACTTAAGGATAGGGGCTTGCTAGTGGAGGAGGGAGGACAGAACAGGGATAAGGCTAGTCCAGATGATGACAAGGCCACAATCAGTACATTCACCAGTATGGATCAGGGCATGGAGAAGGTCCAGGATCAAATGGCAAAGGAGCAACAAAAAATAGTTGAGGTAGCTTAGACTATGCATGAAATGGAGAAGATAACTGAAGATTAGTTTTCTTGTCTTTTGTATTTTCGTCTTTCTGGATTTTGGCTTTTGGATAGGCTTTTTGTAGTCTATTTTAGTTTGTTTATTTTCTGGCCTTTCTGTGGGCTTTTGTTTTGGGCTGGGCCTTCGAGCTTTTTTCAGCTGTTGGACCTCTGTTTTGGCTGGGCTTCTTTTGCTTATTTTCAGCCTTGTTTTTTGTAAAACTTTTGGGTTTTAGGATCCCTTAAAACCTATTTATCTTATCAAAAACATAGTTTTTCCATAGTTGTTTATTTTGGCACAAACTACTATGTAAACCATTTTTGAGCCAACTTACAGATTGAATTATGATATTTTGGTGATAAGGACAAATCTCAAGTTGGAATCCTTATGCATTAAATGCATCCAATTAGGTAAAGGGAAGGTTTAAGCAGAAAAATGGATGAATCATAACTATTTATTCATAACTAACCCTAAGTCACCCATGTCTTCTTAAGGAAGACAAACCCTAAACTTCATATGTGCATGGAAGGAGTGAAGATAGAAGCTTGCATGCAAAAATAGAGTATTCATGGTGACTAAGGTATTGTGAATTGAGATGGCATTAAAGAATTAGTTAAAGGAGAATAGAGGAAGGAAATAGTGGGCAACAGAGAGACATCTTATCAAGAAGGATCAAGAATACATCAATTTAGAGGTGATCTATCATCAAGCAACAAAGTGCTAATCGTAGGATCAATGCTAAGACATTGTAATAGGTGAATCAGTTAAATATCTTAACAGAATAATCCTAATAAGATGTGTTGAAATCCTCTAACAAGGTGCTTACTTTATTGTGAGTCAAAGTCTTTTAACAGGGTAAGACCTAACAATCTTTGTAAGCTTTTAACAAGGTAGATCTTTCATAGGGTAGATCATGTCTCATGATCAAACATTGTAACCTTCATTGGATACACTTTATCACTATAGTAGTCAAGATTTGTGGGTGTCATCCCCACCCCAGTTTTACCTTCTTATTGGAGGGTTTTTGGGTAATCATATCTGGTGTGATATATGTGTGGATGCTTACTTGTTTATATGATTTAGATGTACATGTTTTACATGGTATTTCAATTTAATTATTGAATGTATGAGATGGATGAGTGGTGAATGTTTTATGGGTTAAAGTTTAAACTACTGATTCACCTTCCCCTCAGAAGTTTACCTTTCCTACTATAATTCTAACAGAGGATTACCAAAATGTGCAATGAATAGGGCATTGCAAAAATTGAGACATTGTTAATATTGTGATGACAAGTCATCACCATACTCAAACATATTTCTTGGCACCCTAGCATCGGTCGATGTGGCCCTTTGATGCCATGTTCAAAGATGATGCAGTATAACCATCATTCGTCTGTTAGAAATTTTTAATGCTATGCATTGAAGATGCTATCAGTTATACTGTATCTCCATTGAATTGGCCATCGAAAATTCAAATAAGGTGTCGATATTGTGACAAAAGGCCTATTTAAAAAAATAAATATTCAATTTGGATTTCCTACAACATGATCATAATCATAATCAATAACTAGGCATAGTTCTATTCATTCCCATCATAAAATCATACAACATGTAATCCAAATATTCTTTTATTAGCCCTAGCTTTTCTTCCCACCTAGTTTTTCCATTCATTCATTCATTCATTCAGAACTCATTTAGTAGTAGTGGTAGTAGTTGTATATGAGAAATGTTAGTATGCTAATAGAAACCAAATTTAAATAAAGCTTCTACAAACTAAACAAGATTCATAAACTTCAAGATAGACTAAGATAAGCTCTCAATTGAGAATATGAGCCATTAATGGGCTCTCTCAATAAGAAGCTCTCTTGTTGAGTGGCTTTGTCTAAATAGATAGGATGTATGCTCAAGCTTATGCTTCAAAAAGGGCTTCAAATTGAGTTGGAATTTGGGTGTGAGTGTATGGTTTTGATGTAAAATGGCTTCTTAAAATGGCATTATGACTTTACTTCATGGATTGTGTTATTTTGCAAAGGGGAAGGATCTAATTTATAGGCAAGAGGCTTGAGGGTTTGAGGGCTAAGATGCAAGGATGGAAAAAAGATTATGGAGGGCTCAGATTGCATGAGAGGAGAGCACATGGATTGTGCTTCCTTACAGCCAATCAGGGAGTGACACATGTCACAGGGTGAGAGGATGGAGGAAAGGGGAAGGATGAGTCAACAAAGGAGGCTCAAGGGATAAAATCTTCATAAAGACCCTCATAATGACTTGTAAGAGCAATAAAAGGGCTTGGAAGAGTCATTTATGGCCTAGTGGGCTTCATAAAGTTTTATGGTTAAGATATTTTGAGGGAGATGAGAGAAATTTTGACTTGGGCTTGATTAGGAGGGTTTTAAGCTTACTTAGGCTTGTGAAAATGATTAGAGGATGGATTAGGATGGTTTAGGATTAGCTTAGGGATAGGCAAGTGGATGGCATTTAATGAGGGTGGGTGAAGGAGGAGATATTTGTTAACTTTGGCTTGGGTTAGTAAGTCTTAACCCATTTTTAGGGAATGTGACAAGGTTAGGAGGGGATTAGGATTAAGTTTAAAGACATCTTCTAGAAGAGTCTAGACTTTGGATGAGGATAAAGACTTTCTAGAATAGTCTAGAATTTCCTAGGATGAGGATGAAGACTTTCTAGAAGAGTCTAGAACTTCTTAGGATGAGGATAAATTAGATTTTTAAGAAATAAATAAAGTTTTATTTATTTCAAGGGTTTGGGTTAAGGAGATATTTATTAAAACTTTTTTAATAAACATGAGGATTAATATTTAATCTTAATTAAATATTTTGAGTTGGGATTAGGGGTAGGAAATGATGGGATTAACCTTTAATCAAAATTAAAGAAGGATTAGAAGATTTTGGAAGAGGTTAGTGGTCTTAAGGAAATTGGCTAAGTTTTGGGCAAAATTTTTTTTTTAATATTTATTTTGGGTTTTTTGGTCAATTTATTAATTAAATAATTAATAAATAAAGAAATAATGTTTAAATAAGATTTAAACATTTTTGGGAGGGATTCCTTAATTAAATATTTTAAATTAAGATAAAGGGATTTAATGGCATAAAATAAATAAATTAATTAATCAATAAATGATGATGTCATCAGGACTTTTTCATAAAATAAAAATACTTTATTTTTTAAAGGTTTTTAGGTGTCTACATTTTGCCCCTCTTTGATGTGATGCCGCAAGTGGCATGGCATCAAAGATAAGAAAATAAGATGCCCAAGGCTAGAGCAGAAGAGGAGAGAATGGACTGCAAGATGCCCCCTCAAGAAGGCGGCAGGGAGAGAAAGCGAGGTTCGATGGCTTCTTGAAAAGTACAAGAATCCGAGATGAGAAAGAAGACTCAAATTGGCAAAGAGAAGGGGTTGAATTAGCTTAAACTCTCACTATGGGAGAATGATAAAGGAGAATCAGATGCACAAGAGGAAGCAAGCTTAAGACTTCAGGGATTGCAGAGGATGAAGGAGCAGAGAACTATAAAAAGGAATCCAGGATAAGGAGATGGATGAGGGGATTATAAAGCTGATGCAATAGGATTTCAAAGAGTCAGATTGGCGAAAGATGGGTTTTGGAGATCCCTAGGACTAGGATTGTGGATCTCAAAAGATGAGGCTTGGTGGATTGATTGGATTGGTGGATCCCTAAGACTAGGATTGTGGATCCCTAAAGCTAAAGGTGAGGAGTGATTCTGAGAGATACGGTTGCACTTGAGCTGGGGTAGGAGAGACAGATGTTGGATATGGATGGGGGATAATGGAGATGAAGGAAAACCATTGAAGCTTTTTGAGCGGGGGGATACTTCAAAGAGAAGTAGCACCATGTAGTTGAGCACTAGATTTGCTATAGGACTATTGGTTAATTGCCAAGGTTACCAAGAACATCAAAGCCTTTTCACCAACTGTCCAGAGGACTGATGAACTGTCTCAAAACAAACACGCAAGGATTGCCCCAGCATCACACATGAATCTCGAAAGAATCAGAGTGGAACCGACATTGGGTAACCCACAAGCAGAAAAGAAAAACAAACAAAAGACATGATCAAGACCTTACACTCTGATTTCCCCATTCGTAGTATACCATGATATGGAAGATCGTGGAAACCTTGAGGAGGGAACAAGGAGATTGCTTGGAAAAGATATTTCAAGACCCAACAGGGAAGATTCCAAATCAAAAGAAAGTGAAAATCCAAAAGAGAACTGTTTGCCAACGAGATGGGTAGGACGAGGTACTAACGGACCAAGATCAGACATGAGGAAAGCTATATCCTGCAAGGACCTATCGGAGAGTACCTAAGCTGGTGGATTTGGATGAGTGATGTGTTTGGAAAGCTGAACTAAGAAAGATAACACTTTGGTGACAGGAAATCTAGTTAAAGGATGCATTGGAATAGCTAACCAAGATGTGCGATGGGTGCAAGATGTTGATCAAGGACGAACTGACACGAACGTTGAATAGATACAATTATACTAAGCTAAAGAGGATGTACAAGCTGATGGACCAAGATATGTTACAAATGTACAAGTTTATTCATGTTTTGGTTTTTGTGAGATGGAAATGTTTGTGAAGGATGGGATGTCTATAATAGGTGATAGGTGGATAGGTAGATGGTTTGCAAAAAGCTTAAGTGAAAATGGGGTTTTGTGTGTGCATGTGATAGTATACAAGCTAGGATACAAGATTATTTACATGCTAGAATATGGTACAAACTTTGGACAAGATTTGGATATACAAGGTATAATACAAGCTTTAGTACAAGATTTTACAAGCTGAGGTACAAGATTTTACAAGTTGTATAGGAGGTATTTATAAGCTCCATTAGATTTTAGATATTTGGTTGGAACGCCAAGGGAACAAGTAGGTATTTTATAGGATGGTGGGTGAATGGACGAGGGATAAAATAGTGATAGATAATGCATTAGTCTTAGTACACAAGGTGCCTGAATTACTAGGTTTTCACCAAGGTACCTATCCAAGGCACTTGAATTGCTAAGTTTTCACCATTGGACGCTTATTTCTCTTTACTATTTTTTTTTTTTTTTTTTGTATTTTTCAAAAGCTAGGTATACCAAGGATCTTCAAGCATAGAACTTCTTGAGATGAATGATGTTAGTAGGATCATTCAAGACTTCTCCTTCTGATGTAGATAGCTGATAGGCTCTGGAGCCAAAGGAAGCAGTGACAACATAAGGACCAAGCCATGTAGGTTCAAACTTGCCTTTCTTTTCTCGATCTGCTTGGACTTTCATGTTTTCTTTAAGGACCATGTCACTTGGCTGAAAGTGTCGTGAAAGCACGTTCTTGTTGAAATTCCTTTTGAGATGAGTTTGATAGACTGTGAGATGATCATAGGCTTGTTGTTGCTTCTCATCTAAGAGATCTAGTTGGGTGAGCTGAGCTACTCTATATTCTTCATCTGATATTTGCCCTTGCAAAGATATGCACAAGGAGGGAAGTTCAACCTCTATAGGTAGTACCGCTTTGGCACCATAAACTAGGGAGTATGGAGTTGTTCTTGTGGATGTATGGAAAGAAGTTTGATAGGCCCATAGGGCTGGATTTATTTGTAGGTGCCAATCACGACCGGAATCATTGACAACTTTCTTTAGGATTTTGAGGAGGATTTTGTTAGTTGCTTTTGCCTGGCCGTTACCTTGTGGGAAATATGGGCTAGAAAAGTGGTGATGGATGCAGAGGGAAGTGCATAATTCTTCCATGTTGAGATTTTGAAAGTTACCTCTATGGTTGGTCAAGATGGTGGATGGGATGCCGAAGCGGCAAACAATGTGGTACAAGATGAACTTGGAGACCTGAACTCCTATAGTTGAGACTAGGGGGACTGCTTCCACCCATTTAGTGAAATAGTCTGTAGCTGTTATTATCCACTTATGTCCATCAGATGAGAGGGGTGTGATAGTTCCAACTAGATCAAGGCCCCAACAAGCGAAAGGCCAAGGTGGTGCAATAGGCTGTAGATCCTGTGCTAGAGCGTGCACAAGATTTGCATGCTGCTAACATGGGAGACACTTTCTGACAAAGTCACAGGAGTCTTCTTCAATGGTAGGCCAATAGTAGCCTACTCTAAGGATTTTTTGTGCTAGGACAATACCACTCGTGTGGGCACCACAAAGTCTAGAGTGTACTTCCTTTAACACCATCGCAGCCTCATTTTGGTCTAAACATCGAGAGAGAGTATCGTGATAACCCCGACGATATAGGGCATTGGCTATGATAACATAGCGGGATGATTTTTGAATGAGGTTCTGGCGTTGGGTACATGTGAGGTGAGGGGATATGATACCATCATTAAGGTAAGCGTGAATCTCATGGTACCAAGGGGATTGGGGACCAACCAAGATACAAACACAATTTGAATCCTCATTCGCATAGATAGGTGTGAGGAGCTGCTCCACTAAAAACTCATACTGTGTAGCTGCTTGGGGAATTTCCAAGAGAGAGCCTATAGTAGCCATAGCATCTACTGCTTTGTTCTATATTCGAGGCACTTGTGTAAACTGAAGCCTTGTAAAATGCTGGGTTAGCTGATCAACTAGCTCTTTGTAGGGTAATAGCTTTTCATCTTTGGTTTGATATTCATTTAGGGCTTGCTTGATGATGAGCTGAAAATCACCAAAGATTTGTAGCTCAGCAATGATCCATTCTACAACTATCTTTAATCCTGCTATGAGGGCCTCATATTCAGCTATATTGTTGGTGCTAGGGAATTATAGCTTGAAGGCTTTTGGAATGTAATCTCCTTGAGGTGTGACCAACAATATTCCTGCCCTTGATCCATGAGATGTGTATGAGCCATCAAAATAAAGTTTCCATGGGGGTTGTTCTTCAATTAGACAGATATGCTCATCTAGAAATTCTGCGATCAATGGATAAGCATCTATTAGAGGTGCATCAGCTAGGTGATCTATTATAGCTTTCCCTTTGATTGCCTTTCTTTCCACATACTGGATGTCAAATTCACTAAGGAGCATAACCCATTTGGCCAAATGGCCTGTAAGTGCTGTTCTGGAGAGCATATACTTGAGAGGGTCAATCTTGGAGACTAGTTGGATGGTATGACTTAGCATGTAATGGAAAAGCTTTTGAGTTGAGAAAACAATTGCCAAACAAGCTTTTTCCATAGGAGTATAATTGAGTTCATAACCAACTAGGGTTCTACTGATGTAGTAGATGGCTCTTTCTCTGCCGTAGTCATCGAGCTATGCTAGAAGTGCCCCTAGAGCAGTAGGCGTTGCTGATATGTACAAAATTAGGGGACGACCAGGAATTGGTGGAACCAAGATAGGGGGATTGGTGAGATACTGCTTGAGCTGATTGAAGCTGCGCTGACATAAAGGATCCCACTTGAAGTTCTCATCCTTCTTTAGTAAATGTGAAAATGGTGTACACTTATCTGCAAGCTGGAAGATGAAGCGCCAGATGGATTGAAGCTTTCCCTGAAGAGAGCGAAGCTGTCGCAGTGTCTGGGGAGGAGGCATGTCTAAGATAGCCTTTACCTTCTTGGGGTCAATCTCTATACCTCGTTTAGACACTATAAAGCCTAGAAGTTTGCCAGATGTGACCCCAAAGACACACTTCTTGGGATTCAGCATGAGATGATATTTGGCTAACCTATCAAAGACTTTCTCTAGGTCAGCAAGATGATCCATGAAGGTATGAGATTTGACCAAGATATCATCCACATAATCCTCCAAAATGCTATGGATGAGATCGTGAAAGATGGCTGTCATAGCTCTTTGATAGGTAGCCCCAGCATTCTTTAGGCCAAAAGGCATCATGTTGTAGCAAAAGGTTCCCCAAGGGGTAGTGAATGCTGTCTTATGCTGATCCTCTTCTGCAATCTTGATTTGATTATACCCAGAAAATCCATCCATGAGGGACACAATTTCATGTCCAGCTATAAGATCTACAATAATATCTATGTTGGGCAAGGGAAAATCATCTTTTGGACAAGCTTTGTTAAGATCTCTGAAATCAGTGCAGATTCTGATGTCACCAGAAGGCTTAGTGACGGGGACCATGTTGGAGATCCACTCTGAATAGTTGATAGGTCAGATAACCTTAGCAGCTAACATTCTTTCTAAATCAGCTTTGACCAGTAATGCCACCTTGGGGTGCATTTTTCTAAGCTTTTGTCTGACGGGCTTGATCTGTGGATTGACTGCAAGATGATGAACTACAACCTTTGGATCAAGCCCTAGCATGTCTTGATATGACCATGCAAATTGGCCAATGTTCTCTCTTAAGACCTCAAAGAGGAGATCAACTTGGTCTTGTGATAGAGATGCAACAATGTGAACAAGCCTAGGGATCTCTGAAGAACCAATGTTGACTTCCCTAGTATCCTTAATTAGAATAGAAGATATCTCTGGTTGATTATCTTGAGGAGGTAATGCTAAATCCTCATGTTCTTCTTGTGGCTCTGGATGTTCTTGCTGAGGGGTTCTCTTTGCTACCTTAGCTAGTCTCAGATTTACCTTAGTTCCAGTTTTGGGTGTATCGGAACTAGGTTGGGGATTTTCTCCAAAATACCCCTTGGGATCTAGCTTGTAGATATAGGCATAATCTGGCTTTGTTTTCTTATGAGGTGTTTCAACTCCCATGAATCTTAGAAGCGCTTCCTCTGATGTGAACTCATCAATGTGTATGATGCTTGGTTGGTCCCAATCTATGAGTTGTGGATGGGTGAGTGGTAGGTCAATGAGGTAGATGGATAGTTCTTGGAGAACAGAGTCTCCGAGGGAGATTTGGTCCAAGATATCATCGTAGGCTCTCTTTTCAACTTCCTCAAGAATTTCTTCAATTTTGACAAGGTCGCGGTGAATGTTCAAAAAAACATGACCGTTCGTATTGGTGCCCTCAGTTGTGGGTATGCCAAAGCCAAGACCTGACTTCGATTCCCAGTTGTGTGCATCGATGGGGCACTGCATGCCTCTTTTTTCTAGTCCTAGACCACCACCTTGATAGTTCCATTTGTCAGTGATGAGCTTATGTTCTTGGGGATACTTCTGGCTGAAGTGATCAAGGCATGCCTAATTCCTTTGAGGTGCATCCTTATGTAACCATTTGTTGATATCTGGAGTGAGCTCCTCATGAAGAGGGATTTTCGAGGATACAAAGGTTGTTGGGCCAAACTGTTTGTATTGAGGAGGTGGAATCTCCTTAGCTTTGTGATATGTCGATCGTCCATGGGCATGTGGATCAAGTGGGAGTGCCCCGACAACAAATGCATCTGACAGACTATACTCTCCACAGCCCTTGTTATTGATCTTCACGGTAGACAAGGTAGAGGCGAGGATGGTTTTTGGGTCATTACAAGTGTGGGATGAGCTGGCGATGAATGTGCTGATATCAATTCCAGGGCAATGGTTTGTATCTGAAGCTTCAACCACATTGCAGTAAGCAAAGGGTTCTGGATCGGCATGGATGGTTACCTCAGTGCCTTGATGCGAAAATTTGACGCACTGATGATAAGTGGATGGAACGGCTTTCATGGCATGAATCCATGGGTGACCGAGGAGGATGTTGAATGGTAGGTTTAGATCAATAACATGGCAGAGTGTTTCTTGGATGACTGGCCCAACCTTGATTGGCAGCAAAATAGTTCCTTTGTGGTTCTTTCCAAGTTGTCATAAGCTTTGATCGTGATAACCTCACTGATGATATCTGCCTCAGTATACCCATCTTGTTTTATGAATTTTAGGGTGCAAATATTCAAGGCTGATCTATTATCTATCATTACTCTTTTCACGGCAAAATTGGATACCATGATGGCTATGCGAAGCGGAAGGGTGTGATCTGGCTCGACCACGGGTATGTCAGTGGGTTTGAACGATAGGGCACATGAGGAGGATAGGTGTCCAATAAGATTACAAAAATTAGTAGCATTGATATCTGAAGGGACACGAGATTCTATGAGAGCACTGTCAAGGATGTTCTTGTACACAGGACTAGTGCGAAGAAGGTCTAAAATGGAGATTTGGGCTAGCATGTTCCCAAGGTGTTCCAAGATATTGTACTAGCTTTTTGATGGAGCTGATGGTGCTGGTGGAATGGGTGGGCCTGCGATGTTAAATCACGCTCTTCGAGTGGTGACTGCACACTCATTGTTTGGTCCTTGGATATTGATAACATTGACAGAAGGCTCTTTCTTGGATATACAACCTATAAGGCTACCATAGTCTATATAGGATGAAGTGTGGTCATTGTTCTTCCCATGCTATTGGTTTGGTTGACGGTTGTTGGTGTTGTTGTTGTTGGTTTGGATAGGTGCTTTTCCAAGATTTTGGTTGTGGTGTGGAGGAAAATCATTTTGATAGATCTGTAAGCCTGCATTGGGAGAGGTTTGGGCACCAACAGTGATTTCCTTTCGATCAATGAGGTCCTGCACATAGTCTTTCAGTTTCATGCATCTGAGGGTAGTGTGACCTTTTACCCTATGAAATTTGCAGTACTCATTATCTTTGTACCATGCAGCTTTAGATTGGCTTGGGTCGATTTGCTAGGTAGGAGGAAATTTGACAAGGTTTTCCTTGACTAATTTTTCAAAAATGACATCCAAAGGTTCACCAAGGGGTGTATAATTTCTAGGTGCAGGTTGGAATCTGGGCTTTTTTCCTGTAGCTACATTGATGGCATTAGCTTGATTGCTAGATCCTTGAAAGTTGGGTCTTGGATTGTGGTTTTGATAGCTTTGGTGATTATGTTGTTGGTAATTGATAGCTTGTTGATTGTTTGGTTGATATGGTGGGTTGGACAGGTTTTGAGAAGGACCAACAATATTCACATGTCTGGTGTCAATGACGCCATCTGTTGCAATGTGCTTGTTTTTGTTCTAATACCTAGACTTGTCATTGGAATGTGATTGATTTTGGTTGGCTTCCTTGTAAATCTTGACCACACCATCTTTAATGAGTCCTTGCTCAAGGATCATTCCTTTCTCTTTGATATCTTTGTAGGTCTGCAAATAGTTCATGGTCATGTGGTGAGCCAAGCTAGGATGGGCATTATCAATAAACATTTTCACCACATGGTGCTCTGGCAAGGTGTAGGATATGTGGGTGGTAAGGGTTTTCCATCTTTGCAGGTATTCAGCAAGGCTTTCTCCACCTTTTTGCTTAGTGTGGAGAAGGTCAACTATTGATAGCTCTATTTCAACAAGATGGGCATATTGGGCTACGAATGCCTCAGATAATTCAGAAATTTTTTTAATTGTGCCATAGGGGATTCTATAAAACCATTCAAGAGCTGGTCCAACCAAGCTTTTGGGAAAAAGGCACAAGAGGAAGACATCATTGTATGCTACATCCTGGCAGTGCATGTAAAATTCTTTGATATGTGTGACAAGGTCTCCTTTTCCTCTGAATTTGTCAAATTTGGGTACCTCAAAGTGTTTGGGAAATGGTGTCATGGTAATGGCTCTGTCAAATGGGTAAGGACACACATTCTCAAACTTGAATATCTTCAGATCATTCCCTTCTTGGATGGCTTTCAGAGCTATCTTCATTTGCTCCCATTCTGAATTGATAGGTGATGGCTGGGGTGCCCCCAATGTAGGAGTGCCTTGAGGTAGGTATGCACTAGATGGGGCCACTGAATACGGATGGCTATGAGGGATTTGCTGATAGGGATTGTACATTGTTTGGGGAGCTGCATGGTGGATGACGAGTTGTTGAGGGGGAGGTGGTGCATATTTCTGCATGTGCTGTGAGGCTTGCTGTTGATATGGGATTTGAGGTTGGGATTAAGGAACATAAGATGGCTGTGGGATAAATGAATGGCTTTGTGGAGGTAAGGTATAAGATGGCTGTGAAGCTTGGGAAAAGGATTGGGGGGCTTGTGGGGTTTGACCAAGGTATGTGGGTTGTGCCCCCATTTGGGATGGTACCTACAAATAATTGGTGGTTGGTTGGATTGGTGGATTACCTCCTAGAAGTGGCATTGAAAAGTAGTTGGTAATAGGAGGTAATGGATTAGTTGGTGGTGGAGGTGGTGGGAATTGAAAGCGTGGGAATGGAACTGATGGGGTTTGATAGCTTGGTGGTTGGATTTGAAAGCTTGGTAGAGTGGTGGCGGGAGCTAGGGTTACTTGGGAGCTTGGTAGAAAATTGGTAGTAGCTTGTGGGGTTTGATAGCTTTGTGGAGTGAGGGTAGTAGCTTGTGGATTTGTGGCTGATGGCACTGAGCTCCCAAGACCTAATGGAAATGATGGGATTGTGCTTTGGGCTGTAGTGAACAAGCTAGGGGTGATGAAAGGTTGATTACTTGGCCCCATGGGTGGCATCCCTGTTGTATATTGCTGAGGTTGGCCAAAGATGCTAGCATTGATTTGGGAGATGGGTGGATTTGGAAGACTGGGTTTGGGAGCAGCAACAACAATAGTGAAGGGGGTGAATGGTGAGCTATTTTGGGTAAAGGGGGTTTGGAGCAGAGAGGTATGAACCAAGGATGGAGTGGTGGTGGCTGGGTTGGCTTGCGGCATGGAGATTTCAACTTGGGTGGATGATGGTATGTTTGGGTCTGTTGGATCATATGGATTGGCTGGAGGCTCTTCTTTTGGCATATATTGAGGATAATTTGGATCATAAGAGCCTATGGGTGGCGGTAGCTGCCCAAACAATGGGTGAGATGGATTTGATAATTTAGGGGGTCTTCCAAAGTCAAAGGTTCCTACATTGTCCCTTTGAAAATTAGCCATGATTGTCTCTTTGTTCTTGTCTCTAATGGCATTTACCAATACTTCATTTCCTGGTTGGTTCATGACAGCTTCAATGTCAGTACATGATGGCATAGCTTTCTCTGGGCTGAAGGATGGCTGAGTGCTCAAGGGGGGTGAGGCTGTTCGATCCAAATGATAGGGCTCCATTGTTTCTTTCTTCTTGGCTAAGCGAGTGACGGGTGGCATGAAAAATGCTCCTAGGGATGAGATGCAATAATGCTGATGGATGAAAAAGGGGGAAGGCTTCTCTATGCAAATGATTTCCTAGGTTAAGGCAAAGATATATGACAAAACCTAAGGAGGATTGGGTTGGAGATTCTAACTTCAAAGATATGTTGCCAAAGCATGAAAGGTCTGCTTTCCTATGTGCAAGCTTGGTGATGATTGTGTCAACTTAAGGATAGACTGATGATCCTTTAGGAAGAACACGAGATTGACCACTTGTGGATCCCAACCTTTAGCTCAAGGTGATGAGGGATAACAAGTGACAAAGCTGGATTACCCTAGACAAAGCTCTATCAAAGGGATAACCTTGGTGAGATTGATGGATTTGGAATATTTTAGGAGTGGCAAACTTTTGGCAAAAGTGACAACAATTTTGAAGGCTTGGATGTGAGGTTTTGATTGCTGGCGAGATGGTTCGGTTCTAAATGAGATGAATGAGCTAATAATTCTTAAGGGGATAATCTAAAATGGATGGCTTTTCTACAAAGATGACTCTAAAGTGAAGCTTATCCAAGAAGATGTGGAGAAACAAGGGGGTCTAATCATAGAAATCATGCCTAGTTGGTAAGGCATAAGTAGGATTAACTCTTAGATTTTGGCTAAATTTGATGGTGCGCTCTAACCAGGCCTCTTGAAGTGCTTTGTCGATAGCTTTTTCCTCTACTTTGTGGAGTTTGGCAATTCGAGGACTTGGTGTTAGTTCCCTTCTCTTGGCTGAAAGTTCTTGGTATGCCTGAGATGGTTTGAGTTTAACTTTGTGGAACTTCTATTTGGGTTTGGGTTGCTCTGACATCAATTCTTGAATCTTCTTGGCTTTGAGAGACCTCAGTTATTTTGCTTCAACTTGTTCAACTTTTGGAATAGACAGTGACTATGCTAAGTGTACCCTAAGCTAGGATTGACCAAGTTTGGCAAACATTCATTCAATAAGTAAAAGACTAAGCAATAGATAGAAACAACCAGATAGAAGTTTTGATTCCCAGAATGTGATACTTGCGCCAAGGAGTGTGTGTGTTCTACAAATGTTTTGATCAGTCACTTCAAGCACATTAACATCCTAGATGGTTGCCTACAAGGCTGATAGTTGGTTTAGTTAGGGAGTTCTCGATATATCCAAGGTACATGAGGCCCAAATCTGTAGATGAAACCAAAAAGATGTCACACAGCCGAGAGGAGCGGTAACCCACTTCTCCTCTTTCACTTCTCAAGGGTATAAAGTTCCTTGAGGCTTAGCCCGAGTGACAAAATCTTGATCCCAAGAGAGGTGTCTTTCAATTCACCTCCCGGTTCTTATACTCTGCTGGAATGCGGGAGTTGAGGTCATCCAAGGGGTGATGAAATCCCCAAGCAGGCCTCCTAAAAAGAAACAAGGTTTTGGATCCTAATCTTATGCACCCAAGATGGCCTCGAAAGACGACAAGGGGAGAGAAGACTTGGATGACCTTGGGCTAAAAAAAACACGCTTGTTCTTTTACCAACTGACTCTTATGTGTGCTAATCTAGACTTTGCAAGCACTCATGTTTAAGAGACAATTTTCTATTCCAACTTGAAGCGCCAACAAAAGTAAATCGATCGAAGAATGCAAACAAGAAGAAGAGTTAGGGTCAACAAAAGAAAACTCGCGCGCCCGGAAGCCCTCCACCTCAAGTATCGATTAATTTCCTTTAAATCATTCAAGAGTTGGTGTGATTTTGTTTTAAGCCCAAAGCAAAGATGTGTGAGACTCAATTTGTCAAGCACGCGCCCGGAGGCCCTCCACGTCAATAGTTGTTCAATTTTAGTGCCCAAACTTGAAGTGTGATCAATTTAATCTAGAGTTTTGGTCACTTAAATTTTTTGATAAAGTTAAAGCAAACGTTCAAAGACCAAGTGAGTGAGTTAGATTGTGGAACATTTAACACCTTTTTCAAGTAGACCCATCCCCATAAATGGTGCTGAGATTGCAACCAATGGTTGAATTGATGGGTGATTAGAAAAGAGGTGAGTCCAAGAAACTACTCAAATTGATTTTTGCAAATTTGTATTTAACTTAACAAAATTTCTTAAATGTCCAAAAATCAAACTTTACCTAAATTGCATGTGGAAAAGAGATTTGTTTTGTTCAATTTTAAAAGCTCCAAATGAAGTGTTTGATATTGCAATGGTTAATTGATCCTTGGCATTCAAGATTAGATTTGTTGTTTTAATCATGTATTCAAAGAAAAATTGATTTTAATCCATGACATTCAAGAGTGTGTTTAGCAACATGCATTCAAAGACAAGTGATTAAACATTCAAGTTTTTTCCTTTGAGCATTCAAGATTGAGATTTTGTGTGTTATTTTAAGAATTTTCAAGTGCTTTGTTTTAACCTTAGATCATTCAAGATTGTTTTGGACTCAAAAGTGAAAATGACTCTTTGGACTTTGGTTTGATTCAAGATTTTGTGTTATAGTTTTCATATTTTAAGCCCAAAAATGATATTCCTAGATTGTTTTGATGCATGAAAAACCTAAGAAGCATTCAAGATTTTGCAACAAGACATTTGTTTGGAACAAATAACAAAGCTTTTTAGGACAATTTTGGCAACCATTTAGGACTCTTAGTTTTCATGAGATTTTTAAAAGAACTTTAAAATATTTGCAAATGAAGTTCATTTTATCCTTGATTGATGCTTTGAGTTTGATTTAGATTTTAGTGTGCACTTAGTGTTGATTTTGAACCTTTTGAAATGGAAACTTGAAGTTCTTTTTAAATTCCCAAAAATGAAGTGTTCCTAACTTTGCATAAATGCATCTAAAACCTTGATGTTGCAAGGATGCAAATGATTGGATTGGTTTAGTTTCACTTGTTAAAAGATTTTTTTTTTTTGGCAAATTTTTAGTTTTTAATGGATTTAAGTATGATTTGGGGGTTCATTTTAAGCACTAAAAAGAAGTGTGTATGATTTTTCTTCCTTAAAAAAAAATAGCCAAGATCTCCCAGAAGAAGAAGAAGAAGAAGTAGATGGAATAAGAAGAATATAGACAAGAAGAGGAAGAAGAATTCCAAGTTCTTTGTCCACCTATAAGCTTGAAAAATCTGCAAACACTATGAGATATACTATGAGTTCCTTTGTCTTCTTCATGCTCATGTGGACCTACAAAACCAATTTATACAATCCTACCAATCACAAAAACAAGAAAAATTAGCCAAAATTAGCAAATGACATACAAAACTTTACTAAAAAAGCTAATGAAGATGACCCATGCGGGGTCCCACCGGGCGTGCCAAAATGTATATGAGCAATGTTAGTATGTTAATAGAAACCAAATTTAAATAAAGCTTCTACAAACTAAACAAAATTCATGAACTTCAAGATAGACTAAGATAAGCTCTCAATTGAGAATATGAGCCATTAATGGGCTCTCTCAATAAGAAGCTCTCTTGTTGAGTGGCTTTGTCTAAATAGATGGGATGTATGCTCAAGCTTATGCTTCAAAAAGGGCTTCAAATGGAGTTGGAATTTGGGTGTGAGTGTATGGTTTTGATGTAAAATGGCTTCTTAAAATGGCATTATGACTTTACTTCATGGATTGTGTTATTTTGCAAAGGGGAAGGATCTAATTTATAGGCAAGAGGCTTGAGGGTTTGAGGGCTAAGATGCAAGGATGGGAAAAAGCTCATGGAGGGCTCAGATTGCATGAGAGGAGAGCACATGGATTGTGCTTCTTTACAGCCAATCAGGGAGTGACACATGTCACAGGGTGAGAGGATGGAGGAAAGGGGAAGGATGAGTCAACAAAGGAGGCTCAAGGGATAAAATCTTCATAAAGACCCTCATAATGGCTTGTAAGAGCAATAAAAGGGCTTGGAAGAGTCATTTATGGCCTAGTGGGCTTCATAAAGTTTTATGGTTGAGATATTTTGAGGGAGATGAGAGAAATTTTGACTTGGGCTTGATTAGGAGGATTTTAAGCTTTCTTAGGATTATGCAAATGATTAGAGGATGGATTAGGATGGTTTAGGATTAGCTTAGGGATAGGCAAGTGGATGGCATTTAATGAGGGTGGGTGAAGGAGGAGATATTTGTTAACTTTGGCTTGGGTTAGTAAGTCTTAACCCAGTTTTAGGGAATGTGACAAGGTTAGGAGGGGATTAGGATTAGGTTTAAAGACATCTTCTAGAAGAGTCTAGACTTTGGATGAGGATAAATACTTTCTAGAATAGTCTAGAATTTCCTAGGATGAGGATGAAGACTTTCTAGAAGAGTCTAGAACTTCTTAGGATGAGGATAAATTAGATTTTTAAGAAATAAATAAAGTTTTATTTATTTCAAGGGTTTTTTTAAATAAACATGAGGATTAATATTTAATCTTAATTAAATATTTTGAGTTGGGATTAGGGGTAGGAAATGATGGGATTAGCCTTTAATCAAAATTAAAGAAGGATTAGAAAATTTTGGAAGAGGTTAGTGGTCTTAAGGAAATTGGCTAAGTTTTGGGCAAAAAATAAATTTTTTATTTATTTTGGGTTTTTTGGTCAATTTATTAATTAAATAATTAATAAATAAGGAAATAATGTTTAAATAAGATTTAAACATTTTTGGGAGGGATTCCTTAATTAAATATTTTTAATTAAGATAAAGGGATTTAATGGCATAAAAATAAATAAATAAATTAAATAATTAATTAATTAATAAATGATGATGTCATCAGGACTTTTTCAGAAAATAAAAATACTTTATTTTTAAAAGTTTTTTAGGTGTCTACAGTAGTAGTAGTATTAGTACTAACTATACCATACAATACTATGTAGAGATAAACATACTATGATCATAAATAATAGATATGTCTAAGTCTGTTCATGCTAATCATATGATGATGCAATAGGAAATCCAAATAATCCTTTATTGATCTTAGCTTTTCTTACACAATCTTTCAATACCGAGCTTGTTCATATCCAATTGTGCAACACAACCATTACCAAGGCATTCATATATTCATCTACTATATCTACTGACCCTGAGCCACACACCATGTAAACATGTACATGAATAATGTATATATACCTATATATATACATACGCTAGCCTATATCCCTTTTCTATAAAAAAAATTTATGTGGTGTTCTCACCGCATGCTCTTTTCTCTCTCTCCTCTATACATACACACAAATCAATGATAGAGAGAAATTAGGGAGCTGCACAATGAAAGATTTTTTTGAGTTGGGGGAATGGAAGGGAAACTAAAAGTCATTAAATTTTGATTGTTTGTGTTATAACTTATGCCCCCACATAGTTTTTCCATTCATTCATTTAGGATTTAGGAGTGAATATTCATTTTGTCTCTTGTTGTGCCCTTGTGATCTATGTCTCTACAATGATCTTTTTTAGTGGAGAAGGAAGAAAGAGAAAATGAAAAGGGTCTTGTATACATAGTGTAGTATAAGTAGTTTACATACAACCACATTAGTGGCCAACAAGAGAAACATTAGGCTAGGAAAGGTAGTAGTAGTAATAGTACTAACTATACCATACTATACTATGCAGAGAGTGTGTGCTAATGGTATATAGTAAGTGAATGCCAAATTAGATCATGGGAGAATAAAAAGGAGTTTTTGGGGTTGTATCTAAGATAATAAGGGATTATTTGGATTGCCTACTGCATGGTCATATAATGGTCATGAACATGCCTAGGCCTAGTTATTATTTATGATCATAGTATAGTCTGCCTCTGTATAGCATAGTATGCATTGGTGTAAATAAGTATGTACTATTTACACTTACTTAAGTTTACTTAGGTTAATGCATATATTTTATTATTTATTTATTACTCACCTAGGAGTATGTGTACTCTTGTGAGTTGTCATGTTGACAACACAAGAGTTTACACTCTAATTATTCATATGTTGTCTACACTTAGGAGTTAGCACAATATTTGAGCACATGGTGTCTATAACATTCTAGACACCTCATCGTGCTTATCTTCTTATTGTGGAAGATATGTGCTTAGTTGTCATGTTTATCTCCTAGTTCATTCTAGACACATTCTAGATGCATCTTAGAGGCCTTTATATAGAGGCTCTCCTAGTGTGTATGTACATGATGCTTCTAATAATAGTAAGCATTTTCATATTGATCATAGTCTTTGGTCTATTGTGTGCTTGTGTTTTTGCTCCTTGATCTTGGGTGAATTCTTCCCTAAGGCAAATTCTTACATGGTATTAGAGCTCGGGAAGATTCTCTACACATAGCCATTCAAGACCATTGTTTCTTCAACACCTTTGATCCAAAGAATTTGCAAAAATTGAGAGCATCTAGAGCCAAAGTAGACCTGACCACTGCATCCGGTGTGTCAATTTAGTGAATTGACTATAAATTTGCCTATGTTGGGCAATAGTCAAAATTGAGGAAATTTTTTTTGCAAGCTGGCAACCTGAAGGCCCGATTCACAAAATTGATATGATCATTTCAGATCTATACATTTAATTTTTAGATCTATTATTTTTTCATCTATATCTCTATAATTTTTTTTGGATTTGCATTATTTTCCAGGAAATTTTTGGCCATCAGGCCTGTAGGAGAGATATTTTGCAGGTGAAGATTGAAGCTTGCTGGTGCAAATTAACTATTTGCATCATATTTAGAAGGTCAAAAAACCCCCAAATCAGATTTTGTTTCATCCAAATCCGATATCTGAGGCAAAATCTAGAGGCTTTTGGTTTTTGGAGGCATGACAACGATTTAGGGAAAATAATAACAAAAACAATTTTCAAACAGCCATATCTTCCTCATACAGACTCCTTTTTGCGAGCAATTTTTTAAATTTTGGGGTAGGATTTCATGATCTACACATTGGTGTTGGTGGTTTGAGATCTCTATTCCTGAATTTTTTTGCAAGTTGCAAATCTCAATTTTTGCCACTTCAAATAATTGGTACGAGCTCATCTCGACTCCAACATAGGTTCTATTTTTTTTGAAAGTGCATTTTTTTTGTCTACTTTCTAGATCTACAATCAGAATATAGGTTCTATGGATAGAAATACTACTTTTAGAAATAAGCCCTAAATTGGCATGTGGCTATTACATTAAGTGCCAAATCATACATTGGGGGGGTTGATTGATTATTTCTGTATTTTGGGGGGTGCATACATATATTGATCTCATGGAGGCTTGTCACATATGTCAGTCTAGTATAAGACCAAAGTTGACATCGAGGAACATCAGGAAGTGATTCCTTCTCTTTGCTCAAAGATACCACCATTATTCAAATATCTTTCTAAACTTCTTGGCTTTATGTATAACAGTATGAGTAAGGAATCCCTTGCTCCTCTTCTTATGGCAAGTTTTCCTCATGATGTTTGGATGGCTCTTTGCGACACATATGGAGATCCATGGGTCCCTCCTTTTCTTGAGTACATTTTATCTCCAGTCACTTCTATTATGGTACCTCTAATTCCAGATGAGATCTCACCTCTTGATACTGCTGTTTCTAATACTGATTTAGTTCTAACCACAGATGCTTTTGATTTAGTGCAGTAGGAAACATTATGTCTTCCTACTTCAGCTTCATGGGATGACTTCCTTCTAGATATGGTAGAGTTGCTTGTGGAGTCTCACATTGAAGATGTGGGAGACACTATTGATGATATTCATCTTCTCTTTGTGGCATATACTTCATTCATTGCTGCAGTGACATATTCATGTACTTCAACACATTAGGGTACAATTTATCTTCTAGGTGATGACTTCTTGATTGACATTTTAGGTTTGTTCGTCGAGTCACACACAATAGATTTGGAGGACTTCTTTGATGATATTAAAATTCTCTTTGATGAGGAAAATCCTTCTACAGTTGTTGCGAGGGCCCACTCTGATCCTCATGTCCATTCTCTACATGATTAGTCTTTACAGGCTAATGTGATTGTGGATACTTATGTACAATAGTTGCAGGAGATTTCTTTATCATTTGAGGAGATTGTTGGTTCTTTGAGATAGGTTCTACATGGATCCTTGCTTGATGTACACATGTTCTTTTCAATAGTCTTAGAGGGAGCAACCATTGACATTGACAAAGGGACACTTGAACAGGTTTTAGAGATACTTTTCATCATCGAGATTCTTTCCACACATAGGGGAAGCATCTCACATGTACTTTTGCCATTGTTTCTTCCAAAGGGGAGGAACATCATACAATGGTCATAAATCAACTTCTACATTGGAGCATTTCTCATTGATCAACACACTACCTTTAGAGGGGGGACTACCTCATCTCCTTCATCTCCTTTTTGGGGGGAACTTTTTCCTCTTAGGGGGTTTTGTCCTTCTCCATTTTTCTCTTGTATATACTTGATGTATGTCGTAATGGGGGGGTCTTGATTACTCCATCCATCCATGCATCCCTTTTCATATCTCTTTTTGGGGGAGGGTTTTTCCCATGAGGTTTTCCCTCTTTCTCCACTTTATGAGAGATTGCATTGTACATGGGTACCTAATATGGCCTAGTAGCCGAGACCCATCTTGCATTTCATCCTAGATTATGTAAGTTTAAGGGTATTCCCCTAAGTTTCACTTAAGGGGGGGTGTTGGTGTAAATAAATATTTACTATTTACACTTACTTAAGTTTACTTAGGTTAATGTATATATTTTATTATTTATTTATTACTCACCTAGGAGTATGCGTACTCTTGTGAGTTGTCATGTTGATAACATAGGAGTTTGCACTCTAATTATGCACATGTTGTATACACTTAGGAGTTAGCACATTATTTGAGCACATAGTGTCTACAACATTCTAGACACCTCATCATGCTTATCTTCTTATTGTGGAAGATATGTGCTTAGTTGTGATGTTTATCTCCTAGTTCATTCTAGACACATTCTAAATGCATCTTAGAGGCCTTTATATACAAGCTCTCCTAGTGTGTATGTAGATGCTTATACATGCTTTTGATAATAGTAAGCATTTTCATATTGATCATACTCTTTGGTCTATAGTATGCTTGTGTTTGTGCTCCTTGATCTTGGGTGAATTCTTCCCTAAGGCAAATTCTTACGTTAGTACAGTTACTACTACTACCACTACTCCATGTAAATTTGATTACTAAATATAAATAACAAATCTATGTATAACAAAAAGAAATATTACTAAAATACTTGTGAATAAAAAAGTGGAGGACAGTTGAAACAATCTATTTATTTTCTAAGTTGCAACACAAATGCAATCCCTTGGTCCAAGTGTACAATATGACCATTCCCATGAAATTCATATATTCATTTAGTATATTTTCTCATCCTAAACCATACACCATGTAAAAATGTACATACACAATGGATATATACCAAAAAACTATATATATTGTACCATCTTAAAATGGATGCACTTTCCTTTTAAGACCTTTTAGCTCCCTCTTCATAATGCCTTCTTCAGACAATGGATATACCTGTGCTTGATATTCCTTTGTCTCCTCTTCTTCCTCTTTCCACCCTATTCCTTCTGGTATCTTCACTCTCTTTCTATGGCTTCCTAGGGCTAATCTCCAGGACTAAGTTGACTCAGGTCGACTTGCTCTGGACTAGGTCAACCTAGTCTGCAAACATTTTTGGGCTTGGGGCTCGAAAGGCCTTAGTAGGCCTTGGTGGTTTAAATTTTTTTCTTTCGATCTCTAGTCAACTTATATTGTTTTCCTACTCAAAAAATCACATCTAAGAAGACTTGGAGGTTTCATTTTGATATCTCATCTCATTCATTCATGCACTTAATTAATTCAAGCTCTTTCTCTCAAGTGCAAATTTCTTTCTTTTGCATTCAAGGAGTTTAGTATTCAAGCTTTTCAAGTATTTAAGCAAGGAGATTTCTATTTAGCATTGAAGGATCTTTTGTGAGTATTTCCTCTTCAATATATACCTTTTTTGTTGGCCATCTAGGGAGGAGATCTACATTGAAGTATTCACAATCTTCTTCATTGATGCACTTTTCTATCCGTGACACCATGATGGGATTATGGCTGATTAATTGCAAAGTGTGGAGATACGTACATTCCTAGTTCAAGATCTAAAATACATTTACATAAAAAATCCTTACTAACATGGGTTTCAAGCAAGGTGAATCCTAACATTTATCCCATCTTTTAGTTATTTACATATACATTTCTCATTTATGATTAGTTCCTTAACCTATGGCTTGACTAAGGAAAGCCCTCATCAAATCCCAACCATAAAACCTCTCTTTTCTATATTGGTTTGCATGATATCAACAAAAGGTTTACAACTACTTTTTGATAGTTTCTGGAGAAGGTAGTTTTAGGTCATCAGACTAAGTCAATGTGGTTTTAGGACATCTTTCCAAGTTGACCAAGTCCTTTAGTCTCCATTTTTAGGGAGATATTTGGGTTTTGTTCCTTTTACCATTTTATTCTAAGATTCACGGACAAATATTCAGAAATAGTTCAAATCTATGAGTTTTGGACCTAAAATACATCTTCCTCTACACATTTCAACGTGATTCTTTTATATTTTATTTCCTTTCATATCTGTTGAGCGATCTTTTTGCACGATGCTTAACAACAGAGATCCTTTTGAATCTCTCTCTTTAAAAGTTGATCAATGACCAATTCCAAGGTTCTAAAATGACAAATTTTCAGCCATGTAGGTAACTCAATTGAAGATAAATGTGTATGTTCACAAGGAGGCCTTTGCTAGTACCCACCAATCTGCACAAATTTTATTGAAATGTAACCACAAAGGAAGATATATTTTTGTATTTTCTATTTTATGATGAATGCAATTTCTAATTAATGTAACTATATGAATTCCTATTTTAACCAAGTGTTTTGAAAAGAAAATAACAAAGATAGAGTAACAAGAGGTTTGAAGAAAATAACTCAAAGGGAAAATCCTAATGGACATAAGCCATAGTAACAACATGCATGAAAATTAAATTATTAAAAGGATCTTGGTAGGAAACCAATGAAATTAGGATCAATGCTTCCTCAACTCCACTAATGCAATCATTGATGGGAACTTCAATAAGCCAAAAGATGTTTCATGTTTCATCAAATCGCAAGGCCATGAAAAGTGTGCTCACACGAGACAAAACATTATGTTAGAAAAATAGTGATCTTTTCTACAATTTGTCACAATAGTGGAATTTGTTAACATAAGGAAAACACCATAATTGAAAGATCATACAATATAACAATGCAATAAAACCATTAGCTCCATTATTATTCATGAACATACATTCACAAAAATATTACACTCTGGCAAGATTTACTACACTCAGATTGAGAGCACCAATAGCATATATTATTGCATCAAAATGACAACTCAAAGTACAAATACATCCATCTATTTAAAAGAAAACATCTCCTCCCTTTGTGTTAGGAGTGAGAGCTCTTCTAATGCAAACTCATTCAAAAACTAATAAAATAATGCTATTTACATACAAATTGACTCTCTAAATGGTGCTAAGTAGGTCTCCACTCTTGTTTATATAAATTAATGGGTGCATGAGCCTTTACATGACTTGAAAGAATAAAATAATAAGAAGATAAGAAGATAGAAGTCATCAGATTATCTGCAGGTCTCTACAAGCTCTAAAAATGGAAGCTCGACCTTCTTTAGCTGTCTCTGGGAGTTAAACTGCCATCAAAATACTTTTTTGATGCATGAAATGCTCTAAAATAACAACTAGTAGTTAACTATTAGCACATATTTTCTTCTTCAAAATTTTTAGTGTACCTCTATGAAAAGTGCACCCACGGTGCACACCTATGCCCCTTGGACAAGACCCAAAATCAAAAAATTCTTTTAAGTGACAAAACTGAATTTCTAGCATCTGGGTTTTCTTCCCCTTTATATCAAAATGATGTCTGGATGTTTGCTTTTGAACTTTTCTATAATCTCCACTACTTCTCTAGCCTCTAGTAAATCCAATGAATCACACTTATTTTTAACTACTTGTTGGTAGTTGCTTACTTCTATTCTGGTATCCACAAAATCCTCAAGCTTGGTGTCTAGTTTCAACAATTATTCTTCAATTTTAAATGCTTGTTGTACATCATCTTCTGAAAAAGAATTTTCAAATGTATCTTTGAATTGTTGAACCACTATTTGAACTGAGGAAAGCTTGGTCTTCAACTCATCTTCAAAAATCTCAAGGCTAGTGGTGGCATAGTAATTATCTGCTTCCAAAAATTGCTCTTGAGATTTATTCTTAATATGTTGGATTCCTTCATGTAAGCCCTCCATGACCTTATTCCCTAAGGATACTTTCTCTATCCAATCATCTAATTTATCCAACTCTCTACTATGTATATTTCCATTAGCATCTGGCATCTTTTCCCCTTTATAGATCTAAGTGCTTGTAGATCATTGGCCTAGGTATGCACTTCATCCATTAGCCCAAAATATTGGTTTATAATGGAAACCAATTTGTTGGTGTTAGTTTGGATGTTATGCAATAGGTCCAAATTTCTCTGTATTATTCGCACTCCCCTCTCCTCAAAACTGTGATGCTACTATTGACATGTGCCCAAAAATGAATAAATCTGTGGCCTTGCCTATTTCTTTTCTAATGCAACCAACAATGATATCAAGATTAGCAAAATCTATTGGCCCCACTACCTCATTTAGGTATTCTCTTAATATATTGTTCTCCTTGTGCAACATTATTAGCTCTGACTCATCTCTATCCAAGTGTGAAAACACTTTCTTGAGGCCTATAGTGATCAAGACCTTCATTGTAACCATAGTGGGCTTTCCTAATATGACCTCCATCTGATAGTCTTTTGGAGTTAGTTCTTTAGTGTTGGCATGAGGATGCAGAATGGTGATGTATGTTAAAAAATCCTAATATTGATTCTTCATTATGAAGGCAAGTGTTTTAGCATTACCCTTAGGCAGCTCAGGCTTCTTTATCACTTTTATTATTTCAATCATTCCCTCCTCTTCTATTAGTTCCACTTGCCTCTTTTGTCTAAACATGATCTCCTTCTTCAACCATGATGGTGTTGTCCCCACTGGCAACATGTATTGTGCTGAAGAAGATGGTTTTGAAGCAAGCTCCTTTCCCTTATCACTTCTCTTTGGAGTCTTCTTGTGTTGAGGAAGATTTTTAGAAAGATCATGTGTGTCATGTTTGGCTAAGGACTAGCCTCTATATCTTGAGGAACTTGTTGTATTTCTTTTGTTATCTATCCTTCCTCAAATACTTTATTGACATGCAACTGTACATATTCTCCTCCCTCTATATTCTAACTCTCTATTTCTGATTGGATTATTGGAGGAGGTGGAGCTATTGATCCTTTATTTGTGATCATGTCATGTCTTGTGCCGATGGAGGAGGAATGTTAAGAGTTCCTTGAGGTAGAGGAGGTAATTGATTCTAATCCTTTGCTAATGGCTCATTCCTCAGAGTATCCCTTATTTTTTCTTCTACCATCTTGATGCCTACATACATGAAACCAAAATCCAAGAGGTCAAAAATGTATGTCCCTTCACCTTCCATTTTTGCTATCCATTTTTGTTGTTCATCTTTCAAGGTCTCAACATGGGTAGGCTCCCTAGGTACAAAAGGAGGTGTTTGAGTTGACCATCTTCTTCTCTCGTCTTCTACTACTTTAGCCTAGAAAGTTATCTTATTCAATGGGAAAAACTCAAAATTTTCCCCTTCTTCCTCATCCTCCATTTTTGGGATAGTTTCTAGCACATTTGGGGAGGGAGTTCTCTTCTTCTTTAGTTTTCTTCTTTTCACTTCTACCATCATTTTTTCTATTTGGGATCTCTTAGGCACTAATTGGGAGGCTTCTTCCTCTGAGGCTCAAGGTGGTAGGACTTGTTTCTCTTTTGGTTATACATCTTGTTTCTCCTATTGAGTCTGTTCCAACTAAGATTTTGGTTCTTGTTGTGCTCCTTCTTGAGATTGTTTCAGTCCTTGTTGGGCTCTTGGTTCCTTAGAAGTTGGTCTCACTTGGGCCTTGACCACTTGATTTATTACCCTTGGGACTACCTTCATGTTCTTACTCTTTCCTTTTGTAGTCTCAAAATACTCAAACTTTTTCTCGTGTTGGTGTACCATTTTTGACCTCACTAGTGATTTGGTAGGGTAGGTTTGTATAATGACTTTTGTTCCCTTTCCCTTCTTTAGTCTGGCCATAGCTTGAAGAGGTATGGCCTAGGGAACTAGATCCATCCAAAATGGTTTCTTGATCCATTCCCTTATAAGTTAAACCACATGCCAAACTTGATGATCCATATCATCATTCCTCTCATGCCCTATTTTTGCGTTCATGATGGGTAGATCATAGATCTTATCCTTGTTGTATAAGGGACCCATTATCTTAGGGACATATTTGTCCTAAGTTTTTATGGGTATATCCATGTTTAACACCCTTTCTACTAGGTGTAGACTCATTCTATAATATTCCCTAATACAAACATCATAGTCATCTATTGCATTCATCTGATGATCTTCCAGGGCTTCCTCATGCAAAAATTTAATCCCCAATACATGTTGTACCATCCAAATATTATAAAAATATGGGCATGAAGCCTAAAGATTCTTTAGGGGATATTGATCACATTTAGAGTTGAAAGTAATAATAACTTGCTTCTCCTTTACTTTGAATGCTCCAATGGTGATCGATCAAACCCATATTTCTTATGTTGTCTTCTCACTCTATCATATGTAGAGGTGAGTTGGAAAGCTATCTCTAGTAGTATGAGCCTATCTAATGGGTATCTTTGGAGCTTCTTTGGGTACAAAAGAGTACTAGCTACCTGGAGATAAGTAAAGGTCTTGAACTGTATGTAGTAGGCACCAACTTTAGTTATCCTTGTTGCAGCCTCTACTAACATCCTCTTCACATAATCACCTTCTATGAATATGATGCTAGTGAATATGAAACTATCATTAACCACTTTGTATTCCATACTTTGTAGTGGGAGCTACTTCTTCACAAGTTGTGGATATACTACATAGGGCCAAGAATTTGTGTCTTACATGCTTCCCTTCCTGTACAACCCTGGGTAGTCTATTGTCCTTGTTGCTAATAGATACACAATATAAGAAGTCATGTAAAAGAGGGGATCATTCTTTACCATGATCAATTTCTTATATAGTGGCCCAATCAATAGGCATCTTTGTTGTTCTCATAGTTTCAATGAAGTGCACCATCCATGTCCCTAAGTGAACTGTTATGGGAAGGCCCATGTCTCTACTCAAAAGAACTATTGAGTATCCAATATCATCAATCATGTATCCCTATGTCATACTAAACTTTCCTACTCTCTGACCCAAGGGTTCCTTATCAATTAGGTACTTAGATTGAACCAAATCATTGACCTCTACTTTTTTCTCCCTATACCATCTATCAACAACTTCATAAGATATATGAAGGTATTGTTTTTCCCTAGGGAGGTGGAAAACCTTCTGAATGTTGCATGACCTAAGATCAAGGGCTATCTCTCTTATCATACTCTTTATGACCTTCTTGTCTAGAAAATAATGTTGATCTAATATCATGATCAACTTGGAGGATTGAATTGATGTAGGGTGTGAAGAAGAACTCACTAACCCACTCCAGATCAGGGTTGACACCATCACTAATCTTTCTTTTGTTTTCTTTAGAGGGTCAGGAAAATATTCTAGTCAATGTGTCCCAATTCTATGTTCTGGATCTTTTTGTGTTTGTCCTAGAATCTAGATTTCTTTGGGGCTCCTTGATATTTTACTTCTACTAGCTTTGGTTCCATCTTTTCCACCATAGAGGATGATGATGATGTCATTATTTCTGCACAAAAGGGAAAAAGATTAGTATTTTGATTTCAGAAGACCATAATAGGACTCAATTGATACCTAGATTGACAAAAAACTAAGTAAAAATAGTCAAATTGAACTAAACCCTCTTGAGAGCCTAATATGCACACTAGCACAAGTGCACATCTAATTACACTTGAAAATAATGTGCACAATTGGGCACATTGTGCACCTGCATATGCGCACAATTGTGCATATGTAGATGTGTAATTTTAAAGCTTTAGAGGGTTTGTAATTTGTTTAGTTATGTTTATGTGCACACCAAATGAAGGTGCACACATGTGCATTTGCACACCTTTGTAGGTTTTTTCTTTACCTTAGAAAGGTTTGGAGAGCTAGAGGTGCAGAGAAGCACATATACAAAGTTGTAGAACTCTCAAGGGTGTGAGGGTGTAAAATTGGAGAGGGGACATGAGATGAATGAAGAGTGGAGGTGAAAAGGGGTCTATTTATAAACCTAAGATACAAACACTATACATCTTAGAGGGTATGCAAGTGTGCACCTCTGATGGTGTGCAAGTGCACACTTAACACTATATATAAAAATTCTCCCCAAAATGGATATTTTTTGCCCCTCTAATCTTCTAGACATTTCCTGATCAAAGACAAGGGTATGACCAAGACCCGTAGGAGGGTCTTAAATAACCAAGGTGCCTGACTAGTTGCCTAGTGGAGGTTTTGAAACTAGGGGGTCCCCATTTTGTGACTAAAAATGGGGCATGCATTGTGGGACCACAACAATACCTTTAACCTAGATCTATATCTTAATTGAGTTAATTATACATACACAATGTCTAGATTCACACTGTTTAAGTAATTAGCTCAATTTCACATCTACATCATCTTATCAAGGGCCAAAGAGTACAAGAGTACATTTTCTTGTAGTGCATTCCTCTTTAAAATTAAAATTTAGTATTGGCACCCTTCCTCCTTTGGGTTCTAGCTAATCTAATTTGGATCACAAGTGGAATCATATTTGGAAATTCTCCTCTTTTCCTCATACATATTTTATTGGCTTAGTGGACCTCATAATTGGGAGATCTACAACCTTATTCAAAGTATCTCCCTTTAACCCCTAAATTTTTTTTGAATCCGATGAGTTCTCTATTTTTAATTTATTTTGGAGTATATGCCTTTATCTCTCTTCTTTGGCATAAATTGATTATTTTAGGTGTTTACCTTCTTTTTGGTAGACCCTTTCTCTTCTCATAGATTAGATTTGGCTATCATGTGTGTGATTAGATCTCTCTTTATTATATTTTCATGGTTAGATTTCATTAGGTTTTCCTTTTGTGATCATCTCTTTTATGAGCTTAATTACACAAATTTCAACTTATAACATTCCCATTAGGTGAAGCCGTAGGATCATGGGCTCTTTTGATCATGATTCATCTTCTCTTCCTAGGACTCATTATGTCACTCACATCTTTACTCATGATCTTAATACTATAATGGATCATAAATCTTCTCACTCATTCCATTTTGACGATGATGCTTTAAGATTTTCTCTTTCATAAGTTGATAAAAATTCTAGTGAATTTGATAAATTTGAAACTTGGCTTGCTCAAGAAACTTAGAATCCCAATAGTGTTGTTGCTATTGAAGCTCTTGGGAAGCTTGTTACTGATGATGATAATAAAATTTCTATCTTGTGTTGGCTCTTGATTTAACATTGGCTTTAACTACCAGGAAGCTGAAACAAAATGCATCTAAGGGCAACTGAATTCTATGAAGGATACATTTTGATTAAAGCCTAGGCCAATTATAAGGCTATACTTCTCTTCAGGCTCTACAAAACCTAGGTGGGTAGACCTTGGATTCTTACAAATACAACTAGTGCTAAAACATATTCAAGAATCCACACAAAGAAGATACAACCCTTGATTCTTCTATACTTATGCAACAAAACTAGATGTGTAGTAGCCAATCACACAAATTATAAGCTCACAAGCTAAGTGGGGGTTGTCCTTCCAACTTTACAAAATAAAAGGGAAATATATTTTAATGTATAAATTTTTTCAGCATAACCCTAATATGAAGCAACAGAGACATTCTATCTCCTAGTTAAGATTAGTGCTCTATCCATTGGGTGTTACTCAAATAAAAAAATACATCATGAATTTGAAGATCTACCAATCAACTTTGTAAATGAGACATTAATTTTCATAATTAATCTTCAACTCATCAAAATCCTTCCATGAGACATTCAACCCTAGCAAGATACATTAAGCATTTACTTGATTCCTTGAATCAACAACAAAACATACAATGACATACAACCTTAAACAAGTTGCGAATGAGATCTTAGTTCTTTGCCCTCAAATCATAACAAGTTGCACACTCAAAGATAGGAGACAAGATTCACCATGAAACTATAATATGAAAACTACTTCTTTATGGTTATTTCTTTGTAGTAAATACATCAAAATGTATGCAATAACTCAAAATAGCACTCAACAAGCTAGACCTAAAGCTAATCCTTCACTATTTTTCTATATAAATTACAATATGCTATTCAACAGAAGAGAAAATGCTAGAAATGGTGGAATCACAACTTAGAGAACTTGCTTAGAATGCTGGAACCAACCTTAAAAAATGAGAAAAGAAGAGAATATGTATAAGGAAGAAGCTAGGTTGGATTTGATCCTTAGTTTCCACTTGTTATGTTTATTCTTCATCTTCTGTTGAAGAAAACTTCTCTCCTCTCTCCTTAACTAAAAACCAATTTGATCTTTCATAATAGCTATAACAAATTGGAAAATATTTATTCAAAATGATGAAAACCCCACTTGGAGAAAACATAAAATATGCTACTAAAAACCATTGCTAAAAGTAACACCAACTATTGAAGAAGAAAAATAAAAGTGTTGAAAAATTTATCTTATTATAAAGTTAAAAATATTTATAATAAATAAGACTTTGAATTAAAAATTATGGCACCCATATCAATTTTTAAATCCTTTTACTTTACTCATGAATGAGAGCTCAAAATTTGGCTTTAGTCTTCAAAATTTTAATGAAGATTTTCCCTACAACTTTAGCATTTGGTCAAACCTTATAAACTTCTAATAGGGACACATGTCATTCACCAATTGGCTACTCCAATCTAGTCACTACTTATATGCTCTATCAGAATCCTCTGGTTAGCGCACTACATCATCACCATGTGACATCTCCTCATTAGTCCTCAATTTTGACTCATCTTGCCACCTCATCTCAGTCCACCTGGACAATCTACTACATTTTGCAATCTTGATTCATCACGATGATGTCATTTTCACTTTTCAAGCTTATGAGATTTTTCCATGTGTCACTTTTTGATGGTACTATCTTTACAATTGGGTGCCACATGTCACTCTGTGATTTTCCATCACTGCTAACTTGTCACTCCTATTTACCAAGTCACCAATTTTATCACTTGGCACCTAGTTCCACCATACCATGTGTTGCCACCGTGCTTCATCTCAACTTTGACAACAATTTTGGTGAAGCAAAAACCCACAATGTGTCCACCTTTTCTTGGTCATCTTTATGAGTTCCTTTTCCATGTGTCACCACTGTGCTTCATTGTTGTTTTGACACCTTTGGCTTGCAATGAAATGTGCACTTGACACCTATCTTGTTCATCTATTTGGATACTTTAGAATCTGTGTCACTTGTTGTATTCTATTTTCTCCAGTTGATTGCCATGTCATTATCCTGTCACCTGCATGGTCATTCAAAATTTTGGTTTTGGTATCCAACAGGCCCTTACAGGCCCCACAAATGAGCATACTTGTGTCTTAAGGCTTGAACCTTGAAACAACTAACCACCACATGTCTTTGTGTTTAAAAAAATAAAATAAACATCTCATTTCAAATGTAGGATAATGCTTATAAGAATTTCTTGTGAATGTTCTTAACACACATAAACTATGATGCCCCAAAAGTGTTATTTTGATCATTCCTCATGCTGCACATCAATATAAAATAACCATGGTATATTTGGCATGTAATTTTTCCTTGATATCAAATACAACTCTTCCAATAACTATGCATATGGCTTTGCAAATAGACTCTAAATTGAAATAATTAACTTTCTTTCTTGTGGTTTTGATGAAAAAATCAAGGAGTCTAAACCATATTTCCCATTCACCACATACCATCATTGATCTCAAAAAATATTCAGCACCTTCCATTCAAATTGTAACCCAATCATGTGTTTGATCTACACAAATCATACTCAAGAAGAAAAGGGAAATTCATTTTCAAAATCAACACTGTTGCTTGCATTAAAATAAGGTAAACATCCTCATTTTAACATGAGATTGTACTTCTCAAATGTAACAATCACATTGCAAAACAAGAAATATTCCTAAACTGGATGATATTTGTTATTGTGTTTATCTTTGATATAAGCCATTCATCTTCCTCTTAGAGTCAACTCACTCCATCCAAACTTCATATAGATCCTACAACAAAATACATGAGCACTTGGTGAATGGTACACATAACACCATCAAAAATTTCAATGATCCCAATCTTAGAGGACTTAAACTCTCAACAAGCTTGGTTGGGTTGTCACAATCTATTACAATGGGAAAAATAAGTTAAATCAATTCATTATTCTTACAGTTTTTTTGCAAGTAGACCGAGATAATCTATTTTCTAGTTTATGAGTAGATTTTGGGAAAGAATTTAATGATAACAACTCAAGTTTTAGTTGTTATCATGATAAGGGTGATGCACAATAGCATAGGCTTGAGTTCTATCTAATTAATGAAGAATTCATAACACATAAAATCCCATATAAAAAACACCATAAAAAAATTCAAAAGATGGGTCATTACTAAAAATGATCCTAAACAAGTACAAGTCCATGGACCTCTTTGGTCGGTTGAATTCCTTTCCTTTCACTATCACTGCATATATAATTCTGTGTATCAATTTGGATTCTTATGATGATGAATGCATATTGGAACTTTATAATGATCTGAAATATTGTAATCTTATTTTGAACATCTCCAACTGTTTCATAAATCCTTTCATATATCTCAATTTTTCATTAGGAAAATATAAATTTAACGTTATAGAACACATTGAAACAATCCCTAAAATCCATGTCAAATGAGAAAATGATGCATAACATCAGATGACACAAACTTCTACCTATCCCTTGTTCTTCATCTTCAAAATAAAAAATAATTCTCTTCAAATTCCATCTCAAATGCACTTCACAATGGTCTGCTCGCCTTAGACATCTTCCACTTTTCAACATTTGATAATATTATAATGCAAATCACAAATGCTTCAAGGAAATGCTTAATCACAATAGAAGGGAAATTTTTTTGATGAAGTTAGGTCACAAAGTAGCCTGACTAAAAAATATTCATTTCAACTTTTTTGATAACATGCCAATTTGTGTCAAGAGGTCCTCAAACCGGCCTTAAAAACTAATAAAAACACCTGATGAAGCCTTGGTACTTGGCACACTTACTCTCTGGTCAACAAAATCCCACTTTGTAAATCTCATGAGGACATTTGGATCAAAAGATATTGACCATCAAAGTTGCTCTTTTAAAACTGATCCTACAAACAACATATTAGAAATAGAAAAATGCATTTGGTTTTGGCTTTGAAAATAGGTCAAATGAGTGGTTAGAGAAATTTTTTTTGGGATGTTGGAAGAATTTCATATGGAGAATATGAGGGTGCATTTTTAGTTTGTGACAAATAACTAGGTACGATTTACAATCATGCAAAGTTGACCTCAAGGGATTATAGGACTAGACAATTTGTCATAATAATGATTTTATCATATGGAATGGACTTAGGAAAGTGTGTAGATAGATTCATGAGAACTTCATAATTGATATGTACTTGGAGTATTTTTAGAGTGGAGCAATTGGTTTGGCTTCATCTATCATAGTTTCAAAATTATAACATCTTGGATAGGGATGCCAATCAATTCGTAAATCTAAATACTAGTAAAACTTTAGCAATTGCATTTGGAATCATGTTTGAAAACTATTCAAATGGATTTTTCAAGAGATCAAATTTGAAACATACTATGTCTCTGATCCCTAGAATGCAATGGAAAAATAATTTTCTCAATAACATCAAGTGGGTCAAAGTTGTGATTAGTCAAACAAGGCTTCCCAGATTTCTAAACAATGTGCACAACATGACAACAATAAACAAACAACTTTGGGGAAATCAAAACCTTATCAAAAAAAGTCAAAAAAACTTGAAATATGAAAGATAGGTTCTTTGATATGCATACTAAGCACTCCCAAAGTGGTGAGTCATGAATCTTTATTGGGTACAAGATATTCAAATGCAAACTAGCCCTCTGGAGACTGTTTGAACATGAAACAAATGCATATACTAAATGAAAGGTAAGGAACATCTGAAAGACATCACATGTCTCAAAATAATAGCTGGTACACATGCATGAAAAAATCTATAGGGGTTAACCTTTTGCAAAAAATTCAAATCAGTACTCAAAATCCTTGTTGCAATTTTGAGTCCCAACAATGGCTATGTCTGGGGATGCATATCCCTTGCGGGCATGACAAGAATTTAGATCTCTGGAGGAAGTATACCACTCCAAAAAATCTCTCTGGATAATACTTTATTAAAAGAAAGAAATCTACTCCTAACTTTACAAATGATGGCCCCAGGCCACCAAAACTTCAACAAATCTTCTCACCTTTGTCAAACACCTTATTCTCATTTCTATTTTCAAGAGGCAAGTTGAAAGCATCATTTCCATCAATTTCACCAATCATGTCCACATCTTATTTTTAGTTCATTTGGCAAAAAAAAGTCTCTAAGATTTCATTGTACATATGCAAACTGGAAATAACTTCAACATAATGCTTGCTATGAGAGGACAAATCAACATGCTCATAAAAATCAGAACTAGACTAAAAATATTCTTCATTATGGATCCCATGCATGCTATCAAGATGAAATATAAAAGTTTCATATTCAACTTGGTGAAGGAGGTCACACATACCTTGAGTTGGCAACTCTTTATGTGCAACCAGTTGGCATTCTAATGAACAATCAGATTTGTATTCACAAATGTCATCAACATCAATGTTTGAAACTCATCCAAAGTTCTTCAATGTTTGTTAACAACCAAACAATAGATTAGCATTCTCATGAGAGTATTCACCATAAATCTCATTGTGTCAACTGATCCATATCAGAATCCATATCATGAAGTTTGTTAGTATGCTCACAAAATGTAACATCAACTTCAAGTCCACTTCCATCATGAGAAAATGAATAATCTATTTTTCACTACAACTAGATAATTCATAATCATTTAAATCACAATGATGCATCCCATGATCATCCTTGCATTCTTCAAAAAGAGGATTTACAACAACATGCAAAGATCCTTTATAAATATTGTGACAAAGGATGGGCTAATCAACATCAATATTCTCATCATAAAACATATTATCAAATACCTTGAATTCATTTTCAACACTACCATCATGAGCACTTTCAACACAAGAAGAAGAAAACTTACAATTATCACTACATGAAGACACAACATCTACTTCATCAATTAAACATGTGGCATATAAATCAAAATTATTTTCATTGTCTTCCTCAATACAAAAAATAGGGAATGACCACCAACCATCTTTTATTTTATTAGTAAGTGTTCATATACCATTATTAGAATCACATGCATGCTGGAAATTACAATCATAGATAATCTCATGATTTTCCTTACAAATAAGTGAATCATCCTTATACATAGTGAATTCACCTATGATTTCTTTATCCTCATATTGTGTACAAAAATTTTCTTCATATTTTTCAACTACAAACTGATTTGTATAATGTGAAGATGGAATTTCATTTTTAGATTTTGAAAAAGAGCTCATACCTTCACTTATAGAAGAATGCTCACTCTCATCACTGCTCTCTTCTTCCCATGTTGCATTGGATTCATATGGAGATGGACATACACTTTTATTGTCTTCACCTCCACTTGGATAACAAGTTTCAAACTTGTCTTCATTATAGGACTATGATACATATGAATCATTTTCTTCTTCATGTGATACTTCATCATGCCATGATGGATCAAAACCTTTGTTCTCATCACTTGCAATGCAAGTTTTAGCTCCTTCTCCCCTATAGAAATGAGAGGTATATGTTGCAAGCTCATGATTAGTAACATTCTCAACACCATGAAAATCATTAATAGGAGAAGCAAGTGTTGAAAATTCTTCATGAATTTGGAACTTATCAAGTGGACCAGATCTATCATCTATTGTAGTAGCACTACAAACATATGCATTCCCTACAATGTGATTAAGATCAAATCTATTTTGAAGCAAGGGAACTTCATCAACAGATGCTTTTAATTATGAATTTTGTAACATGATAGATTACAACAACAATAACATCCTCATCCTTATTTGAATTTGAAACTTCAACATGACATTCATTTCTAATCTCAAATGCATCTTGCCAACAAACCTTATCAAATAAATGACTCTTAGTTAGTCCACACTTGTGTCTTAGGTTCTTTATCCTATAATAAGTATCTCATTCTACCCTCACATGATTGAAACTAAATGACTACACATCCTTGGTCATTGGGTCTACAATTTTTAGGGATTTCATTTAAAACCTTTCCAAATATGATGTTAAAATTGGAAACCAATTCTTCACTTCCAATCCCAATTTGTAATAACTTAGTAAATGCATCATGTACACTTACCCTCTCACCAAATTGCATCATGAAGGCTGAATACAATTCATTCGAAGAAGATATAGAGCATGCTAGTAAAAAGGAAAACCACTCTCAAGCATCACCCTCAAACTATAAACAAACAAATTCATGTGAACATATTCATGAGAAATCTCAAAGTCATCTACCAAATCAACAAACAAATAAACATGATTACTTGCTGGATTATGTAGTTTCTCATAAAATCTTAGTAATTTCTCTCTAATGTCACTTGGAATAACATTCGAGAAACCATGGATGCCATAAAAATTCTATAGAAAATATATCTAGTAGAGATAGATCTACACAAACTATTGATGGGTTGCTTACTAGGTAAAATGAAATCTAACATACTTCACAAATGTAACATTCATTTACCAAGATAAATCTCAAACTTACAACTAGTAATAGATCTATAAATTTCTCTACTAAACTTACATATCACCATACTCCAAGAATCATACCAAATGTTGAAATTGAATCTCTAATGATGTATGGAACAAAAATTAATGGTTATCCTACTTTGTGCTAAAATCACCTAATGGAGAACACACCTTTTTATAACTCGTTTTCATAAAAAGAGAAACTTCATGAAAATAAAAATACCTCAAATTTTTGATGGCTGAAAACTACCTCTTTGCTTGACACAATGACAAATCAAATGACCTCATCAAAGCTTCTAATGGAATTCACAATGTAGAGCTACCAAATCTTTATGAAGATGACATCACTTAGGATGAGACTTTAGATGTTTTAACCTTTCTTTCAACACATCACAACATAACAAGTCAATAAAATATTTCAACATTTTCCATGAACATGCAACCAATTTTTCAAATCCACCTTCCTATTGCCATGTTATTCATTATACCATCAATTCCACAATACACTGGTACTGAGATAAACCATTTAAGTCACCACCCACACAATGAGAAGGAAAGTGGTCAACTTGCATAATATTACAAACTAATCCAAAACTACAGTAGGTATATCAAACATTTTTACAATATTCATGGAACTTCACATATCTAACAAGGTTAAAGACATCATGACATGACTCTGAGACTTGACAACAATACTTTGTGATTGGTTAAAACAAATGGGAAACTGACCTATGGTTTTATAACAATAATTATTTGTAGATCTACAAAGTTACTATTGCCATGAATAAGGTAACAACTAGAAGGGCATAATTTTTAGCAAGGAAATGGAAAGTACATCACAAGCTTACTACTGTAAAAAATTTCTTCATGCCTTCTTCTTATTGTATTGAATCCCTTTTAGATTCTCAAGGTTTTTCTACTAGAATAATTCAATACATCACCAGTAGAGTCATCATTTTTTTGGCTCCTAATTTAACAATGGTTTTAACTACTAGGAGGCTAAAAAAAGTGCATCTAAGGGAAGCTAGATCCTATGATGGATGCACTTTGATTAGAACCAGGGCCGACTATAAGGATATACTCCTTCTCTTTAGTCTTTGAAAAACCTAGGTGGGTAGACCTTAGATTCTTACAAATACAACTAGTGCTAAAATATATTCAAGAATCCACACAAAAAAGATACAACCCTTGATTCTTCTATACTTATGCAGAAAAGCTAGAAGTGTAGTATCCAATCACACAAATTAGAATCTCACTAGATAAGTGGGGGTCATCCTCTCACCTTTACAACATAAAAGGGACATAGGTTTTGATGTTTAACAGTTTTCAACATAACACTGATACAAAGAAACAAAGACATACAATCTCCTAGTTGAGATCATTTCCCTCTCCATTGGGTGTTACTCAAACAAAAACATACATCATGAATTTGAAGATCTATCCATCTACTTTGTAAATGAGACATCAACTTTCATAATAAATCTTCTTCTCATCAAAATCCTGCAATGAGACATACAACCTTGTCAAGATACATTAAGCATTTACTTGATTCCTTGAATCAAAAACAAAACACACAATGACATACAAACTTAAATAAGTTGTAGCTAAGATATGAGTGCTTTTCCCTCAAATCATAGCAAGTTGCACACTCAAAGATAGGAGACAAGATTCACCATGAAACTATATCTAATAACTGCTACTTTGTATTCATTTCTTTGAAGTAAATACATCAAAATGTATGTAATAACTCAACATAGCACTCAAAAAGCTAGACCTAAAACTAATCCTTCACTATTTTTCTCTAGAAATTACAATATGATGTTCATCAAAAGAGAAAATGTTGGAAATGATGGAATCACAGCTTAGAGAAGTTGCTCAAAATGTTGGAACCAACCTTGTAGAATGAGAAAAGAAGAGAATATGTAGAAGGAAGAAGCAGGGTCAAATAAGATCCTTGGTTGCTACTTGTCATATGAATTCTTCATCTTATACTAGAGGAAAACCTCTCTCCTCTTTTCTTAATTGAAAACCAAGTTGATCCTTCATCATAGCTGTAACAAACTAGAAAATGTCTCTTCAAAATGATGAAAATCCCTCTTGAAGAAAATATCAGATATGCTGCTAAAAATCATTGCTAAAAGTCCCACCAAATTCTAAAGAAGCAAAATAGAAGTCTTGGGACAATCTTCTCCAAATTTGGCCCCTACCCGTATGGAGCATTTGCAAATAAGGATCTCTAATTGCTATGATTGAGTAACAAATAGCTAAAAGGAAAAATAGTTGGAGAAGACCCACTTGGAAAAATCCTTGAGTAAATTTTTACCATCAACACCTACATAAATCTAAACTTCAAAAACAAAAAGTTCACTTTGAGAGATTTCCAACAATATATGATATGCCTATGTTTGGCCAAAATTCCAACAAGAAACCCTTCATTGAAAACTAGGTAGGGCAAAAGAAGTAGTTACAAACTTCTATATGTTGAAAATTTTATCTTATTATAAAGTTTAAAACTTTATAATAAATAGGAATTTGAATTAAAAATTGTGGGGTCCACATCAATTTTTGAATCCTTTTACTTTACTCAGGAATGAGCACTCAAAAATTGGCTTTAGTCTTTAAAATTTTAATGAAGATTTTCCCTCCAACTTTAGCATCTGGTCAAACCTGATCAACTTTTGATAGGGACACATGTCACTCACCAATTGGCTACTCCTATCTAGTCACCACTCAGTCATATGCTCCTTCAACATCCTTTGGTCAACTTGCCATGTAAGCACTAGGTGGTATCTTGTCATTGGTCCGCGAATCTGACTCATCTCAATCCACCTCAGTAATCTGCTAAGTGTCATGATCTCACTTCGTTGTGATGATATCATCATTGCCATGTAGGATTATGAGATTTTTCCATGTGTCACCTACTGATGTCACTATCTTTGTACTTAGGTACCACATGCCACTTTGTGATTTTCTATTGTTGCCAACCTATCACCACCTAGGCACCTAGGTCCACCAATTTGCTCGCTTGGAACCTAGGTCCATTGTGCCATGTGTTGCCATCGTACTTCATCTCAACTTTGATAGCAATTTTGGTTATAAGAATAAACTTTCCATGTGTCCACCTTTTCTTCATCATCTCTATGAATCCCTTCACCACATGTCACCACTGCACTTTATCATTATTTTGACACCTTTGGCTTGCAATGAAATGAGCACTTGACACCTATCATGTTCATCCATCTAGCTACCTCAAAATCTATGTCACATCCTATATTATAGTTTGTTTAGCTAATTTCTATGTCATTGTCCTATCACCTGCATGATCATTCAAAATTTTTTTTTTGTCGCCCAACTGGCCCTTATGGGCCCCACACATGAGCATACTTGTGTCTTAAGACCCATGCCTTGAAAAACATAACCACCGCATATCTTTGTGTTTAAAAACATAAAATGACCATCTCGTTGCAAATGTGGGAGAATGCTTATAAGAATTTCCCATGAATATACTTAAAGCACATAAATTATGATGCCCCAAATTTGATCATTCCTCATGTTGCACATCAGTAGAAGAATACCATGGTATCTTTGGCATAAAATTTGTCCTTGAGATAAAATCCAACTCCTTCAAAAACTAGGTATGTGGTTTTGTAGATAAACTCTAAATTGAAATAATCAACATGCTTTCTTGTGTTTTTTACAAACAAATTGGGGAGTCTAAACCACATTTCCCATTCACCACATACCACTATTGATCTCAAAAAACCCGCAATGCCTTGCATTCAAGCTGTAACCCAATCACATGCTTGGTCTAGATAAACTATACTCGAGAATAAAAGGGAAATCCATTTTTGAAATGCATGCCATTGCCTACATTAAAATGAGGCAAACCTCCTCATTTTGACATGAGACTATGCTTCTCAAATGTAAGAATCACATTTCAAAAAAATAAATCTTCCTAAACAAGACAACATTTGTTGTGTGTATCTTTGATCTAAGCCATTCAACTTCCTCTTAGAGTCAACTCACTCCATTTCAAGTTTATATAGATCCTACAATACACTATATGAGCACTTGGTGAATGGTACACATAACACCATCAAAAGTGTCAATGATCTCAACCTTGGAGAATGTGAAATCTCAACAAGCTTGGTTGGGTTGTCATGGTCTATTACAATGGGGAAAAGAATTTGAATCAATTCATTATTATTGTAGTTTTGATGCAAGTAGACTAGGACAATCCATTTACTTCTCTAGTTTATGAGTATATTTTGGGAAAGAATTTAATTATAACATCTCAATTTTTGGTTGTTATCATGACAAGGGTGGTGCACAATAGCCTAGGCTCAAGTTCTATCTAATTAATGAAGAACTCATAACACATAAATCCCATATGAAAAACCTCATAAAAAAATTCAAAAGATGGTTCATTACTAAAAATTATCCTTAACTAAGTACAAATCTATGGATCTCATTCGTATGTTGAATTCCTTTCCTTTCAATGTCACTACATCTATAATTTCGTGTATCCATTTGTATTCACATGATGATGAGTATATATTGGAACTTTATAATGATTAGAACTATTTTAATCTTCTTTTGAACATCTCCAACTATTTCATACATCCTTTCATATATTTAAATTTCTCATTGGGAAAATATTAATATAATGTTATAGGACACATTGAAACAATCCTTAAAATCCATGCCAAATGAGAAAAGGATGTATAACATCAAATGATATAAAATTCTACCTATTCCTTGTTATTCATCTTCAAACTGAAAATAATGTTGTTCAAATTCCATCTGAAATGCACTTCACAACGGGAGGTCTACTTGCATTTGACATCTTTCATTTTTCAACATTTGAAAAATATTATTATGAAAACCACAAATGCTTCAAGGAATCACTTAATCAAAATAGAAGTGAAAAGCATCTAATGATGTAAGTCAGGTCACAAAGTATCCTGGCTAAAAAAAATTCAACCTCTAAACACTTTTCAACTTTTCTGATAGCATGCCAATTTGTGTTGAGAGGACCTCAGACCGGCCTTAAAAATGACAAAAAAACTCAATGAATCCTTGGTACCTGACACACTTACTCTCTGGTCAAAAAAATCCCACTCTTAAAATTTTCATCTCATGATGACATCTAGATCAAAAGATATTGACCGTCAAAGTTTCTCTTTTAAAATTGATCCTACAAACAACATATTAGAAATAGAAAAATACATTTGGTTTTGGCTTCAAAAATAGGTTAAATGAATGCTTAGGGAAACAAAATCTGGGACATTGACAAAATTTTATATGGAGAATACGAGGGTGTATTTTAAGCTTATGATGAATAATTGGGTGTGATTTGAAAGCGTGGAAAGTTGACCTCTAGGGATTACAAAACTAGACAATTTGTCAAAACAACAATCTTTACATATGGAATGAACTTACAAAAGTGTGCAAATGGATTCATGAAAACTTGAAAATTAGCATACTTGGAGTATTTTCAGAGTGGAACATAGAGGTATAATTTTTTTTGCCCCATATATCATGGTTTCAAACTTATAACATCTCAAAAAGGGCTACCAATCAATCTATAAATCTGAATACCAATAAAACTTTAGCAATTGCATTTGGAATTGTGTTTGAAAACTAGTCAATGGATTCATCAAGAGCTCAAATATGAAATAGAAAATGTCTCTGACCCCTAGAATGAAACAATTTTTTTCTTAATAGGTTCAATTGGGTCAAATTTTTGATCAATCAAACAAGGATTCCCAAATTTCTAAACAATGTGCACCAACATGACAACAACAAACAATCAACTTTGAGGAACTCAAAACCTTATCAAAAAAATTTGAAACAACCTTAAATATAAAACATAGGTTATTTGATATACATACTAAGCACTCTCAAAGTGGAGAGTCATGAATCTTTACCGGGTACAAGATATTAAAATGCAAACTAGCCCTCTGGAGACTATTTGACATAGGAAAAATGTAGATTTCTCAAATCCTCAAAATGATACTTCATGAAATGACTTAGAATTATAACTTATAATCATGAAACACACAAATATTTTGAATGAAAGGTGAGGAACATCTAAAACACATCATAGGCCTCAAAATGATAGCTGGGTACACATGCATGAAAAACATTTATAGGGGGTAACCTTTTGCGAAAATTTCAAATCAGTACTCAAAATCCTTGTTGCAATTTTGATTCCCAACATCTTGCATGGTATATATCACCTTATTAATTTACTCATGCTAAGTATTTGACATAATGTTCTCAAGAGTTAGGATATCCTCCTCCTTCCACAACTGTTGAATCTTCTATCCCAATTTCTACCACTCTTTCTAGCATACCTACATATGCTTTGCCTCTTATGACTACTTCTACACAACTTTCCATTCCTTTTAGTGTTGGTCTTCCTATCCATTCACTTCCCATGAGTGTTCCTCCTACTTCTATTCCTTCTTCATTACCTTCATATAATGCATTTCCTTTTACTTATTTGAACCCTTTACCCATTTCTTCTAACCCTCCATCGACATCCTTACATACTCCTTCCACTTCTTATAAATTTCCTCATCCATCTAGCATACCTATGCCTACTAGCATTTATTTTGATCCTATCATTAGTATCATAGTTCAAATAGTCATTGCTTTACAACAATAACTTGCTCAATTAACTCAATCTAAGTACAATATTCCTACATGTGATGTTGCTAATCCCCTTTACTTAGATATTCTTCATATTGTTATCCCACAACATGTTGACATACCTCATCTTGAGACATAATGGTAAGGGAGATCCTCTAATTCATGTTAAAAATTTCTAGAGTATATGTATTGATTTCGCTCATGACTATAGGCTTAAGGCTAATTTGTTCCCTTGTACTCTTAGGGATAGAGCCTTGCAATGGCATTTCTCTCTACCTCCTTATTCTATTGTCTCTTTGAAAACTTTTGCTAATGCTTATATTCAATAGTTTCATATTGGTCCACAAATTTCATTAATGAATTTAATACATTATAAGTAAAATGTTAAAGATAAGGTTACTAAATGTTTTGGTGGATTTAAACATTTGTATGCTCAGATTTCTTATCCTGTACCTGATCATGATATTCAACATATCTTTATTTCTATTTTACAAAAAGAAATTAGGGATAAGATTATCCTTACTAAGTATACCTCCTTTTCACATCTATGTGTAGTGCTTCACCATTACTAGTTACATATTAGTCAACTCAAGAGCTCTACTTCGATGGATCCTATTTCTAGTGATAAGAATGATGCCACCAAAAAATCAAATAAGTTTTCTAGACCTTGCAATTTAATCAAAATGAACTCTACAAATATAGTTGATGATCAAATGGCTACTACATCTAGAGGTACGACTACTTTTTCCTCTATATTTCATCCTACTTATTCGTATAATCCATTATCTAAACCTTTGTCTAAGGTGATGGATAAGTTGATTCATGCTCATGTTCTTAACCTTCTTCCTATTCATCCCATTGATCTTAGTAAACCGTTGCCTAACTCTTTTGATTCAAATACTTTATACCAATATCACTGTCAACCATTTCATGATACTCAAAACTGTAATGGTTTGAAAAATGTTATTTAGGACCTTATTGATTCTAAGGCTATATCTATTGATTCTCAAGTTATTAACATGAATAAATCTATTATGTCACCTAATAAGAATTTTTGAATTTACACTAATCCTTTATCGTCTCACTTAGTGAATATTATTTATCAACCTTATTTTTTTGATCATCATATTAATTATGATGAGAAGATACAAGAAGAGAATCATGTGGTTAATGATGCTAAGTTAGAATCTTAACCTTTGATTTCATCTCCAATGGAGTTTGAAAAAATACCTATTATTATCTTTAATTAGTCTAATATGTTTAAGGCACCTAATGGAACCCTTTACATCACTACTAGAGTTGCTCATATACCTTCTTTTGGTACTTTGGTTGATCCTTCCTTTGCTGTGAATTTTATCACCAAAGAACACCTTTTTAAAAAAGGTCTACATAGAGATACTTATGACACTACTCTTGTGTGGATTCAAACTTGTAATTGTTTTCTTTATCATTCTCAAGGTTCTATCACTTTAACTGTTACTCTATCAGGGAAAGTTGTTTTTACTAACTTTATTATTATTCCTACTTATATGATCAATTTCAAGTTAAGCTTGGTATTTCATGTCTTTCTTCCATGCAATACATATCTTCTCCTATTCACAAAAGTCTTAAATTTCCTAATGATGGAAACATTATTACTATTAATTATTTCCTAGATATTGTGTTGATATTGATCTCTATTGGTCATCTCATCTTGAAAAACCACATACTCATCTTGATAATCTTTATAGAAACTATCAACATAATGAAGTAGAAAAGATCATGGAACTTAGTCTTCCTAAGGGTTGTTCACCTATGCCTATCTTGCCTACTCCATCTAATCCTACTTTTGAACCTATTCATTTAGCTACTATACCTAAACCCATTGATGTTCCTTCCTCAAAAACTATGGTAGTTAATCCTAATCCCTGTTGTGTCTCATAAGATTACTCATAATCAACATGCTCGTCAGCATTGCAAGAACTCTCAAGCTCAAGCTAAGGCTAAATATCATTCTCTTCCTTCTCAACTTACATATTCTTCTCAACCTTTACCTTACTTTGATCAAACCATACGTGAGTCTTTTGAGGAAGCTAAACAAGGCAATACTCTGCAGATGGATAAACATGATGATTCTATTCATATTTTAGATTCTATTAATCTAGATATGGAAGATACTTTAGATGATGAACATGCTAGTAGTGATGAAGAATTAATTGATATGGATAATGTTTTTCTTAACATTGTTTTTATGCAACTTACAATCACTCCTAGTAAAGAGCATAGTGACTCCCAAAGTCCTTGATTATAACACATTGTGATTTCTACTATAATGGATGTTGTTCCTCTTGTGATTCACCATCCCCCCCCCTAGCATTTTAGACTAAGATGGGGGGTACAAAAAACACTTGATGTAGACTTCATTCATTATGGTAGTCTTTGTGTTCTAGTGTTGTATTTTCCCTTGCATTGTGTTTTTTGTTGTTTCTTTTAATTTTGATTTCTTTAGATGATCCTTGTTGCTTTGTTGAGCTCAAGAGGATAAAGTAATCAACCTAACATATACAATCTTCTATTTGTATCTCTTTCTTCTAAGTGTTGTTACATGTTATGTTGTACTTGTGCTATTGTTTATACCAGTGAAATTGTATAGTCTTCTTGGTTTCTTATGATATGGTAGCACTATAAATTCTCTTTGTAGCTCTTCTGTGTCTTTTCCTCCATTTTCTCATAGTTCTACCTTCTTTGGGGAGTGATAATATTTTCATACTTAATATACTATTACATGTTATCATATCATCTTACTAACCCCAAATTTAGTAGATCGCTTCATGTTCTTTCATTTTTTAATGTGCATATTTTCCTTGACATGTTTGTTTGCTTGGGAGCATGCCATAGTGGAAATGCTATTTAGTGGATGCATGTAAACTTTCAATAAATCCATTGCTTCTATTAAGCTATTTGCAATCACTTTAATGGGGAAAATACACTCCACTCATTCCTTTGACCATATAATATAAATATAGATTCTGCATATAACTTGGAGTACTTTAGCCTTTAGTGCTTATTATGATTTCTAAGGTATACCCAAATCTATGCATTGTTATTTCATGTTTACCCTTTCTCTTTCTTTTTCCTTCTAGTTTTTTGGGAACTATTAATAGTTCTAGGGGGCTTGGTCTCTATTTGGCTCTCTCTCTAAACTATTGATAGTTTGGGAGGCGCAATCCATGTTCTGACCCTTCTTTTGACAACTAACAATCTAGGAATCCTGGTCTTGTTTTGGTCCCTTAAGGACATACACATCCTTATGCCTGGGTCACTTTTACATTCTTCTTTTTGGGACATGGAGTTCCCTTGAAGTTGAATCTTTTGATGGACTAACTAGCATTCTACACACACTTTATAGACCATTTGGTTCATCTTCAATGGGTTGACTAATATACCACACACACTTGCTAGACCATTCAACGTCACCCCCTTTTCTTTTGTAGAGACCTTCCCCATTTCTTTTTCTTTTCTTGTGTGGTTTACAATAAGGAACACAAACCTTATTGGGAAAGTAACTACACCCCTTTTTTGTACTGCTTATCTCTCTTATTATGATCTTAGATGTGACAAAGACTCAAGTCTATTGAGGGCTTGATGATTTCTTTTCCTCCTAAATTATGATAAGATTTTCTCTTTTGCTTTTGATCTACTTTACCATGAGTTTGAGGAAACTCATACTCATACTAATGTGGGGGCTAAATTTACCATCTTAAAATTGACACACTTTCCTTTTAAGATGTTTTAGCCACGTCTTAATAATGTCTTATTTAGACCATGGATATGCCTATGCTCAATCTCCTTTTCTCTCCTCTTCTTCCTCTTTCCACCCTATTCCTTCTAGTATCTTCCTTATATTAGAAAGTCAAGTCAACCAATATAACTAAGAGGGGGGTGGGGTGAATCAATTATCCAATTATTATAAAAATTATCAACCTTATTAATCCTTAACCATGTGAGCAATATAATCAACAACCATATATGTTAACTAGGGAAACCCTTGATAAGAGGGAAAACCCCAATGGGAATGGTGCCCAAAAAATGATATACTAATATAAATTTTCATTTTTAGAGGATGGAATTTGTTAGGAGCCAATAAATTACATTCAATACATATTAGTTGCTATTAGGAGACTTTGGATCCCTGTTAGGATTTGTAGAAGGAAAATTGACCTGCTATCCAAATAGCTTCAAGGGCAAGACCACTAAACTCACTATCCAACTGATCTCTATATTATTCCTTCTAGAATAATAAAAATGAACTATATTTATACTTCCTCTTCTTCTGTCCTATCAACCAAACTTCTCTTCTTCTTTTGATCTCGATACCAGATCACCAATTTCACATCCAATAATCCCTTGGATCACTTACCTGCATTTACCAAGAAATTTTCATATCTCTTCACAAATTCTCACTTCACCAAAAGTAAAATAACCTTCCTTCATACCATGTCCTCAAAAAATTCCTTAAGTTGGCCTTGATGATCCCAATTAATTATAATAGGATCACATTAAGATACTATAATTAATTTACAAGTACACAATACTATCAGCTTGCACTTTTTACAACTTCAAACACATGCAACCTTAGACCTTGCACACTCATAGACATCATCATCAAACTATATTTCATCACTGCCTAAATTTGTATATCATGATTCTATCTCTATTAGGACATACAATCCATTCATCAAAAATTGCTTCTTAGATATGCTATTTGTATATCACTCTTTGTAAATCAAGCATATCTTCAACTTACTTGATACACTCTTAACCTCTTCACTAGGACATAGTTTATAATATGTCCTTAATCACACTTGACTTGACCATCAATTATCTATCTGCACGAACTCATTATTTTTCTGCTACTTTATGACTCTTCACATAAATACTGCTATGTTGACATCAATGATAGACATAGTCATGAATACAACATGTCAATAATGCTAAAAATCTCCCATGTGCTCTAGTAATGCTTAGGATATTACCCCAAGGGATTACCATTAATATTCATGCTAAAAATCTCCCCTTTTGGCATTGATGCTAACATAGATGAAAAAACTCCAAGTTCTAAGAATACCAATTCAATACTCTGTTTTTGTTACTATTGTTCTCTTCTTTTCAATTCCTCTTCATCAATCAAATATGAACCTCACTAGAACATTATTTTTTCTACATCCATTTCTTTAGAATTGACATCAGTTGTTCACACTTTGACTCTCAGAAACAACTCTCAGTCTTACATGGATGGAAGTCAATTTTTCATAATTTCTCCCCCATTAACATCAACAATTCAATTTTTTCTTTAATCATACATAGTAGATCTCAATCTCTTCCCCATTAGAGGATCTTATCCCCCATTCATGGTACTTATTTATGAAATCTCTCCCCCATAGTACTAAGGAGATTTTTTTCATGCATATTCTCCCTCATTGACATCAGTGACAAAGGCTTCATTATGTAAATCATCTTCTCCAAGTCTTCAATCAACTCGAGTATCCAAAGACATTGTTCTGAATCAACTACCAAGAGTCCTTGATGACTCTACTCATCTTGGATACTCCCCCATATAGTAAGCATCAACATTCAGTACTATCAAATAATAGTGCTCTATACCACTAGACTAATGTAATCTCTACATCATCTATTCAAAAGAAGGTAGGGGTATAACCCCAAGCATACCTCGCAAGTACTCAAATGTATCTTTAGGAAAAGGTTTTGTAAAGATATTTACAATATGATCATTTGTACTTACATGCTCCAATCTAATTTCTTTCTCTACAACTTTCTCTCTCAAGACATGATACTTAATGGATATATGCTTAGTCTTACAATGAAACACATAATTCTTAGACATACTTACTATACTTGTGTTATCATAATGTATGATGAAAGGTTCTGAAAATTCTATCCCAATGTCCTTCAACATCTGCTTCATCCACATGACTTGATTACAATTATTTACTACTACTTTATACTCTACTTCAATTATACTATGTGAAATGCAATCTTGTTTGTTGCTCAGCCAAGAAACCTATCTTCCTCCAAGGAAAAGGTCTCCCCCAATAGTGCTTCTTCTATCATCCATAGTGCATACCTAGTTTGCATCAATATAAGCACACAAAGTGAAATCACCATAATCCATAATCAGGTGTACCCTATAGATAACTAAATATCCTCTTTACTATTAAATAATGAGATTCCATAGGATAATCTTGAAATCTTACTACTATTAGAATAGCATTTTCTATATCTAGTCTAGTGTGAGTCAAAAATTGAAAACCTCTAATCAGATCTATACTTCTTCTACTCAATTGTAGGTGTCTCATCCTTGGTAGATAACTTAGGACATGTTAGCATAGGTGTACCAACATGCTTACAAATTTCCAAGCCAAATATTTTGAACAAGTCTTTCAAGTACTTAGCTCATGATATGAAAATACCATCTCTATTTTGTACAATCTGGAAACCCAAGAAAAACTTCGTCTCACCAAACATACCCATCTCAAACTCATTCTTCATCTCTTCAACAAACTTATCACTTGATTCATCATTACCTCCAAGGATTATGTCATCAAAAAACATCATAATGATAACAAACTATTTTCAATTTCTTTCAAATACAAGTTAGTATATGCTGTACCTTTAGCAAATCCTAAATTTTCCAAATACCTATCCAATCTTGCATACCAAGTTCTAGGTGCTTGCTTTAGACCATACAATGATTTCTTTAATCAGAATAGCATATCATTTTTTTTTCAATCAAAGGAAATCCTTTAGGATGCTCAATGTAAACCTCTTCTTCAATTTCTCCATTCAAAAATGCTGACTTAACATCCATCTAATACACTTTAAACTTCTTACTTGTTTCATATGTCAATAACATTCTTACTGCTTCCATTCTAGTTATAGGGGCATATGTTTCTTTACAATATATACCTTCTTGCTATGAATATCTTTCACATACTAATCTAGCTTTGTTCCTCACAAGTTCACCTTGTTCATTCATCTTATTTTTGAATACCCATTTAGTTCCTATAACATTCTTGTCTTTAGGTCTAGAAACCAATTCCCATGTCTCATTCTTCTCAATTTGATCTAGTTCTTTCTTCATTGCTCGAATCCAATGACCATCCTTGTATGCATCATCTATGCTCTTAGGTTCAACTTGAGAAATCAAACATAATTCCTCATGCACTCTATTTCTTGTAATTACTCCTTTATCTTTTCTTCCAATAATTTATTTTGGTAGGTGGTTCTTTGGCAAGTTCTTGTTAGGTGTAGGAGTTGCTATCTCAAATCTTATATCTTCTCTTGGCTCTATTCTCTATTCCTCTATTTTCTCAACAATTTGTACATCATTCTGAAAATCATTGTTAGTCCCAAAGAATATTTCTATATTCTCTCTAACAGATCTAGGATTATCTTCTTCATCATAATTATAATCCAACATTCTTTCTTTAACTCCAAAATTTTCATCCACTTTCACATTTTTACACTCAACAATTGTCTTAGTTCTATGATTAAAACAAATGTAAGCTTTGATTTTCAATGACTAACCAAGGAAAATACCTTCATCGCTTCTTGAATAAAACTTATCAATATAATCATCTCTCTTTATGTAACATTTACTTCCAAAAATTCTAAAATACTTCACTGAGGGTGTATGACCAAACCATAATTTATAAGGATTCTTATTTGTACCTATTCTAATCTACACTATGTTTATGGTGTATAATACTATATTGACTACTTCCCTCCGAAATTTCTTGTTACACTCAAGATTTTTGGCACAAAAATCAAGATTTTTAGCACATAAATTGAGATTCTTAGCATGCAAATCGAGATCTTTTGGCACAAAAATTAAGACAATTATTTGTATGAACCTTGCACATTTCCTAAGGTAATTTTGGTACTAGTGGGAACACTTTTTGATGCATTTAGCATGGATCCTAAGGTAGTAAATTCTTTTTTTGTCCTTCCAACTCTTTTTTGACCTACGTGTGTTTTTTTGGCCATAACTTGCTCATCCGGACTCCATTTTTTGCAAACAAGATATCACTGGAAAGCTAGTTCCAAGCCTATTTTAGTGGTGTGGGTTATTTTTAGTTTTGGTTCTCTTTTATGGTTATTTTGACTGTAAAACTTAGGAATTCTATTTTTCACTCCAAGAGACATATCTTGAGACATTCTATTTTCCAGATTTTGCTCTATTCAAATCCCATTCAATTTTTTTTTTTTTTTTTTTTTTTTTCCATTTTAGTTGATATCTTGGTTATTTCAAGTATAAAGATCAATTTTGTTGCTTTAAATTATTTTTCATGAATTTTACTATCTGTTGTATCAACCTTATGTCTCTTTTGATCTTTGTTGACATCCTTTTGTATTATAAAGTTGTTAGAATATATAGTCTACCAATATAAATGAGGGGGGGGGGGGAATTAGTTATCCAACTAGTACCACAATTATCAACCTTAATAAAACTTAACAATATGAGAAATATAATCAAAAACTACAACAAGATACTTATACACAATAACATCATATATGTTAGCTAGGGAAACCCTTGATCTGAGGGAAAAGCCCAATGGGGATGACACCCACAAGATGATGTACTAATATAAATATTACTTGTTAGAGGATGGACCTATTAGGAGTCTATGAAAACATTTATTACATATTAGTCCCTACTAGGATACTTTGAATCCTTGTTAGGAGATTCCAATCCTGTTAGGATTTGTGCCAACCCTGTTAGGAGTTGTAGAAGGTAGATGGACCCACTGTCCAAACAACTTTAGGGGCAAGATCAATGAATCAATTGTATAAATGATATATGTATCATTCCTTATAGAATAATAGAATTTTACTATATTTCTTCTTTCTCTTTCTTTGTCCTGTGGACCAGACCTCTACTCCTTATCTTAATACCATATCACAAACCTCACATCCAATTATCCCTTGGATAGCTTACTCGTATTCACCAAATATTCTACTCTTGTTCACACATCCTTGATCCCTTAACATTACACACCTTACAAATAAGGAAAGTATCTTTCCTTTCTACCATATCTTCAAAATAATTCCTTGAGTCAACCTTGAGGCTTTCCCAATTAATTATATTAAGATAATTAATTGTTTCATAATTATAATATAACTATCAGCCCACAATGTATAAAATTTCTCATACATACAACACTAGGGCTTGCACATTTGTTGATGTCACTATCAAATTATCTTCTGCAACTATCTAATTGTGCATCTCTAGATTATATCTTTGTTAGAGGATATAATGCAATCATCAGAAACTGCTTAATAGTTACTTTGTATCTATACTGCTCTCTGTGAATCACTTACAACTTTTGCATGACTTCAATTTATGTTACAAACATCTAACCTCATCATTAGGACACAATGTGGAACATGTCCTTACCTACACATCAACAAAATGTTAAACCTCTTTCCATATGACCTTGATCTCTATTTTCTACTCTACCAGTCTTCACAGACTCACTTCTATGTTGACATCAATGACAAACATAGTCATGAATGCAACTTGTCAATACTGCCACATGCTCACCAATGCTTAGGATACTCCCCCAAAGAAATACCATTAGCATTCATGCTAACAATCTCCCCCTTTGGAGTTGATGATAACATAGATGAAAAACATCTAGGTTCCAAGTATACAAAACATACTGTGATGTTGTTGTTGTTGTTCTCATCTTTTCAAATCCTCTTCATGAATCAAATTTGAAATCCTCTGGAACACTACTCTATTCTGCATCTTCTAGATCGACATCATGAGTTATTCACTAAGTAACATCTTAGCTTCCCCTACATTTAGTGGTACTCTTATCTTTCCCTTTGGCATTAGTAACTCTTCATGTTGCATATCTCCCCCATAGAGACATTCCTTCTCTTTTACATGAATCTTTCTAAATCTCCCTAACAACTATCTCTCCCCCATATATACTTAGGAGATTTTTTCATGCATTCCTTTTCCAATTGACATCAATGACAAAGGCTTCATTATATCAATTTACTACTTCAAGTGTCCAACTATATCATGATGAGATGGTTTAGGTGAAGGACATGCACCAGCAACAACTCTGGGAGTCCTTGGAGGTGTGTGATTACCATCATTGTTCTCAAAAGGATTTCGAGGATAAGTTCCTTTATATCCTTCATAGCACGCCTGATTGTCAGTTTCAACTTATTGATTTTCTCTCTCCATAGCGTATATAGCCTCCAAAGTCTTTTGGGTTTCAATTGCTTGTTCTTCTAAGCGACGTTTAATTTCATCAGGGTGCACCATAGTGACTATACCACTCGTATCCTTGGGTGTCTCAAAGGGTGTACCAAATGGATTTTCAAAACTATAAAGTGGGTTGTATCGAACGTTGGCCGTTTGTGTTTGACCAAATTTGAGATTCTTATCACAAGGTTGCTTGCGAGGACATTTGGGTGGTGTTTCAAATTGCTTGAAAAAAAAAAGCGTGTGGCTACCGTTACCAACTTGATATCTAGTTGTGATCGGCATGTAAAAAGTTGTCTTTGTTTAGTAGGACAAGAAAAGTGAGCCAAATCTGAAGCTTTTACGATAAGGACTAGTCACTTATCAAAATGTGATAGATGGCTTGTCAAATAGTGCTCAAGATCTTACAACATGAGTGACTCAAGCCGAGCGGACAAGCGAGAAGCTCAATAGCCGATAGCTAGAATAAAATAATAGCTGAATTTTGACAAGTGATTCATCAAGATGTTTCAAGACTTACATTCGATGGACTAAACCCATCTTTTCAACCTAGGATGAATTCTTCACACACTGATACGTAGCCAGGATCAAGGGTGACCAATGTGATGCTCCTTAGACCAAATAAATCCAACTCCAAACTCTATTATTGACCCAAAAATGACTCTAGATGATACTTTCTCAAAAGGAGGGCGACATAAGTTCAGAAAATAGTGTCGCGTGAAAGAATTTCAACAACGGTGTGACACTTTTTGTCTAAGTGACAGATATTTGAACTAAGTGCGATAGAATTTTACACACAGTGTGATATAATTTACTATTGACATGCGACAGAGTTTTGGGTAAACAAATGTCGTGTGATATTTCTCGTGAAAGTCTATGACAGAGTGCCAGTTTTGTGCAAAAAAAGTCAATTTTTGGTTTGAAGTTCATTTCAATTTGTCAATTAGATAATTGTTTCAATCAGACAGTGTTTCATTTTAGTTCGTATCAGTAAACAACAAGGTTTGCAAATAGTAAGTGTTTTAACATGTCTCAAAACAATTGATCAAGGGTAAAAAAAACCTTATCAATACGCATTTGGGATATCAGAATGACCTTCCTAACAACTTTTTATTGGAATTTTTATGTTGCAAGAACGTTAACATTGGTCAAAACATTGAAAACAATAGCCAAGAAATCTACCTTAGAGTCACGGTTCATTACTCAACAAATTGGCCCATGCTTGATGCTCCTTTGCCTCACACCAAGTGGTTTCCCACAAGAGATATTGGCTTTGTTATGGAAGTTCCATAAGCACAACCAAGGGAACACATATGGTGAGTGTAAATCTTGGGGTGATCCGAGTAGTCCACTAGGATCGATCCTTGCACCAAGAAGTTGAGCGACTAAAAAAGGTAGTTACTAACTTAGGGTTTTTAGATCGAGCTTCTATTCATATTGTTCCTCTTTCTCCCAATCATGGGACACCTCACCTTGCGATGAGTAACCAATCTCGCAACCACAAGAGTACCTTAAGGATTCTTGCCTAGTGATCTCCCCATGGTTGAAATCCCATAAGCAATCACACTAGGCGAAGACAAACACTACGTCTACCAAAGTTTTGTGTCTTTGGTAGCCTTGAATTTATAGTGGGTTGGAAGAGCTAGGTAATCAGCTTGTCCCCACTTGGGTCATTCCTCTTAGGTTGTCCGAGAGCAAGCCCTCTAAAGGATTCTAACTACACAAAGTGGATGAACTTTCAGAAGTCAAGATTTCTGGTTCACCACAAGGGTGAAGAGTATACTCTCCTATTCCAATCATTTTCTCCCAAACGTGCCAGGAAGATTCAGTTACCCCTTGCTTTTGAAACCAAATGGCAAGTCAAGATTTTTGATTCACCACGAGGGTGAAGAGCATACTCTCCTATTACCAAAAGACTCCAATCACAAGTTTTATGTGCCTATAGAAATGAACAATTATTCAATGCCACACATGGAAAAAAATAAAATAAAAAATAAAAATCAAGCAAGTTTGGGTTTTTATGCTTTGGGCAGCCCTGCAAACAATGTTAGTATGCCTTGTGCATTTGAAGCTTTGACATGGGTTCTTTTTATGCAAGGTTTCAAATTTTCTTCACAAAGAGGGCAACCTACAATCACAACTTGTTAGCCCACAAGTTAGCATGAAATAATCACAAAAAATGCAAATTAGACTTCTGTAAAACAGCTTAGAAATCTACTTAAAAACAACAGTCAACCAGCTAAGAAGAAATTTGATCAAATCCCTCAAGGAATGAGCAAAAAATTGTCAGGCGATACTTTTTGCTAAATAGATGTTGCACGATACTTCACAGTATACCAGGGCAATAGTTTATGTTCAGGCGATACTTTTTCTTTAGCCGTGTGACAGAGTTTTGCACAAAGAGGGACAGAATGTAGGCTTCAAGTGTGACACTATTTCCAAAAAAAGTGTTGCACGATAGTACTGTAAACTGTCGCACGATACTGGAAAATTGTCACCCAACACTACGACTGTAAAAAAAAGAAAAATGCAGAGCAGTAAGGGAAATGTAAGCAAAAATAGGAAAATGCAGGGTGAAACATATAGTCTAGCCCCACGGTGGGCACCAAAAATGTACACTTGATTTGTGTCACAATCTAAACCATTCTATCCAAATGATTCTATAAGTTGGAATGTTCAGATGCCGACTTAGAGCTCCCTATCCACGGAGTGCAAGAAGCTAGTATTTAAACATGAAGGCTCTCAACCAAGCCTCAGAAATGTACTTCTTGCTAGTAAACCATGCAATAGGAGGTTCTTTGAGACAAGAGAAAGAGTGCAATATCTTCAAGGAATCCCTCAAGAATGCAATGCAAGTATGGAAACTAAGCTAAGATGATAATGCAAAATGCAGCTATGCTAAGCATGTATGAGAGTGTTACAATACTGTTATTTAAACTATGTGAGATAGATTACAAGAATGAAAGCTAAACTAACATGCAACTATGCTAAGAATGCCATATGATCTTATGCTAATATGATGAAATGAGAGAATGTAGACAAGGAGTGAGAAGTTCTCCACAAAGCTCCCAAGAAACTTGTTAGAAAACTTGCAGCATAACAATATTCAAAAGATGGATGGATCCTTTGAGGGGGAAAGATCTCTCCCTTTTAAAGTCATACAGACGGTAGAGATCAAGATGGAGATGGTGGATGATCAACGGTGGAATTCAAAAATAGGTGTGATCCATGTGCACACACAAGTCAACCAATAGAATATAAGTTGACTTGTCATATAAGACAAAAGTCTCACAAGCCTTTTCTTTTAATTGTAAAATAGAAAAAGGACTTTATGTGTGCACTTTAAGTGGGTTAGAAGAATGGGGTGCTTTATTTAATTAAAAAGGGACATGTTCTTTTAATCAAATAATGAACTTAGGATAGCATAGTCAAACTATAGGTTATAATCAAATAAATTGATTATTAGCAATTTGGCTTAGGTAAATGATTAAATTAATTTAGCCAAAATGTTGAAAAGGGGTCTAATAGTCTAGATGACCATTTTTAGGTGATTATAGTTGGTATACCAACATGATTACAACTTTTCAAGCCAAATCTCTTCAATAATTCCTTCAAATACTTTGCTTGTAAAATAAATATTCCATCATTGTTATGCAAACCTAGGAAAAATTCATTTCTCCTATCATACTCATGTCAAACTCATTCTTCATTTCTTTAGTAAATTTATGACTTGCTTCATCATTGCCTCCAAATATTATGTCATCAATAAATATTACTATTATTAGCAAACCATTATCAATTTCTTTCAAATACAAGTTACTATCTACTATACCTTTAGCAAATCCAAGTTTTACCAAATATTTTTCCAAACTTGCATATCAAGTTCTAGGTGCTTGCTTCAAACCATATAGAGATTTCTTCAATTTTCATACCATATCCTTTTCTTCTGTCAAAAGGAAACCCTCAGGCTACTCAATGTATACTTCTTCTTCAAGTTATTCATTCAGGATGGCTGATTTGACATCCATTTGATACACTTTGAATTTCTTATTCATTGCATAAGCTAGGTACATCCTCACTACTTCCATTTTGGCTATAGGGGCATATGTCTCCTCATAATCTATTCCTTCTTGTCATGAATATCCTTTACACACAAGCTTGTCCTTGTTTCTTACAACTTCACCTTGTTCATTCACCTTGTTTTTGAACATCCATTTGGTTCCAATAACATTCTTGTCTTTAAGTCTTGGAACTAATTTCCATGTTTCATTTTTCATAATTTGATCAACTTCTTCCTTCATTTCTTGAATCTAATGATCATCTTTACATGCTTCATCTCTACTCTTAGGTTCAACTTGAGAAATCAAACATATCTCTTCATTAACTACGTTCCCTCTCATCACTCCTTTGTCTTTACTTCCAATTATCTTCTCTGGAGGGTGATTCTTTGTCAAATTCTTGTTAGAGGTAGGATTTTCTACCTCAACTCTTATTTCTTCTCTAGGTCCATATCTTTCTCCTCTTTGCTCAATAATTTGTATATCTTTCTATATATAATAGTTAGTCTCAAAGAAAACTTGTCCATTCTTTTGAAAAATTCCAAGATTTTCTTCTTCCTCATTATCAACAATAGTTACTAAAGTTATCTCTTCTAATAATTCCTCTTTCTTAACTAATTTAGGCTCATTATCATCATAATCATTCAAGAATATTTCCATACTTGCTTTAAATTCTTCATCTTCATTAGAAAGAAAATTCTTTCTAATTTTTCTTACTCTCTTAGGACATCTAGATGAAAAATGACCAAACTCTTTACATGTCCAACAAATAAAAAATTTCATACCTTCTAGCTCTCTTTTCATAAGCATATCACTACCTTCTTTGATCTTCTTGTCTTCTTTAGATTTGGACCTATCTTTACTTGTGCTTCTATCCTTTTATAAGCAACAAAATGATTGTAGATCTGGAAAATCAATGCTTTGTTATTTATACAAATATGATAATTCACCAAGAATCTCCATCTTCTGGATGTTGAAATTTCCTCCATCAAACTTAGGACTACCCTTTTTGAAATGACTCACCACTGATCTCCCAAAGATATTAAGCCTTCCCTTCAAGGACCTAATGCTTTGATACCAATTGTTAGAATATATAGTCCACCAATATAACTAAGAGGGGGGGAGGTGAGTTAGTTATCCAACTAATATCACAATTATCAAACTTAATAAGACTTAACCATATGAGAAATATAATAAGTAACCACGACAATATACTCATACACAATAACATCATAAATGTTAACCAGTAAAACCTTGATTAGAGGGATAACCTCAGTGGGGATGATATCCAAAAGATGTTGTACTAATATAAATATTCATTTTAGAGGATGGACCCTATTAGGAGACTTTGAATCCATGTTAGGAGATTCCAACCCTGTTAGGAGTTGTAGAGGGCAGATGGACCCACTATCCAAACAACTTCAGGGGCAAGATCAATGAACCCACTGTCCAAATGATCTTTGTATTATTCCTTGTAGAATAATAGAATTGTACTGTATTGATCCTTTTTCTTTCTTTATCTTGTCAACCAAAAATCTAGTTCTTCTAATCTTAATACCAGATCAAAAACCTCACATCTAATAATCCCTTGGATCGCTTACTCACACTCACCAAATATTCTACTCTTGTTTGCATCTCCTTGATCCCTTCACATTACACACTTTACAAACAAATAAACCATCTTTCCTTTATACCATATCTTCAAAATAATTCCTTGATTCAACCTTGAGGCTTTACCAATTAATTATATTAAGATAATTAATTATTTCACAATTACAATAACACTATCTGCCCACAGTGTATACAACTTCTCATATGTCTGACACTAGGGTTTTTGCGTTTCCTGACATCACTATCAGACTAGCTTCTATTATTGTCTAACTATGCATCTCTAGATTATATCTTTGTTAGAAGATATAATGCAATCATAAGAAATTACTTAACAATTGTTTCTATACTACTCTCTATGAATCACTTACAACTTTTGCATGACTTTGACTTATGTTACACACATTTAACCTCATCATCAGGACATAGTGTGGAACATGTCCTTACCCATGCATCACAAAAATATTAAACCTCTTTCTGTACGACCTTGATCTCTATATGCTACTTTGCCAGTCTTCATAGATTTATTGCTATATTGACATAAATGACAAAGAAAGTCATGAATGCAACATAATCAATACTGTCACATGCTCACCAATTCTTAGGATACTCCCCCAAAGGAATACCATCAACATTCATGCTAACAAAAATGCCATACTCTATTGCATTTTAGGATCTTGTACATCTTTGTATTTTGTAGTAATCACACTACAATATAAAGTGCCTTGGGGGTTTCATGTTGGCCATATTTTCCATCTTCCTTTTTCAAGTGAGTGTTCCTTTCATGCCATTAGTCTCATGATGTGTTGATGACATGTGTCATTATAGGTGTTTGTACTTACTTTACACTCTCGATATCCATGATTCTTATTTGTATAAGATATATTGCATCCAATTTTAGTATTCATGTCTTACCTCTCAACATTATAGGGGGGTTATGTTGGTTCTATTTCTTTCTTGGTTCAATAGAATGAGCTATGTATCTAGTATTTGATCCTATGTACTAGGTGATTGTAGTGGTTAGATACCTATGCATTTTAGTGAGATAGATCATTTACCATATAGAGATTCTTTCATTCTTATTTTTAGAGGCCATGAAGATACCTTCCATCTTTGATTGATCAACTCTTTAGACTTAGTCTTCTCTACCTAGTCATGTTCTATATAGTGGAGGTTCTTTAGATCAATAATTTGGCACTACTTGCATCTTCATGCTTTAGTGGTGTTCTTCATGATCATTTTTTTTATAGATTCAATTGTGCTTGGGTACCTCATCAGAACTTGTTGCTCGGACACAAATTTACTTTTAGTAGTAGTTTCTAGGTTTTAAGCTACTCCCTACATTTATCTTAAAGGGGGGTTTTAGAGTAATAAAGTGTTTTCTTATTAATTAAATCATATTGATTTAATTATTAAGTCACTTATTATCTATAGTTTACTTAAGCTAAACTTTAGGCATATAATAATTAATTCTTTTATTAATTATTATCATGCAACCTAGGTTTTAGCTATTAGGGGTTAGATATCCTTTTATAAGGATTGATCTCTTTGTAATTTATTCATTCACTTTTGGTAATAGCAATCTCTTTTTCGCTCATCAAGAATGTCTCACCCATGGATCTAAGAATTTCAACCTCCATAGCTTTTGCTTCTCTCTTTTTATGATAGGTATTTACATGTAAGATATCTAGGAATCTGTGGATTTTTTCATTATCAAATCCAAGATCTTGTATGTACCTTTTCTGATCTACACTCTATTCATGGTGTGTACTACTGTATCGAATGTTTTCCTCCAAAATGTTTTGGATACTTCATTCTCAAACATCGTCTCTCTTGCTTCCTTTGATACAAATCTGTTCCTTCTTTCTGCTACCCCATTTTTCTTAGGAGTCTTGGGTGATGATAATTGTCTCTTGATTCCATTTTTTTCACAAAACATGTTGAAATCTCTAGAAAAATCCCCACCTCTATCTGATCTCAAACACTTAATCTTTACACTAGATTCATTTTCAACTCTATTCTTAAATATCTTGAACTTCTCAAATGCCTCAAATTTCTCTTTAAGAAATTCTACCCACATCATTCTAGTGAAATCATAAAAAAAATCATAAAGTAACTTCTCCATAGAATCCTCGTCTTCTAGTAGGGCCACTCAAGTTTGTATGAGCAATCTCCAACTTCTCTGTAGTAGTAAATTTCTTGTTGGGAAATGAAACTTTCTTCTTCTTGGCCATGATACATTCCTTGCAAACAACATTAGTAGGCTTCATGATATTTGGAAAATCTTTGACTACAAATTTACTACTAGCCTTCGCAATATTATCAAATTTTATATGAAAAGACCTTTTATGCCACAACTAGCTATTATCCACTTTTGCAACCAAAAAGTCATCTTTGTAGGATTGAATTGAAAAAAATTACCTCTAGATCTTGTACCTATTCCAATTAGCTTACCATCCTTATCTTTGATAATGCAAGTCTTGTCTGTAAACTGCAAATGATAAACTTTGTCAACCAACTATCAAACAATCAACAAGTTATGCTTCAAAGCACCAAAAAAAAAAACATCATCAGTGTTAGTATTTTCATCAAGAGTAATAGATCCTATCCTTGTGATGTGACAAATTGCATTATTACCAACTCTAACAATTCCTCCATCATGATTTTTGAATTTAAAAAAAAATTTCATATGCAGTCATATGTTGTGAACAACCACTATCTATAATCCAATCATATTTATTTTCAACTTGAGAAACTAGGGACTTTTCTTCTCTAAATTCAATTTTAAAATTCTCTTCTTTTATAGCACAAATCCTAACTCATCATCACTTTCACTCTAAACTCTTTCCTCAAATTCATCATCTTCATTTGAATACAAACAATCTGTAGATGTTCTAGACTTGAAGTTTCTCTTATATTTTTTCTCGCATTTAGAAAACTTAGAAGATTAATGTCCAAATTCATTACAAGTCCAACATTTGAAAATTTTCTTACCATTTGATTCTCTTTTCACAAGCAAGGATATACATTCTTCAATCTTTTTGGCTTCTTTAGATCTATATCTATTGCTGCTAGCATAGTCTCCATGCATTCTTGGACTTTTGAATAAACATTGATGAACACTTAATGCACTAAAAGCTATCTCCATTCTTGTCAATTCTCCAAACTACTTAAACTTGATTCTACTGCTTCCAATCTTCCAAGCAAAGTCTCCCTGGTAAATTTCTCAATACAGGGTATCAAGAGTTCAATTATCTGTGCTCCTTATTTGAATGCCGGTGTCAAAGTTTTCAAAATATTCCATAAAATCTCATCTTCTTCTTTAGATCCTTCACAAGACTTAATTCCTACAAAAATCTTAGATATTCTACCAATATAGCTTCTCACAGATTCATCTTCCATCATTTTAGCATCTTGAAACAAACATATCCAATTCCCTGATCTTACTCTTTTTACATGTTTATCTCCTTCAAAAGTAGATTCTAAAGCTTTCCAAATTTATGATATGTCTCTAGTGATTTTATGTGACTATATTCATTTTCAAGAACTGCTATTAGTAATGCTTCTTTGCCTTGCATATTGCACATAAACAAATCTTTGTCTTCTTCACTACATTCGTCAAGCTTGCTCTCTTCCAATATACATTTGTTACTCTTTGTCAAGAGATAATATCTTGGACCCATACATAGAAAATTAGTCTTCATCTTTTCCTTCTAGCTATCATAGTTAACTCCATTAAACTTAGGATTTTCTCTTCTGAAGTGACTCTCCATTGATCTCCCAAAGTTTTTAAAATTTCTCTTCAAGGACTTGATGCTTTGATACCAAATGTTAGAAAATAAAGTCCACGAATATAATTGAGAGGGGGTGAATCAATTATCCATCTATTATAGAATTTATCAACCTTATTAATCCTTAACCATATGAGAAATATAATCAACAACCATAACAAAATACTCATACATAATAAGACCAGATATGTTAGGAAAACCCTTGATCAAGGGGAAAACCTCTGTGAGGATGGTACCCACAAAATAATTTACTAATATAAAAATTTCTTGTTAGGTAATGGATTCTATTAGGAGCCAATGAAATACATTCATTATATATCAGTCCTCCTTAGGAGACTTTGAATTCTTGTTAGGAGATTCCAACCCTATTAGGAATTGTGTCAACCTGGTTAGGAGTTGTAGAAGGTAGATGGACCCACTATCCAAAAAGCTTTATGGGAAAGACCATATAACTCAATGTCCAACTATTAGTCATATTATTCCTTGCAGAATAATAGAAATCAACTGTACTTGTATTTTCTCTTCCTCTATCCTGTCAACCAGAAAGCCTCTTCTTGTTTTGATCTCAATACCAGATCACCAACTTCACATCCAATAATCCTTTGGATCACTTTACATTTACCAAATACTTTGCATATCTCTCCAATAATTCATACTTCACCAAAAAAAAATACCTTCCTTTATACCATGTCATCAAACAATTCCTTGAGTCAGCCTTGAGGCTTTCCTAATTAATTATAATAGGACCATATTAATATAATTAATTATATTACAATTACTCAACAATATTAGCTCACAATATTTATAAATTCTCACACGTATGACTCTAGACCTTATGCACCCTCAGACGTCATCATTAGGTTGTCCTCTATCATTGTCTAACCTCACATAACATGATTCTATCTCTATTAGGAGATATAATCCATTCATCAAAAATTACTTCTTAAATACTCTATCTATATACTGCTCTCTATAAATAAAGAATATCTTTTGCATATCTTCTCCTTACTTGATATGCACTTAACCTTGTCATTAGGACACAATATAGAACACATCCTTAATCGTGCTTGACCTGACCATCAATTCTTTGTCTGTATGATCTTGTTCTCTATCTGCTACTTTGCTAGTCTTCACAAAATTACTACTATGTTGACATCAATGAAAAACATAATCATGAATGTAACATGTCAATAATTCTATCAATCTCCCATTTTCTTTGGGAATGCTTAGGATATTCCCCCAAAGGAATACCATCAACATTCATGCTAAAAAAAAAAAATGATACAGGCAACATTGAAATAAAATATCAAGATTCTTTCGAGACAATTGCTAGAACATTCCTAGTCATGGAAAGAGAGAGAAATGAAATACAAGTACGAGATGATCTAATAAATAGAATCAATGAGAGAAGCCAACATCTAGAAATGGAAAATTAGAAATTGAAGACAAAAAATAATGACCTAAGTAAAGTACAGAAAGTGAGTATGAAAGACAAATCATAGAGACAAATGTTGAACTAGAGAAAGAAATCAGAGAAGATGAGAAATTAGAGGAAAAGACTGCTGAATAGAAAGATGAATGGTTAGATCAAAGTAATGTAGGAGAAGATGAAGAGGACATACCATCCTTTGATAAGACCCCTTCTATCAACAAAATGCTTAGTGTATTCAATCCAAAAGAACATACACAAAAATAAAATCATAATTATAGAAGAAAATGATGAATCATTGGAAATATAGGCTGCAAGAACACTACAAGATATGATACTAGTGGAAGTAGAAAGGAAAAAGTTGAAGAAAGAAACTAATAATGAGGAAGAAGAATTGAATAAAATAGGTGAATTTGAAATTTTGAAAATCAACTATGCTAAATTAAGTTATGAAGAGAGAAAGTTTTATGCAAGAAGACTACAAGAAAGAGCTAAAATGCTAAATAGAATGGAAGATAAATATAGAAAAAATATTGTTAAAAGGGTAGTATGTAAATTCTCTAGTATATTACCCAAGATAAAAATTGATTAGGAGAAATTTAGGTAAAAACAAAGTGTAAAGATACTTAGAAGAAATAAGTAATGACTAGAATATCAAGAAAGCTTTAAAGGTGATTTGTATAGAGAATCAAATCAAACAAGGTTAGTAGAAGCCATAGAAGCACTCAAATTGAAATAGTGTGAGTTGGAGGACACAATAATAGATAAACTAGATGATTGTTACCCAAGTTTTAGTCTATGTTTTTGCTTTAGGGTTTGAGGTCAAGTCAAAAGTTAAAGTCTTGAGTCCAAGTCTAGATTGCCCTTATGATAGCCTTTCTTCTCATCCTCCCTTTGTGATAACCTAGCATAGGACTCATATGAGCTATACATTAATTCTTCACTAGGTGATTAGATTTTGGAAGGGTTTGTTAGGCATTTTCCTAATCAGAAAAAGATTTGGATGTTTCTAATGATTCATAATTCCTTGTTCCTAATCATGTCTAAGACAAAGATTCATGTTCAGAAGAAGTTCTTAATCTTTGAAAGTTTCTAATTCCATAGTCAAAGATATTTATCTAGAGAAGGATATATTATCATGAGCATATACAGAGAAAATGTGGTAGAGGACATTGTAGAATGAGGTTAAAGACAATATACATATTGTGAGAACAAGCTACAAGTAAGAATTAGTTGGATTCAATATAGAGTGAACATTCAAAAATGCACAAATGGTGAAGGAACTGAGTCAAAGGTGGTATGACCCTTTTTGAAGAGAAATCAATGATTAATATTTAATCCATGTACATAAATTGTAGAGTTGACTAGTCAAATAGATGAAAGGAGGCATACGATTAGTCAATTGAAAGTCAAATGCTTACTTGTCAGTTGGGTCCCATTCAAATATTAAGTGAAATGGAGAATACCTTCCACCATCAGATCTTACAAAGATCTATAGACATCATTATGTCATTATGGAAAGATGGTTAGTTGATAATTCATGTGACAAAGTGATGATTCAATATTTGTCCTATAGGCTATCACATTTTGCGAAGCATAGTCAGATTCTAGTCACGAGGTGTCACGAAGCAAGGAATGTCATACGTTAGATCCTTCGAACAATAAAGTGATGCCACATGTCTGCTCCAATGTACCTAGTTGAAAAAAGGGACCCATGCTATAAAGAAAGAAAAGATTTAACATCTTTTATTTACTGTCTTGGATTAGAGAAAGATCTATGTCTATTACCATCTCACTATATAAAGTTGTTAGGAAAAATATCATAGCTACAAAATGATAGTAAGACACATGTACTCGATGGACCCAAAAGAAAATTTATAAAGGAAATACAACATTTTAATTGTGATTGTTGATTTAAGATTGACAAGTAGAGTTTAAAAATGCAGTGACTTTTGGAATACAAAATTAACAGTTTGGCGCAAAATAACATAAAGGATAGAAGAAGAAACAATTTTCATAGGGTTTTCTAAGATCACTAGAAGCTAACAAGTCATGGAATGTTTTCAGGAATATCTTTGATTTAGAATCAACAACGGAGAAGATGCTACATGTTCACATGACTGGACACTTTCATATTTGTTTTCCTTTTTATTCTGTGATTGTTGATCTACCGGAATTAGAAAAGGATAAAAATAGACTGTAAATGTAATCTCATTGACATTAAAAAGGTTAGAAAACTTGAGAGTGAATAGTTCTGTAATTCCATTTATAGTATTTTCTTTTCATGTTTTGTGGTCCATGCAACAGATTAGTTTTGAATTAAGAGTTGAAGGAAAATTATACGTGATTCTATGATAAATAGGTGAATTCCATTTCATCTTGATATTTTCAATTGAGGTGATTCCATTTACTTTATTCATAGATGATTTTGCTTCTACTCTTCTTAATTTCATACATGTTAGATAATTCATTTGGAATTAAAGGATAATGTATGTGAATCTACTAGATGCTTGTTGAATTCCATTTTAGTTAAGGCTAGTAGCCAAAGAAATTCCACTCGCCCTCATATGTATAGTCCTTTCTTTTCTACTTTTGCATTTAGATGAGTAATTTACACTTAGAATAGAATTAGAAGTAAGAAAACATCAGGATAATCTACTACAATCATTCCATTGAGTGTGATAAGTTATTCATATACATATTGCCTAAGATGTTTGTGACTACAAACAATTTTGTTATCCTTTACTACTCTCAAATTAAGAGCTTATAATGTTAAGACTTTTGATCTCATAAAAAAATATTCATTGCATATCATTACAAATCATAGGGAGTTATACCTAATTTAATTTAGAGGGCAGTGATAAAGTACATACACTAACCCATTTTTGGTAAACATCCTTTTGTTTCTCCAAATATTGGGTATCAAAGAGTCAAGATTATCAAACCTAATAGGATAACAAACTGTTAACCAATAGTTTTTGGCAACTTTACTGAGGAGAATTCAAATGAAGTTTTTGATGATTCTGCTGGGGAGAATTCAAATGAAAGTTATAAAGAATTTCCCTTCATAATTAGTTACACTCTAAATATATATTGGAGTTGCAAGAAAGGACTTGTGGTATTCAAGTGTTTTCCATAAGAAATTGATACCAGTTTATAGCCTCAACCTACTAAATAAGTGTAGCAAATTCAATGTTGAACATTGGTAAGATACATTAAAAAAGAATAATTTATTTGAACATTTGATACACTTAGGATTCCAAATATACCAGGAGTGCCAAGAAGAAAGGAAAGATTGACCCAATATACAAAGAGCTCAAGAAGACTAACTTTCCTATCCTAGAAGACCTTTGTAGAAGAGGAAGAACATCTGCAAGGGAATATATGACCAAAAAACTTCAAGATACTCTTTTGTCTACAATTGTTCCTTAAAATAGAACATACAAAAGTCAATCTTTTACTCCTATTGTTAGAAATTCTATTGCTCCTATTTTTAATGCTTTGTTGTTGATTGGTGCAACACTTCCACTTTCTATTACTTTTTAGACAAATCAAATCATTGTACCAACTATTAGGGAACAACCATGGGGAAATTCTATCGGTCCTCTTTCCCTTGGGGCTAATAATGATCTTCCAAGAGCATCAAGGAAGAATTCACCAAGATTTAATAAAGATGGCAATACTTCTATAGAATAGCAATTGAGTGCTTTCCATAAGGCCTGTGGTGTAGTAAATCCTCAACATGAGGATACATTGGTGGACAACATTGCACATTGGTTTCAAGATCTACCTGCAAGATGCATCACAAATTGGAACACCATGAAACAAAGGTTTAAGGAAAGATACAAAAGCACAGAAGATGTACAAACATTGTTATTACAATTGGCACAAATAAAGAAAGAATCCTCAGTTTCTATGAGAGATTTCAATGCAAAATTCAATAAAATTCTCAAAAGACTTCCTACTGCAAGTGCACCCACAGATGATAATAAGAAAAATTTCTACATTAGTTCCATGTCACCTAATCTAGGATACCAAATTAGAATAGCAAATGTAGCCAACTTGTAAGTTACTCAAACACTAGTTGTGGAGATGGAGGATGCCATGATAGCCTCTGGTAAGTGGAAAAGAGAGTTTCAATTTTGAACTATGAGCACTATAAATAATACTTTGAATACTACAAAATCCATGCTTCAAAAATTATCTAATGAGCTCATTTCATTAAAGAAACAAATCAATAGACATGCTTATCAACCTCATCAAGAAGGTTATAGAAATACAAATGAAGGAAAATCATTGAAAATACCACCTATTCAACATAGATTAGCAATTGAACCTACTCCAAAAAGAAAAAAATATGTGTGCTTTTCACTTAAGAGCAGACCATGATGGAGATACATATGCTAATATGATCAGATATAGACATATGGTGGATAACAAAGAACAAACAATTGAATATCGTGAAAGTGAGGATGATCATGCTTCTTGTAGCAACTCTAAAAATTATTTCTTGGAGTATGAATCGGATTCAAAAATAGGAGGTGATTGTTTTGCTACTCCAGAAGGACCTTGGTTAACAATAATGAGTAGAGGTCAGAATAATAGAAATCAAAACAACAAATTAGTTCCTGTCAAGAATTATGCACCATCAAATAAATCTGATAAAGATAGTGGTATAGTAACTTCATCTTCAAAAAAGGAGCACAAAGGTAAGTCTACTAATTCCTTTGACATAGTAAAATATTGTGAAGAAGCAAGAATTTAGATATCTCCATTGGATTACTTGAAGTCTAATCCTGATCAGTTGCAAAGATTAGTTGAACATTGTAGTAATAAAGATGCAAGTCATATTAATATTAATGCCAATGTTGAACATCGTAATAAGGCTAGCACCAGTGGAGCTTCTTTTTATAATGAAGATTTTGCAAATGCTAGACTATTTCAAGAAGAAGAATCTATTGTTTTAGCTACCTGCCCAAATCAAAAGCTAGATCCTTTTTATATTTCTTTGTTCATCAATGGAAATAGATTGAGTAATTGCATCATAGATTTAGGATCCTCTAATAATGTGATGCCTGCTTCTGTTCCAAAAGCTTTAGGACTCCCATTGACTAAAATTTTTGGTAGAAGCTACTCAATGGATGCCAAACAAGTGCCATTGCTAGGACAAATTAAAGATGCTCAAGTTACCCTTGTTGTTTACCCCTTTAAGAGAATGAAACTTACCATTCTAGTAGTAGACATCCTTGCAAGCTATGGAATGATCTTAAGTAGAAATTTTTACAAAGAGACGAGGGGAGAAATAAAATTAGATTGGTCTAGTGTCACCATACAATTTGGAGACAAAAAGGTAAAGTTAGAACTAGAAGAGAAAACAAAATTCATTGCTTTGAAATTAGATGATCCTAGATCTCAAATCTTGATCACAAAATGTAGTTTGGAAATTATATGTTGTTCTCTAGTACCACTGAGATCTTAGAAGAATCAAAACCAAATAAAGGTGATCAGTTGTGGACCCTGGGATTTGATGGTAGTTGTGCAAATGCTAGTTCAGGTGTAGGTATGGTGTTGATATCACCTGATGGAGAAATGACTTGTTTTTCTTATAAGTTGTATTTCAAAACACTAATAACACTATAGAATATGAAGCTCTCCTTTTTGGTGTAATGGTCGAAAAACAAAAGGGAGCCAAGATGCCTAAAGAATAAGAAGATGCATATTTGGTAGTAAGACAAGCCAGAAATAAATATGAAGTGAAGAATTCAAGATTGATAAAGTACTATAGTAAGGTGTGGGATGAAATTGAGGGTTTTGATGCCTTCTAAATTACATAAGTGCTTAAAGAATTCAATTCAAGAGTTGATTCTTTGGCAGTCTCTACCTCATTTCTCTTACCACACCTTGCATTCAAAGATCAAACCTATAAAGTAGAAGTTCTATTTAGGCCTAATGTCCCTAATAATGAGGAGTCATGGAAAGTTTGAAGATGATAAAAAAATACTCAAATTTTTTGAAGGGGAAGATCCTTTTGAACGTTTTTATTTTGAAGGAAGTACTAGTGCAAAAGGTGATGATTTAGTGGTAGAAGATGAAAAGAAGATAGGATCTAATTTGATTCATTTGAAAGGTAATAACACTCCACCTCATTTAATCTCTTTAGACTTTTTTTTGATAGGAATGATGCATACATAAAGAGGAAAAAGGATAAAAGGAGAAAGACTTGTGAATATGATGGAATCAACATAGGGATAGAAGTCAACCCCAACATGATAGACATAGGCAAGTGTTGCACACCAGAAGAGAGAGTAGAAATCAAGAAATTGCTCATTGAATTTCAAGATGTATTTTCTTGGAGTTATGAGGACCTAAAATATTTCATGGGTGGAAAGTTTAAGCATGAAATTCCTCTTAAACTAGATGCAACACTATTTAGGAAAATCAAAAGAAATTATAATCCTATAGTTGAAGGGGAAATCTTCAAGGAGATTGACAAAATGCTGCAGGCCAGGATTATATACCCTAGTCATCATTCCACTTAGGTGGCTAATATATTACCAATGAGGAAAAATAATGGAGAAATAAGAATTTTTCTAGATTTAAAAAACTAAAATCAAGCCTCACTAAAGGATACTTTTTTCTCCCTAACATGGATCATCTTTTACAGACTATTACAGAATCAGAGACAATGTCAATGTTAGATGGATTTTCAGGATACAATCAAATTTAGGTAAATGAAGCTTATCAGTTCAAGACTGCATTTACCACACCATGGGTATATTTGCATACAATAGAATTCCTTTTTTCTTCATCAATGCAAGAGAAAATTTTTAGTGTGGAATGAATTTGGCTTTTGAAGGTTTGAAAGATAGAATTATTGTCATATATCTTGATGATTTGACAATCTTTTTCAAGAAGAGAAAAGATCATATCAGGGATCTGAAAAAGGTGTTAGAAAGATGAAAAGAGCATGGTATCTCCTTAAACCCAAAGAAATTAGTATTTTGTGTTATAGAAGGAAATTTTCTTGGTCATATTGTATCCCAGGAAGTAGTGAAGATTGATCTAGATAGGGTTAAAGTTATTCAACAATTGAGTCTATCATTGAGTAAAATTGGAGTGAAGTCTTTCTTTGTCTAGGTAAATTTCTTGAGAAGATTTGTTCCTAATTTCTCTGAAATAGTTAAATGTATAATTGATATGATTAAAAGAAATAAAACTTTCAAATGGAGTGATGTTGGGAAAAAGGCCTTTAAAGATATCAAGGATTCCATTGCTAAAGCCCCTATGCTTGTTCATCCTGACTACACTAAAAAGTTCATCATTTACTATTATGCATTAGAACATACTATGTTAGCTATATTAATGCAATGAAATAAGGAGAAAATTACAAGCTGTAATAGCTTTCATGAGTATACCATTGAGAGATCAAGAATTGAGATACTCACAGATAGGAAAACATGCATATGCAATAGTGAGAGCCCTCAAGAATTTCAGATTTTATCTATTGCATTCTCATTCAATAATATATATGCCAGATCCTATAGTAAAAGGTATTTTGACACAACAAGAGGTTGGTTGTAATAATAAAGGAGTTTGGATAGCCTGATATAGAGATTAAGCCAACCAAACTTGTAAGAGGGAATGCACTTTGTAAAGCCTTAGTAGAAGATTAACAATGCAAAGAAGAAAATACTCCAAAATTTCTTATGGTAAGTCTTCAAGATCCCTAGTTTTTAAACATTGCCTATTTTATGACATATGGTGAGTGCCCTAAAGGATTGACTTATAAAGAAAGGAGGGAACTCAAAACAAAAGCATTGAAATATGTTATTCATGATGATGTCTTGTATAAAAGAGCTATTGATGGAACATTTTAAAGATGTGTGGATAAAGAGAAATAGGTAAAATTGTTGGCATCTTTTCATAATGAAGCATGTAGATGACACTTTTCTTCTACTATTACTACTTTCAAGATTCTGAGACAATTTTATTATTGGCTTGGTATGTTTAAAGATGCCTTTAAATGGGTTGCTAATTATGATAAGTATAAGTTGTTTATTGGTAAACCTGAGCTAGCTACCTTACCTCTTAGACAAGTAGTAATTCAAGCTCATTTTCATCAATGGGGTTTATATTTTATAGGTCCAATTAATCCCCCTTCTAGTCAAGGACACTCATATATATTAACTACCACAAATTATTTTAGTAAATGGGTTTAGGCAAAGCCAATGAAGAAGACTTCCTCACAAGTGGTATGTGAATTTATCAAAGAACATATTCTTGTTAGCTTTGTAGTCCCTATGAAGTTAGTAATGGATAATGCATCTTATTTTTCCTCTTTAGAGATCATTGAGTTTTACTTTGATAGTGATATTCAAGATGGACATTCCTTTGATTATTTCCCTCAAGGAAATGGCTAGGTTGAGTCTAGTAATAATAACCTGATTAATATTTTGAAGAAATTGGTCTCAGATAATCAAAAAGGTTGACACAAGAAGATTCATGATGCTTTATGGGCTGATAGAGTCACACCTAAAAGGGCTATTGGGATCTCGCCTTTTGAATTGGTATATGGAGCATAAGCTAATTTACCATTGCCACTAGAACTTGCCACTTGTAAATTGAAAACTGCAATTGAAGATGATGTTTTCAAAGAAGGGTTAGAGCAGAGGATCTTATATCTCACAAAATTATAAGAAGAAAGAGAAGAGATGGTGGATAAGATTACTGAACATCAGGGAAGGATAAAGAAATTATTTGATAGAAGAGAAAGGCCTAGAAAATTTATGGAAGTTGACTTGTTGTTGTTATGTGATAAGAGACATGAGCCAAGAGGTATGCATTCTAAGTTCCAATCTTTGTGGAAAGGACCTTTTTAGATCACACAAGGAAATCAAAACAATTTTTTCAAATTGGCATATCCCACTGGAGAAATCCTACCATATTCCTATAATGGTCAGGATCTAAAGTTGTATCAAATACAAAATTAAGCAGCAATTAACCCCTAATAGTAATTAGATAGGTAGGTTTCCTTTTCTTGCATTTTATTAGTTTAGTTATTTCTATTTCCTAGTTTAGCCCATTCTCTTTGTTTCCAAGTTGTCACCCTTTGTACAAAACCAAAGATTGCTTGGATTCTTTGAAGCATTATTATGCTTAAATCCCTAGTCAGAGCTAGTTGTTGCCCAAGTTTTAGTCTATGTTTTTGTTTAAGGGTTTGAAGTTAAGTCAAAAGTTAAAGTCTTGAGTTAGAGTCTAGATTTCCCTTAAGATGGCCTTTCTTCTCATCCTCCCTTTGAGATAACCTAGTGTGAGAATCATATGAGCTATACATTAATTATTGGCCAGGTGATTAGGTTATGGAAGGGTTTGTTAGGCAATTTCTTGATGAGAAGAGGGTCTAGATATATCTAATGATTTATAATTCCTTGTTCCTAATCATGTCTAAGACAAAGATTCATGTTGAGAATAATTTCTTCATCTTTGAAAGTTTCTAATTCCATGGTCAAAGATATTTATCTAGAGAAGGATACAATATCATGGGCATATATAGAGAAAATGCGGTAGAGGACATCATAGAATGAGGTTAAAGACAATATGTAGATCGTGAGAATAAGGTACAGGTGAGAATTAGTTAGATTCAATATAGAATGAATGTTTAGAAATGGCAAAGGAACTAAGTCAAAGGTGGTACAACCCTTTTTTGAAGTGAAATAGATGGTTAATATTTAATCCACATGCTTACATTGTAGAGTTGACAAGTCAAATAGATGAAAGGAGGCATGTGATTGGCAAGTTGAAAGTCAAATGCTTACTTGTTAGTTGGGTCCCATTCAAATATTAAGTGAAATGGAGAATACCTTCAACTATTAGATCTTACAAAGATCTACAAACATTATTATGTCATTATGGAAAGATGCTTGGTTGATAATTCTTGCAATAGGGTGATGATTCAACATGTGTCTTGTGGGAGATCACATTTCATGAAGCATAGTTAGAATCTAGTCACAAGGTGCCACAAAGCAAGGAATGTCATACCTCAGATTCTTTATATAATAAAGTGATGCCACATGTCTACCATGATGTGCCTAGTTGAAAAAAGGGACCTACACCACAAAGAAAAATAGAGACTTAAAATCATTTTATTATCACCATCGGATTAAAGAAAGATATATGTCTGTTGTCATCTCGCTATGTAAAGTTGTTAGGATAAACATCATAGCGACAACACAATAGTAAGACAAGTGTACTCGATGGACCTACATGGAAAGTTATAAAGGAAATACAATATTTTCATTGTGATCATTGATTTAAGGTTGATGGACAGAGTTAAAAAATGCAATTACCATTGGAATATGAAATAAATAGTTTGGCATGAAATAATAGAAAAGATGAAGAAGAAATGATTTTCATAGGGTTATTTGAGATTGCAAGAAGTTGAAAAGCCATGGAATGTTTGTAGGAATATCTCTAATTTAGAATCAACAATAGAAAAGATGCCACATGTTTACATGACTAGAAAATTTTATTTTTGTTTTCCTTTTTATTCTATAATTGTTGATTTGCCAGAATTAGAAATGGATAATAATATACTATAAATGTAATCTCATTTGACATTAAAAAAGTTAGAAAACTTGAGAATGAATGGTTCTGTAATTCTATTTACAATATTTTCTTTTCATGTTTTGGGGTCCATGTAATAGATTAGTTTTGCATTAAGAGTTGATGGACAATTATATGTGATCCTATGGTAATCAAGTCAATTCCATTTCATCTTGATATTTGTAGTTGAGGTGATTCCATTTATTTTCTTCATATATGATTTTGCTCCCTTTCTTGTTCATTTCATACATGTTAGATAATTCATTGGGAATTAGAGGATAATGTATGTGAATCTATTAAATACTTGTTGAATTCCATTTTAGTCAAGGATAATAGCCAAAGCAATTCCACTTGCACTCGTATGTATAATCCTTTCTTTCCTACTTTTGCATTTAGATGAGTAATTTGCATTTAGTATAGAATTAGAAGTCATAAAACATCAAGATAATATACTACAATCATTCCATTGAGTATGATAGGTTATTTATATACATCTTGCTTGAATTGTTTATGCTTACAAAAAATTCACTTATCCTTTACTACTCTCAGGTTAAGAGCTTATAATGTTAAGATTTATAATCTCATAAAAATATATTCATCACATATCATTGCAAATCATAGGGAGCTGTACCTAATCTAATTTAGAGGGTAGTGATAGAGTACATATACAGACCCATTTTTTGGTAAACATCCTTTTGTTTCTCCAAATATTGTGTATCAAAGAGTCAAGATTATCAAATCTAATAGGAGAATAAACTATTAACAAATAATGATGAAGCTAATTTTAATGGAAAATATAATTACAATTGAAAAATCTCATTAGCATTAATATATATGGATCTTATGTAGAAGAAGATGAAAATAAAATAAATGATATTGAGTCCATTACAGTTCTATAATAGAGGAAGATAGTGTTGATAATATAATATAGTTAAATTCATATAATCATCATTACAAGTTTGAAGGATGATTAGAGCAAAGTCTTGATGAATGAGCTACTAGTTAGAAAAGGCATATACATGCATCCATGTAGAATATGGTGTAGGAGCACCCTTTCAAGGCTCCCACCATTTCATTTTTGGTGTGATCAACTTCTTTTAAGAAGCATGTGAATACAATAAGAGCATATAGCTCATGCTTGTGTGTCCAAGTTAGGATAGGTTAAAAGTTTCCTCTTTAGTCTTTGGTGGGAATGGTATCTTGACCTTTGGATTGGTACCATTTTGAGTTTTTTGTCTTTCCATGTTGGTGAAAGGTTAAGTTAGGAGTTTTTGCTTCATTTTGAGAATATGTGTGCTTTTTAGAAGAGCTTCCAAGGTAGACTATTGGCTTGGAAAACCACAATGCTTAAACAATGCAATTTTATGTAAAACCTCTCACCATATGGAATAGTTGTTTTCAAGAGTTTGGAGATCTTAGGTGAAACAAGTTAGTACTCCCAAGGTTGTTTTGGGAAGGCCTAATATGGTCTTAGAAGGTGGAAATAAATAATTTTACTCGAGCAAGAAAATTTGCTTAAAAATTACTAGCAACTTTTTTCAATTTTTCCATTTTTGTTGCTAAAAGGCCTATTTCTTAATGTGGCTTTGTGAAAGCCCTAAAATATGTCTTTATACCATGTAATAGACTATTTAATCTTGGAGGAACCCTAACCAAGGGTTGAAAGTCGTTATTTTGTACGACACTATACTGCTATAGCATATTGCGACTGATTTTAATGCAAATTTACTGGTTTTTAATTTTTTTTGGCAGTGAAATACATTGAAGTTAGCATTTTTTTGGATAATTTAGTTTATATATATATATATATATATTTATTCATTATCCATGCATTAGATAATATTTGTAACCATGTTTTATAAGGGTTTTGTAAATTTATTTAAAAGTAATAGTTTGCTGTCTAGTTTTGAGTTCTCAACAATGAATGGGCTGTAGCTCTTGTTTCCACCATGGGATTTCCATGGCCTTTTGGATTCCAATAATATAGACCATAATGTGTAACATATTTCAAGAAAGGGCCTAGAAATTTTTTGAAGCATTTTTTTGACAAAGCCCTAGGCGAGCTAGGCAATGCCCAGCTAGGAGCAATCAACAAAGAAGTAGTTCTTAAGAGCAAAGTATGAGGATTAAAGACTTTCCCTTTGGAGGAATTCAAGATGGGTATAAGAAGGTTATTTATCAAAGAGGAGAATTTTCTATGAGTTTAATAAGGTTTTTTAAAGTTGAGGACAATAGGCAGCCCTCAAAACCCTTCAAAAGCCTCATTTTTACCATTATTGTTGTACGGCTTTTTGGTGGCGTAAAATCTCAAAAATATTTGAGTATGGACTATGTAAAACAAATATTATTAAGGCTAGTCCTGATGAATCCCTAAGGGTAATAAGTTATTAGCCCTATAAATCCAGGTGGAGGCCTAATTAGGGGCTCTTCTAGTAGCCATTTATGAAGAAACCAAGAAATCGGGTATGAACCCATTGTTACCATCCATTCAATCATACTAAAAGTATTCCAATAGAACCTTAAAAATCATCAAAATCTTGGTTGGACTAGGGATTAATATGGAACCCTGGTAGACCTACATATGCATTTTGGAAGAATTGCACTCCTAGGAGGATAAGTGAGTCATGGAGCAGGATTTGATCATTTCACTTGGTGGGAAGGTTAGGGCAGGTCAGGGGATGTTCTAAGTTGCAAGAAATCCTATAGACCAAGTTAGGTGTTAGGAGAACACCAAGATCCTAGTGTGGGTCAGTGGCATAGAATGGTTAGTCTACCCTAAACTCTCCCCATCAAATTGGTATCAGAGCCTACAAATGTGTGGGACAAAGCAAGTGCAAAGCAAGGAAAATGTAGTCACCTAGTGAATCTAGTGATTCTAACACAATAGTAAGCAATTCTGAATTGGCTAAGAAGGTAGAAGAGAAAGAAGAAGATAATAGCTCTTTGAGAGAAAGATTGGCACAACTAGAATAGTTGTTAAGCGAGGTCCAAGGAACTATAGATAAAGTCAAGGACAAGATGGAGTAGAAAGAAGAGAATGAGGCTAAAGAAAAAGACATTGAGTTGGAAGAAGAAACTCCAACACCAGATCCTATTTTACTAGAAGAGCCTTTCTTGAAGGCAATCAAAGAAATAAACAATAAAGCCTTAGAAGGCATTCCTTTATTTAGTGGAAAGATGGATCCTGATCTCATCATGGAATGGATTGAAGGAATGGAGAACCATTTTGAATGTGATGGTGTCTCTAATGCTTAGAAAGTTAAAGTGGCAAGGTCAAGGTTGAGATGCACTACTCTCACATGGTGGAAATTTGTACAAACTAAGAGAGAAAAAGAAGGAAAAGGTCCTATTACTTCCTAGAAAGGAATGGTGGCTAAAATAAAACAAGCCTACATTCTTGAAGACTATGAAATATAGTTGCATAGGAGGAGACAAAATCTGAGGCAAAAAGACATGGATGTGCATTCTTATACTGAAGAATTCCAAAAGCTATGCTTGAGATCTAAAGTGGTGGAGGATGAATGTATCAGGTTGGCAAGATATTTAAATGGACTCAAATGGTCTATTCAAGAGGAAATGAGCCTTGTCATTCCTAAAATAGTTCATCAGTGCTACCAAATGGCCCTAAAGGTGGGAGAGAAAGGAAAAAGAAAGTAGGACCTTACTTCCAAGAATAGAGGAAGAGGCAAAGATTCTAGAGGTGGTCAAAGAGGTGGTTCTAATAGAGGTGGTGAATCAAGAAACCAAGGGGGAAGTAAACTCTTGGAACAAAGTTTTGAAACCAACACAAGGGGATCTTTTGGTAGAGGAAGAGGATCTCAAAGTAAAAAAGGGAGAGGAGCAGGAAGAAGTAGCTCCTACTTTGCCACCACGAAATGTTATCAATGTGGACAACTTGGATACCCAGCCTATAGGTGTCTTGATAAACCATTAGGTTCAAATAGTGAGAAGATGGTAGTTTATGCCCAAGAAGATAGTAGCAACTCATGCACTAATGAAGTTAGAAAACTAGAATTAGAAATTGGTAAGAACTTGATGATTAGAAAAGTACTCATAAGGTGGCCTAATTTGAGTGTACCTAAGCAGAGGAGGGCTCTCTTTAGAGTTAGGTGCAAGATTCAAGGAAAAGTTTGCAAGGTTAAAGTGGATTCTAGATCTACATACAACATTATATCAGAGAAGGAAACAAAGAAGCTGAAACTTACAAAGGTTCCCCATGCAAATCCCTACAAGGTGACTTGGTTGAATCAAGAGCAAAGTGTACTTGTTAATGAGTAGACATGGGTTGAGTTTTCTATTGGATCCTATAAAGACAAAGTACTTTGTGATGTATTACCCATGGATTCATGCCATCTTCTATTGGGAAGACCTTCGCAATTTGATAGAAAGGTGATCTATGATGGAGAAGAAAATGCCATTTCTTGCAAGAAAGATGGAAGGATTTTCAAAATTCAATCCTTAATAGAGAATGAAGGGGAAACCTCTAAGAGACCTACTACATTACTTAGTAGTGGCAAAGAGTTCTTGCAAGCTTTATAGGATGAGGAGACCATAGGATGTACAATTATGATCAAGCCAAAGGAGGAAGAAACTAAGTTGTAGCCAATACGTCTTGAAGTGCACCAAATTCTTGATGATTTCAAGGATATTATCTCAGATGGAACACCAAAACTACTACCACCTAAAAGATCAATCAGTCATCAAATTGATTTTGTACCTAGTGCTTCTTTTCCTAATAAAGTAGCTTATAAGCTTACCCTAGATCAGAATAAGGAAGTGGCAAGACAAGTTGAAGAATTATTTGATCAAGGGTTGATTAAGAAGAGCATTAGTCCATGTGCAATCCTAGTGGTCTTAGCAACAAAGAAAGGAGGAAAATGGAGGCTTTGTATACATTCAAGGGCTATTAGCCAGATCACTATCAGGTATAGATTCCCTATTCCAAGAATAGAAGACCTGATGGATTGTTTAGGAGGTGCTATGTACTTTACTAAGTTGGATTTAAAGAGTGGATATCACCAAATCAGAATCAAGAAGGGTGATGAATGGAAGGCTACTTTTAAAACCACAAATGGATTGTATCAATGGCTTGTAATGCCATTTGGACTCACAAATTCCCCAAGCACTTTCATGAGATTAATGAATGAGGTTTTGAAGGACTTCACAAGAAGATTTGTGGTAGTGTATCTAGATGATATACTCATGTATAGCAAGACAAAAGAAGAGCACTTGGAACATGCAAGGTTGGTCCTTAAGAGACTCCAAGAAGAGAAACTATCCATTAATCTAGAAAAGTGTGTGTTTATACAATAAGAATTGGCTTATTTAGTCTTTGTGGTGTCCAATGGTAATCTGAAAATGGACCCAAGCAAAGTGGAGGCAATCTTGGAGTAGTCTACTCCTAGAACATGGATTGAAGTGAGAAGTTTTCATGGTTTGGCACAATTTTATAGAAAGTTTGTGAGGAACTTTAGTGGGATTTGTGCACCAATATTAGACACCATCAAAGGTGGGCTTAAAAAAGGTTCAAATGGATTGAGGCATCAGAGAAGGCATTTCAAACATTGAAACAAGAGGTGGCTACAAAACCCATTTTAACCTTACCTATTTTTAAAAAAATTATTCATTCTTGAATGTGATGCAAGTAATGTAGTAGTAGGGGGTGTATTGAGTCAAGAAGGAAGACCTATAGCATTTTTCAGTGAGAAACTCAATGAGGAAAAGAAGAAATATTTAGCTTATGACTTGGAGTTGTATGCATTAGTACAATCTCTCAAGAAGTGGAGACATTACTTCCTACCCAAAGAATTTTTTGTCTTTACAGATAATCAGGCTTTGAGTTATATAAACACTCAAGAAAAGCTTAGTAATAGGCATTTGAAGTGGATGGAGTATCTACAATCTTCCACATTCACATTCAAGCATAAGAAGGGGCAGCTCAACAAGGTAGAAAATACCTTGAGTAGGAAGCTTTTGACTATCCAAGAAGTGCAGCTACAAAGCATTGTAATAGAAGGTTTTAAAGACCTATATTAAGAAGATGAAGACTTCTCCCAAGACTACAAGGAATGCCTAGAGTTTGAGAATCATTTTCATGGTGATTTTGTATATTATACCAATCAAAATGGATTGTTATTTAAAGGTAATCAGCTATGCGTGCCTAAGGGATCCATGAGGGAAAATCTGATTCAAGAGAAGCATAATGTTAGCTTGAGTAGACATTTTGGCATAAACAAGACATTGGAGTTAGTACAGAGATAATACTTTTGGCCTAAGTTAGCAAGGGATGTATGAAGATATGCTGAGCAATGTCGAATATGTCAAAGAGCTTAAGGAGGTTCAAGTAATGCAGGACTCTCTCAACCCTTTCCAATTCCAAATAGGCCTTAGGAATGTGTAAGTATGGACTTTGTGGTTGGACTCCCTAAAACCAATCAGGTATGGACAACATTTATTTTGCAGTAGATAGGTTCTCTAAAATGAGTCATTTCATTCCATGTAAGACTACTCATGATGCAAGTTATATAGCACATCTCTTATTTAAGGAGATAGTTTGGATTCATGGGCTCTCTTTGAGTATTGTGTTTGATAGGGACAACAAGTTCATGGGTCATTTTTGGCAAACCTTATGCAAGAGGCTGGGAACTAATCTCTCTTTTAGTTTAGCATACCATCCTCAAACTGATGGTCAAACTAAGGTCACCAATAGGGTGCTTGGGAATTTTTTAAGATGCTTAACAAAGGAGAATGGGCAGACTTGGGATCTTTTTATCTCTTAGGCTCACTATTCTTATAATGACAGTGTTAACAGGACCACAGGAAGAAGTCCTTTTGAGATAGTATATGGTAGACACCCTAGAGGATTGAGTGAGTTAAGAGACTTAGGTCCTATGGAGTTAAAGAGTGGACAAGCTGAATATTTCACTCAAACCATTCAAGAAGTTCAAGAACAAGTGAAGAAAACTATGTTGGAATCTACCCAAAGACTCAAGGCCAAAATGGATGAGAAGAGGACAGAAGTACAGTTTTAGATTGGGGACTATGTTATGGTCCACCTTAACAAAGCAAGAATGCAGCAAGGCATGCCCACTAAGCTCCAAATGCAAATAGTTGGCCCATGCAAGGTTCTAGCTAAATATGGAGAGAATGCTTACAAACTATACTTGCCATCAGACCTAGCCATCTCACTAGTATTTAATGTTGTAGACTTGATTAGATTTAAGGGAGAAATCAGTCAACATAGTGCATCTCCACCAAGGGCCCTACAAGACCTTGACACCAATGTAATGCCCAAGAAGAAGCTAACCAAAGCAGAGAAAGTATTAGAATCCAAGGTGAAGAAAGCTACAGGGCATCAAGTGTATATGGAACATCTGATTAAATGGAAGGATCAGCCTAAATCTAAAGCCACCTGGGTTGGACATTTTAAGAAGTTTGGCATTGATCTAGGTCTTCTTGACCCCAAAGTGCCTTAGTTTGTGCTGAGGGGGGGAGTATTCTACTAGGGTTCCATAGTAATCCCTAGCCCAACGAATATTTTGATGAGTTTTAAGGTGCTATTGGAACACTTCTAGTATGCTTGAATGGATGGTAACAATGGGTTCATACCCAATTTCTTGGTTTCTTCACAAATGGCTACTAGAAGAGCCCCTAATTAGGTCTCCACCCAGATTTAGGGCTAATAACTTATTACCCTTAGGGATTCATCAGAATTTGCCTTAATAAAATTTGTTTCACATAATCCATACTCAAATATTTTTGAGGTTTTAGGGCACCAAAAAGTTGTACAACAATTTGGTAAAAATGAGGGTTTTGAAGGGTTTTGAGGGCTGCTTATTGTCCTCAACTTTCAAACACCTTATTCAACTCATAGAAACTTATCCTCTTTAATAAATAACCTTATTATATCCATATTTAATCCATCCAAAGGTCAAGTCTTGAATCCTCATACTTTGTTCTTGAGAACTACTTCTTTGCTGATTGCTCCTAGCGCGGCATTGCCTAGCTCACCTAGGGCTTTGTCAAAAAAATTCTTGCACACATTTTCTGGGCCCTTTCTTGCAATATGTTACACATTAGGGTCTTTTTTCTTGGAATCCAAAATACCATGGAAATCCCACAGTGGAAACAAGAGCTACAAGTCGTTCATTGTTGAGAACTCAAAACTGGACAACAAACTGTTACTTTTAAAGAAATTTACAAAAACCTTATAAAACATGATTAAAAATCTGATATAATGCATGGATAATGAAGAAAAAATAATATATAAATTAAATAATCCAACAAAATACTAACTTCAATGTATTTTATTGCCAAAAATAATCAAAAACCAATAAGTTTGCATTAAAATTAGTCACAGTCTACTGTAGCAGTATAGTGCCATACAAAATAAAGACTTTCAACCCTTGGTTAGGGTTCTTCCAAGATTAAATATTCTATTCCATGGTATAAAGACAGATTTAGGGCTTTCAAAAAGCCACATTAAGAAATAGGCCTTTTAGCAACAAAAATAGGAAAATTGAAAAGTTGCTAGTGAGTTTAAGCAAATTTTCTTGCTTGGGTAGAATTATTTATTTCCACCTTCTAAGACCATATTAGGCCATCCCAAAAAAACCTTGGGAGTACTACCTTGCTTCACCTAAGACCTCCAATCTCTTGAAAGAAACTATTCCATATGGTGACAACTTTTACATAAAATTGCATTGTTTAAGCATTGTGGTTTTCCAAGCCGATAGCCTACCTTGGAAGCTCTTCTAAATCACACATATGCTCAACATGAAACAAAAAATCCAAATTTAACCTTTCACCAACATGGAAAGACAAAGAAATCAAAATGGTACCAATCCAAAGGTCAAGATACCATTCCCACCAAAGACCAAAGAGGAAACTTTTAACCTATCCTAGCTTGGACACAAGCATGAGCTATATGCTCTTATTGTATTCACATGCTTCTTAAAAGAAGTTGGTCACACCAAAAATGAAATGGTGGGAGCCTTGAAAGGGTGATCCTACACTAGAATAACAGACAATTTTTGTTTTCCTTTGGCATTGGTATCAAAGGGGCAGAGATTATAACGATTAAAGGTTAAGAATAGAAATAATGTATTTATATAGCAAAAAAATTACAAGAGAAGATATATGAGGGAGTAAGACCAAACAGAGAGTAACATAGATATATTTGCAACATAAAATAGTTATTAATGATAAAGTTTTTCCATCAATGCCAAAGGGGGAGATTGTTAACTTGAGAAAATCCTAGAACCCCATGGTAAAGATTTTGAAGGTTGTCATTGCTGGCAAAAGGAAAAAAGGAAAAAGACTAAGTTATACATAACAAGGGGAGAATGATGTTGGGACTTCTAAGGGTCATAAGTTTTGACTTGGATCTGGGTTTTTCTTGAAATCTTACAAGAGGCTTTATCAGAAGGAGTAATGTAGATTTCTAAGCCAACTAGGTCTATTGGTGGCTATTTAGACATTTTTTAGGACCCAAAAAGTTTATTCAGACCTTTAAAATTATTTTTTAGTTTTTCTTTCTTTTTGCATTCATTATAAACTTTATTTGTAATAAATTCAAAATTATGTTTCTAAATTTGAAGATTAATTGAAAATTATTCTTATCCTAGTCTAGAAAAACTTTAGGAAAAAATCTAGCTTTCTACAATTTATTTTTTAAAGTTACCCAAAATAGAAAAATTCAAAAATTGTGAAGATATGCCATTTTAAGGATTTGTTGAGGATTGTAGAGGTAGTTGTTGATGAATAGAAAAATTATTGTATTTTGGAAATCTGATATCTTTTTTTTGGTTCTAATCTTAATTAATGAATTAGTATGAATATCTATTTGTGTGTTGCATCAATGAGGTGGACTCATAATCCCACTATAGTGGGGGCTAAATGTACCATCTTGAAAAGTAAACATACCAATTAGATGCTCATTTTAGCCCCATTTTAGTATGTATGTGTCCGCACATTGATATTACATCCTTATAGAACTTATCCATCCTTCAAATGAAAATTATTTGTTCAAAAATCAAGGTAAACTCTAACTTGTATCATGATTTCCCCATTTTTGCATCCAATTTCATAATTAATTTTCCACATAGGTTCATTTTTGAATTTAAGGACTAGTCCTAATCTTGTAGCAAGGTGTGATTTTTACTACTACTTCTTATCATATTCCTTGACATCCCAAATTTTTTTGAGGCAAATTTACCTAGACTAGGTCTACCATGATGACCTTGTCATAGTAACAGGCTAGAAAAATTGACCTTGTCCAAGGTTTTTGAGTTCAAACTTTTCCTGGAGCCTAATGGTGTGATTTTCTTCTAAGGTATGAAATTGTAGTCAACTTTAATAAAACTTGTGCCCTAAAATATTTATAAATGCATCCACTCTTCTTATTTTCACATATGAATATACAAACAAGTTATTATCATCCATTGTGCATTAAAGAGATCTAATTTCAAGAAAGAATCCAATAGTGAAGACATCCATTATCAAGTATGAGTAAGAATTTTCCTTAGGGCAAAATGATGCAAAGATCAAGAAGCTCAACAACTAGCACAGTATGGACCAAATAATGTATGATTGAATAATAATATGAGAATGAATATTTGATTATCTTTGGATATCATATTATTCAATGATAGATAATTGATGTTGTACATGTACACTAGGAGTGTCTAAGTATAAAGACCTCTAGAATGCTTCTAGAATGACTAGGAGTTAGCAATATGATAAGCCTCACAACTAAGTACATGCCCGCCAAGAGTAAATTGTCCTCCATTGAGCACATGAGTTAGTGAGATGATGAGAGGATAAGCTTACATAGATGTGTCACATAAAATTATGTTGTAGATACCATGTGCTTAATTAGAGTGCGAACAACTATGTTGTCTACATGACAACTCACATGATTATGAAAACTCCAGTGTTGTAGACACCATGTTCTAAAATAGAGTTACTAACTCTTGTGTTGTCAACATGACAACTCATATGAGTATGCAAACTCCTAGGTGTCTAACCTAATAAATAATAAAATAATGCATTTATTTTAAGTAAACTTAAGTAAATTGTAAATAATTATTATTTATACTAACAATATTTTACCCAATCAAGAACTCAAGTGCAAGGGTTCCATAAATGGCCATCAAGAAATTGAAATCTTTAATCCATCATGCATTCAATTCTTTTACTTGGATATATCTATCTTATTTCTCCCAATTGTATAGATATATGATTGATTACTAATTAGGCGGAGTATGAATCAATTATCACTAACCCAATAAAAAGTCAAGCCCAACAAAATTTATCAAATAGATTAACCTTCTAAACATATTTAACCTATTATGAACACTATCAGTAAAGTAAACTTAAATTAACATGCAACACATGTAAAAACATCCAATAATTGTAACACCAAATATCTCTTGGGGAAACCTAATTAAATATGCCTTGTTTCAGAGCTACCCAGATAAGGGATTTCCTTAGAGACCTATTAAAGTCTTATACCCTATTAGGATTGACCTTGCTAGAAGATTTTGAACACTCTTTCAAGATGTCACTTGGTTAAAGGATTTTACAAAGACTTGTTAAGGCTCCTTGATTTAGGGATTTTTTTACTATAATTGTTAGAGACTAAAATATAAGAAATAATATGTAATTATCACTCTCTACTAAATCACACCCAATAACGCTCTATATCACATCAATATACCATGCTTTATCCTCTATTTTGATTGCACTGAACTCTATTTTTTCTTCTATGATTAAAATCTTCTCCAATTTTCCTTTCTTCATCATGATATTCAACCATGATGTCATGAAAAAATACTTATTTTTTTTTGTTCCTTAAGTAGAGTCAATTCAATAAAGAAACCTAAACCTAAATCCAATGATCCAAATTAACCATAACATATCTAGCCATTCATATTTCTTCTCTCTAACCTCATTGACCTTCTATGCAATGTTTATCTTAAAATTATTTACATCTCCATAAGCAATTTTGACCTTGAAGAAAAATTCTTGAAGAATCTTCCTCAAATGTATTACCTCAATCTTTGCATCATTATCTCTTTCCTTAAATCACACCTCACCTTTCTAGTTTTCCAATACAAATCAAACTTCTTAATATAAGTCAAAATTTATAATTGTGTAATAAATTTTTACTAAGTGTGCTTTACTCACTGATAAGACTCCTCTATTTTCCTATTTACCCATCATTCCCTTGTACCAGTAATATTTCTCTAACTAGTTCGTTGATAAGATTTCTCTTTCTAGTTTACTTATAAGACCTTTCTTTTATCCATCCACTATTCAATTTACCTTTTTAAATCTTCCTACTTGCATCACTTTCAACTGATCAAATCACCTTTACCTATACTTATTATAGGGTGCTATCCTAGCTATGTCATTACAACATCTTTGTGAATCATATCTTGTAATAAACTTGACTAACACTTTTATGGATTTGATGAACTAGTCAAATCAGTGATGTATTTTCATAATTGTTACCTGATTAGATTCTTGTTTCCATAATTTTCTTAATTCTTTACATAAATAAGTTCTATCATACAATTAACATCTATACTCATCAATTAACATATCTATATTATAACAACACTTTAAGCATTCTGTAACTTGGTCTTTCTTCTCATGAATGGGTGGTAACAAGTTGAAACACATAGTCAAATATTTTGACATCAATGTTAATAGTATAAGTAATTATACTATTATCAAATCATGTTACAATATGTATTGAATTATCATCAACATAATTCCAACAAACTCCATCATCCAATGAATGTCATTAACTAGTTATGCCAACAAATTGGAGGTCAAGAAAATGAGTTTGCAAATAAAGAAGGAGATCTACATTCATCCATCAAGTCTTCTTTTTCTCTTTCCTCCTCAATCAAATATTATAGAAAAATAAAACATCCATAATTCAAGGGTTTAGTTTCATGGTTTCCTATTGGGAATTTTTTGATTCCATACTATTGCATCAATACTTGTGATTACCTCCAAAGAGGCATTGCATCTTGAAGTATAACATGATTTATGTTTTAGATCTAGATTCCATTTCATCATTCCTTATATAATTTTAATTTTATTTCAAGGTGAATTTGTAAAAATGGGCTTGAATAAGGAAAAATCCTTTATAAAACCATTTCCTCCTTTTATTTCATGTATATTTTTAATTCTGAGAGTTGCAAATTTGGATTGAGAGTCTCAGACCAAGTTGTAGGTCCTAAGAATTTTTTTATCAAATTTAGAGCTATTGGGACTAGGTAAACCATCATGACCTTTTCTTGGGACTACATTAATCATGTTAGTCTTTTCCTAGACTTTTTGGCTGAAATTTTCATAGTGGATAGTTACAAGCATTAGGTTTCCAAATCTAGAGTTAAAATTGATTCTATCATTCTTTCGATAGTTGAATTGAACTCCGAAGATCAAATTTCCTCTTCTTGAACATTAGTTAATCCCTTATATTTTCCTTTTTCACTAAATTTCATATATTATAGTTATCATTATTTATATATCACATCATCTTTTATAGGAATCTAAATACCACATTGAACATAGTGTTAGAAATAGGTAATATTGAGAGGGGGGACATGAATTAGTATTCTACAAACTTTTTTCCACAACTGATTGTTAATTTTAACATGCATATGAAATTAAACTATCAATGATGAATAGTAATAATAACCATATACAAAGAGAACTCATAACACCATTTTTTGTTAACTAGGGAAACCCAGGCCAAGGGAAGACCCTGGTAGGGATGGTACCCACAAAATGATCCCCTAAACAAAAGTATCCTGTTAAGGATGTTGAGCTAGTTAGGAGTCTATGAAGTACATATAGTGTCTCAATCCTTGTTAGAGGACTAGGATCTATTGAAATCCTCAAACCTATTAGGATTATGTATATACAATTACATAATGTATGCAAGATGAGCCCACTATCCAAACATACATTTATATAATACAATTCCTTTATACAAAAAGAGATAGATACAAAAAATTCTTACTATTGTTTGTTGTACTTTTCAATATTCTAATCATACATCATATTTCAAATCATTTAGTTCAAAAATCACTTTGCATCTCATATTTCACATTTGCACTACTTTGCATATCTTGATCTTCTACTTATACCTTTTCTTTTTACAAAACTTGTCCTGTCAGCCTTCAAGCATTCACAAACTTTGCATAATACAAAAAGAAATCTTGCCCTCTTAATGTTAACATCTAGGATATTATCCCTAATTAGTTAAATAATTATTTCATAGCCAAAATAATTCCTTAACCCTTAATTACCAATTTACTTATGCGCTTTGTTCTACTTTGTTCACTACCTTTACTAGTGTTTAATGCATAACTCCTTCGATATAGGCTGTACATACTTGCACACTTGCACATGTCATCATGACACTCTATTCTATCTATCCTTAATTGTGTACATGCCAATTATCATTTTGTTATCCATATGCAATAGATTTGTTATCATGCTACTAGTGAAATTGTCTGATACTTATAAAATTTTCTTTGTCTAACTATGAAATACTTTTTTGTACACTATGCCTTCTCATCCTAAGATATATGTTTCAATAAATAAAAAATATAACTTTTCCTACTTATTCATGGATATTGCAAACAATCTCCTCCTTTGGCATTGATGGAAACATATGGGAAAATTAGCCAAATCCCAAAATGTTGTACAAAAACTTTCTTCAAAATTCAAAATTTGTGTATTATACATTCATAACCATATTTCCTTATAACTCCTAATGCTATATAATACTACTCCCCTTAGTATATTATTTTTATTCCCCCTTACATTATGCTTTATACAATTTTTCTGTACTTCTCTCCCCCTTTGACATTAATGACAAAGGTGTCAAAACTTATATACATGTCAAAATTTTGGTGCTTTACCTCTTCTCTAGGTTGTTAATTGAAAGATACAGTGTGTAAAGATTACCTCCAAACTCTTTAGGTTCCTCTCCCATGTGTCTTTCACTCCCTTTGATGTGTTGAGGAGAGCACATAACCCATAAGATGTAATTTCTACTGCATTCAAGTCTGAGTAAATAAACTTGTCAAAGCATATCTTCACTTTCAGAAACTCCTCCACTTGATGTTCAAGTGAGCTGATCTTCACTAATAGGTGTTCTCTTAGAAGTGAGAATTTCCTTGCAGTCCTTTCTTTGCTAAGTTCTATCAGAATTATCTCATGACAAGTCTTGCTGATTTGTATTTCAACTTCTTCCACTTTAACGCTTGTTTGGTTGAGCTAACATGCTAATGCCTTAAATTCATCATGATTTCTTATTAGCTCCGTATCACTTAGTAAAATTAAAAGATATATCACATTTGGCATATAATTCCTTACCTTCAAGTTTGCACCTCCTTAAATCTTTGATGCAGACATCAAGAGCTCCTAAATCATTACTTGATGTTCTGATAGACTATGTAAAACATCTGAGCATCATTATTTTCTTATGCTTCAATTTCTGCCACATCTGATAAGTTGTTGAATTCAGCATTAAATGCTTGAATCAATGCCTTAACTCTATCCTCTAGATCTAGATCTAATAATCTTATAGTCAATGTACCTTGTAATATTTTAGTTACATTCATAAGAGTTTTTTGTAAACTCTTCACTTGTTTGTTCTTGTTGATTATATTATCATCATTTGAACCTATTAGAGCTACAAGGGTAAGATATGCTCTTGGTGCACTTGTCTTCTTATCCTCTTCCTCTTTCTTCTTCTTCTCTTCTTCTTCTTCTTTTCTTCATCTTCTTTTATTTTATTTTCTTCATCTTCATCCTTCTTTTATTCCTCTACCTCTTTTATCTTTTTCTCTTCTTCCTCTTTCTTCTTTTTCTCTTCTACTTCCATCTTCTTCTTTTCATCTTCTTCCTTCTTCTTCTTCTTCTCATTCTCTTTCTTTTTCTACTCTTCTTCTTTTTTCTTCTTCTTCTCTTCTTCCTCTTTCTTTTTCTTCTCTTCTTCTTCTTCTTTCTTTTTCATCTCTTCCTCCTCTTCTTCCTTTGTTCTTCCTTCTTCCTTTTATCATCTTCCTCCTTCCTTTTATCTTCTTCTTTATATAATTATTCTTCAGAGTTGGAATCATTAGAGATATTTCCAACAATATTTGGCCCATGATCCTTAAAAGGATTTTCAACGGTGTCAACTGTAACCTTAGTATCACCAATTTGTATGGCATTTAATCTAATTGTGATATGGGGCGCCACTTTATTCAAGTCTCCCATCATTTGCACAATTTCCTTTTTTAGTTTCCTCATTGACTTCATGATAATTACCTCCCATTATCAGTATGGTTCTTTTCTTGTTTCTTAGATTTTGTTCTAGACTCTTTATTAAGCTACCCATATGCTCATTACTATCAACTTGGCATAGTTTTCTAATTTGGTTTTGTTTGATGTTTTAATCTTCTTTAACAACTCTTTTCCTTCTATTTGTCATCCTCTCATAGAGGTCTTCTAGAATCTCATCCTTAAAATTCTCAAATTTCTTATTATATAGGACTATGTGTCTAATAAAAACATTTTATAACTCTAATTTGTCAACTCTAAAGGATTTGAGCAATACACAATACAAATCCATAAAGCCCTTAACTACTTGCATGTAAAAACCTAACATGGAGAAGAAAAAGACAAGAAGAGGTGAGGGTTTGCTATGAAAATATGCAAATGTATTCTCAGAAATGAAAAAGATGCAAGATAATTACAAAAGATCAATCCTTATAGAAGGAGATTGAAACCCAAACAGGGTAGCCTAAAAGGTAAATTCTATTTAATAATTACTAATTAATTATTAAATATGAATGAAAAAGGTGCATAAAGTAAAATATTAGGAAGGGAGAAAAGGTAATTTAATTAATGAAATTAAATAAAACTTTTTTTCTACCACCCCCCTTAAGATGAACAATAATATAGCTACAAATAATGCAAAGAAACTAGAATGCAGAAAGCAAACTTGGGTCCCAACAACAAATTCTGATGAGTGAAATAGAGAAATAGAGAAAACCTAGTGGGAAAAACTCTACTCCAAAAAGAGATAGAAAAGAATGTATAAATGAAACATCTCAAGAGAATCTCTCAAGATGATAAGTACAATGAAAGCCTCCATGGTAGAAGATTGAGATTCCATAGCCCCTCCAGAATGGAAGAACTCCTGTGTCAATGAACATACCAATGTGGCTCCAATTTGAAGGAAGAAAAGGTAGTTGAAAAGCATGATTAAACCCATATATGTAAGGTGAATCTAGAAGTCCTAACTGATGCTCAAAGGAGAAAGCATGAGAATCTTGAAATGGAATCTCTAATGGAGGTGGAATAATAGGTGTATTGAATCTATCATCTGAGAGGAGATGTGTGTCCTCTGATATATCTTCAACAACTTCAGTAGGGGGCTTGATGACTAGAGCTATGATAGTAGGAAATTTTGAAGAGTAATCATGTGCAAGAGATGAAATCTAAACCAGAGGTGGAGGCATATAAGTCACAACATTGGTATTAGGAACAACACATTAGTTTAAGTGACCTAACTTCACCTTAGTAGACTCTCTTGAAAAAAGAGAGTGAGTCTCTGATAGTGGAGATGGTGGACCAAAATGTGAGAAGGAATATAGGTAGGAAGCATGATCAATAGTCCCTATAGCAATAATATTTCCTATCTCACTATCTCTGATGTGTACTAAATCCTTTGCAAACTGAACTATCTTCCATGTTCCACTATGTGTTATTTGATAAATAGCAAGAAGGTTAGAGGATAAAGATGGAACACAAAGCACATCATGAAATGTACCATCATCAATTGCAATAGAACCTTTCCCACATATAGTCATAACAATGTTGTTCCCCATCAAAATGTGTGGAGTAGGAGAAGCCTCGAAATAAGAGAACAAATCCTAAAAAGATGCCATATAGTGTGAAGCACCTGAATCCAGTAACCATCTAAAAGAATGAGGAATAGTATTTGCACATAGTGCATGACCCTTTCCTATATCTTTACCATCTAACTAAAATGACGATGATGATGAAGGTTTGTGAGAAGTTGAAGGAATATCAATGTTTCTCTTCTGAAGGAGAGCTATCAAATATGAAAACTGTTTGGCATAGCAATCTAACTTCTTCTCATAGAAATATGAATCATCATGATTAGGCTTATTACAATAAGCATATTTTGGTCTTTCTGGCTTTGATTTATCCCCTTAGGAGGAGGTTACCTGATGAATTATGAGTGCTAGAATGCATCTGAGACTTTGTAGAATGGGATTTTTGAGTCTTCTCCTTCATCCCTAAAGATGGTTGAGCTACCAATGAATGATTCTATGAACCTGTGCAAGTATCCAACTAAGAGAGCTTAGCTTGCTCTCGAGTTAACTGATCACAAAAAGCCTCAAAGGATGGCATGGAAAATCTATTACCCAAAGCATATTTGGTAGAATAAAAGGTAGAAGAAAAATTTGAAAGTTTCCATGAAGCTTAGAAAGATTCAGGTAGATACACTTAGTGTCAGCGTTCATCTTCCCACAACCCTGCAATAAAGATCTCAATTGTTTGAATTTCATTAAGAAGTCTTCAATAGAGGTAAAATAATCCAATATAAGTGAGGTAAGCTCTACCTCAATTTGAAGTTCACTGAACTCATTCACTATACCAAACAAGCCTTCAAGCTTGGTCCACATAGCTAGAGGGGTATTGCACCCATCAAGATGAAACTATAGATTGTCAGAGACCTGTAAGGAAATTGATCCTATTGCCTTATCCATCTTGTTTTTTTGTTGCATGACCTTAAAAGCCCTCTGTAAAACTGGCTATACTACATTTGAACAAGACCACAAGCCTTTTGACTGGAGAAGCTGTGTCATCAAGGTCTTCCATGTATGAAAATTATGAGGGGTCAAAAGTTCTAGAGAAGAAGAGGTCTTGACCATTGTTTTAGAAGGTGTTGAATTGTTTTTGAAAAAAATTGTAGTTTACTAATGTAAATAATAGAAACAATAATACAAAACACACACCCCCCACCACCCACCCCCACGCACACCCCCCCCCCCCCCCAATATGAATATTAAACCCTAGCTGCTAGAAGGAATGTGTAAATGAGAGAAGAGAAAAAAAGCTTCATATATGAATGAAAAATGCCTATTTTTTATAGGCCAAAAAATGACCAAATGTTGAAAGTACTATTTTAACTCAATATTACTCCTAACTGATACTAGATCTAGAAAGTAGACAATAAATCATGCACTTTTAAAAAAAATAGCACCAAAATATGTGTCCATATGAGCTCAAACGAAGCCTTTAAAGTTGCAAAAAATGGGATTTGTGATTTTCAAAATTTTTTAGAAACAAAGATCACAAACAACCTCTATAATTATTTTTTCTAAATTGCCACCATCGTACCTCAAAAAATCAAAGAAAAATGCCAAAAAAATGTCAGATCTATTCTATCAAACCCTTCTCCTTTTTCTCCAAATACTGAACAAGCTATAGTAGATTTAGCTTTGATACTATGAAGGATTTGAGCAATACATAATGCAAATCCACAAAAATTCAGAAACAAAGATAAAAAACAACCTCTGTAATTTTTTTTTTTTGAATTGCCACTGTCATGCCTCAAAAAATAAAAAAAAGCCCAAAAAATGTCAAATCTATTCTATCAAACTCTTCTCCTCCTTTTTCTCCAAATACTAAACAAGCTATAGCAGATTTGGTTCTGATACCATGAAGGATTTGAGCAATACACAATACAAATCCATAAAGCCCTTGAATACCTAGATGTAAAAACTTGTCACAGAGAAGAAAAAGACAAGAAGAGGTGAGGGTTTTCTTTGAAAATATGCAAACATATTCTTAGAAATGAAAAAATATAAGATAATTACAAAAGATTAATACTTATAGAAGGAGATCGAAACCTGAAAAGGGTAACCTAAAAGATACAAAGGGTAACCTAAAAGGTAAATGCTATTTAATAATAACTAATTAATTATTAAATATGAATGTAAAAGGTGCATAAAGTGAAATCTAAAGAAGGGAGAAAAGGTAATTTAATAAATAAAATAAAATTAACCTTTTTCTCTAACAAATTCCAGCATACAAGTGATAAAATTTATTTAATCGTACAAAATTTCCCTCATTAATAATCGCATTTTTTACCTTTTCAATTTTTGGCTTCCAGGGCTTCCTTCCTATATGTGCAACCTTTAGTTTCTTCTCTGTAGCCTTTTAAGGCTCTGCTTGACCTCACATCTTCTTGCTTGGTAGACTTGGTACAATTTCCTTTCATCTCTTATCGGAGCCTTTTTCCACTACCTGTTGGGATAAAGATAGGGTAACTGCGAGGGGAGGGGGGGTTGAATCAGTTACTTACAAAAATTAATCCGCAGATCCCTTATATGTCATAAAGATCTAGTTATTGTTGATACTCGGTAAACAAATGCTGTAACTCGGTAAATTAAATTATTACTTATTTTTCAAGAATTCATGCATGTAATTGAAAACAAAATGAACGCAAGAGACACTAGATTTAACATGGAAACCCAATATGGGAAAAACCACCAAGTAACTAGTCACCAATTTTTCACTCTTCTGAAGTGAGCCCTGTTAGGAGCCAACCCTGTTAAGGTTACAATACACACTGTTAGGTGTGACCCTGTTAGAGGATTTAATCACCCTATTAGGAGTGGCCTTGCTAGAGGTCTTTAGAACAATTCAACTAAACTATCACCTTGTTAGAGGATTTACAAAATGGTTGTTAAACCAACTCTATTAAGAGATTTGAAATCACTACTACAATGGTTAGAAAGCAACAATGAATTGACCTGAACAAGATGCAATTGAATTTGTTGGTTACAGGTCTTTGTTCAGCATCATTAGATCCTCCTTGATCAAATATGGCTCTGCTGCTCCTCAATGATCTTTGATCATCCTTCAAATTTTCTTCCACAATAATCAATCTTCATATTACATTAATTCCATTTTCCATACTTTTAGAATTCATGACTTGACCTCTTACTTATACCATTCAAATTTTCAAGTTGGCCCATTTACATGTTACATTTACCAATAAACCATACATCAGTTAGCTACAGATATTACTCTGAACAAATAAACATTATTTGATAAAATAGTGAAATCCTTTATTGGCTGACCCTACTTGGTAAATACTACTTCAAAAATTTCCTAAGTTAACCTTCTTGACTCGGTTAACATTGCAATATCTATAAAATCCTTTGGCTGCTGAGTTTACTCGGTAAGAACTGAATTCCTTCATGAGAGCTCGGTAAGAGCTGCTTCTGCCACATTTCTTTTGATGATCGAGTGAGCTCGGTAAGAACTACTTCAGTCACATCTCCTTTGATGATCAAGTGAGCTCGGTAAACATTGTCCTTTGCCTTGCTGTCCTTTTGAGCTCGATAGATACTGTCCTTTTCCTTGATGACCTTTTGAGCTCGATAGACATTGTCCTTTGCCTTGCTAACATTTTGAGTTCGATAGACACTATCCTTTTCCTTGCTGACCTTTTGAGCTTAGTAGACACTATCTGATGATTGATATGATATTTGTGTGACATCAAAGACAACACACAATTTGAACAATTATATCCAACACTACCTTCATTCTCTTTATCCTAGGAGAATCAAGTGAATCTTGCTTCACCTCTACAAGTTTGAATAATTTTCTCTTCACCTCAACCACTTCAACACCCTTTTCTTTTGGTTCCTTGGTTAGTGGAATAACAGGTGTGGTTGGTGCCTTCTATCGAGATACTATTGCATAGGGGGCAATAGGTATTGCAGTAGAAGGTGCAACCACTGTCACTCCATCTGGTGGTCCTGTAGATTCCAGGGGTGGAATGTACACCATCCCTTGTTGATCAATTTGATTCATTCTAGTGATTTTTTGTTTCACTACACTAGCTTCCTTAGCTGACATTCTAGCTTACTCCATAGATTTCTCCATAACTACTTCTACTTTATTCTTGGAAGATTTCTCTAACTACGATTGACTAGATGATTGCATTAGCTCTTCAAATGTTCCTAACATATCATACTCCACATCTTCATCTACTTTAAGGATAGCTTGGGAATATCCCAAAGGTTTAACGTACAACTATTGATAACAATTATTCAATTGTATATTGTCATTGATTTTACACAAATGTTATACTCTAACTGAGAACTGCCAGTTGGAATCGACCTTAGAAGACCCTTGTATTAGCCAAGTAGAATTTTTTTTTAGTAATCTAGTTAAATCCAAGCTAGGTTGGTCACCAAAGGAGTTTAGTTGTGATAGAGTTAGAAGTTCAATGCAAATTGAGTCAGGTCGGTTACCAAGGAACTTAGTTGTAATTGAGTGACTTAGTTTTAGTTCAAGCCGACTTGCATAAAAAGAAAAAAAAAAATTTTAATTTATGAAACCTGACTTAGTGAATGTTATTTTGTCTAATTTTAAGGATATTGAAGCCAACTTGACATTTTATTTCATATATAGGAAAGGTCAAGATGTAGATTGAATAGTGTGCAAGTGGTGAAGAAGATAAGATACAAATAGAGAAGGATATCTAATTAAGGGAAGACTATCCAAGGAGCTGCAAATAATATTTTGATTAGAGATCCAAAGGATAAGCCAGGAAAATTATCTAAATTTGTAATCTAGTTGCTTCATCAATTAGGTCAATAATTTTTACTCTCTAACAATTGTAGTAGTGAAGAAATCTCTTAACAAAGTTGACTTAATAGTCATTTTGTAAATCCTATAACTAGGTGGCATTTCTAGATTGAAGCGTCTTAAGAACTCTAACAAGGCCACTCCTAACAAGATGATTTAAATATTTTAATAGGGTCACACCTAATAGTATGTTTTGTAACCTTTAACAGGGTTGCCTCCTAATAGGGCTCACTTCAAAAGAGTGAAAAGTTGTAACTAGGTGCATTGGTGGTTTTCCCAAATTGGGTTTCCATGTTAAATCTTGGTGTCTCATATGTTCATTTTATTTTCTTATTTCTTTATATTTCTAAAAACAAGTTACTAAAACTTAATAAACATTAATAAATTAGATTGTTTTGCTAACCAAGTTACAATGATTTTCTATTTCTAATCAAGATGTGAGTTTCAACGAAGTTTTTATTAACATTTAATGGATTTGGAATTGTTTTCATGGTAATTGATTCACCCCTCCCCTCTCATTTATTCCTATTATATTTCCAACAATTGGTATCAGAGCTATTGGTGCTTTTAGAAAAAAAATTTAGAAACTTGTGCTAAAGATCAAGATGTCTTACAAACGAGAGATTCCTATGTTGAACAAAGATAACTTCAAAGTATGGTAGGATGTCATGAAGCTACATTTGGGAACCATTGGAGAAACATGCTTAAAATTCCTAAACACCATGTATATGTCAGTTCTTGATCCTTTGATTGTGGATCAAATGGTAGAAAAGAAGAATCACAACACAATGATGATTAACATTGCTTTTGCTCTTAATTATGTTGAATTTGATGAAGTCAAATATTGTCCTATTGCTCATGAAATGTGGAACAAGCTACAAAAGATCTATGGAGGATATGAAAATGTGAGGAGAGCCAAAGTAGAAAGTTTAAGAGGTCAATTTGATTATATGAAGATGAGAGAAGATGAAAACATTGCAAAATATAGTGACATAATCAAAGCAAGTGTGAGTGAAATTAGAGCCTTAGAAGGAAAAATAGAAGATACAATTGTAGTCAACAAGGTATTAAGAACTCTTCTTCCTATTTATGCAATCAAAGTTTTAGCTATTAAAGGGATGATATGTGATCCCAAAAATAATATGACCTTGGATGCACTAGTGGGCAGTTTAACAACATTTGAGTTGGATAACTTTCATAACTATCATCCTAGATCTCAAAACATGGAATTAGATTTCAAAGCCAAACTAAACCCTGGTAGAAAGGGAGGAATTTCGAATGGAAAATAGTCTGACATTGAAGATGAGGAAGAAGAAGAATCTAATGATGATCCTGAAGCCATTGAAGTTCTACTTGCAAGAAGGTTACTAAAAGGAAAAGGTAAATGTAAAGAAAAAATTGCATTGATTTATTTTTCTTGTGAAGAAGTTGGTCACATTGCTACAAGGTTTCCAAACAAGGAAAGTAAAGATGATAGAAAATCTAGCAAGTTCAAAGGCAAGAAATATTTCAAAAGCTACAAAGACTACAAAGACAAAGGTAAGAAATCTTGTTAGATTGCTAAAGATTTTGATTGTGATGATGAAGATGAAATGGTGTATATTGCTATTAAGGATGAATAAGATGACGAGGATAATGAAAAGATGACACTTATTTCTCATGTAAGTAAGAATGACACATGGATAATATATAGTGGTTGTTCTGATCACATGAATAGTGATGAAATAAAGTTTGAACACGTGGAACACTATGATGGTGAAAGTGTCAAATTTGGAAACTATGAACCATGTTATGTGAAGGGAAAAGGTTGTATTACATTGATTGATGGAATCATATATGATAATTCCTATTGGGTTGAAGTAGACACAATCTTCTAAGTGTGGCACAACTGAACAAAATTGGATTCAGGGTAAAATTCATGAGTGGGAATGCGAGGCTTCTGGATGGTATAGAAAACCTAGTTAGAACAAGTAATCAAAAAAAAGGTAATCTATTCTATCTTGATCTCTTTGATAGTTCATGCTTCTTGGAACATGTAGAGGAAAGTTAGTTATAGCATAAAAGGATGTGTCATGTAAACTTTGATAATTTGGTCACTATAAGAAAAAATAGAAGTGTAAGAGGTATTCCAAATATGAAGAAACCTAAAATGGCCATATGCAAATAATGTCAGATTAGAAAGATGGGTAAAAATAGCTTCAAAAGTAAGAAATACAACACTAAAGAAGTCTTGGGACTAGTCCATGTAGAGAGCTACATATGAGAACATTTTTTAATTTTGTTTGTCGATGATTATTCTAGGATGACAACAGTAATTTACTTAAAGGATGAATTTGAAGATTTTCAAAAATTTAAGTGGTATCTGGCTAGAGTTAAGAAAGAAATAGGTAAGAATTTAAAATGCTTAAGATCAAAAAAAGGAGGAGAATTCATCTCTAATGAATTCAATGAATTTTGCAATGAAAGAGAAATCAAAAGATATGTATCTATACCTAGAACACCTTAGCAGAATGACATAGCAGAGAGAAGAAATAGATCCATCATAGATTGTACAAGGACACTGATGATAGAGAAAAGTGTTGCAAGCAAATACTAGAAGGAAGCAATCAACACAACAGTTCATACCTTGAATCAAGTTCAACTAAAGAAAGGTATACCTTATGAATTATGGTATAGCTATAAACCTAATGTTTGTTATTTTAAAGTGTTTGGAAGAAAATGTTATATTTTGGAAGAGTCAAGGAAAGGAAAGTTTGATGTAAAAAGTCATGAAGGAATTTTCCTAGGATACTCCAACAAGAGAAAAACATACAAATGTTTCAATCTTGGTACTAACAAGTTTATAGAAAGTGCACATGTAAAAATTGATGAGTTTGTAGAAAAGAGTGAAGAAAAAAATAGTAAAGAACTTGTAGATTATAGAAAGCTTGTCTACTTTGAACCTAATATACTACCCACCATTTAATAGATTACCCTACCTGAGTCACCCAAGTCTGGAGTGTTAACTGAGTTGTAGCCAATAAAACTCAAGCTAGAAATAGTTTGAACTAAGTCTTAGATAGAGGAACTCAAGTCAGAGTCTATGGGAACTGAGTCTTAGACAACATAAAAAAAGAAAAAGTTGGAAATTCATAGAACCTTTGAGCATGATGAACCAAGTGAATCTAGTCTAGAATCTAGAAATAAGATACCTATACTTTTTAGATATGTTAGAAGGCATCATGCACCTAAGAAAATAATTGGTGATTAGACAAAAGGCAAAATGAAAAGGAAGAAAATAAAAGGTACATGTTTTCTTACTGAATTTGAACCTAGAACTATTATTGATGTATTAAAAAATGAAAGTTGAATAGAGGCAATGAATGAAGAGATTGAGAAAATTGAAATGAACAATACTTGGACTCTTTTTCCTAGACCCAAGGATAAAAATGTAATTGGTACAAAGTGGGTATTTAGAAATAAATTGAATGAAAATGGAGACGTCTCAAGGAATAAGGCAAGGCTAGTGTGCAAGGGATACACTAAAGAAGAAGGCATAGACTATGGAGAAAAATTTTCTTTTGTTGCTAGACTTGAAGGTGAAAGAACACTACTTGCATATGCTGCATTTAAAGGATTCAAAGTGTAGCAAATGGATGTGAAATAAAATTTCTTAAATGGAATTCTAGAAGAATAAGTTTACATTGATCAGCCTAGAGGTTTCATTGATCCAAACAAAAGAGGTATGGTCTATAAGTTACACAAAGCTTTATATGGTCTAAAGCAAGCTCTAGAGCATGATATGAGAGACTTCATGGATATCTAATAAAGATTGGGTTTCAAAGAACCAATGATAACAAAAATATGTATATTAAATAAGGACCACATAATACAATTTTTCTAGTAGAAATATTTGTGGATGATATCCTATTCACAAGTCATGATGACTTATGCAAGTAATTCTTTGAAGAAATGAGGAAAGAGTTTGAAATGTCAATGTTTGGAGAAATAAAATTCTTTGTTGGTTTACAAGTTCATCAAATGAATGATGGAATTTACATTACTCAATCAAAATATATCAAGGGGTTATTGAAGAACTTTGGAATGGAAGATTCAAAACCAATTGGAATACCTATGTCTACTAGACACAAGTTATCCAAGGATGATGGTTTAAAAGAGGTAAATCAAACTACCTATATATCTATGACTAGAAAACTTTAGTATGCTATTCACATAAGACTTGATATTGCATTAGCAATTGGTATAGTTGTAAGGTTCTCTACAAATTCTAGAGAAAATCATATGATGGCAATCAAAAGAATCATGAGATATTTAAAAGGAACTCAAGACTATGGTCTATGGTATAAGAAAGAAGGGAACTTTGAGTTGAAATCCTTTACTAATATTGATTAGGTTAGAAGCATTTATGATAGAAAGAGCACCAGTGGAGGAGAATTATTTCTTTGAAAGAGGTTCGTATCTTGGACAAGTAAGAAGAAAAATTACATCTCTTAGTCTACAATAGAGTTTGAATATATTGCAGAAATAGTTAATTGTTCCAACATAATGTGGTTCAAGAAACTATTATTAGGAATGAAGGAGGAAATCAAGGATCCAATTTTTATCTATTGTGATAACACAAGTACAATTAATATATCCAAAAATCAAGTGATGCACACCAAGACAAAACACATTGCAATCAAATATCATTTTCTAAGAGAATTAGTTCAAGATAAAGAGGTTAGATTGAAATATGTTAACACAAAGGAGTAGGTTACTGACATATTTACTAAACCTTTACCCAAGGATGCATTTTTGTATCTAAGAGGAAACCTAGGGGTCATTCCTCTATTCGATGTTCACTAGAGTACATATTGGTGATGCATCAACCAAGCTTCATTGTAGAACTATCAAATTGATGCAAAGAAGTCAAAGCTCATTGCATATTAATTAATACATCAAGTACATTATAAAAGCACCATGTCAAGTCTTTTAAATATGATGTCAAAGAGGGAGAGATTGAATCATGTCATGTATTCATTGAGGGAGAGATTTATCAAAGGAAGTGACCTACATATCCAAAAGAGGGAGAACTTGATTTGATGGAGTTTAAAGATAAGATGGCATAGGGAGAATCGTAGAGGGAGTTATCATGGATAGATAAAGAATCATAATGAAACTAAAGATATTATAAAATCTTATAAATCATTTTATTGCTCTAAGATTTCCTTGCATAATGACATGTGTTTCCATCAATGCCAAAGAGATATTTTTATAACAATTATTCAATTGTATACTATCATTGATGTTACATAAATGCTATACTCTAACCAAGCACTGTCAGTTGTAACTAAGCTTAGAAGACTCCTATAGCAGCCGAGTAGAAAAAAAGTTCAGCAATATAGTTGAAGTCAAGATAGGTCAGTCACCAAAGGAGTTTAGTTGTGATTGAGTTATAAGTTTAATGTTAGGTCGGTTACCAAGGAACTTAGTGGTAACCAAGTGACTTAGTTTCATTTCAAGCCAACTTGCATGAAAATAATTTTATTTATTTATTTTGTTTATGCAAGCTAACTTAGTGGATGCTATTTTATCCAATTGTAAGGATATTTAGGCCAACTTTACATTGTATTTCATATATATGAAAGGTCAAGATGTGGATTGAATAGTGTGCAAGTGGTGAAGAAGATAAGATGCGAATAGAGAATGATATCTAATTAAGGGAGGAATATCCAAGGAGCTTCAAAGAATACTTTGATTAGGAAGTATCTAGAGGATAAGCTAGGATAGTGATTTGAATTTGCAATCCAATTGCTTCGTCAATTAGGTCAATCATTATTACTCTCTAACAATTGTAACAATGAAGAAATCTCTTAACATAGTTGACTTAATAGTCATTTTTAAAATCCTCTAACTAGGTGGCATTTCTAGATTAAAGTGTCCTAAGACCTAACAACACCACTCCTAATAGGGTGATTTAGATCCTTTAACAGTGTCACACCTAACAATGTATTTTGTAGCCTTTAATATGGTTGGCTCCTAATAGGGCTCACTTTAGAAGAATGAAAAGTTGTAACTAGTTGCATTGGTGGTTTTCTCAAATTGGGTTTCCAAGTTAAATATTTTTGTCTCATGTGTTCATGTTAGTTTCTTATTTCTTTTTCTTTTTGCAACTAATTTACTAAAGGTTAATACAAATTAATATATCAGATTGCTTTGTTAACTGATTTATAATGGGTTTCTAGTTCTAATCAAGTTGTGAGTTTCAAGAAAGTTTTTGTTAACATCTAAGGGATTTGGAATTGTTTTAGTGGCAACTAATTCACCCCTCCCCTCTTAGTTACTCCTCTTAGATTTCCAACAACAACATCCTTGGTTCAACTATCTCAATAGATGTGAAATTTGTATCTATCATAAAGCAGATATCCTCTTTGTACTCATTTGTCATTGAAGGTGGAATTCTAAATCTTTCCCTCATATTAGTTTGGTATGTCTTCATAATAAGATTTGCACTATCATTAACATTCCCTTTAAGGTATCTATTATAGACTTCATAAATATTCTCCATAGTGCTTATGTTATTGCTCAATATTGTTGATGCTTGCTGATGTAGGTTCGCTCTACTACCATTGACAAAGGTATGCTCTGATACCACCGATGAAGGGCCAACACCACCCTTACCAACTCACATCCAAGATCACAAAAATATGGAGATAGAGAGATGAAAAAATGCTTCATAAAGCATCCATTAATACTTGCAATTCATTACAATATTCTCCAAGTGGAAAAACTCCAAACTCTTATAATATAAGAGAGATTCCTCACTTAGGGCTTCCAACTAGAAGAGCTTACAAAAAAAAAGCTTGTTCGCTACACCTTGAGAGCTTCTACTTCTCCAACTTCCTTATAAGAGATTACATTCAAAGAGCTTGATTAAAAATGAACATAAGCCTTCCTTAAATAGGCACTTACCACCCAATGCATGATTTATCCACAACATTCTAGAACATTCACAACCTTCTAGAATTCCACCTAAATACAACTAAGCACCACCATGTGGCCCAATTAGAAAATTATATTTGCTTTATGGATCACCACAAATATTAAATGCATGATTTAAGGAACTTTCCACAAACTTCTAAGATGCCACCTACACACCTCAATTAATGGAATAACAACTATTTTTATTAATTTTCTATTTATGCCACCATTGCACCTTGAAAATAGAAATTCCTCTTTTCTCCTTTTTTCCTATTTTTCAATTTATTATTATTTTTCCCTATTTTCATCACTTTCTCTCTCCTCCACAATTTTTTAATTTTTTTTAATTTTAAAATTTATTTTTCCCATGCAAGATGCTTCTGCAACAGACTCCCCAAGTAGATAGAAAAGTGTGTCCCACACTTTGACACCAAAAGAAAGATATACAACCATCTTCATCTTCACCACAAACTTCCACCTCAACAAGGACAAGAAAATTAACATGCAAATCTTCCATATATTTTTTAATTATTTTTTTTCCTGATGCATGATGCTCTTGCATCCGACTCCCATGGTAGGAAAATTTTTGTGATTATGAATTCACAAAATGAAGTAGCCACTATTGACATATATATTTTTTTTGTTCCTCCAACACATAGCTGGAACAAGTATCTAGTGCTGATATATTTCCTTCTTTCTTCTTTTCCAACACCTAGCTGGAACAAGTGTCTGTTGCTGAAAATACTCCTTCGCAATGAACTCTATCCAAGTATAAATCTCATCCTCATTTAATCTTGTTGAATTAATCACACCTGTAATAAACCCAGCAACAACATACCAATCTTCCTTTGCATACCACACATCACTAACAAGATCCTCATGCAAATCATCATCAATAGCTTTTAAACTCATCTCAAATTCAACATTCCATGATTCGTAAGAATTTACCTCTTTGACATATTCATCTTTGATTTCTTCTTTTATGTCATCAACAATGCATGTAACTACTCCACTTGCTTGATCTCCAACTAAGGCACTATATGTTTCCTCCATTGGTGCAATCTTCAAATCATCTTGATCTACTTCAGATTTGTAAATCTTGTCATCTTCATGCTCTTCCTCTTCTCTTTCATCTTCTTCAACTTTAGGTTCACAAATAATTTCCTCGTCGTCCACTTGCTCTTCCACTGGATCATCTTTCTTTTCTAAATCCAAATAATTATCAACGTCTCTTTTCTGGTAATGTGCTCTTCGTTTCTGCAACTCAGCTTCTAATTCATTCACTTGCTTCTGAAAATCAACTATCAACGCCTCTTGATTTCTTACCCTAATTTTCTCTAGTCAAGGAATCCTCAGAATCCATCCAATCACAAAAGTCATCTTCTTCTGTCTCTTCTCCATAATCAAGTCTTTAGAAGACAAATCTAGTGTAACACAAGAACCTTGTGCAAACTGCCTCACAGTCGATGATCTGTCTACACAATTAATAACTTCTTGAAAAAATTAACCCAACTCAAGGTCCTAGTGCAAAATGCCTCATGTTCGACGATCTTTCCACATGCTTAGGAACTCCTGCTCTGATACCACTAATGTAGGTATGCTCTTCTACCATTGACAAAGGTATGCTCTGATACCATTGATGAAGGGCCAACACCACCCTTACCAACTCACAACCAAGATCACAAAAATATGGAGATAGAGAGATGACAAAATACTTCATAAAGCATCCATTAATACTTGCAATTCATTACAATATTCTCCAAGTGGAAAAACTCCAAACTCTTATAATATAAGAGAGATTCCTCACTAAGGGCTTCCAACTAGAAGAGCTTACAAAAAAAAAGCTTGTTCACTACACCTTGAGAGCTTCTACTTCTCCAACTTCCTTACAAGAGATTAAATTCAAAGAGCTTGATTACAAATGAACATAAGCCTCCCTTAAATAGGAACTTACCACCCAATGCATGATTTATCCACAACATTCTAGAATATTCACAACCTTCTAGAATTCCACCTAAATACAACTAAGCACCACCATGTGGCCCAATTAGAAAATTATATTTGCTTTATGGATCACAACAAATATTAAATGCATGATTTAAGGAACTTTCCACAAACTTCTAAGATGCCACCTACACACCTCGATTAATGGAATAACAACTATTTTTATTAATTTTCTATTTATGCCACCTTTGCACCTTGAAAATAGAAATTCCTCTTTTCTCCTTTTTTCCTATTTTTCAATTTTTTATTATTTTCTTTCTATTTTTGTCACTTTCTCTCTCCTCCACAATTTTTAAAATTTTTTTATACCAACTCACAACCAATATCACAACAAGATGGAGACAAGAGATGACAAAATGCTTCATAAAACATCCATTAATACTTGAAATTCATTACAATATTCTCCAAATGGAAAAACTCCAAACTCTTATAATATAAGAGAGCTTCCTCACTAAGAGCTTCCAACTAGAAGAGCTTACAACCAAAGAGAGCTTTTCTGCTACACCTTGAGAGCTTCCTTACAAGAGATTACATTCGAAGAGCTTCACTACAAGAGCTTACACTTGAAGAGCTTCGTTACAAGAGATTACATTCAAAGAGCTTATACTTGAAGAGCTTGATTACAAATGAACATAAGCCTTCCTTAAATAGGCACTCATCACCCAATGCATGATTTATCCACAAAATTCTAGAATATCCACAACCTTCTACAATATCCACAACCTTCTAGAATTTCCACCTAAATACAACTAAGCACCACCATGTGGCCCAATCAGAAAATTACATTTCTTTTGTGGATCACAACAAATATTAAATGCATGATTTAGGGAACTTTCCACAAACTTCTAAGATGCCACCTATACACCTCGATTAATGGGATAACAACTATTTTTATTATTTTTTCTATTTACGCCACCTATGCACCTTGAAAATAGAAATTCCTCTTTTCTCCTTTTTTCCTATTTTTCTATTTTTTATTATTTTCTTTCTATTTTCATCACTTTCTCTCTCCTCCTCAATTTTTTAAAAATTTTTTTTTTTCCTAATAAATTTTTGCAAGATGCTCCTGCGTCAGACTCCCCTAGTAGATAGAAAAGTGTGTCCCACACTTTGACGCCAAAAGAAATATATACAACCATCTTCATCTTCACCACAAGCTTCCACCTCAACAGGGACAAGAAAACCAACATGCAAATCTTCCACATTTTTTTTTTGATGCATGATGCTCCTGCATCCGACTCCCATGGTAGGAAAAATTTCGTGAATATGGATTCAAAAAATGAAGTAGCCACTATTGACATTTTTTTTTTCTCTTCCTCCAACACATAGCTAGAACAAGTATTCGGTGCCGATATATTTCCTTCTTTCTTCTTTTCCAACACCTAGCTGGAACAACTGTTTGCTGCTGAAAATGCTCCTTCACAATGAACTCTATCCAAGTATAACTCTCATCCTCATCCAATCTTGTTGAATTAATCACACTTGTAATAAACCCAACAACACCATACCAATCTTTATTTGCATACCACACATGACTAACAAGATCCTCATGCAAACCCATCATCAATATCTTTCAAAATCACCTCAAATTCAACATCATATAATTCATAGGAATTTACCTCTTTGACATATTCATCTTTGCTTGCCTCTTTCATGTCATCAACAATGCATGTAACTACTTCTCCAACTAAGGCACTATACTTTTCTTCCATTGCTGCAATCTTCAAATCATCTTGATCTATTTCAAGTTCATAAATCTTGTATCTTGATGCTCTTCCTCTTCTTGTTCAGCTTCTTCAACTTTAGGTTTGAAAATAATTTCCTCTTCATCCTCTTGCTCTTCTTTTGTACCACATGTTGGATACTCCACTAGATCTTCTTTCTTTTCCACATCCAAGGAATTATCAACATCTCTTTTCTGGTGGCACGCTCTTTGTGTCCATTTTATTGTATTCTTGGTTGTGAGTTTGGTAAGGGTGGTGAGGACATACATCATTGGTATCAAAGTGAGAGTTCTTGAGCGTGTGGACAGATTGTCGAACATTAGACAGTTTGCACCAGGACCTTGAGTTGGGTGAAGTTTGTCAAGAAGTTCTTGATTGTGTAGACAGATCGCCGACTGTGAGGTAGTTTGCACAAGGTTCTTGTGTTGCACTAGATTTGTCTTCTAAAGACTTGATTATGGAGAAGAGAAAGAAGAAGATAAATTTTGTGATTGGATGGATTCTAAGGATTCCTCAACTTGAGAAAATTAGAGAAAAAAATCAAGAGGCATTGATAGTTGATTTGCAGTAGCAAGTGAATGAAGGAGCATCATGCATCACTTTCATAAAAGGAAATATTTTGATCAAATGAAAGAACATGTGTGTGAGATCAAAGATTGAAATCTAAATTGACTATTCTTAACCTTCTTTATCTTCTCTGGGTTCTCTATCAATTATGCTCTTAGAATTTCACATAATTTGACCTTTTCCTTGTCAACACAGATCTTATAGGTTACTTTTATAAAGATAGTTGCCATATCATCATCTCTAGAGCTGTAGCACATTCTTGCTACTATGAATCTACTCAAGAATCTAACATCATGCTACTTGATCTTTCTTATAACAATGCCTCTACCATTGTAGACTGACTTGGTATTGTCAAGCACTAACTTCTTGACATTGTTTTCATTAACTAGTATGTTTCCTTCATTACACAGTCTAGTGACCTCATGACCAAGGTTAGAAAAGATTTCAACTACATTATCTCCTAACAAAAACTTTCCATCATGAATTATTCTTAAAATGATCCTGGTCCACTCTTTATTATCAAACTCACTGTAGAATAGAAACTTAACTAGGTCATTTTCTTTCAGAGATTCAAAACCTTGTTTATAGCTCATGTCCTAATTGTAAATGTTATCAAATTCCTTTGAGATATGATCTTCACCTACATTCTAAAATTTTCTTCTCAAATAACTACCCACATCTTCTAAATGTATAATGTTTTATGGCATTTTTTATAACGTAGATCTAGGCTCATCACTTACATACTTAACATGATTAATCTTCATTTTAGACCTTGCTTCTTCTTCCACATTATCAATTAAGGAATTATCCATCTCTATAGATAAATTCTTGACACAAATCTTAGATTAAATCCTTTCTTAGAAGTAAAATACCTCATTTTATTACATAACTAGGGCTACCTATTCTTTACACTTGAAAAAATTCAAATCTCCTTCAATTCTGTTGTCAAATCACTCTTGATTGCTTGTTAATTCTTCAGATAGTTGAATGATACTCATGATCATTCTTGCACAACTTATATATTTTCAAAATGATCTTCGCATTAATTGTGCAACTACTCAATTTGAAAAAAGCTATCTCTATCAACCGGTAATTTTTTTTCATTCGTATGACTTCATGTGATCTCCAAATGACATGCACTCTTGACAAAAACTTCTAAATAATCTGTTCTTCCTTTTGCTAACTTTGTAACTTTGTAACTTCCAACTTGATCTCTATCTTGGGTTTCATCTTTCTGGTTCTTCATTGTCAAAAAAAAATGTAGGATGAATCATACACAATTCAGAAGTATTTCTAAGACTACTCCCATATACAATCTAGAATGGTGATTTATGAGTACTCTTATTGACAAAATTATTATATGCAAATTTAGCCTATGGTAAAATCATATCCCATCCTTTTGGCTTGTCTCCAACCAAACATCTCAACAAGTTTCCCAAACTATGATTCACAACTTCTGTCTGTCCATTAGTCTATGGATGATGTGATGAACTAAACTTCAACTATGTCTTCAACTTCTTCCACAATGTACACTATAAATACCCAACAAATTTAGTATCTTGATCTGAAATGATACTCTTTGGTAGACCATGTAGTCTCACCACTTCTATGAAAAACAACTCTACCACATGAACAATATCACTAGTCTTCTTGCAAGGAATAAAATTTTAAATCTTTGAAAACTTGTCAACCACCACAAAAATAGAATCATGCCTCTAATGTGTCCTCAATAATCCAAGAATAAAATCCTTGCTAACACCCTCCCATGACTTCTCTAGTACAAGTAATGGCTGATACAACCCTATATTCTACTTCTTCCCTTTTGTCATCTAACATACTTTGCAACTCTGTACAAACTTCTTCACGTGTTGTTGCAACTATGGAAAGTAATAATTCTTCGCAACCAAAGCTATGGTTTTATCTCTACCAAAATGTCTAGCCAATTTTCCATTATGCTTCTCTTTGATGAGATTATCTCTCATTGAACTTTTGGGAATGCACAACTAGCTTCCTTTGAACAACATACTATCCTGGATTATGAAATCCAACCACTTTGTCCTATCAAGTGTAATAGGTTTTATATAAGCCTTCCATGCTTCACCAAAATTAGGATCATTTGAATATAAAGTACTGAGTTTTTTGAACCCAACCACCTGTATCTGCATTTATATTAGCAAAAGTTGTCTTCTACTAAGAGCATTTGCAACTCTGTTAGACTTCCCACTCCCGTGTTTCAAAATAAATGTATAACTCTACAAAAACTCAACCCACTTCAAATGCCTTTGGTTCAATTTTCCTTAACTATTTAAATATTTCAAAGCTTGATGATTAGTATACAAAAAAAACTCCTTAGGAAGAAGATAGTTTCTCCACTTCTTTAATGTTTGAACTATAGCATAAAATTCCTGATCATAAACATACTATTTTCTTTTCACATCATTTAATTTCTCACTAAAATAAACAATAGGTATAGCTTCTTGGCTCATAACAACTCCTAATGCAGTACCAATAACATCATAGTCTACCTAAAACACCTTGTTAGAATTAGGAATTGCTAAAATAGGTTGTTTAGTAACTTTCTATTTCAACAGATTATAACTCTTATCTACTCCTACAGTCCACTTAAATTCTTTCCTATCCCCTCTCATTGTTTTAGTCAAGGGTCCACAAATACTGCTAAAACCTCTTAAGAACTTTTTGTAAAAATTAGCTAGTCCATGAAAAGATCTTACCTCTATTGCACTGATTGGAATAGGCCATTCAAGGATAGCCTCTAGTTTCTTTGGGTCCATTTTTAGACCTTCTGCAAAAACTACAAATCCCAGGTACACCAACTCCTTTACAAAACTATAATTCTTCAGGTTTATCAACAACTTTTCTTCCCTCAAATTATCAAACACCTTGCAAATATTGATCAAATTCTCCTCCAATGTCTTACTAAAGATCAAAATATCATCTAGGTAAACAATGAAAAACTTACCCAGAAACTCCTTCAATACCTCATTCACGAGCTACATGAAAGTGCTTGGTGCATTGGTTAGCCCACAAGGCATGACTAACCACTGATACCATCCTTATTTTTTCTTGAAAGCAGTCTTCCACTCATCACCTTCTTCGATACGAATCTAATTGTACCCACTCTTCATATCTATCTTTGTGAAATACTCAACTCCACTCAAAAAGTCCATAATATCATCCATCCTCTACAAAGGAAATCTGTACTTGATTGTGATATTGTTGATAGTGTGACAATCTGTACAATCCTCCATTTTTTATTCTTCTTTGGCGCTAATATGACTAGTACAACACATGGACTCAGACTCTCTTGAATCAAACCCTTCTTCAACAACTCAAGAACTTGTCTATTCAACTCTTCACTTTTTGCTGGTGTCATTCTATATGCTACCTTGTTTGGAAAACTAGCTCCTAGAACTAAATCCATCTAGTGATTGATATTCCTCATTGGGGAAAATCCATCAAGTACATTATCTAATACAATATCAGAAAACTCTACCAACATATTTGCAACTTCTATAGGTACCTCCTCTACTTCTTCTTTACTATCTTTTGGAATTATAGAAAAAAAATATGCTCATGCTTCATACCATTGAGAAACTCTTTTCCATCAACAAAGTATATTCTAGAAGCACTACATACATTTTATTCTTTATCCTTCAACTTATGCTTCACTCCTGTTGGTGTTTGAAAATGCTATGGGTTTTTAATTATCCCACTAAGAAAATGACATATCTAGGGGTAGCTAACTCCCATTTTCAACATGCCATTTCTAACAATGGGCCAACTATAAGGCATGGCCCTTCTTCTACTTCAGGCTCTACTAAAACTAGGTGAGTTAACTTTGAGATTCTAATGTATGGTACCAATGCAAAAACATACTCCTGAATCTAACAAAGTAGATAAAATCCCTTATATATCCTAAAACTCATGCAATAACATAGATCTATAGTAGCTGAATGCAAATTCTATGATATTCATAAGCTGAGTGAGGGCATCATATTTAGGTTTTTCAACATGAAAGGGAAAGAACGTTTGATTAATAATGTTGGATTCACAAACTCTCAGATATGCAATAGTAAGACTTAATGATCTTGTAACTGACCATTGCCTAATCCATTTGGAAAATCCATAAATCAAAAACATACGTATGAATATCTAAGTCATATTTGTATCTTCAAATATTTGATCTATCTATTTAACTTGTAAATAGACATCTATGTTCAATCTAAATCTCATTCTTACATGATATCCCCATGAGTAACCTCACAACCCTATTGATTTTCTTGAAGCATTTACATAACCCTTTGAGTTACAGGTAATAATGAAATAACATACAACCTTAAGGGACTGCAACTACAACCTAAGCTCTCTGTCAAAGATCATAAAACATTAAAGGGTACTGATAAAGGAGACAATACTTAAAATGAAACTCAATCATCTGCTGCTCTTTGTATTTATTTCCTTGAAATTAATACATTCATATGCATGGAATAAAAACATGAAACAACTAAATAGATCTGAACTATCTATATATTCCTTCCTACTACTGTTCACATGAGAGAATTATGTTGAAAAATATGGTGTCTCAGTATTGGGAACGCATCAAGATTGGAACCAAAATCCTGGTATCACAGTAGTGTGCAATTTTTTTGCAAAAGATTGGAACCTCTACAATGAGAAAGAATGAGAAAGATATAGGAAGAAGGAAATCTTGGATCTGTTTTGAAGACGACATGTATCCACTTGAAATTCCCTCTCTTTGCCATGAAAAGACTCTCTCTACCTTCTCTCTTCAACTGCATATCAAATCCCATCATTTTGTTTTTCCTTTCCAAGAGCAATACCTCAGCAAAAGACAAAATTCTCATAATTGATTCTAGATATGTTAATTTTGATCAAATTGAAGCTAAAACATCATAGAATCGAAACATACTACATATAAGGCCTTTTGAACATGTTTTAAATGTTTTGTCACATAATTCTGCAACTGAATAATCAAAACACCCCTCAGAACACATAAATCACTTCTAAAGACAAAACCCCTTGTAGAGTGTATAAGGGAACACCTATGTAAAAATTGACCTCATATTCAGAAAGTTCATCTCTTCCCAATTCTGGTGGTATATTGAAATGCCCATTTTCAATAAAAAATGCTCTAGTTATGGTCTTTTGAAAATCATATCTCTGTTCATAACTTCCATAGCATTATTGTGCAAAAATTTAAACCTTTTATAAAGTTTGGACTATATAAAAGTTTCAAACTTTATTTGAATGACTTGCATGTTTAGAAAAAAATAAAATATTAAGATTTATGTTTTCTCAAAATTTTCCACCATTCTCCATCTAGGTCAAACATGGTTTGACCAAGCTCACCGCATGTCATCACATGATTGGCTTGGGCCTATACAACTGTCAAACCCCTCCAACTGGGTGCCATGTGTTAGCATGAGATTTGTCCACCTCACCACTATGCCAGTGACACATGTCATCTTCCTATTGTGATTCGCTATGTCGCCATGTTATCCTCCTTGCAACTTTCCTTTGGCGATATAACGACATCCGTTGGATCTGCCACATGGCATAATTTGGTGCATTCTTGAGATTTGTCTACCACATCACCCACCTTAGAGTTTGTGTCATGTGGTACCATGTAGTTGGTCCAAATTTTTCCATATCATCACTCAATCATTTTGTTAGTTGCTAGTTGGCACTACTTGATTCGCCGTCAGATTGGAAGCGAGATCCATATTGCATTTTACCTCTAAGCTAGATTTGAAATTTTCTACCAAGTTGCCAAGTCGCTTTTCAAATTTTCTAAGATTTTCTGACAAGCACCATGGTAACTTGCTGGATTTTAGAATTTTTTGGCGAACGTTTTGCATTTCATGTCAAAATTTATTATTCGTTGCCACCTACTTGGCCACGGGTTGGGGCCCATTATATGCAACTTGGCTTTCACAAAAGCCATTGTCTTTAAGACATTAGCCTTGGTGTGTGCAATAGTATTTAAACATTTAAAATTTCCCCTGTCCGCCCAATGTGGGATATTTTCTTGAAACTGTTTCTCTTTGTTGTCTTTGACCTGCGGCTTTTGAATCTTTTTCTATGTTGTGTCTTCCTTCAATTCTATGTGTGGGTTCCTCCATCAACCTTGTATCTTGGAGTTCTTCCTATGAATGACTGGAATAGAGAGATTAGCAATATTTTTGCTCCTTCTCTAGCGGTTTCTGAACTATTCTTTGAACCCATGTAAACTGTGTGAAATATTTGTTTTGCAAATTCTTTGCCATTAGTAGGGATATCTCCTCTCTTATATTGGCCAATATATATTGCATCTCACTTTCCTTGTTTATCTCCATCAACAATACCTTTTGTTACAAGTTGGCACATGCATCCAATAATAGTTGCTACAATTGAACTATCTGCTCCACTTCTCCTTAGGTAATCCCAAAACCAAAAAGAAGGACCAAGAGCTATTTCCTCTTCTAGAGAGTGATATCTAATCTTGACTGGCAATGATGAGAAAACTCTAAGATTCTCCTTTGACTCACACAACTTGAAACTAACTTGAATTGAGGGAAAATAAGGCTTATATCCCAAAACAAAATCCAAATCTACTACTGCTGTTAAAACTTCATTTTCATTGAGAGAAAAATGTGATCCTTGTGCAATCAATATCACCATTTACAACAATACATGAATAACCATCATAGTAAATACAATCTCCATCATAGCCCTACTGATTACTACACACACACACACACACACACACACCCCTCCAGATTTACAAGTTGCGCTTTGAATCAGCTCTAGACATGTATTCAACTTTCTCTATTGGTGATGACTTCCAATTCCATCTATAAATACTTCAATGCCATTCAATGCAAGATCAATATGAGGGGAGTCTGGCATGAAAAGTTCTTCACAAGTTTTAGCAGCAATGTTCACATTCAAAAAGGAATTATAAGTATCATTATTTTTTGACTTAGGCAAAAGACTTGGCACTTGTACCAAACATCATTCCTGATATATCTTTTAATATAGATATAATGTCACTTGAAAAGGTTTTATATATTGTCATGTGACCATTATATATATCTCTTATTTTATCACCTACAGGTATTATGCATAATGTATCTTCATTGATAAAACTAATCTTGAGGTGTAAAACTCAATAAGTTTACTATTTGGTACATTAGAAATCTTGGATCCATTGATAAAACTCGGCCCCAATTTGGAAACTCTCCTATGGATTTTCAACCTTCAATGCATTTTATGAACATGATCACCCATTTTCAGAATAAGCTCTCCTGTACTCAATATCACTACCAATTCTCGCCTTTTTAATCAATTCTAAAAATTGTGAATTTGTGCCTGGAGGCCTGCCAGCTAGGCTTAAAAACTGACTCAATCAAGTAACCAAACCATGAAAATTGGCATGAGTGTTCAATCCTACACACTCTATCATACTGAAAATTATTAGCCCATGAAGAACTCCTAGTCAAAATATTTTAACTGCTGAACATCCATACTTCAATTATCCTGCAGGCAAACAGTGTTAAAGAATATAAACTGGGCTCAGGTTCAGCATTATAAATTGGGTTATTGATCACTTAGGGTTCTAAAAACTAGGATATAGGTTCTTTTCCATGAGGAGAACATAATTCTATGGTTTGGGCTCATGACGAATAACATGTCACATTTGGAAAATTTCTGAAAATAGGTACTTGGAAATTTTAACTGGGAAATGTATCAAAAAGTAAATTTTGGCAAACGGATGGACATAAGAAAGCATGCAAATGGATTCTTCATGACTTGGAAACTGGTATACTTCAAGGATTTTTGGGAGACAACGTTATGGTACAATCCATTTAGTCTTACCAATCACAAGATCAAAGTTATAATGTTCAGAATAGGGGTATAGATCAATAAGGATACCTTAGTTGTAACAAAATAATATAAACTGGGTTTTTAATCATGTTAGCAAACTGATCAAATGGATTTTTAATGATCTCAAAATTGGAAAATATGAAGTGTCTAACCATTGGAACATAATGTAAAAATAATTTCTTCATTTGGGTCAATTGGGTCAAAGATATCACTGGTCGAACAGGGCTTCCTAGAATTGTGAACTACACAAATGCACAAAATAATAAATGACCAAGTTTGAGGGGTTCAAAACCTAGTCAAATGGATTTGAAATAACTTGAAAATTGGAACATAGGTTCTATGATATGCATAATAAACATACCTAAAGTGGTGGGTCATGAAACATTCTTGGGTAAAAGATATTCAAAGACAAATTGGGCCTCCTGTCACTATTTGACACTTGGCAGAATTGCAAATTTTGACACTAGCTCAAAATCGAACTTCACCGAATGATTTGGGATGGAAAAATATCATTGTGGATCAAATGCATATGTCAAATGAAATGTGTTAAGCCACTTAAACACCATCTAGGCCTCAAACTGACAACTGGCTACATATGCACGAAAAGCACTTTAGGGCATTGATTCTTCAAAATTTTCAAAATGTGATTGAAAATTAACCATGCAATTTTTAGTCCCAACAACTCCATCCTTGGTTAGAGTGTAGGTATTTTCTCACCAATCATGTATAGCATGCCTATCAACTTCCATGGCCTACCCAACAACATATGACATATGTCCATAGGTATGATATCACAAAGTACCTCATCTTGGTAGCTTTCAATCTTGAACTTCATTGAGCATTGCTCATTGACCATGAACTTTTTGTCATCTTGCACCCAAGAAATATGGTATGGATGTGAGAGATTCTATCTCTTTAGCTTCAACTTGGTAACCATCATTTTTGACACCAGATTGTTAGTACTTCCACTATCAATGATCAAATCACAACACTTATCTTCACATCTACACCTTGTGAGAAATAAACTCCTTCTTTGATTAGGTTTATTCTCACCACTCAGTAGGAATCTTCTATTAACTAGGACTTCTCCTCTTTTAGCATCTTCATCAACATGCACAACTCTAGCTTGGTCTTCTGTTCTTTGATCTATCCTTCCTTGGCACTAGGTACATTCAAATTCTTTATGCCCTTCTTCTTTGTAGTGAAAACATTTCCCATGAAAGCCTCCTCTTCCAAATCCTTGTCCTCTATCTCTTCCTCTCTGATCTCTATTGTTCTAATCATGGAATTGATTGTAATTATTTCCCCTTTGTTCTAACTGTTACTTCTAGCCTCATCCTTGTTCTTTTGATCATCATTATGGCCACCATAAGATCATCCACCAGATCTTTGACCGTGACCTCTTCCACTATTATTTTTTTCAAACTTCTTGTTCAATTTTTCTTCAACTCTTAGGGCAAACTGGTATGCCTCCTCAATACTATTCATTCAAACCAAACTTAGTTCATCCTAAATTCTTGGCCCTAACCCATTAAGATAATGGTCAACTTTCTCCTTGTTAGCTTTAGTATGGTTGGTTCTAATGAGAACTCAGTAGAACTCTTCAAGATTACTCTTGAATAGATTTTCCCACTTGCTTCAACCCTTGCATTTTATTCAATAGATCAAGCTCATAATCTATGGGAATGAATTTTCACTTTAGTTTAGCTATCATCCATTCCCATCTAGTGATTTTGTACTTTCCCTTTCTATTTCACTCCAACTAAACCTCCTACCACCAGATCTTTGCATGTCCCTTTAGTTTTTCCTTCACAAACTTGACCCTATTAGGTTCATCAATATCTTCATAATCAAAGTACCCCTCCAGTTTATTGATCCAATCAATTAGCTCCTTTGGGTTAAGATTTACTAAAAATGTGGGAACTTCAAACTTAGGTCATTTTCCAATCTTTGAGATGGCCCTAAGAAGCCTTTCTTTCTCTAGATTTAGAACTGTCTTTGCTTCGACATTTTTGTCTACTTCATCCTCATCCTTGTTTTCATCTCTTATAGGAAAATTTATTCCTCTACACATTTGTTCTTCTAATGCTTGCATTTGTCTTTAGAGGGCTCAAAAACCATTAGGTGTAACACCTAAAACTCTTCTACCATAATCTGTTTATTGAGGCATTTTCGTGCTTCTACTAAAACCTTAGTGCAAACTGCCTCACAATTGATGATATGTCTACACACTTAGCTCAAACCATAGTCTTGGTGCCAACTGCCTCATAGTTGATGATCTATCCACACACTCAATAACTCTAGCTCTGATACCACTTGATGAAGGGTGCTCTCCTTAATACCATAAACTCATAACAGAAACAAAGAAACAACAAAAAATGTGAGAAAAAATTATGAACTTCTTATTTGCACCGCAAATATAGAATTACAAAATTCATAAGTACAATATGCTAACCCACATGGGTACCTTCATTATAGTAATCTACAAGACTAAGTTGTGAACTACCACCAAAGCTGTTCTACACAATGTTTAGGCCTTTCTTAATTAGGTAATTTTATGCAGCCCAAGAAGGTTCTAGACATTGAAACATAATAACTAGGGCTAATAGACCCTAACAATACATATAGAGTCGACCAAATATATCTTTGACAATTATTTTAGATATTTCAAGTAGCCCAACTTTGAAAGGCCATAAGCCACAAATTGTTGCTCTGATTGGCTATTATAAGCACTTTTTAAGAATGCTAAATCTTGATCTACAGACTCAAATTCATCCAAGTTCCCTTTCGTTGAGTTTTTAGACCTCATCTAGGCAATCTAAGGCCTCCAATAGTAAGCCTGAAGATTTTTCTACAAATTTTTCCAATGAAAATCTGCAATAACTTCTTCGATACTTATGCTTGAGCAATGAGATTTTTAGGGTAGGCTTACAACTCTAAAATGAACCTTCTTGTAGAAAATGAGAACATTATGAGCTCATATGATAAAATTACTAAAACTAGCAAGTTTCCATAAATAGTAACCACCCTATCTACTAATCTTTATTAAAATAGAAAAGACTAAAAATAAAATATTTTTGGGTGATGCAAGATTGCTCTTACACCCAAGATGCTCTTGCATCAGTATCTCTAAACATTCTACTATTGACATTATTAGTATCAAACTTAGGTTTCCTTCAACCAACTACTTTATGATCAAAACCATGACAATTATAAAAATAGAGATTAATGATAGGTTTGAAATACTCACCTGTACAACCTCTCTTCATACGACCAACTTCATTACATATAAAGCATCTACCTTTGAATTCATACCTTACCTCTTTGGATGGTTCAACTTGTTCTATTTTCTTAGGTTCATCACATTTCTCAAGTTGACTTACTTTCTCAACTTTTTTAGATTGACTTGGTTGAATCTCATTCTGATCATTCTTCTTAGGTTCAGGGGTTTCAACAACTAGGTTTGGTTCCTTTCTAGCTTCATATTTCTTTGCTGATTTTTCTCCAATGAGACATCCAAGACCAGTCTTGTCATAGGAAGGTCTCTAATAAAAACTTCTCATCAATTTTATCACTATTAGAATATAGCTTATCTAACTATTGCTTGGCCTAGGTTATTTCTCCTTTCACAATAGTTTTGTGTTTCTCAAGTTTTGCATGCTCTATTGTGATAGAATCAAGTTTAGAAGTCACTTTTCTAAGATGGGATCTTAGATCTACATTCTCAGATTTTAGATCTGATTCAATCTTTTTATTATCTTTCTTTAGAATTAGCTTTAGTTTAACAATATTCAAGTCATGTTTCATAATCTTATTTTATTTCTTTAAGGTTGCTACCTCATTACTATCTTTTGTCTATTCCCTAGGTTCTTCTCTAGATTTGAGATGATCAATCTTATCTTTCAATTTTCTAATGTAATAGTTTGCATCTTCATACCTTTGTTTTTGTTAGAAATAGGAATTATTGAGAGGGGGAGTGAATCAGTAATCTACAAACTTTAGTCATCAATTGGATATTGTTTATTACTTTAAACCATACATAACAAAGTAAACAAGTAATGCTGAATAGTAACTGTAACCATGTACAAAGATAACTCATAACACCATATTTTGTTAACTAGGGAAACCCTGGCCAAGGGAAAACCCTAGTGGGGATGATACCCACTAGATAATATATTAATATATATGTTAATTTTTAGAGGATGGACCTTGTTAGGAGTTAATGAGAAAATTCAATATAGTGAGTCCCTATTAGGAGACTTTGAATCCTTGTTAGGAGTTGTAGTATAGTAGATGCAATGAGCCCACTACCCAAACATGCACTTCCAATTGCAAGAAGAGCTCACAACCCAAATAAGTAATTAGACTTCTGGTGGATAGGTACTGTAACTTCTAACTAATCTCTGATCTTCAGCTTGATCTTAGATCAAAAAATAGCTTCTCAAAACTTTGCATATATCACTTTCACATAAGGTTCACATATCACGATACATAATTTGCTTGCATAACTTTCACACTTGAATTCACAAGATATCCTTTGCATAAATACTATGCCTTTTCACAAATTTTTGCTAGGTCAGTTAAGACCATAATATACTTTTCCAACTTAGAGTAAACATCTAGGATGTCAGCCCTAATTGGTCAAGTAATTATTTTGTAAACAAAATAATTTCTTCCTTTAATTTCGTTGTCCTATTTCATTGGTAAAACACAAATATCTCTTTTTTGTACAATCCATACTAATGTTTGAGGCTATACACATCATCATCAAAATGTATACTATCTCCATGTAACTTCACTAGTCATAATATGATGTCAGTAACAAGTTACATAAAAAATAATATACTATTGTAAACCAAATTCATACTTAGACAATTTTCTGAGTACCAAAGCTAAGTATATTCATTTCTAAGGTTTCCTATAAGAATGTTCATCATGTGTTGCGATAAATGAAAATAATTACATATCTTTGTTAGCCAATTGTCAACAATCTCCCCCTTTGGCATTGATGGAAAAAAAAAAAAGGAAAATTGGCTAAGTATCAAAAACTTGTCGAAATCATTACATTAATTATCTATCTATTACAACTTGTCCATCTTACATATGCTCCCCCTTACAACATGATTTCATGCCTTACAATTTTATCTTCTCCCCTTTACCTAATTAACAATTTTATTCTACATCTTCTCCCCCTTTGACATCAATGGCAAAGTTATGTCAAAAAATTGTCAAAAACTACTGTCAAAAACGTTGTTCTTCCCTTTAAACTGATAGTATCTTCATGTAATCATCAAAACTTTCCTTAAGATTGGTTAAACCTTTTATCCATGTATCCTTGGCTATTTTAGTATAGGTGAGAATCGCACATAAGAAATATGATGCAATCTCAACTACATTAAGATTAGAGTATATAAAGTTTGAGTAGGTATCCTTAGCTTTGACACACTCCTCCAATTGTCTCTCAACAATAGATATCCTCAGAGAAACAAACTCTTTGAAATCCAATAATCTATTCAAAATTTGTTCCTTCCAAGGTTCCAGTTTCCCTATATCATTATGAATACTGGCCACTTTTCCTTCAAATTCATCTATTTTACTAGAAGGTTGTTGTATCTAGCTACATAGAGCCTCTAACTCACTCATCTTTCTTTCAATCTTACTATCAAGATCCTTGGTCAACTTATGAGATAGGATACACTAAATGTAAAATACCTTTCCATCTTGCTGAATTTCTAAAGTTCCTTGATACAAGTATCAATACTTAATAAATCATTCTTGATATTTTGACAAATAATGCTAAACAAATTAGCATCAAGTGAAATCTATGCCTTTGACTCTACAACATTCAAAAAATTTGTAAATTCCTCATCAAAATATTTCTATACTACTTGTGCCTTCTATTTAGGATCTACCTCTATATGTTAGATTGCTAGAGTACTGTGTAATTTGTTAGAAACCTTCATTAAGGTTCTTTGTAGGCTCTTCACTATTCTACTTCTTAATAAGTTTTGTCAAAGATGAGATCAAGTCAGTTTGATTAGATCATTATCACTTGTTTGGCTAGCAAGTGAAAGCGAAGTAGATGAACTAGAAGGTTTAGATTTATCTTCCCTTTTCTTCTCTTTCTTCTTTCTCTTTCTCTTCTTTTCCTTTTCTTTCCTTTTCTCTCTTTTCTTGGTCCTCTATTCTCTTCTTCTTATCTTATTCTAATTCCCTTTTCTTTTCTTCCTCAACTCTTCTTTTCATCTCTTCTTCAAGCAATTTCTACTTGGATTCTTCTATTTTCCTCTTTTCTTCCTCTAATAGCCTCTTCTCCTCTTTTATTTATTTTAGTTGATCTTGTATATCCTTGGTATGAGATTCAAGCTATTCTAAACTCTCAAAAGGGGTAGTATCATCAATTTTAATATTAACATTGGTTTGATCAATTTTCCTTATGTCACCACTTACTAACACTTCCAAGGTTCTAGTTGCTAGTAAAGGAGTTGCCTTAGATTCTGTCATCATTTGATTGATGGCCACAGCTGTTTCACTCCTTATTTTTTCCTTCTCACCCACCATAAAAGAAATGGTCTCACCTTGTTTCTTAAGTAAGGTGCCAAACTGTTCAGCAATCTCTTGACTTCTTCTTCATCACTAGTCTTACATATTGGCCTTATCATAGAATTATGAAGTTCTATGTCTTCTTCTTGAGCTAGTGCCTTCTTCTCTATGAGTCTGTCATAGACCTTCTAATTTACTGTGCCTTCAATATCCTTAAGTTTCAAATTGTTAGCTATTATATATCTCATAATAGAGATATTGATATGATCTTTCTCGATATTATTATACAAGTAATTAAATGTGTTCATCTAAACAAAGTTCCCTTCATTAGCAATGGCTGAATTAATCTTCTCTATCTTTGGCTTCCAGGTTTCCTGAGCTTTTCTTTCTGATTGTTTACAAGTAGTTAATTTCTCTACTTTTTTTAGCTTCTTCTTCTTCTTCTTGTTCTTCACTAGATTCCACAATTTTCAACAATGTCTTTTGTCTCTTTCCTAGTCTAGTGGCTTATTACTTGACCCTGATGCATAAGGAATGTTCTATTGTGAAGATGTATTTGCATTAGATACTAATAAAGGCTGCACATATGTTATTCCTTTTTTCATGGTTTATCTAACTTCCCGTGACTCACTTTCTATCATTTCGGCCTTAATTAAAGCTTTCTTGATTATTGTTTCTATCTTCTTGTGAGATGCTTTCTCTAAAAATGCTTGATGGGTTGATTGGGTAATTTATTCATAAGTCCCAAATCTATATTTAGCTTGGCCCTCCTTAGAATTCAACAAAAAATCAATGAATCCAACTACTACTCCATCACTCAATTCATAACCTAAGAGATCAAGAATTGTGTTGGTATTTTGAAACATTACAGTTTCAAATTACCCCAATGAGAACAAGAGACATCTAGGGGTAACTACTTCCCAGTTTTAACATACCCTTTCAGACACTGGGCCAACTATAAGGCTAGACCCTTCTTCTACTTTAGGATCTACAAAACCTAGGTGGGTGTACCTATTAGATTCTTCATATGGTACCAGTTGTCAAAGCATTAACTAAATCTAAATAAAGCAGATTAAAACTCTTAATCTTCTAATACTTATGCAGAGATCTCAGACATGGAATATCTAATAACATGGCCAAAGAAATTACTAAGCTAAGTGAGGGTTCCTTTTCATTTTTTCAACATTAAAGGGAAATATATTTGATTAATGATGTTGATTTCAACAAAACCCCAAATATGCAATAGTAAGAACAAGTTGATCCTGTAGTTGATCAGTAACTTATCTATTGGGAAATTCCACAAATTAAACACATACATCTATGATGCTAGTGACATATTCCATACATAAAGATATCAAATATGTCTTATCACTTTTTGAATTAGATATTGGTATTCATAAAAACCTCATTCTCATGAAATATCCTTCTCAAAATAACCAACAACCCTGTCAAATACATCAAGCATTTACTTGGCCCTTTGTTCCAACAAAAAAATATATCAAACATATGACTTTAAGGGGATGTAAATGGGTCACCATTTTTTGTCCCTAACCATATAAGATTGCAAATTACAGAGATAAGATACGAGAATCAGAATGAAACTAAGAAGATTCTTGCTCATTCGTATTCATTTCTTTGAAACTATAAATTTAGATGCATGTAAAAAAATTCGTAAAACCACTAAACATATCATAACTAGCTATATTATCTTCATTACTACTGTTCATACAAGAGAAATATGCTAAAGAATGTGGTGGAATCATAGTTTTAGATCCAACAATGTGGTCTCATAGACAAAAACTCAAACCAACAATGTGGTATCACACTGAAAATTGCCAACCCTTACAATGGATGAAAAAGAGTAAGCTATAGAAGAAGAATGGAATCCTAGATCTGATCTAGAAGTGACATGTGTCCATTTAAATCTCCATTCTTTTCTGTTGTAAAACCTCTCTCATCTTTCTACCCATGAAATCTGATTTGGTTTTCATCATTGTTTTGTAATAACCCAAAATATATCTTCCTCAATGATGGAAACCCTTCTGCTACTAAAATATCTAAAATGCTAATGATACCTTGATTTAACTTCCTTGGAGGTGACAAAACTCACCCATAACTTCCTTTTTACATTCACTCAACTCACCATTTCATGTTAAATCAAATCTAGATTTCCCCAACTGAATGAAACTAAAAGCTGGGCACCTAAGAAAAATCCTTGCATACCTAAAACCAATAACCTACTGTGCAAAAAAAAAACTCTAGAAATAGAAAGTTCATTCTCTCCTAATTTTGATGATATATAATAGTGCTATATGGGCTTATCAAAAACTCCTAGAATCTTTCTTTGAAAATTAGGCTTTAGTTAAGGCTCTTCAGACAATACTTGGCCATATATTTAACTTTTTCTAAAGCTAAAACTATAGGATAAATCAAATTTCATTTAAAATTCCTTAGGCACGTAATTCTTTGAGAGGAAATATTTAAAAAAATAATTTTTCATGTCGCTTGATTTTTCCCTCCATTTCTCCAGCTAGGTCAAAATAGTTTGACCAACCTTTTAACACGTCATCACTAGATTGGTTGATTCCTACATAGTCACCTAACACCTGCCACTTGGGTGCCACATGTCACCATCTCATTGGTCATGTGTTTCACTACATCATCAAGCCATGTCATCACCACATCACTAATCGCCATACCGCATAATGAGTTAGCATTGTGCCATGTCATTGTGACATAGCGACCACATGACACATGTCATTTTCTGCCATGTTAATACCTCAATTTGTCTACCATGTCTGAGTTCCTCTACCAGTTGTCAATTTTTGATTGGTCCACCATGGTCCAACTGGCTCCACATCACTACCACCTATTAATTTGTAATTCATCAAAAATCTATGTCATTACTTACATCATTGTCTTGTTAGTTGGTCACCATGTCGCATGGTTATTGTTCAAGCATCTTTCCTTGGCGACATGGTGACAACTGTTTGATTTGCCACATGTCACCATCTTGTGCCTTTGTGAATCATCTAACTCAATCCACTTATCTCATTTTGATTTGTCCTTGGATGCCATGTCAACATTTTGTTTGTTGCATTCGTGTCAAAATTCCTTGGTCACAACCCAGCTGGATGGGGTCCACCATGAGCTTGTTTAAGGCTTTAAAAGCCATGTCTCTTAAGACATTATCTATTATTGCACACTTGTATTTAAATAGATAAAAAAAATCTTCCTAATGAATGTGGAATAAAGTTGATAGATTTGTTTACAACCAGCAATGACAGGCTACCACTCTTCAACCTCTAGACATTTGCTAACATTTAATTCCATAAGGTTGGAAAAATTAGACATTGTTGACAATCTTTTGAATTTTTCACAATCTCTTATCTCAAGAGTTTTCAATTTTTCTACCCTTGATAAATCCACTTGAATAATATTTTTCATTTCAGATAATTTGAGAGATTGCAGGCGCTAATAGCAACTTGCATTAATTAAAATCTTCATTACAAGTCTATAGCTATGAATCTCTAGATCTTTGACCTTACTCATTACTATTCCCTCATTATTCAAAACTACTTCCCCTTCCCAAAGTTGTTTGTAATCATAGATAACTAAAGAATTAAAATTAATCCTATCTTCAGTATCATTGTAAGCCAGGTCTCCTATTAAAACCTTGTCCCTCATCTTTAAACTACGGACATTCATTCTGAGTAGTTCAAACAAAGACCAAATATCTGTTTGGATATCCGTAGCATGCAAAACTAACTTTTTCAAGTTATCTAATTTTCCTAAAATATATAAAAACTCTTTCACAAAGGTGCTTTGAATCTGAAGCTCTTTCAAATGGGAAGGTACCTCTATTCTGATGGCCTTTGACTATTTGGTCATGGGAAGCAGAAGCACATTCCTTCAAAATAAGACCACAGAGGGGAAAATCTCCTGCATACGCCTCCCCATTGTCCCTCTCGACCTGGCTCTAAACAAACTAGAGGTCACATTTTAACTTGCAAGTTGTTCAACTTATATAATGAAATTATGGCATCTCTAATCACCATCTTGTTGGCTCTAATTCTCCATGTGTGTTTGAAGAAGAGAAACAACTTCTTTCTTTCTTTGTGCCTTCATTCTTATCCGCTTTGTTCTTTTTCATGTGGGGCTATTCTATATCATTGTATTGATCCCAATCACCCATTTGACATCTTCCTCCAAAGAGCATTCAGTTTGGCTACCTTTAACCAACACTCAACTCTAAATCACCAGATCATGATGCTGTCCAGTGCTATTTTTAGTCCTCCTTCCACTGAATGGCTTCTCCCTCTTGGTCAATGCATGGGAACTTTCTCTTACGTGGATGCACCTCCATTTCCATCAGTTCTTGCTTCATTGGTAGTGTGAATAATAAAATCATCTCCTCCTTCGATTGCAAATAATTTGTTCTTTCTTTTCCCCAATTGAAATTTGATCATAATTTGAGAATTAGGGATACTCATTGTTGATGTTGTTGCTCACGGTGCTTGTGCTCTCAGAAGAAGCCCTAGCACTATAAAATTCAAGGGAAAAAAACTAAGCAAGTTTGGCCTACATCCTATATATTCTTGGTACTATAAAATTTGAGTCTCTATAGTGTGTAAACAAAGGGAAATGTAGAGAAGTTAGTTGATTAAAATAGAATTTATGCATTATAGTTAGAGAGAGCAACCTCGACTTATCATTTGCACCACCATGTTTATCATCTCTAACTATAGAAAAAAAGGCTTCTCTTTGACTTGATCTAAACAAAACTCAAACCTACACACCTCCTTAAGTTTTATAAGGTGGTGACTTCTTTGATACCTTCATAGTGATCAATATCATTTTAGTCTCTAAATATCTTCAATTCCACATCTTATCAATCTTATCAATTTGGTGCAATTAGTCAGGCCCAAAAGTGGGTCTGGCTAATTTTTGTTTTTTTTTCAAACACCTTACATTCCAAACTAATATGATGAACATCTGACATTGGCTAATAACCATTCGATCACTATTGAATCAACTTTTAAAACTCAATTTGCCTCTTTCTGCAACTTGTCAACTATGCTAGGGGGTCCTTTGGATAGCCTTAAAAACTGACAAAAACAATGGACTGAGCTTTGAAATCAAATGAATTAATTCTCTATTTCACATTTTTGCATCGTGTCAAATCTCCTCTGATGAAGAATTCTTAGTCAAAAGATATTGGCTATCAAAGTTGCCCTCTCAGAACTACCTACAAGCAAACATGTTAGAAAATAATAAATCACATTTTGTTTTGGCTTTGAAAATTGGGTAAATAGATACTTGGTAGCATGAAAATTGGGGCATTGGTTCACTATCACAAGGGGAGTATAAATCTAGGATTTAGGCTCATGACAAATAAATGGGCGTGTATGGTGAGTAGTCAAAGTGGACTACTTAGAATTTGCAAACTGGAAATGCTGGCAGAAAAGTGATTTTTACAATCAGAATGGACCTGGGAAAGTGTGTAGTCAAATTTGTCAAGATTTGAAAATTGGTAGACACAAAAATACAATCCATTTAATCTCAACTATCACTAATTTAGGGTTATGACATCCCGAACAGGGGTATTGACAAATCTGCTTTTCTTGACATTAGTAAAACTTTATAAATTGTATTTGGAATCATGTTCAAAAATTGATCAAATGGATTTGTTATAAGCTCAAAATTGAAAAATAACAATTCTTTGACCTCTAGAATACAATGCAAAAGGAATTTTCTCATTTTGGTCAATTGGGTCAAAGTTATAACAAGTCAAACAGGGCCTCCCATAATTTTGAAAACTTTGCATTAGCATGATAACAATAAATGACCAACTTTGAGGGATTCAAAACCTAGTCAAAACATATCAAAATGACTCAAAATATAAAACATAGGTTCTCTGGTATGGATACTAAACACTCTAGTGCAAGATATTCAAATGCAAATGAGGCCTCATGTCTTTGTTTGACATAAGCAAAAATGTAGATTTGGACATAGCTCAAAACATAACTTCATAGAATGACTCAGAATGGAAATTTATCTTCACGGGACAAGTAGATATAATGAATGCAAAGTGTTAGAAACATTAAACACCTCTTAGGCCTCAAAAGGATAGCTAGGTACACATGCATTAAATGTGCTTGAAAGGGCTCAGAAACTTGGAATGGTACTCAAATTGGAAGGCAATTTTGAGGCCCATTAGAATGTTTCCCAAAGTTCTATTGCTTGAATATAAGTAAAATTTGTATCAACCATAACACATATATCTTCTTTAAATATTTCTATGATTGCAAGTGCAATTCTGAATCTTTGTCTCATCTCATTCTGAAATGTTTTCATTATCAAATTCCCACTATCCAAGATTTTATCTATTGGATGTCCTCTACATACATTTGTGATCTTCTCCATTGTACATCTCTTACTACTCATTATCTCTATGTCTGAAAAATATGGAAATCTCTTACATACATGAAAGAATATATGATTGATTAGTGATTGAAACCTAAACACACCATTCTTCATCGTCTTGACTTTCTCCAAGTTTTCAACAAGTTACATTCTTAGAATTTCACTAAGGTTGACTTTTTCCTTCTCAAAAAATATCTTATAGGTTGCATAGATGAATCCAACTGACAAGTCATCAATCTTAGAACTTGCACATAAAGCAATGATTCTACTAAGGAATATGACATCATCTTGTTTAATGGTGCTGATCACCATGGCCTTCCCATTATAAACTGCTTTTGTGAAGCTCTCAACCTTCTTCTTAACAAGTTTCTCAATTATAGGTACACTTCCTTGTTTATTGAGACCAATTACCTCATGAATAAGGTCGACTGAAATATCAACTACATTATCTTCCATCTAAAATTTTCCATCATGTATTCTACTTAGTATGATCTGAGTCCATTCATCAGTATTCAATTCTCAGTAGAAATGATATTTGAAAAGATCTAGTTCTTTCAAATGTTAAAATTTGGGCTTTATTGACATGTCATGGTTAAAGACTAATTCTATATCTTTGTTCATATACTTGTTCCCAATAGTTTCAAACTTCTTGTTAAGATAACTTCCTACATCTTCCAAATATACTACATTGTTCCTAGTAATGGATAATGTTGAATTAGGGTTTCCTTCTATGGGTTTCACAGAAAAAACCTTCAATTTTAGTCTCTCCTCATTCTCAACATTATGAACTATTGACATATCCATGATTCTATCAAATATAAACTTTATCGAAGAAATTCTATACCTTTTTTCAAAAATAGGGTTTACTTCAAAATTGCCTTGTCAAGTCAATTTTGAGTGCTCTATGCTTCTGATGTAATCATAATGAAGTGGTAATCGAGTTTGTACTCCATTTTATTCATTCAACTCAAACTTGCATTAATTGCATAGTTTGCAAACATGAAAAAGATGTCAATTACACTTTGAAATCAAATATCTACTCAAGATCTTCTATATGATCTTCATATGTTACCCAAGGTTTACCATAGCTTCCTTCCATTATGACAATGCTCCACAAAAATCTACTTCATGAAATTCTTTGTAAAAACATAGTTTTCATCTTCTAGTACATAATTAACTTTTTCTATAATAACAATAACTCTTAATTCCTTTGTAACTAGTTTAGATAAGCTCCAAATTTCAAGCAAGATTAGATATTATCTGAACTTTGATACACCTTTTTCCAACTTCACTACCTCTAGCTCAATCTCTAGATGAAGTTTCAAATTTTAGTGCTGTGAATAGGCTTAATTCAACTTAGTTGAATCAAACTCAATTGCTAACTTTGATCTTCCTATCTCACCATCTTCTATTTTTTCTTTTGAGATGTCTAATCCTTTTACAAATGCCTCATTGATTTTCATTGACTACATTTCTTTATTCCTTATTGTCTTTATTAGTTCTAGAGTTCCTTTCATGGTTCCTTCTATCATTTCTGACATTTCTTCCATCGTTCCTTCTATTTTTGAAGTTTCTTCCATTGTTCCTTCTATCTCCAAAGTTTCTATCCATTCTACAATACTTTTTTGTACATCTCAAGTTGTTGCATAACTGACATACTAGAGTTCTACTTCTAGGATTCTACTGATCATCAGGTGCATGACAATTCCAATCTATGTGTCCAAAGTTGTTACACTTATAACACATGATCTATCTTCTTTCTTCATAAGGTCTTCCTTCTCTCAAGGTCCTTTAATTTGATCTTCTTCTATCTACAAGGTTAGTATTACTAGACAATCTACTATTCCTTCTATCATTATCATATTTAGGTTTCCTACAATCAATTTCTTTATGACCCATACCATGACAATTATGACAATAAAAATCCTTAACATGATTAAATGACTTATTTGTACAATATCTTTTCACATGACCTATTTCATTACATGAAAAACACTTACCTCTAAATTCATACCTAGTTTCCTTAGGAGATCCCACTTGCTTTGATTCATCCAATATCTCAAATTCCTTGTCTTGTCCAACTTCTTTATGTTTATTAGAAGATTGACTTGATTCAATCTTATGATCAGATTTATCTTTTTCTTTCTGATTTTATCTATTCTCACCTTTCTTTGTAGACATGTTAAATAAATAACCAAGATCAGTCTTATCATAAGTAGGTCTCTATATTGACATTGAATCATCAAGCTTTTCTCTACTAGAATAAAGCTTCTCAAGTTGCTGCTTGCACTGAGTTAGTTCACCTTTCACAATAGTGTTGTACTTATGAAGTTCTTCATGATCTTCTTTCAATGTTTCAAATTTAGATGTCTTTTTCACCAGTCTTGCTCTAAGATCTATATTCTCAATCTTTAAATCAGTTTCAATTTTTCTAGGATCACTCTTCAAAGTCAACTTTAGATTGGTAATTATCAATTCATGCTTCAAGATCTTGTACTTTACCTTCAACTTTGAATAATCATCATCACTATTTTTAGATTCAATAGATTCAAGCTAAGATTTGAGATGTTCAATCTTATCCTTCAACTATCCAATGTATACTTTGGAGTCTTCATATCTATCCTTTAGCTTATCTCTTTCTTTAGTAAGGAGATCAATTTGTTAAAGTTCCTTTTCAAGGTTATTCATCAACTGTTCCATATCCATAGTGATCTTATTCAAGATGTTAAGCCTCTTTTGAGTAACTATGCAAATAGGAGTTACTAGGGGTGGGGGGGAACTGGATATTGTTTATTACTTTAAACCATACATAACGAAGTAAATAAGTAATGCTAAATAATAATAGTAACTATGGACAAAGATAACTCGTAACACCATATTTTGTTAACTAGGGAAACCCTGGCCAAGGGAAAACCCTAGTAGAGATGATACACATTAGATAATATATTGATATATATGTTCCTTGTTATAGGATGGACCCTGTTAGGAGTCAATGAGAAAATTTAGTATAGCGAGTCCCTGTTAGGAGACTTTGAATCCCTAATAGGAGATTCCAACCCTATTAGGCATTGTAGTACAGTAGATGCAAGATAAGTCCATCACTTAAGCATGCACTTCCAATTACAAGAAGAGCTCACTGCACAAACAAGTAATTAGGCTTTTGGTGGATAAGTGTTATAACTTCTTCCTTGACTGATCTTTGATCTTCAACTTGATCTCATATCACAAAAATAGCTTCTCAAAACTTTTCATATATCGCTTTCATAGAAAGTTTGCATACCACAATACATCACTTGCTTGCATAACTTTCACACTTGAATTCATAAGATGTCCTTTGCATAAATACCATGCCTTTTCACAAATTTCTACTAGGTTAACTAAGACCATAATATAATTTTCCAACTTAGAGTAAACATCTAGAATGTTAGCCCTAATTGGTCAAGTAATTATTTTGTAAAAAAAAAATTCCTTCCTTTAATTCCACTGTCCCATTTCACTGGTAAAACAAAAATATCTCTTTTCTGTATAGTTTGTACCGATGTTTAAGGTTATACACCTCATCATCGACATGTATACTATCTCTATCTAACTTCGCTAGTCATGATATGACATCAGTAACAAGTTACATACAAAAAAATATACTATTGTAAACAAATTCATACTTAGGCAATTTTCTGAGTACCAAAAGCTAAGTATCTTTACTTTCGAGGTTTCCTGTAAGCATGTACATCATGTGTTTCTATAAATGACAACAATTACATATCTTAATTAGCCAATTGTCAAAACTTTTAGGTTGTCTCTTTCTTCATTAAGAATATCAATCTACTCAAGGGCTTCTTCAAGATTCCTATTTAACTATTCCATATTCATAGGGATCTTACTCCATTGCTTCATCTCCTTCCACTAGCAAGCATAAGGGTAAAATTGATGAGAATGTTAAATAGAAAGATAAGGAAAAACTAAAACCCTCTAGCTCACGAAGACAAATTGTTGAAGAGGATTATGAGGTGGAGAGTACTAAAGGCTCAGATAAGGATGTCCTAGAGGAAGAGGAAGGGATGGATGTTGGGGAGTTTAGCTCCAACCATTATGAGTGAGGAGGAAAACATAGGGAAGGCTTCCAACCCTACAAAGGAGACTGAGGGGCATGATAAGGAGGTCCCTAGTCAACATGACCCTATGGAGACTGGAGAGGAGGAGTTGTTGGATGGGGATGAACAAATTGATAAAGTTGTGTCCCTTCCACATGCCATTGGTAAAGACGCAGGTGACTCCCCGAAGAGGGAAACCAAGCTTTCCTTCCTGCATTCTGCCAAACTTAAAGCTGATTCTTTCCTTCAAGTTGATTCTTGGATTTATAATGAAATAATGGGGTTGAAGAAGAAAGTGGAAACTTTGCAACATAACCAAGAGGCTGATCAGGCTATTATCAAACACTTGGAGGTAAAAATGGGAGACATCCCAAAAAAACTTGAAGAATATGAGCAGAATCTTAGAATGCTTATCAAGGAAAGTGGAACAAAAATGGAGCAGGTTACTTCAAGCATCTATGCTACTGCGGTGAGCTTGGGAAAAAGAGCAAATGAAGGAACCATATATTTGGAGGGTCCTAGCAAGAGGACAAGATAGAGTTCGAGGAAGAAAGCCTTGATTGTTGCTACTTCTTCGGCCACTAACTCCATCCAGGATACAACTATGATTGGTAAGGAGGCAATTAAGATGATCACAGAACTGCAATAGTTTCTTTGGGTCTTCTTTTCTGATTGGGTTCCTGTTCAGGTCCTTTTTGCTGGTTGTTACATTTGGTTCCTTTTTTTGGTCCTATTTTTTGGTTTTTAGTTTAAAACTGTATTGGAGGTTCCAAGTCCTTGTAAAACCTGTGTTCTTTATTTGGACTATGTAAGTGGTTTCAGGTCCCTATAAAACCTGATTTTGGTGTTGCTTCTAGTTGATTTAAGGACTCTTTTCCTGATGGTTGTCTTGCTTTTTCCTTTTTGAGGATGTGAAAGGGTTTTGAGGCCCCTTCAAAACTTTTTTTTACCGTAATCTAAAACTATGCTCTGATACCAATTTTTAGAAATAGGTAAATGCTGGGGGGGGGGGGGGGGGGGGGGGGATGAATGCGTATTCTAGCAAATTTTGCCCACAACTGAATATTGTTAATTACTTTATAACATGCATATGAAAGTAAACTAATAATGATGAATAGTAATAATAACCATACACAAAGAGAACTCATAATATCATATTTTGTTAACCAAGGAAAACCCTAGTAGGGATGGTACCCACAAAATGATCCACTAAACAAAAGCATCCTATTAAGGATGTTAACTTGGTAAGGAGTCTATGAAGTACATATAGTGTCTCGGTCCTTGTTAGAGAACTAGGCCCTGTTAAAAGCCTCAATGTTATTAGGAGTTGGTATATACAATTACATAATATATGCAAGATGAGCCCACTACCCAAACATGCAATTATACAATACAATTCCTTTATACAAAAATATATAGATACAAAAACCTCTTACTGATGTCTATTTTACTTCAAAATCTTATGATCATACATCAAATTTCAAATCTTATAGTTTTCATATCACTTCACATATCTTGATCTTCTACTTATACCTTTTCTTTTTACAAAGCTTTCCCTTTCGGCCTTCAAGCATTCACACACTTGGTATAATACAAAAATAACTCTTTCCCTCTTAGGTTTAACATCTAGGATGTCATCCCTAATTAGTTAAGTAATTATTTCATAGAAAAAATAATTCCTTAACCCTTAATTACCAATTTACTAATATACTTTGTTTACTACCTTTATTGTGTTTAATGCATAACTCCTTCCATACCATCTGTATAAACTTGCACACTTGCACACATCATCATGACACTCTATTCTATATGTCCTTAATCACTTAAGTACCAATTATCATTCGAATATTCATACACAAAAAAATTGTTCCTATCCTGTAAGTGAAACTATCTGACACTTAGACAATTTTTTGTGTCTAAGTGTAGACAATTTTCTATTTCTAAGTGTGAAATAGTTTTATGTACACTATGCCTTCTCATCCTAAGATATATGTTTCCATAAATGAAAAATCTAACTTTTCCTACTTAGCCATATTTCCAACACATAGATCTTTAATTAGCACCCTTAATCTCTTGGTTGTACTAATCAAATTTATTTATGGCTGGGTTTTTATTCTAATGCATGATGAAATCATGGTGAGATCTACATACTGGCATTTCTCACTACTTTTTATTATGCAACAAATAAGACACCAAGGAATGTATAAATAAGTTATTTTAAGAAATATATTACTAGAGACAAGTATAGAGGGGTTGTTACTAGAAGTAAAGCAACACAAGAGAAATTTCTATTATGTTACCTTTTATAAATTGAGACTAGATTTGTGGAAAAAGCATGTAATGATAAAATTTGGATTAGACAAATAAAAGAACAAATTTATCAATTGAGAAGAATCAAACTTGAGAACTTTTACACAAACTAAATGATAAAAATGTGAATTGTTACAAAACTGGTTTACTATAACAAGCTAGACGAGAATGGAAAGCTAGTAATGAATAAGAAAATATTCATGTAAAAAGGTTACACTTAGATTGAAGGAAACAAATTAGGGGAGACTTATTCTCTTTTTCTATAGCTAGAGGTGAATTGGATATTCTTGTCATATTTAGCATTTATGATTTTCAAAGTACATTAGATGGATGTCAAGTGATCATTTCTAAATGGAGAATTGAAGAGGAAAGTTTATATTGAATGATCAAAATGATTATGATCAAAAGATTATTTGTATATTGTGTGTAGATTGAAGAAGGAACTATATGAATCAAATTAGGCACCCGTAGCTTGGTATAGTAGATAGAAATAGTGCCTAACTAGAAAAATATTTTAGAAAGGATCACTAGATAGTAACATATATTACATGATTTATTTAAATAAGATATTGATTGTTATATCGTATGGATATGAAATACATTTTGAAGGAAAAGATGTCTTGTGCAAGAGATTTTTAGATAGAATTTGAGATGTCCATAATTGGTGAGTACAATTTCTTTCTTGGATTGTAAGTAATTCAAAATAGTAAAGACATTTTTATTTCTCAGTCCAAAAATGTCAAATAATTGTTGAAGAAGATTGATTTCTAGAATTCTAAACTAATACATCTCTTATTGTTATTGGATACAAATTGAATAAGGATGATGATTTTTTGAAAGTATGCAAGTAAGTATAGACCAATAATTGTAGGACTACTGTACCTAACTTCTACTCAACATAATATTATGGATGCAATATCAAATAACTAAAAGAGTCACATGTTATGGTAATAAAGAGGATTTCTTGTACAAAATAAACTAACAAGTTTTTATTACAACATTAAAAAGGTTCATAATTTATATTGACATCTTACATTGTAGGTTATTTGGATAACTAAAGTACTCATAGTAGGATTATGCAAATTTCCAATAGTCCAATTAGAATATATTGCAAAACCCTCATGTTTGATGTAGGAGCATCATGGGTGTAAGAGAAATCTTGCATCACCAAAAATATTTCCTTTTGTTTCTTGAATAAGGGTTGTCATAATGTAGAGTTGTTGTTTTAGGAGGCTTGCTACTTCATAAGTTAGTTATACGAGTTTACAATGTCCTCATTTCAAAGGTGGATGTTCATCTTGGATATATCATCTTGCCAGTTGAGGTTCAGTGCCATATCATGAGTATTCGTGAAGTTATTCTAGATTTTTGGTGTATAGTTTTAGTATAAAAATTTCAAATATTGAAGGCCTTAGAGGCCCTAGATGGGCTCCAAAATGGGGTTGACTGGAGCTTGCGCAAGTGAGGCCTTGTACAACAGAAGTTGAGGGTTCCAAAAAGTGGTTATAATAGCCAATTGGAGCAATGGTTTGAAAGTTATGGTGTTCTGAAGTTGGGCTGACCAAAATTTCCAAAATAAGTGTCAAAGGTGTATCAATCTGACTCTATATTTAATTTTAGAGTTAGTCAGTCTCAAGGGTTAGGGTTTGATGTCTAGAAACTTCTTAGGTGGTGTAAAAATGCCTATATAAGGAATGCCTGTATATTGTCTAGGAAAACTCTAGGTGATAGTTTGTAGCTCTATGTTGCAAAATTATTGTAAGGAAGGTGCCCTTGTGGGTTTGATATTGTATTTTAGAATTAAATAATTCCACATTTGTAGTGATAATAAGAGGCCCATGTTTTGTCCTTGCAAATTTGCTATTTTTTTCTTTTTTTTTGTTAAGTGTTTGTGGTATTAAGGGGAGAACCCTTAATCAAGTGGTATCAATGTAGGAGTTCCTAAATGTGTAAGTAGACTACTGACTGCGAGGAAGTTGCACTAGAACTATAGTTTGGGCTAAGCATGTAGACAGATTGCCAATTATGAGGTAGGATACACTAGGGTTTTAGTGGAAGCAAAAATATGCCTCCATGAAGAGAGCATGGTGGAAGAGTTGTAGGTGTTACACCTAAGGGTTTTAGAGCCCTCTAGAGATAGATGCAAGAATTGGGAGAAACAATGTGTAGAGAAATAAATCTTTCCATTAGAGATGAAATCAGGGATGAAGATAAAGAAGAAGAAAATGTAGAAGTAGATGTGGTTTTGAACCCAGAAGAAGAAAGACTTTTCAAGGTCATCTCCAAGATTGAAAAAAAGACCTATATTTGAGGTTCCCACATTTTCGAGAAATCTTAACCTAGAGGAGTTGATCAATTGGATCAATGAATTGAAGGAATACTTTGAGTATAAAGATATTGAGGATCTTGATAAGGTCAAGTTTATGAAAGAAAAACTAAAATAACATGCAAAGATTTGGTAGTAGGAGATTCAATTGGAGAGAAATAGAATAGGGGAGGAAAAAAATCATCAGGTGGTATTAGATGATAGATAAAGTGAAGTGACAATTTATTCCTATGGATTACGAGCTTGATCTTTTAAAGAAAATAAAATGGTTGAAGAAAGTAGGTGTTGGATATAATCATTCAATTGTATGTTGTATTTGATGTTACACAAATGTCAAGTATATATCGAGAAATTAGTATATGCCAAGCTCACTTGGGAGTCAAAGCAAGTTGCAGTGTATGATGAGCATTTCAATGTTAACCAAGTTCAGAGCGAGTGTTAATTGAGCTCACTCAGTTACAAAAGGGAGTTTGTAGGAAGACAATATCTACCAAACTCACTTAGTTACCAAAGAAAAGTTGGTATGGAATGAGTGCTAACCAAGCTCACTCAATTACCAAAGGAAGTCTAAAGGAAAATTATTTCTGATTTAGTGTTGACAGAGTTGGGTTGGCTAACAAAGGATTTTCCTATATAAATTTTGTTGGTTAGTTTTAGCCGACTCATGGGATGAATCTCATTTGTTTGAAATTGTATTTAAGATGACTTCACAATATAAAACATATAAGTATAATGTCAAGTTGAGGACTTGTTAGAAAGGTTAATCTTCCCTTGGATATATTTAATTAGGATATTCCAAGGATCCCTAAATGTAGTTTTTCCTATTGTACACATGTGGAGGACATGTCATTATTTGTCCTCTATTCCACATGTGAGGACAACTCATTTTTATAATTCCTTTATTAAGGAATTTAGTTTATTCTCCTTAAGAGGATTGTGACACTTTGCACACACCTATTATGAATGTGGCATTTATAGAAATGGGAGTTACACATGCAAACACATGCAACTCCTTTCTCATCTCTTTAAAAGAGATGCTCCTCTCTCTTTCTTCTCTACACACATCACTTTGATGTTATTGTATTGAGCTATTTTGCTTCAACACACACACACACACACTCTCTCTCTCTCTCTCTCTCTCTCTCTCTCTCTTCTCTAGGCATTTTCCTTCATTCATAATACTCACAAGGGGTTTTCTTTTCTTTCCCCTTATAAATCCTTGTCTCCATTGTTGAACCATCTTGGTGTATGCTCTTGGATTTTGCTTATCTCATGGTAACATTGTTTCACACTTAACTTACTTGGATTGTTTTCGTTCCTTGCTCTATCTTTTCATTTCTTACATGGTATCAGAGCTTGGTTACTAATCCTCATTTTAGGTTTTGTGTTGAAGGTTGCCATTCATTGGAGCACACCTTATTTGGAGACATTATTGAGAGAAGAAGTTTGTGTTGTGGTTGTTTGCTCATTCTAACATCTTTTGTGTGTAGGTTTTATTTTATCATCTTTTATCATTTTTTTACTAACCCTCTTTGGAAGGCTTGCTGCCAAAGGGTTTTCCTATCGAATTTTCAATTTTTTTTGCTCTTGTTTTGGAAGGCTTGTTGCCAAAACAAGAAGCATTTCTTACATAACACTTATTTATTACAATTGTGCAATATTTTAAATATTTATTTTAATGTATATAGAAGAGTAACATTTAATCTGTGCCATTTTGTAGATTAATTTCTTTTTAAATTTTTTAAAAAATCCCTAATAATATTATTGTAGGGATACTTAGGATTTATTTGTTTTATCCTTCATTCAATAATTTTTTGAAATTTAAAATTTTATCTACTTTTATTGAAATTTAAAACATACCCTATTCATACCTTTTAATCAATTTAAAATTATTTCCTATTTAATCTTAATATATATATATATCTCTATATTGAAATTTAAACTTTATTTTTCTTTAAGTTATGAGATTTTAATATCTCTGCCAAATCTGATCTTACCTTTTTTTAAAATTTGATTTGCTAGTTCTTCTTAGCATCTTTCCCTGTTTTTTGTATTCTTTCCATTTCTCTCCCTGATCATTCATCTTCTTAAACTAAGTTTCTAGTTTTTTTCTTTGTCGAATCCACCATATTTTTTGTTCTTTTTTCAGCTCTCTGCAGCATATGTTTTGATTGTTGGTTTTTTCAGTCATTTTGCTATACCTCTTTTTTTAATTCGGTAGTTTCCTCTTCACATGAGTCTTTTTGTGCATTTTTGCTCATTGTATATCTGCTAGTTTTCTTTCATTGTTTCTTATCTGCATGTTTGAAAGCTCAATCTATGCGTGAGCTTTTAGTTCACCTCCCAATCTCTCAATCTTTGCATCAAAAAGTTTATCAACAACCTCAATTGATTTTATAGTCATTTTCTGCTGCACCTTACATCATTGCTCCACAGAGTTTATTTGGAGCTGAAGTCTAGAGCATTCCTCATCGCTCTTTCTAACATTCTACCCTCTATTTTTAAATTCCTTAACGCTCTTTCTATCATTCAATTTTTTCATTCTTCATTGCTCTTTGCTACTACCATAGCCAGTAACATTGCTGAGGACCAATGTAATGCAAAGCATTTTTTCTCATACATTTTTTTTGCATCAAGTAACGTGTAGCATTCTTTCTGATACTTTTTTTGATTTCATATCACCAACTCTCTTTTGGATTCCTTAGAGTTTGTTTGGGTGGCTAAGGGTTCAATCATACCTAATTATTGTATGCTGGCAGCATTTGATTGGATTCTTTAAGCTAAGTTTATTTGGTCACTTATTACATTTTGTTTGAGTTTTTTCTTAAATCTTTTGGTTTTATTAATAAGTTTTAATTAAACATTCATACATATATTATTGATTATTTCTATCATAAATCTTGGTCAAAGTTTGGTTACATAGTATAAGCTTTCATTATAAGTTTTTATTAAGGTATTTGTTGGTCTCTCATTAATTATTTATAATTTATTACGTGGTCTTATAATGTAGTTATTCTTGACCCTTATCAATTATTTTCTAATCATTTCAAATCATTAGGAATAATAATTATAGCTAATTGAATTCATCTGTTATTTATTCCTTTTTCACGCAATAATCATTTAATTATTCAAACACCTCTGCATTATTCTTCTGTTATAGATTAATAATTATTACTCACATCTGCTTGCAAGGTTCTCACATTCTGTTTCAGATTAATAATTATTAATCATTAGTCTAACATTTCTTTGCAGGGTTGTATCATTTTTTTTCAGAAACTTAATCATTGTTTCCTCGGCAAGTTTTTTAATTCATTCTAGTTAATTTTTTAATTCATATTTTTACAAGGGGGAATTTTTTTTTCCATAAAAATGTCAACCTTAATTCTAGAAATAAAACTTAATCATACTAATTATCATTCCTGGAAAACACACATTTCATTTATTTTTTGTTTTACACACTTGTTCGAGATAGCCACTGACCCTTTTGTTGAACCTGGTTCAACGGCTATCCAAGATGAAAAAGATACTTGGAAACTTAAAAATGAAGAATCTTTAGGGTTAATTGGTATTTCCATTATTCAAGACTTATATGTTTTAATTGCACATTGTTCTAAAGCTCATGATGCCTGGTCAATTTTACAAACCAAATATGACAGTGCAGATGAATCTCGCAAAATGCAGTTGCAAGATCAACTTGAAGATCTCAGGTATATAGATTTTAAGACCATGTATGAATTTTTGTTAAAATTTGATTTTATTAAAAGTCAACTTTTTTCTTTAGGTGTTCAGTTAGATGACATTCGCCTAATTCATATTATTCTTAAAAAGTGTCTTCTTAGATAGTTTCAACAGTTTATAATTAATATTCATGCTCAGCTTGCTATTCCTACATTAACTGCTCAGTTAACTTATGCTATTTTTCAAAATTTATTAAGATAGGAAGAAGCTAAGCTAATTCAGTTTGGTACTCTTAAATCAACTGAACATGCATTTATGTCTCAGAATTCAAATAATAATAATTTTTCGTTCAAATAATAATAATCATCATAATAATAACAAACACAATAATAATAATTCTAATAATTCTATTAATGAATCTAATATGAAACATAAAAATTACCATACCAATCATAATAATAATAATCAATGGAATCATTCCAATTCCAAACCTCATTGTTCTTATTGTGGCAAAGATGGTCATGTTGTCAATAAATGTTTTTTAAAAAAAAATGATAAAAACCCTATGAACAACAGTAACCATAATCATAAATAAAATCATAAAAAAGGTAACTCTATTGGTTCTAATTCTCATCATGCTTTTAATTGTAGCTTTAATGTTTGTAGACCTTTAGAGTGGATTGTTGACAGTGGTGCATCACAACATGTAACTTCTCATAAAGAAATTTTTGATTCTCTACAACCTGATATTGCTAACATTCCTATTTAGTTGGCTAATAATCAAACTTGTAAAGTTGAAGGTTTAGGTGATGTCACTATTCCTAATGGTAAATTGCATGATGTCTTGTATGTACCTGATCTGAAAACTAATTTTCTTTTTGTTTCAAAGTTATGTCAGGACTATAAATTTAAATTTTATAAAGATACTTGTTATGTGATATATCCTCAAACTAAACAAGTGATTGCTCATGCTAAAATGGATAATGAAAACTTATTTAAATTCAATGAATTTTCTAGTTCACGATATTCTTTACATACTTCCATTGATTTCAATATATGGCATGAAAGACTTGGCCATTTAAATTCGGATTATATTACTTTAATGCAAAAAAGCAATATGGTTGATGGCTTGCCTCACAATATTCCTTCTAATATTGCTTGTACTGGTTGTATGAGTGGCAAGATGCATAGGGAGCCCTTTCCAAGTGGTAAATCATGGTGGGCAACTCATAAGTTGTACCTTGTCCATAGTGACCTTTTGGGCCCCATGGAGAATAACTCCATCCAAGGTTCGCGGTATGCACTTACCTTTGTTGATGATTTTTCAAGACGAACTTGGATCTATTTTTTGCATAGCAAGGATCAAGTTCTTGATATATTCATTGAATTTCAATTATATGTTGAAAGGCAATTTGGTTTTAAACTTAAAATTCTCAGAATTGATAATGGAAAGGAATATGTGAATAATGCTTTTCATTCTTATTTGAAATCATGTGGAATTAAACATGCGCTTACTATTCCTTATACACCACAACAAAATGGTGTGGCAGAAAGGAAGCATCGGACCATTGTAGAAATGGCTAGATACATGTTACATGCTAAGAATCTGCATTATAAATTTTGGGTTGAAGCCATGTTTTGTGCAACTTATATTCTTAATAGGACTCCTACCAAAGCTCTCAAGGATATTACTCCAGAAGAGGCTTGGTCTAGTAGGAAACCTGATTTACATCATTTGTGGATTTTTGGATCTATTGCTTATGTTTATACTCCTAAATAGAAAAGGTATAAATTAGATGCTAAGTATTATCCTTTTATGTTTGTTGGTTATGATGAAAAAACTAAGGGTTATCATGAATATGATTCTACTACTAACAAAGTTCAAGTTGCTAGAGATGTTTGCATTGCAGAAAATGGTGTTCATGACTATTCTACTACACATGATGCAGAATTCAGTGGCACTAAAATTGTGCTAGTGGAGGACCAACCTCCTTCTCTTAACCCTACTCCTCCTCTTAACCCTACAACTCAAGCATCACCTATTATTTCTACTTCTACTAGTAATGATATTCAAGTAGCTACTAATGATGCTTTTATTAATAATGATTCTTTCTCTCATGATGATTCTATTACAACTAAACGTAAACCTAAATGGGCTCAAAACTTAGTCAATGAAAGTGAAGACTACATTTCTAGATTTGGTGAAATTAAAGATAGAAGGATTAATTATTGTAATTATGCTTTGATGACTACTATTATGAATTCTAATGTTCCTAAGTCCTTTGATCAAGCTAACTCTCAACCTCTTTGGCAAAAGGCCATGCAAGAGGAATATGACTCTTTAATTGCTAATCAAACTTGTGACTTAGTCAAGTTACCTCATGGAAAGAATATAGTTTCATGTAAATGGTTATACAAAACAAAATTGAATACTAATAATGAAATTAGTAAATTTAAGGCTAGATTAGTTGCTAGAGGTTTTTCTCAAATAGAAGGGTTAGATTATACTAAAACTTTTTCTCTTGTTGCTAAAATGCCTACTATTAAATTAGTTCTTGCTTTAACATCATAAATGAATTGGCCTGTTCACCAAATGGATGTTAAAAGTGCCTTCTTAAATGGTGATTTACATGAAGAAATCTATATGGCTCAACCTCCTAGATTTGTTAAGAAAGGTAGTGAAAATCTGGTTTGCAAATTAAAAAAATCTATTTATGGTCTTAAACAATCACCTAGAGAATGGTATTCTAAAATTAATTCATTCTTTATTTCTCAAGGCTTTTCTAGAAGTAAGAATGATCCTAATTTGTATATTAAACATAATAAAGATGATATTATCATTGTTATTGTTTATGTGGATGATCTAATTCTCACTTCTAGTTTAGATGCTTTGATTTCTAATATTAAGTTTCAACTTAAACATAAATTTCAAATGACTGATTTAGGTATCTTACATTACTTTTTAGGGATGCAAATTTGGTAAACCCCTAAGGGTATCTTTCTTTCTCAAAGCAAGTATGCTCATGACCTATTAGAAAAATTTAAGATGAATGATTCTAACCATGTTTCAATTCCATGTGAATTAGGAACTAAATTAATGGCTGATATGAATACTCCTTTTGTTGATGAAACTTTGTATAGGCAATTGGTAGGAAGTTTAAATTATTTAACTCTTACTAGACCAGATATTGCTTATAGTGTTGGTTTAGTTTCTAGATTTATGTCTAAACCTCAACAAACACATTTTAAAGTTGCTAAAAGAATCTTAAGGTACATTAAAGGAACTATTAATATGGGATTATTCTATGATGCCAATTCTGAATTTCTTTTACATGGCTATATTGAATCTGATCTAGGTGGAGATCCCAATGATGGGAAATCCACTTATGGCTATTGTTTCTTTGTTGGTTTAGGTGCAATTTCTTGGAAAAGTAAAAAAGAACACTCTATTTTCCTTTTCTCAACTGAAGCTAAATACAAAGGTTGTACCAATGCAGCTAAGGAAGCCTTATGGCTTAGAAGACTTCTTGAAGATTTGGGTCTACCTCCACAAGAACCTACCCCTCTACATTGTGACAATCAAAGTGATATTGCCTTGGAAAAGAATCCAGTTTTTCATGCAAGGACCAAACATATTTCACTTCAACATCACTTCATTCGAGAACAAGTTGAAGACAAGCAAGTTACTCTTCTTTATTGTAAAGGTGAACATCAAGTGGCTGATATTTTGACAAAACCACTTTCTAAAGAGAGATTTCAATTTCATTGTAAAAATTTGGGTTTACAACCCTTTGATGTAAACTCCCCAAGTAAAGATTAAGGGGGGGTGTTAGAAAGGTTAATCTTCCCTTGGATATATTTAATTGGGATATTCCAAGGATCCCTAAATGTAGTTTTTCCTATTGTACACATGTGGAGGACATGTCATTATTTGTCCTCTATTCCAAATGTGAGGACAACTCATTTTTATAATTCCTTTATTAAGGAATTTAGTTTATCCTCCTTAAGAGGATTGTGACACTTTGCACACACCTATTATGAATGTGGCATTCATAGAAATGGGAGTTACACATGCAAACACATGCAACTCCTTTCTCATCTCTTTAAAAGAGATGTTCCTCTCTCTTTCTTCTCTACACACATCACTTTGATGCTATTGTATTGAGCTATTTTGCTCCAATACTCTCTCTCTCTCTCTCTCTTCTCTAGGCATTTTCCTTCATTCATAATACTCACAAGGGGTTTTCTTTTCTTTCCCCTTATAAATCCTTGTCTCCATTGTTGAACCATCTTGGTGTATGCTCTTGGATTTTTCTTATCTCATGGTAACATTGTTTCACACTTAACTTACTTGGATTGTTTTCGTTCCTTGCTCTATCTTTTTGTTTCTTACAGGACTAAATTGAGAAGAAAAAGCATGAGATTGAAAAGATAGATTAAGGAAGTGAATTATGAGTTAAAAAAGATGCAAATAACATTATGATCAAGAAGGATCAAGTATTCAAGCCAGAATAAAGATTTGAAATTAGAAAATATAGCTGCATCAACAATCAGGTCATATTATTGTTACTCTCTAATAATTGTAGCAATGAATCAAATCTCCTAACAGATTTATCTTAATAGCTATTTTCCAAATCCTCTAACAAGGTGACATTTCTAGATTGAAGTGTCTAAAGACCTCTAACAAGGCCACTCCTAATAGGGTGAACTAAATCTTTTAACAAGGTCACACCTAATAGTGTGTTTTGTAATCTTTAATAGGGCTGGCTCCTAATATGGCTCACTTCAAAAGAGTGAAAAATAGTAACTAGTTGCAATTGGTGGTTTTTCCCAATTTGGGTTGCCACATTAAATCCTAGTGTCTCTCGTGTTCATGATATTTTCTTAATGATTCTACAATTAAGTTAATTAAGATTAATCACACTTAATATCATAAGATCTACATGTTCAATGTTAACAAAGTAATATGTATATATATATATATATATGTATATACATATATGTATATACATATATGTATATATACATATATATATATATATACATATATGTATATACATATATGTATATATACATATATGTATATACATATATATATATAGATATATATGTATATATACATATATATGCATATATACATATATATACATATATACATATATATATATGTATATATATGTATATGTATATATATATGTATGTGTATATATATATATATATGTATATATGCATATATATGTATATATACATATATATGTATATACATATATGTATATACATATATGTATATATACATATACATATATATATATATATATATATATATAGTATTAACTGAGTGTTTATCGAGTGATAGTCGTTCTTAGTGTAAACCAAATTATTGTGTTAACCGAGTGTTTCAGTACTAACTAAGTTTCAACAGAGTTTGTTTTGTTTTGTATTGACATCTTAAGGGACTCAGATTTTTTTTGTGGTAACTAATTCACCCCTTCCCTCTCATTTACTCCTATTAAATTTCCTACAATTGGTATCAAAGCTTTTGGTGCTTGTAGAGAAGGTTTCAAGGACCTAAGCTAAAGATCAATATGTCTTACGGAAGGGAGATTCCTAAGCTGAATGGAGATAACTTCCAAGCATGGAAGGGACTCATGAAGTTGAATTTGGAAACTATTGGAGACTCATGCCTAAACTATCTAAACACCAAGTATGTGGCACCTATGGGAACTATGACTGTGGAAGAAATTATAGAAAAGAAGAATCATAACACTATGATGATTGACATTGCTTCCACTCTCAACTATGCTGGATTTGATTAGGTAAAAGATTTTTTTACTACTTATGAGATGTGGATCAAGCTGAAATCTATCTATGGAGGTGATGATAGTGTAAGGAGAGCTAATGAAAAAAGTCTCAAAGGTGAATTTGATCAAATGAAGATGAAAGAATCAAAGCTAGTGTGTGTGAAATCAAATCCTTGGCTGGGAAAATTGATGATGTAACAATGGTACACAAGGTGCTCAGAGCCCTTCTTCCTACTTATGCAATTAGAGTTAGCTATTCAAGAAATGAGATGTGATCATAAGAATGATATAACCTTTGATGCACTAGTGGGAAGGTTGACAACATTTGAGTCAGATAGTTTTGATAATTATGTTCCTAACTCCAGTAACCTTGAGTTTGCATTCTAATCCAAGCTATCACTCAAGAAGGATTTCAAAAGCTACAAAGACTACAAGGACAAATGTACAAAATCTTGTTACATGGCTAAAGATTTTGATAATAGTGAAGAAGATGAAATGGTTTACATTGCTATTAAGGATGAATTAGATGATGAGAATGATAAGATGTCCCTCATTTATCATATTAGTAAGAATGATACATGGATTATTGATAGTAGTTGTTCTCACCACATGAGTAGTGATAAATCTAAATTTGAGCTCTTGGAACACTATGATGGTGGAAGTGTCAGATTTGTAAATGACAAAACTTGTTAGGTGAAGGGAAAAGGTTGTATTGCACTAACCAATGATCTTAGATGTGATAATGATTATTGGGTTGAAGGACTGAAGTATAATCTGATTAGTGTGGCACAATTGAATAACATTGGATTCAAGGTAGAATTCATGAATAGGAAAGCTAAGTTGGTAGATGGAAATGGAAATTTGGTTGGGAATGGTAATCAAACAAGAGGTAATCTATTATACCTAGATCTAACTATAAATTTATTTTTTATAACTCAAGTAGAAGAAAGATGGTTATGGCATAAAAGGTTGTGTCATGCAAATTTTGATAACTTGATCAACATAAGAAAGAATAAAATGGTTAGAGGCATTTCAAGCCTAAAGAAACTTGATATGGGCATGTGCAAGAATTGTCAAATTCGAAAGATGGGAAAGACAAGTTTTAAAAGCAAAAACTATCATTCTGAAGAAGTCTTGGAGCTGGTTAATACAAACCTTTGTGGACCTATTGGAATACAAAGCTACACTAGAGATAAGTAGCTTTTTTTTTGTTGATGATTAAACTGGGATGATGAAAATTATGTATTTAATGGATAAATCAGAAGATTTTCAAAATTTTAAATGGTATCTGGATAGAGTTGAAAAAGAAATAGGAAATAAATTCAAATGTTTAAGATTAGATAGAGGAAATGAATTCATCTCAAATGAATTCAATGAATTCTACAATGAAAGAGGGATCAAAAGATAGTTATCTGCACCTGGTACACCTCAACAAAATAACATTACTGAGAGAAGGAATATCTCAATAATGGATTATGCAAGGACATTAATGATAGAGAAGAGTGTTGCTATCAAATAATTTAAAGAAATAATCAATATTGTATTTCATACCTTGAACTAAGTTTAGTGGAAGAAGGACTCAAATCAAAAACCCTTTGAATTATGGTATGGCTATAAACCTAATGTGTGTTATTTCAAAGTATTTGGAAGAAAATGTTATATTCTAAAGGAGTTAAGAAAAGGAAAATTTTATGTGAAAAGTTATGAAGGCATATTCTTGGGATACTCCAATAAGAGAAAAGTATACAAATTTTTGATTCTATGTACTCACAGAGTTATGAAAAGTGCACATGTAAAGATTGATGAGTTTGTAGAAGAGTCTAAAGAACAAAGCAGGAAAGAACCTGAGGACTATAGAAAATTTCATTACTATGAGCATGATAATTTACCTTAAGTTCAAGCAAATGGAAGTTAATAGTCTTCACCACCCAAGTCCCCAAAATCCCCAGTTCAACCTGAGTTGCTGCTAGTGCAACCCTAGTCATAGTTAGAAGGACCCAAGTCACAGTCAAAAGAACCCAAGTTTTAGCAAGTGCAAACCAAGTTATTTGATGGACCCATGTCACAGACAATAGAACCCAAGCATGATTAAAAAGATCATGGTGAACCTAGTGAGTTTAGAAAGAAGGAGCCCAGACTTGCTGGATATGTCAGAAGGCATCATGCATCTAAACAAATCATTGGAGATTAGTCAAATTGTACAATGGCAAGGAAGAAATTAAAAGGTACATGTTTTCTTACTAAGTTTGAACCAAGAACTATCAAAAATACATTAAAAAATGAAAGTTGGATAGAGGCAATGAATGAAAAGATTGATTAGATTGAAAGGAATAAATCTTGGACTCTTGTTCCTAGACCCGAGGACAAAAATGTAACTAGCACAAAATAGGTATTCAAAAATAAGCTAAATGAGAATAGAGAAGTTCCAAGAAACAAGGCAAGATTCGTTTGCAAGGGTTATGCTTAAGAGGAGGCATTGACTATGAAGAAATTTTTTCTCTTGTTACTAGACTAAAAGGTGTTAGAATATTCCTTGCATATGCAACATACAAAGGGTTCAAAGTATATTAGATGGATGTGAAATCAACATTCTTGAATGGAATCTTAGAAGAGGAAGTCTACATTGAGCAACCAAAAGGTTTCATTGATCCTAGCAAAAGGGACATGGTTTGTAGACTACAAAAAGCTTTGTATGGTCTTAAACAAGACCCAGAGCATGGTATGAAAGGTTACATAATTATCTCATATAGATTGATTTTCAAAGAACTAATGGTAACTGTAGGCTATACATCAAAGAAGGACTAGATAAGAAGATTGTATTGGCATAAACTTTTGTGGATGATACGTTATTTACTGAAAATGATAATTTGTGCAAATCTTTTTCTATGAAAATGAGTAAGGAATTTGAAATATCAATGTTTGGAGAGATTGAATTCTTTGTTGGCTTACAAATTCAACAGATGAAGGATGGTATCTATATTACTCAATCAAAATACATCAAAGAGATACTAAAGGAATTTGGAATGGAGGATTCTAGACTAGTTGGAACACCTATGTTTACTAGACATAAGCTTTCCAAAAATGATGATTCCAAAGATGTAGACTAGGCTACATACATATCAATGATCAGAAAATTTTAGTATGTAGTACACATAAGACCTAATATAGCATTAACAATTGGTATGGTGGCTAGATTATTTGCTAATCCTAAAGAAAATCATATGATGGAAATCAAAAGAATCATGAGGTATTTTAAAGGTACTAAAGAATATATTTTGTGGTATAAGAAAGGAGGAAACTTTGAATTGAAGGTTGTAAGAATTTGCCTTAGGGAAAAATTCACCCAAGAACTAAGAACTCAAACACAAGCACAACTGTAGAACAAAAAGAGTATGAACATAATAACAATTTATTAAATATAATGTGCATTAACCTAAGTAAACTTAAGTAAGTGTAAATAGTAAATACATATTTACACCAACACCCCCCCTTAAGTGCAACTTAGGGGAATACCCTTAATCTTATGAAAGCTAGGATGAAGTGCATAATGGATCATGGCTACTAGGCCATGTTAGGTACCCATGTACATAATGAATTGCAATCTCTCAGAAAGTGGAGAAAGAGGGAAAACCTCATGGGAAAACCCTCCCCCAAAAAGAGAGATGAAACAAGATGCATGAATGGATGGAGTAATCAAGACCCCCCCATTACGACATACATCAAGTATATACAAAAGAAAAATGGGAGAAGGAAAAAACCCCCTAAGGGGAAAAATCCCCCTCAAAAAGGAGAAGAAGAAGGAGACAAGGTAGTCCCCTCCCTAAAAGTAGTATGCCGATCAGTGATAAATGCTCCAATATAGAACATGATCCATGACCACTGAATGATGTTCCTCCCCTTTGGAAGAAACAAATGCAAGGCTACAAAGGAGATGTGTCCCCTATATGGAGAAAGAATCTTGATGATGTAAGGTATCTCTAAAACCTATTCAAGTGTCCTTGTCTTGATACTGATGATAGATCCTTCCAAAAATGCTAAGAAGAAGTGTAGATCTAGAAAGGATTGTTGTAGAACTTGTTCCAAAGAACAATCTATCTCCACAAATGATAAAGAGACCTCCTACAAATGTTGTACATAAGGATCCATAGTCGCATCATCCTATAATGACTGATCATGTAGAGAATGGACATGAGGGTTAGAGTGAGCCCTTGCAACAAGTGTAGAAGGATTGTCCTAATCAAAGAAGTCTCCCAAGTCTACTATGTGTGAATCCACAAAAAAACCTAAAATGCTAGTTAAGAAGTCATCACCTGAGGCTAGAAATGGAAGATAAAGTGTACCCTACTATGCTAAAGTACATGAATCAATCACTATGGTAATAGATGAAGAATTCACCTCGAAGAGATGATGAATATCATCAAGGATGTCTCCCACATCTTCAATGTGAGACTCCAAGAATAAGCCTGCAATGGTAGGAAGGAAGTTGTCGCATGAAGGTAAAGTAGGAAGACATAAATGGTCCCACTGCACTGAGTCTGAAGCATCTATGGTTGAAATAGGATTAGTAGGAGCAACAGGAGCATCTAGAGGTATGATCTTATCTGGAGAGGATGTAGCTACAACTAGAGATAAAAGGTCTTTGAGAAATGGAGGAATGTGTGGATCTCCATATGTCTCCCAAAGATAAATCCAATGATCATATGGATCAATTTCCTTAAGGTCAATAAGTGAATAAAAAACTTCCATATTCATATGTAGAAAGAGAACACTATTAATGAAGGAAAAAGACTCAATATCAGATGTAAGTCCTCTCACATATGGTAGTGCATTGTGTTAACTAAGATATTTGATAGCCAGTTGACTCCATTCCTGATAATTTTCTAGTGTCAAGTAGATCAAATCTTTTTCTTCCATGATGGACTAATCAATGTAACCCTGGAAGATGCAAAATAAACCAAAGAACCCCCCTAATGTATGATTTGGTGCTTTATAGCTACTTACCAATTTAGGGCCTATTTTTGAAAGTAATATTTTTGTCCAAAAAGGACTCTATTTAGTTGTAGATATGGAAAGTAGAAAAAAAATTATGCACTTTCAAAAAAAATGGAACTTGATTTGGAGTTCAGATGAGCCCACACTAAGCATTTGAAGTGGCAAAAATTGATATTTGCGAGTTGCAAAAAAAATTCAAGAATAGAGATGCCAAATTTCCTACACCAATGTGTAGACAACGAAATCCTACCCCAAAACAAAAAAATTAGTCGCAAAAAGGATTTTTAATGAGGGAGATATTGTTGTTTGAAAATCACTACTACTGTTATTTTTCTAAATCACCGCCGTCATGCCTCCAAAAATCAAATGGCTCTAGATTTTGCTTTAGATGTCCCATTTGGATGAAACAAAATCTGATTTGGGGGTTTTTTGACCTTCTGAATGTGATGCAAATATCTGATTTGCACCAGCAAGCTTCAATCTTCACCTGCAAAAATCTCTCCAACTGGCCTAATGGACAAAAAATTCTCAGAAAATAATGTAGGTAAAAAAAAAAAGCAAAGATGCAGATGAAAAAAAATGCAGATCTGAAAATTAAATGTACAAATCTAAAATGATCATACTAATTATGATAATTGGTCTTTCGGGTGTCGATTTGCAAAAAAAATTGCCTCAATTTTGACTATGCCTATGGTAGGAAAAATTATAGTCAAAATTCACCAAATCGATGAGCCAGATGTAATGGTGAGGTTTGCTTTGGCTCTAGACACTCCCAATGACTGTGATACTCTGAATTTGAGTCAAGGTGCTAAAGCAAGAAGATGGTCTCGAATGTCTATATGAAGAGAAATTCCCCAAGAGCTTTGACACAATGTAAGAATTTTTCTTAGGGAAAAATTCACCCAAGAACTAAGAACTCAAACATAAGAACAACTGTAGACCAGAAAGAGTATGATCAACATAACAATGTATTCAATTAAATATGCATTAACCTAAGTAAACTTAAGTAAGTGTAAATAGTAAATACATATTTACACCAACAAAGGTATTCACTGATGTAGATTGGGTAGGAAATGTTAATGATAGAAAGATCACTAGTGGTGGAGCACTTTTTCTTGGAAAGAGGTTAGTATCTTGTACAAGCAAGAAGTAGAGCTATATCTCTTAGTCTATAGTAGAAGTAGAATATGTTGTTGCAGCAGTCAATTGTTCCAACATTGTGTGGTTTAAGCAACTATTGCTAGGTATGAAGGATGAGATTAATGATCTAGTTGTTATCTTCTGTGATAACACAAGTGCAATCAACATATCCAAGAATCTAGTGATGCATACCAAGACCAAGCACCTTGCAATAAACTATCATTTCTTGAGAGAATTAGTGCAAGACAAAGAGGTGAGATTTGAATATATGAATACAAAAGAATAAATTATAGACACATTCACCAAGCCATTTCCTAAAGATGCATTTTTGTATCTAAGAGGTAAGATAGGGGTCATTCCCCTGTTTGAAGCTCACTAATCATATTTTAGTGATGCACGAACCAAGCATGTTGAAGATCAAACAAGTTGATGTATTATTGTTAGAGAAGATTACAAATGAATCTGTACATAAGGTACATGGAAACTACATTGATTTTTTTCTTTGGCATAAGATGTAAAAGAGGGAGAGTTTTCTATCATATATTAGAGAATTTTTTGTGAATGTTTGAGATGTCAAAGAGGGAGAATGAACTTGAGTTGATATCAAAGAGGGAGAGTTTTCCATTCAAGTCATTGTAATCAGAGATTGATGACATAGGAAGTTCACACTAATAAAGGGACTTCTCAAGGATAAGAATCATAATGAAACTAAGGATATTATTCTTATATCTATTTTTCTCTAAAATTTCTATGTATCATGATATGTTGTGTTACCATCAATGCCAAAGAAGGGGATTGTTGGATACAATCATTCAATTGTATGCTATCTTTAATGTTACATAAATGCCAAGTATATACCAAGCAATCAGTTTATGCCGAGATCACTCGAGAGTCAAACAAAGTTGTAGTGTATGAGTAGCATTTCAATTTAACCAAGTTTAGAGTGAGTGTTAACTGAGCTCACTAGGTTACCAAAGGGAGTTTGCAGGAAGACAGTGTCTACTAAGCTCATTTAGTTACCAAAGAAATGCTCGTCATACATTGCAACTTGCTTTGACTCTCAAGTGAGCTTGGTATACACTGATTGCTAAGTATGTACTTCACATTTGTGCAACATCAAGACACCATACAATTGAATGATTGTATCCAAAAATATTCCTCTTTGGCATTGATGGAAATACAACATGTCATTATACATAGAAATTTTAGAGAAATTTTTTTGGCATGGAACGAGTGTTAACTAAGCTCACTTAGTTATCAAAGGAAGTATGAAGGAAAATGGTGTTTGAGTTAGTGTTGACGAAGTTGGGTCAGCTAATGAAGGATTTTTCAATATTAGTTTTGTTGGTTAGTTCTAGCCAATTCATGGGATGAATTTCATTTGTTTGAACTTGTATTCAAGTTGAATTAACAAGGTAAAACATATAAGTATAAGGTCAATTGAGGATTGAATTGAGAAGAAAAAGAATAGGTTTGAAAAGATAAATCAATGAAGTAAATTAGGAGTTGACCGAGTGGAAAAGAACATTCTGATCAAGAAGGATCAAGTATTCAAGCTAGAAGAGAGATATGAAATTAGAAAATATAGTTGCATCAACAATCAAGTCATGGAGTAAACCTCGCCCACCATGGTGGAGTAAGGTTTGGATTTGTAAACTTCTTCCTAAAATAAACTTTTTTTGGTGGTCGATTCAGCATATCAAAATTTTAACCTTAGACATTTGAAAAGAAGGGGATTTTAAATAACAAACCATTGTTATCTTTGCAAGGAAAAGGAGGAGAGCATTTCTCACGTATTCCTTGAATGCTAGTATTCTATATGGATATGGGCAAAGGTATGGGAGAGATTTGGTCTAAATTGGGTTATGAAAGACAATATGGGTCAATTCATGGAGAACTGGTGCTATCCTTTCTATCACCCAAGATTCATCTTTTTATGGAAAATTGTTTCACCATATATTTGCTGGCATATATGGAAAGAAAGAAATAATAGAATATTTAGGGAGGAGGAAAAACTAGTGGAGGTAGTTTTTGAAATAATGGAGAAATTACTAAAGGAAAATATAAGGGTTACCAAATGTAAAAAGCTAAAGGAAGAACCAAGTAGGCAAGAAGGACAAATTGAAAAAAAATGGGGTTGTCATAAGGAATTTTTCCTTTTTAACAACTCAAAAATGTTGAGGAGACAACAAACGAGATGGAAACCACTTACCCTTACACAATTTAAAGTAAATTTTGATGGTGCTGCCAGAGGAGGTATTGGAGTGGTAGGTGGAGTGCTGTGGGATAAGAAGGGTGATGCATTGTTAGTATAGGCTGGCAAAGGTGGGAAATGGAAGTAATAATCTAGTTGAGGCAATGGTTTTGTTCTGGGGCTTGCAGTTGATTAGCAAAATGCAACTTAAGCAAATAACAATAGAAGGAGACTCCAAATTAATCATTGATCTGGCTAATGGGGTGTCCCAACTAGGATGGAATATCCAAACTATAATTATAGATATCAGGCATATTTTAGATGGGATGGAAAGAGTCCACCTGCAACACATCTACAGGGAAGGAAATAAGGTGGCTGACGTGGTGGCTGCCATGGGGTTTAAATCTACGACATTTGCATGTTGGAGGAATATGGAGAATCTTAACAAAGACATTAAGTCCTTGATAAGAAAGGAAAGTAGAGGGAGTATCATGTAATAATGTCTATAATATTTAATGCTGGGGCCAAATTTGGCTAGTGTGAGTTGAAGTGTGCTAAAATTAAGAAAGGTTTTAGGGAAATGAGGAGACGTGGCCATACAAATAGAAATATGAGTGAATGCAAATTTAGAGGAATGTCACTTCATCATTATGGTAACCCATCATGGAATTCAAATTTCTCCCCATTTAAAAGTACGAATGATATCATTTATCAGATTGTCAGAGATTTTTGGGGTGTTAAAATTATGATACTATACAATCACGAATCCCATAATGAATTTGCATGGGATTTTGAAGCTTATCAAGCATGGGACTATAAATTTTTTTTCTCATTGTTGAAAGACTCAAGGTCAATTGTAGGTGCAGTGCTTTCGCAGACAAGGAGGTTCATATGTGCATCATTGAAGTGGGAGAATGGGAAATTGGTAGGATAGATATGGGTGGGGACTTGAATAGGCTGGAGCCCATGAAAATGGAGAACTTCAAAGATAGGATTGCCACTTGGTTTTTGTTGAAGGAGTGGGGCTTTTTTCCCTACATGTAGTCAATGGTGGGGTATGACGAGAATTGTGCCCTTTAGCTTGTCAATGGGTGGAACAACTGCAAGGTCACCATTAATGGAATCACTTTTCAAGTAAATGAGGAGGTGATAGCCATGGCTACTAGTCTTTCAATGAGAGAAAAGAAAAGGAAGAAGGTCACTAAAATTATAGATGAGACCAGTATGAATAGTTTTTTTGTAGATGGTGAGGAACCGGTGTGCTATAGAGGAGGATTTAAGAGGGACAAACTACCAGCTCCATGGGATGATGTGTGCTTGGTTCTTATGAAATACCTAACGTTGGAGGGTAGGTTAGGTGTTTTCTACTACTATCATTTCCCTTTGTTAAACCATTTTAGGATTAGGGATTTTATTTCGATCCTTTTTTTTCCACTGCATTCTCTTGAAGATATGGTCAGTGATGTTAAGGAGAAGAGAAATAAAGGGAAAAAATTTACCATTATCCACCAAGGCCTTAACTTTTTCCTATACCAATTCCACCTTTCCCTTTATCCCCCTAGGGTGGTGGTGGTTGAAAACTAGTGCCACCATCAAAATTCACCCTTGATCACAAGTACTGGAACAAAAATTCATACCTTGCGACCCTCCCCTAATCGTGAAAATAAGAAACAGAAAAAACTAGATATAGTTGGGGAACAAAAGGGTAGTAAAAAAATTAAAATGGAAAAACCTATGGTGGTAGAAGAGGAGGAATTAGAGGATACTGAGGGAAAGGCTAGGAGAAGGTCTGGGAGGATTGCTCAATCCTAGGCAAGGCACAAACAAAAATCTAACAGGTTCAAGGTTGAGGAGGTTGAAGAAGAAAGCATAGAAAATAATGAAGAAGAAGGGGAGGAGGAGGATTCCAAAGGAAAAGAAGGAAAGAAGGAGGTAGAAAAAAGTGTTCACTCAGAAAATAATTCTATTGACAATGCCCAGTTGTATGCTAATAATAATCAAGTGTCAACTGCCAATGCTGCAACCATGGAGACTACCCATGTTTCTGCCAGCTTTACCCTTCAGCCCGTTACCTTCTATGAGGATAGTAGTAAAGTGGACACTTCCCCCATTACTATCTCCTCCCTGGCCAAAGAAAAACTTAAGGTTTTTACTAACCCAAGGGTTTTGTAGGATGATAACCAGGCACAGAATGCTAAAGAGGAAGCTAAAAAGGTCGAAGCAGATAATAAGGAAGTGACCGAGGAGCAATTGGAGGCATATGAACAATTAGAAAAGAGGGTTAAAACTTTAGAAGAAAGGTTCTTTCCCTTCTCTAAATTTTCCCTTAAGGTCACCCACGTTGCTGCCACTACCCTCCAACTGTTGGCTCAGGAGAAGGAGGACATTGGAATGGATATGGAGGATCATAAGCTCCTCTTTAAATTCCTTGCTGATGATTAGGCTCAAATTTTGTTGGCTGTGAAGGGAAAGGAGAAAACTGTTAATTAAGTTTTTTAGATTTTGGGGATCCTTTGATCCAAGTTTTATGTTTATATGTTGTTTCTGGTTTTGCTGGTTTTCAATTGTTGCTTGGACTTGGGTTGGCATGGTTATGTCGACACTGTTTATGATGAACTCTCATAGTTTGATAGACTTATTAGACTACTACTATAGTTTAGATGATTTTGTTCATAGTATTATGCTGGTTGGTAACATGCATAAGTTTTACTATGGTTATGTGGAACTTTAGTTTAATTTGTTAAGGTCCTCAGTTGGTCTCTGCTGGTAATGTGTTGGTTACTAGCTTTTTGGTTGTAAGGACCAACCCCCTTGTTTTTGGTCACTTTTTATTTCAAAAAAAATCAAGGCATATCATTGTTACTCTATAATAATTGTAGTAGTGAATCAAATCTCCTAATAGAGTTAGCTTAATAGCTATTTTCCAAATCCTCTAATAAGGTGGCATTTCTAGATTGAAGTGTCTAAAGACCTCTAACAAGAACACTCCTAATAGGGTGAACTAAATTCTTTAATAGGGTCACAACTAACAATGTGTTTTGTAACCGTTAACATGGTTGAATCTTAATAGGGCTCACTTCAGAAGAGTGAAAAATAGTAACTAGTTGCAATTGGTGGTTTTTCCCAAATTGGGCTTTCATGTTGAATTTTAGGGTCTCTTGTGTTCATGATATTTTCTTTATGATTCTGAAACTAAGTTAATTAAGATTAATCATGGTTAATATCATAATATTAGTATGTTTAGTGTTAAAAAAGTAACAATGTATATATTCAGTATTAACCCAGTGTTTACTGAGTGACAATCATTCTTAGTGTAAACCAAGTCACTGTGTTAACAAAGTGTTTAAATGCTAATCAAGTTTCAGTAGAGTTTTTTTTTTGTTTTGTACTAAAATATTAAGGGACTAAGATTTTTTTTGTGGTAATTGATTCACCTCTCCCCTCTTAGTTAATCCTCTTACATTTCCAATAGTGAAGATCTGTTCAAGAGTATACTGAGGAGTTCTATTAAGTTCTCATTAGAATTGTCCATGCAAAAGCTGATAAGGAGAATGTCTCATGTTATCTTAATGGGTTGAGGTCAAGAATTTAGGAAGAGTTGAGTCTGGTTTGAATGAACAATATTGAAGAGGCATACCAATTTTCCCTAAGAGTTGAGGAAATATTGAACAAGAACTTTGATAGCAACAATAGTGGAAGAGGTTGCAGTGAAAGATTTGGTGTATAGTCTTATAGAGGCCAAAATAATCATCAAAAGGAAAAGGATGAGGTGAGTAGTAATAGTCATAACCAAGGGGGAAAAATTTCAATTGTTTCCATAATCAAGGCAATAGAAATCAGAGAGGAAGAGAAAGATGACAAGGATCTAGAAGAGAAGGTTTCCATGTAAAATTTTTTCACCATGGAGAAAAAGGGCATAGAGCATTTGAATGTTCCCAGTGCCAAGGAAGGATAGATCATAGAACCAAAGATCATGCCACAGTTGTGCATGTCAATGAAATGCCAAGTTATCACATTCTAAAGATGTTGAAAGAGGAGAATTCCTAATTAACAAAAGAGTCCTACTGTGTGGTGAGAATGAACCTGATCAAAGGAGGAGTTTGTTTCACAAAAGGTGAAAATGTGAAGATAGGCATTGTGATGTGATCATTGATGGTGAAAGAATTGGCAATTTAGTATTAGAAAATATGGTCATAAAGTTAAATCTCAAGAGGCATAAACACCTGCATCCATATCATATTTCTTGCGTGTAGGATGATCACAAGGTCATGGTTGATGAGCAATGTCTAGTGAAGTTCAAGATTGGCAACTACATGTATTAGGTTCTTTGTGATATCATACCTATGGACATATGTCATATGTTGTTGGGTAGGCTATGAAAATTTGATAGGCATGATGTACTTGATAGGTGTATAAATACCTACACTTTGACAAGGGATGGATTGAAACATTGTTGACATATTAGTCAAGTTTTTTATTGGTGACACACACTTATTCAGATTGTACATAGCTACCAAGCTCTTTGTATAGTTCACAGTGTTTGCCAAGTATTTCAATTGTCACTAAGTTCTACTATTGCTACTGAGTCCTTTGGACAAATCTCAATGGTTACCTAGAATTCATAGTTATAGTGAAGATCAACAGTGTGAATCGTGCATCTTAGTGTATGCCAAGTTTACCAATGCAAGCTGAGCTATGCAGTGTTCATCGAGTTCATAGTGTATGTGATGTGAGTCTAGTGTTAACTAAACTACTTAGTGTTAACCAAGTGACTCAGTTTATATCAAGCTCAAGGTGATAGTGTTTATTGAGTCTTGCCATGATAAACAAGTGATTCAATTTATATGACAAGTTTCATAGTATCTACCATGTTACCAATGCTGACCAAGTTCAAGACTACTTGGAAGTGATCAGTATGGACTGAGCTTCTATGTCTACCAAGTGCATGATGATGCCGAGCATTGACAGTGGATGCCAAGTATAAGAACTTCACAAAGTCAGTCTTCATAACTTGACTGTCTTCATGTGGGCCGACTTTGTAATATTTGTGTTAACTTGTATTATGGCTGACTTTGTAATTTGTATAATTGGATTGTTATATATGTAATATCTAAAAGAGTGAGAAAAGTGTGAATGTGAAGAATAATGCAAGGTAACTAAATGCAATTAGAGAAAAGCAGAAAGAGTGAATTACAAATGGCTACAATAGTATAAGGAGCAACAAAGTCATATCTATCATAGCAAGGTGATTTGTACTTAAAGGAATCTCATTTAACAAACCAAGTTGCAGATTAGAGATCATCTACTATTTCATTCTAATAGGTGGATCAATCAAATCCTTTCACAAGGTAGACCTAATAGTCTTTTGTAAATCTCTTTACTGAGTGCATACTTCATTGTCTATTTGTAAACCCTTTCACATGGTGGACTTAGTAGTCCTTATTGCTCCTAACAAGGAAAATCATCAGAAGTGATCAATGTAAGCTTTAACAGGCTAACTTTATACTGTAGTACTAAAGTTTGTGGGTATCATCTCGACTCTAGTTTTACTTTCCATTTGGAAGGTTTATGGGTCACCAAATCTTTGTGTAATAGTGTTATGAATGCTTTCATGTTTTTAGTTTCTTATGCATGCAATTAGATCAGACTATATGTGATGGATTATATGCTAATTGGATTGTTGGATTAAGAGTTGAAATTGTTGAAGTTTTAAAAGTTATTGATTCACCCCTCCCATCTCAGTAACTTAGCATAGATTTGAATATTTACAAAAATTGGTATCAGAGCATTGTGGCTCTTAGGAGAAATTTTAATAGCTTGAGAAAAGATCAAGGCCATGGAGATATTCAGACTTGACAAAGCTATTGACAATGAGAAGCTAGATTTGGAAATGGCCATTGCCCAACTCAAGAAAGCAAAGGAGCAACTCTCTCAATCCCTAAAAAGAAGAAAAGAACTTGCAATTCAAATGAATGATCATCTCTGCACTGAAGAAAGAATTGAAGACCTTCATTCAATAAATTTAGATGAAGCCAATGAAGCAATCAAAGAACTCCTAGAAAAGAATGGTTCCCTACAAGAAGAGGTCATAAAACTTAAAAGAGAGCAAGAAATTTAGGCAGTAAGGTTATGTGAAGTCATGGAATAGAAAAACAAGATAAAAGAAGATATAGATGGAAGGAACAATGAAATCCAAAACTAATTTCTTCAGTAAGTAGACCTTATTGATCAGCTCTCCAATGCAAATGTGTAAATCATGAGCCTAAGATTTGAAAATGAAATAATGAGAAATGATCTAAATTTTGAAAGGAAAATCAATGAAAGATTACTGAATGATCTAAACTATGAGAAGCAAATCGATGAAATAATGATGAAAACCCAAGCAGACATGAATCAATTTAATGAGCAAAATCTTTATAGGAAAAAAGGAAAAGAATGAATTGGATATACAGAAGAAGGAGAATCATCCAAGCAAGGAGCTCAAAAGAATCAAAAACCTACTTGCAATCACTATGGTAAGATAGGTCATACATCAAACAAATGTTGGAGCAATGGAAAAGTAAAATTCAATGGAAAATGCTACAATTGAAATCAACATGGTCATAAGGCTAATGAATGCAAAGAGAAACCAAGATTTGAAGGAAAATGTCACAAATGTAAAAAACATGGACACAAGTCATTAGAATGTAAAACCCAAAAATTATGAAAGCAATATTTTGTTGGGACTGCAACACCTGGTGTAGATGTCATTATTGTGGAGAATTTGGACACATTGGTGTGAACTATGTAAAGCATCATTTGAGAAAAAGAGATACTACTAAAAGATGTTTTATTTGTATAGAACTTGGTCATATTGACAAGAAATGCATGAATACTGGTAGAATTGAAGATGAGAAAAAGGAAAAAGTTGATAACATCCAAAAATAGATGAGACAACAATGGGTTCGTAAGTCTACTGAGCACACAACTCCAAGTAATGATGATCAAGCCACTCAAGAATTGGGTGGCTCTACCATTTCTACTTAAGTTCTCAAAGAAGAACTTGGAACTCCGCTATCAAAGAAGACATCCAAAAAAAATTACAGATTGAAAGAACAAAATGATCCAAATCTGTATTTAGGATATAAAGGGATCACCAAGTACAATTTTCTACCAAGTTATCTTCTCTATTGAGTGAGGTTGGGTCATAGACTCTTTCGAGCAAGGTCAGGAGTATAAAAGATGCATATGGTTACCAAGTCATGAAGACTTCACCTAGTGTTCAATGCAAGTGTAGTGGATGAAAATATATCGACATGATGTCAGTCAATTTACCTTTTGTACTAAGCATTTATGGATTTTTTTTAACAAAAGGCATGAAATTGAAGTCATTTCTTACTGTGAAATTTCAAGTGCTATTGCGAAAGTGTGATCTTCAGAGCTTCCAAGCAATTTGAGTGAATTTCTAGGGAAAGTTTTTGAATTCCTTCAAACCCTACCAAGTGAAGATGGCATCCAACAACAACAAGGTTAAGTGAGGATTTGACATTTTGGTTCATGGAGTGGAATGGAAAGCACCAAATTTCATGCTCACTCCTATGATAGTCGAAACCCTAGATCCGAGTGGAGAAAAATATCAAATCCCTCCAAAGGTACTTCTAATCAACAATATTTGCACTCATTTCAAATGTTTTATTTAAGAGATTGGTACATTGGAAATGGATGGTGCCTTAGACCAACTGTGTATAAATGGAGTTTTTAAACCTGAGCACCAACACCTAGAAACCAAAGGGTTAACTCACATCCCTCACATGCCCCACAAATTTTAAGTTAAATGGATTAGTTTATCCTTATTCAGGTGCATAATGGTCAATTATAGTTGGAACAACTAGTGTTGATCATAAAGAAGATGATTCATCGAATCAGTAGCCTCTCAATGCTAGCCAAGGCCAAAATGACAAAAACCCTAGGTCAGGTTGAACTTGAAAAGAAAACACTAATAGAATGGGATGGAAAAGGAATGAAAATTAGCAGTGTTTCAGATATGAAATTGAAGTTTGGTATTCACATTATTGCACACAAGATATACAACTCTAGCAGGTTGAATAGTGTGTCATGTGAAGCTATGGACTTGGCATACAAGGTGGTAAAGAACAACTTATCATTCAACCTTGCTGATCTATTGTTGAAACAGTTCAACAAAAATATGGAAAGAATAAAGACTTCAAAGAATAACCCATGTAAGTTTGGTTCCTTGTTAACTTGTCTGTTCTTTTATTTTAGAAATTCTTCCCTTCACAAGGCACTGTTGTGTGGAGAAAACTTGTGCCTGTAGTATATCAGATAAATGAGTTTATTGCTAAAATGGGTGAAAACTACAATAGTATTATGGATAATTATTTTGATGCATTCAAAGAGAAAATAACAATAGGTTTTGAATCCCCAAGAAAATAGTTGAAGACTATAAGGATGATGTATGTTTCATGGTGGATTGTGACAAAGTTTACATTTAGGAAGTTAAGCCTAGAATTGCATGGGTAAAACCTCTTGGTTATGAGGTTAATATTGATGAAACTAAAGATATCATTGAAGTTTTTGTCAATGAGCTAGTTGATCCTAAGGCTACATATTTTGGAACATATGATGAAGCAAAAGCCAAGATTGAACTTGAAATAAAGCTTCATTAGGCAGTGAACAAAGGAAAGAAGAGGATTGCTAAAGTAAAAACTAGTTCTACCCTTTTGTTAACCAAGGGAAAAGGTGAAGATGAGGAAGCAGAGGATGTGGAAGCAAAGGATGAGGAAAAATCTAAGGAAGAAGAGTCATTAAGGAAGAAAGGCAAGGTGATTATCACCAAGCCCCAAAAGCCATCCATTGTAGTATTCATAAGGAGATCTTCAAGGAAGAAATCTGACAAGGAAGGAGGAGACATTATATTTAGAAAACCTCCACCCACCTTCCAAGATAGATTAAAAGATCTGCAAGTAGGAGCTGGAATAACAAATTTTAAATCATTAAAATATGAAATCAGGACAATAGAGGAGTAGAAGCAGATTGAAGACCTAGTGATGGATAAGATGGGAAAATGGAAATACTCACCAGACCAGCTTGCTTCTCAAATTCATAATGATTTGCTGGAAAAGTTAAAGCCAAGATGGAAATTTTCCATGCAAACTATCAAAGACATATATGGGAAAACCTTGAGGTAGATATTACTGAGCATATTAGATGTAGAGGTAAAAGAGTCACTGAAGAAAAATGAAGAAAAATTGACTTTGAAGTTTAATACCTATTTGATATTGATGAAGGATATTGAACATGTTGTAAAGAATGCAACAAACACTTAGAATAATATTTATCTATTACATAAACCAAGTGATTTTCTAGTTGATGTTAACGATGACAATGATGAAGAAGATAAGGAGAAAGATGAAGAAGAGAATATTGAAGAAGTAACTCATTTTGATAATGAAGAAGATGAAGAGGATAAAAAACAAGAGGTTACCAAGGAAGCAAAGCAAGATGATGAGGAAACTAATCTAGTTAAGATAGTTGTAGTAGTTATTGCCTCACTTCCTCACTCTCCAAGAAAATCGGTGACAACATCATGCACAGAGATAGCCTCAACAAGTTTGATTGTGACCACCAGTGCCAATCCAAATGTCCAATCACTCTTTGCTCCTACTCAGCTCAGCCCATCACTGATAGAAGTGACCCCCACTTCATCTATGGAGTTGCAGATTCTTCCTTCATCAAAAAAGTTGAGTACTTTAGTTTTGAGCACATCAATTTTGGATTCTTTAGGTATTTTTGTAAACATCCCTTCAATAAGCATAGTATTAGTATTTACAGCCAGTCCTAGCATGTCTGCTATTATTTCTATTTTGGTTACAAAAAAAATAAGTGTAAGGACAGTTGAGCCCACGGTTCAATTGAGCACAAAATTTTTTAGTAAAGGAAAAGAGCTGGAGGAAGAAATTGATTTAGATGAGGAAATTGTAATCCCAAATTGGGACATATCTAAGCTTACTCCAAACCAAATGTAATCATCTGGTGAACTCCTCCAGAAGAAGGCTAAACAACAAAGACTAAGAGAGGAGAGAGATAAGGAATTTAAAATAATTGAAGATAGAAAGAACATTTTGGTAGGTATTGAAGTTGACTCTTCTTAGCCAAATTTGTATCAGCTAGCAGAGGTAGTATGGAAATTTAATGAAGATACTGAGGGACAAGATAAGTTAGTGCAAAAAGTAGAAAAGAAGTTTGATAATAAAGTACTAGAGTACATTGCTCATCAAATAACTATTTATCAAGTAGAACTTTCTACAATTTTGGGCAATTTAGAAGCATCTTGTACAAATGTGTCATTACTTTTTGGAAAGCTATGTGATGTTTCTGAGTTTAGTAAATAAATAAAGGACAAATTGTCCAAAATAGATGAATATCTGAAGGCATTGCAACTTGACCCTAGTTCAAGCTCTACACATTTTCAAAGGATAAGATTTTTGTCAGATATGCAAGCAAAATTGCTTAGAGAAGAAGCAAGGGTTAGATAGACATTGATAGCTATACAAAATATGATTCTTCCCATAATGGATGCACTAGAAAAATATATTATACATTCAAAAAATCTCATCCATGATAATAATTTCTCCATAGTAGACCATATGATAGAATTATCAGCAGAAGTCCATATTGCACTTCACACATGTAAGGTCCTATAAGAAAATTGGGATAACACCTTGGTGATAATTCTCAAGGTACATTCAATTTTTTATTATCTTACTTTAGTGTTAATATGTAAATAAAATATATCTTTGGCATTAATGTCAAAAAGGGGGAGAAAGATAGATGTATGGAGAAAGACATATGTTATGGGGGAGAAAATGCAATAAGTTGTAAAAACAATGGTGGAGAAAGTTATGTATAGAAAGATATGTTGTCTATAGATGTATAGTATACTGTATGAAAGAACCTTACCATGTATAGATATATACCTTACAAAATCAATTTTGAAAAATCTCAAAAATAGTATACTCTACTGGGCTAGTATATCAAGGTGATGGATAAAAGGTATTCAGGAAACTTTTTGAATTTAGTTTTGGCTGATAAGTGTTTTTGTCACTAATTCCAAAGGGGGAGATTGTTGACATATCAATCAAGTTTTTTATTAGTGACACACAATTATTTAGGTTGTATATAGCTACCAAGCTCTTTGTATAGTTCATAGTGTTTGCCAAGTATTTTAGTTGCCACTGAGTTCTACAGTTACTACCGAGTCCTTTGGACAAATTGCAGTGGTTATCGAGCAGTCATAGTTAAAGTGAAGATCAGTAGTGTGAACTGTGCATCTCAGTAAATGCTGAGTTTACTAGTGCAAGTCAAGCTATGTAGTGTTCACTGAGTTCACAGTGTATGTGATGCGAGTCTAGTGTTAACTAAGCTACTTAGTGTTAACCAAGTGCCTCAATTTATACCGAGCTCAAGGTGATAGTGTTTATCAAGTCTTGCCATGGTAAACAAGTGATTCAATTTATATGATGAGTTTCATAGTATCTATCGAGTCACCAATGTAGACTGAGTTCAAGACTACTTGAAAGTGATCACTATGGACAGAGCTTCTATGTCTACCAAGTGCATGATGATGCCAAGCATTGATAGTGGATGGCAAGTATCAAAATTTCACAAAGGTCTTTAGAACCTAAGTGTCTTAATGTGGGCCAACTTTGTAATATTTGTGTTAACTTGTATTGTGGCTGACTTTATAATTTGTATAATTGGATTGTTATATATGTAATATCTAAAAGAGTGAGAAAAGTGTGAATGTGAAGAAGAATGCAATATAAGAAAATTCAATCAGAGAAAAGTAGGAGTGAATTACAAAAGGCTATAGCAGTATAAGCAGCAAAAAAGTCATATCTATCACAACAAGGTGATTTGTACTTAAAGGAATCTCATTCAACAAACCAAATTATATATCAAAGATCATCTACAATTTCATCCTAAAAGGTGGATAAGTCAAATCCTTTCACAAGTTAGACCAAATAGTCCTTTGTAAATCTCTTTACTGAGTGCATATTTCATTGTATGTTTGTAAATCCTTTCACAAGTTGGACCTAGTAGTCCTTATTGCTCCTAAAAGGGTAGATCATTAGAAATTATCATTGTAAACTTTAACATGCTAACTTTATATTGCAGTGCTAAAGTTTGTGGGTATCATCCGCACCCTAGTTTTACTTTCTATTTGGAAGGTTTTTGGGTCATCAAATCTTTGTGTCACAGTGTTATGAATGCTTTCATGTTTTTAGTTTATTATGCATGCAATTAGATCAGATTATATGTGATGGATTATATGCTAATTAGATTGTTGGATTAAGAGTTGAAATTGTTGAAGTTTTAAAAGTTACTAATTCACCCCTCCCCTCTCAGTAACATAGCATAGTATAGAATATTTTCAACAAACATAAGTTGAAGTTGTTGAAGGAGAAAAAATTAAAGGTATGTAGTGCTACTAGAATATATTTTGTTGAAGAAAAGGGGTTTCTCAAAATGAAGCAATTGTTCAATTGTGTGTTTTCTTTGATGTTACACAAATGTCATATCAGTTATCAGTCAAAGTCTACCAAACTTAGTTGATCAGCAAGGCAGAAGGTAGAGTCTACTGAGCTCTCAAGGTTAAGCAAGGAAATTCAATGTCTATGAAGCTTACTTAGTCATCAAAGGAAAATGTGGCAGAATATAGTTGTTACTGAGGTCTCATGGTCAGTAAAGGAAATACAGTTGTTACTAAGCTCTCATGGTCAGTGAAGGAAACACAGTTCTCACTGAGTTCACTCGGCAGCCAAAGGATTTTGAAGAATTTCTAGTGTTAACCAAGTTGAGATGGTTAACTCAAGAAATTGTTTCTAGAGTAGAATTTATTGAGCAAGGCAAGCCAATGAAGGATTTCATTGTTTTGGGAAATAAAGTTTATTTGTTTAATGTAATATTTGTAGCTAACTGATGTATGGTTTATTGGTAAAGGTAACTTGTGAATGAGCCAACTTAATAATTTGAATGTTATATATAAAAGGTCAAGTTGCAAATTCTAAGTGAGTGTGATGGATTTGATGTGATATGAATGTGAAGGTGAATTAACTATTGTGAGAGCAAATTTTGAAGGATGATCAGAGATCATTGAGGAGCAACAAAGCTATATTTGATCAAGGAGGATCTAATGGTGTAGAATAGAGATTTGTAATTAGCAAATTCAGTTGCATCTTATTCAGGTCAATTCATTTTTACTGTCTAACCATTGTAGCAGTGTTTTCAAAATCTCTTAACAGAGTTAGTTTAGTAGCCATTTTGTAAATCCTCTAACAAGGTGACAATTTAGTTGAATTGTTCTAAAGACCTCTAGCAAGGCCACTCTTAACAGGGTGATTAAATCCACTAATAGGGTCACACCTAATAGTGTGTTTTGTAACCTTTAATAGGGTTGGCTCCTAATAAGGCTCACTTCAGAAGAGTGAAAATTGGTAGCTAGTTACTTGGTGGTTTTTCCCATATTGGGTTTCCAAATTAAATCCGGTGTCTCTTGTGTTCATTTTTTTTTTTGCATGCATGTTAATAATTATGAATGCTTAAAGATCAATAACAAGTTAATCTATCATGTTACAACATTTTTGTGAATGTTTACCAAGTGGTAGCAGTAAGTAACTTGTTGACATCTAAAGGATCTATGGATTTGTTTTTGTGGTAACTAATTCACCCCCCCTCTCAGTTACTCCATGTACAATTCCAATAGGTTTTTGGGTCATCAAATCTTTGTGTCACAATGTTATGAATGCTTTAATGTTTTTAGGTTCTTATGCATGCAATTAGATCAGATTATATGTGATGGATTATATGCTAATTGGATTGTTGGATTAAGAGTTGAAATTGTTGAAGTTTTAGAAGTTATTGATTCACCCCTCCCCTCTCAGTAACATTGCATAGTCTTGAATATTTCCAACAAACATAAGTTGAAGTTGTTGAAGGAGAAAAAATTAAAGGTATTTAGTGCTACTAGAAAATGTTTTGTTGAAGAAAAGGAGTTTCTCAAAGGTATGAAGCATGAGAATACATGTTTTCCTATAATCCCAAAAGATGGTAAAGAAGAAGTAGAGGAGGTACTTGTAGAAGTTACATTTTTTTGGAGAAATTTTCTTGATATTGTGTCAAATAATGTACTTGAGGGATTATCCCCAATAAGGAAGATCAATCACTAGATGAACTTGATTCCAAGAGCCAGTTTTCCAAACAAGGTAGCACATAGAATGACACTAGTAGAAAGTGAGGAGTTGAACATACAAGTGCATGAGTTATTGTAGAAGGGATTGATTTGGGAGAACCCGAGTCCATGTGTTGTACTAGTAGTATTAGCACCAAAGAATAATGGAGAATGGAGGATGTGCATAGATTCATCGGCTATCAACAAGATCACAATCAAGTATGGATTTATATTGCCAAGGATGGATGATATTATGGACTATTTGATTGGGGTTGTGTATTTCACAAAGATAGATTTGAAGAGTGGGTACCACCATATTCACATTAGAGAAGGAGATAAGTGGAAGACTACCTTCAAGACAAGGGAAAGATTGTACAAGTGGTTAGTCATGCCTTTTGGGCTAACCAGTGCATTGAGCACTTTCATGAGGCTCATAATGAGGCACTCAAATAGTTTTTGGGTAAGTTTGTCATTTTTTACCTAGATGATATATTGATCTTTAGTAAGACATTGGAGGAGCATTTGATGCACATTTTTAAGGTGTTTGATAAGTTAAGGGAGGAAAAATTACTGATAAATTTGAAGAAGTGCAATTTTGTAAAGGAGTTGGTGTACTTGGGACTTGTAGTATTAGTAGAAGGTTTGAAAATAGACCCTAAGAAAGTGAAGGCTATCCTTGAATGGCCTATGCCAAGGAGTGTGACTGAGGTAAGATATTTCCATGGACAAGCTAGTTTTTACAAAAAGTTTATCAGAGTTTTTAGCAGTATTTGTGGACCCTTGACTAAAACAATGAGAGGGGATAGGAAAGAATTTAAGTAGACTATAGAAGCATATAAAAGTTTTAATCTATTGAAATAGAAAGTTATAGAGAAACCTATGTTAGTACTTCTAAATTTTAATAAGGTTATTTAAGTAAGTTGTGATGCTAGTGGTGCTACAATAGGAGTTGTTTTGAGATAAGAAGGTAGACTCGTTGCTTATTTCAGTGAGAAATTTAATGATGCCAAAATAAAATATTTTGTTTATGATTAAGAATTTTATGCTATAGTTTCGGCATTGAAGAAGTGGAGACACTATCTTCTTCCTAAGGAGTTTGTTTTGTATACTGATAATCAAGTTTTGCACTATTTGAATAGTTAAGGAAAACTGAACCAAAGACATTTGAAGTAGGCTGAGTTTTTATAGAGTTATACATTTATTTTGAAACATAGGAGTGGTAACTTTAACAAAGTTGTAGATGCTCTTAGTAGAAGACAATTTTTGCTGATAGAAATGCTAATTGAGGTGGTTGGGTTCAATGAACTCAAGAATTTGTATCTAGAGTATCCTAATTTTGGTGAATATTAGAAGGCTTGTACAAAACCCATTACACTTAACAAGACAAAGTGGTTGGATTTCATAATCCAAGATGGTATATTGTTCAAAGGAAGTCATTTGTGCATTCCCAAAAGTTATATGATAGATAATCTCATCAAGGAGAAGCATAGTTGAGGGTTGGTTGGACACTTTGGTAGAGATAAGACCATTCCTTTGGCTGTTGAGAATTATCATTGGTCATAGATGCGGTAAGAACTGAAGAGGTTTGGGTAGATTTGTAGAGTGTGTTAGGTGGAAAAAGGAGTGAAGTATAATAATGGGTTGTATCAACCATTACCTATACCAAAGAAGTTGTGGGAGGATGTTAGCATGGATTTTGTTCTTCGTTTAACAAGAACACAATGAGGGTATGATTCTATATTTGTGGTGGTTGACATATTTTCAAAAATGTCACATTTCATTCCTTGTAAGAAGATTAGGGACATTGTTCATCTGGTAGAGTTTTTTTTTCAGAGAAGTGGTGAGACTACATGGTCTGCCAAAGAGTATAGTTTCTCATCAAGATACCAAGTTTGTTGGGTATTTCTGTTGAACATTGTGGAAGAAATTAAAGAAATATTTTAAGTTCAATTAATTACATCATCCTTAGATTGATGGACAAGCCGAAGTTGTCAATCTGAGTTTGGGGAATTTTTTGAGATACTTGGTTGGAAATAAACCAAAGTGCTGTGATATAATTTTATTATAGGTGAAATTCAAAACCAATAATTTTTTCAATAAGAGTACTAGTAAATCACCATTCCAAATTTTATATAGGAACAATCACAAAAATTCTTTTGAATTGAGGCAATTGGATAAAGGAAAAATAAGTAGTGCTAAAGCAGAAGATTTTGCTGAACATTTGAAGATTATCCATGAGGGGGTGAAGAAGCATATTACAAAGATGAATATGTAGTAGGAGTTTAAGGAAGATGTGAAAATGAGGTATAATTAATTTTAGATTGGAGATGAAGTCATGGTTCATTCGAGAAAGGAGCATTTTCTAGTGGTACATATAATAAGATGAAATTGAAGAAGGTTGGACCATGCAAGATAGTGAAAAGGCTTGATTCTGGAAATTCCTATGAAGTTGAGTTGCCTATTGAATTGGATATTTCACCAATATTTAACATATTGGATTTGATAGAGTATTATGAAGGAGATGATGGAGATGAAGTTGTAGAAGCATAGTGGAGTATTCTAGCAACCAACTCAATTAGAAAGGATATTGAAGAGATATTGACAGTTGTGTTAGAAAGAATACAATGAATAAAACATATAAAGAATATCTAGTTAAATGGAAAGGGAGAATATTAGAGGATTCAACATGGCTAGAAAGGGTGGAGACTAACTGTCTTGATTTTTCTCTAAATACCTGAGACATGATTGGGTCACTTCTCAAATTACCCTAGGTGTCTGATGCAAGAGCATCTTGGGTATAAGAGAAACCTCACATCACCCAAAAATATTTCCTTTTATTTCTTGAATAAGAGTTGTCTTAGTATAGAGTTATTGTTCTAGGAGGATTTCTACATAGTAATTCAGTCATAGAAGCTCAAAATGTCCTAATTTTAGAGGTGGATGTTAATCTTAGATTCATTAGTCTATCAGTTGAGGCATAGTACCATATCATGAGTATTAGTGAAGTTATTGTGGATTTTTGGTCTATAATTTTGGTATAAAAAACTTTGTGCTGAATTTTGAAGCCCTTAGATGCCCTGGATGGGCTCCAAAACGGGGTCAATTTGAGCTTTCCCAAGTCAAGCCCTGTAGATCAAAAGTTGAGGATTTCAAAAAGTGGTTATAATAGCCAATCAAAGCAATGGTTGAAAGTTATGACCTTTCAAAGTTGGACTGACCAAAATTTCCAAAATAAGTGTCAAAGATGTATTGGGATGACACTATATGTGATTTTAGAGTTAGTTGGTCTCAAGGGTTAGGTTTGATTTCTAGAAATTTCCTAGGTGATGTAAAAATGCCTATAAAAGGAATATTCATACATTGTCTAGGACAACTCTAGGTGATAGTTTGTAGCTCTATGTTGCAAAATTATTGTAAGGAAGGAATCCATGTGGGTTTTCATGTTGTATTTCAAAATTATTTAATTCTACATTTGCGATGATAATAATAAGACCATATCTTGTCCTCACAAATTGCTATTTTTTCTTTGTTTCTGTTATGTGTCTGTGGTATTAAGGGGAGCACCATTCATCAATGTTGTACTCAAGTTTTGTGGAAGAAACAAAATTTGAATAATAAAGGAATAAATCTTAATGATTTAAAATTCAATAATGTGTTATAATACTAGTAGTCTAAACATTTAGAAGATCCAATTTAACACTCTAGACAAAACAAATATCTATTAGATATCACTTCCTCAAAGAGATAGTATTGGAACAAGAAGTAAAGCTTAAGTATGTACTTAAAGAGAGTAGATTGAAGATATATTTACAAAAAATGTTAAGGATACTTTTGAGTATATTTAGGGGAAGTTGGGCATTCATGTATAATTAAATTAGATAAAATATATATTTTTTCCCTTCAAAATTATAATTGCATGACTTGTAACTTGTTAATAGTTAAAAATCATAATCTATGCATAGACCAATATATATAATGAATTCTTCCCATCCTTACACTATGTATCATATTTTTAATTATTATTCAAGAGCCTTTCCATTCTTGTAATAATGTCATCTTTGTTTTCTTCTACCTATTCTTCTCCTCTAGTCAATACTAGTGTATATATCTTGTCTATATACCTTCTTTATAATATGCGATATGCTAAAGACAATGATTTACTAATAACAAGGTTTCCTTGAAACTCTTGAAACTTTATGATGATTTATTAATATTTTTAATTTCTCCCTTTATTTCACTATTGAACTCTACATTTATCATGCTCATGATCTTGCTTATATACTTGTTGTTTATGGGGGAAAATGGAGATATTTTAATAGGGTTGTAGATCTCCCATTTTCTGGGGCACTAAGCCATTCAAATATGTATGTGAGGGAAAGAAGGGAATTTCCAAATATCATTCCATTTATAATCCAAATTAGATAAGCTAGAACCCAAAGGAAGAAGGGCACCAATACTAAGTTTGAATTATAAAGGGGAATGCAATACAAGGAAATGTACTCTTTAGCCCTTTTAGGATAATGTGTGCACAAAATTGAACCAATTTCTTAACTAATCTAAATCTAGAAGCTATATGTATACAATTAGCCAAATTAAGATATAGATCTAAGGTAAATATATGAAAGGAAATAAAATATGAAATAATCACCTTGAAATATTTAGATGAAGATGTAATTTAGCTCCAAAAGTTGCAAATATGAACCTTTTTTTGAATAGCCAACCACAGATCTCAAAATGAAACAAAAAAAGGAGCAAAACATGGAAATCATTCAAAAAGAATGCAAAAAGGACTAGGTCAACCTATTAGAAGGACACCTTACAAAATAGTTGACATAGTCCAATGACACTACAAAAACATTTTCCAAAAATCTCCTACAATGTACGTTCCAGATTTGTAACCTCCAAACTGATATCTTGCTTCTACACACAAAAAAGAAGGCTTTTTGTGGTTGGGTTGGATGAGGGCTTGCCTTGGTCAATCCCTGGGTTAAGGAATTAACTATTAATTAAAATTTAATAGATAAAGTAAATGATTGCATTTAGTAGATTTGAATAATATCAAATGAAAGATACAAATACCTTTGAAGATGCAATTGTGTTTGATATGTGATCAAGTATGTATGTTAATAGCCTTGACTCAAAGAAACTGTAAAGAAATTAACGAAGCCCAAACCTCATGTATGGAAATGTATGTGACATGCCATGGATGTATAGTAGAATAATTTTGATGGATTGTAATGATGGACCTTCTCCTTAGAACCAAACTCCACTACCACATTGAAGGAAGAAGCTTGATGCAAGAAGGAGATGCTAACACTTGAATTCTTGAGGATGCTTGAAGAAAAAGGACTTGATTACTTGGTCTCTTATGGATGAGATAAATTGAGAATATGGGATATGAAAACGAAGCCCCCAATCATCCTTTTATTCTATTTTTTGGGAAATAAAATAAATTAGGCCCCTTGAGGAGTTAAACAAAAAAATTAGAAAAGTTGAGGACTTTCAGGCCCCTAACCCCGAAATGATCGGGGACTAGGTCAACTTGGATCAACCTAGTCATGGACTAGGTTAACTTGAGGTCTACCTAGTCTATACTAGGTTGAATTGGTCACAAGGGAGGGGAAATGTTATACATTAGAAAGATCCAGAAGGAGGTGCATGTGAAACTTGAAGATGACAGATTGATTGGGAGATATGGAAAAAAGAGTGATAAAATGACACCTAAAAGATTATGTCAAAATGTGAGAGATAATAAAGAAGCATGAAATGGAATGGGAGAGGATAAAAATTTACTCATGTAGTACAAGGTAGGAGAATCCCCAAAGGATATGTCCTAGCCCCCAAAAAATAACCGCACATCAAAAACACAAAACTAATGCCAAATTTGATACCAAATCTTAACACTTTATTCATAAATATAGTTGTTTACATGCAATATACTTAACTATAAGGCCTTTTGGATTAGGGAAAAATAAAAATACAATTACAAAATGGTTCTACAAGATCCCACAAGATCCAACTCACAATCCTAATCCCAGCTAGTCAAGATCCACACTTTGGTAGAAAACCCCAAGGAAATCTAAACTGGTGCTCCCAAGCGCACCAAGAAATATCCTAGTTCCAAAGCCTCCTCTACTAGCTCTTCAAAGTTTTCTCCCCCACTTCATCCTCTTCTCTGAGCTAGATGACAATAAATCTCATACCTTAAGACTCCACAAAAAACCCTTACTTATACCCAACTAAGCCACAAGTCGGCCTAGCCCATTACATATTAAAATAAACCCTTACATTTAATATTTGCATAAGCCACAAGTTAGTTGCAACACACATTAACTACCCACAACCCAAATTAAATGCCAAAGGTTAGCTCACAAATAACTTGGGTACCATTTAGACCAAGACCAAATCGAGTGATAGAACCCACCACCAAATATCAACAATCCATCAAGCATAATCGAGCTCCATCACTGACCGAGCTACTTGGTCAATATTGTGACCAAGTGTAACTAGGCCCTATAGTATGAACTGAGATTCTAGTTTACACCAAGTTCTCACTTTGATGATTGAGTTCCTTCATTAACCATGTCACTTAGTTAATAGTTAACACAACAACCATGAACCACATAGTATAGACCGAACCATGCTTCCTTCTTTGACTGAGTCCTCCAGATTCAAGGCCAAATCACACCATCTTGCAAGAATTTTGATAGGCTTAGAATGCTCCTACATTAGACACCCCAGGTTCAAAAATATGTTCTTAATATCTAGAAGAAAATCTTTTGAGATTCAACATATAAATCCCAAACTGGTTCTTCACATGCATGTCCTCCAAGTCTTGAACTTGTACACTCTTTTTCTTGATCTTCTTCTACTTCTTCACGTCCATCCTTGGTGTGCTAAAATTTTTATTTCCACACTAATCTATAGCCCTCTCAAAATCTTCTAACTCAAATCAACTACCAATACTTAGGTTCCTTCTACCAAGATCTTCATTCTGCAAAGGAATCAAGGAATGCTTCCTGCCACCTTTCTCAATTGAAAACACATTCTTGACACAATCATGCACAACCTTGCAACCATACTACCAAGGTCTACCAAGAAACACATGACAACTATTCATGTCCAAAATATCATACAACACTTGATCCTTATACTGCCCAATCTAGAAATTAGCAAGGCACTTCTCCCTTACTTCCAAAGCATGCTCACCTTGCTACCATTATAAGGATTTCTTACTCTTCTCAATACAAGTTTCTGAACCATCTCCTTAGAAACAAGGTTTTCATTAATACCACCATCCACAATCGCATTGTAGAATTTAATACCAGACTTACAACAAGTCCTAAACAAATTACTCCTCTAACAAGATTTATGTGTCCTCTAACCAACCAGTACTCATCGAGCTAGAATAATCTCTCCTTGCTTAGGTTCATTGTCTTGGACTTCAACCTCATTCACAAAAATAGTAATTCTACCATGGGGACATTCAAAAGATCTATGCCCTACTTCACCACATTTGTAGAAAGTACCCTTAAACTCACCTCTACTTGTCCTCCTCTTCTAATCAATAGGTTTTGGTTCATCTTCATCACTCAATTTAGCTTTTCCTGAGCTATCCTGCTTCCCTTTCCCTATAGAATTACCTTGATTTTTCCTCTTCAAATTATCTTCTTCCTTAAGGGTATATTGATAAGCATCCTCAACTAAATGAATCTTCAACATACCAACCTAATCTTGGATATTGAATCTCAAACCATTAATGTATCAAGCTACCTTCTCCTTTGACAATTCTCTATGTCTAGACTAAATAGTCAACTTGTGGAACTCCTTGATATAACATTTCACAGTCATATCTTTTTGTTTCAAATTATACAACCTCTTGAACAACTTAAGTTCATAATTAGTAGGAATTGACTTATCCTTCAACTTAGTTACCTAATGTAGGAGAATCTTGGACCTTCTTGCAATCCTGCATCTTAGAGGAATTTGGTTTGTGGTTTTGGATTTAGTCACTAAAGAAGTGATACTCGATCACTATTGGGCATCATTTAAAACTAGGAGATTGACATACTTTATGAGCTCAACATACATTATGGAGCTCGACATGGTCTATGGAGTTCGACGAGTTTTCGGAGCTAGAAAAAGTATGTGGTACTTGATATGCACTAGGAGCTCGATGATGCTTGTGAATTTACTAGTGCTTAGCTTGATTTTGATGACACTCAACTTGGCCTTGGTTCTTGTTGGTGTCGAGTGATTTGTGAGATGACTTTTGATATTTAATTAATGTAGGGGTATTTAATTTGTGTTGTAGCCAACTTATGGCTCAACATATATTTAATGTAAGGGATTTAATTTAGTTTGTAATGAACTAGGCTGACTTGTGGCTTAGTTAGGTATAAGTAGGGGGTTTTGGAGAGTCTTTAAGATTGTGGTCATTGATCTTAGAGAAGAGGATGAATGGTAGATGTGAACTTTGAAGGGCTAGTAGTTGTGGCTTTAGAACTAGAAGATTTCTTAGTGGACCTGAGGGTACAACTATGGATTCTTCTTGGTATTCTTATCAAGTTGTGGATTTGGACTAGCTATGATTGTGATTGTAAGTTGGATCTTGTGGGATCTTGTAGAAATGATATTGTCATTGGTGTTTGTATTTGGCCCTAACTCAAAAGGCCTTACACGGGACATATTACATGTAATCACTTATTTTATGAATAAAGAGTTGCGATTTGGTAGTAGATCTTGTATTGTTGTTGCTTTATTGTTGTGTTTCCATTGTGGGGTTATTTTCTAGGGGCTAGGACATATTCTTTTGGGATTCTTCTACCTTGCACTACATTAGGTGGTATTAGAGCCTAGTTTTTCCTAAGTGTCTAGAAAAATCACCAAAGTTGAGGTAATTTGCATCAGGATCTTGGTATTTGTGGAGCTAATTAGTGGATCTATTGCTTAGGGTTTATGAAACTTTTGAAAGATGCCTCCAAGAAGATTGGACCCTAGGGAAATTGATGATCTTAGTGATGTTGTGGAAGAAAGGATCTAAGAGAAGATTATTGCAGAATTTAGATCTAAGATTGCATTGATGAAGAGTGACATGATTGTTGAAATTTTAAGTGCTTTAGGTGGTGTACCTAGGCATATGGGTACTAAAGGTAGTTATGAGGAAGTTTTTGAAGAATTTGAAGTTGTTAGATCTAGTGGTGAGGAAAAAATTGATCACATGGAGAGACCTATTGGAACTAGGGCTGGTCAATTTGCTAGACTTGGATCTTAGTTGAAGCTGAAGCATAAGAGAGAGGTTTCTAATTTCTCTAGTACTTTGACTCCTGAAGACATGATTGATTGGATTGGTGAATTAGAAGAGTACTTTGAGTTAGAGGATATTAAGCATCCACTTAGAGTGAGTTTGGCACAAACTAAGTTGAAAGGACATGCTACTCTTTGGTGGAAATACTTGTAGAGAGACAAAGAGGAGGAAGCTAAAATGGAGATCACTAGATGGAGATTGCTGGTGATGGAACTAAAGGCTAAGTTCATTATTGACAATTATGAACTTGAGTTGTTTAAGAGGTTGTAGAATCTAAAGTAGAAAGATATGACGATGAAGGATTATACCGAGGAGTTCTACATGTTGACTATTCAGTCTAGTCATAGATAATTGTCAAAGGAAAAGGTAGCTCAGTATATTAATTGTTTGAGATGCAATATTTAGGATGAGGTTGGTATGATAAATATTTATTTAGTTGAGGATTTTTATCAGCATGCCCTGAAGGTAGAAGATAAGTTGAAGATGAAAAGAGAAGAAGGATAACTTGGCACAAGCTAAAGTGAGTGCAGAAGGTGAATAGAGACCTATTGATCATAAAAGGAGGACATGTGGAGGTGTGTTCAAAGGTAATTATTTTACATATGGGAAAGAAGGGCATAGATATTTTAAATGTCTGCTGGTAGGACAATTGTTATTATGAATGAGGTTGTAGTCTAGGACAATCATCATGTGTAAGGAGAGAGTTTTCTAGCTTGACACGTACTGGTTGGTTAGAGAACACTGAATTCTTGTCAGAGGACTAGTTTGTTAAAGACTTGTTATAAGTCTTTTGGTAAATTCTAAAAGATGATTGTGGATCATGGTAGTATTGATAACCTTTTTACTAGGGAGATGATTTAGAAACTTGGTTTAAAGAGAGTGAGACATCCTTATCCTTATAGGATTGGCTAGTTGCAAGATGAGAATGATTTGGAAGTGAGGGAGAAAAGCCTTGTTGATTTCTAGATTGGGTAATATATGGATCAAGTGTTGTATGATATTGTGGACATGAACAATTGTCATGTGTTACTTGATAGACCTTGGCAATATGATTGCAAGTCTATGCATGATTGTGTCAAGAATGTGTTTACTGTTGAGAAAGGTGGCAAGAATTTTTCCTTGATTCATTTGTAGAATAAAGAGTTCAGTAGGAGGAATCTGATTATTGGAAGCCAAGTTGAATTGGTAGATTCTGAGAAGGTTGGAGATCAACATGGAAAGAAGACTTGTAGTACACTGAGGATAGGTATGAAGAAGTAGAAGAAGAATAAGAAAAAGAGTACACAAGTTGATTACTTGGAGGATATGTATGTGAAGAATTTTTTTTGGATTTATGTGTTAAATCCTAGAAGATGTTCTTCTAGCTACTAGAACATCTTTTCAAACTTGGGTTGTTTGATCCAGGAGCATCCTGGGCCTTCTTGTAATCTTGCATCTTAGAGGAATTTGGTTTTTGGTTGTGGATTTGGTCACCAAAGAAGTGGTTTTCGGTTGTTGTTGGGCATAGTTTATGCCTAGGATCGCAAGATACTCTGGGAGCTCAACATACACTATGGAGCTCAACATTGTCTGTGGAGCTTGGTTTGGTCTATGGAGTTCATCAAGGTCTAGGAGCCTGAGAGTGTCTATGGTACTTGTCATCCATTGGAAGCTTGATGATGCTTAAGAATTTACTAGTGCCCATCTTAGTTTTGAAAACACTTAGCTAGGTCTTGGTTCTTGTTGGTGTCGAGTTGTCTGTGAGCCAACTTTTAGTATTTAATTTATGTAGGGGTATTCAATTTGTGTTGTAGCCAACTTGTGGCACAACATATATTTAATATAATGGATTTAAATTTAGTTTTTAATATACTAGGTGGACTTGTGGCTTAGTTTCATATAAGTAGGGGGTTTTGTAGAGTCTTTAGGATTGTGGTCATCCAACTTGGAGAAGAGGATGAAAGGTAGATGCAAACTTTGAAGAGCTAGTAGCTGTGGCTTGAGAACTAGAGAATTTCTTAGTGGACTTGAGCATACAAGTGTAGATTCTTCTTGGTATTCTTATTTAGTTGTAGATATGGACTAGATAGGATTGTGATTGTAAGTTAGATCTTATGGAATCTTGTAGAACTAAAATTGTAATTTCTATTTGTATTTGACCCTAACCTGGAAGGCCTTACAACTAGGCATATTGTATGTAATAAATAATTTTATGAATAAAGAGTTATGATTTGGTATCAGATCTTGCATTTCTATTGCTTTGTTTTTGTATTTCCACTATGGGGTTATTTACTAGGGGCCAGGACTATTGGATAAAATTGTTCAATTGTGTGTTGTCTTTGATGTTACACAAATGTCATATCAGTTATCAAACAGAGTCAACTGAGCTCAGATGGTCAGCAAAGTGAATTATAGAGTCTACCGAGCTCACTTGGGTGTTGAAGGATTTTATGGTAGAAGATAGTTTCTGCCAAGCTCACAAGGCCAGCAAAGGAAAGTTAGTGTCTACCGAGTTCACTTAGTCTCCAAAGAATTTTGCAGAGCTTTTACTGTTTATCAGACTTCCTTTGGTTAACACTAGAAATCATTTCTAGAGCAGTGTTTACCGAGCAGGGTCAACCAATGAAGGATTTCATTATTTTGGGAAATAAAGTTTAATTGTTTCATGTAATGTTTGTAGCTGACTAATTTATGGTTTATTGGTAAATGTAACTTGTAAATGAGCTGACTTGACAATTTATAATGTATAAATAAAAGATCAAGTTGTGAATTCAAATGAATGAATGGATGGATGCATGAGTGAGCATGCAAGTGAATTGAATTATGAAGAAGGAAGTGTGAGAGAATTTTGAAGAAGGATCAGATATCCTTGAGGAGAAACAAAGTTGTATTTGATCAGAGAGGATCTATTGAAGTAGAACAAAGATCTATAACAACAAAGTTTAGTTGCATCTCATTCAGGTCACTTATTGTTACTTTCTCACCATTGTAGTGGTAATTCCTAAATCTCTTAACAGAGTTGGTCTAACATCCATTTTTGTAAATCCTTTAACAAGGTGGACAATTCTACTGAATTGTTCTAAATTGCTCTTGCAAGGCCACTCATAGCAGGGTGATTAAATCCTCTAACAAGGTCACACCTAATAGTGTGTTTTGTAACCTTTAATAGGGTTGGCTCCTAATAGGGCTCACTTCAGAAGAGTGAAAATTAGTAGCTAGTTACTTGGTGGTTTTTCCCATATTGGGTTTCCACGTTAAATCTAGTGTCTCTTATGTTCATGCTATTTACTTTTGCATACATTTTAATAATTGAGAATGCTTAAAGTTTAGTAATAAGTTAATACATAGTTCATCTACTGAGTTACAACATTTTTCTGTGTGGCTACCGAGTAATAGTAGTAACTAGTTATTTAAGACATCTAAGGGATCTTTGGATTTGTTTTTGTAGTAACTGATTCACCTCCCCTCTTAGTTACTTAATCTATATTTCCAAAAATTGGTATCAAAGACTTTGGTTCTTGCAGGAAGGATCTCAAAGATCTAAGCTAAAGATCAAGATTTCTTACAAGAGGGAAATTCCAAGGCTTAACAGGGATAACTTTTCAACATGGCAAGGTCTCATGAGACTCCATCTAGCTTCCATTAGAGATACAGGATTGAAATATTTGGATGAAGCATATGTAACTCCTTGTACATTATCTGTTAATGACATTGCTGAGAAGAAGACTCATAACACCATGATGATAGACATTGCATCTACCCTAAGCTATGAAGAATTTGATGATGTCAAGGACTACAAAATTGCCTTTGAAATGTGAAACAAGCTGAAAGATATCTATGGAGGTGATGATAATGTGAGAAGAGCCAAGTAAAAAGTCTAAGAGGACAATTTGATCAAATGAGGATGAGAGAGGATGAAAACATTGCCAAATATGTTGAAAGAGTCAAAGCAGTTGTCAGTGCAATCAAGGCTTCTAGAGGAGACATTGAGGAGGAAACCGTTGTAAGTAAAGTTCTTAGAACATTACTTCCCATTTATGCAATTAGAGTTTTTGCAATTCAGGAAAGAAGATGTGAAGTAAATCATAAGATAAATTTAGAGGTCATAGTAGGAAGATTGACTACATTTGAGCTAGATGACTATGTTCTAGCTTCCAAGAACATTGAAGCAACATTTGAAGCCAAGCTTTCACTCAAAGAAAAAGGAAAGAAGATAAAGGATTCTTAGTTAGAAAGTGAAGAAGAATCATAACAAAGTTTTGATAGTGATCTTGAGGTGGTTGAAGCTCTACTAGCAAGGAAATATTCTAGAGGTAGAGGAAAATACAAAGGTAAGGTTCCTCTAATCTGTTTTTCATGTGAGGAAATTGGTCATATTGCTGCTAGGTGCCCAAAAAAGAAAAACAAGGATGAGAAGAAAGGTCATTAGTGCAATGGCAAGAAGGACTTCAAATAATTCAAGGAAAAAGGTAAGAAAACATGTTTCATGGCTAAGAATTCTAATGATTTTGATGAAGAAGAAGATGCAATTGTTTACATTGCTATGAAAGATGAATCTGACAATGATGAAGAATATAAAATGGTACTTATCTCTCATGTGAGAAAAAATGATATATGGATCATAGATATTGGTTGCTCTCATCATATGATTGGTGATAAAACAAAGTTTGAACATTTTGAAGACTATGATGGTGGTAGTGTGAGGTTTGGTAATAATGAACCTTATTGTATAAAAGGAAGAGGAAGAATCTCACTAACCAAAGAGCTTGTATGTGATAATGCATATTAGGTAGAAAGAATAAAAAACAATTTTTTGAGTGTGGCACAACTACTCAATATTGGATTCAAAGTGGAATTCATCCATGGAAAAGCAAAACTGCTAGATGACAACAGAAAGCTAGTTGGATCAGGCATACAAATGAAAGGTAACTTATTTTATCTTGAACTTGGTGAATGTTCATGTTTTATTGCTCAAGTTGAAGAAAGTTGGTTATGGCATAGAAGGTTGTGTCATGTGAACTTTGATAAATTGGTGAAAATAGAAAATTCAGGAAAGTAAGAGGCATTCCTAGTATAAAGAAACCTAAGGTTGGTCTATGCAAGAATTGTCAAATTGGTAAGATGGGAAAGACTAGCTTTAAAAGTAAGAACTATAAATCTGAAGAAGTTTTTGAAATTGTGCATATTGATTTGTGTGGAATTATTGGAATTGAAAGCTATAATAGAGAAAAATTCTTCATTCTTTTTGTTGATGATTACTCTAGAATGATGATTGTCATGTATCTAAGAGAGAAATTAGAAGCATTTGAGAAGTTCAAATGGTATTTGGCCAGAGTAGATAAGGAAATAGGGAAAAGACTAAAATGTTTGAGGTTAGACAGAGGTGGTGAATTCATCTACCATGAGTTCAATAACTTTTGCATTGAAAGGGGAATAAAAAAGATAGATATTAGCACCTAGAACTCTTGAGCAAAATGGAATAGCTGAAAGGAGGAACAGATCTATCCAGGACTGTGCAAGAACCCTAATGATTGAAAAGACCATTGCTATCAAATACTGGAAGGAATCTATCAGCACTACAGTTCATACCTTGAATCGAGTACAACTAAAGAAGGACTCATTCAAAACCCCCTATGAGTTATGGTATTGCTATAAACCCAATGTAAGTTACCTAAAAGTATTTGGAGGAAAATGTTACATTTTGAAAGAATCTAGAAAAGGTAAATTTGATGTGAAGGGTGATGAAGGAATATTTTTGGGATATTCTTGCAAGAGTAAAGCATATAGATGTTTGAATTTGTCTACTCACAAAGTCATAGAAAGTGCACATGTGGAAGTTGATGAGTTTGAAGAAAGAGTTGAAGAAGAAAGAAAAAATGGAACCAAAAGACTATAGGAGATTTATCTTCATTTAACTTGATACAATGCCAAATACACCTATCAATCAGGAATCTTCTACTCTCGAGTCTTTAGTAATTGAGTTGCAGGAAGTTCAAACTGAGTTGAAGGAAATTGAGTCACATTCTAATGCTACCAAGCGAATTCCTATCGAGTTTGAAGGACTTGAGTAGCAGACAGAATAGCCAAAACCTTTAGTTTAAGTGCAAGAGGATGAAAATGCAATTCATTCAATAGGCAAGGAACCTATATTAGCAAAGTATGTAAGGAGACATCATGCACCTAATCAGATCATTGGAGACAAATTTGAAGGTACTATGACAAGAAGTAAGTTGAAAGGTACTTGTTTACTTGTTGATTTTGAACCTACAAGTGTGAAACATGCATTAAAAAATAAAAGTTGGATTGAGGCTATGAATAAAGAGATAGAGCAGATAGAGAAAAACAAAACATGGACTCTTGTACCTAGACCTAAAGATAAAAATGTGATTGGAGCTAAGTGGGTATTCAGAAATAAATTGAATGAAGATGGTAAAGTGTCAAGGAAAAAAGCTAGACAGGTATGCAAAGGATAGTCTCAAGAAGAAGGAATAGACTATGGAGAGACTTTTGCTCCTATTGTAAGATTGGAAGGTGTTAGGACCCTACTTGCATATGCTACATACAAAGGATTTAAGGTTTATCAGATGGATGTCAAGTTAGCATTTGTCAATGGAGTATTGGATGAAGAAGTGTACATTGAATAGCCTGAAGGTTTTGTTGATCTAGACAAGAAAGACATGGTCTGCAAATTACAAAAAGCATTGTATGGTCTAAAAAAAGCCCCTAGAGCATAGTATGAAAGATTGCATAACTATCTTATTTAGATTGGTTTTTAAAGAACTAATGATAATAGTAGTGTGTATATCAAGGAAGGACCGGATAATAAGATTGTTTTGGCAAAATTATTTGTAGATGATACTTTTTTTATAGGGAATGATGATCTTTGCAAAATTTTTTTAGAGAAAATGAACAAGGAATTTGAGATTTCAATGTTTGGTGAGATCAAATTCTTTGTTGGTCTTCAAATTTAGTAGAGTAAGAATGACATCTACATCACTTAGTCTAAATACATCAAGGAGATACTGAAAATGTTGGTATGGGAGACTATAATCCAGTTAGAACTCCTATGTGCACTGGTCTAAAGCTTACCAAGGATGATCAATCAAAGGAGGTAGATTAGACATTATATAGATCTATGATTGGAAAGTTGCAGTATGTAGTGCATACAAGGCCATATATTGCTCTTTCAGTTGGTATTGTAGCAAGATTTTTAACAAAACCAAGAGAAAATCACATGATGGCAATCAAAAGGATCATGAGATATTTGAAAGGCACTGAAGATTATGGATTATGGTACAAATTTGGAGGTAATTTGGATTTGAAATTATTTACTGGTGCAGATTGGGCAGGAAACATTGATGATAGAAAGAGTACAAGTGGAGAAGCATTCTTTCTTGGAAAGAGGTTGGTTTCTTGGACAATTAAAAAACAAAATTGCACATCCCAATCTACAACTAAAGTAGAGTATGTTGCAACAATAGTAAACTGTTCTAATATTGTTTGGTTCAAACAATTATTGGAAGGCATGAAGGAGGAAATCAAAGAACCTATTGTTATGTTTTGTGACAATACAAGTGCGATTAACATATCCAAAAATTTAGTGATGCATTCAAAAACTAAGCACATTGCAATAAAGTATCACTTTGTTAGAGAATTGGTACAGGATAAGGAGATTAGATTGGAATATGTCCATAAAAAGGAACAAATTGCTGACATATTCACCAAGCCTTTACCTAAGGATGCATTCTTGTATCTAAGAGGTAAGTTAGGGGTCATTCCCCTATCTGAAGCTCATTAAAATGAAATTTTAGTGATGCATCAATAGGTATCAAGTTGAAGATCTTTCAGTTGATGCAGAATAATTATGGAAATATTGCATATGAATCAGTACATAAGGTACATTGTTCTTCATTTAGTTTTTGTTGTCTTTGGCATGTGTTGTCAAAGAGGGAGAGTATACTGTCATATCTTTCTAAAATTTGAATTTTTTTGTGAAGAGTTTGATGTTTGAAAATAAGCTATATAATTCCTTCATAGAGGGAGATTACTGTACATGAGAAGTTTGTGGAATGAAATGTAAGAGGGAGGAACATTTTATCAGAAAAAGACTTGTTCTCAAATTTCATTTTGCTATGACATGTTGTGTTGCCAAAAATGTCAAAGAGGGAGATTGTTGGATACAAATGTTCAATTATGTGTTGACTTTGATGTTACACAAATGTCATAGCAGTTGTCAGATAGAGTTTACCAAGCTTAGATGGTCAACAAAGTTAATTATAGAGTTTGTCGAGCTCACTCGAGCATTGAAGGATTTTATGGCAAAAGATAGTTTCTACCGAGCTTACAAGGTCAACGAAGGAAAGTTAGTGTCTAAGTTCACTCGGTCTCCAAAGGATTTTGTAGAGTTTGTAATGTTTACCAAGAAGGGTCGGCCAATGAGGGATTTCATTATTTTCGAAAATAAAGTTTAATTGTTTTATGTAATGTTTGTAGCCAACTGATGTATGGTTTATTGGTAAATGTAACTTGTAAATGAGCCAACTTGACAATTTGTAATGTATAAATAAAAGATCAAGTTGTGAATTCAAATGAATGAATGGATGGATGAATGAGCGAGCATGCAAGTGAATTGAATTGTGAAGAAGTGTGAGAGAATTTTGAAGAAGGATCAGATATCCTTGAGGAGTAGCAAAGTTGTATTCGATCAAAGAGGATCTATTGAAGTAATATAGAGATCTATAATAATAAAGTTTATTTTCATCTCATTTAGGTCACTTATTGTTACGTTCTCACCATTGTAGCAATAATTCCTAAATCTCTTAACAGAGTTGGTCTAACAACCATTTTTGTAAATCCTCTAACAAGGTGAACAGTTCTACTAAATTGTTCTAAAGTCCTCTAGAAAGGCCACTCCTAGCAAGGTGATTAAATCCTCTAACAAGGTCACACCTAACAGTGTGTTTTGTAACCTTTAACAGGGTTGGCTCCTAATAGGGCTCACTTTAGAAGAGTGAAAATTGGTAGCTAGTTACTTGGTGGTTTTTCCCATATTGAGTTTCCACGTTAAATCTAGTGTCTCTTGTGTTTATGTTATTTACTTTTGCATACATGTTAATAATTGTGAATGCTTAAAGTTCAATAATAAGTTAATGCACAGTTCATCTACCGAGTTGCAATATTTCCCTATGTGGCTACCGAGTAACAATAGTAACTAGTTATTTAAGACATCTAAGGGATTTGTGGATTTGTTTTTGTAGTGACTGATTCACCCCCCCTCAGTTACTCCATCTATATTTCCAACAAGGAAATCTCCTTCCTGGCACTGCATCATCACCATCAACCTCCATCTAGTGATCTTCATTTCAATGTCCTCCTATTTGTCTCTTTGTAGTTCGTTCCACCAAAGAACAACATGTCCTTTCAACTTAGTTTTTGCCAACCTTACTCTAGGTGGATCTTCAATATCCTCAAGCTCAAAGTAGTATTCCAGCTCACCAATTGAATCAATCAAGTCTTTAGGAGTCAAAGTACCTAAGAAATTAGAAGTCTTTATCTTATGCTTCATACCTCATCTGAGATCCAAGTCTAGCAAACTAACCAACCCTAGTTCCAATAGGTCTCTCCAAATGATCAATTCTATTCTCACCACTTAATCCAACAACTTCATAATTATCTTTAGTATCCACATGTCGAGGTACACCACCTAAAGCACTCACAATTTCAATAATCATGTCACTATTCATCAATGCCATCTCAGATCTAAAACTAACTTTAAATTCCTCCATTCTAGATCTAAAATCTCCTTTAACCTTTTTTAATATCCTTTCTTCAACATCATCACTAAGACCATTAATCATCATAGGGTCCAATCTTCTTGGAGACATCTTGAAAGATCCTTTGCAAACCCAAAGCAACAAATCCAAAAATCCAAAAGATCAATCAACTCCACAAGACCAACCTTTTCTTCTAGCCTTCACTCAAGTCCTAGTGCAAATTGCATGAACTTTGGCACTTGGTCTACACAATCAAGAACAACTGTGGTTTGATAGCACCTGATGTAGTACAAGGTAGGAGAATCCCCAAAGGAGATGTCCTAGCCCCCAACAAATAACCACATAGTGGAAACATAACAATAATGCCAAATTTGATACCAAATCACAACACTTTATTCATAGATATAATTTTTTACATGGAATATGCTTAGCTGTAAGGCCTTCTGGGTTAGAGCCAAATACAACAATAATTACAAAATAGTTCTACAAGATCCCACAAGATCTAACTCACAATCCTAATCCTAGCTAGTCTAGATCCACACTTTGGTAGAAAACCCCAAGGAAATCTCAACTTATGCTCGCAAGCTCACCAATAAATCTCCTAGTTTCCAAGCCTCATCTACTAGCCCTTTAAAGTTCACTCCTCCACTTCACCCTCTTCTCTAAGCTAGATGATAATCAATCTCATACCTTAAGACTCCACAAAAATCCCTTACTTATACCCAACTAGGCCACAAGTAGGCCTAACCCATTACAAATTGAAATAAACCCTTACATTAAATATTTGGAAAAGCTACAAGTTAGATGAAACATTCATTAACTACTAACAACCCAAATTAAATGCCAAAGGTCAAATCATAGAAAAATCAAACACCACAGAGACCAAGACCAAACTGAGTGTCAAAAAACCACCATTGAACATCAACACTCCATCAAGCATAACTCAGCTCAATCACTAATCGAGATATTTGGTCAATACTACGACCAAGCATAACCAATCCCTATAGTATGAATTGAGCTCCCATTGTACACTATGTTACCCATTTGATGACTAAGTCCCTTTATTAACTGGGTCATTAGTTAACACAACAACCTTGAACCACTTAGTATAGACTAAACCAAGTTTGCTTCTTTGACTAAGTCCTCCAAATCCAAGGTCAAATTACACCATCCTATAAGATTACCAACAAGCTAGCTTGGATGCTCCTACATATGATATTGAAACCACACTTAGAAGAGCTAAAAGGTCTCAAAATAAAGTGCAACCATTTTGAGATGGTACACCTATGACATTGATGATGCTAATTATCTTTCTTTTATTGACATTAATGATATTATTTACATCAAACCTATGAGAAAAATATTTTCATGGCTCTCAGTGAAATCACTAGTAGAAGTATTCTTCATACAAATCTATCCAACCTTGGCAACATTGATATTTTATCCTCTTCAAGTATCTTTTACAAATATAGTACTAGAGGCATAAATTGTTGAACAACTTGTCCAAAGAGTTCAATTTTTTTTTTCCCATAATGTATACCATTCTATGTAGTTATCATCCGAACTCCTAAGTAATTGTTCAACCTACACCTAAAGGTCACAAAATGCAAGGAGAAAGGAAAGGGGTATATCACAAAACTAAAAATCATCTCAAAAATGAATTATCAAACCATAACTAATCCTCTACTTTAATCCCTGAAGAAATAGTGACAAATTGTAATTGAATATAGTATTCCAAAATTTGGGCCATGTATGGAGTCCATTCATGTCCATAAAACAATATTATTTATATAAATGTTTTTGATATTAGAAGAAGCCAAATAAAAGGGGTTGTCCCATTGTAGAAACCACATGTGCATTATCAACAAATTACCATTTTTACTACATTAAAAATAGACTAAGAAATGACCACCAATACTTTCCTCTATCAAAAGAAATATAAGGTCTAACAATAGTACTACTAGAAATAGACTAATCTAAGATAATATAACCATTATAAGTCTTAATATCAGTAAAATAAAGTGTCCATGTATGGATATAATAGATAAAGTATGTAATATAGAATATAAAATTATAAATAACTTAAAACTTCTAAGGACATCTAGGCCACCGAGCATCAAACAATACAAAAAAAAAAGACTACTATTGCTTTTTCTTACATTTTACAAGCTTGGATACCATCATCCTAACCTTGTCTTAAGTTAGGAGGTTGAATAGTTCCTTATACCTCCCCTTCATTTAATTTTACCTTATAAAAATTTTCCTATAACAAAAAGAGGGTATTACCAAGCTATCCATAACTTTCAACACAAAGCAAGAAACCTCTTAGAGTCTTTTGTCCATACTAGCAAAGTCATAAACAATATCTTGTAGTTTCTCACAATATTTTTTTCCACCTTAAAGTTAGGGGAGGGAGAATTGGATCTAGTTGGGGGTTCAAAATTAGGATTGAAATAATTGTTAGGGATCTTAAAAATATTGGTTGAACAACTTACATTGGTCAAAGGATCTTCTTTCTCCATGGTTTTTTCCTCCACCTCCCTATTCTCTATGTCTTCTAAATCACTATAAGAAAAGGGTTCTTTCATATTTTTCCCCCTTTTAGTAGGTTTCATGGTAATCCTATTACAGGGATGAGTAGTGTTACCTTCATTAATAATTTATACATCAAAATCTATGTACTAGATGTTAAACTTTTTATTTTTAGGCTTCATGACTTTCACTTCCTTAGGGGAGTTGGCTCAAATGCATCAACTAGAGAAGAGGTGTGAGAGGGACTTGGGTCAATTTTAAGGTATGACCTATTTAATATCATCATTTTAGTATAGCCAAGTCAAGGATAATACTGTCATAAGGAGGGAAGTATGGATTTAGGGCTTCTTTGATTGAAATAACATGTAGAGGTATAGGGAAAGATAGAGCCTATAAATTAAATAGATTAAGACTTGGCATAGGATATTAAAATTCTTCTCTCAACTCTTAGCTTTGGTAATTTATTTATGATTAGAATCCATAGAACAAAACAAGACAAATAGAATTAAAATGAGATATTATTTCTAAGGTGGTTAAGGAAATCGAAATGATAATAATAGAAAAATCAAAGTGACCTTCAAGTATAAAGTATTTCATTATCACTATCTATAAAAAACAATATTTCATTGTAACAACACAAACTTGGTCCCATGGTTCAATCCTCCCCTTCACTAGATTGGCTTCTAATCTCCATGGAAAAATGGTTGAGGCTTGTAGAGTTATGGATTTTGCTCATTTTCTTCCATTTTTTTCCATTAGTTGATAGGTTGGTCACTTGAGAAATAACCTCCTCATTCATCTCAAAGGAGGTACCATAAAGATACTCTCCTATATAACCAAGAAGATTAAAATTACTTAGACAACCTCTTGTTAGAGTCATTTGTGCTTTCAATAAAATTTCAATACCATATTCAATACATACAAACTAGACAACATGCTTGCTCTTATAGTCATCAAGCTTGTCTAGCTTAATGTAAATCCTATGAGCTCACAGGGTTTCCAACATGAGTGTTTCAAGGATAGATACAAATGGACACCTTTGAATATTGTAAATAGAGAGCCATGATATACCTAGAAATGAAATGTCTAGATTAAAAAAATAACACCTCATCATAATGAAGGGGTATAATCATCATATTTATTTCATGTAGTTTTCTCTTCACTTCACCAAATATGATGAATATTTCCCCAATGTGAACCATGTGTCATTTGTAAGGAGATGAGATTGGAAAATACTTTAGGCCATTCATAAAATCCAATATAATATTCCAATTTAAATAATAAATTATTATGTAGTGAACTCTCAAGTATAGTACTTTTCCAAAGAGTGAATAATCTATCAACCAATGTGTATGGTCTTGGGAATAAACATGATGACTTGGGTAAAGGTAGATAGCATATGGAAAAACTTTTCTCACATGGGTAAAGATAAAATGGATCGAAAATTAAATTCAAATTTTGATGAAATCTATGGATGACACTCGTCCCCTTTACCTCATATAAAATAAAAATAATAATCAAAATAAGGAGTTTACTAGTCATGATTACTATAGTCTTTACTTTTCCCCCACTCAAGGATAACCTTTGTAAACTCTAGCAATGGATTTAAAATTCTTCATCATTTTAAGTCATCTTGCAACATCACCTTTGAATTCATAGATTCAAGGACCACATTTCCTTCTCTAAAGGTATGATTTAGAGTGAAATTATCTAGGCCGACCAAAAGCATTCCAACATCCTTTAGAATAGCCTCAACGATCTATCCTAGACTAACATCATCCTCTGGCTCTCTTCCATAATTAACATGGATCCCCCCTTAGTTTTTATATTTCTAATACCATTAGAAAGGGAGAATTTAAGTCTCCATAAGAAATTCATTCATTAAACTTGCTTGATGGTATGATCCTTTATCCCACCATAGTAAGCAATAAATGTTAGCTTTCCATTGTGGTTTCTGAAAACTCCTCCCTCACTTGCTAGACAATTTTGTTCAAACTATCAAAGTTTAATTTGTTCCATGATGAGCTTGGGTTCTTCCACTTTTTATTCTTCCTACTAATTTTTTTTGTATTTTTCAAAGATCTTGAACTCTCGGGGGAGTTTTTAGTGATTGATAATCAAGTAGTCGACCATAGTGAAAAGAGAAATATGGATTTTCCACCATGGGATTGATGTGTCTAGTATCAATTTGTTAAAAATGAGGAATACATTATTAGTAGAATCTTTAGGATCCCCAAAGATTTTATTTTTCCTGTCCTTCCAAATATTCCAACAAATATGAGGAGGAATTCATTCCAAAGTTTCTTGATTATAGAATGCTTTGTTGGTGAGGTATAATTGATGAAAATTTGTTGAATGTACCTATGAAAGAGTCATTTGAGGTTAAATTTTTTGCAAGACCTTATTCCATATCTATGAAGTAATTAGATAGTGGATGAATAAATGGGAATGGTCTCTTCCTCCATTCTACATATAATACATCTAATAGATAGATGGAATTTCCTTTCTATTGAATTCATATATATCATCACTTTTCCATGCATCACAACCCACAATTTTTTTGTTTGTTTTGGGTATAAACTATAGGTTCCAGAAATCAAGATCCTCATGATATTTTATTAGTTTATTATAGCACTTGATAGTAAAACTCCTAGATTTATTTTTTATCCAAATAAAATTTTTCTTCATGGGTGAACAAAGAGATTCTCAAACTATGTAGTAGGGACTGCAATTTAGAGGCTTTAGGTATGAGCTATAACGGTTCTCTAAACACTATGCAAGACATTTCCACATTCTCTTGGTCTAAGCTGCCCAAAAACCAAATAGACCTTTAAGGTTACCATTAAACTAACTAAACTAACCATTTGCAAGGGGTCTATCATCAATCCAAACATCTTCCAAGACCTCATTCTTCTACCATTTCCAATTTTCCATCTTATACCCTCTCTAATGCAAGACCTCCATTCAAGGATATTATTCCATATTTGTGACTCTAGAGGTAAACCATTTTAGTCAAATTTTTTATAGAAATTTCTCCTACCCAAATGCTTAACCTCAATGATTTTAAACTAATTGGCAAAATTTACAACAAGATTCTAACCAATCTCAGCAATTGATGCTTTATTGAGATTAGTTAATTTTCATATTCTAAGTCCTCCAAGAGAATAAGGTAAAGAAATTGAGTCCCATTTGACCATGTACATTCTCTTTTTATCTTCCATACTAGTATAGATGAAAGTCCTTTTTATTTTCTATAATTTGTCATCATTTGTACCAAATATTTTGAATAGATGAAGTAGATTATGACACCTTTCCAAGAGGTAACCAGGAGTTGAAGTTTCCCAACACTTATTATAAATTTACCTTTACACTAAGCCAAATTTCCCTAAATTCTTTCCAAAATAGTATTCTATAACTTTGGGGATGCTTCTTTGATAGTGAGAGGGAGCCATAAGTAAGTACTTGGGAGGTTAGTTGATTGGAAAACAAGGATAGTGATACTTTTGGACTATAGATCAACAATGGTATTAAAGAAGTAGATACTATTATTTTAATAGTTTATACATGTCTCAAAGATTTTGCGTAGTCAAAAATATGAAATTTCCAATATATAGCCTCAATCATAGAAGATTTCCCAAATAGAAATGTATCATCAATAAATTTTAGCAATACAAAGGGAGGAATGTATAGGCCACTTTTATTCCCTATATCCTCAAAATCATTTCCAAATTAAAGAAGTTCCTAATGAATAATATTTTTTTTATAATGAGTAGGTATGGGGAGAGGGATTAATCCTTCTTGGTTCCTTTCCCTTCTATAAAGAAACCCCATGGAATCCAATTAACTAGAATAGAGAAGTGGGCCATTCTTGGACATTCTAGAACAATATCAATAAATGTAAGGCTAAAGCATCTTATACCAAAAATTCCTACTAACTTTATCATAAGCTTTAGAGATGTAAAGATTATAGAAAATGTGTGCAAGTTTTATTTTATTAATGGAGTGAATAATATAATGTGTGGCAATCACAAAATCTAAGATTTTCCTCCCTTGGAAAAATCCTTTTTATTATGGCTAATAAAATTATCCAATAAAGGATTATCTCTATTCACTAAGAATTTGATAAGATATTATAAATGATGTTACATAAGATGGTTAGCATAAATTTAGTCATTCTCTTTAGTTCCTAGGATTTTAGAATGAGGAAAATATAGGCATTGTTCAACTTTTCTAATAGTTTGCTAATTTTCAAGAAATCTGTTATGGCTCGTGCGACATCATAACCAACAATATCCTAGAATTCTAGGAAGAAAGAAAGATGAAACCCATTCAGATCTAGTGCTTTATAAGAACCCATGGAAAATATAAGAGCCCAAAATTCTTCCTTATATATGGTTGAAAGGAGTTTCTTGTTATCCTTGAGCCCAATAATAGTGGGGAGGTGGCTTCGAAGTGTGTCATGTAGTTCCTAACTAGTCCTATAATCATTTTTCAATACATTTGGATAAATAAATCGGAAGCAATCTGATGGATTTTGGCTTGACCAATGGTTTCTTATCCACACTCATTCAACAATTATGTAATGTTATATCTTTTTTTTTATGCTTGTTGGGAGTTATTTGGAAAAAAGCTAAGTTTTGTTTCCCTCTTTTAGTTGCTACACTATACTCTCAACCTTTGTTTCCAAAATATCTCTTCATTCACAAGGTTGTCCTTCCATATTTTCATGCATTCCTCCTCTTCCAATTGAATGAATTAGGATAGATCTCCCAAAAAAATTAGGTTCTAGATATGATCCATCTTGGATAAGAGTTCCCTTTTCTTCCTGAATATGTCTCCAAAACTAAATTTATTCCATCCTTTCACCTCCCTATTAATTAGTTCCAAAGTTTTTGGGATCCTAAACATGGTTGATCCTTTGATTGGGATATCCCACCACCTTTAAACATGATTATTGAATTCTTGATGAAAAGTCCACATTATTTCATATCTAAATGGAATAAGTCCAGAGCAAGTCTTACCGACCCAATGGAGGTGCACAAGGTTGTGATAAGAGGTTGTCAGGTTGAAAAAGTTTTAAGTGAAGTATTTGTCCAATATCCATCTAGAAAAAACTAGGAATCTATCAAGTCTAACTTGAATGAGATGATTTATGTTTCTATTATTTGATCAAGTGAAATGATTACATTTGAGCTCAAGATCAAATAGGATCCTCATCCTAATAAAATTGACCAAATCCCTCATGTTTCCTATATAATCCAATAGCCCACCTAGTTTCTTAAAGGAAAAAGGAGGGTGTTAAAGTCACTAACTTTTATTTAGAGAGTATTTAATTCCTCTAATATGTAATCTAAAATATCATCCTACATTGATATTCTATCAAATCTAGTGTTGAGAGTATAAGTATGGAAGAGATTCCAATTGTAATCACCAAACTGAAGTTTAATAATGAGGGAAAACATACACATCACCATTCACCTTGTTTGGGTTTCACATGGTTGCAATCCCCTCCAAAGCACCAAATACTTCAACATAATAAAAGGAATAACCTAGCCATAGTTTTCTAGAGGTCTAGCAAGGCATCATTGTTAGAATGATTAGAATAATTTAGGGGGAGGGGGGTGAATCAATTATCCTTAGGTTTGTATGTACCAATTTATCTTTTAACAACTTCAAACAATTTAATCAAACTCATAAATCCACTCAGCCAAAATACCAAACCATCAGTAATCCAGCTTATTCATATCAACACTTAGCTCTCTGTTTAGTGTTAGTCAATTTGTAGAAACATATCATAGTAAATAGCATGAAAAATGAAAAAAATAGTCACACTTGTATGACATTAGGATTGAACATGGAAACCCAATTTGGGAAAACCCACCAAGTAACATGCTACCAATTTTTCACTCTTCTAAAGTGAGATCAGTTAAGAGACAACCTTGTTAAAGGTTACAAAATATACTGTTAGGTGTGACTAATAGCATGAATGTTGATGATATTCCTTTGGGGGAGTATCCTAAGAATTTCTGGAACATTTGGGAGATGAACATGTTGAATTAATGATTGTGTTTGTCATTGATGTCAACATAGTATTGTTTTTGTACAAACTATAAGAGTATCAAAAAAAGAAAAAGATCATACGGATTGATTATTGATGACGAGGTCAAACATAGTTTTTGATATGTTCTATAGTGTGTCTTGATAATGTGGACAAATGCACATGTAGGAAGTCAAATACATGTGAAAGTTATTTGTGATTTAGAGAAGATGATATGTACACAGAGTACCTAAGAAGTGGTTTTTGGTGTTTGGATTGTATCTCCTAACATGGATAGAATCATGATGAGTGATGTTAGACATTGATAGTAGAAAACCTAATGATGATGTTAGTGTGTGCATGAGGTTCAAGGTTGAACATGTGAAAACTTATGAAGATGGTAAGCTGACAATGTTCTATAATTATGAAAATGATGTAAGGAATTGTATTATAATAATGCGGTCCTATTGTAATCAATTGGGAAAACCTCAAGGTTGAATCAATAAATTATTCTAAGGACATGGTATAAAGGAAATTTATTTTCCTTGTAATGAGTGTGTGTAATGTATGAGTTGTAAGTGAATAGTATTAGATATGCGAAGTTGGTAAATGCAAGTAGGTAATCAAAGGGATCATTGTGATGCAAAGTTGGAGATATGGTATTAAGATATGAAAAGTATTTGGTGTGGTATTGGCATAGCAAGAGGATAGAGCAAGATTTTTAGTTATAGAGATCAATTTCATGTCTATTATTATAAAAGGAAAAATACAAAGGCTATTTAGATAGTGAGTTCAATGGTCTTTCTCCTAAAGCTATTTGGATAATGGGTCCATCTACAACTCCTAACAAGGTTGGAATTCCCTAATAGGGATTCAAAGTCTCCTAACATGGACTAATATGTATTGAATATATTTCATTGGATCCTTACAGAGTCCATCCTCTTATAAGGAACTTATATATTAGTACATCATTATGTGGGTACCATCCCCACCAAGGTTTTCCCTCTTATCAAGGGTTTCTCTAGTTAACATTGTTGAAGTTGATGATAGATCAACCCCACAGCTTTGAAGAATCACTTACATGCAAACACCTATCATAGAAAGAGAGAAGCAAAAGGTATGCAGGTTGAAATTCCTAGATCCATAGATGAGACATTCTTGATGAGAAAAAAGGGACTGCTAATATAAAAAATGAATTAATCTCAATTAAAAAGAGAGATCATTCTTATAAAGGAGATTGAAACCCTAAGAAGGTCTAACCTAGGTTGCATCATAATAATTCATAAAAGAATTAATTATGAGATGCTTAAAGTTTAGCTTAGGAAAACTAGAGTAAATTAGGAAATGTCTAATTACTTTGACAAACATACCTAGTGTTATTATGTATGTGTATCTTTTTATGGTTGCTAGTTATATTGATCACATGTTTGAGGTTTAATAAGGTTGATAAAAGTTAAATTGATGTGAAAACTGATTAACACCTTCTGAGTTATCTTGGTAGACTTTACTTTCTAACAATTGGCATGAGAGCATAAGGTCCTTGAAGGAAAATCTTAACAACTTAAGGAGATCTATGGCAAGTCATTTCAAAAAAGAAATTCCTAAGTTTTATGGATCTAACTATGATAGTTGGAAAGAGAATGTGAAGACACATTTTCTATGCATGGGTCTAGGATATTGAATGATGACAAAGAATGTAAAGAAAATTGTGGAAGAAATAAAACTTGAAGAATGTAGTGAAGCTGAAAGAGATTTATTCATGTGTAACATGCTTTATGAAGAAGTACTTTTTTAGCTCTTCCTAAAAATGAATAAAGTCGGGTAAAATCTTTAGAAACATCTCATAGAATTTGGACAACTTTGAAACCTATTTTTGAAGGTGATAAGCATGCTAAGAGAATCCTATTATAAAATTAGAAATGTTTGTTTCAAGAGGCTGTTATGATGGAAGATGAACATGTAAGAAGTTATATTGGTAGAATATTAGAAATTTTTGCAAGAATCTAGTCCTATATTGGAACTAAAGATGAAGATGAGATCATATAGAAGATCTTTGCAAAATTTGACACCACCATTCAAGAAGACAATATAGATGATTGAGGAAGTGATACCTTGTATTGAGAAATTTTCCAAAGAGACTCTTCTTGGAAGATTGGAAGCAAAAAAACTAATTAGCTTGAAGCTATCTCAAGATTTTCCTAGAGTGGAAACTACTTTTACTGCATTAAGTGTTCACCCTTTCTTTTCAAGAAGTATAAGCACTAATGGAGATGATGCCAATAGCAGCTGATCCAAATTTGAAGAAGAAAGAAATATTGAAGAAGGACTTTCCATACTTGTGAGGGGAGAACCAGATGATAAGAAAATCTTTGTGTTGGACTTGTAATGAATTTGGTCATTACGCTTCTAAATGTCCCAAAAGAGTGAAAAAGTACAAAAATAATTTCAAGTCTAGAAGGTCTAGAAAATATTTGTATGTAAATGAAGATCATGATTGTAATGAGAGAGTTTAGAGTGAAAGTGACTATTAGTTAGGAATTGTAGCTATAAATGAATAAAATACTAAAAAAGAAGTCAAAGAAGAGAAATAATTAGTGTTATAGGTTGAGGATAAAGCTAATTGGATCATAGATAGTGGTTGTTCATGTCATATGACTAGTGAAATGAATACATTTGTTAAGTTCAATAGCCATGATGGAGGAATTGTCAAATTTGGTAACAATGTAACTTGTTATATCAAGGAATAGGATCTATTAATCTTGATGGGAAAATTAACATAGATGGCATTTACTTTGTTTATGGATTAAAGCATAATGTATTGAGTGTTGGATGGTTGATAAGGGATATCAGTTATAGTTTATAAAAATGACATACATTATTAAGGAAAAAGATGTGAAGTTGATTGGCATTAATATTAAGATCCAAAGGTAATGTTTTTTAGTTGAACCCTACAAAGATGACATGTTTGGTTCCTAAAGATGATAATAGTTGGTTGTGGCATGGAAGGTTTGTGATATTAATTTTGATAATATTGTGAAGGCAAGTAGTACATTTTCTATTAGAGATTTACCAAAAAATGTGAAGCCTACTAATGTTGTGTGAAAGGAATGTGTTATGCTTAAGCAGAGGAAAATATATTTTCCTAATAAGAAGTTTACTACAACAAAAAAATTGGAGATTGTTCATACAAATCTGAGTGGTCCCACTAAGACAAGAGGATTCTATGGTGAAAATTAATTCATGATTATTGTTAATGACTTTATTAGGATGATGTGGGTATCTTTCCTTAAATAAAAGTATGAAGCATTTGAGAAGTTTAAGTTGTTTAAGAATAGTGTTGAGAATGAGTCTGGATTTAAGATTAAATATTCAATATATCATAGAGTTGGATAATTTACCTCAAATGAGTTTTAACACCTTTTGTGAAGTGAATGGGATTAAGAGGTATCATTATGATGCAAAGTTAGAGATTTGGTATTGAGATATGAGAAGTATTTGGTGTGGTATTGGTAGAGTAAGTAATGCAAGAGCATCCTAGGCTTTCTTGCAATCTTGCATGTTGGAGCCAAGTGTTAGTGGTTTCCAATTTTTATTTTGTTGCCGAGCTAGCTAGTGGATGCTAACTTATTGTAGCTCTTAGTGGGTGCTAAGTTACTATAGCTCTTAGTGGATGTCGTCTGAACCTATTGGTGCCAAGTGTTCTTAGTGGATGCTGAGTGTTCCTATATGTGTTGAGTGCCAGTATTGGTTTTGGTTCTATTTGTAACAAGTTGTCTGTGAGCCAAATTTTGGTATTTAATTTATGCATGGGTATTTAATTTGTGTTGTGGCTGACTTGTGGCATAGTTGGGTATCAATAAAGGGTTTTGTGGAGTTTCTAGCATAGTGGGGAGAATTCATTCATTCAACAGAGTGAAGGGGATTGTGTAGATGTGAATTTTGAAGAGCTAGGGCTATTACTTGAGAACCAAAGGATTTCTTGGTGGACCTAAGGGTACAAGTGTGGATTTTCTTGGTATTTTTATCCAATTGTGGATTTGAACTTGTTGGAATTGAGTTTTTAATTGGATCTTGTTGGATATTGCAAAACTGATATTGTAATTGTTACTTGTATTTGGCCCTAACTTGGAAGGCCTTATAGATGGGCATATTGCATGTAATTAGTTATATTTGTTAGAGTTTTAGGTGACTCCACAACACCCGCATGATCAAATGAAAGACCAAGATCACTTCCACAAGAGATTAACAAGAAAATTGCATGAAGATGCAAGAATTCTATTATTGATAATGAACTTGATTGACATCCAATGGATTGATTTAAAATGTACATAATAGGCCTCCTTATATAGGAGAGGCAATAAGAGACAATGATAAGGAGAAGACAAGCTATCACCCACACAAGGTGGAATCACATGTCCACCAAAGTTGGAACATCCTCCATTATGTAATTAAGTATGTGCAATGATGGGGATGATAATGTGATAAGTGCACTAAAGATGGAATGAGATAACAAATATGACCACCTAGAGTGGAATTCTCCTACACCATGTGTTTAATTGAGGTGAAAACTCCCAAGTGTCTCAATCACAAACTACTATGCAATTTATTATCCTAAGTAAGCTTAAGTAAGTGTAATTAGTGAATATTTAATTACACCAACACCCCCCCTTAAGTGAAACTTAGGGGAATGCACTTAAACTCACAAAGAAAGATGGGTCCTGGATACTAGGCCATTTTAGGTACTTACATATATAGTATGCAATGCAATACATGAAATTTAATCTCTCATAAAGTAGAGAAAGAGAGAAAACCTCATGGGAAAAACCCTCCTCCAAAAAGAGAGATGAAAACAATATGCATGGATGAATGGAGTGCTCAAGACCCCCCAAAAATTTCATACATCATTTATATACAAAGAATGACCCCTCCATAAGAAGGAAATAAGGATACATGATATCCTGAAAATAATAAAGAAGCTCCAATGTAGATGAAGAGTACCTACAAGAAAAATATAATCCAAAATCAAACAAGAGACAAGTCGTCCCTTAGGAAGAGATAAATACATCAAATGATGAAGAAGCCATTCCATGTAAAAAGTGAGGAAGTGTAGATGCTCACAAATGGTTCGCATCTATGGTTTCATCACTTCTTCATACTAATTCATCCCATTTTCTCAATCCACTAATTTTGATCTTTTGGCCAACTTGATCATATCTCAATAGTGTTTGTTATCATTCATATCCTCTTTTACATCAATTTCATGTCATTTTGAAACCATTTCAAATCAACTCAAAATCATATCAAATCAACTCAAAATTGCCCAAAATCAGTCCTAATCATCAAGAAACATATCAAACATCCCAAATCTATCATCATTTGTCCAATCCTAGGCATTGTTGTGGCTTTCAGTGCCTTCAAAACCTATCAATCTATCAAATCTTATCAATCTGACCTTAGTATTGTCATGGCTCTTAGTGCTAGGTCAAACTATCATTCATGTCATCTGAACTTTGACATCATTGTGTCCTTCAATGTTAGATCATGGCATTATCAACCATTTTAATAATATTGATAGTGTCTATCGATGTTATTATGATAAACCATATCAATCAATCTCAATCCTGTAGCATTTACGATATCAGTTAAATGTTACATATCTTTAATTCATGTCATTTGTCCTTGGCATGTTATCAATTTCAATCAAATGATCAATTTGACCATGGATTTGCTCTATCCATCATCATCCTAGTCAATTTCCATTATCATCACACTTCATCAAAGGATATTGTCACACTTATCAAATTAAACTGGCCAATCATCTACTAATTTTCTCTATAGGATTAAACAAGCCATAATTTAATCTTGTCTTCTTAATAATTATTTTTCTTAACTATCTTCCTCAATTAATTAATTTATTACTTAATTCGTTCATTATTCACAAACCATAGAAATTCTCCTTTTCCTATGTCACATTTTCCACCATTAATTCCATTTTCACTAATTTCTATTTTGTGGAATAAAGGATTTTTAATTCAAATATTTCACAAATTATTGACATAATCATGACACATGGGTGTGACACCTCATGGATTATAATTTGACACTTGGCTAAGATATGTGATAATCCAATGTTATTATTCTCTTACGCACATCCATATTTGGCTTCCATTGTCATCGATTTTTGGCTTTAAGTGGGTTTGAGGTGTCATAGATTATCTTCCACATTTAGCCATGTTTGACTTCCAAGCATCATAGAATCCTACACTTGGCATCTTGTATCATATGTGTTATGGATTTTCAAAGGAATCTCTTGTCAATTCACATATCCAAGGGTGACAAATCTAATGCTCTCACCTTGTGTGTTGATTATAAAATGAGCATTCTTCCTCTCATTTTTGGTCCCTAATTCTTAAGTCTTTTCAAGTACCTGGTCTCTTTAGTATTTTCACTCCATCTCCCACACTATAATCACAACTTCAAGTATTCTCATAGCTTTATCATTATCTTAGGCCTTTTCTTCATGATTGTGTGCATTATAGGAAATTTGGAGCTACGTCACATGGAGAAGAAAGAAGGAAATGGGAGCTACAAATGAAAGAGGGAGTTTTAACATTGTGTTTCTTTCTTTTGAATCATTTGACTTTCATGGTAGACTAGAGGGTGTTAACATATGTTTATTGGGTTTGTGATTTTCTCATAGTACGTTAGACATTAGCCCATTTTATAGGTCCTAAAACTACTCAATAAAATGACAAAATGATGAAAATTATAGCTCATGTTGTTCGCAAGAAAGATACAAATCTAATACAACTGACGGATTGCAAATCAAAGTTGAAATGCAAAAGTTATGGCCTCTGGAGTTCAACATAGGATCTCCAGGAGTAGTTATGGGCATCCTACTACCCCAAGTGCACCTAGTGTGCACTTGGTAAGCCCAAGTTTGAAATGATAGTAACAAGTACACCCTAGGTGCACTTGGGAAGCCCAAGTGTGCTTTGAAAGTGTAGAGTGCACCCTAGAAGGCTCCAGGGGCCAAAAACAACCCGATTGGACTCAGAATGACCTGAAACTTTGTGTGTATGCCCAAAATGATGGAAAGATGTCATAACATGAGTGAAGTCAATCAAACATGGTCATATTAGGTCAAACATGGTAAAACAAAGTTTATGCTAAGGTGAGACTAAGTGGAAGACCATAGAAGGTTGACAGATAGTGTAGGATGATGCAAGAATGTAGGAATGCAAGATGAAGATGATTTGGTGTATCATAACACATGATCATGGTGGTGAATGAAGATATGAATGAAATAAGACCTAAGAGATGAGATGAGGACCAGTTAGAATGAGGTGAAAACTTTTTCTTTGAAAATGTGTGCTATATGTCAAATGGAGCTTCATTTTGATCAAACCATAGATGCAAACCCATTTTGAGCGTCTATAGTGGTAATTCCTAAAATTACTCTTAGGCTCTTGATTGACCCCATTCTGCACTCTGGACCTCATAACTTTCACAATTTAGCTCAAATTCACAATCTATCAATTGCTATGGTTTTGTCTTCTTGCTATCGACAAATTGACTTATCATATGCTTATCTTACTCAATTGCTCAAGGGGGCATTCATATATATCATCCCTACTGGGGCATGTTGTGGCTTTCTCATTAGTTGTTCTTTGACACAATGCTCTAAATCATATTTTGTCAAAGAGGGGCAAAATGTAGACACTCAAAAATGGTTCACATCTATGGTTTCATCACTTCTTCATACTAATTAATCCCATTTTCTCAATCCAATAATTTTGATCTTTTGGCCAACTTGATCATATCTCAATAGTGTCTGTTATCATTCGTATCCTCTTTTACATCAATTTCATGTCATTTCAAAACCATTTCAAATCAAATCAAAATAATATCAAATTGACTCAAAATCATCCAACATTAGTCCTAATCATCATGAAACCTATCAAACATCTCAAATCTATCATCATTTGTCCAATCCTAGGCATTGTTGTGGCTTTCAGTGCCTTGGAAACCTATCAATCTATCAAATCTTATCAATCTAACCTTAGTACTATCATGGCTCTTAGTGCTAGGTCAAACTATCATTCATGTCATGTGATCTTTGACATTATTGAGTCTTTCAATGTCAGATCATGGAATTATCAACTATTTTAATGATATTGACAGTGTCTATTGATGTTATTATGATCAACCATATCAATCAATCTTGATCTTGTAGCATTTACAATATTGGTTAAATGCTACATATCTTTAATTCATGTCATGTGTCCTAATTTGACCATGGCTTTGGTCTATCCATCATCATCCTAGTCAATTTCCATTATCATCACACTTCATCAAAGGATACTGTCACACTTATTTGATCAAATTGGCCAATCATCTACTAACTCTCTCTATAGGATTAAATAACCCATAATTTAATCCCATCATTCTTACTAATTATTTTTCTTAACTAACTTCCTCAATTAATTAATTATTTCATTATTTGTAAACCATGGAAATTCTCAATTTCCTAAGTCACATTTTCCACCATTAATTCCATTTTCACTAATTTCTATTTTGTGGAATAAAGGATTTTTAATTCAAATATTCTACAAAATATTGACATAATCATGACACATGGGTGTGACACTTCGTGGATTCTCCTTTGATAATTGGCTAAGATATGTCATAATCCAATATTATTATTCTCTTATTTACATCCATATTTGGCTTGCATTGTCATAGATTTTTGGCTTTAAGTGGGTGTGAGGTGTCATATGACGTGTCATAGATTCTCTTCCACATTTAGCCATGTTTGACTTCCAAGCATCATATAATCCTACACTTGGAATCTTACGTCATATTTTTCATGGATTCTCAAAGGAATCTCTTTCCAAGTTGCATATCCAAGGGTGACAAAACCAATGCTCTCACTTTGTATGTTGATTATAAAATGAGCATTCTTCCTCTCATTTCTGATCCCTAATTTATAAGTCTTTTCAAGTCCTTGGTCTCTTTAGTACTTTCACTCCATCTCTCACAGTAAAATCACAACTTCAAGTATTCTCATAGCATAATCATTATCTTAGGCTTTTGCTTAATGATTGTGCACACTATAGGCAATTTGGAGCTACATCACATGGAGAAGAAAGAAGGACATGGGAGCTACAAATGAAAGAGGGAGTTTAAACATTGTGTTGCTTTCTTTTGATTCATTTGACTTTAATGGTAGACTAGAGTGTGTTAACATATGTTTATTAGGTTTGTGATTTTCTCATAGTATGTTACACATTAGCCCATTTTCTAGGTCCTACATTTGGTGAACCCAACATGAACATGCTTATCTAACTTGGGTTTTCTTGTTTTGTGCTTGTAGGCGCAATTAAGGAGCTCACTTGGAAGGGTATAATGACAATCTACACTTCCTTATCACACATAGATTAATTAGGGGGTCTAGTAATATGGTTATATCCTTTCATTCTATGCATTTTGTTAGCTTGTTGTCCTAAGGTGAACTTTGCTTTGTCAGGAGACACTTGGGACCCCAAGGAGGCAGTTTTAGGGGCATAGGAGACACCATAACCCCTATTTTTTGTTCCTAACTTACCAAATACACATAGAAACTACCAACTATGCCCTTCTAAGCCCCAAATACACCATGGTTTAGTCTGCACCATCTAGGTGCACTTGGGTGTATAGGTTTGAAATTTTTTAGTTTTTGGGTCTTGCTTAGGCACCATTTCCCCACAACTTTCCGCTGACCTCCCAACTACACCCAAAAACTACCAAATATGCCCTTATGAGCCCCAAGTGCACCATGGGTGTAGTTAGCACTATCTAAACACACTTGGGGGCATTCTAAGTCATTCTAGCTTTCTGGGGCACAATCTGCTCTATCAGAGCACACTTGGTCCACAGAATACACACACATAGCTTAGAATCTACATCTAATGTTTCCATTTTCTTCTAGGACATAGGTTATATGATTTTTTGTTATTGATGGTATATTTATAGCATGTGGAAAAAATTGGATGAAGACTAAGCATTGAAAAACTACTAATGATTGTTTGCAGGATGTTGGTGAAGCCCTTGTGTGTGGATTTCTTAGAGTAAATAACACTTTTTTTGGTGCTTAAAATGAACTTTTTATTTTCTACTTGGAATTTCTATAGTGTTTAAAACCTTAGGGGTTACATGTATGTAGCCTCTCCCATCGTCATTCGTGGATCTTGGGTGTAAGAGAAATCTGTGTGACTTCTATAAGAAGACTGCCTTTGACCAAGATACTTGATATTGGGTATGCCAAGGGATGATTTCAGAGTATTAATAGGCCAAAAGCTAGGTCAACATTTTGGCTACTATATAAAACTCAATTATAGTGAAAGTTGTGTCAGTGGTATTGCTAAGTGATAACTCTCCTCTAGTACTCTTGTGGTGTGTCAAACCTTAGTTCTTGGGGCTGGGAGACCTTCTAAGGAATTTTATCATTCACTTGCTAAACAGAATGCCCTTACTAAAATCCATGTTTTAGTGGCCAAAATCCTTTCTATCCACTGGCTCAAGTGGTCACCCATGCCCGTGAAAGACAACCTACATTCTTGCGGTCCTTAGTAGAGACAATAGTCCCTTGGGAAGTTATGCCCCTTGGGAAGTGGATATTGGTAGCCCTAAGAAGTGAGTGCATTGTAAGGGGGAGCCTGTGGTGCTAAGATCCTAAGTTGTCTACTCTGGATAAGCAGGGCTAAACTTCAGTTCAAGTAGGAATTCAATGGATACATTCTCAAAGCCTAAGTTGTGGTGTGCTTGTTCACTATTAACAACAACTATTCTTGTCTTAATGTGTCTTGCATGTGTGTAAAAAAAAATCAAGATATCAACCAACTCTAAAATTTACACCTGGGACCTTGTCACAACATTACACATTGTCAAAATGTTACAACCTTTGTCAAAACTTTGCAAACTTTGGTCCAATACATTCAAGACTTGGAAAACATGGCCATTTGTGATCCTAAATGTGCTTGGCATAACGTAGGATTCATCCTTGCATAGAACCACTTTCATTTATCATAGTTTAGGCCTCATAATTGCATCATATAGGATTCATCTTGCATCTTTTAGTCCTCACTTACTATTCCTCGTCCGTCACATTGCATTCATTAGGGTTTAGTTTGCATCCTTCATTCTTTGCATTCCAACCCCCAAATTTGCACTTGGCATTGTCCACCTTGCATCCTTGCATATCCCACCCTCATCTTGAACACTTTAACCATCATTCTAGGTTTCATACACATCATTTTGATCCTTCATTCTAGTCTTAGCATTGTCCTCTACTATCTAGCTCACTGTAACATCAATCTAGAAACCATAGCACCTAAAATTGCCTTAGTTTCAACCTAGCTTCCCAATTGTGTTCTAAAACTACCAACTACACTCAAACTAGCCCCAACTACACCATAGGTGGATTTGGTACCATTTGGGTGCACTTGGTAGTCTGAGAACCTAATGTGGGCTTCCAAACAATATTTTGAGACTTCAACAATATCCTTAGGTACCTGGATAGGCCCCCTTGTCTCAGCATGCCCTAATTTTCATTCTGCATCTCCTAACCTTCATTATCTTCACTTAGGACATCATTATTTAGGTCATAACCTCCATTCTATCTATATCTCCTAAACCATCCTAACATTAACCCCATCATCCTAGCTTCCTGGCATAGCAACTTGACAACCACCCCCCTCAGAATCAACAACCCTTCAACCTAGCCTCCCAACTACACCCAAACTAGCCCCAACTACACTATAGGGATAGTTGGTACTATTGAAGCACACTTGGTGTTATCAGAGTGTAGTTGGGACCTGTATGACCATTTTAGGCCTTCACACTGCCTTTTAGGACCCCAAAACTGCATTTAGGAGTCTTTGTAGGTCCTCATTCTGCACATGACACAAAATGCCATATAGCACCCAAAAACCCATTTTACATCTTAGGAAATGTCCATATTGCATGTCCAATCAGCATAACTAGTATTTTGAGTCACCTAAATGTCATTTTGAACCCAAAACCTTTGAATTTATTCAAAAATATGAACAAAGTAAGAGTCCTAGAGTATCTCCTAGTGTTGATGGATGATGGATCTTGAATAGTCTTTTTATCTTTTCTTATAATTTTCTTTGGTTAAACTTTTTCTATGTCTTGATAGGTTTGACCTTTTCATCTTTATAATTTTGATCTTTTTGTCTTTTATCACTTTTTGGTCAAGATCTAAAGTCCATTATCACAAGGTTAAACTCCTAGACAAAATACATTCTAAAGATTTCACCTAAGTTCAAAACCTTGCATATACCTTTGTCATTAGCATAATAATATTCATAGAATCCCTAAACATCATTTTAACTTACCCTAGTGGTATATCCCATCTCATCTTGCATTTTTAAAAACCTTAGCATCATTTCCACTATCAAACCCTATCAACTTGTCTATCAATTAAATTATCTTCTTGATCACTTGTCCTCATTTTGCATATCCTAAACATCATTATCAACCCTAGAACACCATCTCTTTCATAGTCCACCTTTCATACATCAACCCCAATCATCATTACCAAGTCCAAAATCCAACCCTAACCTTCATTTTACATACTATAGGGTCATTTTCATCACCTCTAGTCAACCTCCAAAATGTCACTTTGCATTTGCATTTGCATAGTTTCCCTAGGGCATTTGCACCTTGCATATCAAAACCCTATCTCATTTGGCATTTTCCTAGGTTTCATAACACCCTTAAATACCTAAAAATCCAAAAAATGCTCATATCTTCCATACCCACATCCTAAGTATCAAGTTTTGACCTGTTTTGCCAACTGCACACTTTAGGTGCATAGTTGGTAGTTTTAGAGCATACTTGGTAGTTTCAGAGTGCACTTGGTAATTAGGTACTTCATTCTAGATTCTAGAACCCTAATTCACACTTCCATAGGCTTCATTGCATCCCTAAACCTTAGAAAACACTCTAAAACACTCAAATCATTCACATTTTGCATTTTAGGCTCCCTAACACCTCTTTTCACCCATTGCATACCTCCTACTTACCAACTACTTACCTTCAGGGCCCCAAGTGCACCATACTATCTAAGCATAGTTGGCAGCTTTGATGCACACTTGGGAGGTAGGGAGTCCATTTAGGTTTTCCTCCACTTCATTTGTATCCTTAGGTATCATGCCAGCACTCACTAGGACTCAATCAACTTAGAGACTTGAAGAACTTTATCAACCCTTATTTTTTGGGGCATCAACACAACCAAAACCTTGTCCAAGATAGACCAAGACCAAATTGAGGCATCACAACCTTTACTTGCAGACCCTTAAACATGTATCCGCAGTATCACTATAACTAAGAGATGATGCAATGAACTCTAAACAATGCACCTACCATGAGGTTTTATTCAAACACTTCCCCTACACATGGGATGGTTCAATGGAGTCTTGACTTTGAACCTATTTTCTTGCCAATACCACCTGGAGGTGGAAGTGCACCAACCACACCCAAGGATGAAGCAACACACTCCTTTGAATTAGACAAACCCAATGCAAGTACCTTCAACTATAATACATCAAACACACAAAAAGTTTTTGTACACCTAAGTGATGACTCTAACACTCACTATGGCATGACTGATGAAGAAATTGTTAGGGCATGTCAAGACAAATTTTTTCATAAGAACTTCAAACTTTTGGTAGCCCAAGAAATTGTCAAATTCAACCCAAACTTAGAGGGACCTATGTCTAAACATCAAACCAACACAACAATTGAAAATGTACAAACCATAATCAATTTGGACTTAGATAAGGGAAAACAACCTTTGGAGTTTTCAAACACTATAATGGCACCTATAAGGTCCCATCAAGAATCAACCATCAAAATACTCCAAAGTATGTTTGAACACATCAACATTAATCCCTTGTTCAATGAACCACAACCAATGAAGGGAAACAACACTCTTCCTAAGTATCCCAAAAGGAAATTAAGACTTTATCTCAATCACATGGTCCAACAACAAGATGTGCCTAAAGAGACCTGTGCTCTAAGGATGCCAAACATACCTCCTTTGGAGGAAAATCCACAAAGTGCACCTTTGATCCTAACTCTACCAAGTGTTATGACATCAAATGTTATGGAGCCTCCCATGAGTACACTATGTGAAACATCAACTACAACAATCCCTATTGATGCACAAATGAAAAGTCTTATTGACACTACACCTATTCCCAAAAGAAATGCATGTCATTGTCAAGTCAATATGATGTCCCAAGGTGAAACCTCCAACACACAAAGGTGCCAAAGCAAAAATACCAACATTGTGATCAATCCTCAAGGACACAACCAACCACCTTGGAAACATCAACCTACAATAGTCTAAGGACTTAATATTTTCAAAACACATGTGACATATCAACAGCTACATCAACCACAACAACAACAACCTCAAGTGGTGCAAGGATCCAACATCCCTAATACATAATCCAATGTAAACCCACTTGACTTCTATGAAATGTATCAACAAAAATTCCAACAACAACAAGCCATGTTTGCTGGGCAACAAGAGAAACTCAAACAACAATTGGAATACCAAAGACACCTTGAGCAACAAATTGCATACCAAAAACATCTATTACAACAAAATCATGTGCTGCAACAACTTCAACAGATACCTCTACAAAAACAATCACATATATGGTCTCACATACAACCAATAGAGGTATCCCAACAACAACCACAACAAATAGCACAACAACAACACATGGCATATCAATCGCAGTTGACACCACAACAAGTGCCACATTAAATACCACAAGTACCCCAAAATGTGTCAGAATAGGGACCTTTCTCTCTTTGAGTTACTAACATACCTCCACCACTTAGTGACACATCACTAGACTCATTAGACATTGAAATGTCAGAACTGAGTAGACATAACTCCCATCAGAGAAAATGGTCTACTCATTAGCACAAAATACTTGAAGGGAGAACTATTGTGTAAAACTCTAACAAAGAGCTATTACAACAATTCAAACAACTTTCCAAACAAGTGGAGGCATTGCGAGTCCAAAAGAAATAGGCTCTATATACAAAAAGGGACTTACATCCTAATCCATTTGATAATAGTCTATATATGCCTCCATTCCCAAAACACTTTGAGGCTCCAAGATTTGAAAAATACTAAGGAAAAGGAAATCCTATTAATCACATTCAAGAGTTTTGTGCCTCTTGTACTGAACTCAGTGATGAGCCCACTTACCTCATAAGATTGTTCCCTCATTCTCTAGTTGGGCCCACACTCGAATGGTACTCCAAACTTCCTAGTACTATCAAATCTTGGTCAGAGCTAGTAGACAAGTTCATGTCCCACTTTGCCTTTAACATTACAAATTAGGTGACACTTTTAGATTTGTGCTCAACTAAACAAAAGACAAGAGAACTATTTATCATATTCTTACTTGGCTGGAGAAGCTTAGCCAGTCAATGTTCACTAGACATTCCTGAAGAACAATAAGTTAACTTGTGCATTGAAAACTTAGTCCCAAACTTAGTGTATGAACTAAAAATCAAAAGTCCAAGCACCAATTCTAAATTTATGAAAAAGGGGCTAGTATTGAAGATGCTCTTGTCCATAAGGGAATCCTCAAGAAAAACAAGGAAAACACAAACACCAACTCATCTAATGACAAGGAAAAAAATTTCTCCAAAAACAAGAATGTGACTAATGATGGCATTGTGGAAACTCATACAATTAGCACATCACAACCTCAACTAACTTTAAAAGGTGCAAACCCTACAAATTTACAAACTCCTAATCAAACATCACCTCCACAACAGAAAACTAAGACTTTCATGCAGGAAAAACCCTGAAGATATCCTAGAACCAAGGATAGGAAATTCACATGATTGGGGATACCTCTTGAAACTGCACTTCAACAATTACTCAATAATAACTTCCTACAGTTACCCTAAATCAAAGATGAATTGTTAACTAAAGAAAATTGGTGGGATGACAAAAAATTATGTGATTACCACTGGACCAAAGGACATAAAATCTCATCATGTTTCCAACTAAAGCATGCAATACAAGACCTCATTGATGATGGTGTAATCATACTCAATCCATCACTGCTAACATCCAACTCTGATCACACTATCTTCAAAGATCCTTTGGGTAATTATGACAAAGATAAGCCCTCTAGTTTAAACTCAAACTCACAAGCTAATGTGAATTACACATGCACTGGATATGACAACAACATCAACTGTTTCAATGAGTCTGATTCCCACATATTCACATTCACTTTAAAAGTTGAAGACCCTCATTGTGATGTCACTATGCATTGTACCAAGATCACCCTACCAGAAGCTCCTTCTAGGCCTACTGCCTCTACTAGTCCTACACCCCCTAGTAGGCCTAATGCTCCTACTTCATCTGATTATAGCCTTGTTGAATAGCTTGGCAAGACCCCTACACAAATATCCATTTTGGACCTACTATGTGTGTCTCCCCAAGATCAGAAGATCTTGGATCAAGCCCTTAAAGAGTCAATAGTCCTAGATAACATGGATGTTTCCCAGTTCCAAGCCATGGTTGGGAACCTATCCACCTCACAGCATATCACCTTTTCCCCTTGAGATATTTCTAAGGAAAAACCTAACCACAATGATCTCCTTCATCTCAAAGTCTTCATTTATTATGCCAAAATCAGACGTGTCTTAATATATGAAGGAGCAGGACTGAACATCTGTACTCTTAAGGTTGTCAAAGGTTTGGGTTATTCTAAAGATGATGTGGATCCCTCTCAAAGAATCACAATAAAATCTTATGATGATGGTGAATGCTTCTCCAAGAGCATCATCATATTACCCATTAGATTTGGTCCAGCTACTAAAGATACATTATTCCATGTCCTAGATATAGAAATGAATTGTAACATGATACTAGCTAGATGCCCTTGGCTTCCTACTATGAAAGAAGTTCCCTCTACATATCATCAATGTTTAAAATTTTCCTATAACAATGTGGAGGTTACCATCCCTGGTGATCTAGACCCTTTCTAGTTTTATGCTAATCTAAGAGATGCTACTACATACCAAGTCCCAACAAACAATGAAGCACAACCTATAGATTCTTATAAATATGTGGATGTAGATATACTCCTCAGTAAGGGCAAGGAAAAGATGAAGATTAAAGATAATGGGTGTGGAGAGTACTTTATGTCTCAAGTATCCCACATTAGGGAGTCACCACTTTCTCCCCAATATTATTGTAAATCACAACTATTGCAAGCACAACATTCTAAGATCAGTACAAAAAATACCACTTCTACCAATGAGAATACTTTCATTTGTATTGAGAAAGCACAAGCAGAATAGAAACCCACTTTGATATCTCCTAGCAAGTATGGACTTGGGTTTACTATCATGCAGAAACAAGGCTATGATGGATGTAGTGGTCATGGATCTTAGAAACAAGGTATAATTGAACCTATCACTATAAAAGGACAACCTCCTAGTCTGGGGCTTGGATTGAAACCATTACGAATAGATCCTCCTAGTACTATGGTACCTACATGTAAGACTATGGATGTTTTGAATAATGAAAAGGCATTTGAGGATATCCCACCTAAAACCAACAATCCTCTAGCTTCTGACCATGACTTCAATGATACAACTGAATCTAATGCCCATATCCATATCTTCAACCAAATCCCATTCAATACTGATGCTGACATCCCCTCGAGTTATCCTAAACTATTGGATTGAGACCATTGTGGACCACCAATTTTTGATCTATTCGACAATGATGATGCTCTCACAATAGAATTTGAAATCTATGAAGGCATTATGATTGACAATCATAAAGAAGCAATTTCTCTTGAAGAGAACACATTGGCATATTTTGGGTAGCCAACTCCATCTTCTAGTTGCAGAGCAAAAGGAGAAAAAAATGAAAAAAGTAGGTCTCTTGGTGAAAATTGAAAGGTGCCATTAGACCATCAAAAATAAAAAGCTAATAAGCTCCCAAGGATACAAGGTGAGAAAGATGATGCCATGAATATTAGTGTTCCAGTGTTCAACATTCCATTAAGTCTTTTTGAGTGCTCTCGATTAGCCTTCATGTGGGAAGTCATTGGTCTCAATCCTCCCAATCTTTTTTTATATCCAGTTATGTATCCCCAAATCCAACTATATAACCTATCTAACACCCAAAATAAAACCTCTATCCATCAAGTTTTTGAGCATGTCATCATTAGTGACATCCCATACAAAGAATCTTTTGACCCAATTATCCTCAGATACCTTGATTCATGAGAGACAAACACTATCTTACATATGGTACATGATGGTATATCTCGAGGCCTTTCCAGTAGTTTGATTTTAGTTATAGACTTGGAAAAAATCTTGCGTAGTAATGGTCAATCATGGGTCCAGAGATTATCAGCTAGTAGTACCAACAACATATTTCTTCTCAGCATTTGTTAGCAATATTCTTGATTCGGTCTAAATGTCTTGAAAAAATATCAAAAAAATAGCAAAAAGTCATGAAAAAATGAAAAAGAAAAAAGTGAAAAAAGTCCTAAAAAAATGGATGCCTTGATGAAAACCTACCAAACAGGCATCTTGGCATGAAAATTTGAGGCAAGAGAAAAAATTCATCCAAAAGTGAAAACTTGGCAAATAGGCGCCATGTGTAATCAATTGTTGCTCCCCCATCTATTAGGATTCCATTTGGTTTTTTCTCCTTTTGTAATTCCCTAATCATATCTATCATCTTGCAAGACATCCTTGGCTCCTTGACCATGGCTCACAAACTGGTTAATATCCATTTTTATCTTACCTAAATGCATCACCAATCTATACATACTCTATCATTAGCCTTTGTACATAGTTTATGTCTTTTCTAGGGGCATATTACCTACATGGTACACGAGTTTGAATTTGAACTGGGGACATATCCCTAAGGACTTTTTATCCATTGGATTTATCGCATAATGGATTGGAGCTAACACTTGAATATGCTTTTATGATCCTAAAAATTCAAATATGATCCTAAAAAAGTACTAAAAATCATAAAATGTCCTGAGAAAATCACTAAAAATCATAAAATGTCCTCAAGAAATCACTAAAAATATAAAATGTCCTAAAGAAACTAGTTACATAAAAACATCAAATATCCTCAAAAGCCCTAATTTAAAAAAAGAAAAGAAAAAAAAACCATCAAAAATTTGTAATCAACCTTATACATAATCACTCCTTTTGCATAAACACTTGCACTTTTGTAGACTGAAACTCAAAGCACTACACTTTGATGACAATCACATTATCTGAGCAATGTGAACCAACAATCAATCCAACATGTCACTATGAACCTATCAACTGAATCAACAACCAAAACTATCACATGATCAATCTATCAAACACTATTTGAAGACCTGAAACACTAAAAAGCAAGTAATAATGGACAAGAATAGTTGTTGGCTCTTTTTTTTTAGTGAGTGATTTATTTTTTCTTTGTTTTTCTTCGATGATATTCCTATGTTACTTGATGATATAAATTGATCTATGAGAGTGGTCGAGATGGTTCATGGTCATCTTTTATTTTTTATTTGTTAAAATTTACCTTTGAGATTCTAGGGCATGTATAGATATGCCTTAGGAAGGATAAGGTCATTTTTAATCTACATTGTGCTTGTTTACACAAAAGGTTAGCATTCTACACTCTAGCCCCTTATGCCATGATGTGTTGCATTCAATTTTCTGTATCAAAATAAAGCTTCATTTGACATATAGTGCACTTGACAAAAACAAAAGTATTCCCATCATACCAAAAATTCCTCATCTCATCTCCTCCATCTTCTGTGTCTTCTTCATCTACTACCTTGCATCTCATTATCAACAAATTGACTTACCATATGCATATCTCAGTCAATTTCTTGAGGGGGCACCCATATATATCATTCCTACTAGGGCATTTTGTTATGGCCTTCTCATTGGTGTTCTTTGACACAATGCTATAAATCAAATTGTATCAAAGAGGGGCAAAATGTAGACACTCAAAAATAGTTCACATCTACGGTTTGATCAAAATGAAGCTCCATTTGACATATAGCATACCTTTTGAAAGAAAAAGTCTTCATCTCATTCTAATTGGTCCTCATCTCATCTCTTAGGTATTTTTTCATTCATATCTTCATTCACCACCATGATCATGTTTTCTGATACACCAAATCATCTTCATCTTGCATTCCTACATTCTTGCATCATCCTCCACTGTCTGTCAACCTTTTGTGGCCTTCCACTTAGTCTCACCTTAGTATGACCTTTGTTTAACCAATTTTGAACTAATATGATCATTTTTGACTGACTTCTATCATGTTATGACATCTTCCCATCATTTTGGAAATGCACACAAAGTTTTAGGTCATTTCAAGTCTAATCAAGCTATTTTTGGCCTCCGGAGCATTCTAGGGTGCACTCTAAACTTTCAAAGCACACTTGGGCTTCCCAAGTGCCCCTAGAGCACACTTGGTACTATCATGGTGCACTTTGGCTTACCTAGTACCCATTGGGTGCACTTGGGTGTGTTTTGGGCGCACTAGGGGTAGAAGGATGCCCAGAACTACTCTTGGAGACCCTATGTTGCACTCTGGAGGCCGTAACTTTTGCATTTCAACTTTGATTTTCAATCCATTAGTTGTGTTGGATTCATATCTTTGTTGAAAAAAAAATCTATAATTTTCATCATTTTGTCACTTTATTTAGTGGTAACCCCTGAAATTACTCTCAGGCTCCTCATTGACCTCGTTCTGCACTCTGGACCTCATAACTTTCACAATTTAGCTTTGATTTGCGATCTGTCAATTGCTATGGTTTTTTCTTATTGTTGTTGAAAAATTGACTTATCATATCCTTATCTTAGTCAATTTATTGAGGGGGAACTCATATATATCATCCCTATTGGGGCATGTTGTGGCTTTCTCATCAGTTGTTCTTTGAAACAATGCTCTAAATCACATTGTATCAAAGAGGGGAAAAATGTAGATGCTCAAAAATGGTTCACATCTTTGGTTTCATCACTTCTTCATACTAATTCATCCCATTTTTTCAATCCACTAATTCTGATCTTTTGTCCAACTTGATCATATCTCAACAGTGTATGTTATCATTTGTATCCTCTTTTACATCAATTTCATGCCATTTCAAAACCATTTCAAATCAACTCTAAATCATATCAAATCAACTCTAAATCACCAAAAATCAGTCCTAATCATCACAAAACATATCAAAGATCCCAAATCTATCATCATTTGTCTAATCCTAGGCATTGTTGTGGGTTTCAATGCCTTGGAAACCTATCAATCTATCAAATCTTATCAATTTGACCTTAGTGTTGTCATGGCTCTTAGTGCTAGGTCAAACTATCATTCATGTCATGCGATATTTGACATTTTTGAGTCTTTCAATGTCAAATCATGGCATTATCAACCATTTTAATAATATTGATAGTGTTCGTTGATGTTATTATGATCAACCATATAAATCAATCTCGATCATATAGCATTGACGATATTTGTTAAATGTTACATAGCCTTAATTCATGTCATGTGTCTTTGGCATGTTACCAATTTCAATCAACTGATCAATTTGACCATGGCTTTGGTCTATCCATCATCATCCCAGTCAATTTCTATTATCATCACACTTCATCAAAGGATATTGTCGCACTTATTTAATCAAATTGGCCAATCATCTACTAACTCTATAGGATTAAATAACACATAATTTAATCCTATCATTCTTACTAATTATTTTTCTTAACTAACTTCCTCAATTAATTAATTTTATTAATTAATTGGTTCACTATTCATAAACCATGGAAATTCTCAATTTCCTAAGTCACATTTTCCACCATTAATTCCATTTTCACTAATCTCTATTTTGTGGAATAAAGGATTTTAAATTCAAATATTCTACAAAATATTGACATCATCATGACACATGGGTGTGGCACCTTTTGGATTCTCCTTTGACACTTGGGTAAGATATGTCATAATCCAATATTCTTATTCTCTTATGCAAATCCATATTTGGCTTCCATTTTCATAGATTCTTTACTTTAAGTGGGTTTGAGGTGTCATATGATGTGTCATAGATTCTCTTCCACATTTAGCCATGTTTGACTTCCAAGCATCATAGAATCCTACACTTGGAATCTTGTGTCATATGTGTCATGGATTCTCAAAGGAATCTCTTTCCAAGTCACATATCCAAGGGTGAAAAATCCAATGGTCTCACCTTGTGTGTTGATTATAAAATGAGTATTCTTCCTCTCATTTTCGGTCCCTGATTCTTAAGTCTTTTCAAGTCCCTGGTCTCTTTATTATTTTCACTCCATCTCTCACACTAAAATCACAACTTCAAGTATTCTGATAGCATCATCATTATCTTAGGCTTTTGCTTCACGATTATGTGCATTATAGGCAATTTGGAGCTATATCACATGGAGAAGAAAGAAGGACATGGGAGCTACAAATGAAAGAGGGAGTTTTAACATTGTGTTGCTTTCTTTTGATTCATTTGCCTTTAATGGTATACTATAGGGTGTTAACATATGTCTATTGGGTTTGTGATTTTCTCATAGTATGTTAGACATTAGCCCACTTTCTAGGTCCTACAAGGAGGAAGAAGGTCTCCATGTATGCATCTTTGAAGACTGAATAGGTGTCTCCAAGCTCAAAGATTCTATCACACCATCAAGCTGACCTATGAGATGTGAAAAAAAAAGAGAACATGAAGAGTTTGGAAATCTAATCTCCAAAGAAGGTGAATAAGTATCTCAAACAGAAACACCCTTAGATTTATTAATTAAATCTACATTATGACACTTGTCTAAAAGAGCATCCAAGAATTCATCCCACACTAGAAGATCTGAAGCATAAAGATCATCTAGCTGAATAGTAGAACTCATGTCTGAAGAAGTAGGAGGTGGAGGAGTAGAAAGTTCAACGCTTGTCTTGAGAACAAAATGGTTCAACTGTACAATGTTCTCCTCACATGAATTATTCACCCTTGATAAAGGGTTAGATACATCATGAATATCATCATCATTATCAAAAAAAGTGTAAAAGAATACAAGTGTGATGTATGATCAACAACTCCCATAGCAATGACATCTCTAGTCTCCATGTCCCTAATATAAATATAATCAGGAGTGAACTCAACAACTTACCTTGTGCCCCATGAGTAATTTGGTAAATGGAAAGGAGATTAGTGGTCAAGGATGGTACACAAAAAACATCATACCCTCTCCCATAGGAATAGGACCTTTCCCACAAACCTTCATGTATGTATTGTTACCCATCACTATAGGTGGAGAATTAAAAGGCTCAATAGAAGAAAACCTATCCATAGAAGATGCCAAGTGATGTGATGCACCTAAATTAAGAAGCCATTTACCTTGCTTAGGATGTGTGGAAGCAATGATTGCTTTTCCTTTACATTTGGATGATGATGATGATGTAGATGTAGAAGTTTCCTGATGTGTAGAAGAAGGAGTAGACACTGATGAGGGCAACTAGATATTGTTCTTTTGAAGAATGTGAGTGAGTTCATCAATCTTCTTATGGAAAGTTTTATGCTTATCATGTCTTAGCCTTTTTCAATAAGCACATTTATCTCTCTTTCTTCTAGATGTTTTCTCTCTTGAAGAGGACTTGGATTCAATATTATGTTGTGAAGGAGATTCATCACCTTTTTCTTGCTTCTTAGGATTCTTGTGTTTTTTGTTTCCCTTTCCTTTGGGAGCCTTTGGAGAAGAATCATTTTCAACTAATTCTTGACACTTGGAAGACTTCAATTGACCCATGATTGTTAACTTTGCTTGTTTCCTTGTGAGTTGAGCTACAAATTCATCAAGAGAAGGCATTTTGTATGCACTACTGAGAGCATCTATAGTAGCATAGAATATGGAAACAAAGATTGAATATTTAGGACCTAGCTTGGAAAGAATAGATAATATCAATTTCTCATCATCTTTAGTAATGCCATAATTAGAAAGCTCAAATCTAATGGAATTGAACTTAGAGAAAAAGTATTGAATATTGTCAAAATTATATGGGCTTAAATCTATAAGCTCATTCTCCAATTTGAATTTTCTTATTCTATTAGGTTTACCAATGATTCCTTCCAATGTAGTCCAGGCATCATGAGGATGTGTGTAGGATACAATATGATATAGTAAATCATGAGACATGGTAGATCTAAGAGAGCTAAGTGCTTTATCTCTTCGATCAAACCATTTCCTTCTTTCTACAACACCTATAGCTGGTTCTAGATCCTATCCAAGAATCATTCTAAGCAATCCAATACTCATCAATTGATAAGAAACTTCTTATTTCCATTCATGATAATTATATGGAGTGAGTAATGGAACTTTTTAAAAATTCATATTGAAATGAAATGATGACTAAAATAATCTAATAACTCTTTCAAATTAATGATTCAATTAAGAAAATTAAAATCCAAGTATTCACCAAGTGCAAATATAGCCAAAAAAGACCTACTTCTAAAAGTGATATGTCCACTCCAAATCACTAAAATATGATTACAAGATCTAGAAAGTAGAGGAAAAATCATGCACTTTCAAAAAAATTGCACCTAAAAATGTTATCGAATGTGCCCAAACAAAGCCTTGAAAGTTGCAAAAAATGGGATTTGCAATTTTCAAAAAAAATTCAAAGACAGAGATCCAAAATTACCTACACCACTATGTAGATCATGAAATTCTACCCCGCAACAAAAATAATTTCTTGGAAAAAGGAGTCCGTATGAGGGAGATATCACTATTTGAAAATCATCTCTTTAAATTATTTGTTCTAAATTGTAGCCATTACACCTTCAAAAATCAAATGGCTATAGATTCAACCTTAGATGTCTAATTTGGATGAAACAAAATTTGATTTAGAATTTTTTGGACTTCCTCTATCTGATGCCAAACTCTAATTTGCACCAACAAGCTCTAATTTTTTCTTGCAAAAGGTGGTCACAAAATATGACTCCCAAAATCTCCACCAAATTATGATGTCCAAATGGACAATGCTGCACCAACAATAAGTCAAGCCAAGATTGCACTTCTTGAGAAGAGGTCTTTACACCATTAGAGCTCTGATACCATGTTATAATTTTAGGTGACTCTACAACACCCCTAAGATCAAATGAAAAACCAAGATAACTTCCACAAGAGATTGGAAAGACAATTGTATAAAGATGCAAGAATGCTATTATTGATAATGGACTTGGTTGACATCCAATGGATTGATTTGAATTGTACATAATACACCTCCTTATATAGGAGAGGTGATAAGAGGAAATGATAAGGAGAAGATAAGCTATCACCCACACAAGGAGGAATCACATGTCCAGAAAAGGTGGATCATCCTCCATTATGTAATGAAGTATGTGAAATGATGAGGATTATAATGTGATAAGTGCACTAAAGGTAGAATGAGATAACAACTATGACCACCTAGAGTGGAATTCTCCTACACCATATGTTTAATTGAGATTCAAACTCCCAAGTGTCTCAATCACAAGCTACTATACAATAAATTATCCTAAGTAAGCTTAAGTAAGTGTAATTAGTGAATATTTAGTTACACCAACAATCTATGAATAAAGAGTTATGATTTGGTATCAAATCTTGTATTATTATATCTTTGTTGTTGTATTTCCATTATGTGGTTATTTGCTAGAGGTTATTTTTAGATGGTATCAGAGTGAAGGTTTTCTTGAATGTGTAGATAGATCATCGAAGTTGAAGTAGTTTGTACTAGAATTTGTAGAGAAGGTTGATCTTGTGAAGCTGATTGATCTTCTGGATTTGTTGATCTATTACTTTGGGTTTGCTAAAATTTTAAAAAATACCTCCAAGAAGATTTGACCCTAGGGAAATTGATGATCTTAGTAATTCCATTGAACAAAATATCTCATAGAAGATAAGATTAGAGTTTAGATCTAAGATTGCATTGATGAAGAGTGACATGATTGCTAAAATTGTAAGTGCTTTAGGTGGTCTACCTAGGCATGTGGGTACTGAAGGTAGTTATGAGGAAGTTGTTGAAGACTTTGAAGTTGTTGGATCTAGTGGTGAGGATAGAACTAATTTTATGGAGAGACCTATTGGAACTAAGGCTAGTTAGTTTGCTAGACCTAGATCTTAGTTGAAGCTGAAGCATAAGATGGAGGTTTCTAATTTCTTAGGTACTTTGACTCCTCAAGACTTGATTGATTAGATTGGTGAGTTGGAAGACTAATTTGAGCTTGAGGATATTGAGGATCCACTTAGAGTGAGGTTGGCACAAACTAAGTTCAAAGGACATGTTGCTCTTTGGTGGAAATAATTGCAAAGAGATAGAGAAGAAGAAGGTGAAATGAAGATCTCTAGATAGAGATTGATGGTGAGTAAGTTGAAGGCTAAGTTCACTCTTGTTGATTATGAACTTGAGTTGTTTAAAAGATTGTAGAATTTGAAACACAAAGATATGTCTGTGAAAGATTATACTAAGGAGTTCTACAAGTTTACTATTTGGTCCAATCATAGAGAATTGCCAAAGGAAAAGGTAGCTCGGTAAATTAATGGTTTGAGATTTAATATTTAGGATGAGGTTGGTATGTTAAATATTTATTTAGTGACAAATTCTTATTAGTATTCTTTGAAGGTATAAGATAAGTTGAAATGGAAAAGTCAAGGTAATGCTAGAGGGAAGGAGAAGTAGGATAGCTTGGCACAAGCTAAACTGAGTGCTTAAGGTTAGCCAAAACCCGTTGATCAGAAAAGGAGAATAGGTGGAGGTGGATTCAAAGGTAATTGTTTTAGATGTGGTAAAAAATGGTGATGCATGGAGCTCCCCTTAATACCATAAACTCTTATGAGAAACATATAAACAATAGAAAATGCAAGAACAAAATATGGAATTTTTATTTGTACCACAATTGTAGAATTACAAGAATCACAAGTACAATATTCTAACTCATATGGGCACCTTTAGTACAATAATTTGCAAGACAAGCTCTGAACTATAACTTAGAGTTGTTATGGATAATGTCCAGGCCTTTCTTATATAGGCAATTTTATGCTGCCTAGGAAGGTTCTAGATGCTCAAACTTAATACTATAGAAATTTTGGTAGCCCAACTTCTAAAGGCCATAACTCATGAACTGTTGCTCTAATTGGCTATTATAACCACTTTTCAGAAATGCCAACTCCTAATCTACAAGCTTGGAGCTATGCCAATGCCCTTCTGTTGAGTTTTCAAACCTCATCTGAGCACTCTTAGGCCTCCAACAGTGAGCCTAAAGATTTTTCTACAATTTTTTCTACCAAAAATCTGCAATAACTTCTCTAATACTAATTTTTGAGCAATAAGATTTTTATGGTAGGCTTACAACTCTAAAATGAACCTTCTTATAGAAAAAGAGAACATTCTATACTCGTATGAAAAACTTACTAAATATAGTAAGTTCCCATAAATAGTAACCACCTTGTGTACTAGTCCTTTTTAAAATAAAAAAAGACTAAAAATTAAATATTTTTGGGTGATGCAAGATTGCCCTTGAACCCAGGATGCTCCTGCATCAGACACCCAGAATAATTAAAGAAGTGACCCCATCACGTCTTAGATGTTCAGAGGAACACCAAGATGGTTAACCTCCTCCCTTGCTAGACATGATGAATCCTCAAATGGTCTCCCTTTCCATTTGACTAGAGATTCCTCATAAGTTCTATTTTTGGTACTTTTTCCAACATGACTATCTAGTATCTTGTCAATTTGCTTTGTAGCCGAACTAGCTACTGGAATGCTCCACTATACTTCTGTAACTTCATCTCCATCACTTCCTTCATAATACTCTGTCAAATAAAAAATATTAAATACTGGTGAAATATTCAATTTAGCAAGAAACTCCACTGCATATGCATTACCATAATCATGCCTCTTCACTATCTTGTATGGTCTAAGCTTCTTCACTATCTTATACGGTCCAAACTTCTTCATCTTCAACTTATTATATGTACCCACTGGAAAATGCTCCTTTCTCAAAGGAACCATCACTTAATCTCCAATCTGAAATTCCTTATATCTCCTTTTCACATCTTCCTTACCCTTATACTATGTATTCATCTTTATGACGTGCTTCCTCACCTCCTCATGGATGTTCTTCAAATGTTCAAAAAAATCTTTTGCTTCAGCACTACTTATCTCTCCTTTATCCAATTGCCTCAGTTCATAAGCATTTCTAGGACTACTCCCATATGGAATCTGGAATGGTGATTTACTAGTACTCCTATAGATAGAATTATTATATGAAAATTTTTCCTATGGTAAAATCATATCCCATCCTTTTGGTTTATCTCCAACCAAGCATCTCAACAAATTTCCCAAATTATGATTCACAACTTCTATTTGTCCATCAGTTTGTGGATGATGTGTTGAATTGAACCTCAAATCTATCTTCAACTTCTTCCATAATGTATGCCAGAAATACCCAACAAATTTGGTATCTTGATCTAAAACTATACGCTTTGGCAGACCATGTAATCTCACCACTTCTCTAAGAAACAACTTTGCTCCATGAAAAACATCACTAGTCTTCTTGCAAGGAATAAAATGTTCCATCTTTGAAAACTTGTCAACCACCACAAAAATAGAATCATGTCGATGCTATGTCCTTGGTAATCCAAGAACAAAATCCATGTTGATATCCTCCCATGGCTTCTTTGGTATAGGTAATGGCTGATACAACCCTATATTCTACTTCACTCCCTTTTCCATCTAAAATACTCTGTAACTTTGTACAAACTTCATGACATCTTGCTACAATTGTGGTTAGTAATAATTTTCAGCAACCAAAGCTATGGTTTTATCTCTGCCAAAATGTCCAGCCAATCCTCCACTATGCTTCTCCTTGATGAGATTCTCTCTCATTTACCCTTTCGGAATGCACAGCTAGCTTCCTTTGAACAACATATTATCCTGGATCATGAAATCCAACCACTTTGTCTTGTCATGTGTAATAGGTTTTGTACAAGCCTTCTATGCTTCACCAAAATTAGGATCATCTAGATACAATGTACTGAGTTCCTTGAACTCAACCACCTCTATCTACATTTTTATTAGCAAAAGTTGTCATCTACTAAGAGAAACTACAACTTTGTTAGACTTCCCATTCCTGTGTTTCAAAACAAATGTATAAATCTACAAAAAATCAACCCACTTTAAATGCCTTTGGTTCAATTTTCCTTGACTATTTAAATATTATAAATCTTGACTATTTAAATATTGTAAATCTTGATGATTAGTATACAAAAAAACTCCTTAGGAAGAAGATAGTGTCTCCACTTCTTTAATTCTTGAACTATAGCATAAAATTTCTAATCATAAACAAAATATTTTCTATTTGTACCATTCAACTTCTCACTAAAATAAGCAATACGTCTACCTTCCTAGCTCAAAATAGCTCCTATTGCAGTACCACTAACATCAGAGTCTACTTGAAACACCTTGTAAAAAGTAGGAAGTGCTAAAACAAGTTGCTCAGTAACTTTCTATTTCAACAAATTAAAACTCTTATCTTCTCCTACAGTCCACTTAAACTCTTTCCTATCCCCTCTCATTATTTCAGTCAAGGGTCCACAAATATTGCTAAAACTTCTTATGAACTTTCTATAAAATGTAGCCAGTCCATGAAAAGATCTTACCTCTATCACACTCCTTAGAGTAGGCCATTCAAGGATAGCCTTCACTTTCTCTGGGTCCATTTTCATACCTTCTCTTGAGACTACAAATCTCAAGTACATCAACTCTTTCTTTACAAAACTAGACTTCTTTAGGTTTATCAAAAACTTTTCTTCCCTCAACTTATCAAACACCTTGCAAATATGAATCAAATGCTCGTCTAATGTCTTACTAAATATCAATATATCATCTAGGTAAATAATGACAAAGTTACCTATAAACTCCTTCAGTACCTCATTCATGAGCCTCATGAAAGTGCTTGGTGCATTGGTTAGCCCAAAAGGCATGACTAACCACTCATATAGTCCTTCCCTTGTCTTGAAAGTAGTCTTCCACTCATCACCTTCTCTGATACGAATCTAATGGTACCCACTCTTCAAATCTATCTTTGTGAAATACTTAGCTCCACTCAAACAGTCCATAATATCATCCATCCTTGGAAATGGAAATTTATACTTTATTATGATCTTGTTGATAGCGCGAGAATCTTTGCACATCCTCTATTCTCCATTCTTCTTTGGTGCTAATACTGCTAGTACAACACATGGACTTAGACTCTCTCGAATTAGCCCCTTCTACAACAACTCATGAACTTTCCTGTTCAACTCTTCACTTTTTGCTAGTGTCATTTTGTGCACTGCCTTGTTTGGAAAATTGGCTCCTGGAACCAAATCCATCTGGTCACTGATCTTCCTCATTGGAGGCAATAAATTAGGTACATTATCTAATACAATATTAGAAAACTCTTCCAACATATCTGCAACTTTTGCAGGTACCTCCTCTACTTCTTCTTTACAATCTTTAGGAATTATAGCAAAATACATATGCTCATGTTTCATATCTTTAAGAAACTCTTTTCCATCAACAAAACATATTTTTGTAGCACTACATAGCTTTTCTTATTTATTGTTCAATGGCTTCAACTTATGTTTTACTCCATCCTTAGTTAGAGTGTAGGTATCTGCTCGTCCATCATGTACAACATGCCTATCAAACTATCACAACCTACCCAACAACATATTGCATATGTCCATAGCTATGATATTGCATAGTACCTCATCTTGGTAGCTTCCAATCTTCAACTTCACTGAGCACTACTCATTGACCATGACCTTGTGTCATCTTGCACCCAAGCAATATGGTATGGACGTGGGTGTTTTTGCCTCTTCAGCTTCAACTTGGTAACCATGATTTCTAACACTAGATTGTTAGTACTTCCACCATCAATGATCAGATCACAACACTTATCTTCACATCTACACCTTGTGTGAAACAAGCTACTTATTTGTTGAGGTTCATTCTCACCACTCAGTAGGACTCTTCGATCAACTAGGACTTCTCCTCTTTCAGCATCTTTAGAATGTGAGGATCTTGCATCTTCATCAACATGTGCAACTCTTACCTAACCTTCTATTGTTCAATCTGTCCTTCCATAGTGCTAGGTACATTCAAATGCTCTATGCCCTTCTTCTCTACAATGAAAACATTTTCCATGGAAGCCTCCTCTTCTAGATCCTTGTCCTCGGCATCTTCCTCTTTGATCTCTATTGTTCTGCTCATGGAAATGATTGAAATTATTTCCCCTCTAGTTCTAACTACTACTTCCAGCCTCATCCTTATTCTTTTAATTATCATTATGATCACCATAAGACCATCCACCAAATCTTCCATCATAACCTCTTCCACTATTCTTGTTGTCAAACTTCTTGCTCAGTTTCTCCTCAACTCTTAGGGAAAACTAGTATGCCTCCTTAATACTGCTCATTCAAACTAGACTTAGCTCATCTTGAATGTTGGGCCTTAACCCATTAAGATAACGAGCGACTTTCTCTTTATCATCTTCTACATGGCTAGTTCTAATGAGAACTTAGTAAAAATCTTCAATATACTCTTGAATAGATTTTCTTGCTTGCTTCAACTCTTGCATCTTCTTCAATAGATCAAGCTCATAATCCATGGGAATGAATTGTTACTTCATTTTATCTTTCATTTGATCCCATTTGGTGATTTTTTCCTTTCCCTTTCTATTTCACTCCAACTAAACCTCCTGCCACCAAATCTTTGCATGTTCCTTTAGTTTTGCCTTCCCAAACTTGACCCTATTAGGATCATCAATATCTTCATACTCGATGTACTCCTCTAGTTCATTGATCCAATTGATCAAATCCTCTGGGTTAAGATTTCTAAAAAATGTGGGAACCTCAAACTTAGGTCTTTTTCCATCTTGGAGATGGCCCTAAAAAGCCTCTCTTCCTCTAGATTTAGAACTACCTCTGCTTCTACATTTTCTTCTACTTCATCCTCATCCTCACTTTCATCTCTTATGGGAAGATTCATTTCTCTATGCATTTTTTCTTCCAATGCTTGCATTTGTCTTTGGAGGGCTTAGAAACCTTCAGGTGTAACACCTACAACTCTTCTTCCATGCTCTCTTCATAGAGGCATTTTCATGCTTCTGCTGAAACCCTAGTGCAGACTACCTCACAATCGAGAATTTTTCTACACGCTCAGCCCAAAACATGATTCTAGTGTGAGCTACCTCACAATTAGTGATCTCTCTACACACTCAAGAACTCTAGCACTGATACCACTTAATGCGGGGAGCTCCCCTTAATACCATAAACTCATAATAGAAACATAGAAACAATAGAAAATGAGAGAACAAAATATGGACTTCTTATTTGTACCATAATTATAGAATTACAAAATTCATAAGTACAATATGCTAATCCACATGGGTTCCTTTAGTACAATAATTTACAAGACAAGCTACGAACTATCACCTAGAGTTGTACTAGAAAATGTTTGGGCCTCTCTTAAATAGGCAGTTTTATGCCACCTGGGAAGGTTCTAGATGCTTAAACTTAATACCTAGGGCCAATAGACCCTAACAATACACAGAGTCAGAAAAATACATCTTTGACAAATTACTTTAGAAATTTTGGTAACCCAACTTCCGAAGGCCATAACTCACTAATTGTAGCTCCAATTGGCTATTATAACCACTTTTTAGAAATGCTAGCTCTTGATCTATATGATTGAAACTGCACTAGCACCCTTCTGTCAAGTTTTCAGACCTCACCTAGGCACTCTAGGGACTCCAATGGTGAGCTTGAAGATTTTTTTGCAATTTTTTCCATCAAAAATCTGCAATAACTTCTTTGATACTAATGCTTGAGCAATGAGATTCTTATGGTAGGCTTACAACTCTAAAATGAACCTTCCTATAGAAAATGAGAACATTTCGAGCTTGTATGACAAATTTACTAAAAATAGTAAGTTCCCATAAATAGTAACCACCTTATCTACTAGTCCTTATTAAAATAAAAAAAGACTAAAAATAAAAATATTTTTGGGTGATGGAAGATTTCCCTTGCACCTAGGATGCTCCTACATCAAAGGGCATAGATCTTTTGAATGTCCAATTGGTAGGATAACTGCTATTGTGAATGATGTTGAATTTCAAGATAGTTAGCCTAAGCAAGGAAAAATTTTGCTTGCTTGACAAGTAATGTTTGGTGAGAGGACATTGGATTCTTATCAAAGGACTAGTTTGTTTAGGACTTTTTATAATTCTAGTGGTAAAGCCTACAAGGTAATTGTGGTTGGTGGTAGTATTGATAACCTTGTTGCTAAGGAAATGGTTCTAAAAGTTGGTTTGAAGAGAGTGAAACACCCTTATCCTTATAGGATTAGTTGGTTGCAAGGTGAGCATGATTTGGAAGTGAGGGAACAATGCCTTGTTGATTTCTAGATTGGGCAGTATAAGGATCAAGTGTTGTGTGATATTGTGGACATGAACAATTGTCATGCGTTGCTTGGTAGACCTTGGCAGTATGATTGTAGGGATGTGCATGATTGTGTTTACTATTGAGAGAGGTGGCTGGAAGTTTTCCTTGATTCCTTTGTAGAATGATGAGGTTGATAGGAGGAACCTAAGTATTGGTAGCTAAGTTGAAAGGCAAATTGTGAGAAGTTTGCAGATCAATGTGGAAAATAATTCTATAGCACACTGAAGATGGATGTGAAGAAGCAGAATAAGAACAAGGGAAAGAGTGTACAAGTTGAAAATTTGGAGGATATGTATGTGAAGAACTAGTTTGGGATTTATGTGCTAAATCCCAAAAGATTTTATTCTAATTACTATAACATCTTTTCAAATCTAGGGTGTCTAAAGCAAGAGCATCCTAGGCTTTCTTGTAATCCTGCATGTTGGAGTAGAGTATAAATGGTTTCCCATTTTTTTGTTGCTATCAAGTTGGTTAGTGGATGTCGAGTCACTATAGCTCTTAGTGGGTGCCAAGTTATTGTATCTCTTAGTGGATGTTGAGTGAACTTGTTGGTGTTGAGTGTTCTTAGTGGATGCCAAGTGTTCTTATATATGTCGAGTTCCATATTGGTTTTGGTTCTATTCATTACAAGTTGTATGTGAGATGACTTTTGATATTTAATTTATGTATGGGTATTTAATTTTTGTTTTGGCCAACTTATGTCTCAACACATATTTAATATGAGGGACTTAATTTAGTTTGTAATGAACTAGGCTGACTGATGGCTTAGTTGGGTATAAGTAAAGGGTTTTGTGGAGTCTTTAGCATGGCAGGGAGAACTCATTCATTTGAAGGAGTGAAGGGGATTGTGTAGATGCAAATTTTAAGAGCTAGGGCTATGACTTGAGAATTAGAGGACTTTCTTGGTGGACCTGAGAGTATAAGTGTGTATTTTCTTAATGTTCTTATCCAATTGCAGATCTGGACTAGCTAGAATCAAGTTTGTAAGTGGATCTTGTTGGATCTTGTAGAACTAATATTGTAATTGTTGTTTGTATTTGGCCCTAACTTAGAAGGCCTTATAGCTAGGAATATTGCATGCAATTAGTTATATCTATAAATAAAGAGTTGTAATTTGGTATTAGATCTTGCATTATTATTGCTTTTTTATTGTATTTCCTTTGTGTGGTTGTTTACTGGATGTTTAGATATCACCTTTTGGGATTCTCTTTCCTTGCACTACATTAGTAAGAGGATAGAGAAAGAGTTCAAGTTGCATTTCTGATATTTTGAAAGGAATAATAGGAAGACCATTTGGAAAATGATTTTTGTGGTCTCGCCCCTGAAGCTATTTGGACAGTGGGTCCATCTTCCTTCTATAACTCCTAACAAGGTTGGCATAACTAATAATATGGTTTGAATGTCCTAACAGGGACTGATATGTACTGAATATGTGTCAATGGCTCCTTAAAAGTTCCATACTCTTACTAAGAACTTATATATTAGTACAACATTTTGTGGGTACCATCCCCATAGGGTTTTCCCTCTGATCAAGGGTTTCCCTAGTTAACATATCTAGTGTTATTGTGTATGTGTATCTTCTTACAATTGTTGATTATATTGATCACATGTTAAAGGTTTAATAAGGATACAAGATATATTGATCTGATAAATAATTCACCCCCACCCCTCTCAGTTATCTTGGTAGACTTTACTTTCTAACATTGACTATGTTAAATTATTTAACTACCATATTGGCACTGGTCTTGTTAGAGATCTTCAAAACATCCAATTAGAATGTCATCTTAATTAAAGAATTTACAACATGACTATTATTTCAATCTTGATTTAAGAATTTTACTATCACAATGCTTAGAAAGTAACGTAAAGGTTGATCTGATAAAATACAACTCACTTTGAATGTTTAGATCTCCATTTGTCTGAAACTTGGTTTATTAACTGGACTTCATCAAATTCTCTATCTCTAATCTCTAGTCTCTACTCTATGATCTATGATCTCTGATCTACTAGACAATCTCTTCAAGCAATCCCTCTTTGTAAAGTTTTTGCAAATTATGCTACCAATCCAAGTTATAAAATGCTTTTACTATTGTTGAAGATGATATTGATCAATACTGGATAGTATATTAAGTCTCCTTCTTGTGATGTACAGTTCTGCACTAATATAATTATATTTTCTATAAGTCATATGAGGATATGAATGCTAATGGAGCATACCTTATATTATTGTGTGTCCTTTATCTACAATCATACCTTATATAAATTTGGCAACCAAGGGGTATGTCCTAGAAGGGACATGTCCCTCTCTAGGTCGGCCTGAATTGTTCTCTTCTAATCAACATCTTAATAGAGGAATATATTTAGTTAATGATTAAACTTGTATGCATGAAAATGAGGGCCTCTAAACCTCACACACACTTCAACATGGTCATTACCCGTGAAGTCATCCTAGAATAAACATTGAATTGTTCATCCAAGACACTCGACAGTGCAACCCATTGCCTCCTATCTAAAGAGATTTTTCCTATTTAATGTCCTTAGATTCAAGGTATAGTCAATCATACCCTCTAAGAATGAAGGATTTTGAATGCAATTGTTCTATGTGATATGCAATTACTCTTTATGAAAGATGCAATTAATCTAAGAATATGTAAATCAAACTAGATTAACCATATGGACTTTTAAGAACTAGATGATATTAAGCTAAGAATGTAATCATATGGGAACATGTGAGCTAAAATGAATATAAATTGTAGTAGAGATTCAATAGCAATAATATTTGACCCCCTTAATGAGGAATTATGAGTTCCTTAAATAGAATTCCTGAAATCTATCAATGGGTGAGATCAACTTGGATCAATAGTTAGGATTGAAGGAAATATTCAGTTAAAATGGAAACTTCCTCATGTAGGTGAAGTGAACTATTTATGATCTGAGTGTGATGAGCAATTAACTGAACTTGCCATGGGTGTGAGATCAAGTTAACTAGATTGATTCCAATTCGAGAGAGAGTTCACTTAGAGTCTCCATTTAGAATTGAAGAGTAGAAATAGGAAAGATATTTAATTTAATAAAATGAGATATGACCTCATAAATACCTTTTCTATTTAATTAAATAATCACATTCAATTAATTAAAATATGCATATTTATTATATTAAATAAATTTAATTCCTTAGTACATTAGCCTTAGGGTATAATTTAATTTAATTAAAGTATAAATACTTAATAATTAAATTAAATATTAATAAATAAGTTTTGATGTGACTAACATGAGTAAATACTATAGGAATCAAATAATAAGCATGATGAATGTAGATTAGGGTTTTCTGCATTTGACAATTAAGTCAAGTAATGACAATCAGAATGAGAATTGCCTAATTTAATAGGACTTTAGAATTGATTAGAATAGACCAAAATTGGTATAATGGCAATGAGCCAATTTTGGGGTATTGCATTTTGCCCCTCTTTGAATGAATGTGCGAGTAGCACGTTCAATTCAAAGAAAATCAAAAAGCATGATGTGAAGACCAAGAGATAAGATTGGTTCCAAAGTTGATGATACAGAGACCAATTGATAAGCTTTTAAGGACCATCTCTAGAACAAAGCTTAATCCCAAGGAATCTAGGCAGAATACCTAGATACCTAAAATTGATAAGCATTTTAAAGGTTTCCTTTAGAACAAAGTTTAACCTTTAAGGATCCAAATAGAACATCTAGATACCCGAGATTGGTAGCATTTAAAAGATCATCTCCAGAATGGAGGTTAACCTTTAAGGATCTAGATAGAACACCTAGATACCTAAGAGTGATAAGCATTTAAAAGGTTATCTCCAGAATGAAGCTTAACCTTTAAGGATCCAAATAGAACACCTACATACCTAAGAGTGATAAGCATTTAAAAGGTTATCTCCAGAATGGAGCTTAACCTTTAAGGATCCAGATAGAACATCTAGATACCTAAGATCAATAGCATTTAAAAGATCGTCTCCAGAATGGAGCATAATCTTTAAGGATCCAGATAGAATAGCTGAGATTGATAAAGGATGGTAAGATTGAATTATGAGTCATAGAATCATCCCCAGAACGGGGCTTGATCCTCATGAGTCGAGATTTAGATTGTCTCAATACCTGTAATCAACTAATGATTAGATGAAATAGATAACAAAGATGCTAGAAAAAGAGAAACAAGATGCCTATAGTGGTGAGGTGGCCCGAAATGATGTCATAAGATGGGCACAAGGTGCCCTGAGCAATAAGGATTTAATGATGTAATCATCTTGCCCCCTCGGGAGCAAAATCGAAAGATGACACACCAAAAATATGATGTAAAGTGATATGTTGAGAGATATAGGGAAAATCAAAGAGTTTGCAGAATGTAAAAGAGATCAGAATGACCAGAAGAAAATTTAGAGTCGATTTGCAGTGATTTGAAGGTCCAAAAGACCAAGTTTGACCAATAGTTGACCAATTTTGACTTGAGTTGATTATTTTGAAAATGGATTTTGAAAATTTGAAGGATTTTGTTGGGACTAAAAATTGCATGTTCAATTTTTAGTAACATTTTTGAGTCAAATTAAACCCCATAAATGCATGTGATCCACAATGTTATTTTTCCATCCCGAATCATTTGGTGAAGTCCCATTTTGAGCTAGTGTCAAAATTTGCAATTCTGCCTAAATGTCAAATAGCAACCGAAGGCACTATTTACATCTGAATATCTTGCACCCAAAAATATTTCATGACTCACCACTTTGGGAATATCTAGTATCCATACCTGAGAGCCTATGTTTCAGATTTCAAGTCATTTTGAGTCTGTTTGACTAGGTTTTGAATCCCTCAAAGTTGGTCAGTTACTATTTTCATTTATTTGCACTTTGTTCAAAATTCTGGGAAGCCTTGTTTAACATGCTATAATTTTGACTCAGTTGACCCAAATGTTGAAATTCCTTTTGTGTTGCATTTTAGATGTCATATACTTCCTATTTTTCAATTTTAACGTCTTGATGAGTCCATTTGATCAATTTTCAAACGCGATTCCAAACACAATTTATAACTTTTTACTAGTGTCGGCATTTGCAGATTTGTTGGAACCCCTGTTCATGATGTTGTAACTTAAAATCCATGATTTCCTAGATTGAATGGTTTGTTCCTCTACATTCTACTCTAAAAATACTTTAAATGTGTCAGTTTCCAAATCATGACGAATCCATTTGCACACTTTTCTAGGTCAATTTCATTTGCAAAAATTGCTTTTCTGACATTGTTTCCAGACAGTAATTCCAATTAGCCCACATTGACTTCTTGCCAAATGCATCCTATTATTCGTCATGAGCCCAAATCATAGATTCATAATGTCCTCATGACAGAGAACCAATGTCCCAATTTTTGTTTCCCCGTGTGCTCATCTGCCTAGTTTTTGAAGCCAATTCCGAACCCAATTTATTTTTTTCTGACATGTTTATCTGTAGGTGATTCTAAGAGGTCAACTTTGACATTAAATATCTTTTGACCTCAAATTTTTCATGAGACAAGATTCGACAGGGTGAAAGTATGCAGAACAAAGAGTCAGTCTGCCAGTTTTCATAGCCCGATCAAGTGTTTGGATCAATTTTTAAAGCTGGCTGATAGGCCCTATTAGCTGAAAGTTGCAATTTACAAATAAGTGGTAAAGCAAGTTTTAAATGTTGTTTCAGTGATGGATTTTTTTTTTCAGTCAATTCGAGATGCCAAAAGGATTAATCTTAAGGATTAGTTGTTTGGAAATGAAATTTTTTTAGTCAAACCCGCTTTGGGGCCCGACTATTTTCATCAGATTACAATGATATGAAGAGTATTACAATCCCTATCCAATACACAATATGGAAGCTCAATAGCCACACAAATGACAGAGCTAAAGGAATAGTAGGGTGTCTACATTTGAGTATGAAATGCCTGAGATGTTGTGCTCTAAAATAGTTTATAATGATGATAGATCATGACTTCTCTCATATGGAACAAGCAAAGAAGAAAACAACTCTATTGCCTTGCATTCAAATGATTCAGAATTAGATTTATTATCATTCTATGATAATAAGAAGGAAAAAATAACAAGATAAAGTCGAATAGATCCAACTTTAATGAATAAAATCCAACATTAGTTAGTGGCCCCAGTGTTCAGCAAAAGAGCATAAAGAATGTTGTTATTTTAAAACATCTTTCTCGCTAATGGAAGATATGGTTATTATTTTGGATTCGATAATTATTGGGTAAAAAGTTTGGATTTCTTGCACCAAACTTTTCATTTGTTGTAAAGATGTGTGGAATATGTGAAAGATGTGGAGCATGTTTAGTAACAAGTTTCGAGTGAAGAGCTTTAATGTCAAGTGACATCAAGGATAATTCACATGAAGACAGAGAGTAAATTGGACAAGCTAAAAGTGGAACAGTGTAAGCTGTATTTTAGGAAGCATGGCCTAAGATTGTTAGGAAAGAAATCAGTTCTTATTGAACGGATTCAGGAGCACCTTGAGATTAAAGATGGTAGTGGTGAACAAAAATACTTAAAGTCAAGTTTTGTGTTGAACTGTAAAGGCGATGCCTGCAATGGGGACATAGTTATGCTCGAATAGGAAGTATATGAAATGTATAGTATTGCTTCAAGAAGTGCCATAGGTCCACCTACTGGTACTGTGGTGGGGGGGATTGTTAAGGAAAGTTATGGTGCAGCTAAACAACAACACACTTTTACAATAGAAGTTCTTTGGAGCAAAGGTGAGAGGCCTTTGCCCCCATTGCACCCGCTTCTTATCAAAGGGTGTAATCTCTACAAACTACAAACTGTTTGGTAGCCATGAATGAAGAGGATAAAAAGAAAGCACTCAATGAGAAGCATTCTAGAAGATTCCATGCTCGTAATGCTAGCAATTTGAGAGTTCAGATGAAGGAAAATAGTAGACAGCTGTGCAAGGATGAAGCACCCATGTTGATAGCAGCAGTTCACACATTTTAAAAGTAGCTAGCAACACATCAAGAGCCACAATTTTTAAAGGGAAACACTCCAAAACCAACCAATGCACATAAATGCATTTACAGATTAAGGAGATCGATTATGCTTGGAGAGCAACATTTTACAAAGATGAATACTTAATCAATTATTCAATGCACATTATACATTTACAGATTAAAACATCACCCTCTATACAAGAAAGCAAAAAAGGTCAATACAATATTTTACCCTTTCATTTCAATATTTTGGCATTAAATTCCTTATATTTGAAATTGAAAGCCGTGGCAGAGATCCCCTCCAGTGCTTGCAGCCAGAGAACGAATATAGCGTATGGAGGAAGGAGCCACCATCATAGAACAAACCACCCATGTAGGGAGAATGTCAAACTCGAAGAAGCCACCGTTTTGAGAGGATGGAGCAAGGTTTTAGCATGGAGGCACCAAAGCAGTTAGCGGCCCCAATCAAAGATAGGGGAAGTCAATTTCAAATATGAGGAAAGATACATCATAAATGGAACTCAATGCAGGTATAAAAAGCCCCCAATGCAAAAAACATAAAGCCAATCTCACGTAGACTCCATGCATTCAAATTATAGAGGAGCTGGCTAGAGGATCATGCCCAATCAGAGATAAGTCATGCATTAAGTCTGTAGAGGAGGTTGGGAGCTCTGTGAAAGGGGCGCCAAATAAGTAGCCAAGCCTATTAGAGGAGTGAGGGTGAAAATTTAAAGCTCACTGAGGCGATTGAAATAAGCGTGGATGTACACTTGGTCAAAATTCCAAAGGGGTTTACTGTCCTTCAGGCCTGCGAGCTAGCTAGGGTCGATATCCCACGCTTTTGTTACCATCCACGTCTCTTTATTTGCAGGAGATTGCAAAATGTGTCATGATGGAGGTGGAAAATACCGCATGGAGAGAAGAGTATGTGGAAAACATTAAACCTCTTATCCCACATTTTTGTTGTTGAGAGACTTTTGTCTTTTAAATATAACAACACACAAAATAAGTTGTGAAATAAGTGAAGTGCCTTTTAAAAGGCAAAGCCTTGTGCAAGAGCCCCACTCATCCGACTCGGCCAATTTGATGTATTCAAAAACAAATTTTGAATGGGTGCGAACAACGAAGTTGATGATGTCAGCATGTAGTAAATGACCAAAAAGTTGCAAAATCTGGCAATTCGCTATCTCACCATTGAAAAATGGTGAGTTTTTTCGATAGCGACATAGCAAGTCACCAGAAAACCTCAAAAATTTGGCAAAGTTTGTGAGATAGTCATGGGCCCGTGTGGTGGTGATGTGGCACCATCAGCGAATCACAAATTGACAAGTGGGTCCCAGATGGTGATGATATGGCGGGAAATAGATCCAAGTGTTGAGATGTTGCCATGTGACAAATTGTGCGATTATTGCTATCTCACCAAGCTGAGTTGCTCACCCAATAACCATAGTGAGATAGCGAGGGTTGCTGAGATTGTGACACGTGGCACCAAGGTTGAAGTCACCGGCCAATCTGAATGTGACAAGTGGTCATGTGGTCAAAGCAAGTTTGACCTAAGTGAGACATATGAGGGAATTTTCAAAGGTTTTAAAATTTTATTTTTTCAAATGTTTCTCCTCAAGATCAAGTGCATAGGTCAGTTTTTAAATAAAATTGGAAATTATTCATATAGTTCAAACTATATAAAGGAATAAATTTTTGAAATTTTCAAATGCAATGGAGCCATGAATGGAGGTCTGATTTTCAAATAGCCATATCTTGGGCATTTTTTCACCGAAATGGGAACTCCAATATATTTGGAACTAGGAAAATCCAAATTTTTTGAATTTGAAGTTAGGTCTTGCATAGGTATTCACCAGTTCATGATATAGATCAGTTTATGTTTCTCGGGGCATTGGCAACAAAACAGGCAGTTTTGATCATGAAGCATCAGAATTGGTTAGAGGGAAATTCTAAAAGCTTGTCGGGATCCACATGTGAATAAAATCATCCTTAAGCAATTTTCTTGCATTCTGAAAGTTAAATTGAACTGATTTGTCACTTTTACCAAGTTCAGTTTTACACAAAAATCAGTTACGATGGTGAATGAAATTTCTGAGATACTTGATGCCTTTGAGAGGTAAGAATGATGAAGATTTGATTCACCATGAAGGAGAGAGATTAGAGAGAGTCTTTTTAGTGCAAAAGAGGGGGAATTTCAAGTGGACACATGTTAGTTGCAGAGTCAATCCGAGAATTTCTTCCTCTATATCTATCTTTTTCTTTCACATTGTACAAGTTCTAGTCTTTGGAGAAAAACTAGTCACTACTGAGATACCAGGTTTTGGATCCAATTTTGATGTGTTCCTATACTATGAAACCACATTCTTTCAACACTTTCTCTCTTGTATGAATAACAATAGGAAGGTTAATATAGATAGTCCCGATCTGTTAGGTGTTTTCTGTGTTTTTCATTTCATGCATATGATTGTATAATTTCAAGGAAATAATACAAAGAGTAGCAGATGATTGAGTTTTAGTTGAATCTTGTCTCCATTCTCAATGATTTTTAATGTTTTATGACCTTTGAAAAAAAAGCCTCGATCATAGTTGCAGTCCCTTAAGGTTGTATGTTGTTTCATTATTTTTGATAATTCAAGGAATTGTGTAAATGCTTCATAAAAATCAACAGGGTTACAGATTTATTGAGGAGGATATTAGGTAAGAATGAGATTTAAATTGAATATAGATGTCTATTTACAAGTTGAATAGATAGATCAGATATCTGAAGATACACATATGTCTCAGATATTCATATGTATGTTTGTGATTCATGGATTTGCCCAATGGTTAAGGCACTTATCGATTTCAAGATCACTAGGTCTTACTGGTGCATATCTAAGGTTTTGCTGAATTCAACATTATTAATCAAATGTGTTTTCCCCTTTTATGTTGAAGGATCTAAATAGAATGCCCTCACTCAGCTTTTGAGATTCATAGATTTGCATTTAGCTACTGTAGATTGATGTTATTTCATGAGTTATTAGGAGAAATAAAAGTAAAATTTGCTTAATAGATTCGGGGATATGTTTTTGCACTAGTATGGTATCATTTGAATCTGAGGTCTACTTGCCTAGGTTTAGTAGAGCCTGAAGTAGAAGAAGGGTCATGCCTTATAGTTGGCCCAATGTCTGAAATAGCATGTTAAAAATGGGAGTTAGCTGCCCCTAGATGTGTTATATTCTCATTGGGATAATTGAAAACCCTCTAGCATTTTCAAACACCAACAGATTTGAAGTTGAAAGAATTCCATGAATCCTAAATATCGTAAAATTTTGGACTACATAAGCGTTTGGTCGCGTCAGTCCCCAAAATTGTAAAACACAATTTTAGGGCACTTAGGTGTGTTAGATTTTGAATTCGATCCCAAAAATGGATTCAGAATGGTCAAATTAGCCTAGGGGGTGATTTTTTCACAAATTAGAGCACTTTCCAAAATTAGGTCAACCCCTATATAAGGGTTGAAGGGGTCACTTTCAATTCATTTGTGCATTTTGTCTTTTAGTAAATTTGAGCTCTGAGAGAGATATGGTAGTGAACATGAGATATAATCATTTTGAGCACTCTCGATGACATAGCTAGCCGACAAACTATGGACCTTTGGTGAGTTATCGATACCTGAGCTTTATACTTTCATTTTCATGCATTTTGAGGTCATTTATTGCACTTATAGATTGTTTTAGGTGGTCAACATTGGTCTTCATGTGAGACTATCCTTTCTTGCATGAAGTCTATCTTTCTTTGCATGAAGATTTGCCAACTCGACAGATCTTCGCGCGCATCAGTGGGGATTCTCGTGTGGGAGAAACCACTTATTGCACAAATAATGCTAGATTTTTTCATATAGTTGTGTTTCCCTTCGCATGAGAATGTCTTTTCTCATGCAAAAACATCTTTCTTTGTGCAAGAGAGACTCTCTTTGCATGGGGATTCTAGCACATGTGGGAACATGAGTTTTTCATGCAAGAAGATGAAGTTTCTTGCACGAAGATATAAATTCTCACGTGAAGAGATAAAATTTCATGTGAGGAAATACATCTTTGCACAAAAATTTGAGACAATAGTAGGTTTAAAAATTGCATTTTTGTCTCATTTTTAGTGTGATCTTTGCATTTGTTTCTTCATCGCTCAGATTTATTGATCGAGTACTGACCATTTTCTTATTGCTATTGTTGTTCATGTGTGTAGGAGGTCTTTGGTGATGTTTCATTCAGATCTCACTATCCACTGTATGGGGATTTTTTGTGAAGCCTAGATGCAAAGGACATGGCTCATATAGACAGATTGGGGCTCACATATTTATGCCAGATCCTAGCATTGTTGGTGAATCACGGCCTGTTGACTGCATTGGTGGAGCATTTCCATTCAGAAATGAACACCTTCCACCTACCTCAGGGAGAGATGACTATGACCCCCAAGGACATATATTAGATCTTACGCATACAATTTCATGGGCCAAGAGTATTATATGACATAGTGCCCTGAGTAGGGACAGAGGCATTGTGTACCATTTTTGGGAGATATTTAGCGATTGGACGAGCCATCACCTAGGATGAGCTGGTCCACACATATGGGTAGACACAGAGATTAGCCACAGTTTTGGCCATATTCATCAGCTACTTCTTGGTACCTAATAGAGGGTAGCATGGACTAGAGGGTGGATGGGGGGTCATGTTGCAGAGGATTTTGGATGCACCAGAGAGATTCAGATGGGGCCAGTGCATGTTCACCCATATGTTCTACGAGATGCACGAGATAGCGTACCACGAGTGGAAGAGTATAGTTGCTGGTGTGTACATGCTATAGGTCTGGGCATGGGAGCATCTTCTAGTCACATGACCTATTTTTGATGATGCCCATTGGCCTACAGAGCCATACATTTGTAGATATAGATGACATATTACCCAGGTTAGCTTGGGTAAGATAGAGCAGTGGAGGGCCCATCTTGATGACCTAGTCTTTGTCGTATGGCGGCCTTGGTGAGAGACCAAGGAGTGGGATGATGCTCCCGTAGAGCTCGGCTAGATGTTTAGCTCGTGATCACTTGTGGGGAGGACTACACAGATCATTGAGTGCTTTGCCATCAGCTAAGTATGGGAGGTAGTAGGACATCTCCCAGGAGTTTTGTGCCTATGCGCAAGTTGTGAAGGATCTAAAATGGGGATGGCCGACAAGATTAGATGCAGGGTGATCGATGATCAATGTGTGCAACCTAGTTGCAACACAATGGGACTACCAGCCAGAGGTGGCTAGTGCAGGGGTGATGGTAGCATATTAGGCATATCTATTAGGCCACCCCATCCCATGATTTATAGATCCCTTGGGGGGAGCAGTGCTAGGCCACAGTAGGCACCAACAGAGCAGTAGTAGGCTCCTTCATAGCAGGCTCCCCCATATCAAGTAGCATAGGGCCCACTACCAGAGGTGAGGTAGAGGGCCAGGTAGGTGGAGGTCCCTGCATAACATATGCGATCAAATCTAGGAGCTGGGAGTAGTAGTGGAGGGAAAAGATGGCGATAGAGGCCGAGGGTGGAGGAGCAGGTATCCATTGAGTAGGCACCTGAGATGCTCAATGAGGAGATGTAGGAGTAGCCTGCCACAAGATCCCCAAAGATTTTTTGACAATAGAGGGAGTGGATCCGGTAGGCTTCCTGGCAGATCAAAGAGTTACAGATTGTAGTGGCAGTGAGGGATGTACGACTGGCTGAGTGAGATCAAGAGATCTTGAGACTATGGGAGCAGGTATAGATAGCCGAGTGGAGGGTAGAGATGCTACAAGATGAGGTCAGATTGTAGATGGCCTGAGCAGCATATTATTTCTTAGCATACTTTATAGTTGTGCTCGATTAGGCTCAACAGGTTCCTCAATTTTCCCAATATGCCTGAGAGTCTGGGGGTGCTCGTCCTCAGCAAGACCAAATATGCCACCTCCATCCCCTCCACCTACTGTAGCAGTTGATAATGCATGCCACAGTTAGCTCCTAACTACTTTGATCGCCAATTTTGATTCTGGCTATGTATCCATTGTTGTGCCAGCACCATTTTGTATGATTTTGATCGATAGCACTCGAGTAGCGCCCATTTTTTGTACTGACACATTTTTTTGATATATATATGAGATTTTGAGTCAAGTATTCATGTGTGCATGTCATTACCTATGTCTATTTTACTTTGATGTACATGAGATATTGATGAGATGAATATTATGCATTAAGTGTTATGGATGCATATGTACTTTGATGGGATGTGATGTGATTATGTAGAGTAGATGATACAAGTATATGGATGCAATGGAAATGAACTGACATCTCATGTAGTGTTGTGTGTTTGTGCTTGATAGTGACAGCTATTCCATCAAGGAGCGCGAACCAACAAACCAAACACTTGTGCAGCCATGGAGAATTTGGATATGTTTGAAGAGACCCCCAACCCCCCATCATGAAGAATAGAGATAGAATCGCAACTAAATCATGTGCTTATGCAAGTGAATTATGTAATGCAAGACTATATTAAATGCAACCTTAGGTCTGATTACCGAGCCTTGACAATTTTTCATCACTGGACATAAACAAAGCTTATATATCCTACAATTGCCACTGACTTTGCAATCATGGAAATATGAATAGGACATATGTCATAGGTTTGTCGGGATTGAATGTAAGCATTTGAGGCATAAGAAGCTAGAATAACCAAATTATTTTTCCCTTTTAATATAGCAAGTTAACATAAGAATCAAAGCATAAATGCTAGGATGACCATAATTTTGCTTACATACAGACATGCCAAACACACGGAAGATCCTTCTTATGCTAAGTTATCGATAAGTAGTATGTCTGCAACGGCCTTTGCACCCACAACCTAGGAAAAAAATATGTCATATATACTCACAGTGACCCATACATTCAGTTAGCAGGACGAGTATTAGATATTACTATAGCATAAATAATTCACTCCAATAGACAAGGAGAAGAACCAACGTTATTGATGTATTCATATAAAAGGAGTTGAGGTATACCCGACCATCCAATATGAGATGGATGCGCTTATAGTGGACACCCCTCTTATAGGAATTTGTCATTTAATTGGAACTAAACCACAAACAGAAAAACAAAAAAGAAAAAAGAAAAAAAGATCATGCCCCCAGTCATTACTTCTCTAATTAGAAATGACATCATCAAGTTGTTCGAAGGACATGATAAAGTGAAAACAAAGAAAATAGAGAAAATGCTCAACATATCGGAACAAGTTCATCATTTTGGGTTTAGTTTTGTGTTATAAGATTGATTTCAAGTGTCAGTGTCTAGAACATGTTTGAAAGAAATATCTTCAGTAGGTTGACAATAGTAGGCAGACTCAGTCAGAACGACTGGTGACTAAGGTCAAAGAGGAATCTTTGAGGTGAAGAACCTAGGAGGACTGAGTGATAGTAGATAGACACAGCCAAGACAACTAGTAACTAACACAAAAGAGATCTTCTAGAAAGGAATCTACAAACATGACCTAAGTAATAGTAGGTAGACATAGCCAAAATGACTAGTAATTGTTGCGAAAGAGATTCTATGAGGAGAATCTCAAAAAGAGTGACACTAACAATAGTAGGCAAACACAGCCAGAATGATTGGTGACTATCACAAAGGAGATTCTATGAGGAGAATCTCAAAAAGAGTGACACTAGCAATAGTAGGTAGACACAACCAGAATGACTGGTGACCATCATGAAGGAGATTCTATGAGGAGAATCTCAAAAAGAGTGACACTAGCAACACTAGGAAAATACAGCCAGAATGACTGGTGACTATTGTGAAGGAGATTCTATGAGGAGAATCTTCAAAAGTGTGAAACTAGCAATAGTAGGAAAACACAGCCAAAATGACTAGTGACTATTGTGAAGGAGATTCTATGAGGAGAATCTCGAAAAGAGTGACACTAACAATAGTAGGCAAACATAGCTAGAACGACTGGTGACTATCACGAAGGAGATTCCATGACAAGAATCTCAAAAAGAGTGACACTAGAAATAGTAGGCAGACATAACCAGAATGAATGGTGATTGTCGCGAAGGAGATTCTATGAGGAGAATCTTGAAAATAGTGACACTAAAGGGGAATGCCCTTGAGTTATGAAAATACCCAATCCATAGATACATGAGTAGAAAGCAGGAAGAGCAGGAAAGTAATTGGATAGAAAGCTAGAAGGTGCACTGCAAGATGTAGCATTGGGATCAAGAAGCACCTATTTACCAGGTTTTCACCTTCTTGATAGAAATTTCCTTTTTTTTCTACCATGATGCCTGTTTCTAGGTTTTCACCAATGGCACTTTTCTTGTTTTTAATTTTTTTAATTTTTTTTTGTGTCTTTAGATTTTTTTATTTTTTTGGTGTTGCTAAGGTGCCTATTGCTAGGTTTTCACTAGGGTAATATTTTTTTTAGGACTTTTTCTAATTTTTAGGATTTTTTCAAGACATATAGATATGTACAAAGAGCTACTGATATCAATCAACTATAAAGCTGCTTCAGGTGGAGAGTGTTGATAGGTTCTTTGAGCAGTTCTCCTTTAGTTGTGGAAAGTTGATAGGTGTTGGGTCCATATACTGCAATAATAATGTAAGGACCGAGCTAGTTTGGTTAAAACTTCCCTTTTTGCATGTGTTACTATTGATTCTTAGGATTTTCTCTCAAGATGAGATCACTCAGCTGGAAGTTACGTGGCTTGACCTTTCGATTGTAGCTTCTTGAAAATCATTGTTGATATGCACGCAGATGATCACATGCCACTTGTCGATGTTCATCCAGTAACACAAGCTCTTGAAGCTAAGCTATCAATAATAAGGCTCTTCATAGAGATTCTCAAGGTAGGAATCTCAACCTCTATTAGAAGCACAACATCTGCTCCATACACCAAAGCAAAGGGAGTTGTGGCTGTCAGAGTCTTGATGCTTGTCCTATATGCCCACAGGGCTGGATTAATTTGGAGATGCCAGTCTCTCTCTGATTTGCTAACTGTGTGATGAAGAATGAGGATCACCTTATTGGATTCCTTAGCCTGGCCATTACCTTAGGGGTAATAAATGGAAGACCAATGTTGCGTGATTTTGAATTTCTTGCATAGTTCCTTGAGGTCTTTGTTCTTGAATTGTCCTCCATTGTCAGTAATGATTGAGAATGGTACACCGTATCTATAGAGGATGTAGTTTGTGATAAAGAGTGCTACAATTTTCCCATTGGCAACTATGAGAGGTGTAGCCTCTACCCACTTCAAGAAGTAATTTGTGGTCATGATAATGAACTTATGTCCATTAGAAGAGGTTGGGTGGATCTATCCCACCAAATCGAAGGTCCATTGTTGAAATGGCCATGTTGTAGTAGAGGGAATCAGCTCTTTGGCTAGAGCATGGATTAGATTCCCATGTAGCTAAGAATGCTTGTAAGATCTAGCATACTTGATAGCTTCTTGCTCCATTTTAGGCCAATAGTAACTAGCTCGAAGGAGTTTGCGAGCTAGTGTCAGGCCATTGGAGTGAGATCCACAAATGCCCTCATGAATGTCAATTAGTGCACGTTTGGACTCTTCGGGTTCTAAACACCTACGGAGTGTTCCATCAAGACCTCTCCTATATAGATCATCAACAATAATGACATAATACGAAGCATTCTGGATTAGGTAGCATTTCCAATTTTAGGTTAGACCTTTCAAAATGGTTTGATTGCAGAGATAGGAATAAATGTGATGGTAGTAGGATGATTATTGTCCAACAATAGAACAGATCATCCTGGAATCAGGGGTGTCATAGGCTAGGTAGTGTAACACTTCCACCAAGAATTAGTTTCAGAGGTCATTTTCAAGCCTCTGTAGCAGGGAGGCCAAAGTAGCCATGGCATCAGCTACTTTATTATTTTCTCGTGGAACTTGCTAGAAGGTGATGTGTGTGAAATACTTCTTTAAGTCATCAACCATGGGCTTGTAAGGAATTAGTTTCTCATCCTTTGTTTGGTATACATCATTAACCTGGTTGATGACAAGCTGAGAGTCACCAAAGATGTCTAACTGATCCACTCTCCATTTGGCCACAATTTTCATGCCATTGATCAAAGCCTCATATTTAGCAATGTTGTTTGTACAAGGAAACAAAATCTTGTACGCTTTGGGTAATGAGTATCTCTATGGTGTAATGAAGAGTAATCCAGCACCTGATCCTTGTTGTGTAAAGGACCCATAAAAGAACTTAACCCATGTGTGGTGCATGAGTGTTAGAATCGACTCATTTGGGAAATCAATGTTCATTGGTAGGAGACTCTATATGATTGTATCGGCTAGCTGATTTGCAATTTCCTGTCCCTTGATAACCTTGCATTCAATGTATTGGATGTCAAACTCATTGAGTATCATAACCCATTTAGCCAATCTTCTTGTGACAGCTACCTTACTAAGAAAGTACTTTAGTGAATCTATTTTAACCATGAGCCGCATAGTGTGGGCAAGCATGTAGTGTCTCAACTTCTGGGAAGCAAAGACAACTGCCAAGCAAGCTTTCTCAATAATGCTATAGTTTTTCTCATAAGAGATCAGTGTCTGGCTCAAGTAGTAAATAGCTCTTTCTTTGTTGTCATTATCTTCCTGAGCTAATAGGATTCCCAGAGATGTTTCAATTGTTGAAATGTATAAAAGCAAAGGTTTCCCATGGATAGGAGGCATTAGGATTGGTGGATTGACAAGATATTGTTTGACCTATGTTAAGCTTTTCTCACAATCTTGGCTCCAATTAAATTTCACACCCTTATGTAAGGTCTTTGTGAAGGGTTGTGATCTATCTAGCAACTATGAGATAAACCTGCAAATAGATTGGAGCCTTCCTTGTAGTCCTCTCATCTGACTGATGTTCCGAGGTGGTGGCATGTCCATTATTGCTTGTATTTTCTTTAGATCCACCTCAATTCCTTTTGTAGAGATGATGTATCCTAGCAACTTTCCTGATGTGACACCGAATTTGCATTTCTTAGGATTGAGCCAAAGACTAAATTTTTCCATATGATCTAGGATGGGTCCCAAATATTATAGATGAGTATTGTGTTTAGCACTTTTGACCATGGTATCATCGACATAGTCCTCCATGGTCTTATGCATCATATCATAGAAAATTTTAGTAATAGCCCTCTGATATGTAGCACCAGTGTTCTTCAAGCCAAATGGCATTACATTCTAGAAAAAGGTTCCCTATGCACATGTGAAAACTATTTTCTCTTGGTCTTCTGGCAAAATTTTTATCTGATTGTATCCAAAAAACCCATCCATAAGTGAGTACATCTCATAGCCAGCCATCATGTCCACTATCATATCAATATTAGGAAGCATAAAGTCATCTTTAGGACATGCCAAGATAAGATCATGGAAGTCAGTACAAACCCTAATAGATTTATCATGCTTGAAAATCGGAACAATATTGGATATCCATTTAGCATAATCAGTTGTGCAGATGAAACCAGCTTTTAGAAGTTTCTCCAATTTCACTTTGACAAGCAATGCAATGTGAGGATGCATTTTCCAAAGCTTCTGTTTAATTGGTTTGATGCCTGGTTCTATGGACAAGTGATGCATGATAAGATCAAGATCCATTCCTCACATGTCAGAGGATGTCCAAGAAAATTTTCTTTTCTTTTCTTTGAAAAAGGCAATGAATTCTTCCTTTTCTTCAGGTGACAGTGACTGTGCCAGATGTATCATATGAGGATGTTCTTCTGTGCCCAGGTTAATTGGCTGCATTGGCTCTATTAACACTAATGATGTCTCCTAAAAGTGACCGGGAAGTGCATCAAATATCTCATTCGCAGGCACCTCAGAGAGGTTTTCACCCTTGGATACGTCTTTTGTTTTTACTTTTTTGGGTTTTGATACTGTCACAATGTGATTTTCACCATCAGACCTTTTGCATTTTTTCTTTTTAAATGTATGACTAAGATATTTGATGTCAACCTCAGTCATGTTGACACTCTGCTCATTAGTGGAAGATGTTACAAGGTCCGATAGCATTTACGTAATAGGCAAGAGCATAATCATTCTGGAATGTGGGGACTTTACTAAATGCATTAGGGTTCTAGTCTATAAGCTCAAGATGTATGAGTGAGAGAGTGGTGGTTGGTTCAATTATGTTCATAGTATAGTCATTAAGCGCTTAGACTAGCAATTCGAGACCTATGATGACTTCATAACTAGATGTGTTCGAACACTTTTGAGTATGAACGTCAACAATTGACAACTCTAGGACACTAGTTGGATCAAACCCATGCGACCTAACCCTAGACATTTCACCCGCTTTGATTTGGTTTTCATAGACATGCACTTGGTTAGTGTCTTTATCAGTAGTCACTTATGAAAGAGAGTCAAACTCATATTCCTTAGAATCAATGCTACATGGTGAGAGACTATAGAACTCCCCAATAGTGATAAGGACATACTCGCCTTCATCCTTTGGGTTCTTACACAAATACTCAATATGTAATGACTAACTAGATTTTCCCTTTTCTAAATGATATTTGAGTTGCTTAGTATTGTCCTCAGAAGAATCACTAGTATCATCCACAATGCTAAGATGTGGCACAAAGTCATCTAGCTTAGTGAAGAATTTAGTGAGATCATGAGGAATAGGATGAGGATAGGAATCCTCATCATTTGATTCTTCCTCTTGAGTATCTGACTCAGCTTGTGACTCATTTCCAAATGAACTCTCAAGTGTTGGTATGAATTTATTTTGTCCCAAATCGAAAGGAACCTTCTTAATTAAATCCTAGGCCAGTTGTATCACTGTTGCTTCAAGCTATTTCTTTGATAGGATCAATTAGGCCATTGTCATTGCATCCAATAGGGTCAATTCCTTTGTAACCAAAATGCTTCATAAGTCTAATACCAGGCCCATATTTCTTAGGAGTGATTTCTTGAGCTTTCTCTGTTAAGTCTATTGGAGCCTCTTCTCTATAAAGCCATGCAACAATGGCTTTGTTTTCACTTTCATCCTCTAAGGGAACTATAACCTTGACAAAAGTGTCATTATACTTGGTCTGAGGTGTCAGTACAAATGGCTTCTTTGCCTCTGACGGTCTCCCATAATGACGAGGAGATTTTGGAAGAGATGTCAATGACAACACTGGTTCAATGTGATACTCTCCCATGCCATTTTCTTTCAGTTTGAATGACTGCTCGATTTGTTTTAGTTTATTGTCATGATAATTAGTGGATTCATGGTTAGTAGGGATGAAAGTTTTAGCAGCCTTGAGCATATTGCAGGTATAGCTAGTAGTGGCAGGAATAGTAACTTCAGAGCCATGAAATGGGAACTTGATGCATTGGTGGTATGTGGATGGCACAACACGCATCTCATGTATCCATGACCGTCCTAACAGAATGTTGTAAGCCAAGGGAATGTCAAGCACCTGACAGGTGACATGCCTTTCTATAGGACCAATGTGAATGGGTAAAACCACAAGACCTAGAGACTTTTATTCCACTTCATCATATGATTTGATGGTGATCTTATGTCGAGGATCAATAGAGTCCTCAAGATAATTCAATTGTCTAAGTAGAGTAGTAGAGCCAATATTTAGGCTAGGGCCATTATCGATGACTACTCATCAAAAACATGTCTGATGTATCATAACCTTGATGTGTAGAGGTTGATTGTGTGGGTGACTCAGTGAGTTATCATCCTCCTCAGAGAAGGTCATAAGATAAGGCAAGGTCAGGTGACCTACCATGGATTGAAATCGCTCAAGATCAAGATCTTGAGGAACATTTGCCTTAGAGAGGGCTTTGTCCAAAATCTACCTATGAGCAGGAAAGATTTTAAGTAACTCAAAGATAAAAATCTGAGCATTAGTTTGTTTCAATTGATCGAGAACACTATAACTAGTTGTTGTTGAGTTTGTCGTGGGTTTTGCACCTTTGTTGGATGGACCAGCGAGGGCTTTGTCTTTGTGTTGTTTGATATTGAAAGTAGAAGGCGTAGGGCCTTTGAGCACCAACTTGGCATGAGAGTGAGTGATAGCATTAGCACAGTGTTGCGAGGGTGTATTATCCATTGAGTTGAGAGTAGGGCCCCTCAAGACAAATGGTGTCTTGGGTTTGTCATTATCTTATTTTCCCTTAATGGTAATAATGGAATAGTATTTAGAATCCACAAGTTCAACAATGTTGATCATATTGTCATCATTGGAATATGTATAGTTGACCTTGTTGTTGGGTTGTGGTTTTGAAGTCTCTCCTTTTTCATAGGCTGGGAAAGGCTCTTTGAACACCTTGTGATCTAAGTTTTTGTTATGTCCATCTAGCATAAGATCACTAGCATCAATCATGTCCTGGACTTTATGGTGCAAGTTTATGCAATTGCTAGTTTTGTGTCCCTTATTTTGGTGATACTCATAGAATGAGGTTCCATTCCACCATGATGGACATGGTTGTGGATCATAGGGATGAGGATTGTCCATTGGGGAAATAAGCTTGTGTTGTAGCAATGTTTTGTAAACCACATCCAAAGGTTCACCCAAGGGTGTATATTCTCGCTTAGGGCATGTGGCCCATGAGTTTCTTGGTTTTTTCCTAGATGTCTTATTTTTAGGAGGAGGTTTCTCAACATTTTTTGCTACTTTGAGGCCATCTGTGAGATTAAATGTCGCTTTAGTAGGTTTGGGGGTGACATCGTCAACAACTCCATCATGTACAATTTCTTGGTTCTTGTTGACATGTTTAGTTTTATCCCTTTTGGAGGTGGAACTTTGTTTTATGTCCCTTTGAAGAGTGAGTTCACCTTTCTTGATCATAAATTTCTCAACATGGATGGCCTCTGTGATCATGTCTTCAAAGGTACGTGGACCTTGAAGTTGGACTCTATATCCAAAATTAGGTAGGAGGTTATCAATGAAAATGTAAAGCTTCTCCATTTCTATAATTTTGTAGGAATACTTAGTGTATAGTTGTCTCCACCATTGGAGGAATGTGACAAAAGGTTCTCCAACTTTCTGCTTAAGGTTGCATAGATCTCGAATCTTAACAAGGTGTTGAATGTTATGAGAATACTGCTGAACAAATAGATTGGAAATTTCATCAAACGTCTTGGTACCAAGAGGTAAATGTGAAAACCACTCTAAAGCCTGACCATCTAGGCTTCTAGGGAATAAATGCATGAGGTATGTTTGATCATGTATAAACTCCATAGACAAAGCACCAAATTCCCACAAGTGATCTTGGGGATTAGTGGTACCAAAGTACTTGTCATACTTGGGTAGCTCTATGCCTCATGGGAAAGGTGGCATGTTTATGCTTTTGTCAAATGGAAATGGACAAAGAGCATCCAATGTGTATTTTTTATGGGTTTCTCTTTCTCATGCATCATTTGAGTCTGTTGGTCTTGCATAATTTTCAATTGCTTTTGGAGTTTAGAAGTCTCAGTTTCTTCTTCAGGCGTGATAATAGTTTCCACATTGAAATGAGAGGGCAACTTTGCTCCCTCTTCGGCAAGTTTGAGAAAATACTTTTCTTTCTCTTTGTTGAGTAGGATTCCCATGACCTTTTGAAATTTTTTGTCTCTTTGACATTTTCATATGTGTTCAGGAATTATTTCCACCTCTTCCTATTCCTCTTTGGTGTCATGGTCTTTCTCTTTCTCTTTTTCATTCCTAGGTGGTTCTTGATGTCTACTATGACTACCATGTTCAAATTCATGATTAGTCATTGTAGGAACGTGTTCAATTTCAATGTGTTGTGTTTTGAAAGGTCCTTTGAAAAATGAGTCAGACATCGTGTTTGATGATATTGGACCTCTACCTATCTTAGAATCATCTTGATATAAAGGATTCCTAGTTTGTTGCAGGTTTATGGAAAATGTTCGCTGAGCTCAAGGTGACCTGACAGGTGAGGGTGATTGGGAAGATGCCTCACTAGATGAATTAGATGTAAATTGTGTAACAAAAGGTAACTGATCTTTATCATGATTACAACCCCGAGCACAACCTTACCTAATTCTAAGAGGATAAAACACATTGCCGCTCCTTGTTGCGATAGTCATAGACAAGGACAAAAGGCAAGAACTTGGACAAGGACTACACTAAGACTGAGTCTCAATAGGATAAGACAAGAATGTTGTGTACTAAGGCATGAGTAGTCTAATTTTAAGGCTAGAACAACCCAAGGTTATGACTAACATAACACGGAGTATGACAAGCACTAAAGAATGAGAATCCAAAGAACTAAAGGACAAGACAAGTCAAAGTGCAAATCACAAATCTTTAGTTTAAGCTAAATGTCACTATTCAGAACTGTGTATAGATAGAGAAAGGACAACTTAATGTAGAAATTAGACTAAACGGAGATCGTAGATTTGTCAAATAGGTTGATTTGATAGTTTTAGAGCAAGGTATCGTGTGAAGATTCTCTGCAAGCCATGCGAGAAAGTTGTTTGGGTCGTGCAAAGACTCAGAGCAGCAATTTAAATTTGTGCGAGGACTTTCTTCAGCTCGTGGGAAGAAGTTACAGGACAACAAATATAGTTGGAAAGATTTCACATGGGTATACGACAGATCTCATGTGAAGATTTGAATAGGCTTGTGCAAAAAGATGAATTCTCGTGTGAGAAAATGCAAACCTGTGCACAAAAATTAGGACCAGTTTGACAATAGCGTTGGATTTTGAAGAGATTTCTCGATTGTGTGGATAGATTGATAGACTGGTTGGACTGATTTGTTGAATAGACAACAAGGTTAACTCTGAAAATTGTTTGAACAAGTGTTTTAGTTGTAATTAGGCAAAGCATTTGAACTAGGTAGTGGGAAACAATTAGTAGTTGAATACAATTCAACTGAGGGCAAGGCAACTCAGGGGCACAAGGGAGTCTTGACTCTTAGTTTTTTTGAGGAAATTTAGACATGTTGAAGACTCAATAACAAGCATGCGTTATCCCTAGAAATAGAAAATGGTAAGGAAGGCAAAACCTTTGTCCCATGTCTTATGCGCATGCATGTACCTCACATAGCCGTGTCACCCCCTAGAGGGCGCCCGTATTTTTGGTATATTCAAATGACTCAATAGTATATGTTGAACAAGCACCCTTGTGGAAGGGGATGAGCACATATACCACCTTCAAAAATCCAATATCATGCCTATGGTGAGTTCTATAGGAGAGATTCTTCCCCCTCCTTGCACAAAGATTATGCCTCCTCTCAGAGGTGAATTGGGTGGCTTCTAACTAAAGGTTTTTACTTGGCTTCCATTCGTATTAATTCTCGGTAGCTCCATAAGAAAAGTTGAGACCAGCAATCCACACTAGCATTTGAAAGTGCACACACTTGCTTAGCAAGACTAGGGCCGGCACCGACTAGTGCAATACATAGAGGTTCCCCTTGATATGCGATATCAAGAATCAAGGGAAAGAAATTAATTTGGCTTTGGAGTCTTTAGCTCTACAAAGCATCTTGATTATAGTGAGTTGGAATCTCTGGCAAAAGGAGTGTGCTCACTTGTGTCATTTCTAGAGGTTGGATCACTTCGATAGGCCCTCTAAAGGATTGACATAGACTAGTGATTTGAAGGCAAGGGTCAATGTTTCTGATTTCCCTCAAGGGGAAAGAGCATACTCCTCTACCTTACTTTCTCATCCAAACATGCAAAACAAGTTAATTTACCAACTTAGATTAATCAATCTAGACTTGTCCTTTCTCAAGATTCTAATTCCCTAAAAGGGAACCATCATCTCTTCATAGAAAAGGACCCATTCTAGAGAACCACTAAGTTGCTTGCCTTCTTTAGAATACCATCTTTCAAAAGCGTCTAAGTTTCTGATTCACCCTTGGTCATGACCTTCAAGTGGTGAAGAGCATAATCCCCTATTCTTTTGTCTTGCACCCTAGGAAGTTCACAAGCCCCTAATTAATCTATGTTTTGAAAGCAATAAATAAGACATGATGTTTTGTAGGTTTGAAAAGTGATCTTTGTCAAACGTATCTTCGACAATTGTCCTGCAAATAAGGGTCATTTTTTGTTTGAGTGGGTTTTATAAGGAATCTTCATCAAAAGATCCTATAGACAATAGTTAAGCTGCAAAAAATTAGAGAAACATAACAACACAAATTCCAAGAAAAGCACATTAGCAAAATTGAATGAACAGGATGCTTAAAAATATTGAAATTGAACTTGTTATTGCAGATCTTCACGTGAAATATTTTGCAGAGTCGTGCAAAATCTTGCACAGGGTTGTGCAAAATCTTTCTCTAAGTCATGCGAGAAAATAATGTGTCGACAAATACTTGTGCAGTTGGGCACTTTTTTGCATGATATGATATAAAACTTCACATGAGAACTTAAAATCATCATGCGAAAATGGAAGGTCTCACATGAAGATTCAAGTACTAGTACAGAATAGTATGGAAAAAACATTAAAAATGTAAAAAAATGCAGATGAGGCCAGAGAAATTGATTTCCTCAACCCCATGGTGGGCGCTAGAAATGTATGCATGAAAATGTGGGCCTGTGAACCTCACACACACTTCAATGTGGTTATTACCCATGAAGTCATCTTGGAATGAATATTGAATTGTTCATCCAAGACACTCAAAAGTGGGACCCGTTGCCTCCTATCTAAAGGGATTTTGCATGTTTAATGTCCTCAGATTTGAGGTATAGGCAACCAGACCCTCTAAGAACGAAGGATTTTGAATGAAATTGATCTATGTGATATGCAATTACTCTATATGAAAGATGCAATTAATCTAAGAATATGTAAATCAAACTAGATTAACCAGATGATATTAAGCTAAGAATGTAATCATATGGGAACATGTCAGATAAAATGAATATAAAGTGCAGCAGTGATTCGATATCAATAAGATTCAACCCCCTTAGTGAGGAATTATGAGTTCCTTAAATATAATTCCTGGAATCTATCAATGGGTGAGATCAACTTGGATCAACGATTAGGATTGAAGGAAAAATTCAGTTAAAATGGAAACTTCCTCATGCAGGTGAAGTGAACTATTTACGATCTGAGTGTGATGAGCAGTTAACTAAACTTGCCATGGGTGTGAGATCAAGTTAACTAGATTGATTCCAATTCGAGAGAGAGTTCACTCAGAGTTTCCATTTAGAACTAAAGAGTAGAATTAGGAAAGATATTTAATTTAATAAAAATGAGATATGACCTCATGAATACCTTTTCTATTTAATTAAATAATTATATTCAATTAATTAAAATAGGCATATTTATTAAATTAAATAAATTTAATTCCTTAGTACATTAGCCTTAGGGTATAATTTAATTTAGTTAAAGTATAAATACGTAATAATTAAATAAAATATTAATCAATAGGTTTTGATGTGACTAACATGAATAAATACATTAGGAATTAAATAATGAGCATGATGAATGTAGATTAGGGTTTTCTGCATCTGACAATTAAGTCAAGTAGCAACAATAAGAATGAGAATTGCCTAACTAAATAGGACTTTAGAATTGATCAAAATAGACCAGAATTGGTATAATGGCAATGAGCCAATTTTGGGGTATTACAAAACTAACCAAGTTGGTCAATTTAATTCTTAATCAAAATTGCCTCAAAGGAGACATCGATCATACCTAAAGAAGGGACAATTATATATAGGCCTTTATTAGTAAGGCTTTTCATGCATAATTAGATATGCACAATCTACACAATCATACTAGTATAAAATCAATGTTTTAGAATTAACACTTCCTCTTAACTTGATAAACATATTGAGAGATAACATATGTAGCATCATCAATTAAGATGAATAAGAATAGATTGGTACTCTATATCTATCTAGATCTTCTAGGCATGTGGTATCATTGAACACATGATATTATGTCATATTACTATACTCGTGATATGACTTATCACTTATACTTGTGATAACAATATTGCTTGGAATGTAATATACATGATAAAATCCAAAGAATGATTAAATTCTTCATTTATCCAAGTTGTGACTCATAGGTACTGGCAGGCCTATACCACAATATGATCCCAAGTCTAAGATCTACTAGTTCACAGGATCAAATTTGAAGAACGATTAAACTCTTCCTTTATCCAATTTGTGATTCATAGGCATAGAAATGCCTATATCACAATGTGATCTTGAACTCATCTAGATTTGACATGAGTTCTATACATTATCTAAGAGATTTTCATCTCTCAAATGTCTTTTATACAAGTTTTTATTATCTTAGAAATTGTCACCTCTTAAATAATGAATACAGATGATGGAGCCCATAATAGTCAATAGCTTGACAAAAATAATTTTAACTCAAAAATATTTAATTAATAATTAAAGAATACAAATGTATTATAATTCAACTATACCAAGTATTTTCCTAAAGTGATATATCTTCACTTGAGAGAGAGGTTTGGTAAGAATATCTTTTGTCTGATTTGCAGTACAATGTATTCTAATTTTATAGTATTCTTATCTACCATATCTCTTACATAATGGTAAGGAATTTCAATATGCTTGGATCTGTCATAAAAAAATGGATTCATAGAAACCTTGATGGAACTCTGACTATCACAATGAGTAATAGTAGGATTCATGGGTTGACCAAATAATCCCACAAGTAATTTTCTAAGACAAACTGCCTCCCAAGAGGCCATTCCTATGGAAATGTATTCAACTTCTATGGAACCATGTGCTACTGATGCATGCTTTATGCATATCCAAGATATCATCATTGAGCCTAAACTGAAATAACATCCTACAATTCTTTTCCTATCAATAACACTTCCACCCCAATCCGAGTCTATATACCCATGTAAGTCCAAGTCAACTTTCACATACTTGAGCCTAAGATTAAGAGTGCCTTATAAGTATCTCATGATGTGTTTCACTGCAACTAGGTGAATTTCCTTTGACTCACACATAAACTGACTTAAAGCATTAACAACATAGAAAATGTCAAGTTTTGTATTTACCAAGTACATAAGAGACCCAATCATTTGTCTCTAAAGAGTAGAATCTATGGATGGTGATTCTGTTGTTGCTTCCTTAAGTTTGTGATATTAGTCTCCATAGGAGAAGACATAGGTTTATAGTTTCACATTCCAAATCTCTTCAAGATGTCAAATGTATACTTTCCTTGATTAAGTGTGATGCTATTAGAGTTATGCCATACTTCTAGTCCTAGGAAGTAATGAAGAAGTCTTAAATCTTTCATTTCAAATTCTTTGGTTAGATCTTTCTTGCATTGATCTATAAGATGATCATCACCTGTTATTAGTAAATCATCAACATATAGTACCAAAATTAGCATTTCATCTTTATCCTTTTTTTAAAAGAGATTTGGATTAGCTTCATTCTTAGAGAATCCTAAAATGGAGAGATACTTATCAATTATTTCATACCATGCCCTTGGAGCTTTTTTAATCCCATAGATAGCTTTCTTGAGCCTACAAACAAATACAAATACTTTAGGGTTATGAGTTTCAAATCCATCGGGTTGTTCCAAATATACCTCTTTTTTAATCTTTCCATTCAAAATGATATTTTCATATCCATCTAATGTACTTTCCATCCCTTCAATGCTACAATATCTAAGATTTCTCTTACATAGGTGTATTTGGAAACTGGAGAAAAGGTTTCTCCATAATCAATTCCCCCCTTCTAAGAGAATCCTCTAGCTATGAATCTTGTTTTATATTTTTCAATGCTAACATTAGCAACATGCTTGATTTTAAATATCCACTTAGAAGAAACAAAAAATTTTCCCTTAGGCCTTGGAACAATTTCCCAAACATAATTCTTAATAATGGATTGGTATTCTTTTGTCATAACATCCTTCCAAGTTGTATTTTTAATAGCATCTAATATATTAGTTGGTTTTGATTTAGATAAATAACTCATGTTTGCTACATAACTAGAAAATATTTTGGGTATTTTTCTTTCTCTAAAGGTTCCAAATGGTGCAACAAAGTCTTGTACTTCCTCTACAATCTTAATAGCCCAAAGTGGTCTTATCTTAGGATTTTGAGTTTCCTTGAAAGATTAACATTTTGAATTTCATCTTCAATTTCTTCAATGTTCTCCCTTTGAAACTCAGATTCATGATTTTCTTTAGAACTAGGTATATATGTAGGATCTTTAGAACTAAGGGATCTTTTGAAAGCTAAATATTCTTCAAATATTATATCCCTACTATGTTCAATGTCTTCCTAACCAACTATGAAAACTCTAAATGCCTTAGATGTTTCACTATACCTGACAAAAATACCTTTCCTCCTAGAGGGTTCTAACTTAGTTATCTTTCCTTTTGGAACATGTATGTATATTGGGCACCCAAATATCCTAAGATGTCTTATATTTGGTTTAAACTTAGAAAAGACTTCTTCGGGATTTTAATCTCTAAGCTGAGAGTGAGGACTTCTATTTTGGATATAGACACCAATACAAGAGGTTTTTGCTCAAAGATAATATTCTGAATTTTGATTAAATATCATAGCTCTTGTTACTTCTATAATTGTTCTATTCTTCCTTTCTACTGCCCTATTTTTCTATGGGTCATAAGGAACATTATGCTCCCTCTTAATTCCTTCTTCTTTACAAAAATATTTAAAAAAGTCTGAAATATATTCCCCTCCATTATCAGTCCTAAGAGTTTTAATTTTGTGTCATGATAATTTTTTTAGTTAAGGTTTTGAATTCTTTAAATCTCTTAAGGATTTCTTCTTATTCTTTACATTTTAATAAGTAAATCCATGTTTTCCTAGAGAAATCATCTATAAAAAGTATATAGTACCATAATACTCCAAGAGAAGGAACAAATATAGGTCCACATAAATATGAGTGGACTAATTCCAAAACATTGTCAATTTTTCTAGTGTTATCATGAAATGTACTTTTGGTGTTCTTACCTAGAGCACATCCTTTGCATATGCTTGAATGATCTTTATTCAACTTAGGTAAAATAGTAACCATCTTCTCCATAGTTGATAAAGTTTTGAAGTTTAGATGTCCTAACCTTCTATGCCATATTTTGTTTATATCAGTAGCTTCATAAATTAAGGCTTTAATAGGTTCTATGTTTAATTCATACAATTATCCCTTTCTTTGGCCAATCAACTTCCATTTCTAAGTGAAGATTTCTTAGACTACATCACTATGTTACCATCCATGAATGCAACATTATGTCCAACATCTTCAAGTGTTGTAATCGAGATTATATTCCTCTTTATTCTTGGTATATAGAGTACTCTTTTGAGATGGAGAGAAATACCTGACTTCAGTTTCAAGGTGTGGTTCCCAATTCCTTTGACTGCATGATTGGAATTATCACATATAGTAACTTCACCATTAACATTTTCTAATATTTAGTCTAGTACTTCTTTGTATCCTATAATGTTTTGAGATGATCCACTATCAATTACCCATGTTGTTCTTGATACTTCATTTGATAGTAAAAAATATAATATACATTTCTCAAGATCATAGTTTCTTCTTTCCTAGTAATGTTTGTATAGTTTACTTGTTGTTTTGAATTCTCAAGGTAATTAGATCTATAGTGTCTAAAATTTTCACATTTGAAGCATTTTATTTTGGATAAATCTTTCTTAGGTTTTTCATTTCTTTGATTACTCTTCTTGAAGTGTTTCTTCTTACCTTTATAGGAATTTGTGTTCAGAACATGAAGTTCTTTATCTTTAATTTTCAATTTTTCTCCTTTCTTAAGTTTCCTAGATTCTTCTTGAAGGAAATTTCCTTTAAGTTTATTAAAATCTAGAAGATTGTCTCTAGCACTTATTCCCTATTAGAATGTTTCCCATAAGTTTGGTAACCCATCTATAGCCATAACTATTAGCTCTTTGTCTTCAATTACTGTCCCTACACTTGCAAGTTCAACTCTTAGACTCACCACCCTTAGGAAGAAAGAATTCATAGATTCTCCCTTCTTTATCTATATATGATTTAGTTACCTTTTTAGTGCAAGGATTCTAGTTGCATTGTTTTTGAAATTAAAAGTGACCAAAAGCAAGGGGGTCAGCCCATATACAATCAAAAAGATGGTAACCAGCACATTACCAGCCAGAAACACCAGTAGTCACAAAATTAACTAAGCAAAGATCCAAAAGTCTGCAACCACGAACAAAGACCGGCAGCTAAGCTAAAACCAAAAAGGAGACAAACTAACAACTAGATTTCCACACTGTCCAAAAAGGTACCCAAGCCAACCCAAGTCTTAATTATAGCTGATAACCAACAAAACCAATATTGTCAGTAAAGTATTAAAAGTCTTTGGATTCAATGATCCTAATAACTAATAAGAACATAAAAAAACTTAGTTTTCCTTTTTTCCCCTTCCCCTTTGCATTGTTAACCTCATATGCATTTAATAATACACTCATCACATTAAATATTTTCTGATATTTCATTAGCATAGGTACTATTTCATTTTTAACACCATCTAATATGATTTGCATGGCTTTCCTATATCCTTTAATCTAGATAGATTTATGAGGATCAACATCAGGTTGTTTGGATTCTTTATCAACAAACTATATTACATCATTATCTTCAAGAATCATCATATTCCAAATTTCCAAGCAATGAAGTGTTCTTTTTCATCAAACGTATCTTTGAGTCTAATTGTGCTAGCCATTGAAGGTAGGAGTTGTTAGATATTTTAAATCCGATTGTCAATTTGTAGAGCCTAGGTTTGATTACTAGAGCTCTGATACCATGAAAAGTTCTTGCAAATTCTACTACCAATCCAAGTGATATAATGCTTTTACTATTCCTAAAGATGATATTTATCAATACTAGACAATCTATTAAGTCTTCTTCTTGTGATGTACAATTCTGTAATAATACAATTATATCTACTATAAGTCTTATGAGGTTATGAATGCTAAAGGAGTAGACCTTATATTTTCATCTGTCCTTTATCTATAATCATTCCCTGTATAAATATGACAACCAAGGGGCATGTCCCTCAAACGGGCATGCCCATGTCTAGGTTTGCCTAAATTATTTTCTTCTAATCAACCTCTTAATAGATGAATATATTTAGTTAGTGATTAAACTAACTAAGTTGGTCAATTTTATTTTTAAACAATATTTCTTCAAAAGAGATGCTAATCACACCTAAAGAAGGGACAATTATATATAGGCCTTTATTAGTAAGGTTTTTCATGCATAATCAAATCTGTATGATTTGTACAATCAGACCAATATGAAATCAATGTTACCAAATTAACACTCTTTCGCCAAGTTCTCACTTTTCCTCTATAACTCTTGTTCTTCACAAGCTCTTCACAAATTTTCTAGTCAAAAACCTTGTAAATAATCCCTTATGTCTCCTCAAATCAATAGGTTTAATTGTTTTCATCTTAAACATAATAGTAGATCTTAGGGTTTGATTGAATTCATTGAATCTATTCATCATTTTTTCCTTCTTCTTCTCTAGAAACTTCTCATTGAATCTTTTCTTTAGATCACTTAACAAACTCAATTTATGCATTAAATATATCAGCTCATCAATCCTTATCTTTTACGCACTCTGACCAATCCGTAAAGTCAACTTTTTCAACCTCAAATATTGATTCTTTTGCAAACTATTAAAATACTGGGACTTGGTCATCATTATGTTATTCAACTCGATCATCACTAGGTAGCTCAATCATTACTAATTTGTCTTTCCTGGCTTACACCGGCTTTCTTTACTATCACTATCTTTAGTCATTACTTTAGTTTACCTTCATCTTTCTCAGTCATTACCATTACTCGACTAATACAATTTTTCTTAGATGATACTAAGTTCCTTAATCTTCTCCTCATTGATACTTAACTTCTTCATTGACCTAGTAACTTGTCACTCAATCAAACTCATATTTTACTCAACTTTTTGACTTCTATCAATTATCTCTTCTATAGTTCAACTCATCTTTAGGGTATAATTTAGTGGCTAATATTCATAATTTGGCTAATTTTAGAATTTTTTGGCTAGTAATTTGGCTAATAATTAAAGATTTGATACAACCTAAATCGTCGTAGTTTTATAAAATTCAGTTCTAGAATATTTAAAATCGCTCAATAATTTATTTTATTAAAAAATTTAAACTCAAATATTTGCCATAATATTCGTTACATGAATAGATTTGAGTTACCTAAATATAATATATTATTGTAGAAATTAAATTGAACAGACCAATAATTATCATAATTATTAGTTATTTTAGGGATATATCACCAATATTTATTTTTCACCATTAATTTAAAGTATATGTAACAATTCACATAATATTCCATGAGGTAAAAACATATTCAATTTTGATTTGTAATATTCCATGGTGATTAATGAACTTCCTATTAGTATTGAGATTCGTCAATATTTTATACAAAAAAAATTATGATTCAAAAATAATCAACAATATTAATCATATTTAGAATAAAAAATTAAGATATTTGCCAATAGAAATAAATTTTTTTTCAAAATAATTAAAGATTCGCCAATATTTTATATCTTTTTTTGGAGGCAGTTTTCTTAAAGTTTACCCTGCTCATCTTTATTACTCACTTAATACAATGATCAAAGAACATATTATCTTTTCAAATACTAACTAATCAAGTGCCCTTTGTAGTTTCATCATACTTACTCCTCTTTACTCAATCACTTTACTAGTACATCTTGTTACCTCTCTTTTCTAATCCTCTTCATCAATTAAATAATATGGCACTCTACACTATTAGAAAATGTCTTACCAATAAGGTTTGTAATCAATGACAATATAACAATTATTCTAATTGTTTCCAACAACCTCCCTCTTTGGCATTGATGACAACACCTTTAACTACCATGAAATGGAAAAAGTGTTCTCTAGATTTTCACTGTCAACTCCCTCTATGTTCACTATATCAAATCTTCATTAATATACTTAGTTTCATTTTGATTCTCATCCATGCAATCTCTGAAATTCTCCCTCTTTGTCTCTTTACACTCTATTTGCAATACCAACTGTATTGGCTCCATCTTTGATATTGGATGGTAACTTGACATTCATCTTCTCCCTCATTGACAACAATGCCAAAATCATCCTCTATACACATTTCCCTCTTTATCTTCTATACTAATTGATCTTTGAATTATCTCTCCCACTTTCATCTTTGATTATCTTTTTTTGTGATTGTATCACTATGTGTCTACTTGCAACTTAATCAACTCATTATCCACTTTTCACACCTTTAGGTAGCTCCCAAAGTGTGACCTCATGCATGAATCTATAAGTTATTCTGATCATAACAATTGATTCAATGTTGCATCTCTTCTTAGTTTTCTTCAAATAGGGGAATGAACCCTAACTTACCCCTTAGATTAACAAATGAATCTTTGGGTAGTGCCTTAGTGGATATATCATCTATTAGTTCCTTAGTACTTATATATTCTAGTCTTACTTATTTGTCTTGCACTAATTCCCTTATCTAATGATGCTTAATTGTAATGTTTTTGTTCTATGTACATTACAAGATTCTTGGATATGTTTAAACAAATTGTGTAATCACAATATATCACCACAAGTTTAGTAATCTCTTCAGTCATACCTTTCAACAGTTGCTTGATCCATACTATGTTGAGAAATTAACTACTATTATAACATATTCAGCTTCTTCTATGGATTGTAAAATACAATTTTTCTTTTGACTTGTCCATGAAATCAATCTCTTGCCTAGGAAGAAAACACCTCCACTTGTACTTTTTCTATCATCAATGTTTTTAGAGTAATCAACATCTATATAAACTTTTACCTTAAACTAATCATTCTTCTTATACCATAAACCATAGCCTTATGTTCCATGAACACATACGTCAATATCCTTTCCAGATCCATCATGTGTTTCTCCTTAGGATTAGAAGAAACTTTTGTAACAATTCCAATAGCTAATGCAATGTCAGGTCTGCTATGAACAACATATTGCAATTTTCCAATCATTGACCTATATAATGTCTGATTTACTTCAATAGAATCATAATTGTTTGAAATTTTGTGTCCAGTAACCATAGATGTTCCAACGAGTCTTAAATCTTCCATTCCAAATGTTTTTAGGATCTCCTTGATATATTTTGATTATTTAATATATATGCCTCATTTCATTTTATATACTTGCATACCAACAAATAATTTTATCTCTCCAAACATTGACATCTCAAATTCTTTTTGCATCTCATTAGAAAATGATTTACATAATAAATCATGTCCTCCAAATAGCAATATCTTATCTTCATATTCAATCGTCAAATAACAATTTCTAATGTCATTAGTTCTTGCAAAACCAATTTTCACCAAATATGTGTGTAACCTTTTGTACCATGCTCTAGAAGCTTGTTTCAAACCATACAATTATTTGTGAAACTTACATACCATATTTTTCTTGCTAGGTTCAACAAATCCTTCAGGTTGTTCAATGTAGACTTCTTCCAAGATTCCATTTAAAAATGTAGATTTGACATCTATTTGATATACCTTAAAACCGTTGTAAACAATATATGCAAGTAATATTCTTACTCCTTTCAACCTTGCAACTGGGGAAAATGTCTCTCCATAGTCAATTCATTCCTCTTGTGCACATCCCTTGCAAACTAATCTTTCTTTGTTCCTTAAGACTTCACCTTTCTTATTCAAATTGTTTTTGAATACCCACTTGGTTCCAATAAAATTCTTATCCTTTGGCCTTGGTACCAATGCCCATTTTTTTTCTTCTTTATTTGATCAATCTCCTCATTCATTTCTCTAATCCCATATTCATTCTCAAATGCATCTTTAACAATTTTTGGCTCAAAATCACATGGTAAATATGTATCATTATTCAACTTGTTTCATGTCATGACTCTTGAATCTTTGTCTCCAATGATTTGATCTGGTGTATGATGTCTTCTCACATATTTTTCTAAGATAGGTTTGGATCTTCTTTCTCATTGTTGTAGTTCACTTGGTCCAACTTGTTCATCTTCCTCAAGTATTTCCTATTGGATACAATTGTTCAATCGTGTGTTGTCTTTTTTGTCACACAAATTTCATATCAATCATCAGATAAAGTCTACTGAGCTCAGAAGGTTAGCAAGGAAAAGGACAGTGTCTACCGAGCTCAGAAGGTCAGCAAGGCAAAGGATAGTGTCTATCGAGCTCATAAGGTTAGCAAGGCAAAGGAGAGAGTCTATCGAGCTTAGATAGTTAGTGGGGTGAAAAGGATAGAATCTATTGAGCCCAGGAGGTTAGTAAAGAAAACTTGTAGTATCTACTAAGTAAACAGTTCTTCCTGAGCTCACTCAGTCATCAAAGGAAATGTGGCAAAAATAGTTCTTATCAATCTCACTCGATCATCTAAGGAAATGTGGCAAAACCAGTTCTTATCGAGTAAACTTGGTAGCCAAAGGATTTTATGGATATTGCAATGTTAACCGAGTCAAGAAGGTTAACTTAGGAAATTTTTGGAAGCATTATTTATCGAGCAGGGTTAGCCAGTAAAGGATTTCATTATTTTATGAAATAACATTTATTTGTTTAGAGTAATATTTGTAGCTAACTGATGTATGGTTTATTGGTAATTGTAACATGTAAATGGGCCGACTTGACAATCTAAATGGTATAATTAAGAGGTCAAGTTGTGAATTCTAAGTGTGAAGAGGAAGTGTGTGTGGAATAAATGTGATATGAAGATTGATTATTGTGGAAGTGAATTTGAAGGATGATCAGAGATCATTGAGGAACAAAAAATCTATACTTGATCAAGGAGGGTCTAATGATGCTAAAAGGAGACCTATAGCTAGCAAATTCAGTTGCATCTTGTTCAGGTCAATTCATTGTTGCTTTCTAACCATTGTAGCAGTGATTTCAATCTCTTAACAGAGTTGGTTTAACAGCCATTTTGTAAATCCTCTAATAGGGTCACACCTAATAGTGTGTATTGTAACCTTTAATAGAATTGGCTCCTAATAGGGCTCACTTCAAAAGAGTGAAAAATTGGTGACTAGCTATTTGGTGGTTATTCTCATATTGGGTTTCCACGTTAAATCTGGTTTCTCTTGTGTTCATTTTGTTTTCAATTGCATGCATGTTTGCTTGAAGATAAGTAATAGTTTAATTTATTGAGTTACACCATTTTTGTTATGTTTACCAAGTATCAGCACTAACTAGATCTTTAAGACATCTAAGGGATTTGTGGATTAATTTTTGTAACTAATTCACCCCCCTCTCAGTTACTCTACCTTTAATTCCAATAATTGGTATCAGAGCTTTTGGTGCTTATAGGAAAATATTTTAAGGATCTAAGCTAAAGATCAGGATGTCTTACAAAAGGGAAATTCCAAGACTTAATAGGCACAACTTCTTAGCATGGCAAGGATTGATGAGGTTTCATCTGGCTTCTATTAGTGATACAGGGCTAAAATACCTCGATGAAAAATATGAAGAACCTTTTGGTACATTATCTATCAATGATATTGCTGAAAAGAAGACTCACAACAACACGATGATAGATATAGCATCTGCTCTGAGTTATGAAGAACTTGATGACATCAAGTATTGCAAAACTGCCTTTGAAATGTGGAACAAGCTGAAAGAGATCTATGGAGGAGATGATAATGTGAGAAGAGCCAAATCAGAAAGTTTGAGAGGACAATTTGATCAAATGAGGATGAGAGAGGATGAAAACATTGCAAATTATGTTGAAAGAGTTAAAGCATGTGTTAGTGCAATCAAAGCATCTGGAGGAGATATCAATGATGAGACAATTATAAGTAAAGTTCTTAGAACTCTACTTCCCATTTATGCAATCAAAGTCTCTACAATTCAAGAAAGAAGATTTGAGGAAAATCATAAAATAAATTTAGAGACCATAGTTGGAAGATTGACTGCATTTGAGCTAGACAACTATGCCAATTATGTTCCAGCTATCAAGAACATTGAATCAACATTTGAAGCCAAGCTTTCACTCAAAGAAAAAGGGAAAGAGATGAAGGATCTGCAATTAGATAATGACAAAGAATTAGAACAAAGTTTAGACAGTGATCTTGAGGTGGTTGAAGCTCTACTAGCAGGAAAATATTCAAGAGGCAAAGGGAAATACAAAGGTAAGGTTCCTCTAATATGCTTTTCTTGTGAAGAAATTGGACATATTGCAGCTAGGTGCCCAATTAAGCAGAACAAAGATGAGAAGAAAGGTCACAAGTACAATGGCAAGAAAGACTTCAAATCATTCAAGGATAAAGGTAAGAAAACATGTTTCATGGCTAAAGATTCTAATGATTCTGATGATGAAGAAGAAGATGAAATTGTCTACATTGCTGTGAAAGATGAATCTAATAATGATGAAGAAACGGCACTCATTTCTCATATGAGCAGAAATGATACATGGATCATAGATAGTGGTTGTTCTCATCACATGACTGGTGATAAAACTAAGTTTGAATACTTTGAAGACTATGATGGTGGTAGTGTAAGATTTGGTAACAACGAACTTTGTTGTATAAGAGTAAAAGAAAGAATCTCACTAACCAAGGAACTTGTATGTGATAATGCATATTGGGTAGAAGGACTAAAGCATAATTTGTTGAGTGTGGCATAGCTACTCAATAATGGATTCAAAGTAGAATTTATGTATGGAAAATCAAGATTGTTGGATGGCAAAGAAAAGTTGATTGGGTCAGGCACTCAAACAAAAGGTAACTTATTTTATCTTGAACTTGGTGAATGTTCATGTTTCACTGTTCAAATTGAAGAAAGTTGGTTATGGAATAAGAGGTTATGTCATGTAAACTTTGATAATTTGATAAAGATTAGTAAATTCAGGAAAGTAAGAGGTATTCCTAACATAAAGAAACCTGAGGTTGGTCTATGCAAGAATTGTCAAATTGGTAAATGGGAAAAACTAGTTTTAAAAGTAAGAACTATTAGACTAAAGAAGTTCTAGAAATTGTGCATACTGATTTGAGTGGACCTATTGGCATTGAAAGTTATACTAGTGAAAAATTCTTCATTCTGTTTGTTGATGATTATTCAAGAATGATGATTGTCATGTACCTAAGAGAGAAATCAGAAACATTTGAAAAGTTCAAATGGTATTTGGCCAAAGTAGAAAAGGAAATAGGAAAAAGATTGAAATGCTTAAGTTCTAACAAAGGTGGTGAATTCATTTCACATGAGTTCAATAAATTTTGCATTGAAAGGGGAATCAAAAGATAGGTTTCAACACTTGGAACTCCTAAACAAAATGGAATAGCAGAAAGAAGGAACAGATCTATCATGGATTGTGCAAGAACCTTAATGATTGAGAAAGACATTGCTATCAAATACTGGAAGAATGCTATCAACATTGGAGTTCATACCTTGAACCGAGTACAACTAAAAAAGGACTCATTCAAAACACCCTATGAGTTGTGGTATGGCTACAAACCCAATGTAAGTTATCTAAAAGTATTTGGAAGCAAATGTTACATTTTGAAAGAATCTAGAAAAGGTAAATTTGATGTAAAAAGTGATGAAGGAATATTTTTGGGATACTCTTGCAAAAGCAAAGCATATAGATGTTTGAACTTATCTACTCAAAAAGTCATAGAAAGTGCACATGTGAAAGTTGATGAGTTTGTAGAAAGAACAGAAGAAGAAAGCAAAAAGGAACGTGAAGACTACATAAGATTTTTTTACGTCGAACCTGATACAATGCCAAGTATACCTATTAATTAGGAATTCTCAACTCCAGAGTCTTAATTAACCGAGTCACAAGAAGTTTAAACTAAGTTAGTACCTACTGAGCTGCAAGAACCCAAGTTACAAATAGAAGCTACTGAGTTAGCATCTACCAAGCTTGAGCAACTAGAATCAAAACCAGAAGTTGAGACACAGAAGGATAAAAATGCAAGTCATTCAAAAGGCAAGGAGCCTATGTTAGCCAAGTATGCCAGAAAGCATCATGTACCAGATCAGATCATTGGAGATAAATCAGAAGGAACAATGACAAGAAGTAAGTTGAAAGGCACTTGTTTACTTGCTGATTTTGAATCTAGAAATGTCAAAGATGCACTAGACAATGAAACTTGGATTGAAGCTATGAATGAAGAGATAGAATAGATAGAGAAAAATAAAACATGGACTCTTGTACCTAGACCCAAAGAAAAAAATGTGATCGGAACAAAGCGGCTATTTAGAAAAAAATTAAATGAAGATGGTAAGGTATCAAGGAACAAAGTGTATAAACAACAATACTTACAACTTCTCTAAAATACTTTTTCGAAGAATTCTTCTCCATCATTAGTGTTCTTACACAATCCATTATTGATCTATTTCTTCTTTTAGCTATCCGATTTTGTGGTGGAGTCCTTGGTGCTAACATTTGTCTTTTGATTCCTTTATCATTGAAAAATATATTGAACTCTTTAGATATGAACTCGCCTCCTCTATCTGATCTCATGCGTTTTGGACTTTTAACCATTTCCTTTTCAAATCTACCCAAATACCACTTAAAATTTTGAAAAGAATTGTGGGAGAGAAAAGTCTCGATATGGTGGGTGAAAGGTGCAAAAAAGAACTAGTGGGAAAAATGGAGAAATGGAGAAGCAAGGAGAAAGTGTGGGAGAAGTTGGTTCAGGGTAGTATTTCAAGGTATATCATGAAGCTACATGGTTACAACTAAAATTTGACTAATAACATGGTCAATTCGTGGAAGGATGGTAGAGTCAAGGTAAATGGGATAGCTTTTATGATAAAAAAGGAGGTGATTTCGATTGTTACTAAGATTTTGATGGTGGGGTTTAAGTTCTTTAGGGACAAAAAGCTTTCGGCCAATGCAGTGAAGGACTTTGCCAACAACTCTAAGGATCTGAATGCCCTAAAAAAGAGTGATATGCTTTATGATATGGATTCTATAATGAACATTTGGAGGTATTTTTTGCATGCTGTCATTGAGTACATTACTCTTGACCCTAGGTTTGATCATGTTCGTATCCACCATTTCATTCTTTTGAATCATTTTTGGCATGATAGGAAAGTTTCTTTCCCTTTATATTTGTTGAACTCTATGAGCAAGGTGGAGTCAAGCTTCAAAAAGAAACCCTCTGCTAACCTTGCTTTGCATGAGGGGTTGTTACTGCTCATCTATGAGCACTTCAAGGCTCAGATGATAAGTAACATCCCTTCACATGCTGGGAATGAGGAAATTGAAAGGTCTAGCTACTCCTCTAACTTGGATGATATATAGCGCATTAGTTCTAAGGAAGGGGGGCTTACTTTCTTTGGTAAAAAAGCAATGCCTAATGTAAAGAAGTCATCCTCCCCCATTACCCCTAGAAGAAAAAGCATTAGAGATCATGGTTAGAAGAAGCTTGGGAATGAGGAGCACGACAACTATGATGAAGAGGAGGCTATGGAGTCTGAAGATGAGGAAAAGGAGAGGTAGGAGGAAAAAAGGAAACCTAGGGTGGGAAGAAACACAAGAGGGTGGGCACAGAGGATGAGAGGTTGCAGTAAGACCCAAACTCTTCTCTGCTCCCTCTCTCCCCTATCCATCCCCAAGCCCACCTAGAGGAGAAAATAAAGGATAGTTTTGGAGTATGGGGGGGGGGGGGGGGGGGGCGAGGTGTTGGACAAATATAGGAGGAAAGCCTAGAGAAATTTTAATGTGAGGACTTCAAAAATGGGTATTTTCAGAGAAGTGATGAACCCCAAGATCCTAGTAGACAGCCAAGATGAACTGCATCTTGAAGAGCTCATTAACCTTGCAATTGTGGAAATCTCTGATAATTCCATGGAATCTGGGATGAACCTCTTGAATAATTCCCACAACAACATGATAGAAAATTATAGGTCAATCAAGTGGCTTTTTCATGAGCTAGAGGAGGTTAAGGAGAAGGTGGGTCAAATGGAAGGAGCCAAGAATCTAAAGGGCTTGAGGAAAGGGATAGATTATGATGATAGGCATAGCCTAGCAAAAAGGAGGATCCACAACCTGGAAAATTACAATCACAATCTATCGAGCTAGATGATCTTACTGCTCAACTCAATTAATAACAACATTATATCTTTAACTGATTGGCTTAAAGATAGAGGCATGCAGGGGGATGTGGATGGAAAAGATAGGGGTAAAGCCATATCTGATGATGATAATACCACTGGTATCAGTTTTTCTACTCTAGACCAGGAAGAACATAGGACTCACTAGCAGGAGGCCGAGGAGAATCAGATGGCCCAGGAGGCTGCCTAGGTCATGCAAGAGCTGGAAATAAAGATCGACGATTAGTTCCTATCTTTTTCCTTTTTGACAGGCTTTTTGTTCTACCTTTTGACTGTTTCATTTGTTTTGTCTTTTCTATTTGGATTTTGTTTATTTGGTTGGGCCTAGTGCTTATTTTCAGCCTTTAAACTTGTTACTTTTGTGGCTGGGCTTCTAACACTTTTTTTAGCCTGTTATGTTTTAACTCTTGGGTTTCAGGATCCTTGTAAAACCCATTTATCTAATCAAACACTTTTGAAAAGCATCAAATTTTTCTTTGAGAAACATCACAATCATCATTCTAGAGAAATCATCAACAAATAGGATAAATTACTTGTCATCATAATAAATTTGAACTCCAATAGGACCACATAAATCAGTATGAACCAAGTTAAAAAAATCATCACAAGAATAGGTCTTGAAACTAAATTTTGTTATTTTACATTTGACATTATTTGCACATCACTTTATCAAGTTTTCTCAATCTTGGTAATCCTCTTACTCTTTCCATTTTATTAATGCTTATCAAAGTTCACATGACATAGTCTCTAGTGCCATAACCAAACATCTTCAAATTGTGCAAATAAACATGTATTTTCAAATAGGTCTAGATAAAACAAGTTACCTCTTGTTTCCTCTCCACTTCAAATTAGTTCACCAACAACATCATAGATTTTTACCTTCTTGTTTTGAAATTAAACTTGGTAGCCCAAAGTATTCAATTGTACCACACTCAACAAATTTTATTTCAATCCATCAACTCAATATGCATTGTTACATATGATCTTGTCATTCAATACAATAGATCCTTTATCTTTCACATAACATGGTGCATCATTTCTAAACTTAACACAACTTCCATCATAATGTTCTATCTTTTCAAACTTACTTGTATCACCAGTCATATGATGTGAGAAACCATTATGAATTATCCATTTGTCTTTTTTGTTGAAGAAGGAGACTAATCATAATAGATTGATACAAGTATGATCAATATGTTTCAATCATTATTTTATCACTAATGTCAAACCTACTATTTGCTCGAAAGACAACTGCGTACAAGATTTAAGTACTATCACTTGTTTGATTGATGAAGAGGATTTGATCAAAGAGATGTAACAAAAGTAGCTAGAGGAAAGGTTGAGTTATGATATACAAAGGAGTACAAGAATAACTTAAGATAGTGATAAGATGGTGCATTGATAATCTACTTAGGTTTGCAAAGGTTGGCTACACTAAGAAAAGTTTAGAAGAACAAGTTAAACAAAGTTTATTTGCCAAGCTTGACTGAGTGGATAGTAGGTGTTGAGCAAAGTTAGTGCAAGCCAAGCAGTAAATTAGTTGGAGCTGAGTCAAAGTCTATTCTAGTGTATGCCAAGAAAAAACAATGGTGATGCCAAGTAAAATTTAGTTGGTGCCAAGCACTAGTAAACTTTAGTTTGTGGCGAGTGATTCCACAGAAGATCTTGAGCAATGCAATATGTGTCGAGCATTAGAAGCAAGTTAATGCCGAATGACTATATTATTTGAAAGATCATAAATTTGATGTATTTGAGCTGACAAGTTTGTTTTCTTGGATTGTGTGAACAAGGTGGAAGATAAGATTGATAAGTTGATGGCACAGAATTCAAGGTAAACCATTTTGGGGTGAATTCAAAGAGGATTGAAGGAGAATTTTCTAAAAGAGATATGAAATATGGGGTAAATTCATTGAATCCTACCTAATCCATCCTAACCCTAAATTGGACGATGGAGAATGAATGCCAAAAGATCTTAATTTCTTGTTTATAGGGATGTTTGGTCAGAAGTAAGGGTTGTCATGTGCAAGAACCTAAAGAAGACAAGAAGTAAAGGATAGTGCTTTATCAAGTGACCTAAGAGAAGAGTTTGCATTGGCATGTTAAGAAAGAAGGCTTAAGGGTATGATTGCTTGAAGGGTAAACAAGCTATCAGAGTTGAAATGTGTGAAGGCCAAAAAGAAAGGAGGAGTAAAACAGAGATTTGTAGCCTGCAAATGGAGTTGTAAGTTGTTATTAGATCAAGCCTTATTGTTACTCTCTAATAATTATATCAGTCTAGGGTAAATCTTTTGGATTAAGGTTGACCTAACAGTCATTTGTAAATCCTTTAACCAGGTGACATTCCAAGTGAATGGTCTAAAGTCCTCTAACAAGGCTCACTCCTAATAGGGTGATTGAAATCCTTTAAAAGGGTCACATTTAACAGTGTGTATTGTAACCTTTAATAGGGTTGGCCTTTCACATGGTATCACTTCAAAACAGCGAAAAAGAGTAGCATGTTACTAGTGGTTTTTCCCAAATTGGGTTTCCACATAAATCATTGTGTCAATTGTGTTGTTGAATCTATTATGTTTCATGTTTACATTTATGCAAGTTGATTTGACAGTAACCTACAAGTTTTAAGTGACTGCATAATCTTATGGATGCATGCATGATGATAAATGTTTTATGTGTTCACTAAGATGAGAAATTTTTTATTTATACATCTAGACGTTGGATAACTGATTCACCCCGCCTCTTAGTTATTCTAAAGTATTCCAACACTTTTTACTAACATGTGAAATAAGAACAATTTTCTCAAACCTCATCTTCATCAAATTCATCTTTCTTTGTAAAATAAACAACTTCTTCATCATGTTCATCAAAATGACTTTCAGAACCATCTTCTTCAAAAATCTAATAATATTTATTACCTTTTCTTTTATAGTCCTTGTTACCTGATTTGTCTTAGTTGTCTTTCCTTTACTATATTTTCATCTCTTGGAAGGCTTCTTTCCAATAATGCTTCTAGATCATCAAGATCATCACCTAATTTATTATCATTGTCCACAACCTTACTTTTTGAACTTTTCTCTCTTTAAGATCCATCAAAGTTTAGTTGAGACTTGAAAGAACATTCAACACTAGGTGTATAATTATAAAAGATTAATAATTCAAATACAATGAGTCTACCAATTAGATTATCTAGGGTCAGATCATTACTAGGTGTACATCTCAATTCTTGTATTGCAGATACTCTAATGTCATAAATAGGAAGTTAAATTCTTAATACCTTGCTGATCACAATCTCTTTAGATATGTCTACTCCAACACGTCTAATTGCATTCACCGCTTATTTGATTTGACCACAATATCGAGCAACATTTTCTCCTTCTTTTATTCTCATGCCATCAAACTTGCGTCTCAAACTTTCAACTTTAGCCCTTAACATATTTTTGTCTCCTCCATGAAATTGTGCCAACTCATCCCACATTTTATTTGCAGTAGTGAAATCTTTTACATCATCAAATTCAACATAACTTAGGGAATTTTGGTGTTTGAAACTACTGAGCAACAAAACGCTCAATACTAGAACGATGATGCTCAAATAATCTAAAGACTAGGCACTTCCTATAATCAATTACACAAGTAGGTCATCTGGACACAACTTCAACGAAACCATTCATAGTTTTCTACTCTTTAGGCTCTACTAAACCAAGGTGGGTGTACCTAGGGATGATTTAAATGCAAATTGATGAATTGCAACTATCTTAGTTTCATTTGGATTCTCATCTTCTATCCTCTTGCACATACACAGTTTACCAATTTCTTTAATGCTTTCAAATCTGTATGCATCCCCTATAAGCAGATCTAGTCCTAATTCTCCTATATTTTACAAGTGTTTCTGAGAATAGTAGCTACCTATGACTTAGAAAACTAAATGTAAAAGAGTGGTGACCAACATTATGACCTTGAACAAAGAGTATATGAATGATCTTGAATTTATAATAGTTTTAACATGTAGAGGCAGAATTTATTCTCAATCATCTCTAATTTATAAGACTAGTAGCTTATCCATTGGGCACAAAGAAATCACTTATTGGCAAGAGACCTTGTTCAATTAACTTATGATTGAATCTATTAACTATAATCACCTATTTCCATTCTTACATGATATCCTCTTCATAAACTCATGAATTTCACTAATTTCTTGAAGCATTTACATAATTCATTAAATTAAAAGCAACAATATAACCAATATACACCCCATCCAGAATGCATTCAATCAAATGAACATTATCCAAATGATCTCAAAACTGATAAACTCATGAAAAGGATATAGAAAATAGTGACATAGATTTGGTGTAAATACCCTTTGTATTATCCTTTTTGCTGACTAATACAACAACCAATAAAAGCTCAGTAAAGAACCCAGAAAATCATATTGATTCTGCATTTCTATTTGTCATTAGAAAAGTACATGACTGAAAATAAATTCAAAAATAGTACATATGATTGCACCGAATGTATTTTCTTGAAGACTAAAAACTTACAAAACTTTCAGACCCTCACAATGCCTTGAAAACTCAGTTATATAAGATGAGTTGAACCAAGCAAAGAGAAATTGTGATTGACAAGTGTCCTTTTACAACAATGAGTATAACAACTTTTTCCAAAATATCTAGACATCTTTTTCAAAAAAAAACAAAGAAAGACAGTTACAAATAACAGTTGGAGCATAAAATCTTCAACTTTATCCTTTTCTCTAACTACTTCCTATTGGTAGGGCCTTGATTTTTGCGATTGCTTCCCAGACAACAACCTCTCTTTTGATGGCCCATTCACAAGTCTTGGTTGTTGCCAATTCACCAATAGATTTATGCCATCTGGCATCAGTAATCATCCTTCCCTCTGTAGCAAACCTATTCATTTCAATTTCAATCTTGAATAGGGTGTCAATAAGTTCATTGAAAATATACTCATCAATATCATCTTGGAAAATGGATGCCACTTGTGACAAGTCTACAATATGGTCAAAAGAACTAGACCATTCATTGAAATCCTTTACTTTGCTATCAGAATCGAGAATAGAAAGAATCAAAGAACGAAAACCACTTGCTAATACTTTCATTTTGTTTTGTATGCTTGCTAGTTTCCCTGTGAAAAATTGCAATAGGTCTTTTACCTTGTCCATACCCTCCTTCATAGATTTAACTTTATCTGGGAGATCTAACTTTTGGCTAACAAGGGTATCAATCTGTCAAAGAACTGCATGTATGGTCCCCATTGCTGAAATATTGGCTCAAGCCATCCAATTTCATCCTTGCATACCAGCTTTGCAAATTGTAGATTTATGAATAAATTATAAGCATCTTGAGATATTCTTTTCAAAGTGCTTATCCTATGCTTTAACACATTCATTGTGATACTTTTCTCAATTACATTATTAGATTTAGGAGCAGTTGTTTCCACATTTACTATAGGTATTGGCACTATTACCCCCATAGGAATTTCTTCTATTTGGGCCCCTGCCTCTGTAGTGTGCCTTTCTTCTTCCACCTACCAGGGTGCATGCTCTGCCTCTGTTGTTGCCTTGAGTTGCTCCTTGAGGGATATTATTTATGCTTCCAGACTCTAAATTTTTTCCTCCAACTCTTCTATTCTTTGGTTTTGTACATGGCTCATTTTGAGCTCTTCTTCATACAATTTTCTGATGTCAAGACACTCATTTTATACTACAGCTAGCTTATCCTCAATTTCATCCACCTTTACCTCATTCATGAGAACAAAGTGTTTGACCAAGCTAGAGATTTCTTTCCCAGGAGTGTTCTCCAATGTCCACACAATCATATTGCCCTGTGCAGTCTCCTGTATATCCATCATTCTAGGCTTTTTGGTGTCAGGGGCCACACTCCACACTATTAAGGTTTTTGTGTCTATGTTAAATTTTGACCCTCTATTTAATCCTTCACTTCTAGTGGCTTCATAACTTATGGCCTTGTCTTGTCTTCTCATTTGGTCTAGAAGAAAGGCCCTCTCAATATCCCAATGTGGTAATAGAATCATACCACTCCTATGCACTAGCTCCCTGGCTTATGCAGAGGTCATTATTTCACTCTCAAGATCATAGGCTAATAGTTTTTCAACTAACTCTTTTCTCTTCTCTAGATCCTCTCTGAGCATGAGACTCAATGTGAGCTCATTTTGTTTTATTTTGTAAAGAAAAATTTTAAACTTTGATGATTTAATAAAACCATCATCTTCCATGAACTTTTCAGATTGAATAAGCCTATCATCCAATCTTGATGCTGCAACCTGGAGATCAGTAGAGGCTTTTCCTGCCTTTGTAGCCCTTTTATGTAGATAATTTTACCTACTATCAGAAAAATATTCACTATTTCCTAGCATTATTGTAAAGCTCTGCTTACCACCTTTTCAGGGATGTGCATTGTCTTTTGCCTTTTGTTTCCCTTTGGCACCCAATTTGAAGTGTTTGGTTACTCCTCTTCCAACTCAATTTCTAGCTACACATCTAGCTTAGGGGATTCTCTATTTATAGTAACTTAATCCCTTTCTGGCTCATGTGGCATTTGTGACATGATATAGTCAAAATTATCCACCATTTTTCTCAAGTTACCAAGATATGGAACCTATGTATAAAAACCCCTAAAATCAGGGTTGGTCCTCTTCAAAGCCTCCTCTACTTTCCTTATCTCTTCATATTTCCTTAATAACTCATTAGCCTCCCATGTTGCTACTATGTTGGCAATTAAGTGCTCTACAAGGATTGGCTTGCTTGGAGGCAGGATGTATCCCCTAATGGCCTTGACTTCATTTGTAATGTAATTGTCAGGGCCATAAATCCTATAGGGTCCAGTAGAAAATTTGTATAGGCCTAGGTACTCACTTAACTCCTCATATGCATTCTTTCCTATCTCAAAATCTCCCACTTTAAAGGTTCCACAGACAAAGGTAGGCTTGTGCATAGAAAGAGGGATCATTTCTTTATTAATCAATAACAACTACCAAAAGAATTCAATAATGGCCAATCTAGGGGGTAAATATTTAGGCAGAAGGTAAGGAGGCTATGGGCATGCACAGAATCTCATCAGAGTGCACTCTTTGAATAAGAAGATGCTTCCCCAGTTATGATCTAACTTTGTTTTCTCATCTAAAAATGAGGGCCTAAGCAAAGCCTTCAAAACATTTGGTGCCCTAAAGAAAGTATGATCTAATTGCCTCATGATAACAGAACTAAATAAATTGAAAAACACAAGTGCATTTGAATAATGAAAGCTTTTATCCCAAATTTGAGTCCATAGTTGCACAGGTAACTCACCAAATTCATCAGAAGTTTGATCAATGAAGTCTAGACTGATGTAACCAATGTTGTGATATAGAATAATATCCATCAGTAGTGAGTAATGGTGGAATGTGAAATTCTTCATTTCTCCCTTCTTTGTACTGACAAGTTGATTGTACATGTTGTCTATGATAAAAGCCACATAGTCATACTCCTTATGGTGAAAGGGATCCTATCTATCACATGCCATCAAGAATAGGGAACCATAAACATAATCCTCTGCACCATCACTCCCTAGAACTTTGTGTAGCCCATGTACTATGTTCTTGAAATAGTTCTTGAATCTGCTTAAGGGTAAAAAATCCCCCACTTTCCTTAGAATCATCCTTGCCTTTTTTACATTATAAGGGATGTGGGACAACATAATTTTTTTTACAAAGTAGGTCTTATTACTCCCAAATTTCTGCTACAGTTCTTCAAGATCAATAAGCACATCGATTTTACCTTCCAATCCAAAAGGTTCTATAAAAGAAGTTCTATCCAGTGTGCCCAAAAAACTCCCATTGTGCCTTTAAAATGTCTTGGTGACTGGATTGTAAAAATTTATCAATGCTTTCAACAAGTCTACATCAACAAATACTTCTGGAAATATCTGCTTTGCCATGTTTCTATTCCATGGGTTACAGACTACCACCTTTTAAATTTTGTTCTGATAAAAATATAAAAACAAATTGGAACCATCAATTCTAGGGCACTGTGCATCCCTAACCAAGAAATAAGAGTCTCTAAAGATGTGGTTGTTAGTTGAGATAGCATTCGATGACCCTAGAAGAAGTGTCAACCAATCTTCAGTGTGCTTGTTGGGCTTCCTAACCCTCAATTTCTTCTCAGTCTCATCAGTAGTCTTCTTTCTTTTACCTTCTGTCGTGACTTCTACCACATCATCCCCTTCATCTTCAACCTCAACCTCTTCTTCTAGAACCTCTTCGATTTCCTTGTTAGCCATCTTTTTTGCAAATTATACTTATAAAAATTTTGCACAGCAACACAAAAATCATGGGGCTATCGATGCTTGGGTAAAATTTTTAAAGCAAGAACACAATTTTTTCATAGTGGCAATTTTTTGGACATTCAATCAAATATTTATGTTTGAATCATTTAATCCACCAGTATTTAATTAATTCTACATGCACAAGCATTTAATACCACCTTTGTAAGATGACAACAAGGGATATCAACTGTGAAATTCTATCTAGGTGTCCTTTTAAATCTTTTATTTTACTTGGCTATGGTGGTTTTGTCCTTTTTTAAATTGCTATGACACCTCAACAACTTTCTTTTCAAATTCTACTCTTCCTTTCTTAAGCTGAGTCAAGATCTTCAATCCTCTAGCCTTGAAAACACCCCTCGCTAGCTTTTTCACTCATTTGGTGATGCTTTAGAACATTCCAAGTGTAAAAGTGTTAGAGCTTTTTAAACACTGCATTGAATGTGACCCTTTACATCGTAGAATTTCAAGCCTCCGCAACTAACATATTTGCTCTTTTGCATCCAACATTCCTTGTATGAGCGTAAAACCCTTGCCGCTACCTTATTTTTACCTTTTACACTCATATGCACACGTACTAGCAATAACCTTGAAAAATTCCTTTACGTTGCTTCACTAACTTCTATACCTAGGACATCATAACTGTTTAAACACCCATCTTCAAGTCATACGCTTAAGGCTTTACTGGTGGCACCATAATGCCTCTTGCCTTTGCTTTATTCCTCCTTTAAATTTGCATTAGTTACCTCATCCTCGTAATATGTAGTGCCTACCCTCGTTCACATCTTCTCTAGACATATTATTGCTATTGTTATCAGACTTTGATGGACTAGTGTATATAGATGGATTAGTGGTATGGTTTTGACACTATCAGACATTATATTATGGATTCAGTTATCATGTGATGAGATCATTTAGACTATACATTTCATGTATGTATGATGATCACTATATTGTTTCCAGTTATTATTGATGACTAGTTAGATGGTTGTTTATCTTATGTGCTTTATTATGGATACTTACCCCATACTTGCATGTGTATGGTGTGCGTGTTTTCTTATTGTATGGCATTTCTGATGTGGTTAAGGAAGGGAGTCGTAGTCACCTGCTTAGTCGGGATCTACACGATGCACCACTTCCTGTCATTGCCTGTTTAGCTTAGCACTATATATATTTCGTATGTACATGCATGGCTTTTTCTACAGGTTGCAGGTACCGGGTATCGACTTCCCTAAATTGCCAGGATGAGCGTACCCTATTATACTATCTCAATGATAAGAGAGGGGAGATAAATTCTCAAGTCCAAATCCTGAACCCTAAAACCATTTGTCCTAGTGAGTTAGGACAAGTATCTGAGTTGAGTACCCACTGATGTGTCGGATGACATATTTTGTGATTTTTAATCTTTTAGACTAATTTGGTATGAATTGTTCTATGATGGGTTTTCATATTTTATCATGAAGGTCCATGATGAATTTTCTATTAACTAAGTTTTAATAAATAGATTTAATCAACCAATTAATTATTTGAGAGATTAAATATCATGATTTTGATATTTTGATTATTAATTAAAGGAGAATTAAATTAAAAGAAAATTAGAAATGAAAATAAATAATAAATTATAAAATATTAATTAATTAATAAACAAATATTAATAATAGAAGTTATAAAAAAAAAAATTTTAAAAAATTATTTAAATAAAAGTATGAAGATTAAAGTGAGAGTTATAAATATTTAAATGAAAATTAATTTAAAAGTTATTGGAGTTATAAGTTTGCATGGGAAATAATGCAGTTCCCTATTTTTCATGTGTCAACAACACGGGGGTTAGTGCATCAACTAAGCACATGGTGTCTACAACCCCAGGGCTTATCTAAAAGGATGGAAATAGGTCCATGCTTAGTTGGCGATATCTTCCAGCTGATTCTAGAAGCATTCTAGGGTTATCCGAAAGCTCTTTATATTCGGGCATTCCTTAATAGCTTGAGAGAGAGCAGGGACATAGCGTGGATAGTATGGTTAGCATGGAGAATAGTTGAGGCATTGGAGGATTCGGGAAAATTCTGAAGAAGGGAAGCTTGCTCTGCGGGTTGTCTGAGGATAAGCGAGTTTAGCATCAGAATCTGGGTAGATTCTTGTGATTTCATTATGATACTTCTGCATCTTGCTTTTCCCTGTCTTCTTCGTATTTTCCATATGTCTTCATTGTGCATTTTCAATTTGGGGCAATTAAGTTTTATTTAAGAATTCTATATGTTTAGATCTGAAAATAATATGGACTAGGGTTGCAAATTCATGGACAAATCCATTAGAATTAGTCATATATATATATATATATATATATATATATATATGTATATATATATATATGTATATATATATATATATGTATATATATGTATATATATATATATGTATATATATATATATATATGTATATATGTATATATGTATATATGTACATGTATATATATATATGTAGATATATATATATATATCATATATCTTTATATATATATATACATATACATATATATATATATACATATATATATATATATATGATATGTATTTATATAATGGTATCCTTATTATGGCGGAATCACAACTTGTTAAATCGTGTTGCGATTGTTTGATTTCATAAAAAATTATGCATATTGGGTGGGGGCGGAAGTCGCAACCCATACCCATGTATTTATGGGGCGCGCGGTACCTGCTGCGCAGTGTACCTGCGACTGCATTGGTCGCAGGGTACCCGCGGCAATGGTCGCCACAGTGACAGCCGACGGTACATAGATTCGGCTCTGGTCTAAGGAAACCTTGTTAATTCGATTTCCTTTATGAATCGAATTTAATAAAATTTGGTTCCGTATTTTATAAAATGCAAAAAAAATATTAAGTATTATATTATATATGCACGTATGTATATGTTTAAATATAAATATATATATATATATTAAAAGATTTAAAGTTGTTAATAAAAGATTTATAAATTCATCTCTTTTTAATGATGAATAGTTTTGTAATTTTATAGTTTTAACTATGAGGAATTAATAGTTTAAGATCATAAGATAAATGAAGCATATGAAATTTTAGTTAGTGGAAACATCTTTTAAATGTTATAATTGGGAAACTAAAGTTTAGAGGGAATTTTTAATCCATCCAAAAAAACGAATAATACATGGAAAAATGTAGGAAAATGTTCTTGGAATACAAAAAACTGAGATTATGCATATGAATTCAAATTTGAAAACTTATCAAACCAAAAACATGTGTTTACATTGTGTATTCATCATGCTAATGTTTTGGGTTCTGGGTTGACTAGTGTTGACCGGTATAGGACGTCTACCAAAGGCTTGGGGGTTATGTGAATGTGATGTCTTGATGATGTTTTCATTCGATCTTTATAAACCCAACCATGATTATGTGATGGAATGCTCTATGAATTGGTTGTGAATACTGATTGTTATAGTTGAGATTTCTTATGTTTGGAACCCTTGACTTAACCATTATTTTGGTCATTGATCAGTTATCCTTGGATATATTCTAGTCACCATGATGGGACTAATATGTGGATTTATTATTGATGATGTCATGATGTGACATGTTTTGACTCAACCATTTTGGAGTCTTCGATCAGTATGATTTTGAGATATATTTTGGTTATTGAGAACCAATGGATATTTTGATTATCAATGATACTTCAGTTGCCAATAGAGAGCTGTTGTGTTCATGATTTTCTATGGATGTTGCTCATGGTAATTTGATGCTTTTATGCATATTTAATGATATTTAATCATGGATATTTGTTGATTCGTTATTATGGTGATTTTGTGGACTTTCTTTATGATTATGATACCATGAGCATTAGGGTAGGATATCTGCATGTAGTGTCGAGAAGTGGCTTGCAATGGGGGCCGGGGCCCTAAGAGGTTGCTAGGGTAACTCATTGTAAGTTGGTTAATAAGTGATAACATTCACACACTTAATACTAACTGAATGAACCTAAAAAGATAAGAGTTTTGGTTCTCACCCATGCCTTGAGTGCTTGTATAGGCTAGGATGGGAGTAGAGAGAATGCATGGTTGCGACCTTGCATTCCATAGTATGCCTTGTCAGTATGAAAGGATACTAGTGGCCGCATGAGATCTGTATGGACCCGTGGAGTTTAGCTAATTGCCAGGGTAACTTGTACGAGATAAATGCGATGACACTTTCCCGCTTGCATAGTAGGTTCCTACATGTCATTGTGTGCCTCTGGGAAGTAGATGTCTGTTTTGTGTTTGGAACCTTTGAGTTAGTATACTTTTAGGATTCCTGGACTTTAGAGTCGTGTGCTATGTGGTTTTGATAATCTATTTTGGGACTTGAGATTATCTCCTCAGCACGGTGGGAGTGGACCACTTAGGTACTACACAATCGGGTGGTAGTGTATTTTCCACTCTTATCATTTGAGATTCGTTGAGACTTTGTGGATAATGTGTCCTTCATGATGGTGGATATGTATCCTTTCATTGATGACTAGCATATGTTAGATGATGATATCTTATGCTTTACTTTTTATGTTAGTAGGATGTTAGGAGTGGCATTCCTACTATGATAATACCGATGACCTCTTCGGTGCTTGGAATGTTATGCACAGAGGGATGGCTAGGATCCATGATGGTCTAATGATGCTATTAATGGTTGGGAGGAACTGTGCACTTAGTTTATTTATTTGATCTTTCTGATAGATGTAAATGGCTTTTATGATGATGTATCATGAGTATCATGTGATGTATCATGGTTAGAATAGGATGATGTACTTTATTCTACATGTGTATATTCTTTTAAGCCTTCATACCCTGTGACATGTACAACGGATGAATGAGCAGTTGGATATGTAATAATTGAACATTGGACTTATCATATTATTTCATGTGGATGTTGTACTAGATGGATTCATGTAAGTAATTCACGTTAAGGGGATCTTAAGAATGTAATCTGTTGTATATGTTAAGTTTACTCTTTAGATGGACATTGCTATTGCTTCCGTTATTGTGCATAAGTTGTAAGTGGTAATTACTTTTTTATAAAAAAAAATGCTACCAAACTTAGTGAAATACTAGGTTAATTCTTTGGATCCCTTGACGGGGCATTACATAATACTAGAAAGCTCTTATAGATGGCATCCCACTGTTACATTTTTCCTTTCTTGTATAAGCATAAAGCCTTTTATTCATTCCTTCACTTTACCTTTTATAATTATACTCTTAAACCTAACTTCTAACCATGGAGAAAGGATGAAATAACTCTCTGTTCATACACTTATCTTGTAATCATAAAAGTGTAAAGATAAAACTTCCCTCTTTACTTGTCAATGACCTAGATTTAATCTTAGAGAAATAGAATATAACATCGCCGTTGATTTTTAGCATGTGCAAAATTAAGAAATTAAGTTGCTTTCCATGCAGGTTGGGTCCATCTTCTATTCATGACATGTCACCACTTGATTTTCTTGTACCAAGGCCGATCTGAAAACTCAACAGGTCCCACTTTAAATGATTACTATTAAAAATTTGGCTTTACGGTTGTCTGCGAGCTTAAAGAATGTATGCACATAAACACAACTGCATCTCACCCTCACCTTTACAAATTCACTTTACCCATAGAAATGTAAAAACATTTTGTGCATTTTTACAAACCATTCCTTTATGCCATGCTGGGGTATTACATTCTTATGCCAATCCTTAGAATGTAGCTGCATAGATCTCAACGCAACACCTTTCCACCCCTTCGCTTAGCTACTTACTCATACTCCCGTAAAGCGGCACAACACATATCCTTCAAAACCTTTTATGATCACATGCTCAACACTATATTGTATGACTGGGGCTACCTCTTCAAGCTTCTTTCGCTCACCCATTCAACTGTTCATCGTAAAGCTGTAAAACCATTTTCAAAGCATAAAAAGCCTTTATGTTTCTTCTCTCAAAGACCAAACATATGATCAGGGAGGTTCTATATGAACCATTCTTCTATTATGAAAGACAAAAGCATATGCCTATAAAATAAAACTTCTTTACGCTCTTATGCTACACTATAAAATGCGACCATGGAAACATAAGGAAGAAGGTATTTTGCTCTTACGTGAAACCCTACACCATAAGACCGTAAAGGGAAAAATTTTAAGTGCTTTACAAATCTTTTTTCAAAAATTTAAAAGGAGACCTAGGGACCTATGGTTTTTCACACTTAGGTTATTTTTAAGGCCGTGTTGAGAGACAAACCTTGACACTTTAATAGATTCAATCAGCACATGAATCAAGGCATGACTAGGTTAATCTTTTTTTTTTTGAAAATTATGAGGAATGAAACCCTAATCTATAAAATACAATGACCTAACTAATTTTTCACCAAAGTTTTAGACCTTTTCTTATACTGTAAAAAATCAGACCAACAATGGCTTTGTCTGGGAATGATAGACTACTTGAGTCTATGCAAGAATTCAGAATCTATGGAAGAGTAGACCACATACTTGACTTCTAAATGAAAACTTCTTCAGAGAGCACAGAGCAACACATAAAAAAAAAAAACTAGACTGTACAGAGAAATTTAGAAGGATCAACAAAATATACACAATGTACAAGAACACAAGGAAACCCTAAGCTACTGTTCATGGAAAAGTAGATACCTTAAGGAAAGCATCTCTTCAAGAATTGTCCATGAACAAGAAATTCAAGAGTATCTCCAGTTAGATCTCTCAAGAAATATGAATCTTCTCCATTTGTATCACAAATGTTATATGGGCCAAGCCAGATTGGGTCAAATTTACCATGCTTTCCTTTATCTTCCACTCTAGCATTCCATATTAGTACCATGTCGCCTACTTCAAATTTCCTCTCAATGGTTATTTTGTCATATAAATAGCTCTAGTTTTAATATATCATCCATTCTGAGTTGCATCTCATCAATGATATCATCTTCATACAACTGAACAAATTTATACATCTCTTTTAAGTTATTCTATAGAAGCCAAGCCTGTATACCATAAACCAAGTCAAATGGAGCACATCCAATGGCCTTTTTTATAGTAACCCTATTAGCCCATAGAGCTAATGACAATTTTGAATCCCAAGCTTTCTTATTTTCTCCTAAAATCCTCTTGATGATTTTTAATATGTTCTTATTACTTGATTCTACTTGACCATTTCCTTGGGGATAATAGGGTAATGATGTGTACTCTGCAATGCCATACTTGTTACAAAAAAAATTATATTCTTCTGATCTGAAACACATAGCATTATTAGTCACAATCCTTTGCAAGCATCCAAATCTGGTCACAATATTATTTTGAATGAAATTAATGACCACCTTACTTGTTGCATTCTTAGTAGGGACTACCTCAACCCACTTGGTGAAATAATCAATGGCTGCTAAGATCCATGAATGTCCACCACTGGATTTTTTTGTGATCTCTCCTATAAAATTGATTCCCCATTGTTGAAATGGTGCCTACACTTCAACTAGTCTTAATGGTAAATTCCTAGATAATTTTAATTTTCCACTAAACCTTTGGCAAGCATCACAAACCTTTACAAACTCATGAGTATCTCTGAAAAGTGTTGGCCACCAAAAAAAAGCCCTAAGAATTTTATGAGCAATGGTTTTAGCCATATAATGACCACCACACACACCTTCATGCATATCTTTCAAAATTCTTTTAGACTCAATCTCATCCACACACTTTAAAAGTACCCCTTCCATATTCCTCCACCACAATTGACCCTACACTATAACACACCTTATGGCCTATAACTTGAGGGATCTTTTCTAGTTACTTGTTAGCTCTAATGGAGATTTCATGTTTTGAAAATAATAGGTTACATCTTTGTACCAGTCAGAGGTATCCATATCACAAAGATTATCCTTGCAACTATCATCAAGTTGGTTAATTTGGTTTTCCTCTATATTGGCTTCTGTCATCAATTTGGCCAAACTTTGACCCCTAACTAGTTTGGTAATCTGAATATCAATATTAAATTCATGTATCATATTAATCCATCTACACCTCCTACCAAATACCTCTTGTTGTGAAAATATTTCCCTCACAACAACAATAGGAACAAAGGCAATGACAGTAGCTCCCATTAAGTAACATCTAAAAGCCTTGACTCCTTTCACCAGTGCATATGCTTATTTTTCATTGATGTCATACTTAAGTTCTACTACTTGCAAAGCCTTGTTGAAGAATGCAATGGGCTGCTCATAACCTTCTTCATTTTTCTGTAACAATACTACAACAACAGTGTGAAATGAGGCAAAAGAAAATATATACATTGTTTTATCATAATTTGGGGCTCTAAGATTAGGGGCATCTTTAATAGCTTGATTAATTTTCTAAAATGCAATACTAGGTTCACCATTCCATTTTATATCAAATCCTTTCTTTAGCATCCTTGATATAGGCCTAATAATTTCTGAAAAAATTGTCACAAATCTCCTAAGAAAGTTGATCTATCCAAAGAATGACTAAATGCCTTTTACACTCTTGGGTTTGTGAATCTTTTCTATTGCTTCTACCCTTTTAGGGTCAATCGTCACTCCATGCTTACCAACTAAATGTCCTAACAACTTTCCTTCAGTAACACCAAAGTCACATTTTCTTGGATTTAAAGATATTCCATATTTAAGGGCTCTGATAAATACCTTTTCCAGGTGTATGCAATGATCATTTTCATCTTTGGAATAATTAGTGAGGTTATCCTCCTAATCATACTAAAAAAGATCCTCCCTATAGGCCAAACACATGTCTATACTTCCTTAGCATGTCTATCAAATCTTTCTTGATTTTAGGAGGCAATTTCTTACCAATATACACCTTTTTAGGTGTTTCTTGAGTTCCCAAGTTCACCTCCTCAAAATCTATGGCATTGCATTCATTAGCATTCATTTGTGACCTATCCTAGTTGTCAAAAATATTTTCTAAAACAACTAGACCCTTTGGGATTTTATTTATCTTCAATTGCGCAACTTCGTGCCCAAAAATAGTATCTTTTCCATCTATATTCTCTACATAAGTTGCACAATCAATTTCTTGTCCTAAAAACATATTCTCACAATTCAAAATTTTCAAAATATCCTTATCATCTTCAAACACTTGCCAATTCTGACATTATCAAGGATAGAAGATCTAGTTTGAATCTCAACCTTAGACACATCAGCAAATGTGATATCATCAGGTTTTATTGCTATGTTTTCCAGTTAATCTGCCACCTTATTATTTGTCCTATCTTTCCAAATTATCCCAAATGCATTAAAACATTCAATCATGTCCCATACTGCATTTCTATACTATTTTAACCTTTTGTTCTTTGAAACATAAGCATTTCTTACTTGGGATACCACCAATTGAGAATCTCCTACAACATGTAAACACTTTATCCCATGCTTATGAGCTAATCTAAGACCTAGCAATAAAGCCTCATACTCTGCTATATTTTTAGTACAAGGGAAACTTAAAGTAAAGGAGAATTTGTATGTTACCCTTGCTGGAGATATCAGCAAAATGCCTGCACTAGATCCATCTTTACAGCATGCACCATAAAAAAAATAGTCCATAAATCCCCCTTGTCTATTTTTGTGTCAGCTTCCATTTCCATCTAAGACTTATCCTTGGATTTCTTCAAAGTCAAAACCTCAGCTCTAAATGCATTAATATCTATATCCACAAAATTTGTCATATTTTCATCTATATATTCCTCTATCATGTATATACTTTTAGGCTCCCTATTGACTTTTATCAAATTCCCCTCAATATTAAAAGTAGCAAATGAGAAATCACACTGTAGACTCCCACCCATGGCAGCACTCCATGTTATTGATAACAACATGCCATACTGAGGTGGAATGTCAACAACCAATACACTCATAGTAAGCTCTTTGTTAGGACAGGTTATTAATCTATATGGCAAAGAATTTATAGTGCCTATGACTATCACTTCTCTCTTATCCATAACACAGCATCTTCCTTGAGTAATATCCACCCTTAAGCCTAATTCCTTCATTATTTCAAAAGGCATTATAGTATTGGAAGCACCATAATCAATTATGCAATTTTTTAATGTTTTACCATTTACTAAAATGCTCAAGAAAAATGGTTCAACATTTCCCAAACATTGAGTTATAGAATTATCCAAAAATATTTGAGGAATTTGAGGACAAGTACTTCAGCTTCATTGTCCTTTACCTTTTCTTTACTACTCTCTTTGGGAGTATGGTTTTCATTGCACTCATGTCTCACATTTGTACCAGTACTTCCTAACCATGCTAAAGCTTTGTTTCTATGTTTAGGGATCCTTAATAATTCAGAAAAAAGGACTTTGACAGTGATTTTTGATAACATTGTAGTCATACCTATAGAAGAATCAGATGGGCTATCAATGACAATACTCCTCCTATCATGATGTTTATCGAAAATACTTACATCACCTTGGTGATTCTTGTCATTTGTAATGACTTCTTTTGATATCTTCTCATCTAAATTCTTTGGGATATGATTTGGGGACTCAAAAACTTTAGGATTATCTTCCTTCTTTGGTTCCCACTTATTATTTGTAATCTTAACCTTCTCAACAAGAATCTCTTTAGGTTTCATAGCTTCTCCTTTTTTAGGACTAACTCCCTTTATAAACATACTAGCCACCCTATCATTGCCTTTCCTTTTAGCCATGTTTCTAATCTGTACTTGAGCTATCATGTTTGTTGTGATTTGGCCAATCTCTTCCCTAGAGGGCTTCCTTAAAGTGATTTATTCTTTGGAACTTACCATGTTACACACAGTGTCTTCAACATCACTCTCATCAGAGAATACTTGTTGTTGCACTTTATTCTAAAACTGCCTTTGCTCATTTACATCTCTGTCATGATCCTCATAGTCAGAATAATCATAATGTGATTCAAACATGTTACACCCTACATCCTCTTGGTTTTCTTCATGTTCTTAAAATTTCCCTACTACATTCTGGTCTCTGGGGAAAGACAAGGCTAATGCACAAGATTCAGGAGCATGGGCAATTGACACACAAAACACCATATAGGCTCAGCAATAAATTCAAGTTTTTCTACCACATTCACAGAGTTTTTAGATAACGGATCAGGGGTGCCCTTGTTGTTAGTATTCTTGGGGGAAGGGACATTAGGCTGACCATCTTTCCAAGTAGTAGTATAAGGGAATTTTTGCAACCTATTCTGTGTATTGAAATTTGACTGATACGGGGCCCTATTTTAAATGGGATTCCTATCATTTTTTACTTGAGGGATATTTAGGCTCTTTATAGCATTTAAAACTTGAGCTATATCACTAGGATCTTACTTCTTCCCACCTACACCTTTGTTATCTTCCTTTCTGTTTCCCTTATTTCCAAACAACCTAGGATCATCTCTTTTATTTTCTAGCCTTCCTAAAATCCTCAAATTGTTTTCCACATTTATAACAATTCTAAAAGCATCCCTTAAAGTCCTAGGTTCTTTATCTCTAAGATGATATGCCATTTTTCCATCAAAAGCATTCAAATAAGTAATCAAATAGATCTTGTCATCAACTCGCATGGCTTGCATGAGTTTATACATTCTCTTTTGGAACCTGTTATTGAATAAAGTGATAGATTCATTAGGTAACCTCTTAATTTTACTGAATTCACTTAGGATATAACTCTGATTCTGCTTATCACTATATTTCTCTTTGAAAGAATATTCAATATCTTTCCAATCAAAAATAGATAATTCAAGAAGTCTTTTGAACCATTCTCTAGCATCTTCAGTTAATGACTGAACAAACAATTTCATAATAACATCTTCAACCTCAACCTCATAATCACTCATCATATCAAGAAAACTCCTCAAGTGGTCTTCAAAGGTGATAGCATTGTTCCTAGCAAACTTAGGCAACCTTTTCCTTATTTCTTGTGGGATGGGGTTAGGGTAACCAGGGATTCCATCAAAACATATTTGCCTATAGCCTTCTAAATGGACAAGTCTTCTTTGTAAATCAATTTTAGGTTGATGATCAACATCTTGCCTAGTGTTACCCATAGTATTACTAGTGCTACAATCACCAAAAAACTTGTTAAGATCTACTTTATGTGAAAATGAGGATGAGAAAGGAACATGTACCTTAGTAGTATTTTTATTTGCATCATTAGATCCATCATCATCTTTAGGCATTACTGTAGATTGCCTCCTAGCATTCTCCAAGAATTTGATCTTATTGTTTATGTCAACTATGGCCACTTCATTTTCTACAATCTCCAATATCTTTACCAGAGCATCCTTTTCCTTCCTTTTCTTTTCCAGATTAATGTCTAAAAGTGATATGGGATCATGGAGTTGAACGATCTTTGATGGTTCATTAATCTTAACACCAATCTCCTTTTGTTTCCCCTTATCTTTAGCCTCAATAACTTGCCCCACCTCTTTTGCTTTGTTGTTGTTAGCTTCTAGAACACTATAGTTTTTAATCTGTTGTATTACATGTCCTTCTAAGTTTAATTTTTGAGCTTTTAATAGTTTTTTTTCTTGCATCTTAAGCTGTTCAACTTGACCTATAATCTCTAGTTGCCATACATTAGCTACTATTTCATTTTTCTTCTTTAAAGTAGCAATTTTCCTAAGTAATGTCTATTTTTCCTCAAAGGCTTTTGTAATATTTTCCTCCCTTTCCTTTTGCAATTTTTTATTTATGGCTTCTTGCTCAACAAGTTGCATTCTCAGGACTTCAATCTCATCAAGATCTAGGATAGTGAATTTAGAACTAGCATTTTTTTCATCGTTGAAACTCTCAGGATCTAGATGTTTTGGTGCTACTTCTCCTTGAGAATAGTCAGAAAAGAAAGGGTTTGTACTTTGTTGAAAAAGATTATTTCTATTCCTTTTGTCTAAATTGGGTGTATTATGCATCTCTATAGTTTCTTGGCATATCACTTTGGGTGTGGTAAAAAAGTCATCACCAGATAGTCCAGGATGGGATCTAGAACTTTGGCAAGATGATTCCCTTTCCATAGCAGAAAAATGAACATTCTCTCCCCTTATTTCTTGCTCTTAGGGATGGTCTTCTCTATGCATATGAGATCTTTTCACAACCCAATTCTATCTTCCCCTAGGAGGGAGATCAATTTGTAATTTCATTCTCAAGTTTTTCCTCACATTTGCATGTGTGTTTCTTTTATTTTCCATGATTTGAGATAACAACTCCTCTAAATAATGACACAAGTTAAAACCTTATGAGTCACCACCCATCTTATCAAAATGGGAAAAAAATTTGAATGGATCACAATTATTTCACTAAATTCCATAGACAAAATATGAATAACCCTCGAGACCGCAAAAAAGCTCTCAATAAAAACATATACCTCAGACTCTACCCAAGGGAAACACAAATCTTAAATGATACACTAGTTTATGACACATAAAGCATTATCCCCAGTAGAGTCACCATTTTGTTGGTGTTTGAAACTACTGAGCAAAAAAATGCTCAATACCAGAATGATGATGCTCAAATAATCTAAAGACTAGCCACTTCCTATAATCAATTACACAAGTAGATCATCTGAACCCAACTTCAATGAAACCATAGATGGTTTCCTACTCTTTAGCCTTTGCTAAACCAAGGTGGGTGTACTTGGGGATGATTCAAATGCAAACTGATGCACTGCAACTATCTTAGTTTCATTCCAATTGTCATCTTCTATCATCTTGCACATACATAGTTAAAAAATTTCTTTAATACTTTCAAATCCATATGCATCCCTTATAAGCAGATCTAGTCCTAATTCTCCTAGATTTTACAAGTGTTTATAAGAATAGTAGCTACCTATGACACAAAAAACTAGATGTAAAAGAGTGGTGACTAGCATTATGACCTTGAACAAAAAATATATGAATGATCTTGAATTTATAATAGTTTTAACATGTAGAGGTAGAATTTATTCTCAATCATCTCTGATTTATAAGACCAATACCTTATCCATTGGGCACAAAGAAATCACTTATTGGCAGGAGACCTTGTTCAATTAACTTATTATTGAATCTATCAACTATAATCACCTATTCCCATTCTTACATGATATCCTCTTCATAAACTCATGAATTTCACTGATTTCTTGAAGCATTTACATAATACATTGAATTAAAAGCAACAATATAACCAATATACACCCCATCCAGAATGCATTCAATCAAATGAACATTATCCAAATGATCTCAAAATTGATAAACTCATGAAAAGGAGATAGAAAATAGTGACACGGATTTGGTGTAAATACCCCTTTGTACTATCCTTTTTACTAACTAATACAACAACCAATAAAAGCTCAGTAAAGAACCCAAAAAATCATACTAATTCTACATTTCTATTTGTCATCATAAAAGTACATGACTAAAAATAAACTCAAAAACATTACATATGACTGGACCGAATGTATTTTCTTGAAAACTAAAAACTTACAAAACTTTTGGACCCTCGCAATACCTTGAAAACACATTTATATAACATGAGTTGCAACAAGCAAAGGACAATTGTGATTGATAGGTGTCCTTTTACAAAAATGAGTATAACAACTTTTTCCAAAATATCTAGACATCTTTTTTCAAAAAGAAAAAAAGAAAGACAGTTACAAATGACAGTTGAAGCATAAAATCTTCAACTTTATCCTTTTCTCTAACTACTTCCTATTGGTAGGGCCTTGATTTTTGTGATTTCTTCCCAGACAATAACCTCTCTTTTGGTGGGTCATTCGCAAGTCTTGGTTGTTGCCAATTCACCAACATATTTTTTCCATCTGGCATCAGTAATCACCCTTCCCTCTATAGTAAACCTATTCATTTCAGTTTCAATCTTGAATAGGGTGTCAATAAGTTCATTGAAAAAACACTCATGAATATCATCTTGGAAAATGGATGCCACTTGTGACAAGTCTACAATATGGTCAAAAGAGCTAGACCATTCATTGAAATCCTTTACTTTTCTATCAGAATCAAGAACAAAAAGAATCAAAGAATGAAAACCACTTGTTAATACTTTCATTTTTTTTTGTATGGCTGCCAATTTCCCCATGAAAAATTGCAATAGGTCTTTTACCTTTTCCATACGCTCCTTCACAACAATAACATTATCTAGGAGATCTAGCTTTTTGCCTAACAAGGGTATCAATCTGTCAAAAAACTACATGTATGGTCCCATTCGCTGAAATATTGGCTCAAGCCATCCAATTGCATCCTTGCATACCAACTCTACAGATTGTAGATTTATGAATGCATTATAAGCATCTTGAGATATTCTTTTCAAAGTGCTTATCCTATGCTTTAACACATTCATTGTGATACTTTTTTGAATTACATTGTCAGATTTAGGAGCCCCTGTTTCCACATTTACTATAGGTATTAGCACTATTACCGCCATAGGTATTTCTTCTATTTGGGTCCCTACCTCTATAGTGTGCCTTTCTTCTTCCACCTGCCTGGGTGCATGCTCTGTCTCTATTGCTGCCTTGAGTTGCTCCTTGAGGAATATTATTTCTACTTCTAGACTCTAAATTTTCCCCTCCAACTCTTCTATTATTTATTTTTGTACATGGCTCATTTTGAGCTCTTCTTCATACAATTTTCTGATGTCAAGACACTCATTGTATACTACAACTAGCTTATCCTCAATTTCATCCACCTTTACCTCATTCATGAGAGAAAAGTGTTTGACTAAGCTAGAGATTTCTTTCCCAGTAGTTTTCTCCAATGTCCACACAATCATATTGCCCTGTGCAGTCTCCTATATATCCATCATTCTAGGATTTTTGGTGTCAGGGGCCATGCTCCACATTGCTAGGGTTTTGGTGTTTGTTTAATCCTTCACTGCTAGTGGCTTCATAAATCATGGCCTTGTCTTGTCTTCTCATTTGGTCTACAAAAAAGGTCCTCTCAATATCCCAATGTGGTATTAGAATCATACCACTCCTATGTATCAGCTCCCTGGCTTTTATAGAGGTCATTGTTTCATAAGCTAATAGTTTTTCAACTAACTCTTTGTTCTTCTCTAGATCCTCTCTGTGCATGAGACTCAATGTCAGCTCATTTTGTTTTATTTTGTAAATAAAACTTTTAAACTCTGATGATTTAATAAAATCATCATCTTCCATGAACTTTTTAGATTGAATAAGCTTGCCATCCAATCTTGATGCTATAATCTGGAGATTAGTAGAGGCTTTTTCTACCTCTATAGCCCTTTGATGTAGATAATTTTTCTAATATCAGAAAAATATACACTATTTCCTAGCATTACTTGTAAATCTTTGCTTACCACCTTTTTAGGGATGTGCATTGTCTTTTTCCTTTTGTTTCCCTTTGGCACCCAAGTTGCAATTTCCAACTGCACATTTGGCTTAGGGGATTCTCTATTTATAGTATTTTCCTCCCCTTCTAGCTCATGTGGCATTTGTGAAATGATATAGTTAAAATTATCTACCATTTTTGTTAGGTTACCAGGATATGGAACCTCTATATAAAAACCCTTAAAATAAGGGTTGGTCCTCTTCAAAGCCTCCTCTACTTTCCTTATCTCTTCATATTTCTTTAATAACTCATCAGCTTCCCCTATCACTACTATGTTGGCAATTAAGTCCTCTACAGGGATTAGCTTGCTTGGAGGTAGGATGTATTCCCTAATGGCCTTCACTTCATTTGTAATGTAATTGCTAGGGTCATACATCCTATAGGGTCCAGTAGTAAATTTGTACTGGCCTAGGTACTCACTCAACTCCTCATATGCATTCTTTCCTATCTCAAAATCTCCCACTTTAAAGGTTCTACAGACAAAGGTAGGCTTGTGCAAAGAAGGAGGGATCATTTCTTTATTCATTAATAAAAACTGCCAAAAGAATTCAATAATGGCCAAGCTCAGGGGTAAATATTTAGGTAGAAGGTAAGGAGGCTGTGGGAATGCATAGACTCTCATCAGAGTGCACTCTTTGAAAAAAAAGATGCTTCCCCAGTTATGATCCAACTTTGTTTTGTCATCTAAAAATGAGGGCCTAACCAGAGTCTTCAAAAAATTTGGTGCCCTAAAGAAAGTATGATCTAATTGCCTCATGATAACAGAACTGAATAAATTAAAAAACACAAGTGCATTTGAATAATAGAAGGTTTTATCCCAAATTCAAGTCCACAGTTGCACAGGTAACTTACCAAATTCATCAGAAGTTTGATCAATGAAGTCCAAACTGATGTAACCAATGTTGTGATACAGAATAAGATGCATCAGTAGTGAGTAATGGTGGAATGTGAAATTCTTCATTTCTCCCTTCTTTGCACTAACAAGTTGATTGTGCATGTTGTCTATGATAAAAGCCACATAGTCATACTCCTTATGGTGGAAGGGATCATGTATATCACATGCCATCAAGAACACAGAACCATAAACACAATCCTCTGCACCATCACTCCCTAGAACTTTGTGTAGCCCATATACTATGTTCTTGAAATAGTTCTTGAATCTACTTAAGGGTAAAAAATCCCCCACTTTACTTGGAATCATCTCTACCTTTTTTACATTATAAGGGATGTGGGGCAACATAACATTGTTTACAAAGTAGGTCTTATTACTCCCAAATTTCCTCTGCAGGTCTTCAAGATCAATAGGCAGATCCATCTACCCTTCCAATCCAAAAACTTCTATAAAAGAAGTTCTATCCTATGTGCACAAAAAACTCCCATTGTGCCTTTGAAATGTCCTGGTGACTGGATTGTAAAAATTTATCAATGCTTTGAACAAGTCTACATCAACAAATACTTTTGGAAATATCATCTTTTCCATGGGTTACAGACTGCCACCTTTTTTATTTTGTTCTAGTAAAAATATAAAAACAAATTGAAACCATCAATTCTAGGGCACTGTGCATCCCTAACCAAGAAATAAGGGTCTCTGAAGATGTGGTTGTTAGCTAAGATAGCATTCGATGACCCTAGAAGAAGTGTCAACCAATCTTCAGTGTGCTTGTTGGGCTTCCTAACCCTCAATTTCTTCTCAATCTTAGCAGTAGTCTTGTTTCTTTTGCCTTCTACCATGACTTCTACCACATCATCCCCTCATCTTCAACCTCAACCTCTTCTTCTGGAACCTCTTTGATTTCCTTCTTAGCCATCTTTTCTGCAAATTATACTTTTAAAATTTTTGCACAGCAACACTGAAATCACGTGGCTATCAATGCTTGGGTAAATTTTTTAAAGCAAGAACACAATTTCTTCATAGTAGCAATTTTTTGGACATTCAATCAAATAGTTATGTTTTAATGATTTAATCCACCAGTGTTTAATTAATTCTACATGCACGAGCATTTAATACCACCTTTGTAGGCTAACAACAAGGGATATCAACCATGAAATTTTATCCTGATGTCCATTTTAATATTTTATTTTACTTGGCTATGGTGGTTTTGTCCTTTTCTAAACTGGTATGACACCTCAACAACTTTCTTTTCAAATTCTAGTCTTCCGTTCTTACGCTGAGTCAAGATCTTCAATCCTCTAGCCTCGGAAACACCCCTGGCTAGCTTTTCCACTCCTTCGATGATGCTTTAGAACATCCCAAGCGTAAAAGTGTTAGGGCTTTTTAAACACTACATTGAAATTTCTTTTATGCCTTTATGTGACCCTTTACATTGTAGAATCTCAAGCCTTTGCAACTAACATCTTCGCTCTTATGCATCAAAAATTCCTTGTATGAGTGTGAAACCATTGCTGCTACCTATTTTTACCTTTTAGACTCATACGCACACGTACCAGTAGTAACCTTGAAAAATTCCTTTACGTTGCTTCAGTAACTTCTATACCCATGACATCATAACTCTTTAAACACCCATCTTCCAATCATACGCTTAAGGCTTTACTCATGGCACCATAATGCCTCTTGCCTTTGTTTTATTCCTGCTTTACATTTGCACAAGTTACCTCATCCTCGAAATACCAAAAAGCTCTTACAGATGGCATCCCGCTCTTACATTTTTCCTTTCTAGTATAAACGTAAAGCCTTGTATTCATTCCTTCACTTTACCTTTTATGCTTATACACTTAAACCTAACTCGTAACCATGGAGAAAGGATGAAATAACTCTTTGTTCATACACTTATCTTGTAATCATAAAAGTGTAAAGATAAAACTTCCCTCTTTACTTATCAACGACCCAGATTTAATTGTAGAGAAATAGAATATAACATCACCGTTGATTTTTAGCATGTGCAAAATTAAGAAATTAAGTTTCTTGCCATGTGGGTTGGGTCCATCTTCTATTCATGACATGTCACCACTTGATTTTCTTACACCAGGGCCCATTTGACAACTCAACAGGTCCCACTTTAAATGATTACTATTAAAAATTTGGCTTTACAATTGTCTGTGAGCTCAAAGAACATATGCACATAAACACAACTACATCTCACCCTCGCCTTTACAAACTCACTTTACCAGTAGAAACGTAAAAACATTTTGTGCATTTTTATAAATGATTCCTTTACACCATACTGGGGTATTACGTTCTTGTGCCAATCCTTAGAATGTAGCTACATAGATCTCAACTCAACACCTTTCCACCCCTTCACTTAGTTGCTTACTTGTACTCCTGTAAAGTAGCACAACACATATCCTTCAGAACCTTTTACGATCACATGCTCAACACTATATCGTATGACCGGGTGTACCTCTTCAAGCTTCTTTCGCTCACCCATTCAACTATTCATTGTAAAGCTGTAAAACCATTTTCAAAGCATAAAAAGCCTTTACGTTTCTTCACTCAAACAACAAACGTATGATTAGGGAGGATCTATATGAACCATTCAGCTATTATGAAAGACAAAAGCATATGCCCATAGAACAAAACTTCTTTATGCTCTTATGCTGCACTATAAAATTTGACCATGGAAACATAAGGAAGAAGGTATTTTGCTCTTACGTGAAACCCTACACTGTAAGATCGCAAAGGGAAAAATTTCAAGTGCTTTACAAATATTTTTTCAAAAATTTAAAAGGAGACCTAGGGTTTTTCACACTTAGGGTTTTTTAAAGGCTGCGTTGAGAGACAAACCTTGAGAATTTAATAGATTCAATCAACACATGAATTAGGGCATGACTAGGGTAATCTAAATTATTTTGAAAATTATGAGGAATGAAACCCTAATCTACAAAATACAATGACCTAACTGGTCTTTCACCAAAGTTTCAGACCTTTTCTTATACTGTGAAAAATCAGACCAACATGGAAGATGCTAGATCTTTCATCATTTGATTTTTCTCCTTCTTCTCTTTGATTTTCTGAATTATCATTGGTCTAGGTGCTTCTATGTATTCATTATCAAGGTAGTATACTATAGAACCTCCAACTTCAGATAGATGCAATCTCATTAGATATTTCCATGATCATAAGTTCTCTTTGTTCAACTTGTGAACCTCTCTCTCCTGTACATCTTGATCTTTAGCTTAAAACTCTTCAAACTTTCCTTATAAGCACCAAAAGATCTAACACAAAATGTTTGAATAATTAGAACACCTTGGAGTGGGGTTGTGGGTGTCAATCAGTTATCCTCAGATCTAGATGTACCAATTCAACTTTTAACAACTTCAAACAACTTAATCAAACTCATAAATCCACTTGAACAAAATAATAAATCATCAATAATCCAACTTATTCATATCAACACTTAGCTCTTTGTTAGTGTTAGATGAATTGCATAAACATACAACAATAAATAGAATGAAACATGAAAATAACTTTCACAAATAAATGGCACCAAGATTTAATGTGGAAACTCAATTTGGGAAAAACCACCAAGTAACACGCTACCACTTTTTTACTCTTCTGGAGTGAACTTAGTTAAGAGCCAACCCTATTAAAGGATACAAAATACACTATTGGGTGCAACCCTGTTATAGGATTTAATCACCTTGTTAGGAGTGGGCTTATTAGAGGTCTTGAAAACATCCCATTAGAATGTCACATTTATTAATGGATGTAAAATATGATTGTAGGTCAACCTTGATTAAAGGATTTCACTATCACATTGGTTAGAAAGTAACAACTAGGTTGATCTGATGAAATACAACTCACTTTGCATGTTCAGATCTCCATTCAACTCATTCTTGGTTCATTGACTGGACTTCATCACATTCTCAATCTCTTATCTTTGATCTACTTGGCAATCTCTTCAAGTAATCCCTCTTTACCAATTTTTCACTTTTCCTTCGCAACTCTTGTTCTTTATAATTTCTTCACAAATTCACCAGCCAACAACCTTGTAAATCATCTCTTGCATCTCCTTAAATAGATAGGTTTAATCTTTTTTTGCTTAAACGTAATTGTATATCTTAGGATTTGATTAGATTCATTGAATCTATTCATCATTTTTTCCTTCTTCTTCTCTTAAAATTTCTAGAAACTTTTCATTGAGTCTTCACCTTAGGTCACTTAACAAACTCCATTCATGCATTCAATGTGTCAGTTCACCAATAGTTATCTTTTATGCATTTTGATCAATCCATAAATTCAACCATGTCAGCCTCAAATCTTGATTCTTTCACAAACTATTAAAATGTTGACACTCAGTCATCACTATGTTCTTCACCTTAGTCATCACTAGGTAGCTCAATCACTACTATTCTATCTTGCTTGACTTACCCTAGATTTCTTTTCCATCATTTTCCTCATTCATTACTTCAATTTACTTTCATCTTTCTTGGTTGGCTAATATTATTTTGTTAGGTTGATACTAAAGTTCCTTAATATTTTTCTCACTAATGCTTAACTTCTTCATTGACCTAGTAACCTATCACGTGGTCAAGCTCATGTTTTACTTAACTTCTTGAGTTCTAGCAATCGTCTCTTCTATACTTCAACTCATTTCTTCTTCACTTAATAAAATGATCAAACAACATATTATCTTGTCAAATACTAACTAATTAAGTGCCCTTTATTGTTCCATCATTCTTAGTCCTCTTTACACACCCACTTTACTAGTTCATCTTGTTATCTCTCTTTTCAAATCCTCTTCATCAATCAAATAATATGGCACTCAACATTGTTAGCAAATGTCTTACCAGTAAGGTTTGACATCAATGATAGTATAACATCTATTTCAATTGCAGTTTCCAACAATTGTGACCTTGATATCCACTTTTAAATATAAGATATACTACTTGATTGGAAACTATTTTGGAGACTATTTAATCCTCAGATGGATAATGATACAAACTTAATTTTTTTGTTCCAGGGGTTACCATCTTGGGTCAATTGTTGTGCACTAGAAATTTCCTTTTCCATAACCTTCTGTTGACCACTCTCTCAAATGGTCTTACTATTTTTTTGTCTATTCCAACACCCACTTTCTTATTCCTAGTCTTCTTCTTCTACATCTTCCAATCCTCAACACTCTTAAAGGATTTTACAAAGGAGTTGGCTTATTATTCAAATCAATGAGAACTGATTTGTTTACATCCTCAAAATCCACCATGTTATGAGGAGATATGGAGGAGTCATGGAAAATGCATATTATGTTTCTTATTTCTTCCCAATATAGATATTTCATTCTACTTTTGCTAAACCTTGGTAGACATCTCATCAGTGGATGAATTAGTTTTGTTCATGGAACTAAGCATGTTGGTCCTTTTCACCCTACTAGGGATATTTATTGATTTGTTTCTTAACAACATCCAATGGAGTATGAATCATAAACTTTAGAGATAAACACATGTTACCCACGACACAAGAATTTTACTTTCTTCCAAAGAACCGAGAGAGAGGAAGAGCTCTCCTATCTTTGAGGGCCACCTAAGGATTTCATGAAGTCTCACAACTCTTCCATAAAAGGGTTTTCTTTAATCTCCTCCTAGCTTTAGTTTTTCAGAGCTTTAGACCCATAAACCATAAGGAGGGGCACTTATCTTTCAACTTAGGTTATTTTGGAGGGGGATCCTTATAATCTACTACAATGTGACCCTTCTTAACACAAATTTGGCAATACAGAGTGGTGTTTTTATAAACTAGGGCTTGGGTCCATTTATCCCATATGGACTTTAAAGTGAAAAAGTTTGGAAGGGGTTTGTTAATAGAAATTTAAACAAAAAATGAGCGAGGACTAACTTGGATTTGGCTAATGTGGCAACATTAGATGTGATGTAGTTATCAAAGGAATTCCCGACTCACTGAAAGATCTATTCATTTGAAAACTCTACCAGTGATCCATCATTCTCAACAATAGAAGGGTCATTTGATTGAGCTAGAGAGAGAGAGAGAGAGAGAGATCAAACTGTCGCTTCCATTCGGAGGGTGTTATGAAATGGTTACCATATGTCCATGACCTAGAGTGGACAAATATCAAGTCCTCTTTGCCACAAATCTAAACAAGAAAATCCTTCTCAACATTATAGGTATATCCACACTATCCTTCAACTTCCAATGTGAGGTCACCCAACATTGGGCCATGTTAATAAGGAAGAAATGAGAAGAATCTCCCAACTAGCACAAGGTACATGAAAGACACAATTTGGTCCATTAGCACATCAAGGAAGCTGCTCTTTATCTCTTTCATTGTCTGAATGAATTCCACAAACATAGATTCTAGAGTATGGGTCCAACTAGGCTGCCCTTCCAGTTGGGTTTTATGACTCCTTTACCCTCTTCCACACCATTCACTCCATTAGTATTATCTAGCGAAGAAGCATACAACTCACTACAAGATTATCTATTCTTGCCCTCCTTATTAGTGTTCATACATTTGTTAGAATGGGGGGGGGTTGTCTCAACTATGGTGAGATAGATTCCTACCTATACTCAGCTGCCATATACAACAATAATTTAAATTGAAAGTTGAAAATAAAAGGTAAATTACAAAACTAAAGTTATAGAATATCACTCTTTTATATAAATGTTTATTTTAATATATACAAAAATAAAATAAAAATCTAACTCAATAAATTTAACAATTTTTTTTTAAAAATCTCTATCAACATTAACATCATGTTATTTTCTTAGAACATAAATATGAGTAAACCACTTAAAAAATCAATCAATAAATAATAATATCATAATCTTAAATCCATGAGTACTTCGAAGGAAAAAGTTCTTCTAGAAAGCCTCAATACTTGGTGCCTCTTGGTGTAAATAATGTCACGCTTAATAATGAATGCATTCTACCATGGAAACCATTGATATTTGTATTCAATAATTTAATTCATGCTAATCATTCTAAAACTTTAATGTCCAACCTATGGCATACATTTAATTTGATGTATGTGCATTGTTTTTTTAGTTGTCAAACATATTGATTAGGGCAAGAAGTTCTTGGCCATCTACTCGCCACCAAAGGGGTATGTCTTATGATTCTCTTTGGCTAATAAGAAATAAGAAAATATCTTTGGCGATAATATGCCAATATTTTACATGATGAAATGCATTCATTATAAACATGAAAGTGATCACACGTGAGAGGGGACAAAATTTGTGGATAGAAAGCACTTTCCACCTAGACATGGATAATTCAATCTATGCATTTATGACTAAGATAAAGCTTAAATAAAATATTCTCCATGATCTATCTTCATCATTCCCATTTATAGGACAACCCCACCAAACTCATAGCATAAGAGATTTTAAGTTTTAATTTTATTTAAAAATTAATATAAAGTTTGTTGTGTATTTTATACTCTCAAAGAGTGGGTAAATTTGCTGACATGTTATAAGTCTAAAATGCTTTTTAATCATAAGAATTGGGACTAGTAAGTATATCAATTTGGAATTCAAGTTTATTTTACTGGCTTTTGAAGAGGCAAGTTTTCCCAATAAAAATTAAAGAATATTATAAATATATCAAAAATAATTAATATCAAATAAATTATGTGAACCTTGAATCTAATGAGGAAGTTTAGCTTATTTTCCCTAACTGAACTCAAGTTTTCCCCTATAAACTAAGATATTGTTAAAAGTTAAAAGTTAAAAGGTTTCTCCGAACTCAAGTTTTCCTCTATAAAATGAATAGTTAAAAGTTTTCTTGATCATTAAGGTAGATTAAGAAAATATGATGACTATGTGATACATATTTCAGATAAAGTTTTATTAGTCGAAGATTTATGTTTTCACCTCATTTTCTATAATTTATTTGAGTATTTATATTTGTAATGTTTTGTAATTTTTTATTTTTTATTTTTTATTTTGTAAAAACTATTTCTTGTTTCTTATTGGTTGGTGATATTTTTGCTAGTGGTTTTTTTGATTTTTCCCTTTCAAAAATTCAAAAATTTCCTATATTACACTTTATATGTTCTCTAACGTTGATATTAAAATTAAAGAAGGATTATTAGTCCCTGCCTTATAGGCATAGGCAGGGAACTAATGTTTTTATTTGCCCCCCTCCCATTTCTTTTTCCAGTAAAAACTCATCATTTTCTAAAATCATTTCCTACTGAATATTTTTAAATTTATTTATTGTAACAAAAATCTTTTTTCCTTATTGGTTAAGGACCATTTTCCTAGGCATTAATCCTTTTTTTTCAAATTGGAAAGTATTCAAAAATCAAAAGATAAGGATGAAATACCACAATTGGCACATTTATTATAATGTTAGAATTTATTAGGATCTTCATCAATGTTTCGTAATAGCACAGATGGCACATTCTACTAGGAGAATGGAAAAAGGAACAGATGTATATCGCTGGTTGGATCTCTATCAGTTTTTTCAGATTGTGTACGGTTTAATGAATTGTGATAGCCATAAAGTTGGAGAGGAAAAAATGCACCATCTTTTCAGATTGGTATATAATAATGTTTAATTAAATATTTAATTGTGTGATGATGAATTGAGAATATTTATGTTCAATGTTATGTAGTTTTGCATTTGTGTTGATATATGTGCGAGAATATATTAAGATGGTATATCTATGTTAGATTTGATATATTTTTTATTATTGTTTTGTTTTTTTAAATTTGTTTTTATATATTTGTTTCTTATCTTAAGATCAATATCATATCACTCTATATTATTTTTGGGATATGAGGAATTTGATCTTGAAGTGCATAAATGATATCAAATTCTAATATATTAAATTTAAATTCAAATTTAAAAGAGATGTTATAAATTAATGTAACATATGTTAGAGTAATTAAATTAATTGGAATAATGGAGTCAAGGAAGTTTTTAAAACTTACAACTTAATTTCTTTTGTAATTTTATTTTTAATTCAAAATTTAATATAACATGTAAACACAAATATTAATTTATTTTCTTCACAAATCATTTATATTTATTATTGATTTCTTGAATTTTTCATCATTACATTATCAAAATCAAATAATCAATACACTTATTAATTAATTCACATTACATTTTTAACATTGATGTATTAGATTAAATTTACATTAATTTGCTCAAAATTACTTAACATCCAATCATTTATGTAAAAAAATCTCCTTCTTGCACTTACATTTAATACTTTATACTATTAAAAATTTGTAATATGTTTCACCTATAACATAAGGCAGGAACTTAAGCTCTCCTAGAGCTCTTGTTTTTCTAATATGAAAATTTACTTCTCTTGTTTTTCTTCACAAATCATTTATATTTATTATTGATTTCTTGAATTTTTCATCATTACATTATCAAAATCAAATAATCAATACACTTATTAATTAATTCACATTACATTTTTAACATTGATGTATTAGATTAATTTTACATTAATTTGCTCAAAATTACTTAACATCCAATCATTTATGAAAAAAAATCTCCTTCTTGCACTTACATTTAATACTTTATACTATTAAAAATTTGTAATATGTTTCACCTATAACATAAGGCAGGGACTTAAGCTCTCCTAGAGCTCTTGTTTTTCTAATATGAAATTTTACATTTTTATAAAGTTTGACTTTAATATTTACACAATTTAACATACAACAATAATAAAATTATAGTTTAAAAATTAACATTTTATTACTTACACAATATTTATTAAAAATATATTTAAACTTTAAGGCAAAAGCCTACAACGCAACGGTAACTTGCAAGCCTCTCATGTGGGAGGTGTTGGGTTCAAATCTACCTTCACTTAACATATAATAATAATTAATTCTAACAAATAATAATAATTAATCCAGGCTTCAGCCATTCACCAATCCAAAAAATTATACACACACGCACACATATATACATACATACATATGTATGTATATATAAACTTTAAATTTTATATATAATAATTGCAAAATTTATTGATGGTAAAATCCAAAAATATATACACAACATTTTATCAAAGTTATAAGAATAGATAGGTCATAGAATATAATCTAAAATATTAGATACATATGATTAAACTTAAAAACATCTAAGTTATTTTTGAATTAAAAAACATCCAAAACAAGGGGGGTGGCCCATAAAACAGACAAATTGGTGAACCACCAACAAATTACCACCAACACAAATTACTCCCTACCACTTTTAACACAAAAACATTATTTAGAAGCACAATGATAAAAGTATCAATAGGCCTTACACAACTACTACCTATACTAGAACTAATAAAACTAAGGAAGCATAAAAAAAAAAGGCACTACGACCTTAGATCCAACAAAGTTCAACAACCAATAGAAAAAAAAAAATATAGAGAGCTAGGAGGAAAGGGCCCTAAGGCTTCTTAGCATCCTTCGCCCTAGGAGGATTTTAGCCCAGTCTTTCGCAAGGAAGTTGAACAACATCCTAGAGTCCTCATTGGTCAAATCACCCTCCTAGTCCTTTAGCAGATGTAACGTGGTAGCAGTAGCATGCATCACCTTGATAGTAAATTTAGTCAATAAACACATTCTTTCCTCTAGGGCATAGATTCTCTCCCACAGCTCATTGCCAGCGATCTTCTGGACCTCCTCAGTAACCTCCTACTTGTCGTAATGGTAGCCATCCACTTGCTCCTTAGTAACATCCTACACAATCAGGGGGTTAGGTATAACATTATCTTTGGAAGAAACCCTTGTAGGAGAGGATATCGTAATAGGGGAGGGCACTCTATCCACAATGTCAGGGAATTGGTCTCGAGTTAGGTCCACACATCCCAATCCAATGGTGGACGAAACATGCGTCATCTCTTTCCTCCCTTTAATCACATCTCCAGAGCCCTTTATATACTTATTATTTTATATAAATGTATTAATTTTTATTATTTTTTGAATGTAAGTGCTTTAGTTTATATTTTTATATATTTTTTATAATATATTTTTTGTCATTCAATTACAAATATTAAAAAAATGATATTTCTTATATTATATTATCATTTAACAAATATTATTATTATAAAAATACTATTATTTTTATAGTATAATTTATTTATAATATAATACTATCATATATGGTATATATAATAGAACATATATCAATAATTATATTTAGAAATAAAATTTAAATTAATATCATTGAAGAAAACTATAGCTATATAACATTTTTATTAAATAAAAGTATTTTATATACTATAATAAATTTATAAAATTAAAAGTAGGTTTATATTAAAACTAAAGACAAGTATTAAGCCATCATATTGCACTTGTTATAGATTATAAATATACTATCACTTTAAGGGAAATCTTTTTTAATTCAAAGAATTCCTTTAATAGAACAAAGTTCTTAGTGAAGATATAAATGTAACTTCATCATTATCTCTAAAGAGATTTTGGTATATTATCATATGCAGTTGATGATATAATGAAAATAGGAAAAAGATAAGAATTAAATTAATATATTATAAACATTAAAAAATAATAAATGACTTATCTTTTGTGTTGTCATGTCTTTATATGAAGATTAATTCAATGTATTTTGAAATATGAAACTTTCATTTATATCTTGGATGAATTTTATTTTATTTATATATTTTTTCATTAGCTTTTCATGAGTAGCATGAAGAAGAGGGATCTAAGTTGTCAATATTAATAAAATATTTTATAAAGATAAAATATCAAAAAATAATGATAGCTTAATCAATATTTTAGTCAACTATAGCAGTGATGAACTATCTAAGATAAGGATTCAAAGGATTTATGACTAGCATCTCCACAATTATAAAATGTGATTCATCTAACTCTTCATACATAGTAATGTCCACTACTTTAAGTGTTGGCTTTTTAATATTGCTCTTTGTTTATTTTATCTCATCAAATTTCCTCTTGAGATTATTCTATTGTTTTCTCATCAAAATTTCTTCTACTTTCAAGGCATATTGATAGGCCTCCTCTACTATCATTAATAGGATCATACATATCTCATATTGGATTGATATTTGAAACCCACTAATATACCTTGGATTCTATTATGTAGTTTCTTCTATATGAGTAGCTTAAATTTTTTAACTATAGAATCCTTTTGTGTTCCTTTGATATTAACCTATATTTATTTCAAATGTTATAACTAAATGAATAGATTTTGTTGGTATTTATGGGAAGAATTTTCCTATAAATTTGTAACCATTTGATTCGACAAGTGAACCTTCTCCATCTATCTTCTTCATGTATCCATTATTGGCACATGATCCCACCATAGGGATGCATGACTAACGAAGGGCCATACCACCCTTACCAACTCACAACCAAGATCACAAGAATATGAGACAAAGAGATGACAAAATGCTTCACAAAGCATGCTTTTATTATACTTGGAAATTCTTACAACATCAACAATATGACATCATAGATATTATTTCTTCCAAAAGAAGTCTACAAATGCTTCAACATAAGAGAACTCAAAAATAAGAGCTTCCAAAAGAAGATTCTTCACACCAAGAGCTTCACCAAGAAGAACTTCCCAACTAAGATCTTACACATTAGGATCCTTAACCTCCAAAGTTTCTATACAAGAAGAGATTACACTTGAAGAGCTTACCTTTCAAAAGTTGTATTACAAATGATCATAAGCCTTGCTTATATAGACACTTACCATCCAAGATATTACAAACACAACCAATGTGGGATAAAGGTAAATACAACTACCTTAAAACAAATATTAAATTCCCAACCAAATACAACTAAGCACCACCATGTGGCCAATTAGAAAATTACATTTCTTTTGTGGATCACAACAAATATTAAATGCATGATTTAAGGAACTTTCCACAAACTTCTAAGATGTCACCTACACACCTCGATAAATGAAATGACAATTATTTCTCTTATTTTTCTATTTATGCCACCTACGCATCTTGAAAATATAAATTCGTCTTTTTCTCTTTTTTTTGCCCTTTTTTATTTTATTATTATTTTTCTTTCTATTATCGTCACTTTCTCTCTCCTCCACAAACTTTTTTTTTAAAAAACTTTGAAAATGCCCACTTTTTTTTTTGATGCAAGATGCTCCTACATCAAACACCCATGGTAGGAAAAAAATTTGTGGATATGATTTCACAAAATGAAGCAACTAACAATGACATTTTTTTCCTTCTCTTCCAACACCTAGCTTGAACAAGTATTTGCTGCCGATATATTTCCTTCTTTTGTCTTTTCCAACACCTAGCAGGAACAAGTGTCTATTGCTGAAAATACTCTTCCGCAATGAACTTTGTCCATGTATAAATTTCATCCTTCTCCAATCTTATAGGATTTAATAAATCAGTAATAAAATCAACAACACCATACAAATCTTTCTTTGCATACCACATATCACTAACAAGATCCTCATACAAACCATCATCATCTTTCAAATTCATCTCAAAGACAACATCCCATGATTTGTACAAATTTACCTCTTTGACATATTCATCTTCGCTTGTTTCTTTCATGTCTTCAACAAGGCAAGTAATCACTTCACTTGTTTGATCTCCAACTAAGCCACTATACTCTTCCTCCACTGTTGTAGTCTTCAAATCATCTTCATCTACTTTTTGTTCATGAGTCTTGTCATCTTGATGCTCTTCCTCTTCTCTTTCATCTTCTTCAACTTCAGGTTCACAGATAATTTCCTCTTCATCGTCTCGCTCTTCTTTTGTATTACATGTATGATACTCCACTAGAGCTTCTTTCTTTTCTACATCCAAGGAATTGTCAACATCTCTTTTTTGGTGATGTGCTCTTCTCTTCCACAACTCTTCTTCTAATTTATTCACGTTCTTTTGTAAATCAAAGAATGCAACTCGTAATGCCTCTTGATTTATTGCTCTAATTTTCTCAAGTTTAGGAATCCTCAGAATCCATCCAATCACAAAAGTCATCTTCTTTGTTCTCTTCTCCATAATCAAGTCTTCATAAGACACACTTCATGCAACATAAGTACCTCATGCAAACTACCTCACAATCGGTAATCTATCTACACACTTAGCTAAAATCATGATCCTCATGCAAACTGCCTCACAGTCAGTGATCTGTCTACACAATTAAGAACTTCTTGACAAACTTCACCCAACACAAGGTCTTGGTGCAAACTACCTCACATTCGACGATTTGTCCACACACTCAGGAAATCCTTCTCTGATACCATTGACGAAGGGCCATACCACCCTTACCAACTCACAACCAAGATCACAAGAATATGGAGACAAAGAGATGACAAAATGCTTCACAAAGCATGCTTTTATTATACTTGAAAATTCTTACAACATCAATAATATGACATCATAGATATGAATTCTTCCAAAAGAAGTTTACAAATGTTTCAACGTAAGAGAACTAAAAAATAAGAGCTTCCAAAAGAAGATTCTTCACACCAAGAGCTTCACCAAGAAGAACTTCCCAACTAATATCTTACACATTAAGATCCTTCACCTCCAAAATTTCTATACAAGAAGAGATTACACTTGAAGAGCTTACCCTTGAAGAGTTTGACTACAAATGATCATAAGCCTTGCTTATATAGGTACTTACCACCCAAGATATTACAAACACAACCAATGTGGGATGAAAGGTAAATACAACTACCTTAAAAAAATATTAAATTCCCAACCAAATACAACTAAGCACCACCATGTGGTCAATTAGAGAATTAAATTTCTTTTGTGGATCACAACAAATATTAAATGCATGATTTAAGGAACTTTCCACAAACTTCTAAGATGCCACCTACACACCTTGATAAATGAAATGATAACTATTTTTCTTATTTTTCTATTTATGTCACCTATGCATCTTAAAAATAGAAATTCCTCTTTTTCTCCTTTTTCCCCTTTTTAAATTTTATTATTATTTTTCTTTCTATTATTGTCACTTTCTCTCTCCTCCACAAACTTTAAAAAAAAAAAAAAAACTTTGAAGATGCCCACCTTTTTTTTTTATGCAAGATGCTTCTACATCAACAACCTTTCAACTTGGACTAGAAACCTCACCCTTTTTGTGTCTTCTTTTGACTCAAAATCAAGATAAAGTTCAATTTCCAAGATCTTTAGAGTATAGGATTTCCTTCTACCATGGAGTTTTGAGTTGTAGTTTGTATACCATATTGGATATAAATATTTAAATTGATTCACTCCTATAATCTTCCACTCCTCTTTTGGGAATTTTTTCATCTTCATTTTCATATTAGAATTATCAAGTGTAATAGTGCAATGGTTAGACATTGATATTAGGAATAATTCTTTCTATACTCTTTCATTCCTCCTATTGGTATTTTTTCACCTTCATTCATATATTATAAGTATCAAGTGTAATAGTGCAATAATTTTACATGTAGATATTAAGAGTAATTCATTCATATACTATTCCATTCCTCTTTTTGGGTATTTTTTCATTTACATTCATTTTCTTAGAATTTTCAAGAGCAATATTGGGTAATGAAGAAGGAAGAGGTGTCAATATCCCATGGCCATAATGCCTAGGAGAAGATATAAAAAATGATAAGGCATGCCAATATCCCATGGCCATGATGTTCTAGAAGGAGAAAATTCAAAAAATTGTTAAGAGAACATTAGTTAAGACCTTTCCATCATAAATCCAATGTGTAGGCAATGAGGCCAAGAAAGAATCATATGCATCTTATTGTAATCATGTCTTGCATCCATTGTGAAAAGGAATTAATTTTTACATATGATCAAATAGATATATCGTGTCAAGAATTCAACATATAGAGGGAAGAAGAATGTCTATACATTAATGTAGACAACTACATCACAAATGATAGTCTCATAGATGCTTGTTTATTAATTCTCTTAAAAGTTGTGATGTATGTATATATGCATGCACGCATATATAAATGCACATACATACATACATACATACATACATACATATATACATATATACATACATATACATAAATGCGTATATGCATATATACATACACACATAGATATATCTATCTATATATATATATATATATATATATATATATGCATGCATGTATGTGTGTGTATAAATACATATATAGATACATAGGTATACATGCACACATACATACATACATACACATGCACACATATGCACACACATACATACATACATATACTAACTAACATACAATTAATTATATAGGTCTATGCTAAGACACACACACCTTCATAAGCATCATTAAAAATATTGATAATTTAATTTCCACACATTACAATATAGATATTACATTTTATAATGATAAAATAAACTCTTCCTCATCATTGTCAGCTACTAGTAAGATAGACTAAGTATTACACAACTAGACCTTCCCAAAATAATCCAAATGTCTTGATATCCCAAACATAGTGTTGATCCCACAAGTCGCATTAGCATGATGATTATGAAATATAAATGGTGTTGTCATTGAATAGAAACATATCGAAGGAAGGATAAGTTATAAGATAACATGGTCATTGGTAGAAGAATAAACCTATATACATATATAAACTACACCAAGACTAGCAGACAAGAGAAAAAGGTAGTTGATCCAAATCATCAACAGACTAAGGCACCATGGATGTGACAATAGGGAGAAATGGCCCTAATGGATGTGTCAAAAGAAAAGGGCAAAATGATAAAAGTGGGAAAGGAAGAAGGCTAAACTTAGGCTCACAGATGGGCTAACAAGGATACCAATCTAGACCCTAGGAGTAGGGGTCATAGGTTTCCTATGAACAAACCAGACATGAAATTCAATTCTAAAATTTAAAATTGATCAGGATAATTTTTCATGGGTAATTGTAATGGATATAAGCACTTAAGATACATAGAAAAATAGCTATTAGAATGTGATGCACTAGATTAGAGGGGGGGGGGGGGGGGGGGGGAGAGAGAGAGAGAGAGAGAGAGAGAGAGAGAGAGAGAGAGAGAGAGAGAGAGAAATAATGCATAGAGTTGTTCAAAGTACAAGCTAGCAAGAGAAGTAGTTGCAAAAAAATATGATACAATGACAAGTTGATTGGAACAACCAAAGCCATAGGTGAGACTGTTAGAAAGTAAAGTCCACCAAGATAATTGAGAGGGAGGGTGAAACAGTTATCCAACTATTAAAATAATTATCAACCTTAGTAAACCTTAAGTATGTAAACAATATAATTAGCAACCATAACAAGATACTCATACATAATAACTCCAGATATGTTAAATAGGGAAACCCTTGATCAAAGAGAAAACCTCAATGGGGATGGTACCCACAAAATGTACTAATATAAATGTTCATTATAAGAGGATGAACTCTATTATGAGCCAATGAAATACATTTAATACATATTAGTCCCTGTTAGGAGTTGTAGAAGGTAGATGAACCCACTGTCCAAATAGCTTTAGGGGCAAGAACACCTAACTCACTGTCCAACTAGTCTCTATATTATTCCTTGCAGAATAATAGAAATGGAATAATTTCATCTCCTTTTTCCTCTTGACCAAACTTATCCTCTTCTAATCTCAATACCATATCACCAATCTCACATCCAAATAATCCCTTGGATCACTTACATGTATTTACCAACTTCACATATCACTTGCACAATTTGCACTACATAGACCAATCACACTTACATCATCCACAAGAAAAAGAAATTCATCGAGTCAGGCTTTCCCAATTAAGTATAATAGGACCTCATTAAGATATTACAAAACTTTACATCTTTTTGCAATTACAAATCATTGTCGACTCATAGTATTTACAACTTTTGATAGGTGTGACCTAAAACCTTGCACACTCACTGACATCATCATTAGACTGTCTACTATCACTATCTAACTATGATGATCATGATTCTATATTACTTAAGAGATACAAATCTATCATCATAAACAACTTAATCACACTCTATCTTCTTCTTGTCTTTTGTAAACAAAGCATATCATCTGTATGTCTTCGATATTCTATATGCACATGTCATCATTATATAGTTTAGAACATCTACTTAATTGCACTTGACCTAATAATAAATACATAATGTTATGTTGACATCAATGACAAACATATTCATGAGTGCAACATGTCAATACTCTCTAATGTTTAGGATACTTACCTAAAGGAATATCATTAGCATTAATGCTAATAGTCTCCCCCTTTGGCATTGATGTAAACATAGATAAAAACATCTAAGTTCCAAGAATACCAAATCAAACTCTATTGTTGCTGCTATTATTCTCTTCTTTCCAAATCCTCTCCATCAATCAAATCTAAAAATCACTAAAACACTACTATGTCAGCTTTCTTATTCTTACAAGGATGGAAATAAATTGTTCAAAACTTATCCTCCATTCAATGTTTCTCCCATTGACATTAATCACCCTTATTGGTGCATCTCATCCATTGTTATAATCTCTCTCCTCATTATAACACTTCTCCCCCATACATTGGAGATGTTTTTCATGTATACTTCTCCCCCATTGACATCAATGATAATGGCTGCTCAAAGTCTTCAATCAGCTCAAGCGTCCAAGGACACTATGCAATATCAACTACCAAGAGTCCTTGATGACCCTGCTCATCACAAATACTCCCCCATACAGGAAGTATTAACATTTAGTCTCAACAAACAATAGTACTATGTACCACTAGATTGATGCACTTTCTACATCATTTACTCAAAATTAGACAAGGGCATAACCCCGAGCATACCTCACAAATACTCAAATGTATCTTTAGGCAATGGATTCATAAAGATATCTACAATATTCTCTATTGTACTTACGTAATCTAGTATGATCTCTTTCTCTACAATTTTATCTCTCAAAACATGATACTTAATTGATATATGCTTAGTCTTAGAATGCAATACATGATTCTTAGACATACTCATTGTACTTGTGTTATCACAATGAACGATAATAGGTTCTAAAAATTCTATCCCAATATCCTTTAGCATCTACTTCATCCACATGATCTGATTACAATTGTTTGTTACTACCACATACTCTACTTTTGTTGTACTCTTTGAAATACAATCATATTTCTTGCTTAGCCAAGAAACCAATCTTCCTGCAAAGAAAAATGTTTCACCACTAGTGCTCTTTATGTCATCCATATTACCTGCCTAATCTACATCAATATATACACACAAGTAAAATCACTTGATCTATCATGCCATAGTGAAAAATTGGGTGTACTCTTTAAATATCTAAATATTCTCTTTATTCCTGCATAATGTGATTCCTTAGGATTATCTTGAAATCTTGCAAATATCCTAACTACATTTTCTATCTTTTCTGGTGTGAGTGAGATATTGCAAACCTCCAATCATAGATCTATACTTATTTTTCTCAACTGTAGGTGTCTCATATTTGATAGATAACTTGTGATTGTTGTGGTTTCACAATGCACACACCATTTCAACTAGAAATGGGACCCCCCTACTTTTTTTTTTTGGCTTACACTAATACATTAGGGGTCAATTTGTGACGGCAAGAAAAGGTAATGTGGTTTTGGCTTTTTTTTTTCAATTTTAGCCCGATGCCGTCGCAATTGTGACGGCAGGCATCACAATTGCGACGCCAGCGGGATATAAGAGAAAAAAAAAAAGCCAAAAACCCTCATTTGAATGAAATTGTGCGACACAGGGTTCTTCTGAAAGGAAAGGCATGCACGTGGGAGATCACTTCAGCAAGGTGTAAGGTGAACTCAAGGCATTCAGAGGGTCGGGCAGAGATGCGCATCGACAAGGTGTAAGACAAATAAACCCATTATTTTTCAGAGATGCGCATCAGCAGAGACGTTCTCCATGTTTTTCAGTGTTTCCATGTCTTAGTCGCTTAATATCATATTTCTTTTGCCTACTCTTTTGCTATTATTTTTGTGTTCAATATCTAGCTTTCCAAAAGATTTCAGGGCCCCTTGAAAACATATTTTACCCATAAAATCAAAAACTTTCATTTCCTCGTCCTCTTTATTATGGAAATTGCTAGCCTCAAAGAATGGAGAGGGAATCTCCTTCAATAGGAAGGCCTTTCATTCTTTAGCCTCACATTTCTGTGAAACTATATTAAGAGGCTTCCACAATCATTTTAGTGTGGATCACTTGGCAAAAGGTTACCACAACTCATTCAAAGCGACCTCCTATGATGTTCATTATTCTTGCCCGCCCTAAATTACTTTTGGACACTCCATTAATATTGAGATTGTAAAAGCCTAAGGGAGGTGGATCCTAGTTTGTATATTTTCAAAAGGACAAATAATGCTATGGACAGTAGAAAGGGATGTCATGGTATTGGCCCTTGGAGAAATGGGATCTAATTATTTTGAGTAATTAGTAGTTACTTTACAGATTTACAGATTCCCAACATCATTGTCTCGGTCAAAGGGAGAAAGAAAATGTCTTTTCCAAAAAATATATGTAAGAAACTTGCAATTTGAATAAAATTGTTAATTTTCATTTTTATACTCAAAAACCAAAACGTGTCTCATAGCCTTTAAAGCAATATGGAAAATCCATAAACAGGATAACATGGCATTATTAAGATATTATTCAAACTGTACAATGTTACAAACACCTCAACCCAACACTGACTTGAATAGACAAATTTTGTCACTATTTTTAATATGACAAACTATTGCTCTCTTCCCTCAGTCATGAATATTGTTGATTCTGACACTTTGCACTTCGCACTTCAATATTTCAGTGTGTCATCACCATTTATTATTGCTTTCACGTGCTACTAATTTCAGGCTGTAGAAAAGTGCCATCACATCTCAATATATTGCCATGAACTTCGGTGTGCAAGTTAAAAATTAGACCTGTACAAGAAGCCCTCTAATTGCCGACATTTAAGATGCAATCATACAATAATATCCACCGCACAGCTTCGCTTAAAACATGAATCTGCATGTCGGTTAAAGTATATATTCTGCAGAATTGATATCTAATGAGATATATCAGACCTACGAGATTATACCAATAACAAATTCTGAAAATAATAATTGAGAAATTTTCATTCCAAGAAGACCTACATTATGTAAAAAGCTACATGACATCAGGCATACAACAGATTTAAACATCAAATACTTACAGAATGGCATAGAACAGATTTAAACATCAAATACTTATAGAATGGCCTCAACCAAGAGACAATCTTCCAACTCAGACCCCAAATGAAATTTTCATTTCAATGTGGGACTGTATGGACTAGGACATGGAGCTACAACAAGATCGGGTAATCGATCAATAATTTCATTAACTGCTTCTAGGCACGTGTTAAGCATTTTTTCTCTATTCGTACCAACCGTGTTGCCACCTACCTTTTGGGGTCCGTACTTGGGTCTGCAAGCTGATGCAGTGCAAATATGTTGTAAAAAATCACTTTGAAACATATTTTTGTTGAAAAAGTATAAGGATATAGTTATCCCCAACATGAAGGGAACAAATTCTTACCACTCTTTCATCTTCACTAGCAGTTGATGGATAGCTTGCAAGTCATTCTCTAAAGTAACTAGACAACTGATCTAGAACTGCTCTTTCTGTACATGGACTCATCTGCACTCATATTCTAATTGGTTAAATTGATTTTTCATAATAAAGGCAATATATAACCAGTAAGAATAATGAAACACATAAATTACCAATACAGCTAGGTATGAACAAAGAGGTGGGTGATAACAAAGAGCTCATCAATTTTCACTGTGTTATCTTTTGGCTACAAGTCTACACCATTCTTCACTGTTTTTAATTTATACCTAATACAATTTTATTTTTCAAAATGTTTATCACTGCCACTGTTTTTGATAGTTGGCTTCTTTGTATTAACGCCTATAAGGAGCCATTGGATATTGGAAGATAAAGGTTATAAATCTCAGGTAGTTTGTTTGCGAGATTTCTTTTTGATTTGGCTTTGTTACATGAAATGCTGAAGTAAGATGCACTGATTTCAACCCATTCTGATTGATTTGTACAAATTCTTATAACTAGTTCCATATATTTAATTACATTTAGACACTATCTTTTAATGCTTTATTTCAGTGTGCTACATATTCTATTTCATATTTGTGATATATGATGAAAGTATTATAACATATGGAGGAACAGTCCATGAGTGGCGTGGCCAGTTGAAATGGTTTTAGTTTCAATTTTACACCATTTGATAAAAATAATCAGTTTACCAATCGACCCCTAGGTTCATTCCATTTGCAGTAAAATCTTCATTACATAGAAAATGTTCACAAAATCTATGTCAATGCTCACACATCTTCTTGGACTTACGCAAATCTATGTCAATCCTCACACATTTTCTTGGACTTACTCAGGAACTATGCTGTCCTGCAGCTCTTCTTAAATATGTTATCAACTTGACTTTTCTATTAAAGGCTCTCATGCTGAATTGAAAGCCAGGTAAAGAAAAGGATATTATACACTATTTTGTTGGTACCCTGTGCAGCACAACAAACTTGTTATTACTATAAGAAAATTTTCTTTTCTTTTGTTTCATTGCAGATCTTCTGCTTGCACGGAGGTCTCTCCCCATCATTGGACACAATTGATAACATTCGAGCTTTGGATCACATATAGGAAGTGCGTCTATACACATAAGTATAAACTTGTTCTTTTCCCGCAACACATATAACAACAATTTTAAGTGCTTGCAAGGTATATACTTATGAATAAATATTACATCCTGATTTAAATGTATGAAAACAATTTTCATTCCTTTTAAGCTTCATTGATCTAGAGGTGCAATTCACAAACTCAAGAATAGTGGCTTTTGTTCTTCAGGATACCTTTAGGGGAAGAGTATGTGAATGCCCCCTCATGTTTGGAGTCCAGTTTAGAGGAGATGGCTATTTACACTGCTAAGGTTTGTTGAATCTGATTCTGAATAACATTGCTTGCTATTGTTGAATCTAATCTAATGTATATTTTAACTAGACTTGTAGCTTATATGTTTTGAAATTTTTGTTAGGCCTTGTAGTTTGTCTAATTTGATTGCTGGAGAGCTTCTACAGCTAAGCAAGAAGGCCATTGCACGATTTATAGCTACGTGCTCGGGTATGAAAATTGTTTTTTTTATATTCTAATGTATATTTTAACTAGACTTTTAGCTTATATGTTTTGAATTTTCTTTTAGTGGCTTAATGTTGTAAGGTCTCTTGAAATAAGACCTTCAAGTGGTTGGTCAAAGTTTTACAAATAATCTTAGGAATAAAGTCAAAGAAAGTATTTTTAAAATATTAAAGTATTTAGCTAGGTCTAAGAAGATTTGTGTACTTTTAGTAGTTTTTCTTAGTTTGTGAAAGTTGTAGACTAAAGTTTTCAGAGCTCAATTTTTGCTTCCTGCAAAGAACGATCATGTCAGATAATATAAGTGAAGAACAAAACAGGGAGACAATCGCTAGATTGTGGTCTAACTTGAAAAGAAAAGGTGATGGAAAATGTTATTGTCCTTGCATTATTTGTAAGGGCTTAAACCGTAGAAGACTGCTAATCAAAACAGTTAAGAGACATTGTAGGGAGAATGGTCACATTGAAGGGGGGCATGACTATCATCCACTGGTAAGTCGTTCATTATATCATTTTAACAATTTATATACATATGAAATCACTTGATGATGAGTTGATGATCATGGTTTATTTATGTTAATCAATTTTATATAGGTTGATCTTCCCAGGGAAGTACATGATATGAACCACAACAATCCGAAGAATATGGTTTTCGAAGTGGAGGAACATGGAGGTGCAAATATCCAAGGTGAAGATAATGATCCCATGGAAGATGACGATCATGCGCCAGAAAACACAATTGAAGAGGATGGTATAAATACATTGATCCATGACACATCTATTCCAAGCATATCTGATCATGATGATGATGATAGCCTTGATGTACCTCTACTTCAGAAGGCATACGAGCTCCTATACAAAGACTCCCAAACAACTCTTCTCTCTACTGTATTGTTGTTGTTGAACTTGAAGGTTATGAATGGTTTATCCAACATAACAATGTCACGTATGTTAAGGTATGTCATATATGTCTTTATAGTTAACAAAGGGTGAATAATGTACCAATAATATTTTTTATATTAACAACTTATTTTTTTTCTGTAGATTGATAGGCGAGTTTCTGTTACCATCATCAAATATTCTACCTCGCTCATATCGAGAATTAACTATTGTTATGAAAGATATTGGAATGGAGTATGAAGCAATACATACTTGTCCCAATGATCATATTATATATTATAAAGAACATGAATTTGCAACACAATGCCCTGTATGTCATATGAGTAGATATCGAATAGATCGACTACCAAAAAAGGTGCCTCAAAAGGTTCTTCGTTACATCCCCATTATTCCACAGATGCGACAATTATTCAGGTGTAGTAGCTTGGCTCAATTTATGGATTATCATGCATGCAATAGAAGTCGAGATGACATTATTCGAATCCCTACAGATGGTTCGGCATTTATGCACATAGAGGAAAAGTGGCAACACTTCAAAGAAGAACCTCGTAATCTCAGGCTTTCATTGGTAGCAGATGGTGTTAATCCATTTGGAGAGATGAGATCTATTTACTCGGTGTGGCCTATTTTTGTTATCAACAATAACATTCCTCCGTGGATGCCAATAAAGAGGGAGCACATTATGTTGGCAATGATTGTTCCAGGAGCACATTATGTTGGCAACAAACAGTTTTTTTTTTACAACTTTTTAACATCAATTATCATTTGTTCTTTTATACTTCGTGACAAAGACTTATGAAACTTATGAAACTTTTCACAATAGGAGCTGCAACATCATTTCCTGGATGTTCCTATGTTCCTAGTACGGGAACGGTGAAGAATGTCACATTGATCGTCAACGACGATGAAGGCATTCCATTAAAAGTAGCCAAAGTTCCAAGTACTTTAAAGTTATTATTATTCTATAGTGATATAATAGTAATTTATTTTTTGATCACTCTTCATCGACTAATGATCCCATGATTGTTTTGTAGGGAATGATCTTTTTTGGAGAAAACTTGGTGATGAGTGTTTGCGAATATTCGGGCCCACCATGCGTACCTGGTGGAACATCATATCCTAACTGAAACCCCAAACCACTATTTTGATTTCATATCATTGCTATAATAGTTTTCCTTTTCATCCATTTCTTGAACTATATATATTAAAGGTAGCTTCACTTCATTTATGAGTCTAACATGTTTTTTTTTACTTAAAAGGTGGAATAACCAACGCAAACCGTTGAAGGATGATCTTATAGAGAGCATGACCCAACTCTTTGGACCTCGTGCATTTGAGAGAAACAAGCTCCTTGAAAAAGCTGGTTTATATTTGAAGTATATTAGGGACCAGTACAGAAAAAATTTATGGGATAACCCCAGGTACGAGCGTCCGCCCTATGTTCCTGAGGCTGAGTGGCAGGCTCTGATTTTGGATGGAAAGAATAAAGCTGGCAAGAAAAATAATATTACACCAGTGGAGAGTACAACAAGGTATGTGATACTATTGAGAATCTAATTATGTACTAATTAACCTCTATATTTATACTATCTAACATATTTCAAACTTTTCATAGATTGCCTGACACATCAAAGGCAACAAAGGCAAGACTAGAAAAGCATGGGACACACAAGCTCGGCTCTGGTGGTTTTTCAAAACTTCAAGCAAGAGTTGTAAGTATTAGTAAATGAAAAATTGTATAAATTTTTTTATATAATGTGATGGGAAATGCTAGGACTCCCTTATTTAGCTCATCAATTATAAATAGGTCAATAGAATATAATAACAGTAGTGGATTTTCATATTCAATATAAACAATTCAACAATTGAAGTCAGACTCTGCAATCTAGATTAGTGAAGATTCCTTCATTTGCTAATATGACATTATTTACAGCTGCAAGAGCAACAAAGCGACCAATATAACCAGTGGCTCCAATCACTAATATTTTACTTTTCTCTTCGTTCAAAAAATCCTCATATGAAGAAATCTCACAAATGGAGGCCATGGTTGAGACTAAATTTTCCTCCAATAGTTGAGAATAAAGGCAGTGATTGAAAGAATGAGGGAATGCAGCAGCACTTGCAGCCTTTTTATTTCCAAAGAGCTGAACTAACTCTTACCCAACTTAAGAATTTGGAGAAAATATGTTGGTACAAGCAAAGCATACAAACACACAACATTTATATAGTAGATTGCTCCATCAAAACTGCTCGATTTTTCTCCTATTATATTGTGATGGATATAGATGATTTGCTGTTGATATTTTAACTACCCTCCATTGGTTGATGAAACAATGCAAGTAAAATTCACCATACCACGCAAAAATGCAGGGCTCAGAGTTCAAGAGATGCCTCGCAGAAGAGGATAAGAGAATTGGCTTCCAACAAGGCTATAGAGTCGTGGCTGAACGGCTACGAGCTGAAATCAGTGTGGAAGGTTCTAATAATGATGCATCTGAGCCACAGGAAAATAAGCTAAATGAAATTTATTTCAAATTGAATACTTTACCAATTAGTCTATTTGATGTTAAGTTCCAATATAAAGTGAGTATATTTGTTTTAAGCAAGCAATGATAACAATGCGTAGGACGTTGGAATGCAGCCTGACAATCCTTCTACACAATCTGTGGATGCTGAGGGTTCGCATGATGTGCATCCTAGTGGTGGAGGTATACATTTGCTATTAAATTTTTTATATGTAATTGCAATTGGTGTTTGGATTAAAGTAACATTTTTTATAGCAGTTGTAGAGGATCGAGGGGTTGATGTTCATGACCGTGTTGACGTTGAGTCCAGACAAAATGATGTGGTCAGATCAGGTAAAGAGCGCCACAGTTATGTTATTTAAAATAATTAAATACTTGTAACAATTATAATAAATTATTTTTAATTTAACTCTTTTATTTGTTATTGCAGAGGACCCCCTTTTGCAACAGCATAGGAATTTGAGATCATCAAGAATAGAGAACAGAACAACTGATGAGGGGGAATTGATGATGACACTGATGCTCCTCTTAGAGCTTACATAGAAAAAAGAAATAGAAAGAAAAAAAAGAAATGATTGTCATCTACATACCTTAATTGATAATGAATGAATTTTATGTCTCAATGAATTTAATTATGTGCTAATGAATGTTCATGAATTATGTGTTAATGGAGAATATTGATGAATGTTGCATGTTAACGAATCTAATGTGTTAATGAATGTTATCATGTGATATTGATTGAATGTTATCATGTGATATTGATTGAATGTTACATTTTATTAATGGTTGAAAGAATGAATGAATGTTAGATGTTAACGGGGAATGTAGAGTGATGTTAGGGGGAGGGGGGTGGAGCAAAATGAGCTTCCACCTTCACATGGTTGGCCCTATTTAGTAGAGAATATTAAACTATTCTTGAAAAAAAGTGAAGCTCAATAAGATACTAACAATAGGTAGAAACAAGAAGCAATAACAAGCTCCTTCTAGAACATAACTCTTACCAATTATTGTTATCTTCCCCACACTAGGAATCTCCATCATATTCTCATATGCCTACAACAAAATTCTTTTTCTGTCTTCATCAGCATCCTTTCTCTTTACCTTTGCTACAACCTTTTGAACCTTTTTGGTGTTAGGTTCTCCTTGCTCTTCAACACTTTATTGCTGCTCATTTGTTATTTGTCCTTCAAATGGACAACTTGTCTTCATATCATCCTTTTCTAGGTTCTTTTCCTCAACCTCATTCTCATTAGCTGTTTGCTTCAAAGCATCATCCTTTTTTATCAAAACATCTTCCATTGCTTCACCATGTTCCTCTTTTCTTAGGAACCTTTCCCTCTCAAAGATGCCAATGCTCACTGACAACTTTGAAGTTGTCTTGTGCTCCTCCAATGGTGTTAATACCATCTTCTCTCCATTATTTGTGAAAGTGTAGGTGTTCTTTCTGACATCATGTAGGGATCTCTTCTCAACCTGCCAAGCCCTTCCTAAAATTATATGACAACCACTCAAAGGTACAATGTCACACAGCACAACATCATTATATGATCCAATGGTGAAGGGAACATAAGCTTGCTCCTTCACATCAACACAACATCCAACATCCAATCCTTGTGCTTTGTAAGGCCTAACATGTGCTATTCTTGGTATATTCAATTTGTTAACCATCTCAAATGAAACAAGATTTGTAAATGAACCACTTAAAACAATAACCTTTTAAAATTTCACAGATTGGAACATGAGATTGGATGGCTTGAAGATGGGAAGCCTTTCTATCCAATAATATTTGATCCTGTACTTCAGATTTTTAGTCATGACCAACCACTTAGTTGTTTGGGAAGACCCAGGTATGTAATTGCATTGTATTAGATATGGTTTACGTTTTTGTCAAGATTCTATTACTACAAAAATGTTGTACAGTCTGTAACTTCTAATTGTATGGTGTTTTAACATAATTTTTGTTTTAATTTGATTTAGTTAGATTGAAAAATGTCTACACAGTTACTGCTAGAAGCTCTTTCAATTTTCACTTGATGGAATGTAGAAATCTCATGTCTTCAAACATTTAATAGAATATGTATATGAATTTTGTTCACTTTCTTTTATTGCAGGTCAATTATTCAACTAATTTTTTGGGATCGACATTTGAACTTCCATTTTCAAAGGTTAGAAAGTTAGGCTTAGAAAATCAAGTTATGTTGAACCATGCTTGGACATCAATGTCTGGTTCAAATAATAGTAAATCTACATAGGAATCTCAATCTAAGAGAAGCTCTAAGGTATTCTTTTGGTCAATAAATAAGTTTTGTTCTTGAATTGTGTTCATTGTTGAGGTTGTACTGAGATTTGAAATGATCTATTGTTGAAAGCATTATCCCATTACACAACAGTGGAGCAGTTAGATAGGGGTGTGAAAAGAGATTAATGTGAATGATGCAAACTAAAAGTGAAGGCTCTAGAACAAATCAAAATTGATAAAGCACCACATGTTCTTGCAATTCATCTCAAGTGCTTCAGTGTAGTTGGATCTGGAGGAAAAATTGACAAAAAAGTAGACTTTGGTTGTATGTTGGATCGCAAACCATTTGTTAGTAGTTCACATGTAAGTAGCCCTTACAATATTATTTGCCAGTGGATCACATTTTCAGTGGAATCTAATAATATAGTTTTTGTAATATCTACTAGTTTTTTAATAAATATTGCACATTTGAATGATATTCTAGTTTCTCTGTCTATTGATCAATCACAGGAGGGCAATTTTAAGAACACTCTTTATGGTGTTCTTTTTCATGATGGATAGAGCACACATTCTGGTCATTATTTCTACTTTATTCATTCATCCACAGGCATCTGGCATGCTTTAGATGATAATTGGGTATACATTTGCTACAATTGTGAAGACATGTTTAATTTGCAAAGTGCTTGGAGCTAATTCTTTCATACTAAGGTATTTGGATGGAACCGAAATACCTATCTTACAATGGACAAGATTTGAAGCTTTATCAGTTATGATTGTTTTCCAGGTTGGGTTTTGTTGTGTCTTAGCTTAGTCTTTTCCTTTTTGTTTTTTCTCAGCTCAATTTTTAGTCTAGTCTATTAACTACATTTAGCCAAATGATGCGATTAGGTTTGAAAATATGGCCTGATATACAACTCTAACGATTAAAATAAACCTCAATGAGTGGAGCTAAAACTGTGATGGCAGGCTGGGATCAAGCTATCTCCTTGAGTCTAATGCTTGCGATCAAATTCGAATTGTTAAGAAGTGGCCCCTCTAATTCGAAATTGAGCTCTTCAAAAAAGGTTGATATCAGACCTGCAATCAGATTTAATTTATTGGTGAAGGCCTCACTATAATCTAAAATCAGAATTTGACAATGGTGTTAGTCTGAAGTCAAAGCCTATTCAATTTTAATTGATTTGGGATATAATCTTCTTGACAGTACCATCTTGAGGATGGATTATCATGATTGATACAGGCATCAAAATAGTCTTAATTTGTAAATGCAGGTCATAATGATGGATCAGACCTCTGCTACTCTCAACAGTCTTAGTAAAATGAAACAACTTTATTCAAATCTACCTTTGAAATTTCAAAATTTTTGCCCTTGTCTTGCAATTGCAATCAAGAGATCTTCAAAATAGAGCCCTGCTGCCCTACCTTCATAGCAAATGTCTTGGTATATGGGGCAATTATCAGTGCAACTTAATCTTAAATGCTTGCAAATTTTCATTAAATGAAGATTGCCTTGAGTTCTGAGGGTGAGAGACATGGCATTTAATTCATTTCCCTTTGAAATCTGAAATTCAAGATTGTGTATTGGGTAGAATCTGATAAAAGATATTAAATTTAATGCCTCGATTCACAAAGGCTAAGGTAAGACGGTGATAGCAAGGGATTCCATTGACTTTTGGGCCTAGATCTACATGTATTTAATTCAATTAATCCTCCATACCCCTACTCGAGTTTAATGCCCAAGATCCAGTTGTTTGGATTGAACTAGGGCCTAAGCGACTTAAATTTAAATCCTTAAGGTCAGATGCTACATCTTTAGGGCCTAATTTAGCCAACTGATGTTACATTCTAGGCATAAGGGTTCATTTCTTGGTCTTTGAGCATAGATCTGGGCTTAATTCACCCTAAGTTAGCCATAGGGCAGACCCCATTTCAAATTACAAACACATTTTGATGCTCTCAACCCATACATTTTATCTAGGATAGGGCTTAGCTGATTGAACTCTCTGATCTGATCATAATTTGGGCCTATATTAGGCCACACGTCTTATACATGGGTCTTAATTAAAAGCCTTACATCCACACACCTCAAATAGGAGCAAGTTTCAATTCATTTCAAGTATAACCCCATTGTCGTAGGGCTTGATCCACCTTGAAATTGGGCCCAGATCTGGCATACATTCAATTATTTGTTCTTATAGTAAGGCCTTAGATCCCCCCCATACTTCATATAGGGCTACACTTTGCACAAGATGCAAATTTAAAATCCACTGTTATCAGATTTAGATCTGGCCTTCTACACTAAAGGGCGGATCTGAGTTGTAATTACTTTCAGATTGCAAAGTTCAAGGCCATTTGGAGCTTATTAAACTCGAATCTTGGCTTAAGTAGGCTTTTAAGGTCACAACATTTCATTGCCAGGCCCTAATTATTAAATTTTAGGCCTTCTCAAGCCCATTCACCAACCATAGTGCCCAATTTTAAGCCCCATTCTTATGGAATCGTGGCTTGGTGTTATTAGACCCGGCCCCCACATTTTACCCCCAAGGGCTGTCTATATGCATTAGATGTTGCTCACAAGCCTAAGTTTACATTCTCAGCTGTAGGGCATTATTACTAATACTAAGAGTTTTGAGCCATGTGGGATTGAATTTTGGGCCCATAGGATCAATCTCGGGCCTTATCCGCTTCTCCCTTCACATCTCCATTTGCTAGGAATGAACAAGATTCTCAGCTCCATTTTCTAGGAACGAAGAAGAGTCTCAGTTCTATTTTCAAGGAAAAGAAGAGGAATCTCATTTGCTAGGAATGAAGACTAGTCTCATCTCCATTTGCTAGGAATGAATTGGAGTCTCATTTCCATTTGCTAGGAACAAAGAGGAGTCTCAGCTCCATTTACTACTTCAGCGAATTTTACATTTCCTTAGCTCAATTTCTATCTTTACTCCCCCTTTTAGAGTTAGCCAAATTTTCTCAATTTTCATACTCTATCCAAACACAGCCTTTTGCACCCCAGATTGCTGCCAACCTACTCAACTAGCCATGCTCATTAGAAAAAGAGGAGGGGGGGTCACTATTTGCAATGGGGTGATGTTGTGAAAACTGCTCAACAAGTAGTACATCTAAAACTAGACTAATACATAAACCTAACTAGGTACTTTTCTCTAAGTTTTTCTACATATAGTGATGCGCCCCCCTTATCTCAAGACATCAACCGATAAAGTGCTTCATTATCTATGCATCCAAGAGAGAAAGTACGCCATCTCCTATCACTTTGAGGAATATGGTGATTTATCTCAACGTGTACCTTTTGATAATAAACATTTAGATGCTTTCTCTCCCACTCTTTGATGTCTTTTTATAGTTTTATTATTGGTATCCCTTTCTACAATCTTTTGATAAGAACACCGTATTTAGTTTTGAAAGTGTAATTTTAATCTTATAATTCATTCCAAATTCACAACATCCTTTTCACCGTATGTGATAGAAAACATGCATTCTTTCCAAACGACAGCAATCTCTTTTAATGTTGCAAGTGTAAACAAGATATCCCAACAGGTAGAAAATTTGTCAAATGTCAATTTCATTTCAAAAAGTCTAGAAAAGAACACAAGTTCTGGCCAGTCATGCAGTAAATCCAGATCATCAACAGATCATGATGCATCATGCTTGCGGCGGGGCTGCTGTGGCGGCAACGCAAGCGGCCTCGTCGCAAGCATGATGCACCATGATCTGCTGATGATCTAGATTTACTGCATGACTGGCCAGAACTTGTGTTCTTTTCTAGACTTTTTGAAATGAAATTGACATTTGACAAATTTTCTACCTATTGGGATATCTTGTTTACACATGCAACACTAAAAGAGATTGTTGTCGTTTGGAAAGAATGCATGTTTTCTGTCACCTGGGGGGCATATGAATTCATATGCCCCATGATGCATCATGCTTGTTGCGGGGCTGCTGTGGCGGCGACAGTAGTTGGTGTTGCCGCCACAACGGCCCTGCCATATTGCTAACCACAGACATCGCAATTGCGACGTCTGCCCACGCATTGCAACGAAATGTGCATCGCATGCTTACTGATGTCGTCGTAATTCCTGACTATGCGTCGCAATTTTGACACATTTGGAAACATTGCGACGGCCAACGGCATCGATAGTAGCGCTACCGCGCTGCTAGCACCGTCGCGTCCCCGTCGCAATTTTCCAAGACCATCGCAAGTGTGACACCCAAGGAAGAACTAGAAAGGCTCTCACCTCAACGAACCCGTGGGTAGATGCTGATGCCACCCCATCGCAATGCATGGGGAAGACATCAAAATTGTGACGGGATCCGCATACATTGCAACTAGAGCCATGCTGGTTTAGAATGGTGAGATTGTGACGAATAGGCATCGAAATTGTGACGTCTAAGGATAGACGTCACAATTTGTGACTAAAAAACAACAATGTCTACTGCCGTCGTAGTGGCGACACTTAGCCATCGCAAATCGATGCCAAATGTATTAGTGTTATCAGACCCCTAGTCTAGGGTTTGAATCTTTTCTAGGCTTTTGTCTAGTGTTTCTGGTTAGGTCTAGGTCTTGGTTAAAAAATACGAATTTCAAAAACCTAAATTCTAAGAGTACAAGTCATTTTTTTCAAAAAAAAGAGTGGCACACTAGCACACCTCAATAGATGTGCTAGTGCATCAATGATCTTAACCAAGGGAATCACCAATGGTGATGCACAACTGTGCAACACCAAGTGGTGCGTGAGACCCCCTTCTCTCCCTCCATTTCTATTTTGCGAGTTTTAACCTCTGTAGCCCCACACCTATTTAGGTATGCCTCCTTTGCTCCTCCTACACTTAACAACAAAACACAAAAAGTATTCAAATTGCTAAGTTAAGATGCACAACATCGCACCTATTTAGGTGTGCAGCTGCACACCTTGTCCTATTTACAAAAACATTCAAAACCTTGACTAAAAAAATTAAAAAACATAAAAAACATAAACCAAATGCAACTGCACACCTAAAATGCTTACCATCTTTGTGCCCAAGTAAATATAGGGTGTGCTATTGCGCACCCAATATTAAGAGCTTGTGCAAAGAATAAGGTGCACCTATCAAGTGCAGCTAGTGCGTAATTTTGTGCATTTAGGGATTAAAATCAAGTTTTAGATGTTTCTTGACACTTAGGGTTTCTGGTCGTTGTCCATGTCATCATTAAGGCTTAGTTAGATTGATTTTTTCCACCTTCTAAACTAATGTTTGCTTCTTTGTGCAGATAAAAAGGGCATCCCTAACTTGTCAGGGTCATAACTTTTGACTCAGAGCTTAGAATTTAAAACCATATACACCATTGGAAAGAGGAGCTAAAAATCTAATTTTAGTCCCTAAAATAGTGAGCCTTCAGCTACCTAGTTTTAGGGACCGATGAAAGTTTCAACTTGAAATTTTGAGTAGAAGACCTCCAAAAAAGCCAGTTAAAAGGACCTAAGAAAAACTTGTAAAAAAGTATGAAAAAGTTCCAAAAATTTGATCATTTTGGACAATTTGAATCACTTGGTCTCTGACCCAAAAGGATCAAATAGTTGGAGAGAAGAAAAGATCAAAGATACAGAGGTTATGACATATGAACTAGAATAGGTTCTTCATCTTATGCAACTATTAATGACAATATTCAACACATGTGCCTAGGGATTTTAGAAGTAGAAGGAGTTCAGGTCTATGCAATTTTTTGGCTATAAAGAGGGTATAAATCATCAAAAGGATCAAAGTAAGTACACAAAAGTGATCTAAAACCCCATTTGAGCAGAACCAAAAAATCATTTTCAAAATTGAGAACTTTAATTTTTTGGCGATTTGAGCACCTTGCTGAAATTTCATCAAGGTGCATAGGTGCGTTGGTGCATTGTTTGAGAGAATGTGCTTCTTCTCAAGTGCATAGGTGCACTGGTGCACAGGTGCATTGTTTTGAGAAAATCTGCTTCTTTTGAGGTGCACAGGTGCACTATTTTGAGAAAATGTGCTTCTTCTGAAGTGCACAGGTGCACATTTTCAGTGGTGTTCTGGAAGATTTTGAGAATTCAAAGGTGTGCTGATAGTTAACTTCCAATTCCAAATTTAGAGCTTTTCATGCATCAGAAACACATTTTAACAATAGTTTAACTCCTATGGATTCTTAGTGAAGATGAAGCTTCTACTTTTGTCACTTCCAGTCACTTCTACATCATCTGAAGGCTTTCTCTTCTTATTTTCTCATGCTTTCTTTGTTTTAAGACATGTAAAGGCTCATGCATCAAATTAATGATATAATATGGATGGAGTCCTACTTAGCACCAGTTAGATGGATAGTTTGTACATAAATAGATTTGTTTTATTAGTTAGAATGATATGATTGCATAAAGATATCTCTCACTCTCAACACAAATTAAGGAGAAGATTTCTTATAAATTCAAGATTGTAATATGTAATTAAGGCTGCTGTTATTTTGCAATAATATATGCTTTTGGTGCTCGCATTTGGAGTGTAGTGATTCTTGCCTAAATGTGTCATATTTTTGTGAATCTATGTTCATGGAATTGTGATTGAGCCAAAATTTTATTGCGATTATTTCTGGTTGTGCCATCTTTTTATTCTAGTGTTTGCTATGATTTTATGAACTCCACTAACGTATCTAGTTTGAGAAGAGGTCACGCATTTTGTTCCTGCATAACTTTTTGTCTTGCATGAGTGCACTTTCTATGGCCTTGTGATTTGATGAAGAGTGAAATATCATACAATTATTAAAGTTTCCCATCAATGATTGCATTAATGTAATCAAGGAAGCGTTGCTCCTATTTTCATTAGTTACCTACTAATTTCTTTCAAAGGCTTAACTCGTAGACATGTTGTTTCTGTAGCTTATGCCCATTAGGAATTTTCCTTTCATGTTATTTTCTCAAACTTCTTGTTATGTTATCTTTGTTATTTTCTTTACTAACTCCTTGTTATATTAGGAATTCATATTAGTTGCATTTTTAGATTGCATTCATTGAAAAATAGAAAACACCAAAAACATATCTCTTTTGTGGTTAATTTTGAAATAGCATGCAAATTGGTCATCTCATCCAAAATTGGTTCAAACCAGAAAAGGCCTCCTTGTGAAGATTCACATTTATCTTCAACTGAGTGGATTTGAGTAGGTCACAAGATCACCTATAACCTTGGAGTTGATCCCAGATTAGCTTTTCAAGAGAGGAGTTCGAAAGGATTCCTGCCGTTAAACATTGTGAAAATGATAGCTCAACAATGACTAGTTATCACAGGTGTACCAACATGCTTACAACTTTCTATGCCAAATCTTTTCAATAAGTCTTTTAAATACTTTTCTTGTGATAAAAAGATACCATCATTATTTTGCACAATTTATAGAACCAAGAAAAATCTCATCTCACTAATCATAGTCATCTCAAAATCATTCTTCATCTCAAAATCAACAAATGTCTCTTCATGATCTATTCCTCACAAATTCACCTTGTTCATTCATCTTATTTTTGAATACCCATTTAGTTTCTATAAAATTATTGTCTTCAGGTCTAGGAACCAATTCCCATCTCTCATTCTTCACAATCTGATCTATTTCTTCCTTCATTGCTTGAATCTAATGATCATCTTTGCATGCCTCATTTGTAATCTTGGATTAAACTTGAGAAATCAAACATAATTCCTCATCTACTTTGTTTTCTTTCATAACTCCTTTGTCTTTACTTCCAATAATCTGATTCTTAGGGAGGTTCTTTATCAAATTCTTGTTTGGTGTGGGAGTTTCTATTTCAACTCTCACTTCTTCTCTTTCTTAAAATATTCCTTCTTCTCTTTGTTCAACAGTTTGAACATCATTCTACAAATTATTGTTAGTCTCAAAGAAAACTTCAATATTTTCTCTAACAAGTTTAGGATTATCTTCTTCTTCATCAGAAATATAATTCATCGTTCTCTCTTTAACTCCAAACTTTTCATCTACTTTCACATTTGCACACTCAACAATCATCTTAGTTCTTTGATTAAAACATCTATAAGCTTTTCTTTTAAATGAATAACCAATAAACATACCTTCATCGCTTCTTGCATCAAACTTACCAATATCATCATCTCTATTTATGTAACACTTACTTTTAGAAGTTCTGAAATATTTTATTGAAGGTGCATGTCCAAACCATAATTCATAGGGAGTTTTTTTGTACCTTGTTTTGATTTGTACTTTGTTCATGATGTATACTCCTATGTTGACTTCTCTCCAAAATGTCTTGGATACATCATTCTCAAACATCATCACTCTTGTTGCTTCTGTTACAAACCTATTTCTTCTTTCAATAATCTTATTTTTCTCAAGAGTCTTAGGTGCTAATAGACATCTCTTAATTCCATTGTCTTCACAAAATATGTGACACTCTCTAGAAGAAAACTCTCCACCTCTATCTAATCTTAAACATTTTATCTTTACACCAAATTCATTCTCAACTCTATTCTTGAACAACTTAAACTTTTCAAATGCCTTATATTTTCCTTTAGGAAATTCTACCCACATCATTCTAGTAAAACCATCAACAAAAATCTTAAATTACATTTCACCATAGAATCCTCTTATTTTGTTAGGACCACTCAAGTTTGTATGAACAATCTCCAATTTCGCTGTGGTATTGAACTTCTTGCTAGGAAAAGAAACTTTCTTCTATTTAGCCATAAAACATTCTTTGCAAATAACATTAGTAGGTTTCATGATTCTAGGTAGATCTCTAACAAAAATCTTCTATGCCATAATGAACTGTTATCCACTTTTGCAACCAAAAAAGTCATCTTTGTAGGGTTCAATTGAAACACATTACCTCTAGATCTTGTACCTATTCTAATTAACTTACCATCTTTATCTTTGATAATGCATTTTTTATCTATGAATTTCAAGTGACAACCTTTATCAATCAACTATCAAACACTCAATAGGTTATGCTTTAATCCATCAACAAAATAAACATAATCAATGTTAGTCTTTCCATCAAGAGTAATAGATCCTATTATCGTGATATGACAAGTTACATTGTTACCAACTCTAATAATTCCTCCATCATGATTTCTAAACTTAGCAAACATATTCATATCTCTAGTCCTATGGTGTGAATGTCCACTATCTATAATCTAATTATATTTCTTTTCAACTTGTGAAACTAGGGCTTTTTCTTCTCTAATTTCTTTTTTAGGATTTTCTTCTCTTATAGCCACAAATCCTAATTCATCATCACTTTCACTATGAACTATTTCCTCAAACCCATCATCTTCATTTGCATACAAACAACCTCTAGGTCTTCTAGGCTTGAAATTATTCTTATACTTTTTCCATCTTTTAGGATAGTTAGAAGCATAATGACCAAATTCATTGCAAGTCCAACATTTAAAAATTCTCTTACCATCTAGTTCTCTTCTTACAAGCAGGGAAATTCCTTCTTCAATTCTTCTATCCTCCTCAGATATGGATCTATTGCTGCTAGCATAGTCACCATTGGTGCTTATACTACTTGATAAAGAAGGAAAAACACTTAATGCGTTGAAGGATGTTTCCACTCTAGGGAATTATCTAGATTGCTTCAATCTTTCTTATGTTTCTTCTAGTCTTCCGAGTAAAGTCTCTCTGGTAAGCTTCTCAATGCATGGTATCACTAGTTCAATCATCTACACTACTTGCTTGAATGGCGGTGTCAAAGTTTTCAAAATATTCCATACAATATCATCTTCCTCTTTAGATATTTGGTAAGATTTGAATCCTACAATTTTTTTTGATATCCTACCAACATAGCTTCTCATTGATTCATTTCCCATCATTCTAGCATCCTGAAATAAACATATCCAATTTTGTAGTCCGATTATTTTAGCATACTTATCACCTTCAAAAGTATATTCTAAGGTTATCTAAATTTTATGAGATGTTTTTAAGGATTTTACCTGATTGTATTCATTATCAGGAAGAGTTGATAGTAATTCTTCTTTGACAAGCATATTACACATAAATAGATCTCTTTTAGCTTCACTACATTCCTTAAGTTTGTTTTCATCCACAATCTATTTTTCACTGTTTGTCATCAACCAATATCCTAGACCCATACATAGAAAATGATTCTTCATCTTCTCCTTCCATATTTCACATTTAACTCCATTAATTTAGGACTTTCTTTTTCTGAATTGACCCTACCATTGATATCCCAAAGCTATTAATCTTTTTCTTCAAGAACTTGAGGCTCTGATAGCAATTTCTAGAAAGTAAAGTTCACAAAGATAATTGAGAAGGGGTTGGGGGGGGGGGGGGAGGGTGGGGTGCGGGGGTTGAATCAATTATCCAACTATTAAAACACATATCAACCTTATTAAACCTTAAGCATGTGAACAATATAATCAAAAATCATAACAAGATACTAATACATAGTAACACCAAATGTGTTAACTAGAGAAAACCTTGATCAAAGGGAAAACTCCAGTGGGGATGGTACCCAAAAAATGATGTACTAATATAAATGTTCCTTGTAAGAGGATGGACTCTATTAGAAGCCAATGCAATGCATTCAGTACATATCAGTCCCTGATAGGAGACTTTGAATCCCTGTTAGGAGATTCTAACCCTGTTAGGAGTTGTAGAAGGAAAATGAACTCACTATCCAAATAACTTAGGGAAAAGACCAACAAACTCACTATCCAATTGTTCTTTATATTATTCCTTGTAGAATAATAGAAATGGAATAACTTTAGCTCCTCTATCCTCTTGAACAAACTTATCAACTTCCGATCCCAATATCAGATCACCAATCTCACATCCAAATAATCCCTTGGATTGCCTACATGCATTTATCAACTTTACATATCACTTGCACAATTTGCAGTACATACACCAATCAAAATTACATCATATACAAGGAAAATAGCTTTCCTTTATACCATATCCTCAAAATAATTCCTTGAGTTTTCCTTGAGGCTTTCCCAATTAATTATAATAGGACCTCATTAAGATATTACAAAAATTTACATCTTTTCGCAATTACATATCATTGTCAGCTCATAGTCTTTACAACTTTCTACATGTGCAACCTCAAACCTTGCACACTTATTGATGTCATCATTAGACTATCTGTTGCCATTATATAATTGAACTCATCACAATTCTATCTCAGTTAAGAGATACAAATCAATCATCAGAAACCACTTATTAGGTACCCTGTCTACTTATTATCTTCTATAAATAAAACATATCTTTTGCTAGTCTTTAATGCTCTATATGAAAACTTATCCACATCATCAAGATACAATGTAGAACATGTCCTTAACTTGATCATAAATACATAGTTTGTACGACCATGTTCTCTATTTTCTTTTATGCTAGTCTTTACATAAACAATGTTATGTTAACATCAATGACAAACACAGTCATGGACACAACATGTCAATACTCTCTATTTCTTAGTATACTCCCCTAAAGAAATATCATCAATATTCATGCTAATAGAAACTATATAAGTCACTAAGTTAACAAGGAGATCAATGCATCTTTGAGGATACAAAACAAATATCTACAAGGAAAGACAATACTATATTTAGATCTATACATTAGAATACTTTCTTACCATTGAATCTAGTTGTAGCTCTTAATTGAGAAAGCTTTATTTATAAGCTTATTTTAAATATTTTGACAAGGTGTCTCTTAGAAGGAGCTTTGTAAATCCTTAACCAATGTAGTTTTCACAAGCTTGTATAACCTTGACAAGTTATATACATTCCTAACTAGATGTGTTTCCAGAAGAAACAACTTTAGCTCTTAGCACAGAAACCCTTTACATGCATTATAAGGGCAAGAAACTATGTTATCCCCAATATAGTTTTCATCCTCTAATTGTGGTTTTCTATGTATAAATCATTGATTCATGTTGATTAATTATTTTGTGTGTGAATTTTCTTTTTTTACCACATCTATCTTGGTTTTAGCTATGAAGTGGTTAGTATTCAATTTGTTTAGCATGACTAGAAGAGCAACTAGTTTTAGAGTCAATATTGATTCACCCCACCCTCTTAATATTGGTTGGGACCAACAGTTGGTAATAGAGCTTAGGCCCTTGGAGAAATAAGTCTGACAAATTTACACACTAATACATTTGGGACCCATTTATGATGAAAATTGACATTAGTAAAGTGACATCAAAAATTTCAATGGGAACTAAAAACATCAGTTTTATGATGCAAGGGTAGTTGTTAGAAATGACTAGTTGTCAGATGAAAAACACCCTCTTCTATTAATAGAATATGGGGAAGTTAAAGCTACAAGAGCAACTTGAGAGAAATATGACTGATAATGGTGTTGTCAGAGGTATGGCATCATCATTGTAAGATACATGTTGAAATATTTGTCAAGAGTATGACATCCTCATCAAAATTTCCATCATAAATTCTACACCATTTGTCATAACTTTAATGACCCAGGAATGATACTTTTGAGGAAGCAAGTCAGGGACAATAAAACTAGGATCCATATGCATGGACATCAAGATGAGTTGAAAAAACATGATTTCCAACACATTTGTACATTTCTATTAGAGGTATATAGTTTTTTTAGGTTATAGGTCATCGTGGACATCATAATTATGATTACTATAGGAGAGGGATGCCCTCAACAAGCAAGAAAGTCAAAACAACTAAAAGACTAGAAGTCTTCTAATTAAAATAGCTAAGAACTCCCCTATTAAATCTCCACCAATGATCTATGACCACCAATAACTTTATTAATTTACTCAACATATATAGTCTTTACCTATGCATATAAGTTTCTTAGAGAAGATATATGCATTGGTAACAAGCACACAGATTTTCTTAAGAACTATTAGGATCTTGACCCAACCTAGAATGTAGTAGTGATGATTTTGTAAGATTTTTATATCACAAGTACATTTGTGGATAGGTCAAACTCCCAACAATGCTTAGGAAAATTTTGCATGCTCATCACCTATTCATATACCTTCTTTGATCAACTCCCATTCATAGATGAAGGTTGTATATGTTGAGGAGACTAAAAAATTTTTTGGTGGCTAAAACTCATTGATGAAGATCTAATAGGAGAGTTAATAGTTATTTTGATTAGAAGTATTTTAGACTTTTAGGTGTTTCAATTTTATTTCTTGTTGAGGGTGTCCCTCGCCTATAAGAGTAATAGTTCTGACATCCTCTACAATCTATAACTTAAAATACCTATAGACATCTCTAACATACATGCAAACATGTGTTGAAAATTATGTTTTTTAGCTCTACATTTTGTCCATGCTTATGGATTGAGGTTTCCATTGTCCTTGACTTGCTTCCTCAAAAGTACCACGTGTGTGTATGTTTTTCATAGTGGAAAAAGTCACTTGTGTAAGACCACCATTGATTTTTTTTATTGAACTAGGCACACCTCCTACATTTCCTAAAACTAGGAGATTGACATAATAAACATTTGAAATTAGCATTCTTAACAATTATAGTTACATAGCACCCATAATACGGTCCACATAATACATACCTCTGCTAGAAAACAAGCTTTGTTTGAATAGAGTGATGATGAGATAAAGTAGGGTAAGAAGTTATAAGAAAATTATCACCATATTGCAACTCAATGGGAAATATTGAGATAAACACGTTAAGGGTTCAATACTAACTTGAACTAATGATTTTTGAACAATTCAATACTAAATTAAATAGAAAAAGGATTAACATGTGAAATAAAGTATTTAAGCATACCTCAACCAATTACAATCGATTCTAGATTAGCTACTTCTTTAGTTTGGAAAATTCTTGTCACCAAAAATCATAAAATGCAAGAATAATTGTGCCAAAAAGAGTTAAAAAAGATGATGGTCATGCACTAGTCATACTAAGTAGTGATTTTTATTCTCTTCTAGCACAATTTCTCCTACACTTTATTGGCTCAATCTCCAACTGATTTGTTTTGTTCAATCTTGAGTCCTTGTTTCAAATAATCTACTAAATATAATGTGTTCAATTAGATCCTTTATAATACATCTAGCATATAATTACTTGACATGTCATACAATAATTTCATCTCCAACACTATGTCAAGTATATGTAAGATGATTTTATAAGAACAACTACATTTCGTTAACTTCATGCATCGACAATATCATTGGCTAAATAGTTGAAGACAAAAATCATTAGACTTACAGATGAATAACATATTTTGGTTTTCCTTCATCATTTGTTCCTAATGGAGCCTTGTGTAGACAATCAACAACAAAGAAACAAAATTCTATTTTAGAGGACAAATAAAGTGTGCTTCAAATACAAACATTTTTAAATTAGAACACTCATAGATATAATCACCTTGAAAGAAAAACCTTATACAAAAATGTTTATAAATTGTAAATAGTGAGTGAATTGATCTAAAAAAGAAAAATATAAGGATAGAACATCATCTTAAGGTCTTAAATGTATATGCAATCCATAATTAGATAGACTAAGTTTTAACCTCTAAAAGTGAAGATCAATAATAAAAAAGGTCAAGGAAACATACCAATATTCCATGATACCCTTGATGTTCAAATTCTGAATGCTACAAGAAATACATATTTCTGATATCTTTAAGAGCAATCTTCCAGTAAAAACATAAAAGAGTAAAAACCATTATGAACTATTCTAATTATACAAATTCAACCCAATTTTGTTATGAACTAATACAAGTTTAACCTAATGTATAATTTAGATTATTATGAACTATTCTCTAGTTTAACATATGAATGTTACTAAAATTTTGCACATGTGTACAATTTAAGTATTCATATAAGGAAAGTACATAAATGCCATTCATTTCACAAAAAATAGAAATGTCCTTGTATTATTCATTTTCAAATATATAACTGATGTTTACAAAAAAATGAAATGAATTGATGTGCTGAAAGGAAAAGATCTCACACAAGCTATGAGTATAACTTACTTTACTAATTTTCCTTTCATAAAAGAATATAAAAATAGATAAATATGTTTGAAAGAAAGAAATGAGGTTAGAGATAACCAGTCATTGCCTTTTGCTTTGACTGGTTATAGAATCCCTGGTGTGTTTGTTGTCTAGCTCCAAGCTTTGCATTCTTCAGTAGCTACAAAAATGAAAGAGAAATGGTATTAGATGCTGAAGGATCTAAGCAATGATTGGATGTCTCTACTACTACACATACTCTATCTGTTAATGTATTTCATTACAAAAAAAAGTAAGCTATATTTAATGCAATGCTGAAAGATATTGTGCAATAAGCCTTTCAAAGAAATAGAAATAAAAGTTACTTATGTGTGTCATAAGCCTGTGCTTGAACCTCAAGATGCAGATACATTTTTAAAAATAGAGAAGAAAAAGATAATAGTAGTAGGTCATCGCAATCGGTTTTGATGGCACAAAGGGATGTTGTGAACTCTTTGAGTAAAAATGGGACTTCCAATTTGGAATTGCAACAACTGTTATTGCTACTGTTAATTCAACAACTAGGAAAATTTTTATGCAAGCAACATTGGGTGTTGTCACAAATCAATCAAACAATGATGATATGATAGTAACAAAGGAAACTCTCAAAGTGAAGGATGAAGAGTTGCACCAATTGGCACAAGAACTTAGAGCAATGGATTCAACAATAAAGGAAAATTGCCTCAAGGGCCTTACATATTGTACCTCTTTAGCTTTCGAGGGATGAGTTTGCTTCATATGCACTCTTGATGGTGAAAATTGTGGACTAATTAAGAAGTTTGGGGAAGTGACAGGGTTGAGCAGCATCGACTTCCTTAAGGAGCATTTCTTTGAGGTCTTTTTCCCATTAACTGCATAGTATGAAAATACAAAGCAATTTATCTCTTTGCAGGAGAATCCAATAAACAGTTTGATTCTCAAAGACATAACTAAAAATATAGGAAAACTTTAAAGGATAAAAGGCTGGATCTAATAGAAAGATTTCAAACAACTTTAACCAATAATTTTCAGGATATTCAATTTATCGATGGTTTCTTTAAATCAATATATGTGAGATTGGGACTAAACATATTTGGTCTTGGATTCCTTACCTCATTGATCTTCATATTCTTGGTTGGTTTTTTTGTATCTTCTTAGATGGGTGCCTCTATTCTCTGGGTTGGAGAATGGTTTCAAAAGAAGGTGCCTCTTATGAGGCATATTTACTTAGCATCAAAGCAAATAAGTGGTGCCATTTCTCTAGATCAAAATACAAGGGCATTCAGAGAGGTTGCTATTATATGCCACCCATGAATAGGTGAATATGCATGTGGTTTTATCACATCATCGTTGATTCTGCAGGCTGACTTTGGAGATGAAGAACTATGCAGTGTCTATGTTCCTACAAATCATTTATATATTGGTGACATCTTTCTTATAAACTCTAAAGATATCATTCGACCAAATTTTTCTGTTTGTGAATGCATAGAGATTTTTGTATTTGAGGGTATGAAAATGCCACAAGTGATCTCTCCTTCAAAAAGAACACTACCAACAGAGAGAATCAGGATAAATAGAGGTTGAAGATTCATATTTGTACAATTGTGGTTAACCATTCATTTTCATGTAAATGCACCTAGTTACACAGAGCTTCCGTTCATGTAAAGCTCATGTTCTTTGTATTTTAGTAGACTAAACATTGAATTGGTCAGATCTGTATCTATTGTAGCGTAAAGAATGTAACATTAAGTCAAGTCAATGGTAGGGTCTCAAACTTGGATAAATCTAGAGATTCTTCAATTTCAGTCTGTGATAGATTAAATCAAACAATTTTTCAGAGTGTGTCACAATTCATGTTCGATTTTCTACTTGAGAGTAAAGAGCTTCCAATTCGTAAAAAAATGAGCATGCAACCATCAGCTTGAAATAAATATTCAAAGCTAGGAGAAAAACAAAATAATGGTGAATGAAATATACAAGATGCAAAGTTTGATAGGTGGAGTTTGTTGAAAAAGCCTTGCATCTTGAACAACGACGATGAAACCCAGTTAAAATTTGCCAGAGAAAACCAAATTCAAAGCTCCAAAAAATATTCATGATGGCTCAGATCCAAACCAAATTCAAAGCTCCAAAAAATATTCATGATGGCTCAAATCCAAAGAATGAAACCCTCCTAGGTGAATGGAAAAGGCCAAGAGAAAAAATCAAGTGTTCGTGATACTATTAAATGTTCAAGCATAAGAATAGGCATGAAATCCCAAGAGAAATTCAAAGCTTTAGCTTTGACAATGACAACATCAAATATAGAACATTTAAATGCCAGAGAGAGACAATAAACAACCTCAACATATATTTTATGACAACGAAAGGAAAATGGTATATGTAAACTAGTAAATCATACCTTTAACAAGCTCATTAATGGTGGCCAACTCCAAAAATCGAAGAAATCCTTGAGTAGAAGCTCCAACAGAGATATTTCATGGCAAAACTAGTAAATTTATTCATAGTGGCGGTGAAAAAGAATCAAAACCCTCATTTTCTTCATATGAAAATGTAAGAAATGAAAATTTTTAGGGTATTCAACAACATTTTTTGTACCCTATTTCCTTTTTTATAATTTTTGGAGTCCATGGGCATTATTATGGGATTTTTATCCTATAAAAATATTTGCATTGTGAGAAGGGGTGGGGTTATTAGTATATTCATGCCTTAGGATATTTAAGGGTTTCATTTGTTTTTTTATTTTGCATAAATCTTAAATTTTTATAAAGAGAAACATATTTAAATGATATCGTTATAAGTCATTTAATATTTTTCTTTATATTTTAAATGCAAAAGAAAGCTGAGTCATTGTTTCTATGTCATGGTCTTTTAAGTGAGAAATTAGTTGGGAACATCTAGAGGGAATATAGGGCTTTTGAGGTCAAATTTGACTTCACCTTGGTAGTTTAAGTGTCTTTATGACCTGTTAGAGCAATTTTGGGGTAGTTTTGAGTGACTCATTGGGTTCTTTATGGGTTAGTAAAGTCTTAGGAGTTATGAAACTTCATTTTTGGAAGTTTCTGAGCCCTGATTTTGAGGCTTTTTGTTTGCATTCGACCCAAGGGTTGGGTTTGTACTTAATGAGTTTTGCAACTCATTTTTAGGGGGTTCTGATTATGCAGAGAAGTTCATGTGACTATTTTATGAGTCCTTAACTTTGTTTTACAAAATTTTGTAATTCAGTTTGGAAGTTCAATATAGGTGACAGCAAGGGTGATTATGCTATTTTGTGTTAAATGTTAGCCCTTCTTTCTTCCTACATTTTTGTGTGTGTATTTCTAGTGATTTGATAGAATAACTTGTGAAATTTCATTATTCCTTGCCATTTTGTCTCATTCCAACACCTAATTGTAGGAGAGTAAGTTTATTTGCAAGTTATAATTTGTGCTTTTGAAAGTGAAATTGGTTAAAGAGAGGTGTCTATGTTCCTCCTTTTATTAGTTCATTTCTTAAAACCTTGTTATAAATCACTTATGAAAATCTTTATAGGAAGTTATGTTTTGCTTGCACTTCAAATAGCTGAGTAATCCTTTCCATCAAGTGTATTTGAATTTCCATCATCACTTTTGGTGTATCACCTTTCTCTTAATTTAGGCTATAGGTTTTAGGTTTACTTTCAAAAATTTCTCTCTTCTTCCCTGCAAGTTTAAATTGAGTTCGTAGAGATTTCACTGAAATATTGAATAGGAGCTGGTCTAGAACTCGAAGGTTTCACTTTATTTGCATGTCCCTCATAGTGAAGTGATTCCCATGTTAAGTTAGGATTGATGAACTCTTTTAGTTCAATAATGGGTGCAGATTTTGATACTTAACAATGAACTAAAGCATAATTCCTTTCTTCCACCATTTGATAGGAAATAAACAAAATATAACTTCTTGGTGTCCACCATTATGTTCAAACTTGTAAAAAAATGGAATTGGTGATGGTAGTAGTTAGGAATATTAGGATAATGTTGGTTGGAGAGGAAGAATTCCACCACTAACCACTATGCTTTTCTTGATGCCCATACGATTTCCCAAGCTCCCATTTTAGTAGAGGTAAGAAGTATGCTACAAAAGTTGTGAAATGTTTCCTGATATCTACCATCACCAATTCCATCTGAATACAAGTTTGAACAATCTATACCATTTACTACATATTCCACAATCATGGATTTCCATGAGATTACATCTCTTTAAACCATTATGTGAAATAATAACCCAATACTAATTTTTATTGTTAAATGAGTCATTGATATCCAATATTGCAGAATGCTTTTACAATGATCATTAATAAGTTATATTGTGTTTGTTTCCTATCAAATGATGAAAGTCTTCCTCTCCAATACTAAGTTACAACATAAACACACCCCCTAGCCCATTTGCACAATACACTAGTTCTATGATAGGGAGGTTATGCCTTTGGGATATGTGGTAAATGGATATATTAAATATAGGTTGTTCAAACTTGTACACAAATGGAACTATGTAGAGTGGTCAATGGTGGAAATCTTTCTCTCCAATGATTATAATCCTATCAAATATGGGGTTGTGCATCTAATAATGCATAGTTTCATTTATTGACAAGCTCAAACAGCCTTTGTTTAATATATTCATTTATTGTGTATCCCACAATCATGGATTTCCATGAGATGACATATATTTAAAGCATTTTATGAAAGAATAATGTGCCTTGTCTATTCTTCTATATTTTGCATATGCATCTACCAATGCATTTCTAACGATACAAACTATTTGACAATAATAGTATTTTTTATTATGCATTGATGGATGTTCATGACCTACTCTTAGATAAATCTTAAATCTTAAATCTATCTAAAATATTTCAAACAATAAAAAGTAGATCTAGACACAACTAAATCTTAAATATCTCTAAATTTTTTCAAAATTCACACCACAATCTTTTCAAACTATATTTCTAAAAAGGACAATGTCGAAGTTTGAAAAGAGTAATGATTGGAGATATAGTATTGTAATCAGAATAACAATAAAGTTGTTGCTTCATAGAAATATTGATTGCAATATTAATCTAGCCTTAGTAATATAGTGTATGACATAGATGGTTTGGACCAATACCGAGACCTATTGATTTGTAAAAGGGGTCAAAAAGAGTATATATAAATGATCTAGATAGTTGGCTACACTTGAATCTTATCCCTATTAAGAGAAACTCGAAGAAGAAAGTTTCCTTGGTCTACTTAAATATAAAAGATTCCACACACTTAAATACATACGCTTGACTCAGGATTTATTAAAACAAGTTAAGGGCTCGATTAATGTTTCTTCTAGATTAGAGCATGTCTTAGCTTCTTTGTTAATTTTTTTTATCACTCTCCATCATGTATCATTATGATAATATATCATTGTTAATATGATTTGAAACTTGGATTAAAATATTAAGACATAATCTAATCTGGAAATAACATCAAAATTATTTACATTTTGAATTAATAAATCTTATATCATTAACGTGTAAGGAAAATTTCTAGAAAAATATAACTATTTCCACATAACCCATAATAGATCTTAAATAAATATGTAATCGAAATCCCCATGCAAGAGAATAGATGACATACCCACAAAAATGTGACACAAGATATATCCTCCTCATTGAGGGAAAACCCAGCCTCCAAAAGCATCCATCACTATGTATTATTCATCAAAATCACCATTGCAATACAACCATGGAAGCCTTCAAAGCCATATCCACAACCAAGCAATCCATGTGAACAAGCGTGAATCCAAACATCCCATGCCATGCTTCCAACTTTAAAAAATGCTCCCTTGGCTAATTTGTGAAGCCTTGTCTTGCTTGACTTTCTTTTTTTCCTTTTTCTAAGTCCCACAAAACCACTAATTGGTATTACATAAACCATGTGCTACCTAACCCATTGAACCCACATTTAATATTGGACATTTAATTCTTTCCCCAATATTAAATAATTACATCAAATATTATCACAATGTTACAATACAACTCATCAAGTATATCCCATGGGAATCTAAACACATTGCATGTTCATCTAGGTGCAACATTACATAATAAAATAAAATGATACAAAATAAACAATATTATGGAATGTGTGAAACACACATAATCTCAACATAATCTTTGATAAACTATGTTATAGACAAAAACCTATAACCACACAAACATATATGTGAATGACATTATTATATTTCTAGAAACATAAGAAGAACCAAATGAGTTGTTTGATGTATTTTCATTTGGAACCAATAAGGTCACGTGGATGAAGAGTCAAGTCCATGAGTCAAAACTAGTCAAAGGTCCTCAGAGGAAGTCCCCAATGCCACTCTTCAATATCTTCCATCAACATTTGGAACTAATCCTCTACAATAATCATCATTTAGCATTTCAACTTAATAGGCCCGAATGATCATTATTCTTAACATTTGGAACTACTTCTCTATAATAATAATCATTTAGAATTTGTGAGATGATAAAATGAAGGAAACATTTGAGAGTCTAGATTGACACAATTTTTAGATGATCATATAAAATGAAAAGTGCCTGTTAGTATAAAGAAACTAGAAAGACATTGTGTACAAATGAAGGTATGAAATGAAATATATTGGAGTACTCAATAAACACACTTAGCATTTAGTATGCAAATATCATTATTTGAGATCAAATGTATGTGTGTTGGATTATACACATAGTGAACAATAAGAGGGAATTGAACATAATAGGGAGGTCCCAAGGCACACACTTGTTGATGTCCACTTCAATAATGACCCTTCATATGGAATTGCTATCTAAAACCTTTCTCATTAGATAATGTGTAATGAGCCCTTCATTTGTGGGATGGAACCTAAATCTAGGAGGAAGTTATGAATTACCCTTATTGCAATTATTGTGTTTTCTTCTTATATGGTTGTTATAGAGATAGGAAAATTGGACAAGAAAATGGGATGTGTGGAGAGGCACAAATAAAAGATGAATACAGATGAAAAACATCACCATAGTTAGGATTTCTTGGTTTTGGAAGAGTATGTATATATATATTTATATCATTAAAGGAGGGGGAAGGGGAGGTGCTGATAGAATAAACAATTCAAATTGCATCAAAAAAGAGTTGAAGTATGTTATATAAGCACAATATACATGAAAATATGATATAAAATGGGTAGATTGAGATTATGCACACAATTTATATATCAAACCAGGGTTATACTATAGTATATAATTGTTCTGTCTTAAATGGGATGCACTCCAATTTAATGAAGGTTTAATACCTATTTAATGCAAGATCATAAATCTCGTTGCACCTTCTTTATTTACTTTTCTGTTTGTTCCCCTAGGTGGAATTGTGGTTACACCTAATAGACCCTCTTTAAAGCCCCTATATTCATGGTGTTAATCTTCAGCTAGGATCTATCCATTAGAAATAAGAAACATTAAGAGGGGGGTGAATAATTATTTTACAAAATTTTTCCCAAAACCGAATATCTTTAAAAAAATTATAACTTGCATATGAAAGTAAGCTAATTGTGTTGAATAGTAAACACAACCATGAAATAAAGAAACTCATAAGACCATATTCTATTAACTAGGGAAATCCTGGCCAAGGGAAAACCCCAGTGGGGATGGTACGCACTGTTGGCCTAATTTTTCACCCAACCAAAAAAATTTGAAATACCTTGTGAAAATTAGGAAGAAAGTATTTTCGATGTTTAGGGTTTTTGAAAATTTGTTATTCCTCATAAAAATCCCTAATTATCGTTGCCATAATGTCCTTTGTGTCCCACGTTCTTGAAAATGGGTTTGCATTATTCACATTTTTAAAAATGCACGAGATGACTTTATAAAGCACTAAATAGTTTTGAAAAACCCTTTATTGCATGGTTTGTACACATTCTTTTAATATTTTCATAACTAAATACTTTTGAAAAACCCTTTATTACATGATTTGCATGTATTTTTTAATATTTTCATAAAAATCCTTTAACCTTGCGTGTATTTCCTTTTTAACCCTAGGTTTGCTCTAGGTCAACCTACGTAATGTTCTTTTGAAATCCCTAACCCTTGGACGGTTTATCGTATTAACTGTTGATCATGCTAGGATCAATGATTAGTGTATCCCCACATTATGAAGTTGTGCAAAGTTTAAACAAAGTGGGGATACAACCTTGTGATACCTATTCTAGTGGGCCCCCTTTTCCTTAGTTTTAAAGTAGTGAACATCGTGCAAGTTCCTAATCATCGATCAAAGGAAGACCAATGCTTATCACATCCCCACATTCTGAATATGTGTTGAGTTTAATGAAAGTGGGGAAGTGAGCAGCTACTATGTGGACAAAGTGAGACTAGATTCGGTAAGTGGGATGAAAAAGGAAACTATTAGAGAAAGTGAAAGATTCTCGTGCTTCGATTAGATAAAGATGCTAACTAGGATAGAGGAGGGTTAGTTTTGTAGAATCATCTAATCTTGTTTGATCAATGATCATTACTTCCCTAGATTTTGAAAATGACCAAAGTTTAATGAAAATGGGAAAGTGAGAAGCTACCATGTGAACATGGTGGGGTCATCCATTTCATGAATTTCCAGATGCTACTGAGTTGGATAATGTGCTAGATGTTTTGTCCTGATTTGTCAATGGTGCAGTGTATAAACCAAAGTGGATATTGAGTTGGATCGGTGGACCCAATATTTTTGAAGTAATGTAGTAATAGCTAGGTTCAATCAATATTGTTGATCAAATGATGATTGATGATCGTCACTTCCTCAGATTTTGAAGATGATAAAACTTTAGCTAAAGCGAGAAAGTTAGGTAATGACACATGTATCAGTGGGCCTAGAATAAAGGTGGCAATAATAGTTAAGCTTTTTATAGTTATCACCAGGTCACAAGTATTTAAAGGTGACATAGATTTATTACTTAACTATGGTTAACGTTGTGAAGTGGCAAAAACATGTAATTACGCTTTCGTCGTGTTAAGCAATGGATTAAGAATTCAAGTTGTGAGGTTGCGATGAGTATCTGATAGTCAAAGTCTAGGCTATCATAATATCATTAGTGGTTAAGAGTAACTTGTGTTTTCAATTTTGAAGGAGTTGTCTTGTTGATAAAAGAATTTGAGCTTAAATAGTTATCCCTCCATCAAAAGGTAGCCAGATAAACCTTGAAGATAGAGTTGCGAGGTTGTGAAACCTAGTTTTTAAGTTGCAAAGTGGAAAAGCCATGAAAAGTTGAGGATAATCCTTTTTGCATGGTTGCAAGGTTGACCATCAGTTTAAGGATAATAGTTGTGAAGGGATGATTGGTGGTGTTCACACGATTGGAACCTTAAGGGCTAAAAGGTTTGAGATAACCATGACTGGGTGAAAGTGGTTAGTAGCTCATAAAAAAATTTGTTCACATGGTTGTCGCATCTAATGTATATTTAGATAATACAACTCAAATAGTGTGAAAGTAAGGAATCACATGGTTGAATCACTTAACCTAGGGCCAGGATAATTAGGTGCAATGATGCAAAAGGAGGTTTCACACATGGTTGTTAAGGTTTGTGAATGGTTAAGGGTTAAGGTCATGAGAGCATGAGAAGTTGATATGTGGTGAAGACAAGATGATAGAGCAAAGGTGCTAGATCAAAAAAATTAGAAGGCAACATGTGGCAAGCAATCCAATGAATTCATATAATCATACACTTAAGGAAATGAGAGTTGTGATCATATGAAGGCTTGAGAGATCATAGGAGTAGATTATGAGGCTTTTGATGCTACGATAGAGAAAGGCTATAGTCAGAGTAAGATCATAAAGGTAAAGGTTAAGGCTTCTAAAGATAGGACAAAGGGTTTGTTATTTGTGCTCATACGATCATAGAACACTCAAAAGTAACCCTTGATCATGCAATGAAGAAAGTCATTGTAGGATCATAAAGGCTAGTTTCTAGGATTACAAGAATAAGAGGGGTTTCCTTTTCAATATTAAAATGCATCAATAGAACAAGGCATAGGTCGACATTGAAAAAAGGGATGAGTTGATGCTCAAGTTGTACAACCATCAAGAAAGAAATAATTATTTTGAAAGCAGTTGCAGATATCAAGGCTATGCCAATAGGAAGTAGTTAGAGATTTACATGATTAAGAGTAGTAGAAGACAAACAAAATTAAGATGAAGGTTCCTACAATAAGTGTCTCCTACCAGCATTACAACTACTTTCCTAGTTTTATTTGAATGCAAAGAATGTTTTAAATATAACTTTATAGAAATATCTTTGTATTTTATTTTCTAGTAAAGTTTTTGTTAGAAATAGGGATTGTTGGGGGGGGGGGGGAGAGGGGGGGGGGGTGTGAATTAGTAATCTACAAACTTTAGTCACCAACTAGATATTATTTCTTACTTTAAACCATGCATAACAAAGCAATAAAGTAATGCTAAATAGTAAGAATAACAATGCACAAAGATAGCTCATAACACCATATTTTGTTAAATAGGGAAACCTTGGCCAAGGGAAAACCCTGGTGGGGATGATACCTACTACATAAGATAATGATATATAAGTTCCTTGTTAGAAGATGGACCCTATTAGGAGTCAATGAGAAAATTTAGTATAAGGAGCCCCTATTAGGAGATTCCAACCTTGTTAGGAGCTGTGGTACAATAAATGCAAGATGAGTCCACTGCCCAAACATGCACTTCCAATTACAAGAAAAGCTCACTGCTCAAACAAGTAATCAAAATTTTGTAACATAGGTATTGTAACTTCTTCCTTCACTAATCTCTTATCTTTAGCTTGATCTCAAATCACAAAATAACTCATATAAAACTTCTCATATATCACTTTCACAAAATTTTGTATACAGTCACAATTACAAGATAACACTTGTAATCACACTTCTAACCACAAGATGTCCTTTGCATAAATACCATGCCTTTACACAAATTGCCGCTGGGTCAGCTAAGACCAAAATCCACTTTTCAAACTTAGATTAAACATCTAGGATGTTGGCCCTAATTGGACAAGTAATTATCTTTTAAACAAAATAATCCTTTCTTTCAATTTCGTTATCCTATTTCACTTCAAACATGATTATCTCTATTTTGAACAGTCCATACTAACTTCTGAGGTTATACACATCATCACCAACATGTATACTATCTCTATCTAACTTTGCTAGTCATTGTATGCACCTTAAAATGGTCACCTAGACTATGGGCCCCCATTATTCAATTTATCAAATTTCCTGAATCAGTGGTTTGCAATATTTTATTAAATCAATTTCTTTGATCAAATTGTAATTAATTCAATTATTTCAAAATATCCTAAGGTTTGATCATTTTATCCCAAGTCTTATTTAATTAAAAGAAAAGCTCTCTTTTAATTAAATAATTAATCCACATTTAATTAATTAAGAGAAAATCCCTCTTTTAATTTAATTTAATATTTTTTATTTAATTAAAATAACTTGCTCCCTTTTAATTAAATAAAATCCCACTTGAAAAAGAAAATAAATTAAATTAAGTTAAATAAATCCTTTTTTTCTCTACACTTAAATGCACATATTTCTAAGTGGGATTCCATTTAATTTTTCTCATCTTTTTCACATTGGTGGAATTTTGTCTCACATGGATCATTCTTTCTCCACCCTTGATTAAATCTTATTGCCTCTTAATCTTAATCATCCATTCTTCTTTATAAGGTAGAACCCTCTCCTCGTTTTGGACATCCATGATTATGCTATTGTTATGCTGCAGGTTTGGAGAGCAATTTTTGGAGGAGTTTGAGCATTAACACTTTTTGTGGAGAACTTCTAGCTTCTTGTCTTCTTCTCTCATGCATCCATGGCTTCAATCATCATTATCCATCCTTGCATTTTCATATTATCTTAGAGTCATATTTTTTTTCATAGATTAGATTTCCTTTCTTGCATTGTTTTGCATTGTCATCATTTAGATTAGTTTGCATCTTCATTTGCATTCATATTTTGATCTTTAAATCTCTCATTTTATGGTGTACTTACATTGGAACAAACTAGGTCAAACTGAGGGCCTCCATTACAAACCCTTGCACTCCATGAATAGAGAGCTATGAGCCACTAATCGAGACCTCATTCTTGAGCAATCTTGGATATAATGACTCATAGAAGTATGTCAACATTTTAGCACACATCTTTGGAATTCTATTTAACTAAAAGGGAGCAAGTTCTTTTAATTAAATAGGAAATATTTAATTAAATTAAAAGAGGGGCTTTTCTCTTAGTTAATTAAATGTGGATTAATTATTTAATTAAAAGAGAGGTTTTCTACTCAAGGAATTGGGGCATGGGGCATGTTTTTATTTTTTTCTACTTGTGGTTGTGGTCTTGAAACTCTAGAGTGTCTCTTGTTATCCCTTTGAAACATTAAGGAGATTTGAGGCATCAACCTTGACTACTTTTGCACAACCGTTCTTATGGTCATCTCTATATCTATGCCTTGATACAAGCATTGTTTTGCTACACTAAATTGGTTAAGCTAACATTGAAGTCATATTGACCTCTATGTCTTTGATGGTTATGTTAGAATCTTTCACATTCTAATCCCATATAAATCACATTCATTTATTCATGTAGTTGCGCTTGTGACTAGTGATGATTGTGTGATTTTTTGATGTCCGTTAATAATGGCCCAATGATGGAAATAAGTTCTTTTACATTCTCTAATGAATGATGAACACAAAATCCTATGTTACAGTTGCTCTGTTGCAAGTACACCTTTGCATTTTCATGTAGCTTACATTATTAGACTTCATGTTAGTTTGCATTTTTAGGCTACATTATGAGTTTGAGAGGGTGTTCCCTTCATCTTTATTGTGGACTTTTAATCAACTGTGGTAATGTTTTGATCTTCATTTCCTTATCTTCTTTCATTATCTCAATCAAAATTTCTCTTTTAAATAGTTGATTGATTTTGGGGCATTATGTTTCTTACAAAAAATTTCTTTTATTCTTTCTATTTCTTTCCATATCTTCCAAATTTCTACCTTCCATTCACTTTCACCTCACTTCTCTTCTTCTAATTCACCTTTGGGGCATAATATTTCATGCTTGATGATCTACCTTGGTTTTGTGATTCTTATAGCTTTCATCTTCCATCAAGAACTTTATCTTTTGTTCAATTTAATCAAATTTATCAATTTGATGTTTCTCCTCTATCTCATTTCAATTTTGATCACAAGGGGGCAATATTTATCAACTTCAATCCTTGATTCAATTTTATCCTCAACTTTTTAAAGCCAAAATTTATTTGTATTCTTTATCCTGATGTGTTCCCAAATCAACCACACATCTGGGTTGTTTCATGTCGTTCTCACACTTTAATTTCTTTCTTTGACTACATGTGTTCCTAAATTGATCACACATTAGTCAAAGAGGGGGAAATGTATGCAACCTAAAATGGTTTCCTAGACTATGGGCCTCCATTATTCAATGTTGGTCACCAAAAATGTATGCCTAAAATGTGAGCACACTTCTATTAGTCATTATATCCAACATTTCTCAAGAATGAGGTCTTGAATGGTGGCTCATAGCTCTCTATTCATGGAGTGCAAGGGTTTGTGATGGAGGCCCTTAGTTTGACCTAGTTCATGCCCATGCAAATACACCATAAAATGAGAGACTCAAAGATTAAAATATGAATGCAAATGAAGATGCAAACTAATCTAAATGATGACAATGCAAGAAAGGAAATCTAATTTATGAAAGCAAAAATGGATCTAAGCTAATATGAAAATGCAAGGATGGATCATGATGATGGAAGCCATGGATGCATGAGAGAAGAAGACAAGAAGATAGAAATTCTCCACAAAAAGCTTTAATGCTCAAAGTCCTCCAAAAATCACTCTCCAAACTTGCAGCATAACAATAGCATAGTCGTGGAATGTCAAAAATGAGGAGAGGGCTCTCCCTTATAAAGAAGAATGGATGATTAAAATTAAGAGGCAATAAGATTTAATCAAGGGTGGAGAAAGAATGATCCGTGTGAGATAGAATTTCACCAATGAGAAAAGAGAAGGAAAATTAAATGGAATCCCACTTAGAAATATGTGCATTTAAGTGTAGAGAAAAAAAGAATTTATTTAATTTTTATTTATTTTATTTCCTTTTTCAAGTGGGATTTTATTTAATTAAAAGGGAGTAGGTTCTTTTAATTAAATAAGAAATATTTATTTAAATTAAAAAAGGGGTTTTTCTCTTAATTAATTAAATGCACGGATTAATTATTTAATTAAAAGAGAGGGTTTTTTAAAATTAAATAAGACTTAGGATAAAATGATCAAACCTTTGGAAATGTTGAAATAATTGAATTAATTAAAATTTGATCAAAGAAATTGATTTGAATTGATTTAATAAAATATTGCAAACCATTGATTTAGGAATTTTGATAAATTAAATAATGGGGGCCCATAGTCCAGGCGACCATTTTAGGGTGCATACAGTCATAACATGATGTCAACAACAAGTTATAAACAAAACAATACACTTTTGTAAACCAAATTCTATACCTAGACAATTTTTTGATTACCAAACACTAAGTATCTTCATTTCTGAGGTTTCCTGTGAGCATGTACATCATGTGTTGCCATAAATGACAATAATTGCATATCTTTATTAGCCAATTGTCAACAATCTCCCCCTTTGGCATTGATGATAACAAAATAGGGAAAATTGGCTAAGTGATAAAAAATTAACACAACAAAAATAAACATATAACATTACATCTATTACAATTTGTCCAACTTTACATATGCTCCCCCTTACAATATGTTCCACACTATGTACTTACAATATTTTCCCCTTTTGACAATTCAAATACTTTCCAATTTTCTGCAAACTTTTCAATTTTTTGCAATTACTCCCCCTTTGACATCAATGAAAAAGGTCAAAATGTTAGAAATCTGTCCAAAACTATCAAAAATATTTTCCTTCCTTATGCTGATAGGATCTTCATGCAATCATCAAAGTTTTCCTTTAGACTATCCATACCCTTAGTCCACGTTTATTTGGTGGATTTAGCTGAGGTGAGAATTGCACATAGAGAATATGATGCAATCTCAACTGCATTAAGATCTGAATACAAAAAGTTAGAATATGTGTCTTTGGCCTTGACACATTCCTCCAATTGTTTCTCAACAAAAGATATTTTTGGAGAAATAGACTCTAAAATTTGATATCCTATTAAAAATTTGTTCCCTCCAAAGTTCCATTTTCTTGATATCAATGTGAACACTGGCCATTTGTCCTTTGAAATCATCAAGTTTGCAAGATGGATGCTATATCTGGCTGGATAAAGCCTCTAGCTCAGTCATCTTTCCTTCTATCTAACTATTGATTTCCTTGGTTAGCTTGTATGATAAAGTATGTTTGATATATAAAATTTTCCCATCTTGTTGACATTTTTGAAGTTCCTTGATACAAGTATCAAGATTAACCAAATTATTCTTAATGTTCTGACAGATGGTGCTAAACAAGTTAGCATCATGTGAAATCTATGCCTTTGCTTTTGCAACATTTAACAAGTTGGTAAACTCTTCATCAAATGATTTCAACACATGATCTAAATTAAGAATTTGCATTACAATACCTAGTGTAGAACTTGCGGTATTGTGAATTAATTAAAAAACCATTCAAATGCCACAATAGATGATTTGCAAGCCAAAAGTGATCCATTCCATTCAAAAATAGAGTTTATACAAGTGCAATGGATCCCAAGGATCATCACTATCCCTTGGAAATGAAAATGAAGAGTCCACAAGATAATTAATTACAAAATAAATCCAAACAACTATAAAAACTACAAAAATCTATATTAAAAATTACATCTACTTGTAGAAGTCATAACTTTCTACTCGTAGCTCAAAAACATAAATCAACAAAATTTCTAGAAAGATCTTCTAAAGTTCTCCATTCTGCGTCTAAATTCTTAAGCGTAGCACTAATCCTATCGAAGCCCAAAAATGCTGTGGAGGCCTCTAAAAATGCAAAATACTAGAACATTGAAAATACAGAAAAAATAGATTTTGATATTTTCTCATTTTTTCTCATGCCAACATGTTCTACATCTACCTAGACTATGTTTTGATCACCACACCTTGTGCCCTCTATTCATGATATGATTTGGTGTGCTATACTGCCAAAGTACTGTGCAGTCTATCAGCAACTCCCATTAAGGTTTTCTATAGGCTTTTCACTTTCCTATTCTTCCTAATAAGTTTTGTTAGGGATGAGATCAAATCTACTTGATCATCATCATCAGTAGCTAAACTTGCAAGAGAGAGCATAGTAGATGAACTAGATGGTTTAGTATCATCCTCCCTTTGTTTCGTAGCTACCTCTTGCATTCTTCTCTCTTCTTCTTCTTTATTTTCTCTTTCCTATCTTTCTTTTTCTCTCTTCTCTTCTAATCTCTTCTTCTCATCATCCTCTATTTTCTTTCTTATTTCTTCTTCTACTATTTTCCTCTTTTCCTCCTCTTCCTTTCTTTTCTTTTCTTCCTCAAGCAATTTTTGCTTGGCCTCCTCTATTTTCTTCTTCTCCTCTTCAAGTAACCTCTTCTCCTCTTCAATATGTATCAATTTATCTTCAATATCCTCAATATCTAGTTCATTAAGTTTAGAACCTTCAAATGGATTGGTATTGTCAATGTTAATGGTAACATTGGTTTGATCAATTTGCATAGTGTCACCACTTATTGACACTTTTGAGGTTCTAGGTGTTGGAGGAGATGCTACCTTTGACTTTATCAATATATAACTAATTGCTATCATAGTTTCACTTCTTAGTTTATTTTTCTCACCAACCATAAATAGAAGTGGTCTCAATGTGTTTCTCAAATATGGTGCGAGATTATTCAACAATATAATCTCTTTCTTGATCATCAGTCTTGCAAATAGTTCTAAGCATAGACTTTCAAAGTTCTAGATCTTCTTCTCTTACAAGTGCCTTCTTCTCAATGAGTCTATCATAGACTTTTTGGTTAATTAAGCTCTTAAGATCCTTCAATTTTTGATTGTTTTCTATAATATATCTCACTATAGATGTTAGATTGTGGTGACTAATCAAGAAAGTATTGTACATACTTCATAAATTCTTTGGGGTTTGAGGCATTAGCCTAAAAAAAAAAAATTTGGGCCCTATTTTATCAAGATTTTGGGTCAACATTTAATTATTAATTATAACCCTAAAATTCTTAAAATACTTGAATAAAAGGGCTTAGGGTTAGGGATTATTTCATAAGGTGTGATGCAAAATTGTTTCTTGCAGTGGTATTGAACTATAAGGGATTATGAATTGTAATCAGGTTGTATTCACTAGATCATAAAAATATTGGACTCGATGATTGGTGGACGTAGCCTAGGGATTGGGTGAACCATGTTAAATATTGGTGCCTTGTGTCCTTTTTTGTGTGATCTATTATTTTTTGTTATTGGTTATATTTGCATGTAATTGTTATTTTTATCCATGGTTTAATTCTAACAAGTGGTATTAGAGCCTATTTTTTTTTCAGTTATCCTCTACAAGAAAGTTTCACAGTTGAGTGGGAGTCTCACGGTTGAGTGGTAGCAATGGCAGATGAGGGTAAGTTGAGGGTTGATAGGTTTAATGGATAGAACTTTCAGTTATGGAAGATGCAAATGGAAGACTATCTATATCAAAAGGATTTATGGAAGTTGTTGAAAGGAAAAGCCAAGAATCAAGGATCTATGTCAAATGATGAATGGAATCTTTTGGAAAAAAAGGCACTTGGAAGCATTTGATTATGCCTAGCACCATCAGTGGCATTTAATATTACAAAAGCAAAGATGACAAAGAATTGATGAAAACCCTAGTGACATTGTATGAAAAGCCCTCTACTTGAAACAAGGTATTTCTCTTGAAGCGTTTATTTAATATGAAAAATGCAGAAGGTGGATCTATTAAAAATCATTTAAATGAGTTTAATACTATTACTAGTTAGTTATCTTCTGTGGGTATCAATTTTGAAGAAGAAATTAGGGCTCTCTTGATTTTTTGTTCTTTTCTTAAAATATGGAATGGCTTGGTAATGGCTGAGTAATTTTGTTCCTGGATCTAGTACCCTAAAATATGATGATGTGATCGGTGTTATTTTGAGTGAGGAAACTCATAAGAAAACCTCAAGTGGATCTACATCAAAAAGTGCTTTGAATACACAAAGCAGGGGCAAAATGACTGAGAGAGGAAGTAATTCTGGAAATCATGGGAAATCAAGAGGAAAGTCAAAGGGGAGGAGGTCTCAATTGAGAGGATTGAATGACTACTGGTACTATGGGAAACTAGGGCACAAAAAGAAAGATTGCTGGAATCGAAAGGAAAATGAAGGAGATAAATTAGATGGAGACAAGAAGGAAAATTTGGTAAGTAACAAATCTAAAGAGGATTCTTTGCTTCTATCTTTAGAAAGTGTTGATGATTCCTAGGTTGTAGATTATGGTGCTTCATTTCATGCTACACCTCATAAAGGTTATTTCATTGAGTATGTCCAAGGGGATTTTGGGCTTGTTTATTTGGGAGATAATGAACCCTGTCAAATTGTTGGAAAGGGAAAAAATTAAGATTAAGTTGCAGAATGGGAATCATTGGCTACTACATGAGGTAAGACATGTTCCAAGGCTCAGTGCGAATTTAATTTTAGTAGGGCAACTCGGTGATGAGGGTTGTGTAATTACTTTTAATGATAAAAATTGGAAGGTTTCAAAAGGTTCTCATGAGTAGCAAAAGGTGTAAAAGCAGGCATCTTATATCTTTGTACAGGTCATATTGTTCCTTCTACTTTAATCATTTTAGAGAAAAATGAATGTTCAGGAACAATTGCTGTAGTTGAGCAAGGAGAACAAAAAACTGCTATAGATTCTGATACAGCACTATGGCATAATAGACTTGGGCACATGAGTGAGAAAGGTATGAAAGTACTTCATTTAAAGAAAGTTTTACAAGGTCTGAAATGTGTTAATATGGATTTTTGTGAAAGTTGTGTGTATGGAAAACAAAAGAGAGTGAGTTTTGCAAAGACTGGGAAGGAAAATAAAAGGGAAAAAATAGAGCTTGTGCATACCGATGTATGGGGACCAGCTCAGGTATCTTCCCTTGGTGGCTCTCATTACTATATTACATTTATTGATGATGCAACTAGAAAACGATGGGTTTATTTCCTTAGATAGAAATTTGATGTATTTCAAACTTTTAAGAAATGGAAATGCTTGGTTGAAAATGAGATTGGTAAAAAATTAAAATGTCTTAGATTTGATAATGGTGGTGAGTATTGCAGTCATGAATTTGAAGATTATTGCTCCACTAATGGTATTTGTAGATAGAAAACTATTCCAAGAACTCCATAGGAAAATGGAGTGGTTGAACGCATGAACACGACTATAATGGAACATGCAAGGAGCATGAGGTTGCATGCTAGGTTTCCCTTACACATGTGGGTGAAAGTTATCAATACTACTGTATATTTGATTAATATATGTCCCTCTACTCCTTTGGGCTATGGTATTCTAGAGGAGGCATGGACTGGTAAGAAGGTGAGTTATTCTTTTCTTAAAACCTTTGATTGTGAAGCATTTTCTCACATAGATTTTAAAAATAGAACCAAGCTAGAAGCTCAGTCAAAGAAATGTGTATTTGTTGGATATGGCATTAATGAGTTTGGTTATAGGCTTTGGGATTTTAATAATCATAAAATTGTAAGTAGTAGGGATGTCATATTCAATGAGAAAGTGTTGTACAAAGATCTGTTGCAACAACATGAGAAGAAAGAATATGATTATGTAGTGCTGGATGATACTCCAAAAGCTAATGTTCCAGCCATTCCTCATGATGTGCAACAAATGCAACAACAAATACCAAAGACACTAGTGAATGTTAGATGGTCAACAAGATAAATTAGACCTCCACAAAGATATTCTCCCTCCTTGTATTTTATTTTACTTACTGATGTTGGTGAACCTGAAAATTATGATGAAGCTATGTAGGTGGATACTAAGATTCAGTGGGAGTCTGTACTGAAAGATGAAATGGACTCTTTGCTGAATAATAAGACATGAGATTTGTGCAAGTTACATGCAAGTAAAAAGGCTTTACATAATAAGTGGGTTTATAGGTTGAAAAAAGAGGATGGAGGTAAGAAAAGATTTAAAGCCAGGTTAGTTGTAAAAGGATTTGCACAGAAAAAGGGAATTGATTTTGATGAGATATTTTCTCTTGTTGTTAAAATGACTTCTATCCATACTATTTTAGGTCTAGTGGCTACTAAAGATTTGCATTTAGAGCAGTTGGATGTTAAAACAACCTTCCTTCATGGTGATTTGGATCAAGAGATATATATGGCTCAGCCACAGGGATTTGCAGTTAAAGGTAAGGATAATTTAGTGTGCAAATTGAAGAAAAGTTTATATGGCTTGAAGCAAGCACCTCGGTAATGGTATCTAAAATTTGATAGGTTTATGCATGAGCATGGTTATAGTAGGTGTCATTTAGATCATTGTGTCTACTTTAAGAGGTTGGATGATGATAGCTACATTATTTTATGTTTATATGTTGATGATATGCTTGGAGCTGGGTCTAACATGAATCACATTAAGGGGCTAAAAAGCCAATTAGCACATGCATTTGCTATGAAGGATTTGCGGCAGCAAAACAAATCCTTGGTATGAAGATTTGTAGAGATAGGAAAAATAGAACATTGCAACTATCTTAGGTTGATTATGTTGAGAAGGTGTTGTAATGTTTCTCTATGGAGAATACTAAAGCTGTCAGCACACCTTTACCTAGTCATTTGAAATTGACTAAGGAGATGTGTCCCAAGACACAAGAAGAGGAGGATAAGATGTCCAAGGTACCCTATGCTTCAATTGTAGGGAGCTTGATGTATTCCATGGTATGTACTGGGCCAGATATTGCACATGGAGTAGGAGTTGTTAGCAGGTATATGAGTCATCCAAGAATCAAGCATTGGAATGTAGTCAAATGGATTCTCAAACATTCGAGAGGAATATCCAATAAGTGTTTACACCTTGGGGGATCTACTACTGATTTACAGGGCTATGTTGATTTAGATTTGGTAGGGGATATTGATACTAGGCATAGTACTATAGGTTATGTCTTTACTATTGGTGGGGCAGCCATGATCTAGGTTTCTAGGTTACAAAAGGTTAATGCTTTATCCACTATAGAGGTCGAGTATGTAGCTGCTACAAAGATAGCCAGGGAGATGATATGGCTTCAGTTCTTCTTGCAAGAATTGGGACATCCTCAGAAGGATAATTATTTTTTCACAAATAGTCAGAATGCCATTCATCTTGTAAAAAATTCAACTCTACATTCAAAGACCAAACACATACAGTTGTGGTACCATTTCATTCGTTCAATTTTGGAGGATGGACAGTTAAAGCTAGAGAAGATACATACCAATGACAATCCAACAGATATGTTAACAAAGGTAGTAACAAGGGAGAAGCTAAACTCCTCTTTAGCTTTGATTGGTCTTCTAGACTGAATATGAGTAAAAGTATAGTAGAGTCTAGGGTGGTTGGATCCAGTGGGAGCCCCATATGGTAGCGGTATTACTATAGGATTAGTCTCCAAGTGGGAGATTGTTGTTTAGTGTGGAGCCTAATCAATCCCCAAGTGGGAGATTGTTAGATTGTGGTGATTGATCAGGAAAGTACTATACATACTTCATAAATTAATTATATTAGGATTTTGGGCCGACATTTAATTATTAATTATAACCCTAAAATGGTTAAAATACTTGTATAAAAGGGCTTAGGGTTAGGGATTGTTTCATAAGGTGTGATGCGAAATCGGTTCTTGTGGCAGTATTGAGCTGTAAGGGATTACATATTGTAATCAGGTTGTAATCATTAGATCATAAAAATATTGGACTTGCTATTTGGTGGATATAGCCCAAGGATTGAGTGAACTGTGTTAAATCTTGGTGCCTTGTGTTCTTTTCTATGTGATCTATTATTTTTTGTTATTGGTTATATTTGCATGTAATTGTTATTTCCGTCTGTGGTTTAATCCTAACAATAGATATATCAATCTGATCCTTCTTAAAACTATTATACAAGTCTCTTTAGCCTCCAAGGTTTTCAAGATTTTCTTGATATTTTCTTTGACAATGCTACTTTCTTTGCTTGCTTGATCTCTTGTTCTTCTTCCTCTTTATCACTGGACTCAACAATTGTTAACATTTTTTTCTACCTCTTGCCTGGTTTGGTGGCTTGATGCTTGACTCTTTTTTTCTTAGTAGTCACTGCTTCCACCAATCTTTTAGATTTTCTCTTAGACTCACTAGGCTACACATCTGACACTACTACCTCAGACTCACTCTTTGTCATTCTAGCCTCTAGTAGTGCTTTCTTCATAATAGATTCTATTTTCTTGTGTGACGCCTTCTCTACAGATGTCAGACGAGCTAACTGGATAATCTCATCATATGTACCAAATCTATATTCTTCTTTATCCTTTTATGAATTCAACAATAAATCAATATAACCAACTGCTATATCATCATTCAATTCATAACCCAAGGGATCAAAATGTTTCTTGAGGTTCCACTTCTTGAATATAGGTGAAATTTGTATCAACTAAAACATAAATTTCTTCTTTAAACCTATCTACAGTTGGATGAGCAATTATGAATCTCTATTTTATTTCATTCTAAAATGTTCTCATTATCAAATTGCCTATATCCAATATCTTATCTACAAGATGCCTTCTACATACTTCTGTGATCTTCTCTATTATACATATGTCACTACTCATTATCTCAGTGATTGATAAATAAGGAAATATTTTAAGTACATGAAAGAATAGGTGATCGATCAATGACTGAAATTTAAATACACCATTCTTTGTCCTCTTGATCTTTTCTAGGTTTTCTAAGAGTTTCATTCTCATAATTTCACTAAGATTCACTTCTTCCTTCTCTACACATATCTTATAGCCTGGATACATGAATCCAGTTGAAAGTTCATCAAATTTTGAGCTTGCACATACAAAATAGGCAATGATTCTACTCACAAATCTTACATCATCTTGCTTGATGGTGTTGATCACCATAGCCTTTCCATTATACATTGCTTTAGTGTAGTTCTCAACTTTCTTCTTAATCATTTTCTCACCTATAGGTACACTGCCTTGTTTACTAAGACCAATTACCTCATGAATTAGGTTAGTAGAAATATCAATTACATTATCTTGCATCCATAATTTCCCATCATGTATCCTACTCAATATGTTCTATGTCCACTCATTTGTATCTAACTCATGATAGAAATGATATTTAAATAGGTCTAGTTCTTTTAGATGTTCAAATCAAGACTTCACAATCATATCATGATTGAAAACTAATTCCATATTTTTGTTCATGTATTCACTACCAATTAACTTAAACTTACTATTCAGATAACTTCCTACATCTTGAAGATATACTACATTGTTTGGAGTGATAGATAACACTAACTTAGGGTTTCCTTTAGTAGGTTTTACGAAAAAAACTTTCAAATTAGGTCTATCCTCATTCTCAACAATGTGCACTATTGACATAGCCATGATTCTATCAATTAAGAACTTTTACCAAACAAATTTGCAAAAAAATGATAAAATACCTCTTTCTAAAAATAGGGTTTGCTTCAAAATATCCTTAACAAGTTATTTTTGAGGGCTCTGCACTTTGGATGAATTTGCAATGAAGTGAAAATCATTTTTGTACTCCATTTATTCCATCAACTTTAACTTACATTAATTGCATACTTTATAAACATGAAAAAGCTATTAATTACATTCTATAATCAAATAACTACTCAAGATCATTTGTTTGATCTTCAAATGCCATCTGAGGTTTGCCATAACCATTTTTCATCATGACAAAACTCTACAAGACTATGCATCACAAAATTATTTGCAAAAGCATACTTTTCATCTTTTGTTAAAGAATTAACCTTTACTGTAATACCAATAACTTTGGATTCCTTCATAACTTTCTTAGATAAGCTCCAAATTACAAGTGAGCTTAGGTACCATCTTAACATGACTAGATTCACCTTTTCCTGACTTTGCTACCTCTAATTCAATCTCTGGATGAAGTTCTCAAATTTTGATGTTGTAAACAAGCTTAATTCAACTTAGTTGAGTCAAACTCAACAACTGACTTCGATCTTCTTGTCTCACCATCATCCAGCTTTTCTATTGAGATATCTATTCCTTTCACAAATGCCTCATTAAGTTCTTCTTGAAGTTCACTAACAAGGCTTCTGTGTTCCTCATTGCCTTTGTTAGTTCTGGAGTTCCTTTCATGGTTTATTCTGCCATTTCTGGCATTTCTTCCATCATTGCTTCTATTCCTAAAGTTTTTTCTATTTTTTCTTCTATCTTTGAAGTTTTTGTCCATTCTAAAATAATTTGTTGTATGTTTGAAGTTGTTGCATAATTGACATATTGATGCTCTACTTCTAGGATTCTGTTGATCATCTGGTGTATGACAATTCTAAGAAATGTGTCCTAAGTTGTTACACTTATAACACATGTTCTTTCTTCTATCTTCATAAGATCTTCCTTTTCTTGATGTCCTTTCATTAGATCTTCTTCTATCTATAGGGTTAGTATTTCTAGACATTCTACTATTTCTTCTATCATTATCATACTTAGGTTTCTTACAATCGATTGCATTATGACCTATACCTTGACAATTCTGACAATAAAAGTCCTTAACATGATTAAATGACTTATTAGTACAATCTCTTTTCATATGACCTATTTCATTAAATAAAAAACACTTACCTCTAAATTCATAGCTGGTTTCCTTAGGAGATTCCACATGCTTTGGTTCATCCAAAGTTTTAACTTGTTTTGCTCAATTTTTTTGGACTTATCTAAAGACTGATTGGATTCAATCGTATCATCATATTTGTTTTTTTCTTTCAGATATAATCTAATCTCAAGTTTCTTCACAAACATGTTAGTTAGATAATCGAGACTAGTCTAATCATAAGTAGGTCTCTGTATTGACATTGAATCATCAAGATTTTCTCTACTAGAATAAAGCTTCTCAAGCTGCTGCTTGCACTGAGTTAATTCACTTTTCACAATAGTATTGTACTAATGAAGTTCTTCATGATCTTCTTTCAATGTTTCGAATTCAAATGTTTTCTTTGCCAGACTCACTCTGAGATTTGCATTCTCAGTCTTCAAATCAAACTAAACTTTGCTAGGATCATTTCTCAAGGTCAACTTTAGATTTGTAATCTTCAATTCATGCTTCAAGATTTTGTACTTTGTCTTCAACTTTGAATAATCATCATCACTAGTTGTAGATTAAGTAGATTAAGGCTTGGATTTGAGAAGTTCAATCTTTTCTTTTAATTGACAAATTTATACTTTGGAGTCTTCATATATGTCCTTCAACTTATCTCTTTCTTTAGTAAGGAGATCAATTTGTTCAAGAGATTCTTCAAGGTTCTTCATCAATTGTTGCATATCCATAGGGATCTTACTCAAGTTGTTAAGCCTCTTCAAAGTAACTGCTCTGATACCAATTGTTAGAAATAGGGATTACTGAGAGGGGGTGAATCAATAATCTACAAACTTTAATCACTAACTAGATATTGTTTCTTACTTTAAACCATACATAACAAATCAATAAAGTAATGTTGAATAGTAACAATAACAATGCACAAAGATAACTCATAACACCATATTTTGTTAACTAGGGAAACCTTGACCAAGGGAAAACCCTGATGGGGATGATACCCAGTAGATAATATACTGATATATAAGTTCCTTGTTAGAGGATGGACCCTATTAGGAGTCAATGAGAAAATTCAATAGAAGGAGTCCCTCTTAGGAGACTTTGAATCCCTATTAGGAGCTGTGGTACAGTAAATGTAAGATGAGCCCACTACCCAAACATGCACTTCCAATTACAAAAATAGAACACTGCCCAAACAAGTAATCAAACTTCTGGAATATAGGTACTATAACTTCTTCCTTGACTGATCTCTAATCTTCAACTCAATCTTAGATCACAAAATAAGTCATATAAAACTTCACATACAATCACAATTACAAGATAACACTTGTAATCACACTTCTCATCGCAAGATATCCTTTGCATAAATGCCATGCCTTTACACAAATTTCTACTGGGTTGGCTAAGACCACAATCCACTTTTCCAACTTAGAGTAAACATCTAGGATGTCAGTTCTAATTGGACAAGTAATTATCTTGTAAACAAAATAATCATTTCCTTCAATTTCATTGTCCTACTTTACTTCAAACATGATTATCTCTATTCCATATAGTCAGTACTAACTTTTGAGGTTATAAATGTCATCATCAACATGTAGACTATCTCCATCTAACGTTGCTAGTCATAATATGATGTCAACAATAAGTTATAAAATAAACAATACAATGTTGTAAACCAATTTGTATACTTAGACAATTTTTTGATTACCAAACACTAAGTATCTTCATTTCCAAGATTTCCTATGAGCATGTACATCATTTTTTACCATAAATGAAAACAATCACATATCTCTATTAGCCAATTGTCAATAGTTTTGACATGTGTCCTACCATCTAAAGCTTGTTACAATCCTTCTCTTTATAAGGATTTCTAGGATGTGGAGGAAAGGGTTCTAGTTCTTGGATATCTTTCACTATTGTGATACCACAAGGATGGTTCTACTTTGGTTGAAATTTCTTTCACAAATGTGATACCACATGTTAATTCTAGTTTTGTTATTTAGATACCCCCAATTCAAAAAATTTCTCTATTATGAACAATATTGTAATTTCTTTTGAACAATTAGATAATACATTCATCGGTTGTGTATTTTTTGAGTTTTTGCATACATTTGATGTATTGATTTCAAGGAAATGAATACAAAGTTTATTTTAAAGTTTCAATCTAAACCTTGTCTCCTCTTTATGGGTTTGCAAATTTCTGTGATATATGTACAATGTGCATATTGTCTAGTTGCAACTTGGCTTTGAAGTTGTATGCCATTGTATATTTTTTTGTTGGGTCAAGGGCTTGAGTAAATTGCTTGATATGCATTGACAAAATTGCAAGGATCATGGGAGGATTTGATAAGTATGAGTTTCATTTTGAAGATAGATGTCTGTTTGCAAGGTGAATAGATAGATTTGATATCTGGGTATATGAGTATATCTTGGGTATCCTTGTGTATATTCTAACTTATTCAATGCCCAATGGATAAAGGATTAATTAGCTTGGAGATTGCATGTTTATTGCTATTCATACCTGGGTTTTGCTGATTTTCAACACATTAATTATTGTCTTTTCCCTTTTATGTTGAAGAGCTGAAAATATTTACCCTCACTTAGCTTGTCAAGTTCATAGGTCATGTTATTAGCTATTTAATGTCTATGTTGTTTGTACAAGTAATAGAAGAATCAAGGTTTTATCTTATTTATATAGATTCAAGTGTATGTTTTTTGAAAACTAGTACCATATGAATGAATCTAAGGTTCACCTACCTAGGTCTTCCATTGCCTAAAGTAGAAGAAGAAGTATAGCCTTATAGTTGGCACTAGTGTCTAAATAGGTACATTGACCATGGGAATTAGCTACCTATAGGTATATGTGTTCCTATCATTGGGTTATTAAAATACTATTAATTCAGGAGCCAACACCCACAAAATGATCCACTAATCAAAAGTATTTTGTGAAAGATATTGACCCTATTAGGAGTCTGTTACATCTGTATAGTGTTTTAGTCCTTCTTAGAGGACTATGCCTTGTTAGAAGGCTTGAATCTATTAGGATTTTTATTACAATATAAAATTTATGAAAGATGAGACCACTACTCAAACATGCAATATACAATAAATTTCTTCATTACAAGAGATAGATACAAAAACCTCTTCACTATTGCTGATATCTTCAATATCTTATTTTTTCTTTCATTGCTCTTCACAAAAACTTGCTTAAAAATTTAAAATTCTTTGATCTTACATTAGAATTCACCTCTTAGCCATATATCATACTTATGATAAAAACCACACTTAACTTCACATTCACAACTTTTCCTTTATACCTTATTTCTTTAACTATCGACTCTCATTACTTAAAATGCTTTCCAAATTAAAAAAATTACTTTACTCACTTAGGGTTAACATGTAGGATGTCATCCCTAATTAATTAAGTAATTATTTTGATTTAAAAAAATCATAATGCAAAATACCCATTTTCTCAAGTTCTCTATTTATTGTCTTTACAATACTGTTATTGTAACAACCAAAATATGTTTGTCAATACTAACCATACTATCCTGTGCTTATGCATAGGTCATTTTGACATATTATACTTTATTTAGGTAAGTATACACATGCTAGAAATGCTTCTACAAATTGTGCTAAAAAAATTGTTCTTGTACTGATAAATAAACTCTATTGTATTTAGACAATTTTCTAAGTCTTTATCATAAAACTTCATCTTCAAAATCTATTGACTTAAACTTGACTATAGGTTTCCATAAATGAAAAAACCATACTATGTATCCTAGCCAAATTTCCAACAATCTCCCCCTTTGGAATTGATATTAACATATGGGAAAATTGGCTCAGTCCCAAAACTAGAACTTCAAAACTTATAACATCAATTACATGACCATTAAAAAATTTACAAAAATTTGTGGATCATTATATATACCATCTTTAAAAACATAGGGATACTTTCCCTTTGACTATACTTTATCTTCTACATATCTTTACATACAATTTCCCTCATTCACTCCACCTTTGACATCAATGAAAAAGGTAGTGAAAAAAATTATATACAGGTCAAAATTATGTTACATTTTCCTTCATGCTTTCTTTCATATCTTAAAATTATTTCTTCCGTGTGTCTTTGACTACATCATATACATTGATCAGGGTGCACTATCCATAAGACACTACCTATACTACATTTAAATCTGAATATAAAAATTTATTAAATGATGTCTTTGTTAGCATGAATGTTGATGATACTACTTTGGGGGAGTATCCTAAGTATTGGAGAGTATTGACATGTTGCATTCATGACTATGTTTGTCATTGATGCCAACATAGTATGGTTTCTGTAAAGACTAGTTGAGTGGCAGTTAGAGATCTTAGTTGTATGGACAATGGTTTGATTATTTGGTGATTCGTGGTTATGGACATGTTTAGTATAGTGTCCTAATGACATGGTTTAGTGCGTAGAGTCTAAGTTGAAGACCAACTGAACTTGTACTTAATTTACAAAAAGTAGTTCAGACACAAAGTATTGGGAAAGCATTTCCTGATGTTTGTTCGCTATCTTACATCTAAGATTCAATAAGAAGATGCACAATCAGGTAGTGATAGGATACTTTGTCTGTGATGTCAGTGAGTGTGCAAGCCCTAGTATCACATGTATAAATTTTTGTATAGACTGTGAGCCAAAAATGCTATTGCAATTATAATTAATTATCTTATTATGATTCATTGAGAAATCTTGAAGGTTGACTCAAGGAATTATTTTGAATATATGGTATAAAGGAAAGATGTTTTCCTTGTTTGTAATGTATCTATTGAAGTTAAAAGTGCAAAAAATGGGTAGAGTTTTTGGTAAATGCGTGTAAGTGATCTGAGGGATTATTATATAAAAGTTTTTTTATTTGGTTACAAGATTAGAAGAAGTAAAGGTCTAGCCGATAGGACAAAAGAAGAGAAAGGAATTATATTTCATTTCTATTATTTTGCAAGGAATGATATAGAGATCATTTGGATAGTGGGTTCATTGGTCTTTCCCTTGAAGTTGTTTGGGTAGTGGGTCTAACTATCTTCTACAGCTCCTAACAGGGTTGGCATAACTCCTAATAGTGTTGGAATATCCTAACATGGATTCAAAGTCTCCTAAAAGGGACTCATATGTATTCATAGATTCCTAATAGGGTTTTTCCTCTAACAAGAAATATCTATATTAGTACATCATTGTGTGGGTACCATCCCCACTATGGTTTTCCCTCTGATCAAGGGTTTCCCTAGTTAACATATTTGGTGTTATTGTGTACGAGTATCTTATTGTGGTTTTTTATTATATTGCTCATATGGTTAAAGTTTAATAAGGTTGATATTTATGATATTAGTCAGATAATTGAGTCCCCCCTCTCAGTTATATTGGTGGACTATATATTCTAATAGTCTTAGCCTTAAGATAATCCTCTATTTGCTTCTGCACATTGTTGATCTTCAATGATAGATGTTCTCTTAATAATGAGAACCTTTTGATAATTCTCTCTCTTTTCAACTCAACTATACTTATATCATCATAAATATTCATAATTCATGTCACTAATTCTTTTAATTTCTAATTAGGCTATTGAAGGTCATTTGCAAAGTTTTGTAATTATTTATGCTTCTCACTTAGCTCCTCATTTACATCTCTAATGAAATTGCATGACAAAGTACACTATCCATACAATGTCCATCCTTCTATCACACATGTCCTTAACTCCTTTATACATGATTCAAGTACTTCCAAGTTATTTCTAATATATCTACACATTGTGTCAAATAGTTGTGCATCATGTCTGACTTGAGGTTGTGTAGCTACTACTTGTGATAACTAAGAAAACTCATTATCAAAAGCCTTAATCAATTCCTTAGCTCTTACTTGAGGATATGCCTCTATTATTCTGTTGGACACAATAATTTGTAGTTTCCCAAAGACTTCCTCTAAAGTTTCCTAAAGAATCTTTACCCTTTTGTTCTTTTCAAATAATTTATTTAAAGATGATATCAATTCAATCCAATCATCATCATCACCAGATAAGATTTCCAATGCTTATTTGAAGGGAGAATTGGATCTAACTAGGTTTTTTAATAGGAGGTTTTTTATTTTGCATTATTTTATTATTATTTTAGGTGAGACACTTAGGAGTTTGTGAACTCTCATTGAGTTACACAACTCTAATTATGCACATGGTGTCTACAACATAGGAGTATGCATCATTCACTGAGTTGTCATGTTGACAATATAGTTATCCGCACTCCTCATTCACCATATGTTGTCTACACCACTGATTTGCATGCTACACCATTGTAGGCTTATCCTCACATCATCGCACTTAATTTCATGCTCAATGGAGGATAACCCATATTTGGTGGAAATGTGCTTGGTTGTATGACATATCATGATGCTGACTTCTATGTATTCTAGAAGCTCTCCTGAGGCCTTTATATTCAGGCACTCCTAGTGTACTCTAAATCCAGTTATTGAATGAATATCGTCATTCTGATCATACTCTATCTATTTTGGTCTATTGTGTGCTTATGCTGAGTTCTTTAGTTCTTGGGTGAATTTTGGCCTAAGCCAAATTCTTACATGGTATTAGAGCCAAGGAGGATTCTCATCATGTAGCCATTCAAGATTGTTCATGCTTCAACACCTTGACACAAATCTAGAGGATCCACAAAAATTAGGAGCATCTAGAGCTAGATCTGATCTCACCGTTGCATTTGGAGTGTTGATTCAGTGAAGATCGACTATAAACTCGCCTATATTGGGTGAAAGTTGATTATGAGGCAATTTTTTTTTGCAAACCAGCACCTGAAGGCACTAATTTGCAATTGGGTATGATCATTTTTTTGATCTGATCATTAATTTTTGGATCTAAATTCTCTGCATTTCTCTGGTTATTTTTGAAATTATTATTTTTAAAATCTATTCCTGTCAGAAATTTTTTTTTTTGCAGTATCAGGTTGTCAGATCTCGTACTACAAATTTGGTTGGAATATTTATTTAATCATAGGGTTTTTTAATTAATTATGTGGGCATCTCTATTCAAATTCAAAGAATATAGAATCACGGGCTATACACTGCATTAAATTGGGCATAATCTCATTTTAGGTGGAGTCTTTCAAACATATAGGCAGCGGCTCAAATCTCGACCACCACATTCATCAACGGGCGGGTCAGCTCTTCACTTAACTATTCCCGCCCACAGTCCTTTATGCTTCTTAGCCACTCCAGGCCCCACGAATGTGGGATTAAAACAAAGAACTCAAACATCCACTGCACACAGATCAAGCAATGGCACCCACTAAAAATCCTGACCTTTGGCAACCCAGGAAGGAATCTGGCAATGCAAACTTCACTCTGGTGACAACCATGCAGACCAATTACAGAAGGACATGCAGTGCCCCTTGACTTGTCCAGTTGGTAGGTAAAAAACCTCGCACACCTACCCAGTTAGCTCCATATATGCTGAGTCAGTGCTCAGTTGGATCCGCAGGCTACCACGTCAACCTTGTTCGTATGATTTGTATAATTGTGACATCATCGCCACATCATCCTGTCGTCACCATAGCCTTGCAGGTCACTAACATCATCAAGTCAGTACCCTAAATTTGATGACCATTTGGACATCATTCTATTGTGAATTACAACTACTGTGATGGCTATATGATCATCAAATTTAACCCCATATTTCGCTGATGCAACCCCTCTCCATATTCATTTTGGTTTTTGTAGTCTAACTTTAGGAGGCAATAGCTCACACATCCAAACTCCAAATCAGGTGCAATTTTTAAAAAAATAAGGTAGAATTTTCCAAATTTTTTAGTGGTGCAGCTATTTTTTAGTTTTGATGCATAAATTGTTTAGAATCTGCATTTTTTTGTGACTGTACCTGGATAATCTTGCATTTTGCAACTTCAAACGCTTCGTACAGGCACATTTGGAGTCGAAAATAGGTTCTATTTTTTTTGAAAGTACAGATTTTTTTGTCTACTTTCTATATCTAGTATTAGATTATAGTGTTGTGTGGAAAAAAGTGTCACTTTCAGCAATAGGGCCTTTCTTTGCTTTCTAATGCTTCAAAATTGTAGCACATTTTTAAGTTTTAGATTTGTACTCCATTAAGAGGTTTTAACAAGCAAAATCAAAAGTCCACGAAGGCCAAAATTGGCAAGTGGCCCATTGTAATTGCACTATTGATAAAGTGCCCAAAGCATCTATTTTGGGGGCTTTCTTGATTTAGTGAAAAGGGGGAGTGTTTTTGGTGTCGTGTTCTCTCTTTTTTGTAATTTTCTTTCATTTTCTACATTATGAGAAACTTTAAATTTCCTAAATGAACACCTCATAACTATGCTTCATGATCAATCAAAATGTTGTATCACTTAATGCATAATGGAGTTTCACAATATGTAGATGGTACTCTTCCTAAACCAATAGGTGATAATGTTTTTACAAGTGATATTTCAAATTGGGTAGCCATGGATAGGAAAGCCCTAGCTGATATATGTTTGGGGGTAGATGATAAGATCATGTATAAAATCAAGAAATGTACTACATCCAAGGAAGCTTGGGATACCCTCGAAAGCTTTTATGGTAAAGTGCTTGAAGAGGATGTGTTCAAAATTGAAGATGAGCATGTTTCCTTAGATCCTAAGTCGTATGACTCAATACAGGACTTCATCATTAAGATGAATGAATTAAGGACAAAGCTTACTGATTGTGGGAGTTCTATCAAAGATGACAGATTCATCTATCTCATACATAACAAGCTACCATCAGAGTATTCCACATTTGTATCTTATTTTAACACCTCAAAGACTACCTTAGGGTCTACCTACAAGAAAGTCACTTTTGATGAATATGCTAAACTGTTGGATGATGAAGAAAAGAAGTTGAAGTAAATGGGGATTCTCAAAACACCTCAGTCCAAAGCATTGGTGGCCAATGAGGGTTCTCAACATTCAGCTAGACAGTCTTCAAATAAAGGAAAGGGTAAGAAGAAGTGGAAGAAAGATAAATTCAAGGATGCAAAAAAGACAACACCACAATCAAATCAACAAGGAAAGTCCTCGAATTCCAACAAGAAAGGGGACAACAACAATAAGGAGAAGAAGAAGTGTGCTTATTGCAAGAAATCGGGTCATGAAGAGCATGAGTGTTATCTAAAAAAGATTGATGAATTAACCAACATCATGAAGAAACATAATGTTCCATTGCCTAATGCTTATAAGGATAAAGGGTCATCTTCAGATTCTAAGGGAAAATGACAAGCATTCATGGCAAATGCAAACTCTTCAAAGAAATGGATATTTGACTCAGGTGCCTCATATCATATGGGTTCTTCAAAGGAGGATTTTTCTTCATTGAATCACTCAAAGGTACCACACATGTTCATGTTGAATGATAGCAAAATGGAAGTTGAAGGGAAAGGACATGTGGAGATGAAAAATGGAGAGTTTCAAGAGGTTCTCTATGTTCCAAACCTAAGTTCAAATCTCCTTTCAATCTACCAAGTCACTCACTTTGGAGATGGACATAGAGTTGAGTTCCTTCTAGACTCAGTTCAAGTGCATAGTCTTAAAGATAATTCCTTGGTTGCAATGGGGAAAGTGAATGATCACAAGAGGTTTTACTCTTTCTCTCATTTTGTACCCAAGTCTTCTTCAAAAGCCTTGTTAACTCAATCACATTCAAACATGCAATTATGGCATGAGCGGTATGGTCATCTTGACTATCGCTATCATCAACAACTTTGCACATAGAAAATGTTGAAAGGTCTACCTCAAATCAAATTTTCTAAGGGTGAGTGTTCAACAGATTTAGTGGATATGCATCCAGAGGGGAAGTTATAGAGAGGGAAGTCTTCTAGAGAAATAGATGTTCTATAGATGGTTCACATGGTATTAGCAGGTCCTTTTGCATCAAGACAGGGTCACTACATTCTCACTTTTGTTGATGACTTTTCAAGGTTCACTTGGGTCTACTTTCTACATAGTAAGGGTGAAGTGTTGGACAAGTTTCAAGACTTCAAGGCTCATGTAGAATGGAAACCTAGGAAAGCCATCAAGTACTCTGAATGGACAATGGAAACATGGATGTGAATAGAAGACTTAAGGACTTTTTTAGACATGAGGGAATTGATCTTCAGACTCCTTTAGCATTCAGTCCACATAAGACAGATGTTGCAGCTTTGAGGATCCACACTCTTAATTCTATGGCAAGTTGCATGATTCATGCCAACTCTCTCTATCAATCATTAGAAGTCGAAGCAATCTTAAGTGCCACTCACATTCTTAATCATTCTCCTCATCTAGCCTTAGATGGAAAAAACTCCTTTTGAGGCATGGTGCGACAGAAAACCTATTGTGACACACTTCAGAGTCTTTGGTTGTCCTGCATGGCCTAAGAGATCTTCTAGGGGATGTAAGGCACAATCATCTTGGCCTTGTACTTTCATTGGTTATGAAGACAATGTGAAGGCATATAGGCTTCTAAATCCTAAGACACATCAGATATTTGTGGAGAAGGATGTATATTTTGAGGAAAGTTCACCAAGCTTGTTCTCTACTCCTCTTCACACATCATATAGTGTGGATATTGATAGTGACACCAGTAATAGTGCTTCAACAACTTCAGATATGTGGGGTTCTATCGATAGTTATAGTGAGAGGCTACTTCATCAATTTAGTCCACATGCATACATAGCCACAGTGATAGGTCCAGAATAGAAGGGTACATCTAGTCTTCCAGATACAGGTTCAGTGACAGATTTGGAGGATAGTATTCATGATCTACCTATTCTTCTTGATGCAGAATTACCTTCTTCAGTTGTCACAAGAGCTCTATCTGACTCTCTTGTTCATTCTCTACATGATCAATCCTCCCAGGTTGAAGTGATTGTGGATACTTATGATCAGCAGTTGCAGCAAGGTTCTTCATCAGTTACAGAGACAGACAGTTCTTTGGGATAGGTTCTTCAGCTAGTTGAGCAAGTTTTAGAGACAACACTTATCCATGGGATTCTTTCCACACACAGCAGAAGCATCTCATTTTTACCTTTGGCATTGTTTCTTCCTAAGGGGAGGAACACAATTCTACAGTCTTGGATTAGCTTCTTCATCAGAGAAGTCACTGTTCGACATTCTTCTTTGGGGGGGGGAGCCCATCCTATCTCTCTTCCTCTTCTTATCATTCTCTTATGTATATACTAGATGTATGTTGTAATGGGGGGGGGGGGGTTGTTCTTGATTACTCCATCCATCCATGCATCCCTTTATCTCTCTTTTTGGGGGAGGGTTTTTCCCATGAGGTTTTCTCTCTTTCCCCACTTTATGGGAGATTGTATATCATTATGTACATGGGTACCTAACATGGCCTAGTAGCTGGGACCCATATTGCATTTCATCCTAGATTTCGTAAGCTTAAGGGCATTCCCCTAAGTTTCACTTATGGGGGGGGTGTTGGTGTAAATAAGTATTTACTTATTACACTTACTTAAGTTTTACTTAGGTTAATGCATTATTTAATTATTTTTCATTATTTTATTATTATTTTAGGTGAGACACTTAGAAATTTGTGAACTCTCATTGAGTTACGCAACTCTAATTATGCACATGGTGTCTACAACACTGGAGTATGCATCATTCACTGAGTTGTCATGTTGACAACACAATTATCCACACTCCTCATTTAGCACATGTTGTCTACACCACTGATTTGTGTGCTACACAATTGTAGGCTTATCCTCACATCATCACACTTAATTCTATGCTCAATGGAGGATAACCCATATTTGGTGGACATGTGCTTGGTTTTATGACATATCATGATGCTGACTTCTATGCATTCTAGAAGCTCTCCTGAGGCATTTATATTTAGGCACTCCTAGTGTACTCTAAATCCAGTTATTGAATGAATATCATCATTCTGATCATACTCTGTCTATTTTGGTCTACTGTGTGCTTGTGTTGAGTTCTTTAGTTCTTGGGTGAATTTTGGCCTAAGCCAAATTCTTACAATTATAATAAGATAATTAATTAATTACAATTACAATAACACTGTTGTCTTATATTGTATAGAAAACTTCACACGTGCATACTAGATATTGTGCACTTGTTGACATCACCAATAAATTGTCCTTTGTCACTTATTGACTATGCATTTTCTCATTACATCTCAAATGAAATATAGCAAACAAACATTTGTAAGTACTTTCCCAATACTCTATCTCTAAACTTTTCTTTATAAATCAAGTACAACTTCTGTACATGATTAGGACATAATGAAGAACATGTCCATCATTGCACATCACCAGATAATCAAACCATTGTTTGTACCAAACATAGTCATGAATGCAGCATGTCAATACTCTCTAATGCTTAGGATACTCCCCCAAAGTAGTATCACCAGCATTCATGCTAATAATCTCCCCCTTTGGCATTGATGGAAACATAGATGAAACCCATCTAAGTTCCAAGAAAACCAAATAGTGTTATTTTGCTACTGTTGACTAGCATTAGTTGTCGACATGCTAAAATGTTTCAACACAATAGGTGCAAACTCCTAATTCTTAAAAAAAATTGTTTACTTCACAAAAAAAAATTCATAATACATCAAATTCATATTCCTGCTTCCTCACATGAATCTTTCTAAATCTTTCTAAAGAGATATCTCTGCCTCATTCATATAGTTATTCTCCCCAATTTCTTAGGAGATGTTTTTCATGCATATTCTCTCTCCCATTGACATCAATGTCAAAGGCCTTAATGTTACAACATACTAATTGTTACATACCAATTTCTAATATACTTTTCTAAGTCTTCAACTAGCTTGAGTTTCCAAAGACACTGTTCAAAACCAAATACCAAGAGTCCTCAATAATTTTGCTCATCACAAATACTCTCCTATATGGGAAGCATCAACATTCAATCCAATTTAACAATAGTTCTATGTCCCATTGGAAAGATGCACTCTCTACATCATCTTCTTAGAAGTAGCTAGGGGCATAAACCCAAACATACCTCTTGAGTACTGGAATGTATCTTTAGGAGAAGACTTTGTAAAGATATCTACAATTTGATCTTTAGTGCTCACGTACTCTAATTTGATCTTCTTTTTTGTTTCTTTCTCTCCTAGCACATGATACTTAATAGATATATGCTTAGTCTTAGAATGTAATACAAGATTCTTAGACATACTCACTGTACTTGTGCTATCATAGTAAATGATAACAAGTTCTTCAAACTCAATTTTGATATCCTTCAGTATCTTCTTCATCCACATAACTTGATTGTAGTTATTTACTATGAAAACATACTCTACCATAGATGTACTCTTAGAAATACAATCTTGTTTATTTCTTAACCAAGAAACCAATCTTCCTCCAATAAATTTTTTTCCTCCATTGGTATTATTTTTTTCATCCATATTGCCTACCCAATCCACATCAGTATATGCATAGAGAGTGAAATCACTCAATCTGTCATACCAAATTCCATAGTTAGATGTTCCTTTAAAATATTTGAATATTCTATTTACTACTATAAAATGATACTCCTTAGGATCAACTTAAAATCTATCTACAATCCCAACTACATTTTCTATATCTAGTCTAGTGTGAGTAAGATACTGTAAACTAGTAGTCATGGATCTGTAGTTCTTCTGCTCTTCTGTAGGTGTCTCATCTTTGTTGGATAACTTATTACCAGTTATCATAGGTGTACCAATAGTTTTACAACTTTCTAAAACAAACCTTTCAACAAGTATTTTATGTAGTTTGTGAAATGGAAATACCATTACTATTCTACAAAATTTGCAATCCTAGGAAAAACTTCATTTCTCTTATCATGCTCATTTCAAACTCATTCTTCATTTCTTTAGCAAACTTATCACTTGCTTCATCATTACCTCCAAATATGATGTCATTAAAAAATATTACTATTATCAACAAACTATTCTCAACTTCTTTCAAATATAGGTTACTATCTGTCATACCTTTAGCAAATCCAAGCTTTGCCAAATAACTATCCAACCTTACATACTAGGTTCCAGGGGCTTGCTTCAAACCATATAGAGCTTTCTTTAGTTTTCATACCTTGTCTTTTTCTTCTAATAAAGGAAAACATTCAACCTACTCAATATATACTTCTTCTTCAAGTTCTCAATTCAGGAAGGCTGATTCAACATCCATCTATTAAACCTTGAACTTCTTATTTACTACATAAGACAAGAAAATCCTTACTACTTCTATTATAGCTATAGGTGTACATGTCTCCTCATAGTTTATGCCTTCATGCTATGAATATACTTTGCACACAATTCTAGCCTTGTTCCTCACAACTTCATCTTGTTCATTCATCTTGTTTCGAAATACCCATTTGGTTCATATCACATTCTTGTCTTTTAGTCTAGGAACTAATTCCAATGTATCATTCTTCACAATATAATCTAATTCTTCCTTCCTTGCATGAATCCAATGATCATATTTACATTCTTTATCTACACTCTTAGGTTCAACTTGAGAAATCAAGCATAACTCACATATGTTGACATTCCAATCATGTTTGTTATTACTGACATACACTAACTCAAACAATAAGTAGCTACTAAGTAGTTAATAGTATTAACCAAGAATTTTAGTTGTTATCAAGTTCTACAATTAATACCAAGTCCCTTGGATAGATTTTAGTTTGTGCTCAGTAGTTACTAAAAAGTTGTTGATCAGTAATATAAACTAAGCATCTCAGTGTATGCCAACTTTGTTAGTACAAACTAAGTTGTGCAGCGCTTACTGAGTTTATAATTGATATGATATGAGTCTAGTGTTAACCAAACTACTCAATGTTAACCAAGTGACTAATTTTATATTGAGCTTGTAGTGATAGCATTGACCTAGCTATGTAGTGCGAATTGAGTGATTCAATTTATATGTCGACTTTCACATTATTCACCATCACTAGTGCAGATCAAGTTCAAGACTACTTGGAAGTGATCAGTATGGACTGAGCTTCTATGTCTACTGAGTGCATGACAATGCCAAGCACTGATAGTGGATGTCAAGTATTAGAACCTCACTAAGTTAGTCTTCAAACTAAGTTTCTACACTTTGTCCGACTTTGTGATATTTGTGTAAACTTCGTGTTATGGCCGATTTTGTAATTTGAAAATTGAATTGGTATATATGTAATGCATTGTATCAAATCCAATGAATGACATAGAATAGAAATAATTTAATAATTAGAGAAGAGTAGAAGAGTGAATTACAAAGGCTACAATAGTATAAGGAGCAACAAAAATTTATCTATTACAACAAGGTGATTTGTACACTTAGAGGAATCTCATTCAGCAAACCAAGTTGCAGATCAAAGATTAGCTAGTACTTCATCCTAAAAGGTAGATGATCAAATCCTTTAACAAGGTAGACCTAATAGTCTTATGTAAATCTCTTTATCGAGTGCATACTTCATTGCATGTTTGTAAATCCTTTTGCAAGGTGGACCTAGCAGTCCTTATTGCTCCTAATAAGGCATATCATTAGAATTGATCATTGTAAGCATTAACAAGACAAATTTATACTACAATACTAAAGATGTTGGGTGTCATCCCCACCCCAATTTTTCTTTCTATTTGGAAGGTTTTTGGGTCACCAAATTGTGTGTCAAAAGTGTTATGTATGCTTTAATGTTTTTCAATTTCTCATGCATGCAATTAGATCAAAATTCACATGAAGGATAAATTGCTAATTAAGGATTAATTTTTGTAAGTTACTAATTCACCCCTCCCCTCTCAGTAACTTAGCCTATCATAATATTTTGAACAATTGGTATCAGAGATTTGTGATTCTCAGAGAAAAGTTTAACAACTTGAGAAAAGATCAAAAGCAATGGAGGTATTCAAACTTGACAAGGCTATTGACAATGAGAAGCTAGATTTGGAATTCACTATTGGACAACTCAAGAAAGTAAAAGAGAAACTTTCTCAATCCCTGAAAAGAAGGAAAGATCTTGCAATCTAGATGAATGATCCACTCTACATTGAAGATATCCATTCAAGAAATTTAGATGAAGGTGATGAAGCAATCAAATAACTATTGGAAAAGAATAGTACTCTTCAAGAAGAAGTGAGAAAACTAAGAAGAGCAAGGAATTCAGTTAGTAAAATTGTGTGAAGTCATGGAAGAGAAAAACAAGATAAGAGAAGAGATTGAAGGAAAGAACAATGAAATTCCTCACCTATCACTTCAACAAGAAAACTTCATTGATTAGTTGACCAATGCAAATGAAGAAATCATAAATCTAAGATCAGAGAATGAAAGATTGTAGAAAAATCTAAACATTGAAAGGAAAACCAATGAAAGGATGATCAAATCTCAAGTAGGCATGAATTAGTTAAATGAGAAAAGTCATTATAGACAAAAAGTAAAAGTAGGAATTGGATATACAAAAGAAATTGAATCATCCAAGCAAGTAGCTCAAAAGAATAAAAAACCTACTTGCAGTTACTGTGGTAAGATAGGTCATACATCAAAAAAATGTTGGAGCAATAGGAAAAAAAATTCAATGGAAAATGCTACAATTGTAATTAGCATGGTCATAGAGCAAATGAATGCAAAGAAAAACCAAAATTTGAAGGCAAATGTCAAAAATGTAAGAAACATGGACACAAGTCATCAAAATGCAAAACTAAGATATTGAATCCAACATAATAGATTGTAAAAGCTATATTTGGTTGGGACTACAAAACTTGGTGCAGATGCTATTACTGTGGAAAATTTGGACACATTAGAATGAATTGTGAGAAACATCACATGAGGAAAATCCATACTATCAAAAGATATTTCATTTGTATAGAACTTCATCATCTTGACAAGAACTATATGAATACTAGAAGAATTGAAGATGAAAAGAAGGCAAAAGATGATAACATCAGAAACCAGATGAGACAAAAATGGGTTGCAAAATCTTCTGAAAATGTAAGTCTAAACAATGATGATCAAGTCACACAAGAATTGGGTGACTCCACCATTTCCACCTGATTTCTCAAAGGAAAATTGGAACTAGGTTCCTAAAGAAGACATCTAATATTAGTTCTAGTTGACAGGATGAAAGATCCATATCATCATTTAAGATGCAACGAGATCACCAAATAAGAGATGGAAGTCACTATCAAGTTACTATCCTTACCGAGTGAGGTTAGGTTGCAGACTCTACCATGCAAGTTCAGGAGTAACTAAGTTTTGTATGGTTACCAAGTCATGGAAGACTCTATCAAGTATTAAATGTAAGTTAAGTAGATGAAATTCTATCATTTGGGAGAACAATTGTACCTAGAATTTATGGTGATTGAAAGGAGAAATTTGATAAAATGGGTGAAATCAAAGTCATTTCTCATTGTGAACTTTTGAGAGCTATCTATGAAGAGTGATCTTTAGAGCATTCAAGTGATTTGAGAAAATTATTACTAAAAGTTTTTGTATTCTATCAAATCCTACTAAGAAAATATGACATCCACCATCAACAAAACAAAAGAGGTTCAAACATGTTGGTTCGAGGTGTGGAATGGAGGAACCAAATTTTAAGTTGACTCCTGCTGTTGTAGAAACCCTAGATCCAAGTGGAGCATAGTCACAAATTCCACCAAATGTACTATTAATCAATGATATTTGTTCACATTTGAAATATGCTATTCAAGATATTAGAACATTGGAGATAGATGAATCATTGAAGGAATTATGAATTAATGGTGTGTTGAAACCTGAGCATCAACATCTTGAAAGAAAAGGTTTAACTCACATTTTGCATATGCCATAGGATTTCCAAGTAAAATGGATAAGGTTTATTATTAGTTGTGTGCACAATGGTTAGCTATGGTTGGAACAACCAATTTTGATAACTAAAAAGATGATCCATAGGATCATTGGTCTATCCATGTTGACAAAGGAAAAAATGACTAAAACATTAAGTCGGGTTGAACTGGAGGAGAAAACCCTTGCCAAGTGGGATGGAAGGGGAATGAAGATAAGATGTGTTATTGACATGGAATTAAAGTTTGGCATACATCTCATTGTTCACAAAATTTGTAGCTCAAGCGAGTTGAATAGTGTATCTTATGAAGCAATTCATTTAGCATACAAAGTGGTCAAGAATAACTTGTCACTTGACCTTGCTGAGTTACTATTGAACCAATTCAACATGAAAATGGAGAGAATCAAAACTTCCAAGAACAAGCCATGTAAGTTTGGTTCACTCTTGACTTTTTTATTTTTCTATGTTCAAAAGTTCTTCCCATCAAAAGGTACAATAGTTTGGAGAAAAGATGTACCCTTTCTTTATCAGATTAATGAGTATATTGTTGAAATGGGAGAGAATTATGCAAGTATTATGGATAACTACTTTGATGCATTTAAAGAAAAGATGAATAACATATTTAGGATTCCAAGAAAAATTGTTGAGGATTACAAAGATGATGTTTATTTCATGGTTGATAGTGACAAAGTTTACATTCAGGCAATTAGACCAAGGATAGTATGGGTGAAACCTCTAGGATATGAGGTGAACATTGATGAAACCAAAGACATAATTAAGGCATTGATAAATGAGCTTTTTGATCCTAAAGCTTCTTACTTTGGCACCTATGATGCAGCAAAGGCCAAAATAGAACTAGAAATCAAACTCCCTCAAGTAGTCAACAAGGGCAAGAAGAGAATTGGTAAACTAAAAACTAGTTCCACTCTTCTATTGACTAAAGGCAAAGGAGAGGATGAATAAGAAAAAGATGAAGAAAATTTAGAGGAAGAAGAGCCACTGAAGAAGAAAGGTAAGGTAATTATTACCAAGCCTACCAAGATATCTATTGCTATGTTCACTAGAAGATCATCTTGGAAGAAAGTAGATAAAGAAGGAGGAGATATAACCTTCAAGAGGTCTCCACCCACCTTTGAGGAAAGGATGAATGGATTAGAATTAGGATCTGGCATAACAAACTTCAAGGCACTAAAATATGAGACCAAGACTACAAATGAGAAAAAGCAAATAGAGGAAGTGTCAATCACTATAATGGGTAAGTGGAAATACTCCCCAGACCAGCTTGCTCAGTAGATTTCTAATGTTTTAATGGAGAAAGTCAAGCTAAGATGGGAGAACGCCATGAAAATTGTAAAAGATATATATGAGTAGACCCTAAGTCAACTCATGCCAAATTTGGATGACAAGGAGGTGAAGGAATCTCTAAATAAAAATGAAGAAAAGCTAACTTTGAGATTCAACACTTGTCTTGTGTTATTGAAATACATTGAGCATGTTGTGAAGAATGCTAAAAACACATGGAAGAATGTTTATATTCTTGAAAAGTTGAGTGATTTTGTAGTTAGTATAAGTGACAAAGATGGGGACAATGATCAAGAGAAATATGAAGAGATTGATAATGAAAAGGTCACTCATTTTGACAATGTAGATGATAAAGAAGAACAGAGGCAGGAAGCTACCAAGGAAGACTTACTAGATGTACAAGATATTGAGGAGATTGACCTAGTAAAGATTGCTATAGTGGTCATAGCCTCACTTCTTTATTCTCCAAGAAAAACATTTCAAATGCCAAGCCTGGAGACAGATTCAACAAGATTGATTCTGACCAGCACTGAAAGCATGAGCACTCAATCAATCTTTGCACTTGTCCAACTTAGTACTTCAATCATAGAAGTGGCAAGCACTTCATCTATTGAGCAACAAGCTCTTCCCTCTACATCAAGTTTGGCTACTCAAGGTATTTCTTCTATAGGTATTTCAACAATGAGTGCAGTATCCACTTTTTAAGAAAGTTCTACCATTTCTACAATTGTTTCCATTCCCACCATGCAAGTAATAAGTGCAAGGACATTTGAGACCAAGCCTCAACCGAACACAAAATTTTTGGAAAAAGGCAAGGAGAAGGAAGAAGATATAGATCTTGATGAGGAGATTTTCATTCCTAATGGGACATCTCTAATCTCAATCTTGATCAAATGCATGTTTTTGGAGAACTTCTTAAAAAGAAAGCTAGGCAATAAAGGCTTAGAGAAGAAAGAAACAAGGAATTTAATATAATTGAGGATGCTAAGAATATTCTAGCAGAGGCTCTAGGCATAGAGGTTGATACTTCTTAACCAATTTTCTATCAGTTAGTAGAGGCAGTCTACAAATATAATGAAGATTTGGATGGATAGGAAAACTTGTTGCAAAAAGCTAAGAAAAAGTTTTAGAACTTATTGCTCATAAAATTAGTATTCATTAAGTAGAATTATCTACTATTCTAGACTCTCTAGAGACCTCCTGCATCAATGTATCTTTAAATTTTGGTAAACCTTGTGATATATCAATCTTCACTAAGGAAATAAGAGATAAATTCTCAAAGATTGATGAGGATCTAAAGGCAAGTGCACAACAATTGCAACTTGACCCAAGTTCAAGCTCTACCCACTTCAACAAGATCAGATTTCTAACAAATATGTAGAAAGAATTGCTAAGAGAAGAAGCCAAAATAAGATCAACATTGATAGACATTTAGAACATGTCCCAAACATGGATGCACCCAAAAGCACATTGCACATGTAAAAATGTTCATCCATGACAACAACTTCTCCATTGTAGACCATATGATAGAATTGTCAGCAAAAGTGTAGATTGCATTGCACACATGCAAGGTGGTGCAAGAGAATTGGGACAAGACTTTGGCACTTATCTTGAAGGTACATTTGAATTTCTTGTCACATTTTGGAATTACTGTATAAATATATATAGCATAAATCTTTGGTATTAATGTCAAAAAGGGGGAGAAGATTGAAATAAGATTGGAGAAGATTAAAGATTGTAGATAAAATGTATATTAAAGGAGAAAACTGTATATATCAGATGTATAGTATACTACATATTATGTATGGGGGAGCATTACCATGTACAAAAATATATCTCTTACAAAACCAATTTTTGAAAAATCTCAAAAATAGTATACTCTACCGAGTTGGAGACATAAGGTGATGGATAAAAATGTTCTTGAATATTTTTGAATTTAGTTTTGACTGATAAGTTTTTTTGTCACTAATGCCAAAGGGGGAGATTGTTGACATTCCAGTCATGTTTGTTATTAGTGACATACACTTATTCAGATTGTAAGTATCTACCAAGAAATTAATAGTATTAACCAAGTATTTCAGTTACTATTGAGTCCTTTGGATAGATTTTAGTTTGTGCCAAGAAATTACTACAAAGTTGTTGATTAGTAGTATAAACTAAGCATCTCAGTGTATGCTAACTTTATTAGTGTAAATCAAGTTGTGCAATACTTACCAAGTTCACAGTTGATGTGATGTGAGTCTAGTGTTAATCGAGCTATTCAGTGTTAATCAAGTGACTCAGTTTATAGTGAGCTCATAATGATAGAATTTACTGAGCTATGTAGTGTGGATCAAGTGATTTAGTTTATATGTCAAGTTTCATAGTATTTTTTGAGTCACCAATGCAGATCGTGTTCAAGACTACTTGGAAGTGATCAGTATGGACTAATCTTCTACATCTAGATACCGAGTGCATGATGATGTTGAGCATTGACAATGGATGCCAAGTATTAGAACCTCATTGAATTAGTCTTCAAAACCCAAGTTTCTACACTTTGGCTAACTTTGTAATATTTGTGTAAACTTTGTGTTATGGATGACTTTGTAATTTCTAAATTGAATTGGTATATATGTAATGTATTGTTCACATCCAATGAATGACATGGCATGGAAGTAATGTAATAATCAGAGAAGAGCAGAAGAGCGAATTACAAAGGCTACAACAATATAAGGAGTAGCAAACATTTATCTATCACAATAAGTTGATTTATACACTCAAAGGAATCTCATTCAACAATCCAAGTTACAGATCAGAGATTAGCTACTACTTCATCTTAACAAGTGGATTAGTCAAATCCTTTAACAAGGTAGACCTAATAGTCTTGTGTAAATCTCTTTGCCGAGTGCATACTTCATTATATGTTTGTAAATCCTTTTACAAGGTGGACCTAGTAGTCCTTATTGCTCCTAATAGGGTAGATGATTAGAAGTGATCATTGTAAGCCTTAATTAGACAACTTTATATTGCAGTACTAAACCTTGTGGGTATCATCCCCACCCTAGTTTTACTTTCTATTTGGAAGGTTTCTGGGTCACCAAATTGTGTGTCAAAAGTGTTATGTATGCTTTAATGTTTTTAGTTTATCATGCATGCAATTAGATCAGAATTCACATGAAGGATTAATTTATCATTAAGGAGTAGCAAACATTTATCTATCACAACAAGGTGATTTATACACTTAGAGAATCTCATTCAGAAAACCATGTTGTAGATCAGAGATTAGCTACTACTTCATCTTAACAAGTGGATCAGTCAAGTCCTTTAACAAGGTAGACCTAATAGTCTTGTGAAAATCTCTTTAACAAGTGCATACTTCATTATATGTTTTTAAATCCTTTCACAAGGTGGACCTAATAGTCCTTATTTCTCCTAAATGGGCAGATCATTAGAAGTGATCATTGTAAGCCTTAATTTTTCAACTTTATACTATAGTACTAAACCTTGTGGGTATCATTTGCACCCTAGTTTTACTTGCTATTTGGAAGGTTTCTAGGTCACCAACTTGGGTGTCAAAAGTGTTATGTATGCTTTAATGTTTTTAGTTTCTCATGCATGCAATTAGATCAGAATTTACATGAAGGATTAATTTCTCATTAAGGATTAAGTTTTATAACTTACTAATTTACCCCTCCCCTCTTAGTAACTTATCCTATCATAATGTTTCCAACAACATACTTCTTCATTTACTTGATTACTAGTTCTTCTCCAAATGTTTTGTCCAAGAGGATGATTCTTTGATATACTTCTACTAGGACTTGTCAACTCAACTCTTTCTTCTTCTGTAGGCTCAACTCTTTTCTCTTCAATTTGATTCCCATTCTATAAATCATCATTAGTCTCAATGATAACTTCCATATTTTCATGATTATCCTTTGGATCAACACTAGTTACCAAAGCTATCTCTTCTACTACTTCCTCTTCCTTAACCAATTCAAGCTCATTATCTTTATCATTACAGTCATTGAAGAATCTTTCCATACTTGCTTTAAATTCTTCATCTTCATCAAAAAGAAGACTATAGATAGGAAATTTTGCACCCTTCCCTAAATTTTTTACCTAAAGACAACCTTGTGCAGCATGGAAACAATCTCAAAAGTCTGGTATTTTGCAATTAGAGATTAAGTATCTGGAGAAGGCTGACTTCCTTACTATCAAGGTGCACATAACTATTTCCTAAGGGAAAAAGGTAAAAAGGGAGAAGGAATGCATGGAAGAAAACTATCTATTCTAATCTAAGAGGGGTGGTACACCAAATAGTATTGTTCAATCTTATACCTTCCCAAGGAAGCACATTTCATCAATATATTAATTAGATACACAAATTCTATCTTAGCTTTGACTCAAAGATCATACACAAATAAAAAATCCATGAAATGGAATAAGGAAGGAACTTCACTCTATATCATTCAAAGAAAATAGCCACAACCTTTAATCAAATAATGAAAGAAATACATCAATATAAGGCAAAAGATGTTGCATGATATATTAATGGAAGAAGGAGATACAATTGAGAATTATATCCATTCATAGGAAAAGGGGAGCATACAATACTACTGCTATAGAATCAGAGAAAAGACTGACCCTTGGATGGTTTATAAAACTTTCTTATATAGCTCAAGCATAAATTAGAAACTTCTACCTTAAGCCAAAGCTCAACTACTTCTTGCAGCTATAGAGAACCATTATTGTCGATCCAAGAAAGATCTTATTGAACCCACACTTGTTGGAATTCTTTAGAATAACTAAGAGGGGGGGTGAATCAGTTATCAAAGGTCTAGATGTATTATTTTTTTTTTCATATTTTAGTGAACCCATAAAACATTTATCATCATGCACACATCCATAAGGTTATGCACTCACTTAAAACATGTAGGTTACTATCAAATCAATTTGTAGAAATGTAAACATGAAACATAATAGATTCAACAACACATTTGAAACAATATTTACATGGAAACCCAATTTGGAAAAAACCACCAATAACATGCTACTCTTTTTCACTCTTCTAAAGTGATGCCCTGTGAAAGGCCAACCATGTTACAGGTTACAATACACATTGTTAAATGTGATCATGTTAAAGGATTTCAATCACCCTATTAGGATTGAGCCTTGTTAGAGGAATTTAGACCATTCACTTGGAATGTCACCTAGTTAAAGGATTTACAAATGACTATTAGTTCAACCTTAATCCAAAGGATTTACCCTAGACTAATACAATTATTAGAGAGTAACAGTAAGGCTTGATCTAATAACAACTTAAAACTTCATTTGTAGATTATAGATCTCTATTTTAGTTCTCCATTTTGCTTGGCTTTCACATATTTCAACTCTAATAGATTGTTTACCCTTCAAGCATCCATACGCTTAAGTCTTCTTGCTTGACATGCCAATGCAAACTCTTCACTTAGGTCACTTGATGAAGCAACACCCTTTACTCCTTTTCTTCCTTAGGTTCATGCACATGACAACCCTTGCTTCTAACCAGCCATCCTTATAAATAGCGAATTAAGACCTTTTGTCATTAATTCTCCATCATCCAATTTAGAATTAGAAAAAATTAGGTAGGATTCGATGAATATACCCTTCATTCCATATCACTTCTAAAAACTTCTCCTTTAATCCTCTTTGAATTCTCCTCAAATTGGTTTACCATAAATTTTGTGCCACCAGATCATATATCTTATCTTCCACCTAGTTCACACAATCCAAGAAAACAAACTTATCATCTTAGATCCATCGAATTCATGATCTTTCGAATAATGTTGGTGCTCGACATTAACTTGCTTCTGATTCTTGATGCATATTACATTTCTCGTCATCCTCTATAAAATTTCTTGACACAAGCTACAGTTTACTAGTGCTCAACATCAACTAATCTTTACTTGGCATCCACTTTTTATCTTAGTATACACTAAAATAGACTTTTTACTTGGCTCTAATTGATTACTTCTCAACTTGCATTGACTTTTCTTGGCACCTACTATCCATTTGGTCAAGCTTGGCAAATGAACTTTGTTTAACTTGTTATTCTAAACTTGCTTAGTGTACCCAACCTTTGTAACCTTAAGTAGATTATCAATGCACTATGATATCAATGTCTTAGTTGATTCTTGTACTCCTTTTTATATCATAAATCAACCTTTCCTCTGGGTGCTTTTGTTACATCTTTTTTATCAAATCCTCTTCATCAATCAAACAAGTGATAATACTTAAATCATATAAGTAGTTGTCTTACTAGTGAAATAGTAGGTTCGACATTAGTGACAAAACAATGATTGAAACACATTTATCATACTTGTATCAATCTATTTTCAAAAATTTCCTTCTTCAAAAATCTCCATCTTTGGCATTGATGACAAACCAAACTAATCAACCAAACTAACTCGGTTAAAATAGTAAGACCAACAAAATACCAAAAAGAAAATAATTCCTTGTATTGAATCTCTCCCTCTATTAAAAATTTTCATCTTCAGAATAGCTTACAAATTTTTTTTCTGTTCTGATTAACAAACAATTAACTATCAATTCATCCTTATGACTCCTCTAAATTACTTCTTATATCTCCCTTCTATAGTATCTTTCTCTTACTAGGTAGATGTTATCAGCATATATACTTTTCTTTCTCAATAGTCAACATGTCTCCCTCATACCATTTGTTAGGATTTCTCCCTCTATGTTCCCTTAAGGATCAGTTTAATCTCTTCTTTTATTTCTCCCTCTTTGACAACAATGCCAAAGACTTGTCATCTTAATATGCAGATGTGAACTTTTTAAGTTTCTCTTGTGTCACCTTGCTTGTGACTAATTTGTATTTTCAGTTCTTGATTACTTTAGGCAGCTCCTAAAGTAAGACACAATGCATTAATTTGTAACATATGACAATTAACTTGTTTGATGAAAGACACTCCTTTTGTTACATAGATAGCCTTTGATAGGGTTATCACCCCTAGTTTACCTCTTAGATACTCAAGAGCATCATTTGTTAATGCTTTTGTGAAGATATCAACACTTTTCTCTTTTGTGTTAACATATTCCATCTTCACCTCTTTATCTTGAACTAATTCTCTCAAGTATTGATACCACAGGATTCTTTGATATATTTATGGCACTTGTATTATCACAATAAAGTGTCACTAGTTCAGTGATATCTTCTTTCATACCTTTGAGTAGTTGTTTGATCCATACAATATTTGTACAATTTATAGTAGTATCAACAAATTCAACTTTAGCAGTAGATTGTGAAGTGCAGTTTTCTTTCTTGCTAGTCCATGTAACTAGCCTCTTGCCTCTACTGGTGCTCTTTTGGTCATCAATGTTTCCATCCCAATCAACATCAGTATAGGCTCTTAATTCAAATTTCTCATTTTTCTTATAGTATAGACCATATTCCTCTGTTCATTTCAGATATCTCATTATTCTCTTTACAACAATCAAATGTTTCTCCCTAGGATTAGTAGAGAATATTGCAACTATCCCTACATATAATGTAATATCAGGTTTTTTATGTACTACATCTTATAATTTTCTATTCATAGACCTATACAATATTTGATTCACCTCAGCTAAATCATCATTCTTTGACAATTTATGTCCTGTCACCATAGGTGCAATTACTAGTTTGGAATCCTCCAGTCCAAAAGTTTTTAGTATCTCCTTGACATACTTTGACTGAGTGATCTATATACCATATTTTATTTGATGTACTTGTAAAACCACAAAGTACTTAACCTCTCCAAACATAGACATCTCAAATTCTTGCTTCATTTCATTTGCAAAAGCCTTACATAAAGCATCTTGACCTCAAAATATGATATCATCAATAAAAAATTTAGATAATAAAATACCTTTACCTTTCTCTGTCTTCATGTATAGATTGTTGTTATCACTAGTCCTTTCAAATCCAATCTTCACAAGATAATTATGAAGTCTCTCATACCATATAGAGCTTTGTGTAATCGACATACCATATTTTTATCATTAATATCAACAAATCCTTCTAGCTATTCTATGTAAATTTCTTCCTCTAATATGCCACTAAAAAATGCAAATTTAACATCTATTTGATAGACTTTGAAACTTTTGTATGCAGAATAAGCAAGAAAAGTTGTCACTCCTTCCAATCTAGAAATAGGAGAAAATGTTTCGCCATAGTCAATTCCTTCTTGTGCATATCCTTTGTAGACTAATCTTTTCTTGTTCCTTGTGACTTTACCATTTTCATCTAGCTTATTTTTGAATGCCCACTTGGTGTCAATCACATTTTTGTCATCTAGTCTAGGAACTAAAGTCCATGTCTTGTTTTTCTCAATTTTTTTAATCTCTTCTTCCATGGCTTTACTCTAGTCCATGTCTTCTAAGGCATCTTTTACTAATTCATGCTCTTTTATTCTTAGCAAGCACGTATCATTTCTCAACTTGTTTCATGTCATTGACCTAGCATCTTTATCTTCAATGATTTGTACAATATGATGATGTCTCTTGACAAATTTGGTCAATCTTGGTTTAACTCTAGTTTCTTCATTTGGTCTATCTACTTTAGTGTCACTATGTAAATCTCTGTCAGGTATTTTAGCATCTCTCTTATGTACAGTAATATTAGAATCAGAATGTTCCTCAAATTCATTATATAACTTGACATTTGAATGTAGCTTAGCTCTTGAATGCCACTCAACATTCATAGTATGTGACTCAATAGTCACTAAAAATTGTTGTTGGTTTGTAGCTTGACTTGTAGCATCTTCTTCAATAGGTCTACCTTCATAAAAGTATACAAATGATTAGTATTCTTTTGGTTCTTTCATAGATTTAGCCTCATGTACATTTGTATGTTCATAAAATTTTATATTTGCACTTTCCACATCTTTTTTAGTGTTAGTATTTAAACACTTTTAAGCTTTTACTTCTTGTGGAATAACCTAGGAATATACCTTCTTCACCTTTTGTATCTAGTTTACTATTCCTAAAATCTTTGAGAATAAAGCATTTTCTTCCAAATTCCTTAAAATATTTTACATTAGGTGAGTATCCATACCATAGTTCAAAAGGTGTTGAATGAGTCCCTTTCTTGACTTGTATATGATTTTGGGTATAGACAATTGTACTTACAACTTCTCTCTAGTATTTCAAAGCAACAATTTTCTCCATCATGAGTGTCCTAGCATAGTTCATTACAAACCTATTCCTCCTTCCAGTAATTCCATTTTGTGGAGGGGTTCTAGGAGCAGATGTCTATCTTTTGATACCTTTATCATTGCATAACATCTCAAACTCATTTGATATAAATTCTCCTCCTCTGTTAGATCTCAAACATTTTAGACTTTTACCTATTTCCTTCTCAACTCTTGCTAAGTACCACTTAAACATTTGGAAAGCATCAGATTTCTATTTCAAAAACATAACTATCATCATTCTAGAATAATCATCAACAAGAATCATAATATACTTATCTCCTTTGTAGCTTTACCCTTCACTTGGTGGCACCAAGTTATCAAAATTAACATGACATAACCTGTTGTGCAATAGACACACATCATCAAATTTTATAATTAGATAAGCGGCATCCTCTATGTCAAGGTAGAATAGATTTCTCCTAATCTAATCACCCTTTCCAATCATTTTTCCATTTGTGTCATATATTTTAGCAATCTTATTTTTAAATTCAACCTTACATCTTGAATTATTCAATTGTGCCACACTCAATAGATTATAGTTAAGTCCTTCAACATAGTAGGCATTTTCACATAAAATCTTATCTATGAATTTGATAGAACCTTATTCTTTTATCAAGCATGGTGCATCATTACCAAATCTTACACTATTTCCATCATAACAATTCAAGGTAATGAACTTACTTTTATCACTAGTCATGTAATGTGAACACCCACTTTCAATATCCATCTATCATTCTTGTTCACACAAGACACAAGTGTGGTTGCCTTATCTTTGTCAAATTCATCCTTCATTGTAGCATACACCACTTCATCATATTCATCTTTTGTTTCCTCTTCAACAATGTAGCAAGACTTCTTGTCTTTGTCTTTGTAATCATTGTTGTCTTCATCTCTTCTAGTTTTGTACTTGTCACCACCTCTATAGTTCTTCTTCTCTAGACATCTAGCTGCAATATGACCAACTTTATTACAATTGAAACAAATGATAGGTAGTTTATCTTTAAACTTGCCGTTACCTCTATGAAATCTCCTTGCCAGTAGTGCTTCAAGTTAATCTACATCCTCCTCATCTATATTACTATCACTGGAAACATACTTTGTCTTTTTTTTCTTCTTCTTCTCGTCAAACTCCTTCAATGGTAGCTTAGCTTTGAAAGCATATTCAATATTTTTAGGTTTGTAATTATCAAAGTTAGATAGCTCAATAGAAGTGAGTCTACCTACCAGATCTTCAAGAGATAGAGTATTCCCCTGTATACATCTTAGTTCTTGTTTTGCATAAACTCTAATAACATATATAGGCAATAATGTTCTTAAAACTTTAGTTAATATAATATCATCATCTATTTTACTAGTAGCTCCTCTTATTTTTAGAAAAACATCTTTTATCCTTGAGCAATATTGAGCAACATTTTCACCTTCTTACATTCTCATATCATCAAACTTACCTCTGAGACTTTCAACTTTGGCTCTTAGAACATTCTTGTCTCCTCCATAGATGGTTTTTAAAGCATCCCACATTTTCTTTGCACTTTCAAGACTTTTGATATTGTAAAATTCAACATAGCTTAGGGAAGATGCAATCTCCAACATTTTTTGGTTGTGTTCTTTCTTCTTTTTCATATCCTCAGCAGATAGGACTCCAACAGGATCAACAATCTTAGTAGTGATGGTAGATTGTGCATGATCTCCAAGTCCTTCAAGGTGTAGCTTCATTAAAATTTTCCATGAAGGAAAGTTATATTTATTGAGCTTGGGTACATCTTTTTTTGACATCTTCATCTTTGGGCTTCTAGTACCATCAAACTAGTCCTCTTAAGTAGATGGCTTTGATACCAATTGTTGGAATTCTTTAAAATAATTGAGAGGGGGGTGAATTAGTTATCCAAGGTCTAAATGTATAAATAAAACTTTTCATAGCTTAGTGAACCCATAAAACATTTATCATCATGCATGCATCCATAAGGTTATGCAATAACTTAAAACTTGTAGGTTAATGTCAAATCAATTTGTAGAAATGCAAACATGAAACATAATAGATTCAACAAAACATTTGACACAATGATTTATGTGGAAACCCAATTTGGAAAAAACCACCACTAACATGCTACTCTTTTTCACTCTTCTGAAGTGATGCCCTATGAAAGCTCAACCCTATTAAAGGTTACAATACACACTATTAAATGTGACCTATTAAAGGATTTCAATCACCCTATTAGGAGTGAGCCTTTTTAGAGGACTTTAGACCATTCACTTGGAATATCACCCATTTAAAGGATTTAAAAATGACTATTAGGTTGACCTTAATCCAAAGGATTTACCCTAGACTGATAAAATTATTAGAGAGTAACAGTAAGGCTTGATTTGATAACAACTTACAACTCCATTTTCAGATTACAAATCTCTATTTCAGTCCTCCATTCTACTTAGCTTTCACATATTTTAGCTATGATAGCTTGTTCACCCTTCAATTTAGGGTTAGGACAGATTAGATAGGATTCAATGAATCTACCCTTTTGCTACACTTCACAAAAAATTGATTAAAAATTCACACTTCTCTAATCTTACATCAAAATTTCCATCTCATAAATATAGTATACTTTTCATAAAAAAGCACACTTAACTTCACATTCACAAATTTTCCTTTATACCTTATTTCTTTCACTACTAGACTTCATTACTTGACATGCTTGCCAAATTAAAAAAAATTATTTTTCTTACTTAGGGTTAACATATAGGATATCATCCCTAATTAATTAATTAAAATAATTTCTTAATACAAAACATCCATTTTCTCAAGTCTTCTCTGTATTATCTTTACAACACTATTACTGTAAAAACTAAAATATCCATGTTTATATTGATCTTGTTCTCTTGTACTCATGCATGTGTCATCCTGACATGTACTTTCTTTAGGTAAGTGTGCACATACTAGAAATTCTTCTATGAACAATGTTGACTAAAATAATTCATGTGTTGACAAATAATCTTTGTTGTATTTAGACAAATTTCTAGGTTTTATATCACAAAACTTCATCTTCAAAGTCTATTGACTTAAAATTGACTATATGTTTCCTTAAATGATAACATCATACTATGTAATCTAGCCAAATTTCCAAAACTATCCTCTAGGTCCTCCCTATTATTCATCAATCCACTTGGAATTTTCTCTCCGCACTAGAACCACTACATCTCAGACTTTGTGCCTAATTTATTGGATTCATGACCTATTTTGAGATCCCAAAGTGATTCTAGACAATATGCCTCCTTGTTTTTATGGGTGTAGTACACCCCTGACCAATGAAGGGCATAATGCACCCCTGATGGGCCAATCAAGGGAATAGTGTGCCCTTGAATGGGACCTATTTTAGGTCCCATATCTGGGTCCCATGTCTAGATACCTTCAGGAAGTTAATTCCTAGGTAGGTTAGCCTCCAAGAGCTAGCCAATTCTGAGCTCTATATAAATCGATCCATTTTCTCCATTTCTTGTTTACAATCAATCAACTTCATATCGAGTACTCAAGTATTAGCACTCAAGTTCAAGCACTTGCATTCAAGCCTTAAGTCCTCAAGAATTCATTCAAGCATTCCTCCATTGAGATCAAAGATTCAAGAATTCAATCAATTGAAGGATTTTACCTTCAAGATCTTCTTCAATCTGTCAAAGATCCTTTATTTCATATTCTACCGTATGCCTAAAATGTAAGCACATTTCTATGAGTCATTATATCGAAGATTTCTCAAGAATGAGGTCTCAAATGGTGGCTCATAGCTCTCTATTCATGTAGTGCAAGGGTTTGTAATGGAGGCCCTTAGTTTTGACCTAGTTTGTGCCCATGCATGTAAAACAATAAAATGAGAGATTCAAAGATCAAAATATGAATGCAAATGAAGATGAAAACTAATCTAAATGATGACAATGCAAAGCAATGCAAGAAAGGAAATTTAATCTATGAAAGCAAGATCTAAGCTAATATGAAAATGAAAGGATGGATCATGATGATGGAAGCCATGGATGCATGAGAGAAGAAAACAAGAAGATAGAATTTCTCCACAAAAAGCTTTAGTATTAAAATTCCTTCTTCAAAAATCACTCTCCAAACCTGCAGCATAACAATAGCCTAGATTAAGAGGCAAACATATTTAATCAAGGGTGGAGAAAGAATGATCTGTGTGAAATAAAGATCCATCAATGAGAAAATAGGAAAAGAATTAAATGGAATCCCACTTAGAAATATGTGCATTTAAGTGTAGAGGAATTTTTTATTTTTATTTATTTTATTTCCTCTTTAAGTGGGGATTTATTTAATTAAAAGGGACCAAGTTCTTTTAATTAAATAGGAAATATTTATTTAAATTAAAAGAGGGATTTTTCTCTTAATTAGTTGAATTAATTATTTAATTAAAAGAGAGGTTTTCTTTTAATTAAATGGGGACTTATTTTATTTAATTAAAAGGAAGATTTTCTTTTAATTAAATAAGACTTAGGATAAAAAGATCAACCTTAGAAATGAAATAATTGAATTTGATCAAGGAAATTGATTTAATAAAATATTGTAAACCATTGACTTAGGAAATTGATAAATTGATAAATTGAATAATGGGGGCCCATAATTTGGGTGACCATTTTAGGGTGCATACATCTACATCCCTTCATCTTCATCTTCTTGATCCAATACAATTGGTGAACTAAGCACATTGCATTTGGTCAAGAGATCTGACTATCGTAAACTGAATTCATACATTTACTTTACATTCATTCTAATTCAATTATTTTAATTCAAGGTTAATTCCTACACTCAAGTTTGACAAGGGAAAACCCCCCAAATTAAAAAAAACCCTTTTCTTATTCTAGGTTGTAGATATCAAATTGACAAATAGGATACAGATTTGATTACTCTTTTTCGTCTTTCTTTAGAACTGCAAAATCAGAATTAGTGTTGCACACATTCCATTAAGGTTGACCAATTTTCCCTTGATCATCTAGTATTCCCCTAATAGATTTTTGAGTGATTTTTGGGTTTTGTTTGTTGTGCAACTCTAGGCCTAGATCCAATGATTTCTATTCATTCTAATCAATGCAACAATCATTAAAATATATTCTAAAGGTGCACTCTCTACCTTCTTTATTCTTCTATCATATTTACTTAGCTCAAACTTATTACATCATCTTGGGTTTCAAAGGATATGGATATATTTTCCCCTATTTTCACTAGATCTATTTTGCATTAGTGCTCCTTGCTTGTTTGGTTAGCACTAATCTCTCCAAACATAGTTCTTTAGAATTGGGGTTGAAAGGACTCATCTCCTTGATTTCCTTGTCTATGTTATGTTATGTGTGTGTGGTTATGTGGTGATATTAGGTTCTATATCCTTGATTCACATTTCCACCATTACATTAATTGGTGAACCCGACTTACAAAATTTCCACTTTTGATTTCATGTTAGATATTTGCATTCTCTTGTGTTCTTTTGAAGTCTACCTTTTCATGCTTTACATTGAATTGTATTTTAGTTAATATCATAAGGTTTTCTTTATGTGCTCTTTTCTTCTTTGTCGTATGAGCTTTACTTCTTTCAGTCCTACTTATAGTATTCCTATTAGGAGATATCGTAGATTGATGGCTCTTTTTAATCTGAATTCCACTTATTGTCACCTTAAAAACCTTAGTGGCCCTACGATTTCTCATGATCCTAATCCTTCTATGGAGCATAACTCTTCCCACTCATCTCATGATTAGAATGAGGCTTTAAGAGTTCCTCCTAAACAAGTTAATAAACTTTCTACAAAGATTGATAAAATGCACGATTGACTTCTTCAAGAAAATGACAATACTAAATCTATTGTTTCTTTGGATTCTCTTACGAAATTGATCTGTAATGATAAAAATGGAGTTAATCCATTGCATCTCTTTACTCACCTTGTCCACACTTATGTTAATCCTTTAACTCAAGTTTCTTCTAAAGTAGGAATGGCTCTACCTATTTCTACTCTTGAACCTACTTTGTCTATTTCTGTGCCTATCTCTAGCATTTCTACTTATGTTTCTCCTATTGTGACTTCTTTTGTTCAAGTGTGTAATCCTCTTAGTAGTCTTCCTATTCCTTCTTTGTATGTGAGTGTTTCACCTATTTCCTTTCTGACTTCACAACCTTTGTATAATAGTGTTTCTTTCACTTATACTAACATTCCTACTATGGTTCCTAGTATTCCACCCTTAGTTTCTTCTATTCTAGCTAATTCATGCACCCTTCCTATTGTGTTGAATGTTCTTGTACCACCTATTTCTTCTAATTATTCTAATATCATGAGCCTTTCTTAGACCGTGTATTCTTTACAACAACAACTTTCTTTCTTTATACAATCCAAATTTAATGTTCCTATATGTGATATGGGTAGTGCTTTACCTTTTGACATTATTTGTACCACTACTAGAAAAGCTGATATGCCTTTCCTTGACACTTATAATGGTAAAGTTTATTGTGTAACACATATTAAAACTTTCCAAGTTCTATGTAGTGACTATTCTCATGATCATAGGATTTTAGCTAAGTTTTTTTCTTGTACCTTCCATGACAAATCCTTGCAATGGTATTTCTCTTTGTCACATTATTCTATTGGTTCCTTTATAAACTTTCTAATGCCTTTATATAGAAAAACTTTTCAAAATAATATTAGTTATGTTTCTCTAATTGATTTGATGTGTTATAAAAAAGGTCCTAAGGAGAAAGTGACTAATGTTATTGGTAGATTTAAGCATTTGCATGTTTACATTTCTTATCATGTTCTTGATATTGATATTCAACATATGTTTATTTTGACTTTAAAAAAACACATTAGAGATGAGATTCTTCTTATTGAATTTACTTCTTTTTCACAACTTTGTGCAACAATTCATTATTATCAATTACAAGTGAGTTAGTTTGAGAGCACCACTCCATTGGCTCATATAGTTGTTGATAAGAGTGATGCCACACCTAATCATAACAAATTTCAAAAACCTAGTGTCTATGTCAAAATTAACAAACCCAAAAATTTAGTAGATGATTAGTACTACATATTAAGTTTATTCCTCTTTTTGACTCTTTATATTCTATTATGAGTAGGTTGGTCAATGGTAATATGATCATACTTCCTCCCATTAAACCACATCTTCCTTCTAGTACATTAAGTCCACACTTTAATCCTAAAGCCTTTTTTTAATATCATCACCAACCTAGACATGATACTGAAGTCTATTATTTTTTGAAGCATAAGATTCAGGATTTGATTGGTTTTAATGCCTTATTTATTAAAAGTTATAATACTAGAAATAAATTTGTGGCACCTCCTAATAAAAATCTTCAAATCTATAGTAATCCTCTATCTCAATATATTACTAATACTATTGTTCAACATCCTCCTCCTCCTTCTTCCTCTCCTAAAGTGAATTTCACTTATGATACCTTGCGATGAGAGAATGATAATATTGTTAATGTTGTGGAACATGTAGTTCAACCTCCACCTCCACATAAAAAAGAAATTCCCTCTACATCTAGTGATCAACCCTAACCTAAACCAAATTGTAAGTGTCCTAGAGCTCTTGTTATCTCATTTATGGATGTTGATAAGTTCAAGGTACTTGATGGTCCTTCTTACATTACTCCTAAGATTGCTAAATATCCTTCTTAGGGGTGTCTTTTTTATCCTACTTTCATAGTTAATGTTATTACTAGGGAGCATATATGCTAAACAAAAACATCATGATCTATATGACTAAATTGGTACCTAGATTTAGACTTGTAATGGTTTCTTGTATCCTCCTCAAGGTTCCATTTATTTTTCTATTGAGCTCTATGGTAAAGTGGTGAATAGTACCTTTTTTTCTTTCCTACTTCTAATCAGTTCCAAGTGAATCTTGGTTTACTTTGATTGACTACCATGTAATCCATAGCTTCCCCTATTCATTAATGCATTAAATTTCCTTATGATGGTGAGATTAAGATGAGCAATCATAGTATTTATCATCCTTCTAGACCTCAACATTGTACCACTCTTGATTTCTTTTGGCCTTGTATTCTTACTACACCTCCCACTTATTTAGATTATATTTTTTCACCTATCAAGCTCATAAATTTTGAAATATTGTTGTGTTAAGTATGCCTAGGATATTTCTTGTGGTCTTTTACCTACACCTTCTACACCCAATTATTTTGATTCTTCTATTTCTAATGGTCAACCACCTCTTGCACCTAGTAATCCTCTTAGTATAGTTCTTCTCCCTAGTGTGGTTCCTTCTTCTATTGTGGATCCTTCTCCTAGTATGGCCCCTTTTCCTAGTGTAGTTCCTCATTTTACATTCCAACCTCTTATTGTTCCTGATCTTATGCCATCAAAAGCTAAGGAATCTATGGTTGTTGATCCCCTTTCTGAACAATTATGTAATAAAACTAAGCATAAATGACATGATCGAGACTGTCAAAAGAACCACTAGGTTCATGCAAAATATCGCATGAATGCTTCTCTTAAGCCCATTCCTATCAAGGAAGTTAACCATACTAACGAGATGGATATTCCTATTTTGGATTCTATTGCTATTATTTTAGATGAAGAAGATACTTTAGATTATGATGAACATGAGATTATTGATCTTGATGTTGATTTACCTAACATGGTTTCTATAAAGCTTATGATTACATCTTCTCTTGAGCATAGTGACTCTCCTAAGGCTCCTTCTTTGTATTTATCTATTGTTCCTAATATGTTGGATATAGCCCCTCTTGCAAGTTATCCACCTTCTCTTGTTACTATTGAACAAGATAGGAGATGGAGGAAATATGCTTGAAGTGAGTTCTCTAGCGTAGTATCTTTTTTTATGTTTTTATGTTGTTATGTGCTTACCATGTACTATGTTTTCTTAATGTTTATATAGATTCTTTAGATGGCCCTTATTGCTCCATTGGTGCAAGGTGACAAAGGAATAGAAAATGTTGTATCATTCTTCTATCTTCATCTTAACTCTTCTATCTATTGTTAAATGTTATGTTGTACATGTGCTATTGTTCATACTTGTATCCTTTTTTTGTCTTCTTGGATTTGTGACACGGTATCACCAATTCTTTTTTATCTTTGTGGTAATGGTCCAAAAAGACTCTTCTTCTTACCTCTTACGTGTCTTTCTTCCATTGTGTTGTAGTTCTACTTGCTTTGGGGGATGATGATATTTCATGCTTTATATAATATTTAAATGTTATCATATTATCATACTAACCTCGAAGTTAGTAGATCCCTTTGTGCTCTTAAATGTAGTATACTCATTTCCATTAATTTTTCTTCTTCTGGGGACATCTCATAGTAGAAACATCTCTCAATGTTTGTACATATGCTACTATTAAAGTGTCCACAATGACATTAACTTGGGGCAATATGCTTTATTAATTTTTTCATTTATGGGGTAGTGACATTCTGAGTATAACTTGGGGCACTTTATCCCTAGATGCTTAGTATTATTCCTAGGTTATCCTCAAATCTATGCATGACTATTTCATTCCCTTTTTCAATGCACACATTTTGTGAATCCCTTTATGCATTATGCATAATTTTAAAGAATGGATTCTTCATGCACACATTAAATACAAGAAGTGAGCATCATTGAAACTAAGGTCTATGTTTCCTTTACATGCACACATGCTAAATGTCAACTATGGGTAATGCTTAACAATTTTCCAAGTCCCATACATGGATAACACAATCTTATTGGACCTTGCCATTGTGATATGAACAATGTTGATCTATAGGTGGAACTTCTGATGGGATGACTAACGAGTTATCTCCCCATTAGACCATTTCAGTGCCATATTTTATAGTAGTTCTTTTAGTGATTCACAATAGGGTGGGCACTCTATTGGGCAATATAGTCACTCCTTTTCTCTTTCTTTTTAGTCAAAATTTTCTCTTACTATGATTTTGGAGTTAGAAAAGTCTCAATCCCTTGGGGACTTGATGGATTTTTTGTATCCTTGATTATAGTAAGATTATCTTATGTTTTGTGCTCTGCTTTACCAAGAGTTTGGATCAAGTCCATACTCTTGCTAAACTGGGGGGTAAATGTACCATCTCAAATTGGATACGCACTAATTTAATGAAGTTTTAGCACCTATTTAATGTGATATCATCAATCTCCTTACATCTTTCCTTATTTCTTCCCTTTTCTCTTTATTCTCCAAGGTAGAATTAGGGTAAAACCTAATAGATTCTCTTTAAATCTCCTATCTTCATGGTGTTAAGCTCTAGGTAGGATTTATCCTCCTAGGTCCTCCCTTCCTTTCATCTATCCACCTAGAATCTTCTATGTGAACTAAAACAACTATATGGATTCTGGAATTTGAGACCTATTTTAGGATCCCAAAGAGATCCAAGAGGTTTTGATAGCCCTCATTTTCATTGTACTAAACTTTTGATCCTTATTGTGAAAATGATCTAAAATTGGTTTTGCATTGTTAGAGTTTTATTTCTCATTTATTTTCAATTGTCAAAAGAACCCTAGCCAAATCTTTTTACCTTAGTTAAAATAGTGAAAATTTTGTCGTAAGGTTTTATTTGAGTACTCTAGGGTTGTTTTTTTACCTTTCCATTAAAAATTTTCATCTAAACTACAACCTTTTTTCCCTTATCCTAACTATTTTTAGGTGGGAGATTGTATATTTTCCAAATCATAGTGCTCTGATCTTATGATCATGGCTTTGGCATCTACTCGCAAGCTCACATTTTCTTGCTCCCAATGTTATGACACAAGATTTAGCAGAGGATTGTAGAGTCATGTTTTAAGTTCTCTGATCTTAATGATGTGTCATGGTCATGGTATCATAAGTGAAATAGAAAGGATTCCTGATCTTAATATTTCCCTTTGTATCATGACATTGTAAGTTTTTTATGAAACTTTTTTAAATCATGCTGGGCGATGTTACGACAACATAGCAATCATGGGATTGTAGATGTAGAAAGTAAAGGTTACGACCATGCAATCACTGCTTGTCATAGGATCATAGAAGTATGAATACAAGGAAGAGATTAGAAGGCCTATGATACTATGATGAAGAGGTGATCAAGGCATCGTAATAGTCTCTATGAAGTGTTTTGATGGTACACTAAGGCACCAATCATAAGATCAAGAAAGAAGATTTTTAAGGATCATGATGCTATAGGGACGATGATCGTAAGATTGTAAGGTAAAAAACAACAAAGCAAGATGGTAGTTCAAGTTAGAATGTGTTCCATCCTAATTTCTCATAACTAAAATAGATTCAAGGTGGATAGTAGATCAAGATGGTGAGGCCAAAGACATCTTTGCATAAGCTTGTAATCTAATAGATCTTATTCTCCGCTGCTACGATAGACAATGTTCCATAAGATCTATAGGATAGTGAAATGGTGCTATTGATACAATAGGAAGTATATTGCGAGATCATAAAGATGATGGTAGATGTTGCAATTCTATGATAAAGATATTAGAAATAGGGATTACTGAGAGGTGGGGTGAATCAGTAATCTACAAACTTTAGTCACCAAATAGATATTATTTCTTACTTTAAACCATACATAACAAAGTAATAAAGTAATGCTAAATAGTAACAATAACCATGCAAAAAGAAAACTCATCATGCCATATTTTGTTAACTAGGGAAACCTTGGCTAAGGGAAAACCCTGGTGGGGATGATACCAACTAGATAATATACTAAGATATAAGTTCCTTGTTAGAGGATGGACACTATTAGGAATCAATGAGAAAATTTAGTATAAAGAGTCCCTGTTAGGAAAGTCCAACCTTGTTAGGAGTTGTAGTATAGTAGATGCAAGATGAGTCCACTACCCAAACATGCACTTCCAATTACAAGAAGAGATCACTGCCCAAATAAGTAATCAAACTTATAGAATATAGGTACTATAATTTCTTCCTTGACTAATCTTTGATCTTCAGCTCAATCTTAGATCACAAAAGTTCATATACAATTGCTCAACATAACAATTACATAATACTTCACAATTTTCACTTCTTATCACAAGATGTCCTTTGCACAAATACCATGCCTTTACAAATTTCTATTAGATCAGCTAAGACCATAATACACTTTTTCAACTTAGAGTAAATGTCTAGGATGTTTTCCCTAATTGGACAAGTAATTATATTGTAAATAAAATAATTCCATTGTTATGGTTTGCTTTAAACATGAATATCTCTTTTTAAAATAGTTTGTACTAACTTCCAAGGTTATACATGTCATCATCCACATGTATACTATCTCCATATAACTTTTCTAGTCATAATATGACATCAGCAACAAGTCATAAACAAAACAACACACAGTTGTATACCATATTCCATACTTAGACAATTTTTTGATAACCAAAAGCTAAGTATCTTTATTTCTGAGGTTTCTTGTAAGCATGTAGATCATGTGATTCCATAAATGACAAAAGTTATATATCTCCATTAGGAAATTCTCAACAATCTCCCCCTTTGGCATTGATGGAAAAAAAGTAGGGAAAATTGGCTAAGTAACAAAAACTACATCTATTATTTATGTTAAGTTTTCACATATGCTTCCCCTTACAATATACTTTATAATAGTTATCTTCTCTTTACTTCATTTATAATTTTCATGTACATTTTCTTCCCCTTTAACATCAATGAAAAAGGTCAAAATGTCAAGATCTATCCAAAAATTGTCCGTCTATTGTCAAAAAAATGTTGTCCTTCTACCTTAAGTTGGTAGAATCTTATGCAATCATCAAAATTTACTTTTAGACTATCCATACTTTTAGTCCATGCCTTCTTGGTGGATTTAGAAAATGTGACAATTTCACACAAGGCATATGATGCAATCTCAACTACATTCAGGTCTAAATACAAAAAGTTAGAATAAGTGTCCTTGGCCTTCACATATTCCTCCAATTGTTTCTCAATAAAAGATATTTTCAAAACAATAGACTCTCTAAAATCTAATGCCCTCCAGGGTAAACTTTAAGAAAGCCACCTCCCAAAAAGGATATAAAATATTAGCGAATCTTTCATTATTTGGAAAAAAAAATTATTTCTATTGGCAAATTTCTCAATTTTTTATTCTAAATATGATTAATATTCACAATTATTTTTTAATCATTTTTTTTGTATAAAATATTGACAAATCTCAATAATAATAGGAAGTTCATTAATCCCCATGGAATATTACAAATCAAAATTGAACATTTTTTTTACCTCGTGGAATATTACGAGGATTGTTACATATACTTTAAATCAATAGTGAAAACTAAATATTGGTGATATATCCCTGAAGTAACTAATAATTATGATAATTATTGGTCAACTCAATTTAATTTCTCCAATAATATAGTATATTTAGGTGATTCAATCATGTAACAAATATTGTGGCGAATATTTGAATTTAAAATTTTCAATAAAATAAATTATTGAGCGATTTTAAATATTCTAAAATTAAATATTATAAAACTATGGCGATTTATGTTGTATCAAATCTTAAGTTATTAGCCAAATTACTAGCCAAAAAATTCTAAAATTAGCTAATTTGCGAATATTAGCCACTAAAAAAATACCTTGATGCCCTCTTCAAATTTTGTTCCTTCTAAAGTTCCAGTTTCCCAGTATTATTGTGAATATTGGCCACTTGTCCTTCAAAATCATCAACTTTACAAGATGGATGTTGTAACTAGCTAGATAGAGCCTCTAGCTCACTCATCTTTCCTCATATTTTTTTGTTAATGTCTTTAGTCGGTTTATAAGATAGAGTGCACTTAATGTATAATATCTTCCTATCCCTCTGACACTTCCAAAGTTCCTTGATACAAGTATCAAGACTTATCAAATCATTCTTAATATTTTGGCAAACAGTGTTAAACAAGTTAGCATCATGTGAAATTTGTGCCTTTTCTTCTCCAACACTCAACAAATTAGTAAATTCTTCATCAAATAAATTCAACACTGCCTACACCCTTTTTTCTGGATCTACTTTTGTGTGCTACACTGCCAGCATACTATGTAGTCTGTCAATAACCTCCATCAAGGTTCTCTTTAGGCTCTTCACTATTCTATTCTTGTAATTAAGCTTTCATAAGGATGAGATCAAATTAGTTTGATCACCATCATTAGTTGCTAAGCTGGCAAGTGAAAGTATAGTAGATGAAATAGAAGGTTTAGTGTCATCCTCCCTTTGCTTCTTGGCTGCCTCTTTTACTCTTCTCTCTTCTTCTTCTTTCTTTTTTTTTTCCTTTCATTCATTTTCTCTTTTCTCTTCCTCTTTTTTCCTTCTCATTTCCTCTTCTTCTATTCTTTTCTTTTCCTCCTCTTCAATTTGTCTCAGTTTGTCTTCAATATCATTGGTATTAGGTTCATTTTGTTTGAAACCTTCAAATGGATTAGTATCATCAATGTTAATGGTAACATTGGTCTAATCTATTTGCATGATGTCACCACTCACTCACACTTTCAAGGTTCTAGATGCTGGTGGAGATTTTGCCTTGATCTCTGTCAACATTTGACTCATTGTTGTTGCAATCTCACTTCTTAATTTATCTTTCTCACCCACCATTAAAAAAATGGTCTCACTTTATTTCTTAAGTATGATGCAAGACTATTTAATAATCTCATAATCTCTTCTTTGTCATCAATCTTGCAAATAGTTTTTATCATAGACTTCCAAAGTTTTAAAAATTCTTCTCTTGCTGGTGCCTTCTTCTCAATAAGTCTATCATAGAATTTCTCATTTACTATGCCCTCAATATCCTTCAATTTTAGATTATTTGCTCCAATGTATCTCACAGTAGCAATATAAATTTGATCTTCTTCAAAATTGTTATACAAGTCATAAAATTTGTTCATCTAAACAAAGTTACCCTTAATAGCAATAGCTAAGTTAATCATTTCTATCTTCAGCTTCCAAGGTTGTTGAGCTTTTCCTGTTGATTGCTTTGTTACTATCACCTTCTCTACTTGCTTGACTTCTTCTTCTTCTTCTTCTTCATCGATAAACTTGACAATTATCAACAATGTCTTTTGCCTTTTGCCTAGACCAATGGCTTGTTGCTTGACCCTTTTTTACATTGTGGTCACTACTTCCACTAATCTTTCAGATTTTCTCTTTGGTTCACTAGGTTGCACATCTAACACTACTGGATATAGAATGCTCTATTCTGAAGATGACTCTACAATAGATACTGACAAAGGTTGTATATTTAGTATTCCTTGCTTCATGGTTTTCCTAACTACCGCAAACTCACTCTCAGTCAATATCGGCCTCTAATAAAGCTTTCTTCATAATAGAATCTATCTTCTTGTGAGATGACTTCTCCAAGGATGCCTGATGATCTTACTGGGTAATCTCATCATATGTTTAAAATCTATATTCTACTTTGTCCTTCTCTGATTTCAACAACAAATCAACATATCCAACTACAATATCATCATTTAATTCATAACCTAAGGGATCAAGAAATGTTTTCTGAGGTTCCACTACTTGAATATAAGTATAATCTATATCAACCATCATACAAATGTCTTCTTTAAATCTATCTACAAGTTTAGGTGCAATTCTAAATCTCTATCTCATTTCATTCTGAAATTTCCTCATTTTCAGGTTCCCACTATCCAATATCTTATCTACATGATGTCTTTTGCCTACTTTTGTGATCTTCTCCATTGTACATCTATCACTACTCATTATCTCTGTGACTATTAAATATGGAAATATTTTAAGCACATGAAAGAATATTTGATTGATTAGTGACTGAAATCTAAACACACTATTCTTATCCTTCTTGATCTTTTCTAGGTTCTCAAGCAATTGCATTCTCAAAATTTCACTGAGGTTTACTTGTTCCTTCTCTACACACATCTTATATGTTGCATAGATGAATCAAGCTGATAATTCATCAATATTTGAGCTTGCACATATAAAGTAGGCAATAATTCTACTCAAGAATCTTACATCATCTTGCTTAATGGTGCTGATCATCATAACCTTTCCATTATACAATGCTTTGGTATAACTCTCATCTTTCTTCTTGACCATTTTATTACCTATAGGTACACTACCTTGTTTACTAAGACTAGTACCTCATGAATAAGGTCGATAGAAATATCAATTACACTATCTTGCATCCATAGTTTTTCATCATGTATCCTACTTAATATGATTTGTGTCCACTCATCTGTGTCCAATTCATAATAGAAATAATATTTGAACAAGTCTAGTTCCTTCAAATACTCAAATTCAGGTTTCACAGTCATGTTGTGATTGAAAACTAATTCCATATCCTTTTTCATGTATTCATTCCCAATAGATTCAACTTTACTATTAAGATAACTTCCTACATCTTCTAAATATAATACATTATTTGGCGTAATAGATAATGCTGAGTTAGGGTTTCCTTTAGTAGGTTTCATGGAAACAACTTTCAATTTAGGTCTATCCTTGTTCTCAACATTGTGCACTACTAACATATCCATGATTCTATCAAATATGAACTTTTACCTAGTAAATTAGAAAAAATGATAAAATACCTTTTTAAAAAGAGGGTTTTCTTTGAAATCGCCTCGACAAGTCACTTCTGAGTGCTCTTTGCTTCAAATGTATTCATAATGAAGTAGAAATCAAATTTCTACTCCATTTACTCCATCAACTTGAACTTACATTAATTGCATACTTTGCAAACATGAAAAAGTTGTCAATTACATTTTGTAATCAAATAATTGCACAAGATCATCTACTAATCTTCAGATGCCACTTGAGGTTTAATATAGCCTCCTTTCATCATGGCAATTCTCTTCAAGACTTCAATTTATGAAATTCTCTGCAAAAACAAGATCATCTACCTAATCTTCAGATGCCACTTGAGGTTTACTATAGCCTCCTTTCATCATGACAATTCTCCTCAAGACTTTGCTTTACAAAATTCTTCGCAATAAAATAGTTTTCATCTTTTGCTATAGAATTAACCTTTTCTATAATACCAATAACTCTTAATTCCTTCATAACTTGTTTAGATAAGCTCCAAACTACAAGCCAACTTAAATACCATCTAAACTTAACTTGATACATAGTTTTTCTTTGCTAGAATAAAGCTTCTCAAGCTACTACTTGCACTGAGTTAATTCACCCTTCACAATAGTATTGTCTTTATGAAGTTTTTCATGATCTTCTTTTAATATTTCAAATTTAGATGTTTTCCTTGCCAAAATTGCTCTAAGATTTGCATTTTCAATTTTCAAATCAAATTCAACTTTTCTAGGATCATTTCTCAAAGTCAACTTCAAATTCATAATCTTCATTTCATGGTTCAAGATCTTGTACTTTGTCACTAGCTTTGAATAATCATCATCACTAGTTCCAAATTTAGTAGATTTAAGCTTGGATTTGAGATGTTCAATCTTTTCGTTCAATTGTCCAATGCATACTTTGAAGTCTTCATATGTATCCTTCAGCTTATCTCTTTCTTCAGTAAGGAGATCAATTTTTTCAAGAACCTCTTCAAGGTTCTTCATCAATTGTTCCATATCCATAGAATCTTACTCAAGCTATTAAGCCTCTTCATAGTAACTGCACTTTGATACCAATTGTTATAAATAGGGATTACTGAGAGGAGGGGTGAATCAGTAATCTACAAACTTTAGTCACCAACTAGATATTATTTCTTACTTTAAACCATACATAACAAAGTGATAAAGTAATTCTTAATAGTAATAGTAACCATGCACAAAGATAACTCATAACACCATATTTTGTTAGATAGGGAAACCCTGGCCAAGGGAAAACCCCAGTGGGGATGATACCCACTAGATAATATACTGATATATAAGTTCCTTGTTAGAGGATGGATCCTATTAGGAGTCAATGAGAAAATTCAGTATAAGGGGTCCTTGTTAGGAGACTTTGAATCCTTGTTAGGAGATTCCAACCTTGTTAGGAGTTGTGCCAACCCTATTAGGAATTGTAGTACAGTAGATGCAAGATGAGCCCACTTCTCAAACATGCACTTCCAATTGCAAGAAGAGCTCACTACCTAAACAAGTAATCGGACTTTTGGAATATAGGAATTGTAAGTTCTTCCTTGGCTGATCTTTGATCTTCAGCTCGATCTCGGATCACAAAATAGATTTCACAAAAGTTCGCATACAATTTCTCAACATAACAATTACATAATACTCCACAATTTTCACTTCTTATAGCAAGATGTCCTTTACATTAACACCATGCCTTTACAAATTGTTGCTGGTCAACTAAGACCATAATGCATTTTTTCAACTTAGAGTAAACATATAGGATGTAGACCCTAATTGGACAAGTAATTATTTTTTTAAAAATAATCCTTTCCTTTAATTTTGCTATTCTATTTTGCTTTAAACACAAATATCTATTTTTCGTATAGTCTATACTGACTTCCAATATTATACATGTCATCACCAACATGTATACTACCTCCATCTAACTTCACTAGTCATAATATGATGTCAACAACAAGTTATAAACAAAATAATACATTGTTTTATGCCAAATTCCATACTTAAACAATTTTCTTATTACCAAAAGCTAAGTATCTTTATTTCTGAGGTTTCCTATAAGCATGTAGATCATGTGTTGCCATAAATGACAAAAATCACATATCTCCATTAGCTAATTATCAACAAAATAACAATTGTGGTTTCTCATAACATCTTATAGGTGAGAAGGATGACTGCTGAAGTCACACAATAGTCAACTAAACTATATCATAGGATCATAAGCTAAAGGAAAATGAGATAAGATGCTCTGCTAGTAAAGGTAAGCTACCTATCATAAGATTGTAAGGAATTTAAAGGAAAGCTCTAATGTAGTGATAACTATTGTATCATGAGGTCATAAAGACTTTCTTTAGGGTTTTTATGATAGTGTGACAAGGGTTTTGACTCCTAGATCAATAGTGAGATTGTAAAACCCTAAGTTGACATAAAGTATATTTTCCATTTTTTGAGCTAGAAATGACAAAGGGCTCTCGACCAATGAGATTCAAGAAATATGCATAAAGTTTAATGTTGAATAATAATGACAACATTCCCCTAAGGTGACAGAATAAGCTAAGTTTTAAGGCTTGAGCATGTTGAAAATTAATGCAAAGTGACATTAATGATGTATACTAAGTTATAAAGATATTTTGTTGATCAATTATAGTTCATTGTTCACTAAGAGAAGAAAATCTAAGTAGTTACAGAGTTTTTAGTGCATATAGATTATTATTATTAGTGCTCAATATATACTTTTCCTTAGTGTTTTCAAGCTATTTTAGAATGTATCATAAGGAAGTGGAAGAGATTTATGTGGTGGACAAGGAAGTTGTAGAAATCTCCACTTCTAAGGGAGGAAAAACAAGACAGAAGAAACCTAATCGGTTTGTTGAAGAATGGATTAAGCTCTTCCCAAGATCTTCAAATGAAAATGTTGCAGATTACTATGCTTTCATGGACCCATATTCTCTATGTAGATATGCTACATACCCTAGAGTCATAAGTTCTGAGCTTTTTAGGTATTTTTACCATAACAGAGAGAAGAAGATCCCAATCTGTAATCCATGGAAGAACTTGGCAATATTGATTTTTCTAGAGGTTTTTGTTGACATTGATTTGAGAAAATCCATAATCAAATCATAAAATTTGGCCACCAACTCATTCCATGAACAATTATTTGTACAATAAACTTACTTGATTCATTGAAGCTTTTGGATTAGATGGTACCATGGACCAACCTATAGACTTGGAGGATCTATAGAAAAAAATTGACAGAAATACAAAAGCTTATACAGGGAAGTCTATGCTACATTATATTCCCACAGACCTAAAGAGAGTGTGTGATGATCCTAAGAAGGTGGATAAAATGATGCTTTGGACAAGTTTGAGAACTACTTTGTAAAAATGGTATATTGTATCCACAAGGTGGTTGGAAAAGATGGAACACATATGGTGTATGGACCCAATTTTATCATAGCTAGAGATGTGCAAGATTCATAACATGGAGGGGAAAATGACTATGTTGAATATATCCTGGAGGTGACAAAGGAAAACATTGCACTGGCTGAGAGCAGAGAAATGAAAGATTTCAAGTTTCATCACTACTCACTATTGATGCACTGATCTTATAGAAAGCCCTATTTCATTGAGCATACCACTGATGCAAATGGAGAGCTTCTAGTTTAGCTGTGGACATAGGTATGTGATAGTTCATACCATTTTTCTAATTTTGTTTCTTTATTCAATAATTTTAGTACTATTATTATGAAAATGCTAGACCTAGGATATTTCAAAGCACCTAAAATCCTAAAGAGTCTTTTGAGACTAGTCATGCTCCTAAAGAGTAATAGATTAGATCATAATTGGGGAGATATCTTCTATTTTCAATCTTTTCTTTGATGAGAGTGTATGGTTGTCCTCAGTCACCCCACATACTACAAAAATTCATCCCTCCTATATTGACCATCATTAAATTTATGCGGCAATTTTTTATGGTTAATAGGGAGTATTAGGCCCTAAGGTTCATAGGGGCACATTTTTATGTAGATGTCTTAGGGTGGGGGACTTTTCAATTAGAAAAGAGGCCCTAGATCAAATTCATTCTTTCCTCCACCATTTCAACCTGTCAACTAGTCCCTACATAATGTTTGATCCTGATAATTGGATGAAGAATGCTCATAAAGAAATAAGGAATTATGTGTACAAAATCATTTTCAAAAGAAAGAGAATCCATTTCTTCATCCTTTTCAAAAGCTCATTCATAGAGAGAATGAATTTGGATTTCAAAAATTAGCCAGATAAAAACACCAAGGAGCTACCCCATGAGATGTTATTCCTAATATTTTTGTAGAAGGGGAAGTAGTAAATAAGTTGGCCAAACTTGATGATGTTTTAAGGGTAGAAATGAAAATGAAGAGAACAAATTCCAATTTCAAGGGATTTTATATGGATATTCCCTATCCTCATAGGATTAGGAAGATTTTCACTGACCATGCTAAAATCATGGCCAAAATGCCAAAGGGACCCATGGGAGAAGAAGAGAGGATATGTCCTAACAACCCTGAACTTGATGTAATTCTAGATGATGAAAAAGAGGAAGATGAACATGCTGAGGAATCATTGGTCACCAAAGGGAACAAGAGATATAAGGCTGTCCATATCCCTACAGAGGTTAAATAGAGGACACTACAAATTCTACCAGGAAAGAGTCAATACTTTGTTGGCCTAAGACAAGGCTATATAAGAGATTTTATGAATGTAGTTGAGAGCACACTCACTGACCTAGAACTAGCTATAGCAAGGTTGGATGATAGGATAGTCCAAGCCCAATAATTTATAGAAGATGATGAATTCATAAAATCAGCATTGTTCAAAAGCTTTTTGTATAAGGTAAAATAGAGTGAACTAATGCTCAAAATGAACCTAGGAGAATCAACTAAACAAAAGCTAGAACTGGTTAAGAAGTTGCAAGCCTATGATCATAAGAGTGAAGTTATGACTTTAGAGGAGGCAAGAGACCTATTACAAAGGAGTGGCATGTTACTTGTGCCCATATGGGGTTTGGAGCAAGCATTTATGCTTGATCAAATCATAAGATAGGAAAATGCCATTTCATATGAAGCATGTGGTGCTGATGGACTATAAAGAGGAATAGGTTTCAACATTGATACCAAGTCTTTGGCAGTTTGGACCATGACTCCTGAATCAAATAAGCCTAAGCTGATGGATGTGCAGAGCACAAAATAGGGCAACATGGTTGTGTGGACTTTATAGGGAACTTCAGGAAAAGAGATCTCAAAGGCCATGAAACATTTTTCATTCATGATTGAGGCCAAGGTAGAGGAGATAGAGAAAAGGCTTGCCAAGTTTATGCATTACTATATTGATGTAAGAAAGCTCTATGAAGATGAGCTTAGGAAAAGCCACAGCTACAGGGAAAAGATTGAAGATCTTGAGGCCAAGGTCCAAGTACTAGAGTTTGAGGTTGCATCTCTTAGAGAGCAACTTGAAAATGCAAACAAAGTGGTTATTGCATAATAGATCTAAGAATAAGATAATCTAGAGCAACCAACTAAGGACACAACTGAGACCCAAACACAAACAAATAAGCTAGAGGTAGACGATACAATAGAGCCCAATAGAATGATCATTGATGCTCCACCAACTTAGCAAGTAGATTAGGTAAGGTCATATGTCCTTAGGTGTATGGTTGGCCATATCTCAACATGCCCATACATTATATGTCACTTTACAAAGTGCTGAGTAGTTTTGCAATGAGGCACTTTCATGGCTATCACCTACATTCAATAAATGGGGTCCATTTACTCAGTTTTTGGAGAGGCTTATTATGATGATGGTTAAAAAGTTTGATTTTTGTGACATGATAATCATAGTGAAGGAGAGCCTAGAAGTAGTTAAGGATCTAATTGGTATCTTCACTAGGAAATTGCAAATTATTCAAGAGAAGCTAAGAGTTTTATCTCAAGGAATTAAGCCCTACATACCACCAATTCTGGATGATAATAATGTATTGAAAGAATGGCATAATTGGTCTAATGTATTCAGTGTAGTATTGAGATAGTGGCGTCTAGAGTCATAATGGATGCTCGGTGGAAAAAGGCCATGAAGGACCTAGAAGAGGTCAAAACCACAGAGTGGCTCACTAAGCGAGAAATCTATGTTTGGGAAGGAGTGGGAGAAATAAAGGCCTTACCAACAAGAAACAACTAAGAAAATAATTAAAGTTCAAGGAAAATGAGAGATTTAAGGATGAGATTAGATACACTGAGCAGTTCATCAAAAGGATAAAACTCTCATAAATATTGATATCAAAGTTTGAAAATTTTGAGGAAGTTGATGGCAGAAGAGGACAAAATGGATTAAAGTAAAAGTTACTGCAACAAAGTGCCACTTTCTGACTTTTCAACTACCTTCCTGATTTTGGATCAAGTGCAGGAGAATACATTTAATTATCTTTTGCTTTTGTCTTGCCTTTTTAATTTTTCACTAAGGTAATGACATGTGTCCTCCTCCTATCTTTAGCTTGTTGCAATCCTATATAAAGATTTCCAAGATGTGGATTTGATGTTGAAAGTTTGTATAATTCTCAGTCTTATGTTTTTTTATAGTCTATCTAGCTTTTTGATAGTATGACTATGTTTAGTCTTGTATATTTGAATACTATGAATATGAATGATCAAACTGCCAAGTTTTGAGTTATATTGTGAGTCTATATCAGTATTGCATTCATTTTCAAAGAAAGTAACACAAAAGAAAATTTTGTATACCTGTGTATCTAAATTTGGCCTCCTCCCTTGCATATCTATGATCTTGAAATTGATATGAGCAATGTTATTTCAGTTTAATACAATTTAGATAGATTGTATATCTTTTATTGATTGCTTTTAGTTCAAAGAACTAAGTAATTGATTTTAGTAGGTGGTAGGGTTTTGGGTATATAATGAGGATATGATAAGAATGAGGTTCAAAGTCCACTAATGAAAAATTTAATTGAAGTCAATTGAATAGGTCTAAAGATTGATGGTTTTGACTCTATATAACAATGGATAAGGCACTGATCAACTAATTTCAGTTGCAAGTAGATGGTTTATATAGTTACAAAATATATATATCAGTCAAAATCAATTTACCATTTTTATATAATGAAGAACTAAACTATTGGTCATTACTCATTTGCTTCTACCTTTTTGTTATAGTTAACTACTATGATAAGGAAATTTATGAGCAAATAATAGAAGAATATTGACCATTTTTAGCAATATGGGATAAGGTTTGAAAGAAGAAGTATCAGTGACAAAGTGTTTTAAAGAATAAGATCAAATAATCTATCACATTTATATCCCTAAGGTTTCCCACCTTAACCCTGCAACTCCAAGTGAAGGGAGTCCTCGTGACTATGTTGATGTTGGCCCAAAACTAAGACTTAACCTTCCTAAATATAAGATGTAGTTAATCCTTAGGATTTTCCCTATCTTATGATTCCTGGTATTAGGTTTAAATCTACCTGATATGCTCCTTGCTAGAAAGAACTCCAATAGATTGTAGCCCCTAGTTGTCACTTTTTGGGTGCTCTTTTAGGGTCCCATGTTCAGATACCTTCAAGGTGTTAGTTCTTAGGAAAGTCAACTTTTGGGAGTTAGTCAATTTAAAGATATATATAAACCCTTCCATTTTCTCCATTTCTCATCTAAAATCAATCAACTTCATATCAAGCACTGGCGCACTAAAACTCAAGTTTAAGAAATTGCATTCAAGCCTTCAAGTCCTCAAGAATTCCTCCATTCAAGATCAAGGATTCAAGAATTCCTCCATTCAAGATCAAACATTAAAGAATTCAAGACATTAAAGGATTTTAGCTTCAAGATCTTCTTCAATCCATCCAAGATCCTTTGTTGCATCTTCTACATCCCTTCATCTTCATTTTCTTTCTCCAAATCAATTAGTAACATAAGCCCATTGCATTCAATTCAAGAGATCCAACTATCATAAGGTGAATTCATAAATTTACTTTAAATTCATGCTACTTTAATTATTATAATTCATGGTTAATTCCTAAACTAGGGTTTGACCAAGGAAAACCCCCCATAAACAAAAACAAAATCCCCTTCTTAATTGTAGGTTACATATATAGAATTGACAAATAGGTTACATATCTTAGTGTCCTTTTTTGGATTTCTTCATAACTACAAAGTTAGAATCAACATCATACACATTCTATTATAGCCAACCAATTTGCCCTTGATAATCCTATTTGCACTTCACAGATCACCAAACAATTTTTGGGTTTTGTTCATTGTGTAGTTTCACACCTAGATCTGGCAATTCCCATTCATTCTATTTAATACAACGAGCATAAAAACATATTTTAAAGGCATTTTCTCTACCTTCTTTTTTATTTCAACATATTTACTTATATCTAGATCTAGTTTCTTACATCATTTAGGGTTTTCAAGGATTTGGATATCTTTTTCCCTACTCTCCCTAGATCTAGTTTGCATTAGTGCTCCTTATTTGGTTAGCACTGATATCTCTAGACCTAGTTCTTTAGAATTGAGATTGAAAGGACTCATCTTCTTGATTACTCTCCCTATGTTATGTTATGTCTATGTGATTATGTAATGAGCTTAGGTTCTATATCCTTGATTCACATTTCCACCATTAATTTAATTAATTGGACATAGTCTTTTAATTCAAATTATGAATAATAACTTGCTCATTTATAGAAACTTAAATGTTATTTCCATTTTGATTCCCCCTTAATTATAGTCATAAATGAAAATACTAAATCTTTAAGATCTTAGTAGAAAGATTAAGGATCACCTCACCCATCGATAAAATTGATAGATCACCCAAGGGGTCTACTATACACACATAATATATATGACAATATGAGAAACAGTGTATGCATGATAAGGGTTATAGTACATATAGACAATATAGGTGATGATATGATAATAAATTGGTGTGTGAGATTATGTTGACATAATTTTTATATCAAACAAGGGTAGGAGATAGTGTATACACATAATATATATGATACCATGAGAAGAAATGGGTGTGTGATATTATCCAAGCATTATTTGTGTAGAAAGATATGTGGGTGCAAGCCAACGTAGACAAGTTTTGAGATGATCAAATGACAGGAAACATTTGAGAGCTTAGTTAGACACAAATTTTAGATGATCATATGAAATAAAATGGGTGTGTAAGTAGAAAGAAACTATGAAAGTATATAGACACTCGGTATTCAGGATGTTGAACATATCATCATTTTCAGATCAAATGGGTGTGTATGATTATACAATTATTGAAGAATAAATAAGGGAATTGAACATACTAGGGAGGTCCCCCAAGGCTCAAACTTGTTGAGGTCCACTTTAGAAATGGAGCTTCATATAAAACTGTTGTTCAAAACCTTTCTCTTGAGATAATGTGTAACAAGTTCTTCATCAGTGGGATAGAACTTGAATCTAGGAGACAGTTGTACATCACCCTTATTATGAGTGTAACAAAAGTTAAGACCCTCCATTTTTGAATTATCTTCCCAAGTTTTTTAAAAATAACACAAGAAAAAAAATGGATCATTTTAACTATCCTCCACTATCTATGCCAAGGTAGCCTAGTCCAACTCAATTTGTGAGATATCCACTTAGCCTTTGCAAAATCTGGTATGTGGGTTGTTGTGTTGACTTATTATATGGGTGTGCATGACTACAGTTAGGAAAATAGGATGTGATGAGATGTATGAAGAGGAAAAGATCAAGGATGAATATAAATGAATCCTATTTCTAGTTTGAAATAGATTCCCTCAGCCTGGTGTAGACATGTGTAAAAAAAGAATCGCCATAGACAAAATTTCTTGGTGTCAGAAGAGTGTGTATATATTCTTAAATACATTGGAATATTCCTAACTCTCTCTCATCAAATCCAACCTATATTTATAAATACAAAACCCACAAACTAGAATTTAAAAAACTCATTATTAGGGTTACTAGATATACTAAATGAATGGGAATGTTGTATAGTTGAGCTCGGGTATTTTGTTTTTGCTGAAACTTAGTGATAATATCTACAAAGTAATCCCAAAAAAATTGGTACCACAAATTGTGTTGCAAAAATGCAACAAGGGTTTTAGTGTTCTTAGGGTGTAATTGATGGTGTTTTTGCATATATTTTTGGCAGTTTTAAGAAATTTATTTTCAAATAAAAAATGGTTTTAAGATATGCAATTTTATTTTCAAATCACATATATCTAGTTTCAAACAATTTCCTTTCAAACAACATAAATCAAATTTTAAGAAATTTCATTTTCAAATCACATAAAACTGAAGCAGTACACATCCTTACCTACATAGTGCCAATGATATGTAGGCTTGCATTGTTGAGTGACTCACACTAGAATTTGGTGTTCAAACCTCATTACATCATATTTCTGCCTTTTGCATGCACGGTGAATTGTGAAAATGATTTGGTTTTTTGACTTTTTTTTGTATTGCCCATGATTGTCAACATTCCAATAGTATCAAATAGGTAGTCATAATTGTAACAACCTTGGGGAGATTTTTTTTTTTTAAAATACCAATCCACAAAATGTTCCCACAATGTTGGAAATTAACATCAGATGTCAGAGCCATACATAGTAGTGAAGGAAGATCTAATAGAATCACTTAGAAGGCATCTTGAAGAAGCATTTGACACCATTGAAGATTTGGAGGATAAACTCAGGAATTCCTTGACTAAAAGGAAGAAGCTAATGAAAAAGATCAGTGAAAGTCAAGAGGTTATTGAATGATTGTAATAACATAGTGGTTCAGAAGAGTCATAAGAAGCTACTTTTGACTTAATGACTAAGAATGACTCACTAAAGGAAACCATTGCTTAGATTAGAAAGGAGAAGGTAGATTTAACCAAAAAAGTTATAAGAAATCAAATCAATCAAGAGAATTCCATCTTTGTAAGAGATGAAGATGAAGCAATAGTTAGAAGAAAGAATGTACAAAATTATGAGAAGAGCGACCATCCTAATATGGAATAATTCATGCAACTAACAGAGTAATTTCTCAAACTAACATAACAGCTAAGGAGTACAAATGAGCAAAATGAAAATTTGAGAATATTCAATGAGAGTTTAGAGAAAATAGACGAGCAACTAAAATCTCAAAGAAAAACAAAAGAATAATTGGTCTTGGTTATGGAGGAGGTAGCAAGATTGAAAAAGGAGAGACCTCCAGAGAAAAGTATCTAGACAATAGAAGAGAAAGAAGAACATCTCCAAAAGGTATGGGTACTACAAAACCCACTTTATTACTATTGTGATAAGAAAGGAAATACATCTAGCATGTGTTAGTTTAAGAAGATAACACCTACTAAGAAGTGTACCTTTGATGAGTACTATAAAAAATGCCATCTTTATGGCCATACATCACAACAATGTGTCTATCATTGTAATGAGAAAATAATAGATGGAAGTTTCTACCATTGCAACAAGTATGGACACAGAGCTAAGAATTTCACTACAATAGCCAGAGACAACAATCATCTCTTAAGGAAATGAACCCACCTAGGAGGTACAAGTTTCCCAATTTTGTTCTATATGACATATGGAAATGATGGTCATCCCACAACTCAATGTAGACTGAGGATGAACTCAAGGAGAAACACCAAACCATCAAAATGTATTAGAATAACCTACTACATTTGTCACAAGATTGGTCATCTTGTGAGAGATTGTAGAAGCAATAGAAATCCTTGATCATCAAAGAGAATAATAAGATTGTTGAACAACTGGGAAATGGTTTTTCCACAAAGTGGATGGAGAAGTAGAGGTAGTGAATCTTAAGGAGGTCACCAACTCACCAATCACTAGTGAGACCTCACAGATATACTAATATTAGTAAGATTAGAAGGGTTAGAAAATAAAAAGAATCAATCATAAATTGGTCCCCTAGTCTAAACCAAAAGAACACCCAATACATAAGAGAGGATGTTCATGCCTTAAGAAAGCATAATCTATCAATCCTAAAGAAAAAATGGTGAAAAATATCTATTGCAAGGTAGATTGATATCATTAATGACTTATGTCCTATGGTAGGTAAATATCTTGCTAGCTATTGTAACCTTACAATTCCACAACATAAATAGGCACATTGCACATATTTAGTCTCTTTGTAGAGATTAAAATTATTTGTGCTTTTAAAATTACAAAAATCCTAAGAGATTAAACTTTTGGAAGAATGAATAAAAAAAGGAACCTTTCAAACACAACCCAATGAAAAATATATAACTACAATAGAACAAAATTTCAGAACAAATCAACAAGGTCAATCTAATTGATAGCCAATAAAGTGACCATCTAGATTATCAAAGAATAATAGACAAAGGGAAGGATGTGGAAGATCAAATGAGACTGTAATCAATTCACAGTGTTTTTTTATATAAAAGACACAAGAACATACTTGGAAGGTAATGTACATGATATAGGCAAAAAAGATATACATAAGTTGTATATTTCATTCTACTTGAAAGGAACCCTAAAGAAGGAGCATAAAGACCTGGAAAGATCTACACTAAGAAGAGAAATAAAGATACCCTGTTAGCATGAATGTTGATAATATTCCTATGGGGGAGCACCCTAATAGTGATGGAGACATGTTTTAGTGGTTGTGTATTTTATTCATGACAAAGTTTGTCATTATATCAACGTACTAGTTATTCTATGAAGACTGGCAGTGCAACATTCAAAGTTTTGATTTGTATAGATTGATGATTGAGATAATATGATGTGCATGTGTGATTATGTTCTAGAGTATTTCTAGATGCTATAGTTAAGAGAATATATGGAAATATTAAGACTAGATAGAGTTATGAAGTGTTTAGTGAAGGTACCTTTCAAACAATATTCCTGAAAAGCGGGTACTGATGTTTGGATTGTATCTCCTAATAGAGATGGAATCTAGTTGAGGAAGTTGAGATGAAGGTTGAAGACATGTTCAAGATGACCTATTTAATCACACATTCTCAAATCATCATCAAGTATAAAATTATGAAGAATGTGAGATGATAGATTGCTTGTAATTTTGAAAAGATGTAATATTTTAATGTAACATGTAATGTATTATCTCAAGTTGGTCCTATATTATTATTGTAAATTGGGAAAACCTCAAGGCCCACTAAGTACTTTATTCTAAGACTTTGTATAAAGGAATAATTATTTCCTTGTGGTAGATTATGGATATTCAGTCATATCTATTTGATATATTGTGTGACCTTACATACAGATATCTTTTGGACTAGAGAAGTGATTGGTGCAGTTGAGGTACAATGAGATTACAAGGAACTCTATTTAGAAAAGAAGTTGTTATTGGATAGTTTTGATATGCACTTTAATTACTTAGTGAGGATAGTACTAAAGCTATTTGGATAGTGGATCCATTTATCTTTCTTTCAACTCCTAAAGAGGTTGGAAAAATTCCTAACAAGGTTAGAATCTCCTAACAAGGATTCAAAGTCTCCTAATAGGTACTCATATATGCTAAATGTATTTCATTTATTCCTAATAGGGTCCATCCTTTCACAAGGAACATTTATATTAGTACATCATCTTGTGGATACCATCCCCATTGTAGTATTCCCTCTGATAAAGTGCTCCCCTAGTTAATAGGTATGGTGTTATTGCGTATGGTTATCTTTCTACAGTTATTGCATCTACTATTTATATGTTTTAGAATTAATAAGGATATTGAGAGTTGGTTTAATTGCATAAATGATTCACCCGCCACCATCTTGGTGGACTTTAATTTTTAACAATTGGTATTAGAATATCAAGTCCTTGAGAGAAAATTTTATTCGCTTAAGCAGATATATAAAGCATTTCAAGAAAGAAAGATTGAAGTATTAGAATATTTATAATAATAGAGAGGGAGGGGTGAATCAATTATGCTCATGTCCAGATGTACCAATTAAACTTTTACTAACTTCAAACAACTTATTAAATTATTCGGTCTATATAGAAACTCATCAACAATTTAATGTTATGTTCATTACTTAACTTTTTGTATAGTATATGTCAACCAACAATAAAATAAAACAAAAATAAGTAGCATGCATCACACATATATGACACCAATATTTAACATGAAAAACCAATTTGGGAAAAACCACCAAGTAACATGCTACCACTTTTCACTTTTTTGAAGTGAACTCAATTAAGATCCAACACTATTAAAGGTTAAAACACACACTATTAGGTGTGACCCTATTAAAGGATTTCATCCCCCTGTTAGGAGTGTCCTGGTTAGAGGAATTTGGTTCATTCCATTAGAATGTCATCTTTATTAAAGTATTTTGATTTCCACAATGGTTAGAAAGTAACAATAGGTTTGATCTGTAAAATATAACTCAGTTTGTAAATTAATATCTCCATTCAGCTCATTAGCTAGTTCATTGATTGAACTTCATTATCATCTCCATAAATGATCTGCTTGGCAACCCTTCAAGAAATTAAAGTGCACCAATCTCTTCACTTCTTCTTTTCTACTTTGTTCTTCATAGGTTCTCCATAAACTTTCCAATCAATAAGGAACCAACCTTAGGAGACATCTCTTATGCCTCCTTAACTAGGAAGCTTTAATTTTTTTCTACTTAAACATCACCATAGATCTTAGGGTTAGGGTAGATTCAATGAATCTATCCATCATTTATGCTTCTATTCCTTTCTTGATACTTCTAGAAACTTCTCATCAAATCCTTACCTTTGATTGCATAAAAAACTCAATTCGTCTATTAAATATGTAATTTCATCAATCCTTATCATCCGTGCATTTTGACTAATAAAAAATTTCAACTATGTCAACCTCAAACTTGTTTCTTTCACAAACTCTAATTTTATTGACATTCAATGATCATTGTTTTCTTCTTCTCATCCATCACTATGTATCTCGATCACTATTGTTCTATTGTCTATGGCATATAGTCTCTTGCTCGATCTTCACTACACTTGGTATTCATGTCACTTTTCTTCTTGAACTTTCTTGGCCATAACTATCAATTAATTAATACTATTTTCTCAACTATTTCTTAAGTTCCTTAATCTTATGTTTCAACTCCTTCATTTAATGACTACATTTCACCAAGATTTTCTTACATTTAGCTCAAAACTTCTATATTTCATACACTGAGTAAACAATACATGATCTTGACAAAGACTAACTGAGCAAGTGCCCATTGCAATTCCATCATACTTTCTCATCCTTACTTAATAACTTAACTAGTTCATCTACTTATCTCTCTTTTCAAATCCTCTTCATCAATTAGCTAATATGACACTCTACACTATTAGTAAATTTATCTCTAGTACATTTGACATCAATAAACACATAAAAATTGTTCCAATTGTAGTTTCTAACATGAAGTTTGATGGAGTTAACTATGATGCAGTTAACTATGATAGTTGGAAGAGAAATATGAAGACATATTTGCTATGCATGGGTCCAAGTTATTGGTTGATTACTACAAGTAAAAAGGATTTGATTGAAGAAGACAAGCTTGAGGGTTGTAATGAGATAGAGAAAGAAACATTCATGTCCAATATGCTCGCTAGAGAAGCACTCTTATAAGCTCTTATTGAAATTGAATTTGGTCAAGTAAAATCTTTAAGACTTTCTTATGAAGTTTGGAAATCTTTGTAAAGTGTATTTGAAGGGGATAAACATTCTCAAAAGGTTAGATTAAAAAATTGGATATGCTTATTTCAATTTGGTAAAATGATACAAGATCAATTTGTAAGAAGTTACTTTTGTAAAATAATAGAGGGTGTTATAGGAATTAAGACTTGTAGTGGAGATAAATTAGAAGATGAAGTTGTCTAGAAGATATTGAAGACTTTGACACCTACATATAAATAGACAACACAAATGATAAAACAAGCTATTCTCTCCACATCTAATTTTACAAGAGAGACTCTTCTTGGGAGATTATAGTCAGCTAAGATGTGGATGAGTTAGAGTGAGAATTTCCAAGAGTTGAAACTACTTTCAATACACTAAGTGTCAAACCTATGTTGACAAGGAGTAGAAGTACAAATGGAGATTATGCTAGTAGCATCTGAACAAAAATGGATGAAGACAAGAATATTGAGGAAGGAATTTCTCTGCTTATGAAGATAGAATCACAAAATCTTTAAGTGTGTGACTTATAATGAATATGACCATTATTCTTCTAAATGTCATAAGAGGGTAAAGAATTTTAAGAAACCCTATAACTCTAGAATTACTAAGGATTGTCTTTTCTCCAATGAAGAAGAATTTAATGCTATACTATAAGAATTCTTGATTAAAAGTGATGATGAGAATGATGAAATAGGATTTATTTCTATTAAGGAAGAAAGCCCTAAAAAAGGAGATGTTAGAGAAGAAAAAGCATTAGTATCACAAGTTGAAAAGAAGAAATCTAATTGTATTATAGATAGAGGTTGTTCCCATCACATTATTGGAGATATAAATAAGTTTTTTGAATTAAATAGCTATGATGGAGGAGTATTTAGAGTTGAAAATAATTCAGCCTATCATAAAAAATGAAAATGATCTATAAACTTGATGGAAAGACTAACACTATTGACGTTTATTTTGTGGATGGTTTGAAACTTAAACTTTCCAATGTTGGACAACTAGTGGACAAGGGATATTAGTTGTAGGTTACAGAGAAGGCTTGCATTATCAAAGAAAAAAAATGACACATTGATTGGTACTAGTACAAGAACAAGAGGTAAAATATTTTAGTTGAATCCTACTTAGAAGACATGTATTTGCTAAAGTGGAAGTTAGTTGGTTACGATATAGGAGATTTTGTCATATCAACTTTGATAACATTGTGAAGGTCAATACTACATTTGTAGTTAGAGATTTGCCTAAGATTATGAACCTACTAGCATGGTGTGTAAGGAATGTGTTATGAACAATCAAAATAAAAGTTCATTTACAAAAAAAAAATTACTACTTTAGTGAAGTTGGAGATTGTGCTCATGTATTTGAGTAGTCCTACAAAGACAAGAGTACTCTATGTTGAAAGGTATTTTATGATTCTTGTTGATAATTTCACTAGAATGATGTGGGTAGTATTTCTTAGAGAAAAATATGAATCTTTTGAGGAATTCAAGATATATAAGAGTAGAGTTGAGAATGAATCTAGGTTGAAGATTAGATGTTTGAGATCTAATGGAGGAGGATAGTTTACTTCAAATGAGTTTAACAATTTATGTGAAGATAATGATATAAAGCAACAAATTTTAGCCCCTAAGACACCTAAATAGAATGACATAGCAAAAAGGAGAAATAGAATAGTCACAAAGGATCCAAGGGCACTAATGCTTGAAAATAATATATCCAAATCTTTTGGAGAGTAGTAAATATAATAATATACACTATGAACAAATTACAAATCAAAAAAGGCACTAGTAAGACATGTTATGAACTTTGGTTTGGACATATAGCTTTTGTGAAATATTTTAGAATATTTGGAAGTAAATAATACATTAAAGGAGATGATGATGTTGGAAAGTTTGTTTAAGAAGTGATGAAGGTATGTTCCTTTCATATTCATTGAAAAACAAGGCATATAGATGGTTTAATTAGAGAACTAAGACTATTGTTGAGAGTGCTAATGCAAGAGTTGATAAAAAATTTAGAACTCTAGAAAGGATACTTGAATATAATTGTGATAAATAGACTAATCCAAGGCCTAACAGAGATAATGTTGAGAAAGACATATTTTATGAGACTGGGAATTACTTGTAAACTAAAATTCAGAGAGAAGTATAGAGAGAAGATCAAAGAGAGGAACCTAGATTAGAACCTAGAGTAGAAATTAGAATTGAGACACTGACACCTTGTTAGCCCCAATAGAAAATGTAAATGGTAGTGGGAGATTTTTAGCCGATAAGTGTCATGAATGTATTTTAAAAAGTCATATCAGTTGTTATATTTTCATTGATGTAAAATTCTAGGTTCGCTAGACATTATACTAACTCAAGAAAGTACCATATCATTTAGATTGATGAAGATGATTTGATTGATGAAGAGGCTTTGAAGAAAGTGTAATGAAGAAAAAAGTGATATTTAAGCTATTCAATGGATACTTGAATGAGATGGACAATGATAATGTATTATTGGTTTGATTGTTTTACACTCATGTAGTATTGAGAAGTATTGAAGAACACAAGGTTAGGTCAGTCTAAAGGTTAATGAATGGAGAATGTATTCTACAGGTGATTACAATATTGTTCGTGTGATTGGAAAAGGAAGAAGGAAAAAACAATGTCACTCGTGAAAGTCATTATTAACTGAGTTATATGTGGCTCAAGTAAATATAATATTTACTGAGTGATAGATGGATGAACAAATTTGGAAAATTGGAATCTGAAGCCAAATTTTGATGCAAATATGGAAAGATCAAGAAGGTCTAAAGTTAGATTCATTTTTTTTTGCAGGATCTACAAATGATAAAATTCAAGGATCTAATCATCGAGATTGAATGAATATAAGGATGAACACAAAGTTCTATAAAAAATTATATATTCTATGCATCTAAATTTATTGTATGAAGGAATTCTATTGTAAACCTAAGATTGATGATTACAATAAGTGAAAAAATATAGAAGGATCTAAAAGCATTGAGAAAACTATTTAAGGAGATGTTGGAGATGGTTTTTCATTGTTGTTGTTGCTGCTGGTTGATATTGCTACTAATCGAGAGAAGATCAAAGTGTGAAGGTAAAGAAGGAAAAAGGATATTTTTGAGCCAAGTGAATTGAGTAGTGAAAGGAGAAAGAGAAGGAGTTATACAACCAAGTCAAAGTATAGAGTGAAAGAAGATCCAAGATAGAAATCAGAAAATGAAAAAGAAAGAACAAAGATCTGAATAAGAAAAGGTAGTTTTTATTCTAACATATCACTTTTATTGTTTAACCATTGTAGCAAAAAATATTAAAAGTAATGAGTGGAAACAAGTCTATGAATCCTATATGGTAACATTGATTAGTGGTATTTATTAGTCATTTAAATCAGGCCACTCGCTTTAGTCAAGGACCATGATTGATAAGGTCTAGATGATCTTTTGGTGAAATTCTCTAACAAGGTCACGTAACAAAGTGTATATAACCTTTAACAAGGTTGTCTCCTAATAGAGATCAGTCAAATTTTTTGGTTACCAATCCTAGGTAGTTTTCCACTTAACAGGGTTGCCACATCAAAATATTGGTGTCAAGTTGTGTGAATAATATTTGGGTTGTAAGTTATTTTAAATTTTACTAAAACTCAACAATAGCTAAGATATCACTAGGTAATAACTCAAATTTACTGATAGTCAGTAATATAAGGAACATTTTGATAATAGTTTGGAAAGAAGTGAATGAATGGATTAATTATTGATTTGGATGTGTATATAGAGTAATTGAAGTTATTGTTATTGATGTTTATGATCCTTTCATGCTGTCGAAATGTTTGAATGAAATATGAGATAACTCGACATAACTAATTCACCCCCCTAGTTATCTAACAATTTGGTGTTAGAGCACAGTTCTTGAACAAACAAGTTTTAAGGTACTTGAGAGAAGTTTCAAAAATTTATAAGAGAGATCCACCAAAAATGAACAAAGATAACTCTTCCTCATGGAAAGACCGAATGAAGTTGCATCTTTCTAGTATTGGAGATAATGTCACACATTGGTTGGAGAATGAATACACTACCCCTTTTGGTCCTTTGACTTTGGAACAAATGAATGAAAATAGGAATCATAATAGTATGATGGTTGATATTGCATATGCTCTCAATGATGCCAAATTTGATGCTATCAAGAATTGTGCCAATGCTAAGAAAATGTGGGATAAAATGAAGCTTGCATATGGAGGAGATGACAACGTAAGGCAATCCAAAGCTAAAAGCTTGAGAGGTAAGTATGATAACATGAGAATGGGAGAAGGTCAAATTGTTGTGCAATATGTAAACCAAAAGAAATATTTTTTGAGTGCAATCAGAGATGCTAGAGGAATTATTCCTTATTCTAAAATTGTAATTAATTTTTAAATTCTTTGATTTTTTTATGCTATCAAAGTTTCTACTATTCAAGAAGTAAGAGCTATTCCTAGAAATGATCCGACACTTGATGGTCTAGTGGGTTAGTTGACTGCATTAGAGTTGACCAATTATGATAACAACATGGCTACAATGGGAAATGAATTTAAGTATTCACTAACCATCAACAATTCAAAGAATAAAGTGAGTCTAAAAATGAAGATTATCTAGATGATATTCAAGCATTTCTTGCAATAAGGCTATTAAGAGGTAAAGTTAAATGCAAAGGTAAATTGCCCTTGATCTATTTCAAATGTAATGAGGTTGGTCACTTTGTTGTTAAATTTCCTAAAAAAAAAAGTCTAATAGAAATGATAGAAATGAAAAGAAATATTATAAGTAGAAGAAGAAAATGAATTGTAAAGACAAAGGCAATATTTCGAGCTACATTGCAGAAGAAGAGCATACCGAGTCTAGTTCTAATGATGACAAGAAAGTGGTTGAAATGGTCTATGTTGCAATCAAGGATGATCCAAATGGTGAAAGGTATGAGAATGAAAATGCCCTCATTTCACATGTTATAAAGAATGATTCATGGATTATTTATAGTGGTTCTTCACATCACATGACTAGTGATCTAAGTAACTTTCATAAATTTGAAGAAATTGATGATGGTCAAACTATTATGTTTAGTAGTGGTGTTCCATACTTAGAAAAAGGTAAAGGATCATGAATGTTGAATGATAAGATTAGATGTGATGATACATATTGGGTTCAAGGGCTTAAATATAATTTTTTGAGTGTCACTCACATGAATAACTTGTGACACAAGATGGAAAGGAAGTATTGGAAATATAATAGGAAAGTAAACTCTGAGCAGGGGGGGGGGGGTGAATTAGTACTTGAAACTTTCAACCTCAAAATCATTCACCACACATCAATCTCGTAATCTATGCATATAAATTGAAATACCAAATTAAGCATATACATCCATAGCATGAAAGTAAAAGATTCAACACATGTATGACACAAGATGTTTGGTTACCCAGAAAACCTCCAAGGAGAAGGTAAAACTGGGGTGGGGATGACACCCATAAATCTTCACCACTGTAGTAATAAAGTGTATCAAATGAAGGTTATAATGTTTTGATCATGAAACATGATCTACCTTGTGAAATGTTTTTCCTATTAAAGGCTTACAAGATTGTTATATCTTACCCTGTTAAAGAATTTCAACACCCTATTAGAAGTTTGTTTGGTAAAAGGACTTTAACTTACAATAAAGTAAACACCTTGTTAAAGGATTTACAATAGCTTGTCAAGACTACTTTATTAAGAGATTTAACTAATTCACCTATTAGATGTCTCAGCAATGATCCTTTAATTAGCACTCTATTGCTTGATGTAAAATCACCTCTTTCCTAATATATACTTGATCCTTTTTTATCAAATGTATTTAAGTTGTCTTTTAATTCCTTTTCCCTGTTCTCTTCTAACTGATTCTACAATATGACTCAAATTATAACTCCTTAGTTACCACAAATTCTCTATTTTCATATGCAAAATTCTCTCCTTTTTCCTTAAAAATATCATAAAAAGTTTAGGTTTTTTCCTTCTTAAGAAGACCTAGGTGACTTAGGGTTAGGTATAAATCAACGATACTGATTCACACAAATTGTCACTTAATCCTTCCCTTTTTCTGACTGGATGCATGTAATGCATATGGATTCATAATTAAGGTCTATCCTTATCATCTAAGATCATAAAACAATCCCTAAGTTGTCCCAAAAAATGGTTTACATACAAGTTTGTGCCATTACAAATAACTATGTCAAAACTGTATAACTCAAAATATACTATCTAACAACTTATGCTCAACATGTATTACATGTTTGGCATGAACTAAGTAAATTAATTCAATATATTATCACTCATATGTAAAAACCAATCTAAGATTAACAATCTCCCCCTTTGACATGATTGGCAAAAAATACTTGGTCATGCATGAAAAACTCTAAGTCTTTCAAGCATAACTCAGATAATATCCATTTACATACAAAATTTCAAAACTTCAAAATTTTGCAAAAACTTTATGACTCATCATACATACCTCAAAATTCAATAAATCCCCTTGAGTTGATTTTGTTATTCTTTATCTGAACCAAAATCATTCCTCCTACTAAGTAAATTTGCATAAGTTGATCTGTGTACTTTATTTCCATCATTGACTCCTCTTTTTCCAAAAATAGTAGTTCCCCCAAATATTATCTCCTCCATTATGTCCCCCATACTTATTTCTCCCCCTTTTTGACACTAATGTCAAAGGGTTATATACTTATATTGTGTTTGTCCAAATAAATTTTGTGGAAGCATAATTTTCAAAGTAGCATCCCAATTGTCACAAACTACTTCCAATAATTTGATTTGGATGGTCAGCTCGATAGCAAGGTTTACTAAGCCTTCACGATTAGAAAGATGCAGATCTTTCTTCATGATTATTTTAGAAAAAGCTATTTCCTTATGCAATATCTCCATATCTAGAATCAAGATAGACTAGATGCTAATCAATTTAGCCTTAATGTTTGCTTCATCTATATGTAGCACTGCTAATTGACTTTGGGAGTTTAGGAGGTTCCTAAATTTTTTCTCACTTTGGACTAGAGACCTTAGTAGAGTTATACCAGTTGACTGCATATGACTCTCCAAACTCATTATGTGTCTCTTGATTTCCTATGTGAAGAGTATTGGATTGCACAATTTGGTGTATAAAGATAAAATGTTCTCTAGTACCTTTTTTGCATTTTCAATTTTGGTTGCTAACTCAACCTGTGATAGTGCAATAGCACTTGAAATATTTTTATTAACCTTATTCTAAGACTTTATTTCAGACCATTCAAGTAATTTCACATTTGAATCCAAGTTTGTGTGATTAACATTTTCAACTAAGCTGGTTAGGTGCTCTATGATAGGCTTGGTTTCTTTTGGTGCTAGAAGTTCACATGCATCAAGAAAAATTTCCTTGATATCTAGGAGAGATTGCTTCTACCTATGCTCCCTTTTGAGTAGTTCTTGTTCCTTTTTTTCTTGTAAGAGAATCTAGTAGTATGCCCATCTATTCAATAGTGATGGTTTCAAGATTACACTTTAGTAACTCAATCACTAATCCAAGTTCACATCACCAAATGATGTAGCTTTAGCTACCTTGGATATGCTTGGAATTGGCCTACATGATTGTAAAGATATAGCTTCTATACTTGGCATGTGAAGAGCTTGACTTGGAGGAGTAGTAGACTCTAAAAAAGTCACTAGTTTTTGTATTGCAAGTTGCTCCTTAGGTTTTGTAGTCAAATGTAGCTCTTCAGTCCTATCTTATGCTTTTTCTACATTCTCAATTGCACCTTGATCTTGTGTTGTAGGTGTAGGAGTAGCATCATGTCTATTTGTGCTTGTGTTCCTCTATTCTCTTATGTTTCATCCTTTTTCTCTCCAATTGTTTTACCTTTGTTATTGTCTTTTTCTTTTTCATGTCCTAAGACAAGAGTACTTTGCACCAATGTACTAAAAATAGAAGTTGATGTCTCCTTCCTTTGATATACCACTATGGATAATACAGTTTTTATGATGGTGAATTGAGGAGGGGCTATAGATATCTCTTTTGTCTGAATTTTCTCCCCTATAGATTTTTTGTCTACTTTCTCAATCTCATCAACACTTACTAGTATAGGATTTTTACAAAGTTTGGCTTGGGTAGAGGATTCTATCAATATCTTCTTCAAGTCTTCCTCTGTAAGGGGAATGATTTTTTGAGTGACATTATAAGAAACATCCTTAATCTTTATAGTATTGGTGTCTATATTCAACTCATCTTGAGGACTGTCACTTGACACTAGTGTATCTAATACACTTTTCTCTATCTGATGCTCATCCTTAGCTGGTGCCTATGTATCTTCATGTGTCTCAGTGCCTTCCTCATGTGCAATTATATCAATATCAACTATGATAAACTTAGTTACTTTTTTTTGTTCATTTTTATCCTCACCTACCTTAATAGGTGTCTACATTATTGCCTTGGTTGTTGTCAAACCATATAATGACTTTCATAACTGGGTGGTCTTTTGTACAACATCCTTAATATTATTCTACAATATGTAGAATGCCCTATATTTAGGTGCAAATTTCCCAGTGTGCTTCTTTATTTCTTTAGCCATTGTTTCCCTATCTAATTATGGCATCACTTATGCAAGTGTAGTCTCTCTAATTTTGTCTTTCTATATTGAGGCTATATTGCCACTTCTACTCAACTCTTTCATATAGATCTTTTGGTAATGAGTTGGAAATCTCAATTGGAATTTGTTTGAATATTGCCATCATGGCATATATCGACTCCTCTACTTGGTTCATCTCAATTTTTCCAAGTTTGTCAAACTCAATATGTATGAGACTAGATAAATTAACATGATTCTTTATGTTCTCACATATATTGTCTAAATCTGAGGAAGGATAGTGACTTACCACTTTCAATTAGTTGTTTTCATCAAATTCTATCCTCTCTTCATCAAATTCAACTGGAGATATATTCTTTCTCTTTGGTCTCTTCTCAGACTCCCCTTCTTTACTAGCTAATCTAGCCCTCTTCTCTTTTGGCTTATCTTCCTCTTGAGCCTTTTTGGTAGTAGCTCTTGTGCTGGTTTGATTTTCTTGAACTATAGGCTTAGGTTTTACAACCTTCCTTAGTTTGTTAATTGTTGGAAATTTATCTTTCCTCTTCTTTTTCTCAGGTGCTTCATTGGCTTCTTCTCCCTCAACGTCTTATTTAATTTCTACCTCTTCTACTTGATCTTCCCCTTGATCTTGAGTTAACGCTAGTGGTGCTTGAGTAGGAATATCTTCTTCTTCATCATCATCATCTTCTTCTTCTTCATTTTTCTTTGCGCCCTCACCAAATTTCTCCTTAAGCTTCTGGACAATTTTGTTTTTCTTTCTTATGATTGAGGTAGTCTTCAAATCCATTGTTATCTTAGAAAGCTACATCATAATTCCTAATAGCAATAGCCTTAGCATCTACATCTTTTGTAAGTAATATTGTAATTGTTGTAGAGGCTTCATCCACATTGATCTCATAGCTTAATGGCCTTAGCCACCTTACCCTTGGAACATCATCTTGGACATATGTAAAATTAGTGTCAACTAGAAAGAAAACATCATTGAAATGTTTCTCAATTAGTGAAACTAGTATCCTCAGTCTTTTCATCATTGACTGCTTCAAATCTTCAAAGTAGCTAGTCATCACAGACTCAAAATTGTTTCCAAGTTGCTCAATAAATTCACCTATTTGCATTGCAATACATTTGTTTGTTCTCCATTAAAATTTACCAAAAATAGGGAATGCATTCTATACATTAAAGAATATACATAAAAGAATTGAACCAACTTTATATTGTGCACTCTTGGTCTCCCTTATTGGTCCAAAAATTTTGATAACCATTGCATCTACAACTTGGAAATGTCATAGGTATGATCCTTCTTTACTATCTTATAGCCCATGTTAACAAAAATACATGGTACATTGTTGAACCTACTTGATTGGTAGAATTTATGAGTTATAATCCTCACTGCAAAAGCAATTAGGGGATCTGAGATAGTGTCAATTGTCATTCCTCATTTATTCCACATTGGCCCTATATTCTTCTCAATAACTTCTTTTGCTTCACTCCTCATGGTTTTAGGTTGGTCAAGGGTTGGATACCCTATTTCTTTGTGTACAATATTCTTTTTTATATTTACCAATCCATTATCCAACCATATCGAATTATCATGAATCCTACTCAGAGCTATCTTAATCCATTCTATTTTGTAGACAGTGCAGAAATATGAGGCACATGTTAACCCTTTTCTCTCTACAATTTTGAATTTATCTTTCAATTCTTTGTTTTCACATAGGTTCCCATAGGTTTCTCTAATTTCCATGTCACCAATGCTACCCACCTTGCATGTGTAGCAACATGTCATGTCTTGAATTATTAAAACTTGTGGTGGTATCATTGATAATGCACCCAATGGATCTTTCTGGTAAGCAATATCATGAATAGCTCTAAAGTTTGGTTGTCTGATCTTATTGATTATCAATTATAAATTTAAAACTTCTTTACCCTCTTTAACCTTAGAAGCTAAAGAACTAGATGCCATTATGAAAAACTAGGGTTTGTAAAAATTCAAACTGCGTAGCTTAGCACACAATAGATACTTTTATAAATATACTAAGATTGTGTCAAGAAACTATTGAATCATGTTTGAAAACACTTGGAATGATCTTTTCAATTTTCATTTCACTCTTCATGCTCAACTTCAAATTTTAATGATGTCAAATGAGTAGAAATCAATCATATAGACCTTAAAACCTCACATTTAATGCTCAGTGCTTACACAGCTATAAGCTTTCCTTTAATAAATTTTTTAACTCACTTGGCTTCCATGAAGATTCCTTTATTCTTGGTAACCACTACGCACTTGGTCAACACTATCATCTATGATAGCTTGGCATCAACTAACATTTCACTTAGCGACCATAGTGAAATGTTTTATGCTCGACAATAACTTGAAAACTGACAAAACTTAAAGTTCTCTTCTAGGTTGTAATCAACACCTTGCATCTTTCTTTATGTGTATATAATCTTTTCATAACTAAATCCTTGAAACTAATGTATAGTATGTCTTTTAAAAATCAGTCCCATACATGCCTTTTGATTGCTTAATTGGAGGTGGTGTGATCACCTAACCCATTGAGTGAAGTGATTCCATATGAACTTGATGTGCTCTAATCTTCCTTTCTTTTCCATGACTTTTTTGTCTCATCTCTAACATTTTCAAAATCTGCCTTACCTTTTCCTTTGGTGAACACATTTCTTGGTGCCTTTGACCTTGTTGGACAATTCTTGCTTATGTGACCAATCTTTAAACAACTAAAACATGTAGTTTGACTCAACCATCTTTTGTAGTCACTACTAAAGTGTTTTCTTATGTAATCTTCAGCAACATGTCCATACTCTTGGTAATAGTGAAAACTATACCTAGTAATATAATTCCAATTATAAGAGTTTCCATTGTGTTTTACCTCCATTTACTTGTTTAATAACCATTTAGGCTTTGATCTGCACTCATATTCTCTATGTTCATACTTTTGACAGTTATAGTAGTATCCTTCAAATATTTGTGTGCTTATGGTCTTGGTTCTACATTCATGTGCCTAATGTCCTTGCTTATTGAATTTATGGAAATAACCCATGAACTTATGTTTAGGATTCTAATTTGCAGTCTTGCTCTTGCAAACATTGGCAATATGACCTATCTTACCATAATTATGACAAGTAGGCTTGGAGTTCTTATCCTTTTGACTTATTTCTTCACCACTTTTGGATGATTCTCCTTCTTTAGTACTAGTGTAACCCAATCTAGAAGTATCACTATTGGATCTAGGAGATCACATCAATTGCTCAAAATACTTGATGGATTCACTAGATTTGTTGAAACTTTTAGCAAACTCTTTGTTGGAATTACACTAGGACATGTAGACTTCTAAGAGGGGGCATGGGGGTGAATCAATGCTTCAAACTTTTAAAGCATAAAATATTCACCACAAATCCATCTCACATATTCAATAAGTAAACTAAAATACCATGTAAAATATGTACATCTAAAACATCTAAGCAAGTAACCATTCATACATATAACACAAGATATGATTACCCAAGAACCCTCTGATTAGAAGGTAAAAGTGGGGTGGGGATGACACCCACAAATCTTCACTACTATAGTAATAAATTGTATCCAATGAAGGTTACAATGTTTGATCATGAAACATGATCTACCCTGTGAAAGGTTTTCCCTGTTAAAGGCTTACAAAGACTATTAGGTCTTACACTATTAAAGGATTTCAACACCCTAATTAAAATGTGCCTTGTTAAAGGACTTCAACTCACAATTAATTAAGCACCTTGTTAGAGGATTTTTATGTAGCCTATTAGGACTACTCTATTTAACTGATTCACCTATTAGAATATCTTAGCATTGATCTTGTGGTTACCACTTTGTTTCTTGATGATAGATCACCTATAAACTGATGTATACTTGATCCTTCTTGATCAGATGTCTCTCTGTTGTTCACTATTTCCTTCCTCTATTCTCCTTTAACTGATTTTTCAATGCAAGTTTAGATCATAATACCTTGGTCACCATGAATGTCCTAGTTTGTGCATTCAAAACTCTCCTTTTTCATTCTTTCAATTAGGTTTTGTCCTCCTTAAGAAGACCTAGTTGATTTAGGGTTAAGTGTGAATCAACGAATATGATTCATTTGTTTTACCGCTTAAACCTTCCCTTTACTTCATTGGATGCATGTAATGCATAGGGATTCCAACTTAAGATTTGTCCTTATCACCAAAATATCATAATTTAATCTGCAAGTCATCTCAAAAATGGTTTACATAGAAGTTTGTGCCAATAAAAAAACTATGACAAAATGGTCTTAAATGGCATCTCTAGTCTTGGATGCTTGACATATACTAGTTTCAATAGTGTGACTCAGCTAACTCAGCATGCACTACTTGCTCAGCTCCTGAATCACTTGGCATATACAGTCTGCCTAGCACTTGAGTGACTTGGCACTCACTGTTGACTTGGCATGATCTAACTTATACATGTTCTCAACATATGCTACTTGTGCGATATGAACTAAATAAATGACTTAATTGTATATACATTCACTTGTCAAAACCAATCTGAGATCAACAATCTCCCCCTTTGACATGAGTGTCAAAATTACTTGGTCATGCATTAATACTTTAATTCCTATGAGCATAACATAACATAACTAGTTAGCTTCTGTATAAATTTTAAAATATAAAAGTTTTGCAATAACTTATACCTCAAAAATCTTATAACTCCCCTTGAGTTTTTCTCTCTATTTTGTGTTATATTCTATAACCAAATTTCTCCAGATAAGTAGATTTTCCTCAATTGATGCTCTTTTTCTGGCTCTCTCTGCTCTCACTCCCCCTTTGCTCTTGCTCTCCCATGCTTTCTCCCCCATGCTCTTACTCTTCTAATGCTCTTACTCCCCCTTTTTGACATTGATTTCAATGGGTTATACACTGATAGTGTATTTTTCCAAAAATAATTTATGGACCTCAAGAATAATCTTTAGAGTTGCATCCCATTTGTCATATGCTACCTCCAAAGACTTAATTTGGATGGATGGTTAGTTCAGTAGCAAGGTGGACTAGACCATCTCCATAAATTATTAGCTCGTCTACTTGATATGAACTTGGACTCAGCATTGAGAATTATAAAGGTGTTGTAGTTGTGTTCATTCTTTGAAGAGTGGGACTAGAAGGAGTTCCAGATACTAGAAAAGTTACCAGTGCTTGAATTGTTGCTTGCTCCTTCGGCTTGGGTATCAACTCAGTCTCTTCAGGCTTGTCCTTTTTTGCTTCATTGCTTATAATTTCACCTTGAACTTGTGTTGGAGGTGCAGATGAATCTATCTAACATGTTTAACTTTGTGATTCATTAGAGACTTATCTTTCCATTTTATCCTTTCTAATTGTCTCAACCTTTTCTGGTGCAACTTCTAGTACATTTTCTGAAGGTTGTATGCTAGTGGCTTGAGGGGTGATTGTAGGTGGTTCTTGTGTTTGCACCTCCTCCCTTGTAGTTTTAGTCACTGATTTCTTAATTTCATCTACACTCACCAATACAAGATTGTAACGCAATTTAGCCTGTAGTATAGATTGATCAAGTATCTTTTTCAAGTCTTCCTCTATTAGGGGATTGATGTTTTAAATAGTGAAATTAGAATCATCCTCTACTAAGATAGTTTTAGCACTTACACTTTTTATCTGTGGAGGGCTAGCATTCGACATTTGTGTATCTTGTACACTCTATTCTTGTTGTTGCTCTTTCTCAGCTATTTCCTGATCATCTACATTCATTTCGGTACCTCCCTTAACTATACCTTCATTATTATCATCATCTTCATCATCTTTAACCTCAATATGCTCTTGTTCCCCTACTTTGACTGTAGCTATCTCATATGTAATTTTCCACATTTATGTGGTCTTCTTTACAACATCTTCTATGGTGTTTGTAATATGTTGAATGCTCTATATTTAGGAACAAATCTAATAGCATATTTTTTTATGGTTTTAGCTATTTTTCCCTTGCTAAGTTCACTTGAGAAAGGATTGTCTCCCTAATTTTCCTTTCTAAGTTCAAACAATAATGCCATTTTTGCTCAACTCTTTCATATAGGCTTTTAGGTATGGAGTTGGTAATCTCTAGAGGATCTTTCTTAAAATTACTCGTCATGGCATATATTGCCTCCTCCACTTGTTTCTTTTCAACCTTTCCAATATTTTCAAAATCAATGTGAGAAAAACCTAATAAATCTGCATTATTTATAACATTCTCACAAAATTTGTCTAGATATGAGGATGGATAATGACTCACCACTTGGAATTGGTTTTTTTCATTAGATTTAGTTCTTTCCTCATTAGTTTCGACTTGAGAAATATATTTTCTTGTTGGTCTTTTCTGTGTTCCACCTTCTTCCTTTGTAGACTTGGCTTTCTCTTTAGCATTTTGTGCAATGACATGTGTGTTGGCCCTTGTGGTAGGTGATGTAGGTTTTGGCTGGATTGGTTTAGTAACCTTCTTAGGTCATGTTACTACTTATGCATTAGCCTTTTTCTTCTTCTAAGAAGTAGGAATAGATGCTTCCTTGGCTTCTTCTTCCTCCGCATCTTCTGTAGTCTCTATTTCTTCCTCTTGTGGATCCTCACCTTGACCTTGTGTCAATGCAAGTGGTACTTGAATCTAAGTGTCTTCTTTCTCTTCATCTTCCTACTTGACACCTTCACCAAATTTTTATTTTAATTTATTTACGCTTTTATCCTTCTTTTTTATGACAAAGGCAGTCTTCAACTCCATAGTAATCTTTGACTTGGCCATCTCATAGTTACCAAAAGCTTTGGCATCTTTGTCTACTTCTTCTACAAGTAATGTTGTTATTGTTGTAGAGGCCTAATCAACATTAATTTCATAACCTAATGACCTTAGACATCTTACTCTAGGAATCAACACCTAAACAAATATGTGATCAACATCAACTAGGAAACAAACATCATCATAATATCTTTCCACTAATGATACTGAGATCCTTAATCTCTTCTTCATGGATTGTTTGAAATCCTCAAAGTAACTAGTCATTACTGACTCAAAATTTTCACCTATCTATTCAATGAACTCTCCTATTTGAACTACAATAGACCTATTTGTCTTCCATGCAACAATACCGAATGTAGGAAATGTGTTCTATACTTAAAAGAAGATAAAAATCAAAATAGATTCAAATTTACACTGAACACTCTTTTTTTTCCTTATTACTCCTAAGTTTTCAATTAATTTTTGTAGCTATAGCTCGACAAGATCATATGTATGATCCTTCTTCACAATCTTGTGGCCCATATCTACTACAATGTAGGGTACATGGATCAATCTGCTTGATTGATAAAATTTATGTGCAATTAACCTTACTACAAAATCTATTAGAGGATTTGTGATGGTGTCTATGGCAATTCCTCTCTTGTTCCACACAGCTCCTATGTAATTTTCAATGAATTCTTTGGACTCACTTCTCATAGTCTTTGGCTGATCTAGGGTTGGATACCCTATTACCCTATGAATTATTCTCTTTGTGATTTTGATTGTCCCATTATCTAACCATATGAAACTATGATAAATTCTAATCAAAACAATCCTGATCCACTTAGTTTTGAAAATGTTAGGGAAATGTAAGGAACGAGTTAACCCTTTCTTTTCTACAATCTTGAATTCTTCTCTTAACACACCATTTTCACATATTTCTCCATATCCTTCTCTAATTTCCATGTCACCAATACTACCAATCTTACAATTATAACACTTTCTGACATCTTGAATCATTAAAACTTTTGGTGGTATGATAGATAGCACACCAGAGGGATCTTATTTGTATGCTATGTCTGGAATGGCCTTGAAAATAGGTTGTTTTACCTTGTTACTAACCAATTGAACATTTAAAATTTATTTTCCCTCTACACCTTTTTCTTTCAAAGAACTAGATGCCATTTTATAAATCTAGGGTTTACGAAATTTGAAATAGTGTAGCTTGGCACACAATATATACCATGTAAAATCTAATGAAATGATGTTGAATAGCTGTTAAAATCTCTTGCAAATGCCTCAAATGAAATTTCAAGATCACCCTTAGCTCTTCTTTCTTTTTCTCAAATTTGAATGATGTTAAATGAGCATAGATTGATCAAATACCCCTTTAAAATACTGCAATTATTGCCAGGTGCCTACACAATTGTGAGCTCGGCATCAACTAATTTTTGGCTCACTTAGCATCCACTTGTTCTTTCCATTCATTCACCAACCATTATGAGCTCAACAAAAACTAGCTAGTCTGTTAGCTTAGCATCCATTAGTATTTCACTCAGAAACCATAGTAAACTTTTCATGCTCAGTAGTAACATGAAAAACTGACAAAACTTTAAGATTTTTTTGATTCCTAATAACACCTTGCATCTTTATTCATGCATATGTAATCTTTTCAAAACTAAATCCTTTGGAACTGATGTATGATATAACTTTTGAGTATTAGTCCCACATACCTCTTGATTTCTTAATTTGATGAGGTGTGATCACCTGACCCATTGGGTGAAGTAATCCTTTCTCCTCTTGATGTGTTGCAATCCTCCTTTATCTTCCATGTCTTGTTCATTTCACTTCTAAAATTTTCAATATCTTCCTTTCCTTTTGCTTTATTGAACTCATAATTTGGTGCCTTTGTCCTTGTTGGGCAATATTTACTATTGTGACCAATCATTAAACAACTAAAACATGTGCTCTGACTCAACCAAGTTTTGTAGTCACTCCTAAAGTGTGTTCTAATATAGTTCTTGGGAATATGTCCATACTCTTGATAGTAGTGACAACTATACCTTGTAATATAGTCCCAATTGTAAAAGTTGTCATTATTCTTCACTTTTGTTTGCTTGTTTGATGACCATATTGGGTTGGATCTGCACTCCAAATCTATATGTCCATAATTTTGATAGTTGTAACAATATCCTTCAAATATTTGAATGTGCATGGTCTTTGTTCTACATTCATGTGCCTGATGACCTTGTTTGTTGCACTTATGGCAGTGACCCATGCTCTTTTGCATATCATTTTGATTTATAGTTTTGCTCCTACACACATTGGCAGCATGTCCTTTCTTACCACAATTATGACAAGTAGGTTTGGAATTCTTACCTTTGTTTCTCCTTTCTTTAGCAATTTTGGATGATTATCCTTCCTTAGTACTTGTGTATCCTAATCTAGATGCATCATTGTTAGATCTAGGGGATCTCATCAATTGTTCAAAGTACTTGATGGCTTCACTAGGTTTATTGAAACTTTTGGTAAACTCCTTTTCTCTTTTTAGGTCATTATTCAACTATTCATTTTGTAACTTTAGCATTGTTATCTCAATATCCTAGGTATTCAATTCATAGTTGGCATTCATCACTCAACCCAAAGTTTCTAAGTGCATGTTAGCAATCCTAGTTACCTCTAATGGTCTTTCTGCCAATCTGTTGGTCAAAAATATTTTGTCATCTTCAATCATGGCTTTGTCTTCCACTACTTTATTTATCTATTTGGTCACCTCACATAGTAGTATGGCTTGTGATTCTTGCCCTAACTTGAGATTTCTAATTTCTTCAGCTTGGGCTCTATTCTTTTCCATTAAATCTACAATTGTTGCATCAAATTCATTTGAGTCTCCATTTTCAAATAGCTTAGTAGTGTCCATCTCTTGGTAAGGTATGTCATTCTCCTCAATGGCAATTTCCTTCCTTCTCTTCAGTGATTTCTTTAGATCATCTCTTGCTTCAATTTAACTGATGTATAATGAATTGTACTTCAATTCCTTGATTCTCAATGATCTTTCCCAACTTGTAGACTTTCATTTTGAAGATCTTTCCTCAAAGTAGTTAGGCTTCACTTTGAGAGAATATAGGCTTTGTTACTATTTTTTGGAATTACAGTGAGTAATATAAACTTCTAAGAGGGGGGGAGTGAATTAGCTAATGTAGAATGAATTGTATTTCAATTCCCTGATTCTTAATGATCTTTCCCAACTTGTAGACTTCCATTTCCAAGATCTTTCCTCAAAGTTGCAAAGCTTCTCTTTTAGAGAACCAATTTTTTGATTCCAATTGTTGGAATTACAATAGGAAATGTAGACTTTTGAGAGGGCAGGGTGTGAATTAGTGCTTCAAACTTTTAAACCATAAAATATTCACCACACATCCATCTCACATATTCAATAAGTAAATTGAAATACCATGTAAAGTATGTACATCTAAAACATGTAAGCAAGTAATCATTCACACATATAACACAAGATATGATTACCCAAAAATCCTCTGATGAGAAGGTAAAATTGGGGTTGGGATGACACCCATAAATCTTCACTAGTGTAGTAGTAAAGTGTATCCAATGAAGGTTACAATGTTTGATCATGAAACATGATCTACCCTATGAAAGGTATGCCTTGTTAAAGGCTTACAAAGACTGTTAGGTCTTATCTTGTTAAAGGATTTTAACACCTTGTTAAAATTGTGCATTGTTAAAGGACTTCAACTAACAATTAATTAAGTGCCTTCTTAGAGGATTTTTATATAGCTTGTTAGGACTACTCTATTAAGAGATTTAACTAATTCACCTATTATAATTTCTTAGCATTGATCCTTTCATTAGCACTTTGTTTCTTGATGATAGATCACCTCTAAACTGATGTATACTTGATCATATGTCTCTCTATTGTTCAGTATTTCCTTCCCTTTTTTTCCTTTACCTGATTCTGCAATGCAATTTTAGATCAAAATACCTTGGTCACCATGAATATCTTGGTTTGTGCATTCGTATTCTCTACTTTTTCATTATTTTATTATCTTTCATGCTCTCTTGAATATTATGGTTTGTCCTCCTTAAGAAGATCTGGGTGACTTAGGGCTAGGTGTGAATCAATGGTTGTGATTCACCTGTTTTGCTGCTTAAACCTTCCCTTTACCTGATTGGATGCATGTATTGCATAGTGATTCTAACTTAATAGTCATCCTTATCACTAAAATATCATAATTCAATCTGTAAGTCAGTTTAAAAATGGTTTACATAGTAGTTTTTGCCAATACAAACAACTATGAGAAAATTTTGTTACTTGACATCTATAGTCCTTGATGCTTGGCATATACTGATTACAATACTATGACTCGGCATCTAAATTACTTAGCATGCATTGCTTTCTTAGCTCTTGAATCGCTCGACATATACTATCCACTCAGTACTTGATTGACTCAGCACTCATTGTTGACTCGGCATGCTCTAACTTATACATGTTGTGCTCGACATATACTACTTATTCAACATGAGTTAAGTGTATAGACACTCACTTGTCAAAACTAATCTGAGATCAACACTCTTTTTCTCTTTTTAGATGATTTCTCAGTTGTTCATTTTGAAACTTTAGTGTAGTGATCTCGATATCCTTTGCATTCAGTCCATGATTTGCAATCATCATTTGACTCAATGTTTCTAATTGTATGTTAGCAATCTTATTTACCTCTAATTTTTTCTCTTCTAGTCTATTGGTAAAAAATCTTTTGTCATCTTCAATCATGACTTTGTCCTCTTTAGCTTTCTTCTTCTACTCAGTCACCTCACATAGCAATACTGATTGGATTTCTTGTTCTCTATTAAGATTTCTAACCCCTTCAGTTAGGGTTCCATTCTTTTTCATTAGATCTACAATTGTTGCATCAAATTCATTGGTGTTTCCATCTACAAACAATTCAATAGTGTCAATCTCTTGGTACTGTGTGTCATTCTCTTCAATAGCTATTTCCTTCCTTCTTTTCAATGATCACTTTAACTCATTTCTTGCTTCATTTTGCTGATGTAGGGCAAGTTGTATTCCACTATTATGGTTCTCAATAATCTTTCCCAACTTATATAATTCCATCTCCAAGTTCTTTCCTCAAAGATGCAAAGCTTTACTTTATAGAGAACTCAACTTTGATACCATTTGTTGGAAATATAACAGGAAAGTAAACTCTGAGAGGAGAGGGGTGAATAAAAACTTAAAAATTTTAACCTCAAACTCATTCACCACACATCCATCTCATAATCTATGCATATAAACTGAAATACTAAATTAAGAATATACATCCATAGTATGAAAGTAAAACATTCAACACATGTATGACATGAGATATTTTGTTACCCAGAAACCCTCCAAGGAGAAGGTAAAACTAGGGTAGGGATGACACCCTCAAATCTTCACTACTGTAGTAATAAAGTGTATCCAAAGAAGGTTATAGCTTTTTGATCATGAAACATGATCTACCATATGGAAGGTCTACCCTGTTAAAGGATTTCAACACCCTATTAGAAGTGTGGTTGGTAAAAGGACTTTAACTTACAATGAGGTAAGCACCATATTAAAAGATTTACAATAGTGTGTCAAGAATACTCTGTTAAGAGATTTAACTGATTAACCTTTTACAATGTCTCAACAATGATCCTTTAGTTAGCACTTAATTGCTTCATGTTAGATCATCTCTTTCCTAATGTATACTCGATTCCTTCTTATCATATTTGTCTCTACTATCTTCTAATTCCTTTCCTTTGTTCTCCTCTAACCGATTCTACATTGTGACTCAAATAATAACCCCTTAGTTGTCATGAATGCTTTGTTTCCGTATGTAAACTTCTCTCCTTTTTCCTTACAACACTCATAAAAAATTTAGATTTTGTCCTCCTTAAGAAGACCTAGGTGACTTAGGGTTAAGTATAAATCAATGATAGTGATTCACCCATATTTCCATTTAATCATTCCCTTTTTCTAATTAGATACATGTAATGCATAGGAATTCATGATTAAGATTCATCCTTATCATCTAAGATCATAAAACAATCCTTAAGTCAGCCCAAAAAATGGTTTAAATATAATTTTGTGTCATTACAAATAACTATGTCAAAACTGTATAATTTGGCACTTAACGTTCCTCATACTTGGCTTCAACTGCAACTTCAATGTTGTAACTCAGTCTCTAAATGACTCAGCCTTCATTGATCACTTGGCATCTAAATAACTCAACACATACTATCTGCTCAAAACTTACTAGTTACTCGGCACATACTAAATATCCTTTGCTTGGTATATACTATCTCACAACTTATGCTCAGCATTTATTACTTGTTCCGAATGAACTAAATAAATGACATAAGTATATTATCACTCATATGTCAAAACCAATTTGAGATTAATAGGACAATCAAGATCTTTGATGATGAAAGTAATTTGATTGGAACTAGAATACAAACAAAATGTAACTTGCTCTACCTTGATCCTATAGTTGAGACATGTTTATTTGCTAGCGTTGAGGATGTGTGGCTATGACATAAAAACTTGTTTCATGTAAACTTTGAAAATATGGTGAAAATCAATAGAATGAAAAGGGTAAGAGGCTTACTAAATCTGCAAAAACCTAAAGAATTCTATGTGCAAAGAATGTCAACTCGATAAGATGAAAGAGTCTAGTTTTTCTAGCAAGGCACACACTTCAAATAATATTCTGGAATTAGTGCATATTGATTTATGTAATCTAATTAGAGTTGAAAGTTACTATGGTAATACATACTTTATATTGTTTTGTGGATTATTATTCAAGGATGATGATTGTAGTGTTAATGAAAGTAAAATCACATGTTTTTGATATGTTCAAATTTTATAAAGATAGAGTTGAAAAGGAAACTGGTAAATCACTGAAACACTTAAGATCTTATAGAGGTGGTAAATTATTGTCTGCTAAATTCACTATTTTTTGTGCTGAGAATGGTATCAAAAGATAACTATAGGCACTGAGGAAACCATAATGGAATGGCATTGCTAAGAGGGAAATAGATCTCTCATGGTTTTCAAGGATATTGATGATTGAGAAGGAACTCACGTAGATATTCTAGATAGAAGCAATTAGGATCGGTGTTTACACACTCAATTGAGTTCAATTAAAGAAAGGAACAAATGCTACAACCTATGAGCTATGATATGGTCATACACTAAATGCATGTTGTTTCAAAATCTTTGGAAGTAGGTGTTACATTCGCAAAGATGCTAGGAATGGTAAACTTGATGTTAAAGGTGATTAAGGTATATTCCTAGAATATTCATCTAAGAGAAAAGATTACAAATTTTTGAAAAAGGCTAATAACAAGATGATCGAAAGTGGAAATGTAAGATTTGATGAGTTTGTAGAAAGGAACAATCTAGAAAGAAAGAACCTGAAGATTAAAAAAAAATTGTTTATGTCTATGAAGAGACATCTAATAGTCTACCTGAGTTACAACATAGAGCTACTAAGAACCAGATAAGGACACTCAAATTTTAGATAGTTATACTCAAGCACTAGACAATACAGCTCCAGCAAGAAGCTAAACTTGTATTGAGTGAAGAAAATGTTGATAATCAAAGAAATCAACCTATATGGGCCAACAAAGAAATCAACCTATATGGGCCAAACATGTGAGGAAGAACCATTCACCCGAACAAATAATTGAAGATATAAGTGTTGGAGTACAAACAAGAAGCAAATAAGAGAAGGTACATGTTTAATAGTTGATTTTGAACCTAGATCAATAAAATCTCCATTGGATGATGAATTTTGGATTAATGCTATGAATGAGGAGATTGATCAAATTGAAAAAGAATAAAATTTGGACACGTATTGAGACCTATTGACAAGAATGTGATTGGAAAAATGTAGATTTCCATAAACAAGTTGAATGAGGATGGAGAAGTGATAAGAAACAAGGCTAGATTGGTTTCCAAAGGATGTGCACAAGAAGAAGGAATTGGCTATGGAAAAAAATTTGCACTTGCTACGATATTGGAAGGTGTAAGAACATTATTGGGTTATGCTACATACAAGAAGTTCAAGATCTATCAAATGAATGCAAAATTTGCATTTATGAATAGAATACATGAAGAGGAAGTCCACATTAAATAGTGAGGAAGATTTATTGAACTTGGAAAGGACATGATCTACAAGTTGTACAAAGAATTATATGGATTGGAACAAGCCCAAATAGCATGGTATGAAATGTTACACTCTTATTTGATTAAGATTAGATTTGCTAGAACAAGTGAAAATAGTAGTCTATATTTAAAAAATGAATCACATGATATGGCATTGATTGCTGAAATATTTGTTGATGATATAATATTTGGTGGAAATGATATGTTATGTAAGACATTTGTTGAACAAATGAGTACAAAATTTGAAATGTCAATGTTTGGAGAGATCAAATTTTCATTGGATTACAAGTCTATCAAACACAAAAAGGTATATATGTCACTCAATCCAAGTATATGAAGGAAATCTTGAAAATATTTGGGATGGATCAGTCTAAACTAGCTGGTACACCTATGGTGACTCGAGTAAAATTTTCAAAAGAAGACTCTAATAGTAAGGCTGATCAAAAAAATACAGATCTATGATTGGAAGGCTAAAGTATGTTGTACATAGTAGACCAAATTTTCCCTAGTTGTTGGAATTGTTGCATGGTTTTCATCTAATCCAAGGGAAATACATATGACTACTATGCAAAGTCTACACAGATGTTGATTGGGCTAGAAATATTGATGATAGAAAAAGCACAAGTGGTGAAGCTTTATTTTTAGGAGAAAGGTTGATTACACAAATAAGAAAGAAAAAAAGATGTATTTTAAAATTTATTGTTGAAGCTAAATATGTTCCTACTGCAATCAAGTGTTCAAATATTGTATGGATCAAATAACTGTTGGAAGGAATGCAAGAGGAGGTAACCAAGTCTATCACTAGCTACTGTGATAACACTAGTTCTATAAATATTTCAAAAAAACCTGGTGAGGCATGCAAAAATAAAGCACATATCAATCAAGTATCATTACTTAAGGAAGAAAGTTCAAGGGAAACAAGTAAGGCTTGAGTATGTGAAGTCTAAGGAACAAATAGCTAATATATTTACCAAGCCCCTACCTAAGGATGCTTTTGAGCATCTAAGAGGTAAATTTAGGGTCCTTCCCCTATCCAAAATTCACTAGGTGAAGCTACATGCTACATCAATTCATGGATGAATTGTAATATCTTTATGGAGTTGATGTAGAAGTGTTCACACCTTAGGATAATTTCTAAAGTTGTGAAGCTAATTGTAATGAAACTATGGTAATTTGTACATGTAAGGTACAAGGGTAATTAGAAGGTTTTATAAGTTTCATGTTGAAATTTATGATGACCATTGGAATTTTTCTCAAAGGGGGAGAATAACCTAAATAGGGAAAGTATTCTAAATGGAAGCATACACTAAAAAATGGGAAGGAGATATTGTAAGTGAGAATGTATTGAATGGTAAGAGAATTGTATTTCAAAGAGAGATAAAGCTACATAGATGGAGATGAGAATAATCAGTAGATTGAACCTAAAACAAGAGACCAAAATCAAAGGGGGAGTAAAGTTGAAGATGTTGAAGAATTTTTTGTTGCTAAAGATATAAACTAACACTTTGAAGAACTAGAATTGACAAGCTTTATTTTTATCAATGCATACAATTGATTATCTTATGTAATATTTTGTAATGTAAAATCTTATGTTATGTATTGCCATCAATGTCAAAAGGGGAGATTGTTAGCCCCAACTAATAATGTAATTGATTGTGGGAGATTGTTAATTGATAAGTGTTATGAATGTATGTAAAGGAGCCATACCATTTGTTATATTCTCATTAATTTCAAGGTCTTAGTTGGGTAGACATTATGCTAAAGATTGATAAAGAGGCTTTGAAGAAAGTATGATGAAGACATAAGTGATATGTAAGGTATTCAATGGGTACTTGAATGAGTTGGACAATGATAATGTATTATTGGTTTTATTGTTTTACAATAATGTATTGAGAAATATTGAATAAGACAAGGTTAGTTGAGTCTCAAGGTTAATGAAGGGAGACTATATTCACCAAGTAACTACATTATTGCTCGAGTGATTGACAAAGGAAGAAGGAAAATATAGCGTTACTCAAGTAAAGACAATATTAATTGAGTTATATGTTACCCAAATAAATGTAATGTTTACCAAGATGAAAAAGTTTGGAAATTTTGAATCTGAGGCTGACATTTGATGGAAATATGAAAAGATCAAGAAGGTCTAAAGTGAGATTAAAATTTTGTTGCAAGATCTATCGCTAAGGAAATTTAAGAAGGATCTATTGATGGAGATTGAATGAAGATAAGGATGAACAAATTTTTTTATGCAAAATCATTTTTTCTATGTACCTAAATTCATTGTATGAAGAAATTTTGTTGTAAACCTAAGATCGATGATTTTGATTAAGTGATAAAAGATGGAAGGATATGGAAGAATTAAGAAAAATATTAAATTTGGTGTTGGAGAAAATTTTAGGTTATTGTTGTTGCTAGTTGATATTGCTACCAATCAAGAGAAGATCAAAGTGCAAAGGTGACAAAGGTAAAAGGAGATTTTTGAGCCAGGTGAATTGAGTAGTAAAAGAAGAAAGAGGAGTTATACAACCAAGTCAAAGTACATAGTGAAAGAAGATCCAAAATAGAGATCAGATAGTGAAACAACTAGAACAAAGACCTAAACAAAAAAATATAGCTTCTCTTCTAACAAATCACTTTATGTTGTTATTATTTAACCATTATAGTAGAAAATCTTAGGAAGTATCAAGTGGACCTAACAAGTGTATGAAATCCTATATGGTAACATCGATTAGTGGTGTTTGTAAGTCCTTTAAATCAGGTCACTCTTTTTAGTCAAGGATAGGGAGTGGTAAGGTCTAGATGATCTTTTAGTGAAATCCTCTAATAATGTCACTTTAAAAAAGTGTATCTAACCTTTAACAAGGTTGTCTCATAACAAAGATAATTTCCAAAGAGAAAAAAATTGGGTTTTCAGTCCTAGGTGGTTTTTTCATTCACAAGGTTTCCACGTTAAAACATTGCAATCAAATTGTGTGAATGATATTTGTATTGCAAGTTGTTTTACATATTTTATAGTTTACTGTAACTCAGTAATAACTAAGATATCACTAGGTAATAACTAAATTTTATTAAGAATCGTTACTATAAGGAACAATTTGATAACTATTTGGAAATAAGTGAATGAATGGATTAGGTATTGAGTTCGATGTGTATATCGAGTAACTAAAGTTGTTGTTATTTATGTTTATTATGCTTTGGTGGTGTTCAAATGTTTGGATATAATTGATTCATCACCCCACCGCCACCCACCCATCTCCACACACCCCCCCCCCAATTATAAAACACAACTAACTAAAATTTGATAAAGAACCACCCTGGTGAATAGATCGTTGGAAGTGAAGACATTAGAGTTATGAAAAGAAACAAGGTACAAGGAGAATTGTATTTAATTTCTCAAGTTGAATGTAAGAATGTCAATGGATCTTCAAAAGATGACTATTAGATTAAAGCTATGAAAGAAGAACTAAAATAGATTTAGAAGAACAAAACATGTGAATTGGTTCGTAGACATAAGGATAAGAATGTTATTGGAACTAAATGGGTATTTAGAAATAAGATGAATAAACAAGGTGAATTTGTAAGAAACAAAGAAAAATTGTTATGTAAAGCTTACTCACAACACAAAGGAATAGACTTTGAAGAAAATTTTGCACCTATTTTTAGATTAGAAGCAGTAAGAATGTTTTGGCATATGCAGCTAACAAGAACTTTAAAGTTTATCATATGCATGTCAAATCAGTTTTTCTAAATGGTGAACTAGAAGAGGAGGTATACATTGAGAAAATTGATGGGTTTCCTTTGAAAGATATGGTTTACAAATTGAAGAAGACATTGTATGGACTAAACCAAGCACGTAGAGCTTGGTATGCAAGATTGGACAAACACTTGAAATATTTGGGATTTGTGAAAGGTAATGCTAATAGTGACTTGTATCTAAGAAAAGATAATATAGGATTAGTTATTGTTGTAGTATCTGTGGATGGCATTATTTTTGGAAGTAATGATGAAGAAAGTAAGGTATTTTTAGAAGAAATGAAGAATTTGAGACAAGTATGATTGGTGAGATGAAATATTTCTTGGAATTGCAAATTGTACATAACAAGGATGCTATTTTTGTATCACAAGCTAAGTATCTAAAGGATCTATTGAAGAGTTTTGGTTTCAAAAGTTGTAAACCTATTGGATCACTTACGATAATTTGATGTAAATTGTCTAGCAAAGATGAATCCCCTACTATTGAATAAAACAATTATAGATTTATGATTAATGGATTGTAATATTTGATTGATACTAGACTTGTTATAGCTAATGCATTTGGAATTGTGGCAAGTTTTCAGACATGTCCTAAAGAAACACATTATTCATCAATAAAAAGAATATTTAGATATCTGAAGGGTACACCAAATTATGGATTATGGTATGACATATCAAATGATTTCACTTTATGTGTGTACATTGATGTGGATTGGGCAGGAAGTGTAGATGATAGAAAAACACGAGTGGTGGAGCATTTTTCTTGGGAGGAAGATTGATTGCTTGGCTAAAAAAGAAGTACGACTTATTTCTTAAAGTACGATGGAAGTAGAACATGTAGAACCAAAAAAAAAATTATAATCAGATTATATGGATAATAAAAATGCTGAAATAAATTGGGATTGAGTTTACAAAGCCTGTTATGATAAATTATGATAATACAAGCACAATGAGTATTTTAAAGAATCTAATATTACATTCAAAGACAAAACATATATCTATTAAGTATCACTTTTTGAAAGAGAAAGTTGTAGAGAAAGAGATCAAATTGGAATATGTTAGCAAGATGAAGCATATAGAAGACATATTTAAAAAACCTTTGGCGAAGGATACATTTAAGCACTTGAGCAATATGTTTGGAGTTATGCCCCATCCTACTTTTGAGTAGTTGATGCAAAAATTTCAGTGGTAATAGAACACTATTTCTTTTATTTGGATTATATGCTTGATGCTTCCTCTATGGGGGGTATTTGCATTTGAGCTGAGTCATGAAGGACTTTTGGTAACTAGTATTTAACAATGTCTTTGGACACTTGAGCTTATTGTAGATCAAAACTAGAGAATTCACATAATGATACATTTGTCTTTGATGTCAATGGAGGAGAGTTGTACATGAAAAAATGTTGGAATACCACAAACTTATTAAAACAATTTGACACAATGATTTTACATGGAAACTCAATTTGGAAAAAACCACTAGTAACATGCAACCAAGTTTCGCTCTTCTGAAGTGATGCCCTATTAAAGTTCAACCTTGTTAAAGGTTACAAATACACACTATTAAATGTGACCTTGTTAAAGGATTTATAAATGATAGTTAGGTCAACCTTAATCCAAAGGTTTTATCCACACTGATACAGTTGTTAGAATGTAACAACATGACTTAATCTAATAACAAAATATAACTCGTTTGCATATTATAGATCTATAGTTTAGTCCTCCATTCTACTTGGTATTCATACTCTTTATCTCTCACAACTTGTTCACCCTTCAAGCATTCAACTTCTTAAGCCTTCATGCTTTGTATACCAATTGCAATCTCTCCTATTCAACCACCAAATGAAGCAACACCCTAGACTTCTTTTTTTCCTTAGGTACTTTCACATGACAACCTTTTCTTCTAGCCTTTTATCTCTATAAATAGAGAAGTTAGATCTTTTGTCATTTAACCACAATCATCCATTTTAGGGTTAGGTAAGATTCAATGAATCTACCCACTTTTCCATTTTAGTTCCTCTAGAAACTTCTTCTACAATCTTCCTTGAATTCACCTCAAAATGGTTTATCTTGAATTTTGTGCCACAAGCTCATCATTCTTATCTTCCACATGCTTCACATAATTCAAGAAATAAAATTATTCATCTCATATCCATCAAATCTTTTATTTAACACTTTTTGTTGTCACTCAGTATCTACATTGTTCACTTGACAATAACAGTCTTCTGATGCTTGGCCAACCCTGGGTTGCTCAGCACCAACTATGTCTTCTCAACTCAATCACTACTATTATTTTGTAATATTTAACACTTACTAAGTTTTTTTGACACTTGAAATATACTAACTTTATGCTTATCCTAAACTACAATTTTCTCAGCTCATATTGCTTGCTCGACTAGGCTTGGCAAGCACTTTTTATGAAAACACTTCTTCTTGGCTAAGCTAAAGTAACCATTTACTTTAGCCTTAAGTAGATAAAAAATACATAAGATCATCAATATCTTTCTTGGTCTTAGTTCTCCTTTCATACACTAAATAAGTCAACCTTTCTCTAGATTCTCTTGTTATCTCCTCTTTTCAAATTCTCTTCATCAATCAAAAAAATGATAGCATTCAGACCAAAAAGAAATTGTCTCACTAGAAAGTAGCAAATTTGACATCATTAACAATATAATTATTGTTTCATGATAGGTTATGCATTTCAAAAATCTCTTTTCAACAATCTCCCTTTTTGGCATTAATGGTAAACCAATACAAACAATAATACCAAAAAGAAATTTAATATCTTTGAAACTTCTCCCTCTATCAATATATGTCCTTTATTTGTATAGGGTAATGTAATATTTGTCAATCTCCTTCTTTGATCTCTCTCTTTCTTATATCTCCCTCACTAGGAATTTCTCCCTCTTTCCTATATCTCTCTCTTTGACAATAATGCCAAAGACTTGTTATTTTTTCATGCAAATATAATCAACTCAAGTTCTCCCTCTATCACCTTGCATGTGATTATAAATCTTTTGATTCAACTCCTTCATTTCTTTAAACAACTCCTAGAGTAAGATCCACTACACCAAATCATCAAAATATGACATTCAACTTAGTTGATGTAGGGCACTACTCTTGCTTCTTAAGTAGCTTTGGATATGGGTATCACCCCTAGTTCACCTCTAAGATATTCATGGGCATCATTAGGTAAAGATTTTGTGAATATATCATTTATCTATTTTTTTTAATTCATATATTCCATTCTCACTTCTTTGTCTTGAACCAACTATCTCAAGTAATGATACTTGATTGCAATTTGCTTTGTCTTTGTGTGCATCACAAGCTTCTTTGATATGCTTATAGCTCTTGTATTATCACAATAAAGTACCACAGGTTTAGTAATTTCTTCCTTCATTCCTTTGAGTAGTTTTTTGATCCATATCACATTTTTACAATTTACTACAGCAATCACATATTCAACATTAGTAGTAGATTGAGATATACAATTTTGTTTCTTACTAGTCCAGGTGACCAATCTCCTTCCTAAGAAAAATAGTCCATCACTTGTACTCTTTCTATCATCAATGTTTCTAATGTAATGAGCATTTGTATGGGCTCTTAGTTCAAACTTATCATTCTTCTTGTAGTATAAACCATACTCTTCTATTCCTTTCAAGTATCTCATGATCCTTTTAATAGCCATCAAATGATTCTCCTTAGGATTTGTAGACAACCTTGCAATAATCCCAACAACTAATGCAATGTCAAGTCTACTATCTACTACATATTGCAACTTGCTAATCATAGACCTATACAATGTTTGATTTACTTCAGCGGAATCATCAATTTTGGATAGTTTGTGTCATGTCACCATAGGAGTGCTAACTGGATTTGAATCCTCCATACCATAAATTTTCAATGTTTCCTTTACATACTTAGATTGAGTGATGTAAATAACATATTTCATCTAATATACTTGCAAACCAACAAAGAACTTTATCTCTCTAAACATAGACATCTCAAATTCTTTCTTCATTTCATTTGTAAATATTTTACATAATGCATTTTGCCCTCCAAATATGATATCATCAAAAAATATTTCATCTAGTAAAATCCTTTACCTCCTTCTATCCTCAAATATAGATTGTTGTTATCACAAGTCTTCTCAAAACCAATCTTTACAAGATAATTGTGAAGCCTTTCATACCATGCTCTTGGGGCTTTCTTTAAACCATATAAAGCTTTGTGTAATCTACATACCATGTTCTTTTTGTTTGGATCAACAAATCCTTATGTTTGTTCAATGTAAACCTCCTCTTATAGTATAACATTCAAAAATGTTGACTTCACATCTATTTTATATACTTTGAAACCTTTGTGTGTAGAGTAAGAAAGAAGAGTTCTTACTCCTTCCAATCTTGCAACTGGGGCAAATGTCTCTCCATAGTAAATTCTCTCTTCTTGTGCATATCTCTTGCAAATTAATCTTTCCCTTTTCCTTGTGAGTTCACCATTCTCATCTAGTTTGTTTCTATACACCCACTTGGTTCCAATCACATTCTTGTTCTTTCGTATGGGTATTACAATCCATTTTTTTTCTTCTCAATCTGATCAATCTTTTCTTTCATGGCATTACTCTAGCCTTCATTCTCTAATGCATCCTTCACTAACTTAGGCTCATGCATGATTTAAAAAAATGTATCACTTCTCAACCTATTCCTTATCATTGGTATAGGTTCTTTATCTCCAATACTTTGACAATCTTGGTTATGCTCTTCTTTCTTCAATGGGTTTTTCAACTTCAAAATTACTGTGTACACCTCTATTAAGTAAATTGAAATTCCTTTCATGTACATTGATCTTTGTATCAAAATGTATCTTGACTTTTGCCTACAACTCAACTCTTGAATACAACTCAATTCCTGAATACAACTCAGCATCCATTGTATTTGACTCCGCAGTCAATGATACTTTCTATTGTTGATTTACACCTTGGTTCATAGCTTCATCAACATTCATTTCTTCATAGTAGTAAATGAAGGTTTTGTACTCTTCAGTTTCCTTCTTAGGTTCATTTTCATGTACCTTTGTATATTAATCAAACTTCAAATTTGCACTTTTGACAACTTTGTTAGTATTAGTATTTAAACACCCATAATCTTTACTTCTTGTGGAATATCTTAGGAATATACCTTCTTCATGTTTAGCATCAAGTTAACCATTCCTTTTGTCCTTAAGAATGTAACATTTTCTTCCAAATACCTTAAAATATTTTACATTGGGTGAGCATCCATACCATAATTCAAAAGGTGTGGCATTTCTACCTTTCTTGACTTGTACTCGGTTCAATGTATAGATAGTTGTGCTTGCAACTTCTCTCTAGTATTTCAAAGCATCATTCTTCTATGTCATCAGTGTTCTAGAATATTCCATTATAGATATGTTCCTCCTTTTAGCAATCCCATTTTGTGGAGGGGTCCAATGTGCATAAGTTTGTCTTTTGATTCCTCTTTCATTACAGAATATCTCAAACTCATTTGATGTAAATTCTCCACCTCTTTTAGATCTCATACATTTCAAGCTTTTGCCAGTCTTTTTTAACCTCTTGCTAGATACCATTTTAACATTTGAAAATAACAATTTTTTTTCAAAAACATAATGTCATCATCCTAGAATAATCATCAACAAATAGGATAATGTACTTGCCACCTTTTTATCTTTTCACATCAATTGGTTCACACAAATTAGTATGAACTAATTCTAGAATTTTTTTGAGTGAGTCTTACTTTTAAAACTATATTTTGTCATCTTGCCTAACCGACATTGTTTACAAATCACATTATCTTCTTTCTTCAGTTTTGGAAAACCTCTAATTCTTTTCATGTTATTGATACTGACTAAGTTATCAAAGTTAAGATGACATAACCTCTTGTGCCATAGCCAAACATCATCAAATTATATAACAAGTACCATTATTCATGTCAAGATAAAATAAATTACCTCTATTATGATTTCCATTTCTAATTAGTTTTCCATTAGTTTCATAGATCTTTTCATTCTTGTTATCAAATTCAACTTTGCAACCTAAACTATTCAATTGTGATACACTCAACAAGTTATAATTAAGAACTTCAATATAGTAATCATTATCACATATGATCTTTTCTATCAGTTTGATTGATCCTTTACCTTTTATTAGATAGGGTGCATCATTACCAAATCTAACACTATTTCCATTGTAGTAATCAAGGGTAACACTATTTGCATCATTACTTTTATCTCTAGTCATGTGATGTGAGCATTCATTGTTAAGGATCTATCTATCACTTTTGTTCACATAAGATATCAATGCAATTGCCTCATCTTAATCGAAATTATATTTTATAGAAACATACACAACTTCATTAGATCAATCTTTTGTTTCCTCTTTAGCAATGTAGCAAGACTTCTTTCATTTTTCTATGTAATATTTGTTTTTCTCATCTCATTTACCTTTTTATTTATCTTCACTTCTACTATGCTTCTTCTTTGGACACCTAGCAGCAATATGACCAACCTCATTACAATTGAAACACATGATAGGTAGCTTACCTTCATATTTCCCTTTACCTCTATGAAATCTCCTTGTTAGCAATGCTTCAAGCTCTTCTACATCATCTTCATCAGTATCACTATCCCTAGAAACATGCTTGACCTTTTTCTTTTTCTCTTTAGTTTCTTTCAGTATCAATTTAGCTTTGAAAGTAGATTCAACATTTTTAGTTTTGTAATTATCAAAATTAGAGAGTTCAAAATCAATGAGTCTACCCATCAATCCTTCAATGGTTAGATTGCTACTAGGAACACACCTTAGTTTGTGTATGGTAGAGAATATAATAGCATAGATAAGTAGTAGTGTTCTCAATACTTTGAGGATCACTGTCTCATCTTCAAGAACATTATTTTCTTCTTTGATAACATTCACAACATCTTTGATTCTTGTGCTATACTCGTCTATAGTCTCAACTTCTTTCATTCTAATGTCATTGAACTTTCCTCTTAGACTTTTAACTTTGGCTCTGAGAACATTCTTATCTCCTATATAAATCATTTGTATAGCATCCCACATCTTCTTAGAAGAATTACATCCTTTGATGTCATCAGACTCTGAGTAGCTTAGGATAGAGGAAAGCTCTGACATAGCCTAATTGTGTTCCTTCTTCTTCTTTAGATCATCAACAATAAGGGCTATAGTAAGGTCAACATGCCCAGTGGTGATGGTAAATTGTGCATAATCTCCAAGACCTCCTAGATGTAGCTTCATCAAACTTTACCATGCAGTAAATTCTTCCTTGTTTAGTTTGGGGACCTCCTTTTTGTACATCTTAATCTTTAGCTTTTAGTACCTTCAAACTATTTCCTCACAAGAATCGATTCTCTTATACCAATTGTTGTAATTCTTTAGACAAACTAAGAGGGGGCTGAATCAATTATCTAAGGTCCAAATGTACAAATAAAACTTTTCCGTTCTTAACAGATTCTTATCCATAAAACCATAACATGCTTGCACCCATTAGATCATCAAATATCTTAATTTAGTAGGTCAATGTCCTAGGTCAAAATAATTTTTTAGAAATGTAAAAATGAAATGCCACAAAATCATTAATACAATTTGACACAGGGATTTTATGTGGAAACCCAATTTCACTCTTCTAAAGTGATGCTCTATTAAACACAAACCCTATTAAAGCTTACAATAAACATTGTTAAATATAACTTGGTTAAATGATTTCAATCACCCTATTAGTAGTGAACCTTGGTAGAGGACTTCACAACATTCCATTCAAAATTTCACCTAGTTAAAGGATTTACAAATGATCATTAGTTCAACCTTAACCCAAAGGATTTATCCACACTGATACAGTAGTTAGAAAGTAACAATAGGAATTGATCTGATAATAAAATAGAACTCAGTTAAAAAGCAAAAATCTCTGGTCTAGACCTCCATTATGCTTGGCATTCATACTCTTCATCTTTGATAGCTTATTCATCCTTCACCATTCAACCACTTAATCATTCTTGCTTTGTATTCCAATTGTAGTCTCTCATATTTGACCACCAAATGAAGCAACATCCTAGAATTCTTTTCTTCCTGAGGTTCTCACACATGAAAACCTTTTTTTCTAGCCTACTATCTCTATAAATAGAGAATTTAGATCTTTTGTCATTTAAACACAATTGTACATTTTAGGGTTAGGTAAGATTTAATGAATCAACCCACTTTTTCATTTTATTTCCTCCATAAACTTCTTCTACAATCTTCCTTGAATTCTCCTCAAAATGGTTTATCTTGAATTTTGTGTCACCAGCTCATCATACTTATCTTCCAGATGCTTCACATAATTCAAGAAATCAAATTAGTCAGCTCAAATGTATCAAATCTTTGATTTAACACTTTTTATTGTCACTTGACATCTACATTGTTCACTCGGCAATAACAGTCTTTTGATGCTTGACCACCACTGGGTTTCTCAACACCAACTATGTCTTCTTAGATCTGTTACTACTATTATTTCCTAGTGCTTGGATGTTGCAAGATTTTTGGAAGCTAGAATGTTGATGATATTCCTATGGGGGAGTATTATAGATATGTTACTATGATGGTATGTTAAATTTATGACTGAGTTTGTCATTGATGTCAACATAGTAGTGTTTTGTGGTATCTAACTGAAGAACAATGAAAAGATCACATTGGTATAGATGGCTAGTTGAGTACTCTATGTTGGATACAATTGTTAATTGTGTGTTGTCTTTGATGTTACACAAATGTCATACCAGTCATCAAATAGAGTCTACCGAGCCTAGATGATCAACAAAGCAATTTACAGTGTTGACCAAGCTCCCAAGATTAACAAAGAAAATTTAATGTTTACCGAGCTCACTTGAGCATCAAAGGATTTTGTAGCAAAAATTTAGTGTTAACCGAGCTCCCAAGGTTAATGAAGAAAAGTTAATGCTTACCGAGCTCACTCAGGCATCAAAGGATTTTGTAGCAAAAAGTTAGTGTTAACTGAGCTCCCAAGGTTAACGAAGAAAAGTTAATGTTTTCTGAGCTCACTCAGGCATCAAAGGATTTTGTAGCAAAAAGTTAGTGTTAACTGAGCTCCCAAGGTTAACATAGAAAAGTTAATGTCTACCGAGCTCACTTGGTTATCAAAGGAAATATGAAAGAGAGTTAGCTTCTACCGAGCTCACAAGGTTAGTGCTAACCGAGTTCACTCAGTCTCCAAAGGATTTTTTGCAGGGTTTGCAATGTTTGCCGAGCCTCACTTGGTTAACACTAGAAAACCATTCTGGAGTAGTGATCACCGAGCTGGGTCGGCCAGCGAAGGATTTTAGTGTTTTGGTATTAAGTTCAATTGTTTCATGCAGCCAACTGATGTAATGATTTTTTCAATTGTTGTAACTTATATTTGAGCCAACTTGATAATTTGAAAGGTATATATTTAGATGTTCAAGTTGTGAATTAAAAAAAGGAGAGTGAATATATGGATGAGGATGGAATAAGAAAATTTTGAGAAAATTTTGATAAAGGATTAGATATCCTGGAGGAGCTGCAAAGTTGTATTTGATCATTAAGGATCCAATGAAGCCAAATAGAGATCTGTAATCAGCAAAAGATAAGTTGCATATCATTCAGGTCACCTCATTGTTGCTTTCTAATCATTGTAACAGTGAATCTAGAATCTCTTAATAGAGTTGGTTTAACAACCATTTTGTAAATCCTCTAACAAGGTGACAGTTCAGTTGAATTGTTATGAAGACCTCTGGCAAGGCCACTCCTAACAGGGTGATTAAATCCTCTAACAAGGTCACACCTAACAGTGTGCATTGTAACCTTTAACAGGGTTGGATTCTAACAGGGCTCACTTCAAAAGAGTGAAAATTGGTGACTAGTTAATTGGTGGTTTTTCCCATATTGGGTTTCCACGTTAAATCTGATGTCTCTTGTGTTCATTTATTTAGCCTTTGCATGCACATTAATAACAATCAAAGATAGATGATCAATAATTAGTTAACCTACCGAGTTACAGTATTCATGCACTATTTACCAAGTATCAACAGTAAGTAAGTATTATAGACATCTAAGGGATTTTTGGAATTGTTTTTGTGGTAACTGATTCACCCCTCCCCTCTCAGTTACTTCATCTATATTTCCAACACTCTAACTATTTAAGGTTATGGGAGATACTTTTAAGTATCTAGTATATGCAGTTAACATCGAAAGAAGAAATGATAAGTCTAGAAGAAGTTATGTAAGTTTTGGTGATGTTTGTTCTGAGATAGAGTTTACAAAGGCATATTCTAGTAAATCCATTATATCTCTTAGCAAATTTGTTATTCTAAGAATTGATGTTGAGGATATAAAGAAGACATATTGGTGATGATGTGGCCAAGATTTCTCATCATAATATTTCGTGTAGGAAAGATATTCAAGCTACAAGGTGAAAGATTAATGTTATGACTAAGTGTAATGTGTTCTTAATATGGTCCTATAATGATTAAATGAGAATGTCTAACAACCAACTTAGGAAATTTTATTATGGACTTGGTATAAAGGAAGGACATTTTCCTTTATCATATGGCATGGTTTTTTATTGATGATAAGAAATAGTAAGAGTAGAATGTGAAGTTGAGTAGAGTAGTGCAAAAGTGAAGAAAACTTCATTGTCGAGGTTTTGCTAAGTGATCTAAGGATTGATATTTGGATCTAAGGTTCATCACTTGGTCTACAAGGTCTAGTAGTGATTGGTTTGGTCAATAGAACAAAGGAAAGAAGAACATACTATTAAACAAGATGTTTGAGTAGTGAGCCCTTCTTGTAGATGAAATTGCATGTTTAGGAAGTGGGCTCATCTTGCATACATTGTACCACAACTCCTAACAGGTTTGAAATATCCTAACAAGGATTCTATGTACTAAATGTTGTAATAGAATCCTAATTGGGTCCATCCTCCAACAAGGAATATTTATATTAGTACATCATCTTGTGGACATCATTCCCACTAGGGTTTTCCCTTTGCTCAAGAATTTCAATAGTCAACATCTCTGGTGTAATTGTCTATGTGCATCTTATTATGGTTGTTGTTTACTTTGTTTAAATGGTTAAGTTTTCTTAAAGAAGAAAAATGTATTAATTATTAGATAACTGATTCACCCACACCCCCCCACCCTTGCCCCCTCTTAGTTATCTTGGTGGACTATTGTTTCTAACCTGGCACTTACTAAGTTTTACTAATGCTCGACATATACTAACTTTCTACTCAACTTGAACTAGAATTTTCTTGGCTTACACTATTTACTTGGTCATGCTTGGCAAACACATTTTATGAAAACACTTCTTCTTGGCTTAGCTAAAGTAACCATTTACTTTATCCTTAAGTAGATCAACAATACATAATATCATCAATTTCTTACTTGGTCTTAGTGTTGTTGAAGAAGGAGATTATTGAAAATAGATTGATACAATTATGATAAATGTGTTTTAATTTTTTTTTGTCACTGATGTCAAACATTCTTTTTTTTGGTAGGACAACTGCTTATATGATTTAATTACTATTACCTATTTGATTGATGAAGAGGATTTGATCAAAATTTGTAACAATAACACCTATAGGAAAGGTTGAGTTATGATATAAAAAGGAGTATAAGAATAAACTAAGATAGTGATATCATAGTGTATTGATAATCTACTTAAGGTTGCAAAGGTTGGTTACACTGAGCAAGTTTAGTAGAACAAGTTAAACAAACTTTTTCTTCCAAGCTTGACCAAATTGATAATAGGTGTCGAGAAAATTTAGTGCAAGCCAAGTAGAAAATTAGTTGGAGCCAAGTAAAAGTCTATTTTAGTGTATGTCAAAAAAAATAGTGGATGTCGAGTAAAGTTTATTTGATGTCAAGCACCAGTAAATTTTAGTTCATGCCCAGTGATTTTATAGAGGATGTCGAGAAACATATTATATGTCGAGCATCAAAAGAAAGTTAATGCCAAGTAATAACATTATTAGAAAGATCATGAATTTGATGGATTTGAGATAACAAGTTTGTTTTCTTGGATTGTGTGAACTAGGTGGAAGATTAGATTGATGAGTTGGTGGCATAGAATTCATGGTAAACCATTTTGATGAGAATTCAAAGAGGATTGAAGGAGAAGTTTCTAGAAATGATATGAAATGAGGGGTAGATTCATTGAATCCTACCTAATCTATCCTAACCCTAAATTGGATGATGGAGAATGAATGAAAAAAGATCTTAACTCTTTATTTACAGGGATGGCTGGTTAGAAGCAAGGGTTTTCATATGCAAGAATCTAAGGAAGACAAGGAGTCAAGGGTATTGCTTCATTAGTGACCTAATTAAGAGTTTGTATTGGCATGTTAAGCAAGAAGGCTTAAGGGTATGCATGCTTGAAGGTTGAACAAGCTATCAAAGTTGAAATGTGTGAAATCCAAGTAAAATGGAGGACTAAAACAAAGATCTATAATCTAAAAATGGAGTTGTAAGTCATTATCAAATCAAGCCTTACTATTACTCTCTAATAATTGTATTAGTCTAGGGTAAATCCTTTGGATTAGGGTTGACCTAACAATCATTTATAAATCCTTTAGTCAGGTGACATTTCAAGTGAATGGTCTAAAGTCCTCTAACAAGGCTCACTCCTAACATGGTGATTGAAATCCTTTAACATGGTAAAATTTAACAGTGTGTATTGTAACCTTTAATTGGGTTGGCATTTCACAGGGCATCACTTTGGAAGAGTGAAAAAGAGTAGCAAGTTACTGGTGGTTTTTTCCAAATTGGGTTTCCACGTAAATCATTGTGTCAAGTGTGTTGTTGAATTTTTTAAGTTTTATGTTTATATTTCTAAAAAATATATTTGATAGTAACCTACAAGGTTTAAGTGATTGCATATTATTATGGATGCATGTAGGACGATAAATGTTTTATGTGTTCACTAAGCTGTGAAAAGTGTTATTTATACAAGTGGACCTTGGATAACGGATTTACCCACCCCCCCCCCCCCCCCCCCCCCCCCCAAAATTATCCTAAAAGAATTCAAACAAGTGCTCATTTTATACACTAAGTAACTCAACCTTTCTCTAGATTCTCTTGTTATCTCCTCTTTTCTAATCCTCTTCATCAATCAAACAAATGATAGCATTCAGACCAAAGGAAAATGTCTCACCAGCAACTAGCATATTTGACATCATTAAAAAAATAATGATTGTTTTATGATAGGTTCTATACTTCAAACAATCTCTTTTCAACAAAAACATCCTTTGATATGAATGTTTAGAGACATCTTATGAGGGAGGTTAGTGCATAAAAAGTACAAATAAAACATTTTAGGAGGAATGTGCTTAAGGCATAATTTCATGTTGATTGATGAAGAGGATTTGAAATAATGTTGATGTATGGGGGAGATTAACACCTTCCTTGTGCATTATAATTATAGTATAGATGACATTCATGCACATCATGAATGGGGAGCAGATGTAACAGAGACATATTTGGTATTGATGGAACTTAGATGTTTTTCATCTACATTTCCATCAATGCCAAGGGGGTATTTTTAGCATGAATTTTGATAGTATTCCTATGTGGTAGTATCCTAGTAGTGTTGGAGACATGTTTCAATGGTTGTGTGTTGCATTCATGACAAAAAAATTCATTGATGAAACATATTGATTATTCTATAAATACTGGAAATGCAATAGACAAAGTTTGGCTTTTTGTAGTTTGAGGATTGAAGATCAACTTATGAATAAGTGAGATTATGTTCTAGAGAACGTTTAGATGTTATATTTAAGAGCATGTACAGAAATATGAAGACTGGACATAGTTATGAAGGATTTAGTGAAGCTTACTTTTAGACAATATTTCGGGGAAGCGAGTACTAATGTTTGGATTTCTTCTAATCAAGATGGAATCTAGTTGAGAGAGCTAAGATAGAGGTCAAAGACATATTGAAGATGACCTAGTTAATCATGCATATTCAAATGATCAGTGAGTATGAAGTTATGAAGATTGTGAGTCAAAATATTGCTTGTAATTGTGAAAAGATATAATATTGTAATATAATGTGTCATGTAATAGCTCAAGTTGGTGCTATATTATTATTGTAAATTGGGAAAGCCTAAAAGACCCACTAAATAATTTAGACTAGGAATTTTTATAAACGAAATATTATTTTATTGTGGTAGAGTATGGATATGTAGTCATATCTATTTGACATATTTTGCAAGCTTACATGCAGATATCTTTTGGATAAAAGAAGTGATTGGTTTTGTTGAGTTATGGTGAGCTTACAAGGAACTATATTTGGAAAATAAGTTGTTGTTGGATTTTTTTTTAATATACAATTGTACTACTCATTGAGAATGGTACTGAATTTTTTTGGGCAATGATTCCATATGTCTTCATTTCAACTCCTAATAGGGTTGGCACAACTCCTAATAAGGTTGACACAACTCTTAACAGAGTTAGAATCTTCTAACATGGATTCAAACTCTCCTAATAAGGACTCATATGTAGCGAATGTATTTCCTTTACTTCTAATAAGGTCCATCCTTTCACATGGAACATTTATATTAGTACATCATCTTGTGGGTAACATCCCCACCATGGTTTTCCCTCTAATTAATGTTTTCTCTAGTTAACATATGTGGTCTTATTGTGTATGGTTATCTAACTATGGTTGTTGCATCCACTATTTTTTTTTTTTGAATTAATAAGGATATTGAGAGTTGGTTTAATTGTGTAATTGATTCATGTGCCACCCCCCCAACCTTAGTTATCTTGGTAGACTTTACTTTCTAACATACCCAATTTCTTTCATGAAGAAAAGGTAAGGTTTTTTCTATGAAAAATTAATGAGTAGTACATATAGTTAGATAAACCCTATAAAATTATAAAATCCCTAGTATAGAATGTAATTGGATTCAATGAAACTAGCATTGATCTATCTATTAACATCGTATTTGCAAAGAAAGATGCCATAATCACTAGAGGAAAGTTGAATGAGGATGTTGTGGGATGTAGTGCAAACAATATTATAGACCCTAAGATAAGGCTTGTGGGCAATGTAGTAGGGTACAAAATATGTCACACAAGTAGGGAGAATCAAATCACTAGTAACACATCATATAGAACATTCCAACTGAATCACAACAAGTCACTATTTGATCTATGTAGATATATGAAAAGGTGGATACTGGAGAATCTAAGTAAGATTATGAATGACCACAAGGATCAAACCCTAAGATTTAGGTCAATACTTATGTGTATGTTCTCCTATCTTAGATGAGAGCTTCTAGGTCCTCCACTCTACAAATGGAGTAAAAACCAACTAGTCACAAAAAAAAGTGTGAACTTTATAGAAGTTGCAAGGTAGAGGAAATACCATGTAATGGGAGTATTTCAAAGGTTTCTAGAAGGAAATAAAGAAACGACAAAAGAAAAACACTAGTTTAGTGAAAAGTTTCAAAGAAAATTTTTGTTTTCTTGCAAGCACACATAAATGCATTGTGTGTGTAGTTCAATCAAGAATTGATTGGTTGACACTATTTTGATACAAGTTAAAATAAGAAGAGGCAAAGCCCTACATAGAGTGGCTACTAGAAATGGAAGAAAGGCCAATCTTATGAAGGTTTTTCACTTGTGTTGACATAAAAAATAGACTTCTCACTAAGAAGAATAAATTTGAAAAGAAAACCCCATAGAGGGTAACTAGGAGTCAAGCCTCCATACCATTCAAGAAGAAGCCATTTAAAGTTATGAGTACTAAATAAATGGAAGTAGGACTATAAATGATCCCCCCTCACATGACTCAATCTCAAGAGGAGGAAAAGGAGTCACCATCAGATCAGGCATGCAAATGATCATAAAAAACTAAATCTTATGATGAAGCAGCTAGAGAAGCTATGATTGTAGAGGTAACTAAGGGAACAAAAGTTGAAACATTAGAGGCACCAAAGAAAGGGAAGAAGAAATCAAAACCTATTCCCATTGAATAAATTATAGATACACTTTTTAAAATCATAATTATGCAATTTTAAAGAATAAATTCTAAATATTTTCAAAGGAAAATTAGAATAAAGCTATAAGCGTTTTTCTCACTATCATAAGAGAAACTGGTGAGAAATCACATGAGATTAGGGTGTGGATACTCAAAATAATTAACGAATATACTCAATGAAAAATGGAGCATGGGTGTGAAGAATCATAGAAAAATAGTACATGGTTCTTTGATTAAAATGAAACCTAAACTATTAAAGTCTAGCAAAACAACGTATACAAAAGTGTACAATGGTAAGTTCGATTCTATAAAAGATTTGATGAACATCATTCCTAATCATATCAATAAATCCCAAGAAAGTATAGATCAACACTAGAAATAAATGAAACAAGAAATAGATACATATACCAAAGGAAATCAACCACCAAAGGAACCATCTAGTTCTAAGAGAAAAGATGTAGACAAAGCCAAACAGATGGTGGAAGAACAGAGTGCGAGAACAGAGACAGGTAGATGAACTAAATGTTGGCAATTTGGCTAGGTTAGAATGTTTGATGTTCTAATTTTTGTCAACATATCATCTATATGAAGTAAGTAGAGTATGGAGATAAAGTTTTGGAATGTATTCTTAGAAAATTGTCTAAGTGTTACATAGTTGATCTCTTAGAAAAGATTGACTATTGATCAACACAATTTATAGATGTTATATTTGTGTTTCTAGACTTGAGTACAATTAGTAGAGAGTACGAGGATTCTATAGTCAATTTTTTAGGATAGTACAATTAGTATGGATAGAGTTATGATGAATTTACTAGTTACAACAATGTACATGCACAATAGAGCATGATGAGGAAATGGGTATTTTCGGTTAAGGAATTTTTTTGTTTACAAAATAATTACTTAAATAGTTAGGGATGACATCCTAGATGTTAACCCTAAGTGGGAAAGAGTTAATATTGTATTTTGATAAATGTATAAAGGCATGAAGGCTGATAGAGAAGATATTTGATAATTAGCGAGGTATAAAGAAAGATATCTAAATGCAAAGTTATGTGTGAGTAATGTCATATTGATGTAATTTTTTGTGATGCAAATTATGATGTATTATTAGAGAAATGTGAACTATGTTAATTTTTGAAAAGAATAAAAATAAGTATCAAATTTTAAAGATATCAACAACAGGGTAAATAGGTTTTTATATCTATCTCTTTGTATTGAAGAACTTTATTTTACATTGCATATTTGGGTAGTGGGCTCATCCTTCATACATTTGTAATTGTATATAACAATTTCTAATGGTTTTGAGGCTTCTAACAAGGCCTAAGTCCTCTAGCAAGGACTAAGACACTATATGGATGTAATAGACTCCTAAGAAGGTCAATATCTTTCACAAGATACTTTTGATTAGTGGATCATTTTGTGGGTACCATCCCCATTGGGGTTTTCCCTTGACCATGGTTTCTCTAGTTTGAAAAAATGGTGTCATCAGTCACTATATTGCATGGTTATGTTTAGTATTCATCATAGTTAGCTTTCTTTCTTATGCAAGTTATAAAATTATTACTGATATCCAGTTTTGGGAAAAAGTATGTGAAATTTTGATTCAACCCCCCCTCTCCTAAATATTTCCTATTTCTAACAATCGGTATCAGAGTGCAATTAATCAAATAAGGTTTAATAGCTTGAGTAACATCCCTATGGATATGGAACATTTATATAAAAACCTAGAAGAATCTCTTGACCAAATTGATATTCTTACTAAAGAAAAAGAGGCTTTGAATGAAAGATATGAACATTCTAAAGACTACATTGGAAATTTGAAAGATAAGATAGATTTTCTCAAATCCAAAAAAGAGCCTAAAGATAATATCAAGAAAAGTGATGAATTATCAAGACTGGAGAAAGAAAATGAGATCCTAAAGCATGAACTTAATATTATAGATCTATAGTTAAGCTTGAAAGAAAATACTAGTAAAGTTGAATGAGAATTGAAGTCTAAGAACACAGATATGGTATCCAACCTTACCAAAGTGACATTTGAGATTGAGTCTACCAAGTTGTATCATACATAACTTAAGGAGCACAACACTATTATGAAAGGGGAGTTAACTGAGTCTAAGAAACAACTTAAGAAATGGTATCATAGTAGTAAGAAGCTAGATGAAAAATTGTTTTTTGAGAGACCTTCTCATAAAAAGATTAGTCTTGCATATTTCATTTATGAAAAGTTTGCAAAGAAAACTGAAGCAATGAAGGAACCATATCCTAAAATCATTAGCCTATGCAAGAAAAATTTGATTTGAACAAGATTTAGTCAGATAAATCTAATGATGCAACTAAGGAGGTTGAGCAAGCTAAGAAACTTGAGTAAGTTAATGAACCTAAACAACCTTAGTAAATTAAAATCACTTAAAGAAGTGAGATATGAAACTATAGGTAGATTTTATGCATGTAGTGAAATCGATCATATGAAAAGGGACTCTATAGGTAATTCATTTAAACCTATTACTGGTTTTTATTGTTATAATTATCATGGTTTTGGTCATAGAGCAGTTAATTGTAAGAAGCCTAAATTTGATAATAGTGATAGCAATAGTAGAATGTTTCAAGGTACTAACCCTATAGGAAGAAGATCCAATGAAGGAAATAATGGAATGTGAAGCAACATTGTGTTATATAAGTGCACCAACTTTGGACATATTGCCAGAGATTGTAGAGCACCTATTAACTAGCCTAGACCTAGATTTGGAAACAATGCACTAGTATACCACCTATGTAACAATTTTCATCATATAGAAATATTATGTAGAATGGACATGAGGAACAACATGAGGAATCCAATCATCAAAAGAAACATGAATAGAAATGTTAAAAGAAGTGATAGCAATAGTGACAGCTAGAAGAATTAGCTACAATGCTGAGTAAGAGTGGAGGGAGCGGAGGGAACGAATATTTTCAAAATTTGAATTCACATAAGGGTAGGATTTCTCTGGATCATCGAGATCAGATCCTTGGACTAGAACATAGGTCATAGTGTGGAGATGGTCAGGTAGCTTCAGGTACCAAGGACTAGTCAAAGATTGTGGATGGGGACCCAGATGTCCCCCCAAAGGAAGTGGTCAAGATTCCTTCAATTCCCAAAGTGGACCAGCAATGAGCTACAAAATGGTCCTCTCTTTTTGGGGTCAAACCCTTAGGTAAGTCCTCTTTCCTAATTATCAAACCTCTACCTGAATCTGAGAAAGGCTCTTATGTCATTGCCATCCCAGATGAGATTGTGGATCATAGCATTCAATCTATGGCTTCAACACTGATTGGGAAATTTTTGGGGCCTAGACCAAACATTGATGATGTCAGGACTTACATCAAGAAGCATTGGGCCCTCAAAGGCCAAGTCTCAGTCATGTCTATGGAAAAGGGTTTCATGTCATTCAATTTCACATGCATGGAAGATTTGACCTATATTCTTTGTGAAGGACAATGGACTTTTGGTCGATCCACTCTGGTATTGTAGAAGTGGTCCTTCAAACTAAATTTGAGTGACTTGTTTTTTGTTTAAGCCCCTATCTGGGTTAGATTACCTGAGTTGTGTTTAGAATTTTGGAATGAGGATGTTTTTGTGGGGCTTGTGAGGACTTTTGGTGAACTCCATTCTACGGATCTAATCACAACTTCCAAGAATTGTCTCAAATATGCATGCATCTGCATAGCTATTAGAGAAGGCACAGACATGCCTGAGACTATGACCTTTCATTCCAAACTTGGAGTGCACATCCAAAAATTGATATATGAAACTATTCCTTTTACCTACTTTCTTTGCTTGAAGGCTAGTCACAAGGCTCATTAATGCCCTAGGGAAAAAAATAGAAGACCAAGGAGCTAACCACCTTAGACAAAGCTAAGAAGAAATCCATCCCTTCTCACTCTTTTTCCATAGGAAAGAAGAAGCTAATCTAGAGGTGCAAACCCTCCAAGCCTTCAAAGTCATGAGATAGCAAGGAAGAAAAGAAAAATGCATCCAAGCAGATTGATGCTAATGTGGGTGATCCATATGAAATGGTGTCAACTGATGCAACCCCCTCCAAGGAAGCTAGGGCTAAAGAGGGGGATATATCACCGATAGAGCTTAAACAACATGAAAAGAGGTAGAACAATAAGAAGCAGGAACCCCCCCCCCCCCCCTCCAATGAGAGAGAAGCTCTGAGGATGGAGACCCCCTACTCCAATGATAAGCATGACTCTCCTCAAAAGATTTGCCCCAAGCCTTTGGCTTCACCATTCCATCCCTCTAGAATAGATTTTGGGCAAGAGATTGCCCCATTTATTCACAAGGGATTGGAGGAAAAACTCCTTCAACTCATCAAAAATGCATCTCCTAACTAGATCTCTCTTTTGGAAGAATGGATTGATAGGTGCTCTCCTGACAGCCTTAATAGCTAGTGCATGAAAAAAAAGAAAAAAAAGAACCAACTTCATGACCACCCCCCTTTGTCCCCTATGACAACAAGAAGTAAGGATAGGGCTGATGTTGTGACAACCCCCAAGCAACAAGGAAGGAAGAAATCCAATCAACTGTTGCAAGAAGAAAGCAAAAGGAACCTGGTAGACAAGAGCAAGAGAACCATCAAGGAATTCTCAGGAAGTAAGAAATGAAGGTCATTTCTTGCAACATAAGAGGCCTTAATGGGGCTCATAAATAGGAACTAGTTAGAAATTTGATCAGAAATCAAAGGCCCTATTTTTTGTTGATCCAGGAGACCAAGATGAAAAGGGAGATGGTTAAAAAGATTTCTTTCAGCAAACACATGAACTGTGAGGCCACTAACTCGAAAGGTGCCTCAAGAGGGGTGATGATTCTTTTTAACAACATGGCATTCAGGTTGATCCCCATCTTCAATGATGATTATGCTCTCCTATGCAAGGTGTCTCATATCCATAATGATGACTCTTGGTTTATCTTGAACTTGTATGGCCCCAACTCTAAAAAGGAAAGGAAAGCCTACTAGGATAAGATATTTGCTGTCATCGCCAACAATGACATCAACAAAGGGGTCATCATGGGGGATTTTAACTCTCCTCTCAGTGATGATGAAAAAAATGTGGTGGTCTTGCCCCAAATTAGGATAGCAAGCTTGACCTCTCCAACTTAATCCTCAACCTGGCTTTCACGGATGTGGATCTCCAGCGAGGAAGATTCACTTGGTCTAATAGAAGAGTTGGTGGTGAATGTATCTAGGTTCATCTTGATAGAGTCCTCCTCTCTCCTGGGTGGCTTCAAATACACTCCTGTAGGCTTTCCCTTCTCCCTAGAATAGGCTTAGACCACTCTCCTATTTCTCTCTCTATCTCTCCTTTTGCTATCAAAAAGGCATTCCCTTTCTATGTTGAGAAAATGTGGATTACCCACCCAGCTCTAGAATCCAAGATCTCTTCATGGTGGAACATTGAGGTCGAAGGCACTGCTATGTACAGAGTTGCCCAAAAATTGAAAAATGTAAAGAGAAATATCAAGATCTAGAATAAGTCAGACTTTGGCAACATTTTCTAGGATAAAGATGAGAAGACCGACCAACTCTATATCATCTAGGAAGAAATTTAGCATTTCGAATATAATGACCAAAATAGGATGGAAGAGAGGGCCATCCTCTTTGATCTCCACAACATTATATCAAAGGAAGAATATTTTTTGAAACAAAGATCTAGAGTTAACTAGTTGAGAGAGGGTGACCAGAATTCAAGATTCTTTGACTTCACCACTCTTAAACACAAGGAAAAATAGGATCTCTAACATTAAGAAGGGCCAAGTTAAATTATTCAAGGACAATGAGATTTTGAATCAAGCTATTTATTTCTTCTCTTCCCTCCTCTCCAAGGACCCTTCTCTCTTGGTGCTTAATCAAGCAGACTTTTTGTATGCTATTCCTTCCTTGTTGCAAGCACATCACATTTCGATGCTAAAATCTATTCCCTCCCTAGTGGAAATCTTCTATGCTCTCAACTCTCTTTTGGGGGTCAAAACTCCTGGCCTGAACGATTTCTCAACCTTTACTTTCTAGGTCTATTGGGAGGTGGTCAATAGGGATGTGATTAAGGTTGTTCAAGAATTCTTTGGAGCCAAAAATCTTTTGAAAGAACTCAACACCATGTTCCTAGTTCTCATTCCCATGATTCTCAGAGCTGACTCAATGGACAAGTTCAGTCCTATTAGCCTTTGAAATTCTTTCTACAAAATCATATCTAAGGTCCTTACTTCCAGGCTCCTCAACATTCTTCACTTGATCATTTCTCCTTAGCAGACTGGCTTTGTCCATGGGAGGAAAATTCTTGACTCCATTATCATGGTCCACAAGGTCATCCACTCTCTTGAGGTTGGTAAGAAGGAAGGTTTTCTACTCAAACTAGATATGTCTAAAACATATGACAGGGTGGATTGGAATTTTCTTATGGCTATCCTTCAGGCTTTCGGGTTTGATGCTTAGGTTTGTAAGCTCATCTCTCAACTTGTTACTTCTCCTTCTTTGTCTATTTTGGTTAATGGCTCCCCCTCTCTTTTCTTCTTCCCTTCGAGAGGACTGAGGTAGGGTGATCCCTTATCCCCTTTCCTCTTTATTATCCTGGCTGAATGCTTGGGAAGACTTATCTACAGGAAAAGTTAGGACAAGAGTTTATAAGAGCTCAAGCCCTGTTCGAGTTCCTATTCCTTCACTCATTAGCAATTTGTGGATGAAACTATCTTGGGAGGATAAGCCTCTATTAAAGAGGCTAGATTTTTTAAGGATCTCCTTAACACCTATACCAGGGGCTCAAATTAGGCTATCAACTAGGAGAAGAGCTCGATTTACTTTATCAATAACCCTTTGGAGAGATAGAGAAAAATTGCTCGCATCCTGGGAAGTGGCATTGGGTCCTTGCCTACCAATTATCTTAGCCTACCTCTAGGCACTAGACCCCTAGATTCATTCTAGAATAGCATCATTAATAGATTCAATAGGAAACTCATTGGCTTGAAAGGGGCCACCCTAAGTCAGGCTAGCAAGTATACTCTGGTTAAATCCATATTCTAGAACCTCCCTACTTATACCTTAAGCCTCTTTGGTATCCTTGCCAAACATCCAGACAAAATGGAGAAGATTTAGAGGGACTTCCTCTAGTCTAGGTCTGAAGATCACAAGATATACCACCTTGTTGCTTGGGACCTCATTTGCCTTCCAAAATGCCATGGGGGGCTAGGTATCAAAAAAGTTAGACATCTCAATAATGCCCTTTTACCTAAATAGTTATGGCACATTTTTCAAAGAAAAAGTGTTTGGAGGGATATCCTATTTGAGAAATATATGAGAAGACAATCCCTCATTTTCTCAATTTATGAGATTGAGATTCCCCAGGGGTTGTACATTTGGAATAGAATCTTGAAAGCCAAACCCCTGGCGAAATCCAAGGCCAAATGGAAAGTAGGCAAAGGTGACAAAATTTTATTTTAGTAGGACAACTAGACATGTCAAGGACCACTAATCAACCACCCCAGCTATGGAAGATGGGAAGAGCAATGCATAGAAAGGTTTGGCACAAAAGTTAGTGAGTACAAATCAGAGAATGGCTGGCACAACTAGTCCATGATATCCCTGGACCTTAACCCCCTGATGGTTTTACTGAATTCCTCCTTGATTAACAATGATAGGGACTCCATAATTTGGGGAGACAACTTGAATGAGCTTTATTCTGTTGCTTTTGGCTATTTCTCTATATGGGATAGGATGGAGAAACCTATTTGAGAAAAAGCCTGGATTTCTAGTCTCACACCTAAAATCAACATTTTCTTCTGGCTCCTCTTGCAACACAAAATTATCATCTTGGATAATTTAGCCAAGAGAGGCCATATTATCCCCAATAGGTGTTGCCTCTACAAGAATGAACTAGAAATGGTCAATCATTTATTCATCCACTGCCCCTACTCTTCCAAGGTGTGGATCTTCCTGACTAAGGATCTTGGATTAAGTTGGTGCCCCCCAGCTAGTATCCTAGATTTCTTTTGCTAGTGGAGAAGCCATCACTCTAGTTTGAACCCTCATTTAATGAGCTCTTGGACTCTCCCACACTTCTGTTGGGGAATCTAGAAAGAGCGCAACAATAGAATATTCAAAGTAAGGCAATCTCCAGAGTTCATAATCGCTGAGAAAATAGAAGGTCTCATTCTGGAGAACTTTGCAACAACTAAAGGAGGAAATATCAAGGAAGGTAGAATCAAAAAAACCAATAACAAAGACAGGGCCATGAGAAGATAGGAAGGAAGATGGTCCTTTCCCCCTTAGGAATGGCACAAAGCCAACTTTGATGGGGTGGCAAGGGGGAACCCCAGGCCAGCCAAAAGTGGAGGCATAATTAGAAATAGTTTGGGCGGAGGATATGCAACCATTTCATTCTCTCTTGGTCACCAAACAAACCACTTTCCTGAAACCAATGTGGCCCAACATATTGTTAAGCTGGCCTTGGCCTCTAGGATCGAGCACCTGTGCCTTGCGGGTGACTCCCTAAACATCATCAATTGCATCAAAGGTCAATTTGTGCCTTTGTGGACAATTGCCAACATCATAGAGGACATCAAATCTGACTTGGGAAAGTTCAAAAAGACTCACATCAGCCATGCTTACCGAGAAGCCAACTCGATTGCTGACTGGTTTGCCAATGATGTCGTTACCAAAAACTCGATGATGACATGGACGAAAGGAGATGAAATCCTAGTGATGGTGATTGAGTTGATCTGATAGGATAGAATCTAGGGTAAAAATATAATCCCATTTTCATAATGAAAAGATTTTCTAAATTGCACATTAGAAGGGGAGTTATTAGAAATCATACAGAGCCCTTTTCAAGTCATAATTATGTGTACAGAAGGCATACTTTGAGGGCTGGCAAGAAAAGAACCACTAAATATCGTAAAAAAATGTTTGCTTTAAGCATCCCAAGGAAAATTAAGCATTTTAAAACAACTAGTGGTATAGGGTTTGCAAAGCCAAAGGCAGCCACAGTTAGAGAGAGGATCAGAAGAGAGCCCTGGGGGGAGTCAGAGAGCTAGAAGGAGAAGAAGAAGGTGTGGCACAAATTCAAAAAAGGTGGCATCACCAAGTTCATGGAGAAGCTTCATGGCGTTGAAGATGGGGTTACCACAATCATGGTGGAAACATGGAGCAATAGGAGAGTCAAAACTGATGGTGTCACCCATCAAATTTTTGAGGTCTTGATAGCAGAGGTGATGGACATTCCCCAAGAAGGCATGAATTTCTACAAGGACAAAAAGATGTTGGCCAATGCAGTTAGTAATTTTGTCAAGGACAAAATGGAGAAAGATAAACTTGCCAAGATTGACACCTACTACAACATAGAATCCTTCAAAAAAAATTGGAGGTATGTTCTCAGGATCCTCATTGAGTATATCACTCTCGACCCCAGGTTTGACAAGATCAGAATGCACCATTTTGTTTTGTTAAACCACTTTAGGCATGGTGTTAAAATTTTTCTTCCCTTTTATCTTTACACTTCCATGTCTAAGAGTATTGAGGGTTTCGAGAAAAAGCCTGTTACCAACCCTACCCTCCATGAAGGCCTTCTTCTCCTAGTTTACCATTTTTTGAAAACTCAAACTAGAGGAAAATCCCTTGGTGACCCGAGTTGTGCTTCAGAGGACACTGCTAGTTTTGATTCTAGGGATGTTCAGGTAGTTAAAACTGAAGATGAGGAAAATGCCACCAAAGCCATCTTTGCCTGTCAGGAAGAAGGGGAGACTAACACGGACTCTGAGGATGAGGATAAGGAGATAGGGAAGGATAATTTGGTTGAAGAGGAGAAGGTGAGAAAAAGTGATATGGAGGAGGTGGATCCTGAAACCCCCTCAGGAAACCCCAGGAATAGAGAAGTCAACCAGGCCCTACCCCAGGAAGACCTGAAAGCCTAGTGTGTTGAAACCCCTAGCCCTATCCTGTCCACATCACCGCCTAAGGAGATGATTGAAATTATGGTGGAAAAAAGTGGGGAGGTGATTAGGAAGAAAAATAGGAGGGCTTGGAGAAATTTTGACTTGGATACTGTAAGTTTCGGTATTGTTAGAGAGCCAATGAACATCTAGGTGTTGGAAGACCTCAATAGCAAAACCCACTGTGATGAGCTAATTGACCCTACTTTGTTGGTCATTTTTGACAATCCATGGGAAATTGAATTCAACCTCTTGAAAAAAATGAAGAATAGCTTGGTTGATAACTTTTGTTCCATCAAATGGTTGTTTAAGGAAATTGAGGCTCTAAAGGATAAGAAAAACTAGGACAGTAGCTAGAACATCCACAGGGACTAGGTGACCATAGGAAGGAAGAGAGATCAGGAAGGTAATTAGAATATCTATAGTGGATAGGACAATAGAAATGAATAGGAGGATAGACTCTCCTTTGTTGAATAGAAAGTCCAGAGGTTTGATTCCATCCACCAAATCATGACAAAACAAATCGTGGACACTCTGCACACCCTAAATGAGAATATTGTCAATCTGGGGATTCTTTAATGAGAGCCAGCCTTGGTGGGGATATGGTGTAGAAGACTAGACTAGACTTTGGCCAAGAAGAGGCTTCTTAGAAATACTCCAAGGACCATGTGAACTAGGTGGACCAGGTGGAAACCCAGAACAAGAACCAAGAAGGAACGAAGAATCAGAAGCATAATGAAGCTGCAAAAACTCTACAGGATCTAGATAAGGACAACCATTAGTAAGTTTCTCTAATGGCTTTTGCCTCCTAGCCTTGGGCCTTTTGTTGGTTTTCACTTTTTGTAGCAGTTTCATGTTAGCTAGACTTTTTTAAGCTCTATCTTTTGCTATAAAACTTTTGGGTTTCAGGATCCTTATAAAACCTGTTTTACTTAATCAAAAATAGTGATAGCCAAAAAGACAATATAAGAGAACATGTAGAAGAATTTAAAGAAGTACCTGTCAAAGCCAAAAATCCATCTAGTTCACATGTGGCATTGGAAAAATGGTCAAATGAAGCACTTCAAGGAAGATTAAATTCAATTGGAGTGATGGATTCACCCTACATGAATTGAGCATGTTTATAAAGGAATTAGCATCAGAAAGGTAGAAAAAGTGTTAGACAAAGAGTTAAATCATGTGTAGTTAGTATGAGGTATAACATGATGTGTTGTATCTATGGTTAAGAGTGTAGAAGATTTAGAATTTGTATGTGAGAGTGCACAAAGGAAAACAAGTCTCTTGGTAATTAGAAATAGCTTTTATTGATTGCATATTTACACAATTAATGCATAATTTCATTAGATATGATTTAAGGGTCAAAATTGAGTTATTGAGCACCATTCCATCATGCAAGAGTTAAAGGAGGGCTGTGGAACAAATTTAAGGAAAATTTTAAGTTTTCTAAGAAGTGAATTGTAGTTTTGCGAAATCAAGGTATTTATCATTTTTGTAGTCATAAATTGAGGTTTTAATTTGAAGAAATGGAAAATCTTATAGTATGTTATGTGAGTGAGAGGCCTAGGTAAAATTTTAAGATGCACCCATATATTTCTATGGAGGGTGATCCCATAGGAGCATTTTCACAAGTACCCCATAACACTTTGCATGTCAAGGACATTAGGGCATATATTCACTATAAATTTGAAGGAATTGCTGATGGTGATATCTAAAAAGATCTAGATTTAGTCTACAACAATGAACTATCACTAAAGAAAGGGTTTGAGCACTTGAATGAGTTTAACATTATAAGGCACATATTTTACACTAAGTTTTATAAACATGAATGGACCACAATTATACTGAGAAAAATTCATGAAGAAATTTTTTGGGTAGGTGATATACTTTTTATGATTCACAATGAATTAATTCATATGCTTACTAATCTGAGCAATGACACAAGAAACTCAGTAAATGAGAAAAATGTGAAGAAGCTAGTTAAGATAGACCTGAAAATGAAGTCAAATAGGAGAAATGTGAGATTGGACATGATAGCTGAGACTAGAGTGAGATTGACAATTAAGATAATTGGTTACAAAATCAACTATAGCACTTGGTTGAACTTAGTACTTGTTGGATTTATCCATGCAGTCTACCTAATGAAAGTAAAGATAGAGAAAGTGAATATGTGTGAAATCCTAAGAAAATAGTTATTGGACAACATTGATATAATTAAGAAAACCACAAATGTAGTATTCATATTGGAATCCTTGTTAACAAATTTTTTTTCAAGTAATTAGAATATTTCTTGGAATACCAGACCATGAATGGGATAGTTATAGTTTTACAATTAGCATGATCACTTACCATTATAGGATACAATTAGAAGATAGAATACAAAGGAAATTTCTAGAATGATAAAGAGTTTTCAAGCTACAATGAAGAAAAGATATAGAATCCCTTCATATTTGGTAGAGAAGTAAATATGACATGTGTTTCATGGTTGAAACTAATGTGACATGCATGGAAGTAGTGGAACCAAGGGTCAAATTCATTGAGACTATGGAATATGAGATAACATAAGAGTTAATAGAGGGTTATGCAAAGATACTCCTTGAGTTAGAAAGAGATATGGAGTGTCCTAGATGGTGCATATATGAGGAGAAAGTAAAGGAAGTTTCCAATGAACTTCACATCAAAGACATTAAGAAGAGAGTAGATAAGAATATTGAGACCATATTGAAAGAAACAGAGATGAGCAAAGAAGAGTATAGGGAAGCTATGAGAGTTTCTCTAGAAATGAGTGAAAGAAGACAATCTGAAATCTTCATGGAAAAAACTTTAGTAATGGATATAGGATCTACACAAGAAGTCATAATAATTGGACCCTCAACAAGTGCACCTTATGTGACAGTTTCATAAATTTCACCACAAGTTGTGCTACTAGTTTAGAGGCAAAATGAGGAAGAACATATGAGTATTATTAGAGAACAAATAATTATCCTTCCTAGTATTAAAAGGTCTATGAGGTTAACTGAAGTACAATAGGAGAAAATGGAATCTTCTACACACAAAAAACTGAGAAAATGGGAAGTAGGCATGGGAAGAAGAGAAAAATTATCCATGGAACCCAGAGAAGAAGGTTCAAATAGTTTATTCTAAATTTGAAGAATCATATTTGGAGGAAATAAAAGCAAAACAAGTAGAGAAAGTAAATATAGAAGTAAAGGCACCTACTAGAGGGAATCCTTGGAAGCCTAAAGTATAGGCACTTAATAGTGAAATCATCAATAATGGTAATTTTGTACAGCTAAATAAATTTTATGATTTGTATGATAGTATGGACAGATTATGGTTGGAAAATGAAGTGGTAAGACAAATGATTTTGTCAAATGAGAGATTTAAAGACATATAGAAGAAAATTCCCGAAGATTTCTATGACAAATTAATAAATAGAAACAAAAGAGTAGTTGATGAGGATAGAAAATAAGAGAAAATTAGATAACAAAATTATGTGAAGTGAGGACTGATGACCACCTTGAGAGCATAATGAAGGGTATTAAGCCCCTAGTGAGAAACAAAAGGAGAGAAATATTAATAATGGGAGGAAACTATGAAGAGGTGAATGAGGAAACAAAGAAAGTGATTGTAAAGTTTATGACGTCAACATCTAGCCTAGATCAAGGAAGAAAAGACTTAGGGGGAGAAATCCCTATAAGTACAATAGAACCATCAGAGAAAAAGGATAAAGTGGCACCATTACTTGAATCAACACCATCAACAACATTGTCAGAGGCACCATCTTGAGCACTAGTACTAGTGGCAACATTAGTGACAAAAGTTACAAAAGATATAGTTATGACAAAGGCTTCTAACTATTGGCACTAATACCATGCAAGTGTATAGTACATGAATTATCTTGGATATGGTAGAGCAACCATTCAAGGATTAGAGACCATCCATTATTGAAAATTTGGTAGGGTATACCATTTTTTAGGATGAGGAAGAGAAAAAGAGGAAGAAAGAAAGAAGCCATTAGAGAAGAAGAATATATTAGAAGAAAGAAAGAATGGAGAAGAAGAAAAGGAAAGGAAAGAACAAAAGAAGAAGAAAAAAAAAAGGACAAGAGAGGAAGAAAAAAAGAGGAAGGAAGAAGAGATGAAGAAGAAAGAAGAAGAAGAAAAGGAAGAAAAGGAGAAGGAAGAAGAAGAGGAAACAAAGGAGCAAAGACAAGAAAAGAGGATTAGAAAGAATTGGATGATAGAAATGCAAGAATCAACATTCTTGCCATAGCTGAAGCATACTAAAACTAAATTTAACAAAGTTTAATTTCGACATGAAACAAATATTTTACTATAGATGCCTGAGAAGACCAAATCTTCATTGGAATTAGCATTGAAAAACTTGTGTAGAGATGATGATGATTAGTTAGGTGTAATATCATCTTTGAGCAAATTATTTGAAACAAAAAATAAGATGAAAAGTCTAGAAAAGAATTTAGAGGAAGTTTCAGAGAAACTGCAAGATGCAATATTAGTCAAGGTGATAGAGATAGATCCATAACTAAGAGCTAAGGAGTCAATAAAATATTTTGATAACTGATTTCACTCATTTATGAGAAGTGGTAGTGGCACAAACATAGATCAAGCATGGTGTATAATTGTTTTCTACCGTGTGCACTAATATTAGAAATGATTTGCTAACACTTGATGCTTGCATCAAGGAACTAAGAAGATTCTTGATAGAAGAAAGGAAATCGTATGCATAGTGCACCTTGTCATACAATCATATTAAGGATATGAATGATGAGCTAAATGGAAATATGAGTGAGTTGTAGAATTTGGCAAAAAAGCGTCAGTAACTGGATACAGAGATTGAAGACCTAGAACCAACCATTATACAAGTTCATGATGACATAAGGATCATTGAACTAAAGAAGGAGAGAATTATAAAGAGGTTCTTACTATTACAAGAGCACCTTACCCTGAAGATGAGTAATGTGCAGAAGTAGTTAGATGAATGTCTTATAGCCAAGACATCATATGAGAAATTTGTGTATTTAGATCTTAATGTAGTTAAAGTATTGTCCTATGGCATATGTGCTCTTATCAGTGTATCAGAGGTAGTAAAGGACATATGCAAGAAAAATCTTGAGAGTCTTAAGTCAAGCTTTCCAGACTATATTTCCAAGATGTCAAACTTGGGATAAAGAGAAAGATAATACAATTTGGAGATGTACATAAGTTTTGACACCTTTGTCATTAATGTCAAAGGGGGAGAGATAAGAAAAATTTCGTGAATATATCTGTAAGGAATAGTAGAAAGTTTCAATTAAAGGGACAAATATAATTACAAGAAATAAGGAAAGATGGTATATTATGATCCATAGATTTTTAAATTTTAGAAAGGCCAAATTTTTTGAATATTTTGTTTGGGACTTAGCCAACGTTCCCATATGTTTCTATCAATGCCAAAGGGGGAGATTGTTAGTAATTTTGGCTAGGTTAGAATATGAAATTTTTCCATTTATGGAAGCATATCATCTATATGAAGTGAGAAGAGGATGTAGATAATGTTTTGGAATGTATACTTAGAGAATTGTCTAACTGGTACACAATTTTTCTATCATAATAGATAGATTTTTTATTAGTGCAATTTACAAATTCTATATTGGAATGTGCACACTTTAGGATAATTAATACAGAGTATGAGGATTCTATAGTAAATTTCATGGGATAATACGGTCAGTACAAACATAGGTATGAAAAATTTACTAGTTACAACAATGTATAGGCACAACAAAGCATGATGAGGAAATGGGTATTTTGGGTTAAGGAATTATTTTGTTTACAAAATAATTACTTAACTAATTAGGGATGACATCCTAGATATTAACCCTAAGTGGAAAAGAGTTAATATTTTATTTTGCTAAATGTATAAAGGCATGAAGGTTGATATAGTAGATATTTGATAATTAGCAAGGTATAAAGGAAGGTTTCCAAATAGGAAGTTATGTATCGGTAATGTGATATTGATGTAGTGTTTTGTGATGTGAATTTTGATGTCTAGTCATAGGAACATAAATTATGATAAATTTTTGAAGAGTATAAATGGTAGTATTAGATATTAGAGATATCAGTAGCAATGTAAAGAGGTTATTATATCTATCTCTATACATTGAAGAAATTTATTGTACATTGCATGTTTCGGTAGTGTGCTCATCTTGCATACATTTTAATTGTATATAACAACTCCTAACATGGTTGAGTCTTCTAAAAAGGCCTAATTACTTGACTAAGGATGGAAATACTATACGGATGTAATGGACTTTTAAAAGGGTCAATATCTTTCACAAGATGCTTTTGATTAGTGAATCTTTTTGTGGGTACCATCCCCACTAGGGTTTTTCCTTGGCTAGGGTTTCCCTAGTTAAAAAATATGTTTTTGTGAGTTCCTTTATTAGATGGTTATATTTACTATTTAGCATAGTTATTTTAATTTCTTATGCAAGTTATACAATTATTATTGATATCGAACTTTGGGAAAAAAAATTGTGAAATACTGATTCACCCTGCCCCCCCCCCCAGCATTTTTTATTTCTAACACTAAAGAGAGAAGACAAGAAACACCTAGTCCTCAAAGAGGGGATGAACCATAATTGGAGGAAAAGTAGCAGGAAACTAACATGACTTGAGGAGAGTCAATTGAACCTCAATTAGAGAAGAAGGAGCCTAGAACTAAAATTATGAAGGTAGAACAAATGTTAGATACCCGACCAATCACTCATTATGATACACAAAGTAATAAAGAAAGAGTCAAGTCACCTACATATATGACTCAAAAATAAATTTATTAGATCATCAAAGTCACCACCATCACTCACGAATCATCTCTAGAGAAGGATAAAGAGGAAGAAAGAAAGGTCACCTAAACTAATATAGGTACCAAACAAGGAGTCCCCAAAGGAAAAGTTTCCAAAGTTGGACTAAGATCATGAGTCATTAAAAAATGGAGGTGAATAAATCATAGAAGAAGAAGAGTAGATGGTAGAAGAAGGAGGTATCAAAATTGTGCCAACATCTTAAAGATCAAGAGTGTTTGAGATTGGGACACATGGACAAATAGGTAGAAAATAAGTACAAAGCATGTTAATAATGACAAGTGGTGATCAAAAAAGAAAGAAAAGAAGGCCAATATGATATATGGTAACATCATCATCATTATCATCATCAAGCTCAGAATATGGAGAGTTCTTTGAAAAGATGTCAATACAGTTGAAGAGAGACCAAAACTAGATGCAATAATTAATAAAAATAAGCCAATGATCAAGGACATGGATCCGAATGAGCTTAATGAATATATAAAATTGCTAAAGGAATAAGAAACATTAAATGATGTAAGAAAGAAGAAGAAACCATAATGAACATTGGTAGTCACCAAGAACATAAATGTAGAATTAGCTTGTGATGCCACATATGATCTTAATATGAATCTCATCAACTAGCTCAATACTTTGGTTGATAGCCTCAAAGATTAACAAGGAAGTGTTGAAAACTTAGTAGATAAAAAGAAGGAATTCAAAAGGATGGAAAAAATAACAAATCTAGTAGAACTTAAGAAGATAACTCTATAGGAGGTTAAGGAAAAAATGATAGAAACACTACAACCCTCCGAACTGGTCATGTAAGAGACATCTAATCCAAGATCAATCATTAGAGCATAAGTTACATCAAGCTCAACAAGAGCTCCAAGCACTAAAAAGTACTTACAACATAGTCACCAACTTTTTAGTTCACTATTTTTCCAAGACTCAAGGAACATTACATCTAATTTATTAGATCAAAGTAGAGAAGGAAAAAAAGGGTAATCAAACTAATGGAAGTGCAACATATATTGTTACAGATGGCTTGCATCATATAAGCACATATTACTTATGTAGATGCACTAATCACCAAAGCACTGATCAATACATTGAATGAACTTGAAACACTCTTCATAAATATAAGGAATGTGATGATTGTACTCACTAACTTGAAGGAATCTTGGTAAGCCCACCTTGTCATCACAAAAGGTCAATACAAAGATGTATTTGATAACCTATAGAACCATTTTCCATTAATGAAATAAGAGGGAAATGTGTATAAAAGGGGAGGTAAATTGAACTGATGAACTATAGGGGGAGAAATGAAGGAGAGATAATAACATGCTCAAAGAGGGAGATGAGATGAAACATAAGGAATCTAAAACAAATAAATTGAAAGGGAGAGAAAAAAATAAGGAGACAAAATGATTGCAAAAAGAGAGATTCAAGAAAAGGAAGATTGAAAGGAATGAATACAACATAACCCCAATGTAAACTACGAAACACATTATTAGGGGGAGATATGATAAAGAAATACTAAGTCCACTCACCAATGCAATGGCATGTACTAGTATAGATAGGATAAATTTGGATGAAGGGATGGTAGAAGTGAAAGAACGTTTTGTCATCAATGCTAAAGAGGGAGATTGGTGTTCCCCCAAGTCTCCTTGACACGAAGATTGTGAAATATAAAGGGTGTTGTCATTGATTGCCATCTAGTTGAAGGAAGGAGTGTTGGCAATATGGTTAGATAGATGTCTTAATGGTTGTCATTTATGGAAACCTACATTCGGCATTTCATTTATACATTTAGAGTTAAAAAAATTGTCTCCAAGGGTTAGACAGTTTACAGCAACACAAATAAAAGATGATGTGTACAAACAACTCATTGAGAGTTAGCTCATGCATAGTTGAGGAAAGCTTTGTAATAGTGACATGTTTTAGTGTGTAGATGTGTACAAATAGTATGGCATCAGTTATGATTAAAATATAAGTGCGAGTATTTAATAGTGCAGAACAAAGCATAGAAGAGAATTGGATTGTATGGCCTTAGGAATTATTTTGGTTATGGAATAATTACTAAGTTGTAATGAACCAACTATATGGATATTATTTCATAATCTATTTTATATTATGGAAATCATGTAAACGCATGAAGGTTAATTGAGTAGAGTTTTGTAATTATGCAAGGTATAAGTAAAGATCTTATCTTGCGTAGATAAGTGTGCTATCTATGATAGATGAGCAAGTGTAATGTGATGTGAACTATTGTATATAAATATTGAAATATATGAGAGCTTTATGTAATGCAAAATCTAATGTATGATTAGAAAAAGTGCAAGCTACAACAAACATAAAGTATTGTATGTATATCTACTCTCGTGAAGAACTAAATTTTATAGTTGCATGTTAGGGTAGTGGGATCTACTTGCATACATTTTATTTGTTCTACCAACTCCTAATAGGTTTGAGGCTTCTAACAAGGCCTATTCTCCTTATAGGGACTCGAGACACTATATGTGCTTCATGGACTCCTAATATGGTCAATATCCTTCACAAGATCCTATTATTTAGTGAATCATCTAGTGGGTATCATCCCCACTAGGGTATTCCCTTGGCTAGGGTTTCCATAGTTAAAAAATAATGGTGTCATGAGTTATCCATGGGCATGGTTATATTTACTATTAAGCATCATTGGTTTACTTTCATATGCAAGTTATAAAGTAATTAACAATATTCAGTTGTGGGATAAAGTTTGTATAATAATTATTCACCCCCCACACACACCCCCCCCCCCCCAACCAAACCTCTCTATATTATCTATTTATAACAAGGAGAAGTTATATGGTAACATGGAAACTAGTAGAAGAATAAATTGGTATGCATATATATACTACACCACCACCGGAAGATAAGAGTGAATGATAGTTTATCCAAATCATCGATGAAGTGAGTGACCATGGATGTGACATGAGGGAGATATGGGCATAATGGATGTGTTAGAAGAAAATACAAAAATGAAAAAAGTAGGGAAAGATAGAGGCTACACTTAGGATCATAGATGGACTGATAGGGATACCAATCTAGACCATAGGAGTAGGGGTCATGGGTTTCCTGTGAAGTTTGAACAAACCATGCATGGAATTCAAATTAAAAATTTGAAATTGAGCGAAATAATTTCATCATGGGTAACTATCCTTGACATCACAAAATAAAATTAAGTGCTCAAAATATAGAGAAAAGTAACTATTAGAGTGTGATGCACTAGAGAGAGAGAGAGAGAGAGAGAGAGTATAAAATAATACATAGAGTTGTTCAAAGTGCAAGCTAGTGAGAGAATCAATTGCCAAAAAAAAGATAAAGTGATGAGCTAATTGGAACAACCAAGGGAAGAGGTAAGAATGTAGAACTCACTAAGTTAACAAGGAGATCATTTCATATTTGAGGATATCCAATGGAGATCTACAAGGCAAGAAAATGTTATATTAGATCTATACACTAGATTTCTTTCTTACTATTGCATCTAGTTATAGCTCTTAAAAGGGAAAGCTTAATTAGTAAGTGTGTTGTAAATCCTCTAACAAGGTGTCTCTTAGATGGAGATTTGTAAATCCTTTAACAACATATCTTTCACATCCTTTTGTAATCTTGATTAGTTATAGACATTCCTAATAGGATATATTTCTAGAAGAAATAGGTATAGCTCTGAACAAGGCAACCCTTTACATGAATTATAAGGACAAGTGGATATCTTATCCCCACCATGATTTTCATCCTCTAATCAAGGATTTCCACATTAAAATTATAGTTTCATCTTGATGAATGATTTTGTGTGTGAACTTACTTGCTTCTATTTCATCACATTTATCTTGGTTTTAGTTGTTAAGCAATTAGTGTTTAGTTTCTTTATAACAACTAGAAGAGAAACTAGTTTTAGAGTTAGTACTAATTCACCCCCCCCCCCCCCCCTCTCCTCGACAACTCTCAACACCAGATGGGACTAACACATAGTTGCATGGAAAAATATTCTACCACAATATAAGCTCTGGTAACATTAATTCCACCTCACCAATAAGATACAATATATACACAATCAACTATCTCTGCAAATAATCCTTGTACATTAGTCTACTACTAGCCCTCAAAAAATTAAATATAACTCATCCACAACAAAATAGAAGATCCAACAAACATAGACATGATTTATATACTCATTCTTCTACAAAAATCTAAACTTTCATAGCTTAACCTATCATATGCCAAATATTTTGTGCTAACAATCATCTTATGATATACACAATCTCTATCTATCATGAACATATAAACATATGTTGTCACCAATGAAAAAAAATTTCATCAATACAAAATATAATCTACTGATCCATGTGTAAACAAGATCCCAATTTACAACATTCTCCCCCTTTTGCATTAATAGTAACATAAGGTGAAAAACAATAAATCCAAGCTTAATATGTAACCTGTTCAAAACTTAATACAATATTCTAGATATTCTCAACATATATAGCCTTCATGAATCTTTTCCCCATATGTTCTTCACCTGAATTTATTCCCCTTTCTCTTTAGTTTTTCAATGAACTTCTTCCCCTTTGATATCAATGGAAAATGTGTCAATATGCCAAATAACTAACCTTATGAAATGATCCCCTTTTGATGAATATCTCCATCAAAGTTCTTGTATTGGATCAAGCCAATCTATAACCAAAAATATGTCAAGTGCCAACAAATAGTATTAAACCAAAAAAATTACATAAGATCTCTAGCATAGCTTTTCTCATAGCAACCACTCCCCCTAAGGAGAAGTACCAAGCCTCAGGCCCAAATAAATGAATTATACTCTAAATATATTGGATTGATGTATTAAATATGCATCAATTACTCTACACTAAGTGTGGCCATCACCCAAAGCATACCCATGAGGTACTAAAAGGTGTCTTTAGCTAACAGTTTAGTGAATATATCTATTATCTATTCTTTTGTACTTACATATTTTAATATGATTTCCTTCTCACTAACCTTCTCTCTTAAGAAATGATAATTACAATATGCTTATTCTTATAAAGTAAAACAAAAAAATTACACATATTAATTGTACTTGTATTATAGCAGTGCATAATAGTAGGTTCTGAGAATGTGGTATCAATGTCCTTTAGCATTTATTTTGTTTACATAATCTGATTACAATTGTTTTCTACCACTACATATTCTTCTTCTACTATAGACTAGGAAATACAATCTTTCTTCTATCTCAACCAAGATACTAACCTTCCTCAAAGGAAAAATGCATCTTCACTTGTGTGTTTTATGTCATCTAAATTTCCTGCCCAATAAACATCGTATATGCATATCATATAGAATCACTAGTTCTTTCATACCATAAGCCAAATTCCAATGTTCACTTCAAATATCGAATTTGTTTTTTTTTACTAGTACAAAGTATGTCTCTTTAGGATATGATTGATCCCTTGCTACAATTCCAATTGCATTTACAATATATGGGTTTATATGGGTGAAATATTATAAATTATCAATCATTAATATATACCTTGTTTACATAGCACTGGGTGAATTGTTGTTGTTAGTCAATTTGCAACTTGCAATCATTTTTGTTCCAACTAGTTTGCAATTTTCCATGCCAAATCTTACCAACAACTCCTTAAGATACTTAGTCTGAGATATCAAAATAACATACTTCATTTGTATTATTTGCAATCCCAAAATGTATTTCATCTCACCAATCATGGAAAATTCAAATTCATCTTTCATCTCATCTGAAAACTTATTAATTGCCTCATCATACCTCCAAAAATAATATCATCAAAAAATACTTTAATGATCAGGAAAAAATTAGAATCATCTCTTAAATAAATATTACTATATGCACTACCTTTCTTAAATCTGAAACTAAACATTTTTTATCCAATCTTGTATACCAGCCTCTAGGAGCTTTCTTTAGTCCATACAACAACTTATTTAGCTTGCATACCATGTCTACTTACTCCTTTAATGGAAATCCATTAGTTTGTTCAATGAAGACTTCTTCCCCAAGTTCTCCATTCAAGAAAGATGATTTAACATCCATCTAATACACTTTGAAATTTTTCTTAGATGCATAAGCCAAAAATAATCTACATCCTTTGATCTCTCTAAATGGGAAAATGATTCTTCAAATTCTATACCTTCCTATTGTGAATAACCTTTACATACCAATCTTTATTTATTCCTTAGCTTCACCTTGCTCATTCATTTTGTACCTATAATATAATTCTATTTAGGTCAAGGGACTAATTCCAATGTATTAATCTTTTCAATATTCTAAAGCTCTTCACAACAACATTTTGGGTCAAATTGTGATGGCAATTTGTGATGATAGTGTAATTTGTGGTGATTTAAATGTTTTTTTGCATTGTCCTAGACATCATCGCAATACCAATGTTGGCATTATAATTGTGATGCTCACATGGGTATAAAAATAAAAGAAAAAATATGACATAAATCATTCCCCGTATGTTTTGATTGTGGAGAGTTGCATGTGAAAGAGGGTGGAGATTTTTAAACATTGTCATGCCCTTGTGATCAGTCCATTTTGTTGTTGTTATCTCTACATTTTTTTTGTGTACCCTTGGTCTTTGATTTTGTTGCTATGATCTTTGCATTTTGTTATCGTGTCCTTTCTCTGTGATTTCATTTTCATGCCCTTGTGATCTCTGCATTTCATTGTCATGCCTTTTTTTTGCAATTTTTGTTCCATGTTATGCCCTTGTTATCTTTGTTCCCTTGCTCTGCAATTTCATTGTCATGCCTTAGCTCTACAATTAACTTCAAGGGCTATGTAAATGTTCATTTCTTTTCCTTCTAAATATGTATCTCTTTATATTTCCTTCTAAACATGTATATTTAGAAATGTTTTTAAACGTGTTTATTACATCTTAGCACAATAGAAAAATTAATGTACTTGCATACATATTCCAAAATCTAAGTAATAAAACAATAAAACTCACTCAACCCGTGTTAAGTGACTTACCTCAAGATCCTCCACAAAAATAATGTAGACCAGGAAAAATGGGCAGAGTTTGCATGAAATTTTACAAAAACATATCATTGAACATATTTTTAGAAAGAAACTAGCCATAACCCAGTTAAATTGGTTTAGTTGTTAATTAGCTAGGTTGATTACGAATTCCTATAGAATTGTCATCAGATTAGTTACAATAAAATGAACAATCAATTGTTCCTAGCTAGCAAGATCAAATATAGTTTTCCAAGGTGATAAAATTGCATATGCAAGGAATTGAAGAATAACTTCAATGAAGAGTTGAGTGTAAGGATTTGTTTCTAGTTGTTTTTTTGTTGTGTAGTCTCTTTCTAAAGCCACTTCTTCTCCTTCGCTCTCATGGCTTAAATTTTATCATCAAACTTCTGAATACAATACCTCTACCTTATATAATATTAACTTCACATTGTATTGTAACTCTAGCATAGGTGTTTGATCATCGATAGCTTTCATTTCAGCATTGTTGTTTTCATGTATGTATGTATCTATCTATACATATGTATGTATATGTATGTATGTATATGTATATGTATATATTTATATATATACAGTGAGATCTTGTGGATTGTAGATTATGGATTATTTTTTTAAAAAAATGAAAACATGGCAATAATCATTCCCTATTTATTTTGATTTATTGTGGAGAGTTGTACACGAAAGAGGGTGGAGAGCTCTGAACGTTGGTGGAAATCAGTGGAGATCTAGGATTTTGTTGTTGTTCCCTTGTGATCTTTGTGACCTTGCTCTGTGATTTTTTCCAAGGGGAGAAGAGGTACCTATGTAAATGTTCCTTTTTTTCCTTCTAAACATGTATTCATGTTCATAAATAATAGCTTTGGTTAGATTCAAGGATAACTGATTATGATGATTATATCCATATGTACATGTATGTATGTATGTATGTATATCAGTGTACTATGTGAATTGATTTACATGCATACATATACACTTGCATAGTACTTGTGCTAAATTAAATTACTTCTAAATATCTACCTCTACCTTATCTATATGAACTTCACATTGTGTTGTAACTCTAGCATAAGTGTTTGATCATCGATAGCTTTCATTTCAACATTGTTGTTTTCATGTATGTATGTATATATGTATGTATGTATCTATACTTATGTATGTATATGTATGTAAGTATGTAAGTATGTATGTAGTATGTATTATTAGAAATGCTTTAGAATAACTAAGAGTGGGGGTGAATCAGTTATTCAAGGTCCAAATGTCCCAATAATTTTTTATTTTTTAAAACTTAGTGAGCCCATTAAACATTTCATGCATCCAAGCTAAACATTCTAACTAGCAAGTTACTATTAAATCAACATGCAGCAATAAGACATGAAAAATCAACACATAACATAGTGATTTACGTGGAAACCCAATTTGGGAAAAACCACTAGTAACATGCTACTACTTTCTCACTCTTCTGAAGTGATGCCCTATGAAAGGCCTGCCCTATTAAAGGCTACAACACACATTGTTAAATGTGACCTGGTTAAGGGATTTCAATCACCCTATTAGAAGTGAGCTTGGTTAAAGGACTTTAGAACATTCACTTGGAATGCCACCTTGTTAAAGGATTTTTCAATGGCTGTTAGGCTAACCTTAGTCCAAAGGATTTTCCCTAACTGATACAATTGCTAGAGAGTATTCAATAAGGGCTTTTGACCTAATACAACTTACAACTTAACTTGCAGATTTTAGATCTCAATTCAAATCACAACTCTACTTGGCTTTTAGTCTTTGTAGCTCTAACAACTTGTCCACTCGTCAAGCTTCTCTCTCCATGAGTCATCCTACTCATTGTGCCAATGCAGTCACCTCTATGGTCACTTATCAAAGCAGAGTCTATAGACTTTGTTCTTCCTTCTTAATGCCTTCTCCTTGGCACCACACACTCTATCCAACCACTCTTTTCTTTGTGACACTCCTTAAGTAGGAATTTTGGAATTCTTTTTTGCTCTCATTTCCCTTGTTTAGATTGTGGTTTGAATTGATTAGGTTAGATACAATTTATCTACCCTTTATCTTGTTTCTTCTAGAAACTTCATCTAGAATCCACTTGCAATTACCCAAAAATGGTTAACCTCAAATTCTGTACCACTAGCTCATTATCCTTATCTTCCACCTGGTTCATAAAATTTGAGATAACAAACTTGTCAGCTCAAATTTGGAAAATCTTTGACTTTTCAAGTAATGTAGCAGCTCGACACTATTTACTTTCTAATGCTCGACACATACTGTGTTACTCGGCATCAACTGTGAATTCTCTCGGCACCTACTAAATTTTACTAATGCTTGGCACCTATTACATTTGTCTAGCTTAGCACCTGAACTTTCTCGGCACCAACTACTTCACTTAGCACACACTGGAATTTTCTTTTACTTGGCACCTATTGATTTTCTACTTGGCATGAACTAACTTTGCTCAGCACACACTAATAAATTTAGTCAAGCCTTGCAAGCAGTTTTGTTACTACTTTTTCTTCTAGATTTTCTAAGTGTAGCCAACCTCTGTACCTTCAAGTAGATTATCAATACATCATTTCACCATTATCTTAACCAATCATTGTACTTCATTACAAAATCATAACTCAACCTTTCCTCTAGGTGTTGTTGTTACATCTTATTGATTAAATTCTCTTCATCAATCAACTAAGTGATAGTACTTGGATCTTATAAGAAATTGTCATTCTGAAAAATAGAAAGTTTGACATCAGTGACAAAAAAATTATTGAAAACATTCTTTCATCAACAATCTCTCTTTCTCAATAATGATCTTTTCAATCAAATTTCAACAATCTCTCTCTTTGGCATTGATGGAAAACCAAACTGATAAACCAAGTTACCTACAAATTAACTAGGCTAAAATAGTAAGGCCAAATGCCAAAAAGAAACACTTGTTCTTTCTATCAACATTCTTACTATCAACTTCTTATTACTCCCTCTTACAAGATAGATCTTTATCCTAAATTTGTTTTTGCTAACTCCCTCTGAGTTCTTGATCTTCTTCCTCTTAGCTGCTACTTCTTTTCCTATTAGCTTTAATCAAAGCTAAGCTGAGCTTCACCTTTTATCAGCTTCTTGTTGTCTTGTTGTTTCTCCCTCTCTTTTTGCTATTTCTCCCTCAAGATTTCACCCTCTACAAGAGTTCTCCCTCTGTTTTCTCTTGTAGATTTGATAATTTTCTTCTATTTATCTCTCTCTTTGACATCAATGCCAAAGATATATTATCTCAACATATTAACATGCAAATGTAGCATTTGTAGTAACTTCAGTTTCTCCCTCTGTCACCTTGCTTGTGACTTTTTGGAATGTCAGCTCTTTGATTACTTCAAGAAAAATCCTAAAGCATGATCCTCTGCATCAATTTATATAATTCAGCAGTCAACCTATTTGATGTAGGGCTATCTTGTTGTTTCTTAAACAACCTTTGATAGGGGTAACACCCCTAACTTACCTCTAAGATATTCAAAAGCATCTTTAGTTAATGGTTTTGTGAAGATGTCAGTAATTTCTTCCTTGGAATTAACATATTCCATCTTTACTTTTTTATCTTCAACTAGCTCTCTAACATAGTGATACTTGATTGCTATGTGCTTTGTCATGGCATGCATCACTAGGTTCATTGATATGTTGATGGCACTTGTCTTATCACAATAAAGTATCACAGGTTCAATTATCTCCTCCTACATAACTTTAAGTAGATGCTTTATACATACAATATTGGTGCAATTGATGGTAGAAGCAACATATTCTACTCTAGCTATTGATTGTGAGGTACAACTTTACTTTTTACTCTTCCAAGTAACTAGTCTTCTACTTAAAAAGAGTGTTCCTCCACTAGTGCTTTTTTTGTCATCTATATCTCCTCCCTAATTTGTATCACTGTAAGCTTTTAACTCAAATTTTTTAGTCCTCTTATAGTATAGGCCAAAGTCATCTATTCCTTTTAGGTACCTCATGATTCTCTTTACTACCATAAGATGTTTTTTTCTTAAATTTGCCAAAAATCTTGCAACTATACCAACAGATAACACTATATCAGGTTTGCTATGTACAACATATTGTAACTTACCAATCATTGACCTATATAGTGTTTGATTCACTTTAGTTGACTCATCATTCTTTGATGACTTATGTCCTATTATCATAAGTGTATTCACAGGTTTTGAGTCTTCTAGTCCAAAAGCTTTCAGTATTTCCTTGATGTACTTTGACTGGGTAATAAATATGCCATACTATAGTTGATAGATTTGTAAGCCAACAAAGAACTTTATTTCACCAAGCATTGACATCTCAAATTCATGTTTCATTTGATTGAAAAAATCCTTGCATAGGGTATCTTTATCCCCAAATATTATGTCATCAACAAAGATTTCTGATAATAGTATATCCTTAGCTTTTTCTATTTTGATGTATAGATTGTTGTTATCATTAGTTCTCTCAAATTCAATCTTCACAAGATATTTTTGAAGCCCCTCATACCATGCTCTTAGTGCTTGTTTCAGCCCATAGAATGCTTTATGCAATTTACACACCATAACTTTGTTGTTGTCATCCGCAAATCATGCTAGTTGTTCTCTGTAGACTTCCTCTTCCAATATATCATTCAAAAATGTAGACTTAACATCCATCTAGTAGACCTTATATCCTTTGTAGGTAGCATATGCAAGTAATGTTCTTGCTCCTTCCATCCTTGCAGGAGGGAAAAATCTTCCCCATAATCTATTCCTTCTTCTTGAACATATCATTTACAAACTAGTCTGACTTTATTCCTTGTGATCTCACCATTATCGTCTAGTTTGTTCCTAAACACCCACTTGGTTCCAATCACTTATTTATTAGTTGGTCTTGGAACTAAGCTCCCAAGTTTTTTTCTTTTTTATTTTCTCAATATCCTCTTCCATTGCCTTGTACTAATCATCACTTTCTAGTGCATTTTTCATGGTTTTGGGTTATGTTTGACTCAGGAAGCACGATTCACTCCTTAATCTATTCCTTGTCATTGGTTTGTCATCTCTATTTCTAATGATCTATTCAGCAAGGTGATTTTTTTTGACATACTTGGATAGTCTTGGTTCTATCCTTGTCTCTATGTTTGGTCTTTCAGCTTCAGACTCACTATGTGCATCTCTTTTAGGTAACTCAATAGCTCTGTTATGTGTGGTGACTTCAGAATTAAAATGAGCATTTTCCTCATTCTGCAACTCAACATTCACTAGCTGTGACTCAACGTTTGTTGAGACTTGTTGTTGATTCCCAACTTGATTGGAAACATCTTCTTTAGTAGGCATTCCTTCATAGAAGTATACAAATGATTTGTATTCCTCTAGTCTTTTGATGGGTTTGTCATTATGAACTTCTTTATATTCATCAAAACTTACATTTGCACTTTCCACAATTTTGTTAGTGTTAATGTTCAAACACTTATATGCTTTACTTCTTGTGTAATAACCAAGGAATACACCTTCATCACTTTTTGCATAAAATTTACCATTTCTAGTATCCTTAAGAATATAACATTTGCTACTAAATACTTTGAAATGTTTGACATTGGGTGAGCAACCATACCATAGTTCAAAAGGTGTTGCATTTGTACCTTTCTTGATTTGTATCGATTCAGGGTGTAAACAACTTCTCTCCAGTACTTTAAAGCAACATTCTTCTCCATCATTAGTGTTCTAGCATAGTCCATCACTAATCTATTTCTTCTCTCAGCAATTCCATTTTGTGGAGGGGTTCTTGGTGCAGAATTCTGCCTTTTGATTCCTTCATCATTGCAGAATGTCTGAAATTCTTTTCATGTGAAATCTCCTCCTCTATATGATCTTAGATACTTTAGACTCTTTCCTATTTCTTTCTCAACCCTAGCCAAATACCACTTAAACATTTGAAAGGCATTAGATTTTTGTTTTAAAATCATGACAGTCATCATTCTAGAGTAGTCATCAACAAACAACATTATATATATGTCTCCTTTGTACCTTTGCACTTCTATTTGACCACATAAGTCAATATGAACTAACCCTATTACTTCTTTGGAAGTATAGGTTTTTCTTTTGAAACTTGACTTGGTCATTTTGCCTAGCTGACATTGTTTGCACATTGTATTATCAAGCTTCTTCAGTTTAGGAAAACCTCTAACTTCCTTCATATTACTGATACTGATCAAATTGTCAAATTTGACATGACATAGCCTTTTATGCCATAGCCACACATCATCAAATATTACAATAAGATAGGAAACATCCTCCATATCTAGGTAAAATAGATTACTCCTAGTTTATTCTCCTTTTCCTAATAGATTTCCATCATTGTCATAGATCTTGGCAGTTTTGTTTCCAAACTCTACCTTACATCCTACATTGCTTAACTATGACACACTAAGTAAATTTTAGTTCAATCTTTCAAAAAATATGCATTATCACATGAGATCTTCTCTATAAGTGCAATGGAACCTTTTCATTTTATTAGACATGGAGCATCATTTCCAAATCTAACACTATTTCCATCACACTGAGTCAAGGTAACAAACTTACCTTTGTCTCCTATCATCTGATGTGAGCATCCATTGTCTATGATCCATTTATCATTTTTGTTCACATAGGTTACTAGTGTTTTTGCCCCATCTTCATCTGACTCATCCTTCATAGCTACATAGACTACCTCATCATCATGTTCATCTGAGTCATCTTCTTCAACAATGTAGTAATTATTGCCTTTGTCTTTGTAGTCTCTGCCATCATCTTCTCTCTTTTTTTTCTACTCTTTGCCTTCTCTATAATTCTTCTTTTGTGTGCACCTTGTTGCAATGTGACCAACTTCATTACAATTAAAATAAATTATAGGAAGCTTACCTTTGAATTTACCTTTGCATCTATGAAATCTTCTAGCCAACAATGCTTCCAATTGTTCAACATCTTCTTCATTTGTATTATTGTCACTGGATGCATATTTCATCTTTCTTTTCTTCTTCTTTAGTTTCACTTCTTCAGTGTCTTTCAACAATAGCTTGGCCTTGAAAGTGGATTCAAGACTCTTAGGTTTGTAGTTATCAAAGATGGATAACTCAAATGTAGTAAGTCTTCCTAGTATACCTTCAAGACTTAGTTTGTTTCCTAGTATGCACCTCAGTTCTTGAATAGCTAATACTTTAATAGCATAAATAGGTAGCAAGGTTCTTAAGACTTTTTTAAGGATAGTTTCATCATCTAAATGACCAGTAGAACTTCTTATTGCACTTATAACTTCTTTTATTCTAGAGGCATATTGAGCAATGTTCTCACCTTCCTCCATTCTCATGTCGTCAAACTTTCCTCTGAGAATTTCAAACTTGGCTCTTTGTATATTCTTATCTCCTCCATAAATGGTTGATAAGGCATCCCACATCTTGAATATAGTGTTACATCCCTTGATGTCATCAAATTTAGCATAGTTGAGGGTAGAGGCAATCTCCAACATTGCCCGGTTGTGCACCTTCTTTTTCTTCATATCTTCAATAGTAGGCACACCAACTGGATCAACATGTCCCACTATTATTGAGGTTTGTGCATGATCACCTCTAGATCCAAGTTGTAGCTTCATTAGACTTTTCCATGTAGCGAAGTTGTCTTTGTTGAGCTTGGGAACTTCTCTCTTAGACATCTTGATCTTTATGCTTCTAGTACCTTCAAACTAAATCAATAGATGGATTTGATACCACTTGTTAGAAATGCTTTAGAATAACTAAGAGAGGGCGGGGGGGGGGGGGGGGGGGGTGAATCAGTTATTCAAGGTCCAGATGTCCCAATACAACTTTCTTTTTTTATAGTAAGTGTAGTGATCCCATTAAACATTTCATGTATCCAAGCTAAACATTCTAACAAGAAAGTTACTATTGAATCAACATGCAACAATAAGACATGAAAAATCAACACATAACATAGTGATTTATGTGAAAACCTAACTTGGGAAAAACCATTAGTAACATGCTACTACTTTCTCACTCTTCTAAAGTGATGCCCTATTAAAGGCTACAACACACACTATTAAATGTGACCTGGTTAAGGGATTTCAATCACCTTGTTAGAAGTGAGCTTGGTTAAAGGACTTTAGAACATTTACTTGGATGCCACCCTATTAAAGGATTTTTCAATGGCTATTAGGCAAACCTTAGTCCAAAGGATTTTCCCTAACTGATACAATTCCTAGAGAGTATTCAATAAGGGCTTTTGACCTAATATAACTTACAAGTTAACTTGTAGATTTTAGATCTCAATTCAAATCACAACTCTACTTGTCTTTCAATCTCTACAGCTCTGATAGCTTGTCCACTCATCAAGCTTCTATGTCCATGAATCATCCTAGTCATTGTGCCAATGTAGTCACCTCTGTGGTCAATTATCGAAGCAAAGTCTTTGTACTATGTTCTTCCTTCTTAATGCCTTCTCCTTGACACCACACACTCTATCCAACAACTCTTTTCTTCATGACTAGAAACTCCTTAAGTAGGAATTTTGGAATGCTTTTCTGCTCTTATTTCTCTTGTTTACATTAGGGTTTGAATTGATTAGGTTAGATACAATGTATCTACATTTTATCTTGTTTCTTCTAGAAACTTCATGTAGAATCCACTTGCAATCACCCAAAAGTGGTTAACCTCAAATTTTTTACCACCAACTCATCATCATTGTCTTCCACCTAGTTCACAAAATTTGAGATAAAAAACTTATCAACTCATATTTGGTGAATCTTTGACTTTTCAAGTAATGCAACAACTCAACACTATTTACTTTCTCATGCGCAGTACATACTGTGCTACTTGACATCAACTATGAATTCACTTGGCACGTACTAAATTTTATTGATGCTCGACACCTATTAAATTCGTCTAGCTCGACACCTTAACTTGCTCAGCACCAACTACTTCACTAGGCACACACTAGAATTTGCTTTTACTTAGCACCTATTGATTTTCTCCTTGGCATGAACTAACTTTACTTAGCGCCCACTAATGAATTTAGTCAAGCCTTGTAGATAGTTTTGTTACAACGTTTTCTTCTAGAGTTTCTAAATGTAGCCAACCTCTATACCTTCAAGTAGATTATCGATACATCATTTCACCATTGTCTTAACTAATCATTGTACTTCATTACAAAATCATAACTCAACCTTTCCTCTAGCTGATGTTGTTACATCTTATTGATTAAATCCTCTTCATCAATCAACTAAGTGATAGTACATGGTTCTGATAAGCAATTGTCATTCCATCAAATAGCAATTGTCATAGATATGTATATGTATATGTATATGTATATGTATATGTATATATATGTGTCTATGTATGTATGTATATATACAAAGAGATCTTGTGGATTGTGTATTATGGATTATAAACAAAAAAGAAAAGAAAACAAGACAATAATCATTCCACATTTGTTTTGATTGATTGTGGAGAGTTGCATGCGAAAGAGGGTGGAGAGCTCTGAACATTGGTGGAAATCAGTGGAGATCTAGGATTTTGTTCTTGTTCCCTTGTGATCACTGCATTTCGTTGCCATGTCATGCCCTTGGGATCTTTGTGCCCTTTCTTTGTGATTTTCTTCAAGGGGAGAAGAGGTACCTATGTAAATGTTCCTTTTTTCCTTCTAAACATGTATTCTTATTCATATATAATAAATTTGGTTAGATTCAAGGATAAATGATTATGATGATTGTATGTATGTATATTAGTTCACTATGTGAATTGCTTTACATTCATACATACACACTTGCATAGTACTTGTGCTAAATTAAATTAATCATTCATGTCTGTATTTACACAAGCAATTATTGTTGCATTCAATCAAAACTATTCATACTAAACTAAGTATGCATAATATCATCCAAGTAATGATTAGATGCATTCACATTAAGTCATATTAGGATCAAGCAGATGATCCATTTATGTTACTTCATACTTATTTTATTAAATATTTTGTTTAACATAATCAGTAATACTAGAATTATACAACTATAGCTAGAACTCTTGTTTATTTTATTTTATCATAAAAATTTAAGACTATTATTTTTCTTAAAATTAGACTATATATTTGTTATCACTAAAATACAAATATAGATCTCTAATAGTTATCTTTTTTAATTTCAAGATCTTCATCATTAATGTGAAGAGATTCCACTACTGGATAGTGGAATAGCCACAATGTGGAGCCACATAGCTCATGGCTTTTTCCACCAAATTATATTTTTATTATATTTTTGTCATTCAAAAATATTATAGGTGAATGTTCTTTTGATTTTCAATACATTTAATAATTTATCACTTGTTGTTTCAGGTAATTTTCTATTCTAAGATAGAGACATCTATCATAAGGATGGACATGCCAATTTTAATCATCTTGCTTTCAAAGTTGATTCTCTTATCAAATTAATGAAACTATTTGCAACTGACACCCTGATTTTTGGCAACTTACCTGATTAGCCATTCACACAACCATCTTCCTCCTACCCCATCATAGCATGCAGCCCTTGTTTGAGGTTTATATCTTAGTACCTTTTGGGTTTTGAATGTCATTGAACCTATTTCAAAATGGTTCCATTGGTTCAAGGAGGTTCATATGTTTGATAAGTTTAGTGTCCTATGTAGTTTACTATTTTCAATGTTCAGAAGGCTCTTGGCTTGGATTGGAGTACTGAGATTTAGAGACACTATAATTTAGATTAAATTTGCATTTCAATTCTCCTTTAGGGGCATAATTGTATTTTATTCCTTAATTTTGTGTGCAGTAATGAGGGTTATAGCTTAGGCCATTGGAGAGCATTTGAGTTGTGAACATAAAATTGGGTACATTTGTGCTAGAAATAACATCTAATATTTTGTAAGTCTCTCTCCTCTAAAGACCCAATACATGGAGCCATTATCATCATGAGTAGACTCACTCTCCTCAGATGAATTCAATCAAAACTATTCATACAAAATTAAGTATACATAAATTTGTACTTACAGAGTATATTATCTCTTGGTGAATAAGTGAAGATCAAATACATTTTTCCAAGTCGTAAAATTGCATATGCAGATGTATGTATGTATGTGTATATGTGTGTGTGTGTGTATATATATATATGTATATGTATATGTATATGTATATGTATATGTATATATATATATATATATATATGTATATGTATATGTATATGTATATGTATATGTATATATATATATATGTATATGTATATGTATATATATGTATATTTATATGTATATATGTGTATATATGTATCTCTACATCTATACATTTTGTTGTCATGCCCTTGTGATCTCTGCATCTCATTAGTGTGCCCTTGTGATCTTTGTATATGTATGTACGTATGTATGTACGTATATATATATACATAGACACACACACACATGTGTGTGTGTATGTATAAATACACATACATATACATAAAAAGAAGCTTTTCTAATCACTTTTTGGGGAAATACAAAGAGATACATGTTTAGAAGGAAAAGAAAAGAACATTTACATAGGTACCTCTTCTCCCCTTGAAGAAAATTGTAGAGCAAGCACTACTACATTTGGGCTTGAATTATCACCACAAAATTACACTACCATCACAAATTGCAAAAAAAAAATGAAAATCACCACAAATTACACTGCCATCACAAATTGACCCCAAATGTTGTAGTGCAAAGGGCACAAAGATTAAAAGGGAACAACACTGCAAAAAAATTACAAATCAAGGGCACGAAGATCATAAGGGCACAACAAAAAAAATGCAGAGATCACAAGGAAATTACAATGAAATGTTGTGATCACAAGGGCACAACAACAAAATCATAGATCTACATTGATCTCCACTAAGGGCATGACATTAAAATGTAGAGATCATAAGGGCATGGAAATGAAATGTAGATATCACAAGGGAATGACAATGAAATCTCCACCTATGTTTTTATCTAAGAGCTCTCCACCCTCATTCAAAGCTCTCCACCCTTTTTTGCATGCAACTCTCCACAATAAAAATAAATGCAAAATGATTTATGTCATGTTTTATTTTTTATTTTTTTATATGTAAAATCAACTTCACATTGTGTTGTAACTCTAGCATAGGTGTTTGATCCTCAATAACTTTTATTTCAGCATTTCAACATTCAAATTTTCAAGTTTCCTCTTCATTATATGTTTGGTTTATCAATGATTTACTCCAATTCAATTATAATGCATCTCAACTAGCTGCTCCAATGATGCAAGGACCCATCTATCTCCATATTATCAAGCACTTGTTATTTTATAGAATCTAGATAGATACCAAGAGTTCTAAAGCCATAAATTTGAAGACCATCATGTGTGTGTCCCACTTTAGGGAAAAATTAGATGTCATGTTCTTGTGTATATATTTCGATCACTTACTTCAAACTCAATTGAGGTGCACTTATGAAATTATTTAGGTGAATCCCACTTCCCGTGGAAGTTGAGGCTTGTTGTTGAGCATATATTGTTGTTGTTTGTTGTTGTTGAAGTAGTTATTTAAGGTTCCTTGGCTCCCAAGAATTTGTAGCATAGGTTTAGGGTAGTAACTTGTTAGAATCAACTCTTTACCAAAGTTATACACTCAACCAGTTTTAACTTTGAATAAAAGGTCCCCTTATAGAATGGAGAATTTGTGCTTGTGGTTTAGCTTAAGACATTTCAGCAGATGCAACCTAGTCTACCTGGCTTTTGAAAATAGATGGCTAAACTCTGAGTTTCAACATTAACTTGACTAGATTATTTAGACCCATTGATTATTGTCACAAGATTTTAAACATAACTATATAAGGAGTGATTTAGGACATATATAGGTTAACCTTACATTAACTATAAACTAAAAATAAAAGGTTGCACCAAGGTATTATAGTATTGTAATTATAGAAAACTTCTTGATTTTCCTGAGTGGGTTTATAATGGCAAAGAGTTGAATTAGGTGAGTAAAGATCACTAATGGTTATAGGAATACAACTACATAAATACAATTAGAAACTAGAACTACATATTTTATAGAGTGAGTAGTTCAAGTTTCTTGATTCCCTGGATACGGGTATGTAGGAAGCCTGGTAGGCGGAGTATTCCTCCAGTGTGTAGATGCCTTGGGCATAGTTAGGTAGCACTTAACTATTTTAAGCCATTATATGTTAACTCACAAGGCTCATTCCCTTGCAGAAGCCTCTACCACAATGACATTACAACTAAACCATGCAAAGGATGTTGAAGTGGTTCCCAACCTTGAAACACTCTTATAAGCAATGGCAAAGCAAATGCAAATGTAATACATATATTACTATTATTTATGTATATGTATGTATGTATGTATATATATATATATATATATATATATATATGTATATGTACATATATGTGTGTATATTAATATATTCACATGCATATGTGTGTTCCTATGTATGCATATATACAAAGAGATCTTGGCACAAGAAGCTCAGGGTGAAATAGTCCTTTCCACCCTAAAAACCACTTTTTTACTTCATTCAAATTAGGACTTGAACAAAGCCAATGATACAAAACCTGGTGCCACTTTGGAAAAATGTTGCCTCCAACATTGCAACCATATGATAAATGGGAATAGTGCATGCTTGAGCCATAACTTAGTTAAATTGGTCTAGTTGCTGATTAGCTGGGTTGATTACAAATTCTTGTATAATTGTCATCAAATTAGGTACAATAAAATGAACAATCAGTTGTTCCCAACTAGTAGGATTAAATACAATTTTCCAAGGTGATAAAATTGCATATGAAAATACAACACTTGAATGCTAGGAATGAAGTGCATTCTCCAATTTATAACGAATGGTTTTACATAAAGGGTCCACACATTAGCCCAACCATGGAAGCCAATGATGTAACCACGCATTTATTGGCACGCTCTCCCTACGAGGATCCTAATTATCTACTATTGTTATTAATTTGGGCATCACTATATGATCTAGAATGTTATGAAAAATCCTCCCATGTCTCCAAAAAATGTAGCATAGGTTTAGGGTTACTTGGCTCCTAGGAATTTGAAGCAGCTATTCTCACTACTGGAAGAATAACTTCAGGGAAGAGTTGAGTGTAAGGAGTTCAAGAAGAAAGTTATATTTTTGTGTGAGTGCCATAATCATGAAGCTCATTCCCTTGTAGAATCCTTTGTTAGAATGACATATAACCATTCAAATAATGTTGAAGCGGTTCCTGACCTTGAACACTCTTACAATGGCAAAGCAAATGCAGATGCAATACATATATTAGTATTATTTATGTATATGTATGTATGTATGTATATACATATATATACAAGCCATAACCTAGTTAAATTGGCTTAGTTTTTGATTAGCTAGGTTGATTACAAATTCCTATAGAAATGTCATTAGATTAGGTATAATAAAACAAACAAGTAGTTGTTCCCAGCTAGCAAGATCAAATTTTGCTTTTCAAGGTAATAAAATTTCATATGCAGATGCATCACTTGAATGCCAAGCATGAAGCACATTCCCCAATTTATAATGAATGGTTTTATATAAATTATCCTTCTCGTTCACTCCCATTCCTTAAATTTTGATTATCAAACATTTAGATATATGCCTCTACCATATCTAAATTTAATTTCACATTGTGTTGTAACTCTAGAATAGGTGTTTTACCATCAAAAGCTTTCATTTTAGCATTAAATTTTTCAAGATTGGCTAGCATCCTTACTTGTGGACCTCTCATGTCAAGCACTTTCTATATTGTTTGATCAACAATTTCTCCAAACAATGGTGGAGAGCTCTAAATGTTAGTGGAGATCAATGGAGATCTAGGACTTTATGGAGAGCTCTAAATGTTGGTGGAGAGTGTATAGTTGTAATAGGCCATATGGAGGACCATGTAAAATGAACAAAAAATAAAACACAACATTAATCATTCCCCTTTTTTTGTGTGTAAATGTCATAATCACAAGGCTCATTCCCTTGTAGAAGCCTCTGCCACAATGACATTACCTCTAAACCATGTAAAGGATGTAGATGTATATATGTATTTACCTAAATATGTATATATACATACACACACACACACACACATGTGTGTGTGTGTGTTTGTCTATGTATGTATATATGTAAATAACCAAAGAGATCTCAGCACAATAGAAAAACAATAAAACTCACTCAACATGTAGCATGGCCATAGATTGGATGGAAAAGCCTATTGGAAAGTATATTCATCTTTTCCTCTCTCATTTTTCATGTTTTTATCACTTGAACTATTATTTCTTAGGGGGAATTTTTTAATATTGGATTCATTTTATGTAGGAGGCAATGAGGACATTCCTGGATGTACCTGTGTTAGATGTATGGGAATCAATAAAGAATTGTGATGAATTGCTTGTGAGCAATTAAGATGGCCTTCCCCTGAGAGTAGCAGGAGGTGATGAGGACATTCCAAGTAATTTAAAGGTTGAGCCTTTCTTAAATATTTTAGATGTTAATGGGGAATTTAGATTGGGGGGGCTGGGAATGAGCTTCCACCTTCATGTGGTTAGCCCTAATTAGTAGAGAATATTAAATATTATACTATTCTCGAAACTAGGAGAAGCTCAACATTAACCTTATATAATTGTGTGACAACTAGCTTTGTGAATCTATTGGTTTCAAGCAATGTAGAAGGAGTCCATAGTTCAATATGTAATCTCAATTCATATGCATATGACATCTAGTGCAACTAAAAAATACAAAAAGTTTGCATTTTTTATTAGAGGTCTTTAATTAGGTATTTTAAGTTATAGACCATCATGAACATTCTCTTGGTCATAACAACTAGATTTTTAATGTTCATGATGGTCTACAATTTTAAAAACTTAATAGACCTATTTAATTAATGGAATCATGTTGCATTTTTTTAGTTTCAATTGTTTTCCATGCATATAGAATGCAGATGCATGTGAGTTCTCAATTCAAAGTGGCAGATTCTTATTTTGGATGCAATGAAAAAATTACATGCACCAGAAGATGGGAAAATGATGTAACTTTTGCAAGTTTGGAACCTTTTTTTGTACTTTAAAGATTGATTCTTTCTTAAAGATTTAGATGTTAATGGGTAATTTAGATGCTAGGGGACAAGGCCAAATGAGCTTCGACCTTTACATAGTTGGCCATTGTTAGTAGAGAATATTAAGCTATTTTTGAAACCAAGTGAAGCTCAACATTAACCTATGATTGTATGACAACTAATTGTATCAAACTATTGGTTTCAAGCAATGTAAAAGCACACCATAGTTCAATATGCAATCTCAATACATAAGCATATGACATTAGGTGGAGCTGAAAAAACCAAACAATTTTGCATTTTTTTAGAGATTTGCATAGACCTATTAAATAAATGTAAATGTTGTAGATTTTCTTAGCTCCCAATGTCCATGCATATAAAATGCAGTTGCACATGCATTCTTGATTGTAAGTGGCAGAATATTATTTTGGATGCAACGAAAACATGACATGCACCAAAAGATGGGGAAATGATGTCACTTTTGCAGGCTTGGAACCTTTTTTTGTACTTTAAAGATTGATCCTTTCTTAAATATTTTAGATGTTAATGGCGAATTTACATTTTATTTTATTTTTTGTGGGGGGGAGGGAATGAGCTTCCACCTTCACATGGTTGGCCCTAATTAGTAGAGAATATTAAACTATTATCAAAACCAAGAGAAGCTCTATATTAACCTATGGTTGCATGACAACTAACTAACAGTAATAAAATTAATATTGTATTAGAAAGATGCATATTCTAGATTTAATTTTTCCATGATTTTGCATCAACATTTTAGATCACACTCGGTGATTTATCTCCTCTAGCTCTTCACATCTTGATGCAAAAATATGGCACATAATCAAATCCAAAATATGCATCTCTCTACTATGATTGAGTGAAAATTTGTTCATGTTAATATTGTATCAATTATCCTACTTTTTTTGGGGATTTTCATAATTAGAAATAGATGTTGATCGTGTTGGGTTGTGTCAAGAAGGATTACATTACTAAGAAATCATCAAAATTTGTCTCATAACAGAAAGGTGAGTTTAAACATAACCATCCATGGTTAAGTTCTAATGTGACATTTTAAGAAAATAATGGAATTAAAATAGTGTAGGCCTATTAGCTTGAATTTCCCTAGCCTTGCCCAACCACATTTAAAAGGGGATCTTAACTCATGCAGTTGGTTGTCGCCTGGCATGTGGATGAAACTACAAAGTGAATTAGAGTGGAAAAATAGCAAAGGGATTCATTTGCCACCAAAAACTTTTTTTAATAATTCAGTATTCATTGTAATTACAATGGCTTGTTCCAACAGATAGCAATCACACTAACAACATTGTAGTTAGATCCTTGTCACAACTGTTATGGACTATTCTAACAGATAATTGTCACTTCCACAACACACCTATTACACAGTCATTATAGTTGTGAATAATATCTTTGATGCTAGTCGTCAGTCCAACGATAGACTAGAAGCTTAGACCATCATAATTGTGATGGTCTACTATCACAAGTGGGCCAACAAGAAGATGAACTTTTTCCCTTGCATGTTCCAAGTTATGACACCTTTATTTGTTGTAGTTGTGACAAATGCCCTTATCTTCACAATTTATAATAGAAAAAGTTTGACACCCATCTGACGGGGGCCAATTCATGATACTGTCACTTGGGTGATGGGTGGCCATCACAATTTGGGTCCAAATGTACCAGTGCTTCTTAATTTTATTACATTTACCCAAAATTCATCCTCACATGCTTCATTAGTAATATTATGTTCAATCTAAAAAATCAAACAAATTTCATCTCTTACCTTTCTTCTTGCCAATACTCTTCTACTTGCATCACTAATGATCTCATCATCTAAATAGTTCCTTGCAACATATTTAGGTGTTCTTTGTTCATCTCTAGGTTCTTCAATCTATACCTAAATTTTATCATCAATTTTAATAATAAATCTTGTTCTATATTTTCATTTTGTAGTAGTCTCTAACTTGTAGTAACCTAATTCGAATAATAATTAGAATCATACTCAAGGGTTCTCTCTTGTACCTAAAATATTTCGTCAATTTTGACATTTGTACTTTCAACAACTTTTTTTAGTCTAAAATTATAACATCTATAAGCTTTACTCTTAGTTGAATATCCAATAAATATGTCTTAATCACATTTGGGATCAAACTTCCTATTTCATCTTCTTTTTTGATATTGTACCATCTTAAAATAGATGGACTCATTATTTCAGAGATTTTAGATATTGTCCTTTAGTGACCATATGAACCATGGATGGATTTGTGCTCAATCATCTCTTTCTCTTTTTCTTCCCTATATCTTTCACTTTTACCAATGCACTTTCTAAGACCTTGGGTCTAGCTCCCTATGGGCCAAACCTGGAATAGGTCAACCCTAGTTAACCTCCTCTAGAATAGGTCGACCTACACCAACCTATTCTAGAATAGGTTCACCTATTCCCTAGGGATTTTAAATCTTGGGACCAATTTTTCCTGGGGTTGCAATTTTTTTAATTGGGTAGTGCTATCAACTTACTTTATTTCTATGCCTATAAATTAATTGTTATAAAAGGAACCCAAGGAACCTCATTTTCACATCTACAAGCTATCTAAATTCATTATAGAAATTATGTGTGTAAGTTCAAGCATTCAAGAAAAAAAATTCCATCAAGCATTTAAGGCATTCAAAGATTCAAGGATCCGCTGTGAGCATTTCCTCTTCTAAATCTAGCATTTTATTAGCCATAAATAGAGGATATTTACATTGAGGTATTCATCATTTTCTTCATTTATGTACATTTAAATCCATGGCTCTATGATGTGGTTTTTATAGATCCATTGCATTTAGAAAGATTTCCTATATCCTTCATTGTGAATTCAACATCTACAACATACAAACATTGCAGATCCTTATTGACAAAGGTATTCTTCAAGAAAAGTGAATACTTATATTTGTCTTGCTTTCCTTCACATAGTTATATTTCAATTTAAATTTGTATTCTTCAATCTAGGGCTTGATCAAGGAAATATCTCATCCACCTAAAACAAAACAAAACAAAAATTACTTTGTACGAGGGTACGATAGTGGAATTGTGAGAATAGATATGAAAAATCATTTGTTAAACCATTTCTAAAGAAGTTGGTTAAAATTTTCTCCTCTGTCCCCTGAAGATGGTGACTTCATCATAAATCACTTGGAACATGTTGCACCAGGTTGACATCTTTCAAGGCCCTAAGAAAAATAATCTTTTCTAGGTTTTATATTGTGATCGTGAATCTGCAGTCGAAAGTTTTGTCATAGGTTCAGAGCAACAATTTTCAAAGAAACAAGGCATATTCCTCTACACATATCAAAATGAGCACTCTATCATTTATTTAACTTATTAGTCTATAACTATTTTCATATCTTAATTGGGACGATTGATTACATTTAACACTTAGAAATATATTATACTTCTTATTAAATCATACATTTTTACATCTTTAATCAAATCCTTCATTGTATTAAAGAGAACTTGCTTGCATACTTCCTTGATATAATTTGAGTTTAGCATTAGCATCCACTTATCCTTTTGGTTTTTTCTAACATTTATGTTTTAAAGTCCCTCTTTCTCTTATATTGAATGTTAGTGTGGAAATGGTTAGTTGATGAATTCACCTCACATGGTTTATATTACAAACTCATTATACTACCCCATTTTATTCACTAAAATTTTTGGTAACCTTACACATCTCCACATTTGGTTTTGGATTTAGATGCCTTGACCTCCTGTTAAATTTTCATTTTGCACAATGCTTAATGACATGAATCCTTTCAAACTTCTCTCTTGAAAATCCAAACTAGGACCAACTCAAAGGTTTCGGGTGATCTTGCGACCTACCAAAATTTGCTCAATTGAAGATAAATGTATTTCTTCACAAAGAGGCCTTTGCTAGTTTGTACCAATTTTGGATAAGACAATCAATCTGCTTTCTTTTTCAAATTTAACCACAAAAAAAGATATATTTTTGTATTTTTTGTTTTTAAATGAATGCAATCTAACAATGCAACTATATGAATTCCTAATTTAACAAGGGTTAGCAAAGAAAATAATGAAGATAAAGTAATGAGAAATGAAAGAAAATAGCATAGAATGGAAATTCCTAATGGACATAAACCACGATAACAACATGTATGTGAGTTAAATCATTGAAAAGATTGGGTAGGAAACAAATGAAAGTAGGAGCAGTGCTTCCTCAAACCCACTAATGCAATCATCAATGAAAACTTAGTAAAATTGAAAGATGTTTCACTTCTTATCAAATCACAAGGCCACATAAAGTGTACTCATAAGAAACGAGAAGCTATTCAGGAACAAAAGGGTGATCTCTTCTCCAACTATGTATGTCAGTGAAATTTGTCAACACATGACAAACACCAGAACTAAAAATATTGCACGATCAAACCAACACAAATAAACTATTGGCTCCTTTATTATTATGAACAAGAATCCTCAAAAACAACAAACTCCAGGAAGAATAACTACACTCAAAAAGAGAGAACCAATAGCACATATTATTGCTTCAAAATAACGGCCTAAAATACATGTTACATTCTTAAATTTATAAGAAATTGTCTCCTTAATTTTTGTTGAGAGTGAGAGATCTCTTAATGTAAATAGATGCTTCTAAACTAATAAAAAAAATCTAATTATGTACAAACTAACTCTCTAAATGGTACTAATTAGGACTCCACCCTTGTTTATATGAATTAATGGGTGCATTAGCCTTTACATGTCTTAAAAAAAAGAAAGAAGTAGATAAGAAGGAAGCTACAAGAGGATCTAGGAGTCACTAGAAGCTCTAAAAATTGAAGTTTGGCCTTCTCTGAATGTTTCTATGAGTTAAACTATCGTCAGAATGTGTTTCCAGTGCATGGAAAGCTCTAAATTTGGAATTCGTAGTTAACTGCCAACACACCTCAGACTTCTTCAAAATTTCTAGGGCACCTCTAAAATAGTGCACCTTGGAAGCAGCGCACCTTGGCAGTAGGTTCAAAAACTCCAAAATTTTCCCAAGTGTCAAAACTGAATTTCTAGCTTCTGTGTTTTCTTCCCCTTTATACGAGAGCAATGTCTAGATGTTTTCTCTTGAATTTCTCTATAATCTCCATCACTTGGGTAGCTTCTAGAAAATATAAAGCCTCATATTTGTGCTTGACTATTGGATGATAATTATTGATAACTATTTGAGTTTCCACAAAATTGTCAAGTCTTCCATCAAGTCTCAACAATACCTCTTCATTATAGAATGCTTGTTTGATATCTTCATTAGATGAAGCATCCTTGAAAGTTATTTGGAATTGTTCAACTATTGCTTGCACTAACTTGAGCTTCATATTTGACTCATCTTCAAAAATCTCAAGGGAAATGGCATCATAATACATCTCTGCATCCAAAATTTTCTCTTGAGACTGACCCTTTAACTTCTGAATATCTTCATGAAATCCTTCAATGACCTTATTTTTGACAACTATCTTCTCAATCTGATCCTCAAGTTTATCAATCTCATCTATTGTATACAGTTTCATGAGTGTACAACACTTTTGACCTTTTATTGTTTGGAGTGATTGAATGTCTTTTCCCCAGGCATGTACCTCATCCATAAGCCCAAAGTCCTAGTCTACTATAGATACCAATTTCTCTGCACTAGAATGAACATTATGTAACAAGTTCAAATTGGTTTGTATTATCTCTACACAATTATACTCAAAATTTTCACACCATTATTGACATGCTTCCAAAAACTAATCAACTTGGACACTACCCTTATCTCTCCTTTCTAATGCCATAGCGAGAGTAACCTTTGGGTGGTCTTAATCTAATGGACCTATAATTCCATGTAGATATTCTCTTAGTAGCTTGTTTTCTTTGCATAGCTTTATTAATTCACTCTCATTATCATCAAAACATTTGAACATGTCCCTAACGCCCATAGTGATCATTACTTTGGTTGTATTTATTGTGGGTTTTCCTAATAAGACTTATGTAATCTAATAGTCCTTAGGAGTCAAATCTTTGGTCTCATCATTTGGAGGAGTAATGGCTATGTGATCAAGTAGGTCCTAATCTCTATTCTTCATTATTAAAGTCAATTGTTGTGCATCACCCATAAGTCACTCAGGCCTCTTGATGGCTTCTGCTAGTGCATCCATACTCTCCTCTTCGTTTACGTTCAGCTATCACTTTTATTGGACCATAATTTCTCTCTTCAACTAAGCTATTGAAGTGCCCATTGGAGACAAGTGCTTAGTTGAAGAGGAGGTTTTCCTAAGAGGCTCCTTTCCCTTATCACTCCTTTCTAGAGTCTTATCCTTGTGTGAGAGACTAAATTTGGTGTCCCTACATCTATTGTATCCAAATTCCTAGCTTCTACATCTTCAAAATTTTGTTGAGGCTCTTCAAATATCTATCCTTCCTTAGATACTTCATTGGTTGGTCTTTTATTAGGCTCTTCTTCATCCACCACTCTCTCTTAGGAGGGAGGGGATTGATTGATCCTTTGTCCAAATATGAAAAAACTTGAAATGGTGGTGGTGAGGTACCCAGAGATCCTTATGGTAGATGTGGCATTTGATTCAAATCCTCTCCCTTGGTTTGTGGGTGTATCTTGTATTTTATCACCCATCATTTCAATCCCTATTGGCATGAAGTTGCAATCAAATATTTTGAAAATATTTATTTCTTACTCCTCTTTCTTATCTATCCATTGTTGGGGGTCATCCTTTAAAGTTTTAACCTCAATAGGTTTCCTGGGAATAGATGGGGGCATGATGGTGGAGCTCTTCCTTCTCTCTTCCTGAGCGGCCCTTCCCAAGCATGTCCCTTGACTCAATGGGAGGTTTTCTTTTACATATTCTTCATCTTCATCATGCCTTCTAGTCCTTTTGACAATAGGTCCAACTCTAGCATTCTTAGCAGGTGAAGGAGAGGCTTGTTCCTCTTGTGAAAGTGATAACACCTCCTATGCTTCTTATTTTGGCTCTTGTTCCTATTCTAGTTCTAGTAGAGGTACTTGTGGAATATCCTAAGTTTGAGCCACCTCTACATTTTGAGGCTCTTGGTTCTCAGGTGCTTGAGCTACCTCATGAACCTTATTCACCTCTTCTTGTTGATGTTCTTCAGCTTCTTGCTCAGCTTTCTTGGGAGAAGCTCTTTTCCTCTTATTCATCTCATGGTCAGCTTTGAAGTATCCAACATCTCTGTCATCCTTATATACCATTTATGGCTTGACTAGAGACTACGCAGGGAAAGTTGGTAATGTTACTTTTGTACCCTTACCCTTAACTGGACATGCTATAGCTTCAAAAGTGATTGTTTGAGGAACTTGGTCCAGTGTAAAGGGCTTCTTGATCTACTCCTCTGTCAATTTGATTATATGTCTCACCCTATCATCGATATCTACATTTTCTTCCCTATCTACCTTTGCATTCATAATTGGTCTATCAAATATCTTATCTTGACTGTACAAAGGATCTAAGACCTCTTCAGTGTCTTATTGGACAACATTTAGTGGGATCTTTATCATCAAGGCACTTCATACCAAATAATGAGTCATTCTACAATAATCCCTAATTTTGATATCATAGTCATCTATCGTGTTTATCCAATGATCCTTTACTAAATCTTCATGAACAAGTTGTTTTCCTGGCAAAAGTTGAACTTGTTGATATTTTCAACAAATGGACAAGGAGATTTGTGATCTTCCAAGGGATATTGATCCCATTCTAAATCAAAATTCATGATATCCTATTCCTTTCTACTTCAAATGGACCTATAGTGAAGGGCCATACCCAGGTCTTCTTGTGTTGTTTCCTCACTCTATCATATGCAGATGTGATTTTTCTCACAATCTACAGTAAAATGAGTGTATCTAATGGATATCTTGAGAGTTTCTTTAGATTCACAATTGTGCCCACTACCCTTAGGTAGGGTAATGTCTTGAACTAGATGTAACAGGCACCCATCTCCACAATCCTTGATGTTGCTTCATCCTCTTGGCATAATCACCCTCAATGAACTGGACAATTGCAAAAATGAAAGTATCATTGACTATTCTATATTCTTTTCTCTAATCCAAGAGCTTATTCTTTATCAATAGGGGATATGCTACATAAGGCCAAGCATTAGCATCTTGCATGTTTCCCTTCTTATACAATCCTAGATAGTCAATTGTCCTTCCCATCACTAAATACACCAAGTATGATGTCATGTAGAACTCGGGGTTGGGTTTGAGTCCTACCAACTGCTCATCTAATTTTTCACTTAGTATTGTAGCCCAATCAATTGACATTTTAGATGTTATGATGGTCTCGATGAAATGTACCATCCAGATATTTAGATGCCCAACTACTGGTAAACCCATAATCCTTCTTAGAAGCACAATGGAGTATCCAATATCATCCTTCATGTATCCTCTAGTCATATCTACCTTGCCTGGTTTTCATCCTACTGGTGTTCTATCGATCAAGAATGATGATTGTATGATCTCTTTAGCTTCCTTTTCATGTTCCCTATACCATCTTTCTACTTGATGATAAGTAATATTCACATATTGATCTACTCTCGAAAGATGGAAGACTTTCTTAATGTTCCTTACTCTTAAATCCAAGACTATCTCCCCTGTTATACTCTTCACAACTCTTTCTTTTGAAATATAGTTCTCTTACAATGCCATGAAAAGCTTTGAAGATTGCACTGATGTAGGATGTGAGGCCACAATAACCAAGTCTGATCTGGTAAGTGTTGAGACCATTAGGGACCTCTCGTTAGGATTTTTACAAAGTACCAGGAATGTGTTCTAGTCTATATGTCCCAATTATGTATCTTGGAAGTGTGATTTATAAGGTGCACCTTGAAATTTGAAAAGAAATCATTTTGGAGCCATCTTCTCTACAAGTGAGGATGATGAGGAAGTCATTTTATCTACACAAAACATAAATAAATCAATCCATAGAGTTGAAAATTAAACCCTAATTGCTAAAAACCAAACCCAAAATTTGAAAACTCTCGCAAAAATATTTAAATCCTTCATTTAGCTCTGTTTGCATAGTTTAGTGCACCTATACAATGCGATACGTGTGCTAGGTGCGCTTAATGATTCAAGAATAGTCATTTAGGGTAGTTGTGCACCTATGTAGGTCTACACCCAAATAGGGTGGGCACATACACATGTGTTCTACTACACACATTTCATGTGCAATGGGACTAAAGGTTTTGTGAGGCTAAGGGTGCACACTTTCACACCTTGATGGGGTGCACATGTGCACACCCTTACTTATGTTTAGGTTGATGTTTTAGGAATGGTGCACATATGTGCACCTTGACAAGGTGCCCATATGTGCACCATTATAGGTCCTTTAGTTAGGTTTTAATGAAAGGTTCTAATGAAAGGTTTTAATGAATAGGTGCCCATATGTGCACCATTATAGGTCCTTTGGATAGTGCACAAGTGCACACCTTTGTAATACCCTAACCAAGTTTTGTGTGTAGGAGTGAAGGAAATTTAGTGCACCTCTATAGGTGTGGAGGTGCACTCTTGAAACTTGAAGGAGAAAATTGAATAAAGGGAGAGGGGTGGTCTTGTGTATTTATAGACCTGAGACCATGTGCACCTTATGGATGTGCACAGGTGCACACCTCCAAAGAGAGTGCATGCACACTTCCACATCTAGTACACTTGCACACCCATGATAGGTGCATATGTGTGCTAGGTGTACTAGTACGCACCTTAACCTTTTGATCATCTTTCTGGTCCAAATAACTTAAATCTAACAATTGGGTTTTTCAGGTAAGGTTTGAGGCAAGACATAGACTCTAGGTAGAGTCCCAAAAATGACTCAGACCCCAAACTAAGGGTCTAGGAAAGAAAAAAAAATACTAGGGGTCCCCCTTTCTAGGAGAAATGCGGCATGTGTTTTGAAACCACAACAGCTCCCTTACTTTGTGTCAATTTCACTTAAATAGATATACATTTTCTTTTCAAAAATTGTAAAACATTTAGCAATAGGTGTATGACCAAACCAAAGTTCATAATTTCTTTTACCTATTTCTTTCCTAATATAAACTTTTTACATGGTGTATACTAAATTTTTAATTGCTTCTCTCTAATGTACATATAATATCTTACTTAAAGTAATAGCTCTAGTTGCTTCACTTATTGTTATGTTTCTTCTCTCCACTATACCATTTTGTTGTGGTGTCTTAGGTGTTGATGTTAGACTAACCACCAAAATTTCCCTTCAAGGTTCATGACATGGCTTAACTACCTCCTATGTTCTAGAAGTCTATTGGGTGTTTCAAGAATTGATAGGGTGATATTTTAGTGTAGCAACAACCCTAGCTTGTAACAAGTAGTATCAAAGCTTGGTTACAAGTTCAAATATCCTTAGGTAATGTTGAGGGGGAAATGTTGACCTAACCCCCAATATTCCCCTTAGGAATTCATGACATGGCTTAAGTGCCTCATTTGTTTTTATAATTCTATTGGTTGTATCAAGTGTTGATAAGTTAATCTTTTGGTGCAATGACAACCCTGGCTTATGAAAGTTAAAACTTGTCTACAAATACCATTATCCTAAAATATGTATTGAACTAATTAGAAGTGAAATCTTCACCCATGTTAGACCTAAAAAATTCTTATTTTTTTCTAAAAATATCTTGAACTTATCAAATACTTTTGACTTTTCTCTAAAAAATACAACCCACATCATCCTATTAAAATCATCAATGAAAAGAATGAAATACCTTTCACCATAGGATGTTCTTGTCTTTATAGGTCCACATAAATCTGCATGAATACTTTCCAACTTCTCTACAATAGTAATTTTTTTTCTTGGAAATGCACTCCTATTCTATTTAGCCATTATTGGTCTGATTTTTTGCAAGATAAAATTTCCCCAATCAAGGTACAAAAATTAGAATTAAGTCCTTTCTTGGTAACTAGGGTTTTTGGTTTTTGGTCTTGCAAATTTGTTAGCCTTTGAAAACCTTAGTTAAACCCTATGTCTTGTTCCATTTAAATTTATGCGATCATGAAACCTTTTAAAATATGAATATTTCATGTCTCGTTCAAATATTTCATGGCCCCAAGTGACCTTTTTTCCTTTGTTTCACACCGTCTAATCCTTGTAAGATCTATGATAGTTGAATCATTGCTATCAAAAGATGCAAGTGTTTTATCCTACATGACATAGAGACTACCATGAAATTGAGGGGCAGTGTCATGAAATGGAGGACTGGTGATCAGAAAATGCATTGCATCAGAAGTGTCCAGTCACATTTTTTTTTATATCAGAGCTGTCAGAACTAGAAAAGGAACCAAAACAACAAAGTACAAAAAGCGTCAACAGAATTCAATTTTTTTGATTGGTTTCCATGTCACTATCGAGCCGGTAGTGACATGGTGCCTTAACCAAAAATAGAAATGATGATAGCTTTTAAATTTCTCAGTGACCATAAAAACTCCCAAGTGGCATGGTGGATGTGTGGTTTTATTGTTCTGTTAGAAGCAGTAATTAGGATAATTATGGTGTGGTAAGTATTTATCTTTCTGGCACCAGATTTTAACAAGACACTGAAGGTCACTATGTTGTGATTGGAAAAACTTTGTGCCTTGCCATTAGTGACATAGCACCTAGCTGGAAAGTGAGCATGTGGTGGGACCTAAGCCATGAGGAGATATAGTAAGGATTAAAGTATTAATTTATGAGCTAACTAGACAATACATTCTCACATTAGCAGCAACTTCAACCCACGCTCTAGTCAAGGACCAAGTGAATAATTGTGATCATCAGATTAAGATGAGATCAATGATAGTCACATTGTTGCTATAAAAAGATGTCCACTATTTACTCTATGCAACATAGCAATTGGGGACCTACCATAGTGAGTGCACATCATGCAGTTTCCTTTCCATCAGATCAAGCCAAGATCTATGGCTGTCACTATGTCGCTATGATAAGTTGCTCAAATTTTATGTATAGCAACATAATGAACAAGGAGGGACCCACCACTCTAGTAATAAAGATACAGTAAAACACCTTCCATTAGATTAAGATCAGATCAAGGGTTGTCGCTTCCTGACTATGGCAACATGTTCACTCTTTATGTATAGCAAGGTAGCGACTCAATGACACAGTTCCTCAAAAGTTAGTGGGTCCAATTTGAAGTGCCAATAATGAAGGAAATGTACACATGGTGATATCTTATTGGGTTGACTACCAACATGTCAAGTAAGCTCTGCTTGCATTCCTAGATCATAGGATTTTTCAAAGATCAATGGCTTAAATTTAAATGTAGAAGGTGGTGCCACTCTATGCATTTATGAGGAATGAAGGATTTGCATGTGAGAAAAATAGAGTATAATACAGAAGATTTCACCTATTCCATCTCATGTGAACAAAGATTTCAAGTTTTTTTGAGTAGAAGCCATTACTGAGAATATTGTGTTGACCTTGAGAAGAGCGTGAAGAAGTTTCCCATTATTCACAAAGATATTACAGAATTACAGAGAAGAACCAATAGACAAGCAAGTAAGTACTTATACACTATAACCTCTGTAGCATTTTAGTTTCTATGAATTATAGTCAAGATGCCTCCAAAGAAGGTTTTTTCTAGGCAAGAGAATTATTTGGATAGAAACATCCACAATGACCTACTTGAATTGCTTCTTGAATCAACCATTGAGACTATACATGTAAAAAAAACCAACTTCATTAAACCCTAGGCTGAGATTTGGAGATGGATTATATGATAAAGGGAATTGGGTCCAGGATGCTAACACTTCTCAGACTGGTTTGGATTTATTTAAGAAATGGTTTTCAAAGAGGAATTTGTTTTCCCCGCATGTAAATATTTGGAACTTTGATTTAGGCAAATTAGTAGTTCCCAATGTCTTTATGGATTATGACCTCCTTGAGGCTATGGTTAAAAACTATGACCAAGCAATTAGAGTAGTAGAAGAACTGATGGTGAGATCTTGATCACAATCAACCCCAAGGAAATTAGGGAAGTATTTGGTTTGGGCCCTCTCACTGATTATCATGTGCCCATTGATTTGAAAGGGTTAGAAAAGGAATATATGTCCAAGAAGGATGTTGTTAGGCAAGGTGCACTAAGGGCACATATAAGTAAAAATGCAACTCTACTAGGAATAGCAACAACCTCTAAGGAAAGCTTCAAAAGGGCATATTTCAATACTAGGGCTGTAGAGGCATATAAGACCCTATGCAGAGTTTTTGGAGAATATGAAGAGGAGTTTATGCCCATGAGTTTTGTGTACATGATTACTCTGATTTCCTCTTTTAGTGTGGACATAATTTTTCTTTTTCTTTTTATTTAGCTAAAGAGATCCATAACGGCCTGGTTGGGATTGCAAAAAGCAAGGTGGAAAAGATATTTGGCCACTATTCTTTGATAATGCACATGTTTTTGTTCAAAGGAGTAACATATTTTGGAAAAGAGATGAAATTAAACAAGGAACAAGAAGTGGAAGCACTGTCAGTCCAAGTATGGAGTGTAGATATGACCTAGGAGGCAGAAAAGGCTAGTTTAGTCAACTTTGACAGGTATTTTGCTTCCAAATTGAGGTGCCTATTATTAAGTCACAATCGCATAATACCCAAGGCATTGGCAGGTCTTATTAGGCCCCCAAACAAACCTATTTGTTTGAAGGTTCCACATAATTGGGGAGACATCATCCTATATTCAGTCTCAACTGTCATTAGGATTTATGGTTTCAGAGGTACCCCCCATGTATTACCCTACAAAGTGCCTTTAAAGGTAGGAGTAGCTGAATTTTTGTGGCAGTTGGGAGGATTGGAGGAAACCTCTTTGTTGAAAAGGGGTAGGGTCTCAATATTCCCCACTTGTACTATAGCTCACCAATTTGTAATCACAAAAGGGGGTTGGCTTTCTCTACATAAGATTTTGGATCAGTACAAAATGGATGTTTCTCATCCTCATTTTTGTGACACTAAGGGATTTTATCATTTGGCTTTTAGACATAGAATTAAGCTTGGTAAAATTGATCATGAATTCTATTTTCCTAAAGATATAATAAGGAATGAATACTCCCTACAAGAGCAGGAGACTAAGAAGGAAAAATGGAGAGTTTTTTCAAAAGTTTTGAATTTCATTCATTGTTTTGATGTAGATTATAGTCCTCTTGGTAATGTTGTTATGGCATCAAATAGAAAAAATAAGCTCATGTTCACTTTTCCTAAAACAATGGAAACCATGAATGAGAAGAAGCAAATTCTTATTAATTATTTCTTCGATAAGGCTAGGGAAGTAATGAGAAATACGGGACTTACTCCCAAAATAGGGACAAGTCAATTGACTATCCAGAAGAGGCCAGGTTATACTATCATTCAAAATAAAAAGGCCACTATGGACAAAGGTAAACAAATAATTGGGTCCACTAGTGCAATCTAGGAAGAGAGACCTCCTGAGCCTTCCCCCAAGAGGCAGAAAATAATAAGGGAAGAAGATCCTCGCATTGAGAAGTATTCACCCTCACAAACCCCTCTAAGGATTGAGGACGAATAGTTCACTAGGGAGCAAATTAAACAATTGGGATCCCAATGGGGAGTTTTTGTCACCCAATCTGAAATAGATGAAGGAAACCCCCAAGAGCCTCCTGTGCCAAGATAGTTTTTGTTAGATGATAATTTTGTTAAATCTAGAGCCTTTTGCTAGTTTGCATGGAGAACCAATATGGAAAAATTTGAGGAAAGATGCAATAAACTAAGAACAAAGCATCTTGAGCTGGAGGGGGCAGCCTTGCAAAATCAAATAAAAGAAAAGATAATTCAAGAATTTCAAAACATAACCCCTAATGAGGGGAGACAAATGGTAAAGGCCTCAAATATTTTATTATTACCCAATTTGGATATAGCTGATGCTTTGATTTTTAATTCTATTTCAATCAATTGGATTTGCAAGATCCAAATAAGGAGTTCTTGGGTATTGCATTCAGTGAAGACCAGGATGTCTTAGTCATTTGGTCATTAAGAAAGGGATCTAGGGTTATTTCATCACAACTAGATGACTAGGGATTAATGGGGAATATCATTGTTAGAAGAGTAGCAGAGACATCCCATGTACAGGTAGCTCATATGGGTGTAGGAACCTCTTAGTTTTTCTTGGCCACAGTAGAGAAAGAAGAAAAAACAATGTTTGAACCGTAGAGCAAATATGAGAGTGTTTTGGAAGCCTACAATAAAGAAGTTCAAAAGAGGATTGAACTTGAAAATAAAGTAATGGGGAGGTCTACAAGACCAAGAATAACATATCCCCATCCTCTAGTGGAAACTCTCAAATCTACTCTCATAGAACTGCCAAATACCCCACAAAGGCCACAGTATTACATAGTTGAAGACTTTGAAGAAGAAAAGAAAAAACTGTGGGCATTGCATGTCGAGTTAAATTTATAGTATGAAGATAAATTGAGAAAAGCTCTCACATATCTAGGGGATAAAATTGAACGGCCACTTTTTTATGATTACCTATCAAAGACAATAAACATATGGGATGAAATGAAAGCCCATGATGAGGCTCCAAAGCCTACTGTGAATAAATGGGTAAAAAGAAGGAAAGAAATGACATTTTTGTGTTACTCTGTCATAGAGCTTTCACATGATCAAATTGAAAAAACTTATGATATTGTTACTGATCTTCTAGAATTTGATAATAAAAGCATTCATCTATTGAGAAGAATAGTGGACTACTTGAGCAAATACAAGAGCCAAAAATTTGATTTATTCCCTTATGTTATAGATAGGAAGAATAAATTAAAGAAAAAGAAGAAATGGGATAAGGAATTAGATGATTTATTTTGTCTCAAAATGAATAAAGTCATCAATGAAACAGGACATGCATGGTGGGCCACCACAACAGAAGAAATGGTGAAAGCCTAGATATTCTTTGATTCTTTAGAACAAGAATTTGTTGATATTGATAGTGAAGGTGAGTATGTTATCAAGAAGCAATAGGATATTTGGCATTTTGATTGGCCAAATGATACACTTTATGACAAGTGGATGGAAGATGTTGTTTTTGGAAAATAGTTAGAGGAAAATGAAAGTGATTTAAAGAAGTGCCTAAAGATGAATTACAAATTATCGATTCACTTCTATCAGCACCTGGAAATGAAGAAGACAAAATAGAGCAGTCGCTCTCAAGAATGGAAATAGATCAACCAGTTATGACTGCTACTTAGGAAGAAAGCCAAATGGATGACACATCAGAACATGCAAGGTAGGACAAAGAGGAACAACCAATTCAAGAATAAAGCATCATGGTCCCAACTGATGATATGGCAGAAGAGGATTCACAAATAATGGTTGTTTTAATAGTTCATGATGGTGACAATGAAGAGCCATGAATTGAAGTAAAGCTACAAACATTAAAGCAAAATTCATCATTGGCAATCTTGATGTCTACATACTTTGATGAATTGGAATGATAAAGGAGCCTATCATAGAGTTTGTAATATCCCAAAAGATGTAAATAGAAAAATAGCCCCACCAAAGGAATATTATGATGCAATTTATTTTTGTTATACAAAATTTTTTCTTTTGTGACAACATCAAATGTAAATATCTTTTGTAAAAGGACACCTATCAATTCTCTATGCCTGAAGCTTGTTGCATCTCACACTATATAAGTGAGATTCTAGGGCTAGAGAAGGGTCCAATATCTAATGCATTTTAGTTTTATACTTAGGATGTTTTCGGTCTAGTCTTTTGAGAAAACTTTATGATGTATCTTCTCTACAAATTTTCTAAGAATACATTAATGTTGAGTGATCTTTGTGTCTCTTTCTAAAGTCATTCTAAGTTTCCTACAATTGTATACAATTTTCAAGGAAAATTAATACAAATTTTGAGTTGTCACCATATCAGTTCTTATTGAATTTTGTCTCCTTTACTATTACTTGGTTATTTTGAGATCATGTGAGTAAAGCTTGCTCAATTGAATGCAATTCATTTAGGTTGTATGTCAATTCATTACTATTGTTAATTCAATGAATTAAGTAAAGGCTTTGATGAATTTGATGGGATTACTATGGTAATAAAAAGGATGTCTGTAAGGATGAATTCCAATAAGAATTACTGATAATATTTGTTGTAATGCAACAAATTAGATCTATAAATTCGAATAGACTCTGAATCTTGATGGAATAGGCACTGATCAAATTATTTCAATCTACAAATAGGCATATCATGAATAAGCATCAAATCTAAAATCACTATGAACTTTATTTTACTTTTCTTGAAGATGTTAAAAGGTGGTCAGCACTTGTCTCCATGGAATGTTTTAGCCTTAGTTAGCCACTATTGCTAGGAATATTTGCAAATCTATAGAAGCATTGTGACCAAATCTACTATATGGGATGTATTTTATCTAAAATGTTAAAATAATGTATGTGTCTAAGGATAAAAGATGAGAATCAAAATGAAACTAATATAATTCTCATACAATAGTATTCAGTTTGAATCATCCCTTGGGTATACCCACCCTGGTTTTGCAAAGCCTGATGAGTAGAAAACCATCCTTAGTTTTGTTGAAGTTGGGTCCAAATGGTTTGCACATGTAATTGATTAATAGGAATTGGCTAATCCTTAGGTTGTGTGAGTAATATCAATTTGGTATTGAGCATTTTGTTGTTTAGTAGTTTTGAAACACCAACAACCATCACACATACCTTACACATCATGTTAGTAGGTTTCACAATTATAGGTAGATCTTAAAAACATTAGAATTACTCATCTTTACTATATCATCAAATTTTATATGACAAATATTCTATCCTATAGCCAATTGTCATCAACTTTTTTCAATAAGACAACTAGTCTCAATAGGAATTGATTGAAATGCATTACCTCTAGTTATTTTTCTTGTGGTAATCACATTTGCATGCTTATCCTTAAATAAAAATTTCCTATCAAAGAATTATAAATGATACCCCTTGTTAATAAGATTTCCAACACTCAACAAGTTATGTTTCAATCCATCAACAAAGTATACATATTTGATGGTAGTCTTACCATCAAGAGTAATAGATCATTTTCCCTTTATAGGATACGATTCATAGTTACTTACTCTAACAACACCTTCATCATACCTCTTACATTTATTACACTTATCTATATCACCTTTCATGTGATGTGAACATCCATTATCTATAATCCATTTTGATTTATTTTCTCTCAACATGTGAAATAAGTGTTTTTTCTTCTTTAACATGACTTTCTTCCTTAATAGAAACAAATACAATTTCATCTTCATCATCAATATCTATAAATTTAATTTATTTAACTTTAATCTATTCATCACTAATATATAAACACTCTTTAGGACATCTAGCAAAAAAATGACCAATCTTCTTAGAATGCCAACAAAAAGGGATTGTGTTTAATAAAAATATCATCACCTTTAGGTTCTCTTCTTATAATCAGCAATATAAATTCATCTATCTTTATCTTTTCTTCTTGAACATCTACCCAATCACTAGCATAATCTCCAAGGCTTATACTAGTACTTACACTTTTTGTTAGTACTCTTTTGTCTTTGTGTGCACTAGGTCTAAAAGAAATCTCAACTCTTGGCAAATCACTAGTTTCAAAAGCTTGTAATTTTCTAATTAGAATTTCTCTATTAAAATCTTCAACATAAGGAATAACTTCGTCAATTTTATTTAATGAATTCTTATAAGATGGTGTCAAAGATATAAGAATATCCTGACAAACTTCATCTTCTTCTATGGTTCCTCCTAAATTTTTTATACCTAAAACAACTCAATAAGCCTATGTGCATATGCTCTAACAATAATGAAATTTTATTCTTCAAACTTTTATGCTCTAGTAATCTTTAGCAATACTCTATGAATTAGTATTACCTAAAACTTTTATCCTTCAAAGAAAATAACAAACTAACTACATTCACCACTAATCCATCTCATGTCTAGATCATGAACAATATTGTTGGTCTCAGATTGGTTTTGATGATTGAGTGTCAACATACTTAACCAATTTTCATATAGAAGTTGAGTACACTATATGTGCTGAGCCATAATTCCAATAGGTGTTGAACACTCTTCAGGTGTTGAGTGAAGATCAAGAGTTGAGTGATCAATAGATGCCAAGTGATATATAGGTGTCGAGTCATAGTTGATGCCAAGCAAGCCAGAATGCAACATGTGCTGAGTGAACCAAAAACATACATGTGTTGAGCAAGATAGAATGTAATAGGTGTAATAGGTGCCGAGAAAACTAGGATAGTATATGTGCCAAGCACTAGTAATCCAATATGTGCCAAGTAACATAGAATCAACATATGAGTTTATGCCTTCACAAACTCAAATTTAAACCATTTTTTGAGTTGACATAGAAGGATCTCAAAGGATAATAAAGATAAGGATGAATATTTTGTAGGAATTGATGAAATCCAACTCCACAGCTCACCAAGATCACCTACATGTAAAATAACTTGTCGAAGGGAAACCAAGAAGGAAGAGGTGGAGCTTGGAAAAACCCTAAATGGACATGAGAGAGAAATAATCCAAAATAATGAAATTGCATTTACAATGGAATGGAATGTGTGTTACAATGAGAGAGCCCAAATATAAAGGCCTCATGAAAGCTTGTAGAACAAGTTGGAAAGTGGTAGAAGATAAGGTTGACAACCAAGCACACTTCCACAAAAAGGTGGAACATGCTAGAAGGGAACAAACTCCGATGTTGTCAACAACTCATCACTACATGCATTAAATTCAAAATATTAAATGCATTAACCTAACTAATCTTAAGTAAATAGAATAAATAATTAATAATTAATTATTTACTCTATCATCTTTTATATTTCCTATGCAATCAACATGCAACCAACAAATGAGAAAAGTGCAAGGAATGAGTGGGAATTAAAGATTCAATATGGATCGTAGATCCATACCTAACCCTAAGTCTTCATAATCTTTAAAAGGAGGATGAAAGCATATTGTATGTGTGGATGAGAACAGTGTATGGTTAAACTATAGCAAAATTCAATGGGAAGTGTGAAAGACTTAAAGGAATAGAGTAGCAATTGCATATCCAATCAATCAAAACAAACCAAGGGGATACGAACAGATATTAGATCTCAAATGATCAAAGATCAAAATGAGTAGAACCAATGCCTGAAATCAGCAATTTGAGATTGTAAGAAATTAGGTCAAAGATTTCTAATACTCTCTAGCAATTGTATTAGATAGTGGAAAATCATATGTTGATAGGTTAGCTTAACAACTATTTTGTAGATCCTTTGAAGAGGTGATAAAATCTTTTAACAAGGTGACACTTCATGTAAAGTGTTTTAAATCCTTTAACCAAGTCACTATTGACACAGTGTAAAGCCTTTAATAGGGTAGGCCTTTAACAAGGCAGACCATCAGAAGTGGTCAAACAATTATTGCTACAATGATTTTATGGATATCATCCCCACTCTAGTTTCACCTTCTTATTCTTGGAGGGTTTCTAGGTTACCAAACTCTGATGTTATGTGTGTTGATGCATGTGTTTACTTTATATTTATTTAATATGTTTACATGCATGCAAATTTCTTTCAATTATTTTTTTTAAAGGATTTGAAGAGGTTAAAGTGTGTTGCTTTTGATTCACCCCCCCCCCCCCCCCCCCCTCTCAAAAGTACTCTTCCCATTTGAATATTCCAACAGTTGGTATCAAAGCTAAGTTCTCACAAGGAGAAGCCTAATAGCTTAGAGAAAAGATCTGAAGATGGAAGTCTTCAAACTTGGGAAGATCATAGAGAATCAGGTGATTGATGTGTAGCTCACCCTACACAACTTGGAAGAAACCAGAGAAGAATTGAGAAAATTCTTAAAAAGAAGGAAGGATATAGCCATAGCTGAAAATGACATACACTACAAGGAGATTGATACCACAATAGTGTTTGCCAATGGAGATTCTGATAAATTTGATGCAATAATAGGAGAACTGATGGAGAAGAATAGAACTCAAGCAGAAGAAATCAGAATACTCAAGCTTGAACAAGAATCACAAGCCATAATGCTTTGTGAAGTAACTAATCAGAAGAAGAGAGCCATTGAAGACAAGGTTATGCTAGAAGATGACAAAAGAAATCTTACCAATAGACTGAAGGAAAAGACAATTGAGTTTGAAAGAATCTCAAACATGCAGTTAGATACCCTTAGCCAAATGAAGAATTCTCATCATCAACTAAATATGAAGGACATTGAGATCTCCACCTTAAAAAGGCAAAATGAACAATTACAAAATGACCTAAAAAGAGAGAAGGAGATTGCAAAGAGTTTCAAAAAATCCAATGAGGCTATCAAGTAATTTGAGTAGCTACTAAAATCACAAAGGGCCAGTAATGATACTTCAGGACTTGCTTACAACAGCACTAAACAAGAAGAATCATCCAATACTATAGAAGAAAGGAGTAACAATGGTAAGAACACTAAACCCACTTGTCATTTTTGTGGTAAAAAGGGACACACTGCTAATGTATGTATGAGTAAGAAGAACAATTAGCATGATAAGCTTAAGAATTCAAGCTACTATCATAAGTGCAAGAACCAAGGACATTAAGCACATGAATGCAAGGCTAGGACTATCACAACACCAAGATTTGAAGGTCACTACTACAATTGCAAGAAATATGGACATAGAGATTTTGAGTGTAGATCAAAACCTATGTGGACATCAAATCAGGCAACAAGAGAAGGTAACCATGGTCATCACTATAATTGGGACTATAACACTAGGTATAGTTGCCAGTACTGTCAGGAATATGGACACATTCTTGAAAATTGTATAAGAACACATTTTAGAGGGAACTACAGCAGATGGTTAAGTCAAACCACATGTTTTAGTTACTTAAAGACTAGTCATATAAGTAGGAATTGCCCAACAAAGTCAAAGGCACCCAAGTCAAAAGTCCACAAAGGAAAAGAGAAGGTGGATGTTAAACACATCAGAGGACAAATGAACAAGACTTAGAAGATGAAAGATGAGTGCAGCACATCAAATGAAGGGATCACTTCACCCAAGAGGTCAAATGGTCACACCTCATCCAACTAAGCATGAATAGGTGTATAGGACTGATATACAAAGTTATATCATACATTAGTCCCAAGACAAAGAAGTACTACAAAGAAGAAATCAGCATGAGCAAAGATGCTAAGTCAAAATTTGAATTTTTTGCAAATACTGCCAAGTTGTCCTCAAATGTTGAGTAAAGCTCCAGAGCATGCCAAGTTTCTAGTAGCGATTGAGTTGATGGTTGATGCTGAGTTGAGAAATGTCAATTGAAGTCGAGTGAAGTGAAGATCTAGTGGAAGTCGAGTGAATTAAATCCAATGGAAGCTGAGTCATGTTGAAACCTTCAAGTGTTGAGTGTATAGTTGTATGCATTATGCATTTAATGCTAGGTTTTAAGGGGTATAAGGTCAAATTTTGATCATTTTTACACCATTCAAACACATAGTAAAGATGAGAAGAGTGCAAAAGAGTTAAAGAGAAACCTTGAAGCCTTTTACACTAATTTCAATAGCGATTCCGCATAAAAAATTTTGATCTAAGGTATTTATCAAGTGCCAAGCTACGCAACGTTAAAGTTTTAATATATTGATACCCTAGATCAGTATAATGGCTTCTAGTTCTAAGAACCCCAAGGGAAAGGAAGATAATGAGGTCTAGATGGTTAGTAATGAAGTAAAAAAAACTTGAGTTTAGACCCATTCCCAAGGTAGCCTACAAGAACAACCCTATCAGTGCATTGTCCATAATTCCACCCAAGGTTGTAATGGTGCAAGATGTGAGAAAAAGTTACAATTGCAAAATAGGAGCAATAGGAGACCTTGAAATTTTTCAAGTGTATGATAAATTGTGTGACAACAGAATATTGAAGGATGAATTTCAAATAGTTGAGAAAAAGGGTTTAACCCATGCCCTAGATTACCCTACAAGTTTTAAAATAGAGTGGATAAGAATAATTTTAAGTAGGATACACAATGGTTGTTTATGGTTAGAAGGAGGACTCATTGAGATAACAAAGAGGATATCACATGGGGTTATGGGTTTCCCAACCCTAAATCAATCTAAGACCCTGAGAAGTGATTCAAAAGAGGTCATTGAAAAGAACACAAGGGCTAAGTGGAATAAAAGGGGTATGACAATTGATATTGTAACAGATCCTCTTCTAGATTTTGTAGTGAGAGTGATATCTCACAAATTTTACCAATCTAGTACATTAAATAGTGTACCATGTATTGCTTTTTATGTATCCTATAAGCTTGTAAAGAAAAAACATACATATGATATAGTAGAATTGATGCTTCAACAGATAAATGAGAACCTAGGAGCAATAAGAAGGTCAAAAGGTGCTCAATGCAAGTTTGGTTCAATCCTTGTCTACATATTTTTCTATGTCTTCGAAGAGTTTACATCAATTGGAAAGGTAAATTAGAACTCAAACAAATCTACAATCACTCAAATCAATGAGTATATAGATCAAATGGGTGACAACTTTGAAGCCCAAATGACAAGCTATTTTGAGGATTTCAAGAAATCCATGAAGAAAAGGTTGAGCATACCAATTTCCCTAGTGGAACAACATGTCAATGATATCCATTTCTTAGTGGACATTTACTACACCTACATACAAGTAGTTGTTCCAAGGGTGAGATAGCTTAGGCCATTGGGATATGAACTAGATGTGGAAGAAGCATCAGTAGCAATAACTACATTACTTATAGAGGACATTGACAAAGATGCCAAACCTTTTGGCACATGATGTTATAAAGTCTAAAGTTGAAATAGAATTGAAAACAACCTCTGTAATTAAGAGGAAAGAAAAACTGGAGAAGAAAATAATTAAGAAATTTGGTGCAAAAATTGAAGGGGCAGTAGGTGTTGAAGAGGAAGAAGAAGAAGAAGAAAAAGGGCAAGGCCCAATGGAATTAACTCAAGGCCTAGGTGAAGATAAGGAGGAAGGTGTAGAGGAAGAAGAAGTTGAGGAAGTACCAACACAAGCTGAGTCTAAGAAAAGAAAGGTTAAAACTTAACCTCCATCCCAACCTAAACCAAAGAAGGCTACAGAAACAACTCAAGCCAAGCCAACACTAGTAACAAGACCTACCACAAGGGGATCTTCACAAAAGGCCAAGGACAAAACAAAAGAGAAGAAGAAGGCCACTAAATAAACTGGTGAAGTGCAAAAGAAAAGAAGAAAGTATGTAGCACAGCCAGACACTGATGATGAGGAGAGAATAGAGTCAGAGGATAATGGCCAATTTAGAGTGGTAAGCCATCCTCCCAAATCTGCCATAGATAAAATTTGTGAAAATATTAAAAATGTAAATTTGACTGATTTGAAAAGCCTTGAATTTAACAAGTTAAATAGAGAAGAACAAAAAAAAATAGAGGAATCTGTATATGCCATGATGGCTAAATTTATGAACACACCTCTAGAGCTAGACAATACCTTGGCTAGGGAATTATATGAGATAATTGAAAACAAATGGCATTATTATCTAAAAATGGAAAAGGAGATTAGAGAATCTACCTTAGCATAGGTGATGTCTGACCTAACAAGAGGTCAAATAAAAAAGGCTAATAAGAAATATGGTGGCAAGTTTGCACCTAAATATAGAGCCTTCAGCATCCTACAAAATAAGATTGAGGATGTAGTAAATAACTCCACAAAATCATGGAAGACAATCTACAAGTTGACTGGTGATCAGGATGAAGAAGCAAACAAGGTAGATGCCAGTGCCAAGGAGAAGATAGAGGAAAAAAGAGTGGAAGAGAAGCAAGAAGAAGAGAAGAAGGAGGAAGAGAAAGGAGAAGAAGAAAAGAAAGAGGAAGAGGATAAGGAAAAAGGAGAGGAGGAAACACAAAAGGGAGATGTAGTAGCAATAGCTGAGTAGTAGTAGCAAGAGGAAGAGAGTGTCCAAGACACACAAATGCCACCTCCTAGCCCTCCTCATGTAACTATCACACCTATAGACACTATAAGTATAAAGGATGTTATTGACAAATCATGTCAAAACATCAATCCACTAACTACAGAGGATCTCAAGAAGATCTTTCACCAATCAACTCTACAAGCACAATTATGCATAAATCTTGTATTGGTGAGTGTAGATGAGTTGAAAAAGCTAGTAGCAGAACCTATAAGGGACAAGGTGAATCCACAAGAACCACCTTCTGTCTCTATAGCTACTAGTACATAAATTTTAATGCTTCCACCACCATCTCCAACAATTGCAACAATTGACACATTAGGAGCAAGTAACACCATTCAGAACTTGAGTGCAGAAGAAGGGAAGGATACAACAGGATCCTATAGTACAACTCCAAGGTACACCCCAAGTAATTGGCATTGATCAAGGGAAGTTTGATGAGTAAAAGGAGGATAAATCAAAATAAGAGGAGCATTTTGCAATAAAAACACTGGTAGAGTTACCAAAATTAGGCACTCCTCCAAAAACTCTTCAGAAGCTGAGCACTAAGATGATACCTTTGCAAATCTCCACACCAAGCTCAAGTTCTACAAAGCTTACTACAATACTTCACTATGGAGACCCTAAGTTAGATGAAGAGATAGACATACCTTCCTATAACTCTAATACTATTAGTACTGAATAGATTATAGAAATCCAGAATGCATTGGACAGAAGAAAGAAGCAAGAAATACTTTGAAAGGAGTATAAGCATAAGGAAGCACTACTTGAGATAAAGGACATCTTTATGGATGTCTTCAGCTTGCAGTCACCAAATGAGTCAAAGCCTATAATGGAACAATTATCAGATATAGTTGACCAGGTGACAAGTGAAGACAAGGACACAAATGTCAAACTTATGGAGTGGTCTGAAAGGAAATTTTAGGGAAAAGTAAATGAGAAAATATCAAGTCATATAACACTTGCACAGGTACAATTGGCCAAGAAAATTGAAAAGGTCAAAACTATACTTGAGAACATTTTCTCACTATACAAAAAGCTATGTGATTTTTCCAATTTCACACAAGAGACAGGCTAGAGGATATTGAGCTTGGAGAGAAATATTAAGATTTCTAGCATGCAATTACCAAGAGATCCAGCTCAAATTGAGAAGCATTTTTCCTAATCACTTCACACCCAAAAGGAGTTAGCTACACTAGCAAGTGAAGAGGTGAATATTAAGGCCAAATTAATGTAGATTCAATCCTCCATAACCCCACATTTGGAAGTCCTCCATAAAGAGAAAGCCTATGTAGAGAATGTTCTCAAGAAAGATCCCAATCTTTCTACATTAGATGGACTTGTACATCTTGCTGTAGAGACTGCCATCCAGCATAAGTCACTAGAAATTGCTTTGAAAAATTGGGATGTAGCTCTAAAAATGATAATGGAGGTAAATAGTACATTTTTGGCTAAATATGATATTACTCCTTAGAACCCTTTAACATAAGTGTCTAAAAGGGAGAGATATAACAAAGGGGGAGAAATAAAATAAAGGGGTGAGATAGAAAATTTTGATGTTTTGAGGAGTTTTCTAAATAAGAATGGAAGATAACTCTGATACAAAACACAGGTACAAAGCACAGAAATAGGGAAAAAGCAAAGAGTATCAGATACATCAGCACAAGAATTTTGGTTACAAGAATGAAATGGCACAATTAGTTTATAGGGAGTTATAAGAATTTTGAGGTATATTGTTCCTTACAAAATTTTGAACAAGGTTTTTGAAATTTTGTATATATGCCAAACAGATTGGATAATGTACTTGTAAGGTCAGATAAATAATGCCTAGTTAAGTGTTTTTGACACTCATGTCAAAGGGGGAGATTCTTGCTCTCAGATTTTTTTTGACAATTGAGTTTCAACACACTTAACCAATTTTCATATAGAAGCCAAGTACACTATATGTGCCAAGCCAGAATTCCAACAAGTGTCAAGCAATCTTTAGGTGTTGAGTAAAGATCAAGAGCCGAGTGATCAATAGATATCAAGTGATATTTAGGTGCCGAGTCACAGTTGATGCCGAGCAAGTTAGAATGCAACATGTGTCAAGTGAACCAAAAACATACATGTGTCAAGCAAGACAGAATGTAATAGGTGCCAAGCAAACCAGGATAGTATATGTGTTGAGCACTAGTAATCTAGTATGTGCTGAGTAACATAGAATCAACATATGAGTTTGCGCCTTCACATACTCAGATGTAAACCATTTTTTGAGCCGACATAGAAGGATCTTGAAGGATAATAAAGATAAGGATGAATCTTTTACATTTCCTATGTAATCAACATGCAACCAATAAGAAAAATGGAGAAGGCATGCAACAAATGAAAAAAGTGCAAGGAATGAGTGGGAATTAAAGATTCAATATGGATCAAAGATCCATACCTAACCCTAAGTCTTCATAATCTTTAAAAGAAGGATGAAAACCCATTGTATGTGTGGACGAGAATAGTGTATGGGTAAACTATAGCAAAATTCAGTGGGAAGTGTGAAAGACTTAGAGGAACACAACATCAATTCCATATCTAGTTGATCAAAACAAAGGAAGGGATACAAACAAATATCATATGTCAGAGGATCAAGATTAGAATGAGTAGAACCAATGCCTAAAATCAGAAATTTGATATTGTAAGCAATTAGGTCAAAGATTTCTAATACTCTCTAGCAATTGTATTAGATAGTGGAAAATCCTATGTTGATAGGTTAGCTTAACAACTATTTTGTAGATCCTTTGAAGAGGTGATAAAATCCTTTAACAAGGTGACACTTCATGTAAAGTGTTTTAAATCCTTTAACTAGGTCACTATTGACATAGTGTAAAGCTTTTAATAGGGCAAACCATCAAAAGTGGTCAAACAATTATTGTTGTAGTGATTTTGTGGGTATCATCCCCACCCCAGTTTAACCTTCTTATTCCTGGAGGGTTTCTAGGTTACTAAATTCTGGTGTTATGTGTGTTGATGCATGTGTTTACTTTATATTTATTTAATATGTTTACATGCATGCAATTTACTTTCAGTTATTTGTTTTAAAGGATTTGAAGAGGTTAAAGTGTGTTACTTCTGATTCACCCCCTCTCCTCTCAAAAGTACTCTTCCCATTTGAATATTCCATCATAATATAACCTTAAACTTGAAATTTTGAAATAGATATAACTATGCATCATGTCCATAAGCATAAATGTAAACACATAACACAAAAGATTTTTTTTCCCAGTAACCCTCCAAGGCAAAGGTAAAACTGGGGTGGGGATGACACCCACAAATATTCACTACTACAGTAACAAAGTTCATCTATTATGGCTACAATTATGATCACTTTTGATGATCTACCCTATGAGGGGTCTACTATATTAGGAGCTTACAATACTATTAGGTCTACCTTGATTAAAGGATTTAAAACTTATGATGAAATAAGAACTCTGTTAGGAGATTTGACTAGTCCTTCTAGGACCACTCTATTAAGAGATTTACCCTAATCCACTTGTTAGAATGTATTAGTACTTGATCCTTTAGTTTTCACTTATAATGTTGATTAGAAATCTTCTCTTTCCAATCTCTAATCTAATATATCTCTTGTCTACTCTTCACTTCTTCTCTTGATTGCTACACCCTTCTCTTTCAAAACTTTACTTGCAGCATCCAAAAACACAATCCCTTCATATACACTTCACATTACATTGCAACATATAGAATAGGGTTTGGATCTTCCCCTAAATAGCCATATGTAGAGTTTTCTAGAAGATAATCAATGATTTGAATGCTTCCCTTTTTTCCTCTTAATCTAATTCACTAAATTTCCTTCATAGGAATCAATGATCCATGCCAAAATGTGTAGCAAAATCTATAACAAAATCTACATTCATTCAATGTCATCTTCATGTTGGCCAAAATCATTTACCTCATATTTTGTGTTTTTCCAAACATTCTTTGTTCAAATAGTGTTACTTGGTACATATGGTTCTTGATGCTTGGCCATATCTATCTTGCCTATTGATGCTCGACCTCTACTGGCTTGTCTTCTTCTATATCACTTGGCTTATACTAACTCTTCTTTAATTGGTATTCACTATACACTAGATAGCTTAGCTTCCATAGGGATACTCGGCAACCATAGACTTGCTTGGCTCCTATAGAGCTCAATGTAGACAAGATTATTTACAAGTCTAACAAATACATAATTCAGCCTATATAGAGTGACTCAATCAGAGTGATAACTAATCAACTCTTTCTTCTAAATGACTATGTCTGACACTAATAGTAAACAAAAATAAATAGATCAACAATCTCTCTCTTTGACATTAGTGGAAAAAAACACATTTTGTTATGATTAGATCTTTACAGTACAATACAAAAATGATAATACTCCCCCTATTTCTATGACTTAGTCCATATAGGACTTCAAAAAATTTACAACAATACTCATATATACATTACATTACTCAAATTGTCTAATTGTATCTTTTTCATAGCTTTAATCTGTCTACTACTGCACATCTATTCTTTGAAGTACTTCCTTTATATCATTTTCATGTTTCTTCTTTCAAATTCATCAAATTCTTCTTTCTCCCTTGCTTTTGTCACTCATGTCTATTTTTGGAGTTGGGACGATGGAATCAAACCATACTTTTCAACAAATGGCTTGTGATTTTGGATGATCATGGCTAGAGCATGATCCCATGTAGTTCTAACTAATTCCAAAACTTGAATCTTGATCTCTATCTTTGCAACTAAGTCAATGTGACTATCAATAGTAGAAATATTATGATCTATTTGTACCAAATCCTTTTGCTAAATTTAACTCATGTTCACCTCAAAATGAGGTATTAACATTGACTATATAGAGACAAGTTTAGCCCTCATTTGGCTATCTATTGTCTAGAGCTCAGCTAACCTCCCTTGTGCAAACAATAATCTATTGTAATGCATTGAACTAGATCTAAAAGATTGAGAAATAGTGTTACTTGAATATTTTAAGTCTCCCTCAAGCTTTTGAACATTATCCTAAAATTCATTGGTAAATTTGGGCATATCACAAAGAATATTCTATCAATCTTCAATTTTCTTCACAAGTTTTTCTAGGCTTTTTACAAGTTTTGATATTTCAACCTTCCTCAATCAAATTTTAGTAGATACCTTCTTGAGTACCTTCATTTAAAACCTATTTTTTGACCATTCCATTATCTTTTCAATCATCTCTATATCTTGTGTATTTACCTTATAAACTATTTGCACTAGCTAAGAAACAATAGAGGCTTGTTCATCAATATGATGAATTTCAAATGCATCAACAAAAATGTCCTTGATATCAAGCAATGCTTGCCTCTATTTTTTCTCTCTCCACGTTTCTTCTTTCTTTTTCCTTCTTTCTAAAATATCTTGCAATATAATGGTTTTCTCAAATGAAAGAGTCTTCAAATCCCAATTAGGTAGTTCAATAACTTCTTCCAAGGTAACAAATTTACCTGGAGAACTCACTTTTTTCTTCTTTCCTTTACTCTTCTTGGGTGTGGCGTTTCTTAAAATAGATAAGGCTTGAGTGTGTGAAGAGGGTTTAGCACTCAGTCTATCTTGTGCATCAATACCAGAGGTAACAACAATAGTACTTAGCAAGATTTATGGTTGAGGAACTTGCACCTGTTGTGCAGATGTAGAATCTGTACTTGTTGGGGGTGGAGTGTAAACTCCCAAACTTGACACTCCTATGATGTATCAAATTTATACTCTTCCTTCTCTTTAGGCTCAATCTCCTTATTTCCCTCTAATAGAGGTTTTGAGACTTGTGGTCCTTGCTAACCTATGGTAGACTGATCTACCTTAGATTCCTTGTCTTGTTCTTTCTTTGTCTTGTCTTCCTCTTGTATCTTAGTGGATTCTTTTCCTTTTTCTGGCTCCTCAACATCTATTACTATTTTGGGCTAAGATGATAGTTAGACTTGATGTTGAATCTATTAGATCTATGCATTAAAATCAAAATCTTGAACTGGTGTCTTTCCTATCTTAGGATATTCTTTTACTTGTTGTAAGACTGGAGCATTAGGCATGATTAAATGGATAGGGGGTACATTACCCTTCTCTTGAGAGCTCGGCATACCTATTTCTTCTTCATCAATATGAACATGTTCTATTGTTATAGTATCTTTCTCACTCTCTTTGACCTTCTATCTAATAGCTTCAAAAAGTGTGTCCAAGTCATTACACACATCGTGTTCATTGTCCAGTTCAGCTTCTCCAATACCCTTTCCTTTATCATCTTTGTTTGTTTCTTTTTCATTGGTTAAACCAAAAATACTCTTCCATATTAATCTACTATGCTTTACAGTATCCTCAACCTTATGTTGCAAATCAAAAAATGCTCTATACTTTGGAACAAATATATTCCTAAATTTCTCCAAAAAAATTGTAATATGCTTATGGGTTAATTCAGGCATTATGTTTGCAAGTGCTTCTTCCCTAATTTTTCTTTCAATCTTTATTGCATGTTGTCATTTGGCATCAATCCTATTATATAACTCATTAGGAATTGTATTACCTATCACTATAGGTGTAGTTGTAAACTTAGCCATCATATCTAGCATACCTTCCTCTACCTTGGTTTTATCTGTTGTACTTAAATGTTCCAAACTTTTTGAACTTAAAACTAGATAAGCCTATAGAATTCCTAATGTTGTCACATACCTTATCAATTGATTTAGGATTTTTATACACTACTACTTATTAGTGACTCTATTCATCTAATTCTATCTTTTCTACATCTTCCTCATCATCATCCTTTTTGTAATGAATTTTCTCCTCCTCTATTGAGGCTGGCCCTTAGTTGCTGACAATTTCCTCTTTGCACCACTTGTGCAAATTGAACCTTCACTTGGTATTGTGATCTTAGCAACTTCTTTTCTCAAAGCTAGTTTAGCACTCACTACTATAGTGGATCTAATCCTCAGTCTTACTAGTGTAGGAGGAGAGATGGCTTTTCATATAACCTTTTTTCATGGATTTCTTCACCTTGGGCTCAATAATTGTAACTTTCTTGGCCTTCTTATCTTGTAGTGAACAAGTGTCAGGGATTTACCATTATATTATATAATTTTGTCCTCTTCCTCTACATCATCATCATCACTCTCTCTATCCTCACCAAGAACTTATTTTATCATTAGGGGTCCTTCACCTTCATCTTGTGTGCCTTATTTCTCTTCTAGGTCTTTTATCATGAGGCTATCTTCACATATATTGTTATCATGACCTTTTCTTCCTCATATTTTCCAAAGGGCTTGACCTTCATATCAATTTCCTCAATAAGAATTGTAGTGATTACTACACTCACAACATCAATGTCAATTTCATAAGAAAATAGTTTAAGTCAGGCTACCCTCAACTTAAATGCTTGAACATATGTGTTATCTATATCCACTAGAAAATACACATCATTGTAATGCTTCTCTACCATGGATTTAGGAATCCTTGTCCTTTTCCTCATCTTTTGTGTGAACTCATCAAAATATCCATCCAAAATCTGTCTCCCAAATTCTTAATATACTCACCTATTTATTTGGTAATAGGTTTCACTTGCTCCCAAAAACCATTACCAATAGTACGAAAGGAATTTTAAACATAAAAGAAAATACACATTATCAAAGATCCAAACTTACAGATAGAATTCTTTGCTCTCATGACTGATAAAATATTTTCTACCAATTGTAAGCATTGGAGCTTGGTAAGATCATACTCATGATCTTTGTTTACAATATTCCAAACTTTATCTAAAACCATACATGAGACACTATTCAATCAGCTCAACTGATAAAACTTGTGTGCTATTATACATATAGAAAAATCTATCAATGGATATGTGATGTTTGATATTGGCATGTCATTCAACTTGACCTTAGTGTTTTCTCCAACAGCATCTTTTCTTTGGCATCTCATGGTCTTCTTCTTCTCAAACATTGGATACCCTATGGCTGCATGTATATTTTTCTTTTTAATTTTCACTGGCCCATTCTCTAGCTATATCTACATATTGTGAATTCAGCTCAAAACTTCTTTTATCCATTCTACCTTGAAATTTCTTGAAAAATATAGAGCGAGTGTTAGCCCTTTCTTCTCCACAATCTTGAATTCATCCTTTAGAACTCCTTTATTACATAGTTTCTCATATGCCATATGAATCTTATAGTCTCCAAATTCACTAATTTTTCACATATAAAAACTTTGTACATCATGTATATCATAGGTGGTATCAATGATATTGCAACTATAGAATCACCTTTCATAGAAATATCTGGAACAAATCGGTATTTAGGTGTAGGAAAAGTATCACTTCTCACCAATTGAACATTACTAACCTCTTTTCTTTCATTCTTTACTATGGATGTTGATCCAAATTTCATTTCTATGTTTAGGGTTGAGATCCACTTTTTGGGTAACTTGGCACTACTGTCAATCAACACTCGATCACACTTCACCAATAAATTTTCTCAAAATCATCTTTGGAATCACTTCACAACTCACTCAAATTGCTTTAGCTCTCAAAATCTAAATGCAAGGTGTGCAAAATGTATTCAAATTTTCACTATATACCTTCATTCATTAAAATTAAGACACTCATAAATCTTGTGTACTTCATTAGGTAGAATCTAACTGTCTTGTCACCTCAGATGTTACTTCAACCTTTATCAACTCAATCTCCACTACACAATTTGGTCGGTAATATCTTCTTTTAAATTGGCCAACACATGAGCTTGTTCTATTTAGGTACTTGTTCTATATTGCAATGCACAATCAATATAGACAATATTACTGATCTTTGACACTAATAATGTATTAGATCTCTTTGCTCGTTTCTTTCCATAAATCTATTCTAATGCATCTTATCTTATGCAAACATGAACTTTGGCACATTTTATGTTAGGAATTGATGTATGATGTGTCATTCAAATATACAGTTCCTTATATACTTTTCTTGATTAGTTTGAGGTAGTGTGATCACCTTCTCCATTGGATTGGGTGATCTCAACTTCACTTGTTCCACTACTTCTAGCTTCTACCTTCTTCTAGGTTTAATTTATCTCATCAACTTTTCCTTTTCCTTTGATGTGTTCATTTCTTAGTGTTGGTGCTCAAGTCATGTAGTTCTTTCTCACATGTCTAGTCTTGTGACAACTAAAAAAAACTAAGCTTCCATTCAACCATTTCTTATAATTGCCTCTGAAATGTTTCCTAATGCATTTTTTTGCGATGTGACCATATTCTCTGTAGTAATGACAATTATACCATGTATTGTTATCCCAATTGTAGAAGATACCTTTATTTGGTGCATTTTCTTTCCTTTTGGGTGTCCAATCAGATTTTTCCTTTGATCTACATTCTTATGCTCAATGTCTATCCTAATGATAGTTGTACCAATATCCCTTAAATCTAGGTGCAATAGGTGTATTGTTTGCATTCAATCTATATTCATGTGCTTGATGACCTTGTTTCTTGCAATTAAAATAATTATGAGTAAACTTGGGCTTAGGATTTTTCTTACCAATCTTGCTCTTGTAGATGTTTGATGTGTGTCTAGGTTATCCACAATGATAGCATGTAGGTTGGTTCCTTGGATTTGCATTTCTTTTCTCTTCACTCTTGGATGATTCTCCTTCTTCAATGGATGAAGAGTGATTAATATGTCCTAATCTAGAGGTGTCACTAGATCACCTTGGTGTTAGGAATAAGGTGTCTCAACCTTGTATAATTCCTATTCTTATTATTATTTGTTTTGTAAAATGTATTTTTGAAAATAATATGTAAATGTGAGTGTACATGTCTAGTTGGCATGTTGATCACTTACATGTGTCGGCATCTTGAAGTGTGTGAAGGAGATCATGGCTGAAATGGTTATGATAGATTCCTATGACGCGTAAGAGCTATTTAAGGAATAAGCTATGACAGGTGTAAGAGCATCTTATGACATGAGGCTTATTTGGGTGCCCAAGAATGAGTTTTTGGTGTGTGTAAGAGAATATGCCAAAAATAGGTTGGTATGACGGATTCCCTTACACTTCTCTTGTGACCGCTATTTTTGGCTGATTCTATGACAAGCTATCATTGCCTATTCAAGGGATGGACACCCTTTTCTTGGTATGGGATGTACATGTGGCATTGTGCATGTTTCTTAGTGGTTGAGCCATGAAAAATGCCCAACTCCTTTGTGGGCATTTTGTTGGGTCTTAAGATGTTCATAAAATGAGTATTGCATGTTGTAATGCAATAGTGTGATAGATGAAAGTTTGCAGGTATTGAGGTGCTACTGGAGTCTTCTATTGTTGATGTTGAACTTGCATTGCAAGTGTATTGTAATCTTGTGTTGAAGATAATACATTGTGCAGGTTCTGGAGGGGTGGGGTTGTTTTACCGAAAGGTTTTTCCCCATCGGCAAATCTTTGTGTTATGTGTTTCTTTCTCTGTCTATTTTCTGTATGCATGGTTGGCTGCTATATTGTTGTTTACATGATATTGAATATGTAAGTGTAGAAGATTTTAAAAGGATTTGTAGAATACTTTCCTTATGAGATTAGTGTAGGAAGCTATTTCCGCACCTGAGTTTTCTTACAAGTGGTATCAGAGCTTGATCAACTTTTGATCCTAGTTGTTGGGTAGGGTTTTTTGAGCTAATCTCAAGTTGAGTGGGAGTCTTGTGCAGAGTATCCTAAATCTTATTTGCAGATTGAGATGGCCAGTTCATCATATGGAAGAATGGAGGTGGAGAAATTTAATGGCACTAATTTTGAGTTGTGGAAACTCAAGATGGAAGACATGTTGGAAGATCGTGACCTATGGGAAGTGACTACAAGCGCTACAAGACCAGCAACTATAACTCAAGCAGATTAGGATATCAAAGACCATAAAGCTAAGGGTCTCATAAGACTCTATTTAACCGATGCAGTCCTTCTGAATGTTCTAGATGCGAAAATCACATATAGTTTGTGGGAAAGACTTGGGACCATGTATCAGGCCAAATCTCTGGTGAACAAGTTGTTCCTAAGGAAGAAGTTGTATTCTCTGCAAATGGAGGAAGGTGGATCCTTAATGGATCATTTAAATGCATTTAATCTATTGGCTGCATAGTTGACATTTGCTAGTGTCAAGTTAGAGGAGGAGGATTATTGCTACACACTTTTGTATTCTTTACTGGATTCATGGGACCATCTTGTGATGGCTCTCGGAAGCACATTATTCACCTTCAAAATGGATGATGTGGTGTCTTCACTGCTATCAGAGGAGACGCGGAGAAAGGCTTCCATTTCAAAAAAAGAAGCCCTTGCTATTCGTGGGAGATCCACAGAAAGAGGAAAGAAAAATGACAATAAGTTTGACAATAAGGGTAGATCCAAATCCCATGGGAAGTCAAAGACTTCCAATAAGTTCAAGGCAAAATGTTGGAACTATGATAAGACTGGGCACTTTCGTAAAGACTGTAAAGAGCCTAAGAAGAAGAAGAAAGCCTCAGATTCTAGTTTTGAAAAATCTCAAGAAGATGGCGATGCATTCATCGTAGCTTTGGCAGCCCATGCATCTGATGATGTGTGATTGGTTGACTCGGGTGCATCTTTTCACATGACCTCTCATCAAAACTAGTTCTCCAGATATGAAGAGTTCAATGGTGGAAAGGTGTACTTGGGTGATGATTCTCACCTGAAGATAGTTGGAAACGGAAGGGTCACTATCAAATTTCCTAATGGACGAGTAAAGGGAATCAATGGAGTTATGCACATTCCAGGTCTAGCATGAAACCTATTATCTATAAGTATGCTGAACAATGTAGGTGTGCAAGTTGTTTTTTTGAAAGAAGGATGTAAGATGATTAGAGGATCGATGGTGCTTGCTAAGGGTACTAGGAGAGGTACTTTGTTTTAGCTAGATGGATGTATTCCTCTATGTAACAATTCTTCATCCTCACCATCTGAACGAGTAGTGAAGAATTCTGTGGTTATTGGTTTCGATGGCAATGCAAACACTTTGGAAGGAAAGCTTCCTACAGAAAAGAATATGTTGTGGCATATGAGACTTGGCCACATTGGTGACAAGGGTCTCAGAACCCTGAAAAAGAAAAATCTCGTTGAGGGGTTAAATGATTACAATCTCGAGTTTGACTTCTATGAACACTATGTATATAGTAAAAAAAATCATGTTCAGTTTTACTCTAGTTCTCACAAATCTTCAGATGTTTTGGATGTTATTTATTCTGATGTATTTGGTCCTGTAAAAGTTCCTTCGATCTCCAAGTCTGTATTTTTTGTATCTTTCATAGATGATTACAGTAGAAGGACATGGATTTATTTCCTTAAAAGTAAGACACAAGTCTTTAGTCGATTCAAGGAATTTAAAGCCCTTGTAGAGAATCAGACTAGTAAGAAGATTAAGTGTGTGAGAACTGACAACGGTGGTGAGTTTTTCTCAGCAGAGTTTGAACAGTTTTGTAAAGAACAAGGTATCGAGAGGCATAAGACAACTCCTTATACCCTGAAGCAAAATGGAGTTGCAAAGAGAATGAATAAGACACTGATGGAGAAGGCTAGGAGTATGCTTAGTGGAGCTGGTTTAGAACAAAGGTTTTGGGCTGAAGCTATGGCTACTGCTTGCTATCTAGTTAACAGATCTCCTACATCAGCCCTTGTTGGTAAGACACCCATGGAAGTGTGGTCTGGTAAGAAGCCTTCAATTAGACATCTTCGTATTTTTGGTTGTGAAGCTTATGCATATGTTCCAAAGGAGAAAAGATCTAAGTTGGAAAACAAAGCTGTTAAATGTATTTTCATTGGGTACAGTGCCGGTGTGAAAGGATACAAGCTTTGGGATCCTGTGACTAGTAAGGTGTTGTATAGCAGAAATGTTATTTTTAGAGAGCTAACATCTTCTCCTATTGTGCTACAACCAGATGAAAAAGAAAAGGAAAAAGATGTTGTTCAGTTGCCTCCTACCCCTGAGAAGATTGAACAAAGAGACCATGTTGGGTCTAATGATGCGGAGAGCTCTAGCACCTATAAAAGTTCAGAAGAAGAGGAAGAACAACCTCAACCTTAGCCCTTGAGGAGATCCACGAGAGAAAGAAAGCATCCAGAAAGGTTTGGTTATTCCATGTTAGATTCTAGTTGTGCTTTTGATTTGATTACTAACACTGATGAGCCTAGATCTATGAAAGAGGCTTTGGGCATGGAAGATGCAGGTTCTTGGATTGAGGCTATAGATGATGAGATGGATTCATTAGAGAAAAACAAAACATGGCACCTTGTACCTTTGCCTAAAGGGAGAAAACCTATTGGCTGTAAATGGGTGTTCAAGAAGAAATTCTATGCAGATGGCAGTGTTGAAAGGTACAAAGCTAGATTGGTTGCAAAGGGGTATTCACAGGTAGAGGGAATAGATTATGGTGAAATATTCTCTCCTATTGCAAAGTTGAAATCCATTAGATTTTTGTTATCTCCTGCTGCATCATATGATTTAGAGATAGAATAGATGGATTTGGAGACAGCTTTCCTCCATGGTGATTTGGAGGAAGAGATTTATATGTCACAGCCTCAGCACTACATTGTTAAAGGTAAAGAATCCTTTGTTTGTAGATTGAAGAAATCTCTATATGGTTTGAAGCAATCTCCTAGGATTTGGTACCTTAAGTTTGATGCCTTTGTGTTGTCAATTGGATTTGTAAGATCGAAATCGGATCATTGTGTTTATTTTAGAGTTGAAAATGATCGCCTTCTTATTGTTGCATTATATGTTGATGATATGTTGCTGTTTGGGAAGGGTAAGGGTATGATTTCTCATTTTAAATCTCAGTTGTCAGCACAGTTTGAGATGAAAGATCTTGGGGCAGCTAGGTACATCTTGGGTATGGAAATCAGTAGAGACAGGTCTAATAGAAAACTTTTGTTAAGTTAGAGTAAGTATGTGAATTCTGTGTTGGACAGGTTCAGCATGGCAGATTGTAGACCACTATGTGTTCCTATTTCAGTGGGAAAAAAGTTATCTGTAGATGATTGTCCAAAATCTCCTAGTGAGGTGGAGGACATGACTAGAGTACCTTATGCTAGTGCAGTTGGCAGTATTATGTATGCTATGGTCTGTACTAGACCAGACATTGCCCAAGCAGTGAGAGTCCTGAGTCAATTTATGGCTAATCCTGGATGGATACATTGGGATGCAGTTAAGCGAGTATTCAGATATTTGAGGGGTACATCAGATTACTCCATATGTTATCATGGTAACTCTTCTAGATCTCCGCATTTAGTTTGTATTCATGGGTTTGTGGATTCAGATTGGGAAGGTGATATTGATCACAGGAGATCCACCAGTGGTTATGTGTTCACTATGTTTGGTGGTGCCATCAGTTGGATGAGTAAGCGACAACCTGTGGTTGCTTTGTCCACTATACAAGCTGAGTAAATGGCTGCTACTCATGCTTGTAAGGAAGCCATTTGGCTTAAGAGATTTTGTTTTGATGTTGGTGTTGATGCAGAACAAATTACTATTTGGTGTGACAGTCAGAGTGCTATTTTCCTTGCGAAGAATCCAACTTTCCATGCCAGAACGAAGCACATTGATGTGTAGTTTCACTTTGTGAGAGATATGGTGGAAGATGGAAAGGTAAATTTGGAGAAGGTAGATACTGTGAAGAATGTTGTAGATGCATTAACAAAACCAGTGGGCACTGAGAAGTTCAGATGGTGTTCAGAGTCTATAGGCCTTTCGGCCTATAACAGTTAGTTTCTGTTATGTTACTGATTGCTCTTACAAGGTGTTTGACAAGTGGGAGAATATTAGGAATAAGGTGTCTCAACCTTATATAATTCCTATTCTTATTATTATTTGTTTTGTAAAATGTATTTTTGCAAATAATATGTAAATGTGAGTGTACATGTCTAGTTGGCATGTTGATCACTTACATGTGTTGACATCTTGAAGTGTGTGAAGGAGATCATGGCTGAAATGGTTATGACGGATTCCTATGATGCGTAAGAGCTATTTAAGGAATAAGCTATGATAGGTGTAAGAGCATCTTATGACATGAGGCCTATTTGGGCACCCAAGAATAAGTGGTTGGTGTGTGTAAGAGAATATGCCAAAAATAGGTTGGTATGATGGATTCCCTTACACTTCTCTTGTGACCGCTATTTTTGGTGGATTCTATGACAAGCTGTCATTGCCTATTCAAGGGATGGATGTCCTTTTCTTGGTATGGGATTTACATGTGGCATTGTGCATGTTTCTTGGTGGTTGAGCCATGAAAAATGCCCAACTCCTTTGTGGGCATTTTGTTGGGTCTTAAGATGTTCATAAAATGAGTATTGCATGTTGTAATGCAATAGTGTGATAGATGAAAGTTTGCAGGCACTGAGGTGATGCTGGAGTCTTCTATTTTTGATGTTGAACTTGCATTGCAAGTGTATTGTAATCTTGTGTTGAAGATAATACATTATGCAGGTTCTGGAGGGGTGGGGTTGTTTTACCGAAAGGTTTTTCCCCACTGGCAAATCTTTGTGTTATGTGTTTCTTTCTCTGTCTATTTTCTGTATGCATGGTTGGCTGCTATATTGTTGTTTACATGATATTGGATTTGTAAGTGTAGAATATTTTTAAAGGATTTGCACCATACTTTCCTTATGAGATTAGTGTAGGAAGCTGTTTCCGCACCTGAGTTTCCTTACACTTGGTGATCTCATTAGTTCTTCAAAGTATCTTATAGCTTCACTAGGTTTGTCCGTCCTCTCTATTAGTTCCTTTTTAGATCTTAACTCATTCCTAAATTGATCACTTTGTGATCTTAGATTTTCAATCTCTATGTCCCTTCTGTTAAATTCCTGATTTGTAAGTAGAAATTGATTCATCATATCTAGCTAATTATTTGTAAGCTTCTACAAAAAAGATGTGCTTTCATCAATTTTGGTATCCATTTGTCTCTTGTCTTGTTTTGCCATCACTTTTTCTTCTTCAACTTTCTTTTTCTATTCAATCACTTCAGATAGCCTTACTGATTTTATTTCATGTTCTCTCTTCAATCCTCTGACTTCTTCATTAAGAATGTTCTTCTTCTCTAATAGCTATGCTATAGTTGCATCACTTTCAATAAAATTTTCATTGTCAAACATACCTTTAGTGTCCACTTCTTGATAGAGTGTATCATTTTTCTTAGTAGCCATATCTTTCCTTTTCTTTAAGGGTTTCTTCAACTCCTCTCTTGCTACGTCAAGTTGTTGTGGTATGATTTGGATGTCAAGCATCTAATTTTCAATGATCTTCCTTAATTTGTAAGCATAAATGTAAACACATAACACAACAAATTTGGTTACCCAAAAACCCTTCAAGGTAAAGGAAAAATTGGGGTGGGGATGACACCCACAAATCTTCACTATTGTAGTAACAAAGTTCACTTGTTAGGGCTAGAATTGTGATCACTTCTAATGATCTACTCTATGAGGGGTCTACACTGTTAGGAACATACAAGATCATTAGGTCTCACTTGATTAAATTATTTAAAAATTCAATGAAGTAAGCACTCGATTAGGATGTTTGACTAGTCCTATTAGGACGACTCTATCAAGAGATTTACCCTGATCCACTTGCTAGAATATGTCAATACTTGATCCTTTGGTTTGCACTTACAATGTTGATTATGGATCTTCTCTTTCCAATCTCTTATATGATCTCATATCTGATATATCTCTTCTCTTCTCTTTAATGCTTCTCTTGGTCGCTATCCCGTTGCATACACGTAGCATATAGAATAGGGTTTGCATTTGCTCTTAAATAGCCATTTTTATATTTTTCTAGAATATAATCAATGATATGGATGCTTCATTTTTGCATCTAATTAATCTAATTAGTTAACTTTCCTTCATAGGGATCATTGAGCCATGCCAAAATACATAACAAACTTTGTAACAAATCTATAATCATTAAATGTCATATTCATGTTAGGCAAAATGGTTTATCTCATATTTTGTGTCTTTCCAACATTCTTTGTTCAAATAGTGTTACTTAGCACATATGGTTCCTGATGCTTAGTCATAACTATTTTTCCTATTGATGCTCGACCTCTACTACCTTAGCTTCTTCTATATGACTCATCACATACTAACTCTTCTATACTTGACATTCATTGTACAGTGGATAACTTGGCTTCCATAGGGATACTTGACAACCATAGACTTGCTTGCCTCTTATAGAGCTTAGCATATACAAGATTATTTAAAAGTCTAACAAATACATAACTCATCTTATATAGTGTGACTCAGTCACAATGATGATTGACCAAATTTGCCTTCTAAATCACTAAGTGTTTGAATCTAATAGTCAACAAAACTAAAGAGATCAACACTTCATATAACTTTTTCACTTTAACCTAAATATCATGTGTTAGGATAATTCCTTTTACCTCAATGAATTATGAGTCTAATAGGGTGTTGATTAGTTCCTCCCTTGCAATCATGCTACACTAGAATATCTTCTTCTCCTCATATGTGCTAAAATATAACTCATTCTTTATCTTAACCTACTTTACTCTTTGTGATCAACCAAAAATCAATTCCCATGCAAGTCAAATGTGTTTGCATATTTTCCTTTCAAATGTCATAGTTATCACTATCAAACTTAGGAATTCCCTTCCCATAAGCCATATATCTCCTCAAGATGTTAAGTTTCCTTCTCAAAGAGGACCTAATGTTCTTATACCAATTGTTAAGAAGCAAAGTCCACACACAACTAAGAGTGGAGGTTAATCAATTGTTCGAAGATACTTTTAAATCCAAACTTATCATTTTGAACTCTAATAATTAAGATAATAATGCTCAAAAATAAGAAACCATACAACATAACACTCTATTTTTTTTAACTAGAAAAACCCTTCATTAGAGGGATAACCTCACTAGGGATGGTACACACAAGAGAGTGTATTATTATATAAGTTTCTTGTGAAAGAATGTGACCATGTTAAGAGTCAAATACAATACATTAAGTATAATAGTCCTTGATAGAGGATATTTCCATGTTAGGAGACCTTGAACCCTTGTTAGAAGGTTCCAATCCTATTAAAGGATGATAGGAAACAAATAGACCCACTATCTAAATGCTTCAGCAAGAGTGAAGAATAAATCTTCAAATAACATATCCAAAACAATGAACTAACTAATCTGCAACTTACTTGCCAAAATAGTTCCTTTCAACCTCAACTCAAACATCCTACTCATTCATATCTCTACTCTAATCATCCAGAATCATATTGTATTCACTAATCATACACATCATACCCACAATGATTAATGATTTTCAACTAATAAAAATGTCATTCCTTCATACCTCTTACAATTAGTTAATTAGGTCAGCTTACTAAGACTTCCCCCATATAAAATTGATTACACAAGTCCATGATGAGTCATACACACCCTCATAGGAATCATTATGAATATTACAATGTAGTTCCCACAAGTTATTATAAAAATATTACATCTTATAATGATAAAATAAATTGTTACTCATCATAGTCAACCTCCAATAAGATACACTACACATTACACAATAATAACCTTCCCAAAATAATCCAACCACATTTCTATGACAAAATAGGTGCAATAACAAGGCTCCTACCACTATCTAAGCTTGTTGACATTAATTCCACCTTGCTAATAAGATATAATAAATGCACGATCAATTGTCTCTACCAAAAATCTTTGTACACTAGTTTTCTACCAATCCTCACCAAATGGATTGTAACTCATCCAAAACCCAGCATAAGATCAAGACAACATAGGCATGATGTCTATACTTATTCTTCTACACAAATCTAAGCTTGCATAGCTTAATTCATAATGCACCAACTTTGTTGTGCTAACAGTCAACTTGCAATATACAGAATCTTTGTATATTATGAGCATACAAACATATGTTATCATCAATGACAAAACATATCATTAATACAACACATAATCTAATGATCCAAGTGTAGATAATATCCCAAATTTCTAATAAACATAATTCATATCTCACGTATTCATTAAACCCTCAATTTTTTATGTTACACTATCTAACAAATTAAAAATTAAAATTAAAAAATTAAAAAATAAATGCATCTATGATGTTAAAAAGATCATTATGGAATTCTCTACATTTGTCCAAAAAAACGTACAAAAATAGTGAAAGAAAATATAATGCATCAAAACAAATGTGTCAAGTCTAACTATTTTAAGGTTTTTTACCACTACTATAAAGTGTTTTAATGAACAACATTATCCGATGTTATTTGCTATGTTTATTAGCATTATATAGAGAGAGATTGTAACTTATTATAGAATTTAAGTTAAAATTATATTATATTTATATTTTTGTAAATATACATACACACTACACACAAACATATGTTTTTATGTATGTATGTTTAAAAAAAATTGTATGTACACACACACACACACACACTATTAGGGTTAACCTCAGACAAAAATAATAGTTACATAAAAATATAACCAATATCAAAAAATAATAGATCGCACATAAGAGAACACAAGACACCAAGATTTAATGTGGTTCATCCAATCCCTAGGCTACATCCACCAACAAGTCTAATATTATTATTATCTAGTGATTACAATCTATAAGCCCGTATAGCTCAATACCACTGCAAGAACCAATTTTTTGCATCACACATTATGAAAATTTCTAACCCTAAGCCCTTATTATACAAGCTTTTTGTTGCATACAAAATTAGGGCTAGATTAATAGAAAAATAATAGTCGATGCCTTTTACAATATAAGGACATTTTTGGCTTCGAGAGTGTTTCCCCCAAAAACCCCTGCAAGGGCATTGCCCCTCGACCCCACCCTATACTGCAATAGGAAGCACACAAGACCCCTCAGGAGTGCTGCCCCAAACCCCCCTAGAAATAATCTGGAGGGAAACCACATTGAATAAACCTCTGAGTTTGATTAGGCTCCACATCACAATAATCTCCCACTTGGAGACTAATCAACCTCCACAACAATAACCTCCTACTTGGAGACTGATCATAGCACTACTAAACCTATAGGTCCCACTAGAATATCAAACCACCCTAGACTCTATTGTTCTTGAATTCTATTTAATCTAGAAGACCAGTCGAAGCTGAATTGGAGTGTAGCTTCTCCCTTGTTACTACCTTTGTAAACATATTTATTGAATTGTCATCTATATGTATCTTCTCCAACTTTAACTATCCATCATCCAAAACTGACCGAATGAAATGGTACCACAACTATATGTGTTTTGTCTTTGAATGCTGAGCTGAATTCTTTAAAAGATGAATGATAGTCTGACTATCAGTAAACAAATAATTATCCTTCTAAGGGTGTCCTAATTCTTCCAAAAAGAATTGAAGCCATATAATCTCCTTGGCTACCTTTATAGTAGCAACATACTCTGCCTCTATAGTGGATAAAGCATTAACCTTCTGTAATTGAGAAATCCAACTCACTGTTGCCCCACCAATAGTAAATACATAACCTGTAGTACTACACCTAGTATCAATATCCCCTACCAAATTTGAGTCAACATATCCCTATCAATCAGTAATAGAGCCCCCAAAATTTAAACACTTACTAGATGTTCCTCTCAAATATCTAAGAATCCATTTAACTGTATTCTAATGCTCAATTCTTGGATGACTCATATACCTGCTAACAACTCCCACTACATGTGCAATATTTGACCTAGTACAACCATAGCATACATCAAGCTTCCTACGGCTAAAGCATAAGGTACCTTAGACATCTTATCCTCCTCTTCTTGTGTCTTGGGACACATCTCCTTAGTCAACTTCAAATGACTAGGTAAAGGTGTGTTGACAGTTTTAGCATTCTCCATGGAGAAACATTGCAACACCTTTGCAATATAATCAACCTGAGATAATGTCAATTTCATGTTCTTCCTATCTCTACAAATTTGCATACCAAGGATTTTTTCTACTACCTCCAAATCCTGCATAGAAAATAAATGTGCTAACTAGTGTTTTAGTCCCTTAATGTGATCCATGTTAGACCCAGCTACAAGAATATCATCAACATATAAACATAAAATAATGTAGTTGACATCATCCAACCTCTTAAAATAAACACAATGAATGACACCTAATATTTCCATGATCATTCATAAACCTATCAAATTTCAAATACCATTGTCGAGGTGCTTGCTTCAATCCATATAAACTTTTATTCAATTTGCACACTACGTTCTCCTTATCTTTGACCTCAAATCCTTGTAGTTGTGTAATATATATCTCTTCATCCAAATCACCATGAAAGAAGGTTTTTTTAACATCAAGCTGCTAATAAAAATCTTTAGTAGCCATAATACTTAAAATACTATGAATAGGAGTCATTTTAACAATAGGAGAAAATATCTCATCAAAATCAATGCCCTTTTTCTATGCAAATCCTTTTACAACTAGCTAGCTTTAAATCATTTCCTACCTCCATACTCTTCTTTCAACTTGTAAACCCATTTATTCTATAAAGCCTTTTTACCTACAAGAAACTTGCATGAATCCCATATCTTATTTTTTAGCAGAGTTCATTTCTTCTTTCATTGTAGACTCCAACTGAGTCTTTGTATCCACTCGCATAGCTTCATCATAACATTCAATTTCACCAGCATCAATAAGTAAAATAGAATACAAGGAAGGAGAAAATATTTCTGTAGGCCTACTTAGCCTTGTTGACCATCTAACATTCACTATGGTGTGTGGTATTTGTTGTTGCAGTTGTTGCAGATCATGAAGAATTTTTGGAACATCATCTTTTAGAGTATCATCCAACACTACATAATCATCTTCTTTCTTCTCATGTTTCTGCAACAGATCTTTGTACAACACTTTCTCATTGAATATGACATCCCTGTTTCTTATAATTTTATAAATTTCAAAATCCCAAAGCCTATAACCACATTTATTAATGTCATATCCAAAAAATACACATTTCTTTGAGTTAGCTTCTAGCTTGGTTCTATTTTTAGAATATATATGAGAAAATGCTTCATAACTGAAGGTTTTGAGAAAAGAATAACTCACCTTCTTACCAGGCCATGCTTCCTCTAGAATACCACAACTCAAAGGAGTAGAGGGGCCTCTATTAATCAAATATACAACAGTATTGATAGCCTCCATCTATATGTTTAAGGGCAACCTTGCATGCAATCTCATGCTTCTTGTACACTCCATTATTGTCCCGTTCATGATTTTAGCCACTCCATCTTCCTGTGGAGTCCTTGGAACAATTTTTTTTATATGAATACCATTAGTGGAGCAATAATCTTCAAATTCATGATTGCAATACTCACCACCATTATCACATCTGAGACATTTTAATTTCTTTCCAGTCTCATTTTCAACCAAGCATTTCCATTTCTTAAAAGTTTGAAATACATCATATTTATTTTTAAGGAAATAAACCCATACTTTTCTAGTTCCATCATCAATAAATGTAACATAATAATGAGAGCCACCAAAAGAAGATACCTGAGCTGGTCCTCATACATCTATATGCACAAGCTCTAATTTGTCACTTTTCTTTTCCTTTCCAGTCTTCAAAAAACTCACTCTCTTTTATTTTCCATACACACAACTTGAACAAAAATTCATATTAACACATTTTAGACCTGGTAAAACTTTCTTTGAATGAAGTAATTTCCTACCTTTCTCACTCATGTGCCCAAGTCTATTGTGCCATAGCACTATATCAAAATCTACAGCAGCTATTTGTTCTCCTTGCTCAACTGCAGCAATTGTTCTTGAATTTTTATTTTTATTTCCCGAAACAATCAAAGTAGAAGGAACAATATGACCTGTACAAAGATAGAAGGTTCCTAATTTCACACCTTTTTCTACTACAAAGGAACCTTTTGAAACCTTCCAATTTTTATCAATAAAGTAACTACACAACTCTCATCACCGAGTTGCCCTATTGAAATTATATTCCTCTTGTAGTAGCCAATGATTCTCATTCTTCAACTTAATCTTAACTTTTCCCTTTCCAACAATCTAATAGGGTTCATTATCCCCCAATTAAACAAGCCCAAAATCCCCTTATACATAATCAATAAAATAACCTCTATAAGGTGTAGCATGAAATGAATCTCCAGTATCTAAAACCCATGAATCATCAACATGTTCTAAAGATAGAAGCAAAGCATCCTCTTCAGCTTTGTTACTTACCATATTTGCCTCATTGTTCCCTTCTGGTTTATCTCCTTCGTTATTCTTTCAAGTCAAATAGTTTTTCTTCTTATGCCATGTTTTACCACAGTACCAGCAATCTCTCAGTCCTCTAGATTGAAACCTCTTCCCCTTTGACTTTCCTCTTGATTTCCCATGATTTCTAGAATTATTTCCTCTCTCAATCATTCTGACTCTACTTTGTGCATTCAAAGAACTTCTTGATGTAGATCCACTAGAGGATTTCTTATAAGTTCTTCACTCAAAATAACACAAATCACATCATCATATTTTAGGGTATTAGATCCAGAAATAGAAGTACGCACGGTCATTAACAAGTCATTCCAGCTTTTAAGCAAAGAACACAAAATCAAGAGATCCCTAATTTCTTCATCAAAATTAATACCCACAGAAGATAACTGACTAGTAACAGTATTAAATTCATTTAAATGATCTGCAATATATCCACCCTCTGTCATCTTCATATTAAATAAGTGCTTCATGAGAAATACCTTGTTTGAAGTGGAGGGCTTTTCATACAATTTTGCTAGGGTTTTTATCAACTCTTTTGACATCTTCGCTTTTGTAATGCTAAATGTTTCTAATGGTTCCAAGCATAATTGAATGCTTCCAAGTGCTTTTCTGTCTAAATCTTTCATTCCTCATTTGTTATAGTTCCATGTTTTTTAGTTTTTCCTTCCAACAACTTCCATAAATCCTTCTAATAAAATAGTCCTCCATTTGCATTTTCCATAACTGAAAGTTTTTCCCATTAAACTTGTCAACCCTCAGCTTACCCTCATCTACCATCACTCCCACTCAACCGTGAGACCTTCCTATAGAGGATCACTAAAAAAATGACAAAAGTTTGGCTTAAAAAAATGATGACAGTTTGGCTCTAATACCACTTGTTAGGATTAACCTTAGATAGAAATAAAAGTTACATGCAAATATAACCAAATCATGAAATAATAGATCACACAAAAGAGAACACAAGACACCAAGATTTAACGTGGTTCACCCAATTCTTGGGCTATGTCCACCAACAACAAGTCCAATATTATTATTATCCAGTGATTACAATCTGATTACAAGCTATAATCCCTTACATCTCAATACCTCCTCAAGAACCAATTTTTGCATCACACATTATGAAAATCCCTAACACTAAGCCCTTTTTATACAAGCTTTTTTCCACTTACAAAATTAGGGCTAGAATAATAGAAAAATAGTAGCTGACGCCTTTTATAATATAAGGGTATTTTTTTCTTTAGGGGTGTTGCCCCCAAAAACCCCCACTTCAACCCCACCCTGTACTACAGGTGTTGCCCCAGGACCCCATAGGGGCGCTGCCCCCAAACCCCTATAGAAATAATCTGGGGGGAAACCGTGCCAAATAAACCTCTGAGTCTAATTAGACTCCACATCAAAACACACACACACACACACACACATATATATATAAACATAGATGTATGTATGTATGATCGATAAGAGGGCAAAGCCAAGATTAATTACTATTATTTATTAAGCTTGAGTAGACTCAAATCCAAGATCTTAAGAGGCTCACAATTTACCATTGTGTTGTAGCCTCTTGCCTATATTATAAATATATATTATTTATCAAAATTAATGAATTTGTTATAGTATATTTTTTTAAATAATAATATATATCATTATTTATCATATATGATTTAAATTGTTTATTATATCCATTAAACATAATACTATAAAAAAATAAAATTAAACATTATTATATTATTAATTTTACATTTATAAATTTTAATGTGTTTAAATCTTATTTATTGGGGTTGATCATGAGAATGATAAAAATTGATTTTTTTGCTAATCTAATTGAAAAATACACCTTTAATATTGTAAGAATCCTACCACAATCATATTATTTTATCAGTGTGAATATTTTAATATAAAAAAGATTAAAATGTATATTGTACAATATTTTAAAATTGAAAATATATTTTTAATTAATGATTAACTATGGAAAAATTAGCTTCCCTTAGGAAAACAAACTACCATTATGCAGAGGTGATGGAAATTCTCAAGGCTACTAGTTTGGCTAAAGAAATGGGATTTTCTAAACTATGGTTGGAGGATGATTCAAGTAATATAATTAATTGTATAAAAGGGAAGGCCAAACATTCGTTAACCATTGACAATATTATTTAAGAGACTCTGGATATCCTAAGTACCTTAGAAATTTATTTCATTTCCCATTCTATGGAGAACCAAATGTGGTTTTCCATTCCATTGCCAACGTGGTTGTGAGACTTAACTATGGTATGAGGTGGTAGAAGGTGTGGCACTTCCTATGGAGGTTATATCATGTATTAACTGTGATTTGATAAATGGAAAGAAAGGATTTATTTTAATTGATGATAATGATACCTTGGAGGGGTGAATTTATGATTATGAGGAGCCATGGGGATTTCACAATTATGTCACCTTTATCCTACACATTTTGCAAGTATTTTTGGTGATTTCACTATGGTATGTTTATGACATGGGTGGCCAGCAAAGTAGAAGACAACAATCTAACTATGATAGATGGTGAAGGAGGACCAAATTTTGGGAAATTTTGGAGAATGGGGACTTAGTTTCATTCATGGAGAGGTTGTACAGTGGTAAGCCAGATGTTATCAAGTTGTTTCTTAAGGGCTAGAATTAGGGAACACTGGAAGTCTCTGGGTGGATGCTCACAATCACTGAAGACCTCATTTCCCAAGTGACTTATATCCTAATTGCTAGGAATTTTTTTTAGAAAGATAGGAATGTTTCAAATGCTATTGCGGAGGAGTTTCCTGGGGAGGAGGAATGTGTTGCTTTGATCAAAGGAGGTATGTAATGCCCCACTAGGGAACCCAAAATAAATTAGCCTATTAAGTCACTAAGTTTGCTAAACATTTTTTTTTAAGATTAAAACAATAAGAGATAACATAGCAGAAGTAACTTATTATCAGCCTTGTTTTTTGTAAAACTTATGGGTTTCAAGATCCCTTAAAACCTGTTTATCTTATCAAAAACATAGCAGAAGTAATAACCCACATACATACTAAGAAATACAATAAAAGTTACATCTATCAAGGGTTCCATGATGTTGAATCACGTACATAAGTTTTATTAAAATTAAATCTGATACATAACAAAGTCCACATCATAGAATAACCATAAGTAAAAAATCAAATGAAATAATATACAAGTACATAAGATGCACATGGAATAATCAAAATACATAATCATACTTTGTACAAGTCACATGGTATGGAATGCTAAAAGAATATACATCATGATAAGATACAACATCTCATAGGATCCCAAATAATTAAAGTACAATAAATCAGGATATGACCATAGAAAAAAATCAAAAGATCAGAAGAATGGAACAACTGCACAAGGTACATCTAGCATTGACATCCAACTGTTGGATCTCAATGGTATAAAAAATATTACCACCAAACCTCGTGGAACCTAAATGGCCCACTCCCACCATGTTGGGGAGATAATCTCAAGTCCCAAATGGATAACAATACAAAAGTTGAATAAGAATCTGGGTCAAGGAATCTTGGTAGCAATCTATTTCAAAGGTACTAAGTACACAAGTAACATCTAATCCTATAGGCAACAAAGACATGCAGGAATCCTAATATGCATGTGGGCAAGTGTCATTGCATGAGCCAACTCTATGGTAACCCTGGTAGCCTCTCTAAACTTTGGCCCCCTTGTCACTCTATGCAACATCAGTATCCTTTCTTACAAGTAAGGCATACTAACAAGGCAAATTCGCAACCAAGCATTCTCTCTACTCTCATCTTAGCTTGTACTAGCACTCAAGGCATGGGCTAGGTAAAACACTGACTCTTGTTAATTCATTTTAACCCATTTAATAAAATTTTATCGCTTATTAATACAACTTACAATGGGTTACCCATGCAGCCTCTTTAGGGCTTTGACCTCAATTGCAAGCCACTTCCCAGCATACATATAGGTAACCTACCCTAAGCTCATAAAAATTATATCTTGTGAAACCACAATATTCACCTTAGTCCTATACAAGCAATTGGAAAGCACCAATAGATAAATCACAATATATGAGCTTACAAAAAAGGACTCAATCTCATCATAGAAATACATGAATATAGCACATTGGTTGGGAATAAAATAATCGAGACTAAAAAACATTACATAAAAGCATCACAAAAAAAAACCACTTCCCAAGCCTATGGTAGACATACCTATCAGGTCAAACTACTAGGGTTCCCCCAAACCCACCACAAAATAAAACATAAAATTTTGACATGCATTTAAAACAAGTGTAGTTATTTAGTCTTTTTTTTTTAAATATAATTCCATAAAAATTGATTTGCATCAAACTCAAGTATACATTTCATAATCATATCATAGTTGGATAAAGGTTATCAATCATTCAATATTTATCATATTATTAGTTTAAATAATCTTAAATCATGAATGATTTAATTAATAACATAAATATATATTATTAGATTAAATCTTAATATCAGTTTCATTTCTACAATATTAATTTGACTTCTATTTAAGTCTAATATTAATATTTACTTTTTCTTTAATTCATAATGCAACTCGAGATAACTCAAACTTGAAATTATAATTATAATTAAACTATTTACAATTTTTCTCATAATATTAAATATTCATAACTGGATGATTATATAGTGAACTCCACAATAGCTTATTTTAAAATATAACTAAATCACAATTATATATTTATTAATTTGTAACTCCACTAGCATTGATAAATATATAATAAATTATATCGCACTAAGAATTTTAAAAGTAATTTATATTAAAAACTCACTTATAAGAAAATAAATAAATTTTTTTTTTTTTTAAATAAATAAATAATATATTTTTTAATTTATAATTTTTTTAATTTTTGAAATAATAATTTAATCATCAAAAAAAATTAAAATAAATAAATCTACAAATTAAATTATGATTTTATAAAATAAAAATAAGCATTCAATTAGTATTTATGCATGCCTTTGAACTCTCAAATCATGCAACCATAATATACTTAGTTTTCTATATTTAGTATATTTGTTTTCACATACATGCATAAGTTTAGTTATAACATGTTTTTCTTTTAATTAATCTTTTGCTTTTCCACTAAATTTTGCAATTAAATTATTTTAGATATAAGAAGAATACTTATCTTTATTTAGAAAATTCATGATAATCACATGACAATTTGTTTGTTTCTTCCAATTTTCTATAATTGAATTAGAAAGGGTTTTAAAAGAATTCAGTCATAATACTTTTCTAAATTTTTCTACAGTTTTCTTGAGTCATGTTTTTTTGATTAATAAGTTTTCATTTTCAAAATCTACAACATAATTATTTATCCACAAATTTATACAATGAATTAATAAGCATTATGCAAGCACTAAAGAAGACATGAAGTAGACAGATCTTTCAATAAAATTTTACAATGGGTTTTCAAAACCTACCTCAAAGCAATAGCTAAAATCTAAGACAACATGTGAATGCATGCAAATCCAAACCCTCCAGAACTTTCAACAATTATTTTGCTCCAATTCCAAATTTTGCTCCCTAAAACCTGTGTGTGCAGAAATGAGCTCTATTCTCCTAATAAACGATTTTCCTCTCTTTGGGTTTTCAATTTTATGAACATGCAAAAGCTTTCTCTTTTATTATTTTAATTTATTTAATTCTTTGTGCATACTTTTTACATTTTAATTAAAATAAAGTTTATTTAAATTATTCTCACTTGCATTTATTAAATAATAAGACTTAATTAGAAAGTATATTTATAAATTTAACTAATAATAATATTTAGAGTCCATTGTTTAAATGTAACTTATAAAGTTATTCTTATTAAATTAAATACATATATTTACGCCAAATTTAGTCTTTTAATTAAATCTTTAAATTTATTTCTTTCAATTAATTAAATATAATAAAATTAATTTTTTCTAATAATTTTTTTGTTAAATTAAATCATTTAAAAATATCTTTACTTGATTTAATTATAACTGAAAATCACAACAGACCTACAAACTAAATATGAAAACTCATCTAAAAGACAAAGTACGAATTCAAACTCAAGGGTCAAAATCTCACTTGACAAATTTAGAAGGGTAAATTTAGAAGGGTACATAACTCATATACTTGTACTATATTCTAGGACAACTGACTCAGAGTTAGGATTTTGACTCAAGAACTATCTCCCTTCTTTATGATTGAGATACTACAATAGGGCACCCTCATCCTGGTAATTCAAGGAAGTCCATGCCCGGTACCTGCAATCTACATAAAAATTGAATATGTACATATGTATATATATTTAAACTAAACAAGCAATGGTGGGGAGTGGTATATCATCCTGACTAGTAGGTGACTATGACTAGTAGGTGACTATGACTCCCTCCCTCAACTGCATCAAAAATGTTAATCATGAAGTAAAACATACATGTACACCATACACATGCAAGTATGGGGTAAGTATCTATAAAAATAATATATAAACCATCCATCTAGCTATCATCATGAAAAACCTAAAATCACTATATGAACATATAAAGCATCACCATCAAAAGAATAACCATGAACACATTGAAATAATCGAGTACCAAGTAGCTCATCAAATATAATCTAAGTATGAAATAACATCAATCAAATCAAGTAACCAAGTACCACTAAATCATAACATATAACCATGAAAACTAATTGCAAGAAAACATGATAGGTAACTAAGGGTAGGCACTACAAGGTAAAACATATTACCACTCCACATGAGTAAATTTAGGCCTAAATTTTGACACGAAAAGGTCAAAATTGCGACCAGAGTTGGTCGAATTGGCGACTAAACTTGTTGTCGCTCTTTTTTAGTCAGTTTTTTGATGCAAATATTTTACGTCAAAATTTTGACTTCATAAAGGTGGACTTACCAATGCAAAGTTTTTCAATTTCCTTAGTCTAACCTAAACTGTTATTTTTCCATTTGCGGGCGTCGCTAGTCAAAATTTTGACATAAACGCTGACCAATTTGGCGTCAAAATTGCGACCAACACCCCTTAATTTTCTACACCGGTGCCATACATTTGACATCAAAGTGAAGACATGTGCGTTGAAATTGAGACCAATGATAGGTAGAAATTTTGACGCGCAGTACCAATTATTGTAAAAGCTTTGCTCTCATAGGAGCCTTCTAAATTGCATAAAATTTGATTCTAAAGCGTAATTGCTCAGTGCATGAGAGTCAAGGTATTGTGCATGTTTCTACCTCCACACCATTTTTTCATTCATAACATGATTTATTTCATACAAAACAATGGGAAGGAGAAAGAAATGTGCACAATATATTGAGTCTCCACTAAGAAATTATGCTTTACAACTCAAATTTTGTGCAGTTTAAAGGGCTCCTATGAGAGCAAAGCCTTTGCAATAATTAGCACAGCCTGTCTAAATTGTGGTTCTTGAGACACCATTGCTTGTGAAGACTGGAGGGAAAAATAAAATTAGGAAAGAATTATTTATTAGGAATGAAAGCCAATAATTTCACTAACTAATCTCTATTTTTCAAACAGATAAATGTGACAAAAAAACTTATAGTCCCAATCACATCACCATAAGAGTGCATATATAACTATAACTATAACTATGTCTAAAACCAACATAATTTACAAATATCCACAATTCAAATATTATCCCTTGATGTTTTCTTTAATGCAAAGTTTTAAGTCAACTATGTTGTTGCCTTGGATGTAATACCAAACTATCATTAGACTAAAGACTGCAACAAGATTTACAAATGCAAGGAGAACTACCCAACCAAAGTAGAAAATGACATGAAAAGTTAACAATCCATCAATTGATGCCTCTAGATGAAATATTTCTAGCAATTAAACTGTATGTTATAGAAACAAAAAATTTCCTTAAAATTGACACCTCACCAGTTGTTCATTTGCATCTCTAATGGCTTCACAAAAGTTGAAAGCTTACAATTTGTCAAGAACACAAAAGGCACTCATAGTTTAGCTGCATCAATAAAAGTAAAGTAGTTTAGTTGCATGGTGAGGGCAAGAGACTGTCAATATCGATTATGGAGTTGCAAATAGGTAAGTGATAAACATAAAAAGGTAGTACAAGGCACCATTTGCCATGTTCTAATATGATGAACTACCTTGGAGCTGGTTCTTATAAACTTTGATTGCTTAATTTTGGATTTGATCTAACGGTACCATTATCTGGAGGAGGTCCCACACCCCACTTTCTTGCTAATTCTAAGGTGCTAACAAAGCATCTTTGCGAGCTGATCTCCCTTGAGAACTCAACTGAAAGAGAATTCCTGATTGAAGAATGTTGAAGATAGTCACGATGTGCCTATTGCTAATATGCACATGGTAACTATCTTCAACATTCTGCTATGGCTCTTGTGGTTCTAATCTTATAATATGAGGCTTCCTCTTCTTTTTTTGAGCATAAGGCTGATGCGGCCCTGTAATAAGAAATAAATGGGTTTAATTTCAATTATGTATAACACAAAGAAAACCAAAATGTAATAGCAATTTTTAACAGAAAATGAACTATATAAACTTATAAAGCTCATAATAATAATAGGCCATAAAGTTGGATAGATTTGTTGTAGATTTCTAGGATGATTGGGGTGTACTTATCATTACAATCTAAATTTGGTAAGAGATTAGCATGTGTTATTTCAGCAAAGATAACCTCCTGAGAGAAATGAGCACATTTTGGTGATTGTTCACTTTATCTAATATGGTATTTTCTTGGTAGGTTTCAAATTATTAATTTATATAATCTATTATTTTTGTTGGCTTTGGGGAATTTGCATATATTTCCAAACTTCATGATGCATAACTTTTTCTATAGGAATTTCAATTACTTTCTTTAAGCTATGCCATTATTGTATGTAGCTAGGACAACATTATGGCATCTTTGGGGGAAATTGCACATATGAATGCCTAATGAAAATTCCATTTGAACTCTTTTTGAAGCATTTGAAAGGTATTGATCAATCTCTTGAGAATACCTTTGAAAGTGTACCTATATTTTTGCTACCATAAATATTTGTGTTGTTGGATGGGCAACGGCTTGTGGTATCATTTAGGTGACATCTCAGCAATACCTTTGAAAGTGTACCTTTTGCAACATTGTCTCAGTGACAAAATCCAGTGTGCATCCAATACTCATTTCAGCGTTATGCTTGTATGAGGAAATTAGAGATGTTTGGTCAGGGAATTGTCAAGAGAAAAAGAAGAAAATAGGATGAAGTAATTCAATTCACTATAAAAGAGACACCTTAGTTCAATCTCATGATTCTTAAGTAGTTGCAATTGATTTCAAAATCAAGTGACAGAAAGTTAATTGAAGCAACGGATCTTCCTTCTGTGTGTTTCATACTCAAACCACATTATTTTCAGGATGTGTTATGCATGAACGACTAGGGTAGAGAATTAATCAAGCAACAATTTCTTTCAAGAAGCTTTAACAGAGAAAAATACCAAATTTAGATTAAACTTGCACCTTAACATTTACATAATTTTTGTCAAAGCAAAGACTCATTTTTAAGTTTTCACATGGAAGAGAAAGAAGAACCTAAAAACAATGTTGTTCACAACTTGAACAAGTACCTTCCCTTCTCCAGCCATTGTTACCCTTGAATGCACCTTTGTTTTATTTTATAAAAATTGGGAGAAAATAACTAACCCAATTTTAATTCCACAAGAAAAACTAAAGAGTTATATGTGAAAAAAATGAATAAGTTAGTGTCATTTGTTATTATTATTATTAAGTTAGGAAGGGCTATAAAAAAAGTATATAATGTGTGAAGATTATTATTGAATTTTAAATCTGAATGCATTTAATTTGTCTTCAAGATGAAATCCTACATTTTCATTGCCATGAATGACTTATTCAGTTAAGTAAATGATTAATATGCTAACAATTTACTTATTATAAATGCTACATTATTACCAATTTCATGACATCTCATAGAACATACAAGAACTAGGTTAGAGTAAAATGCGACATCAATTACTTGCATCAAATCCTAAATGGTGTGTGGGCTATGAGATCATCTGGTTCATCCCCTTCTTAGAGGCTAACCTTGTCTACTTCGACCACACTCTCATCTTGTTAGGTCCTGCAGCCACTCAAAGACTCATAACAAATATCAACTCAATAACCAAGATAATATGACTAGATATAAACATTAAATATAATCATGAGTGGCATACATCACATGTCGTAATCATATAAGAAATGAAATACGATTTCATAATCATACATCTATGCATTAAATTGATCATTGATTCATCTTAATTAATGCAGTCAAGTTACAAAACTAGAAAAATAGCTTAAATGTTTCTTAATTCTTGTCTAAAAAAAAGGTTAACTGGCCAAAAATTGACTCAATTTCCACATAATAAACCAACAAGGCATGTTGACATGCAAGACACAACACATTTGTCAAAATTAGGTTTTGGATCTACACTTATGTTCAATACTATTCCAAATTTGGACAATTGAACTTAGCTTGTCATATTGTATACCTTATAATATTTTGATGCTTGTAGAACATAATAACCATGATTAGGCTAAGCCTATACAGAATGCTTTCATGATCAAACCACTTGTAGAAAATTCTGGTGAAGCCTAGTTTCCCAATGACTATGAGAAGCTTATTGACTATTGAACCATGTAGAATTGGCCTACTAACTCATGTTCTTTATACTGACATCCATCTTCACCATTTTACTTTTTCTTTGATGAATCCTATCAAGCATAGAGGACTAATTTCATAATGGATATTTGCCTTCCAAAAAGGATAATGGTGTAGAGTTTGAGGTAAAGACTAAGCATTTGAAGACAATCCAAGGCTTTTGGAGCACAATATTAGATATGAAGGGTGTGGTATTGATGCATTGCCCACTAATTTTAATGTTATGGTTATTTTGATTGATTTTGATGTTATAAATGCCTACCATTGCTAGCCATGTTCCAAATATTGTTGATGCTACTTAAAACTAATGATAATGTTTTCATATTATTGAATATTCTTGACGTTATTCATTGTACTTTTTATTGTAATGTCTACTATTATTGAAGCATTGAGAAGGCATTTGTTTCAAAATGGTTTGGCCAATGGGTTGTACATGTGCATTACTAAGAATCTGGTAGGGTATTGTTTCCTCCCATAGAGGCCAACTTTAGGACAGCACAAAAATGGCTTGGTTAATGTGAAGTTAAATGGCCATGCCCAATATGTATATTTAAATTGATTCCTTTAGTAGTGAGCCATTGCACAAGAAAAACATCTCTGAACTTGACAAACTTGTCTGGTTAATGTGGTTTTGTGAATGTGTTATTTTGAGTTGAGCAATAACAATCCTATTGTCAATTTGGGTGATACGTTTGATTTGATGCAAATGTATGTCAATATGCATTGTGTGTGCACTAAGAAATTGAAACACACTTATTTCACTTACTAGGGATGTGGTAGGGTATTGTCTCTTTCCATTGAGGCAAAAATTTAGAGCCAGCAAGAAAATGGCTTGGTTACCGTGAGATTAAACTGAGATATATATATATATATATATATATATATATATATATATATATATATATATATATATATATATATATATATATATATATATATATATATATGTAACTTCAATGGCAAGCTATGGTACAAGAAAAACATCTCTCAATAACTTGACAAAATCGTATTTCAGTGTGCAAGTAAAGAAAATATAGAGTGTGTGTTTAGAAATTTCATTACCAAATCTATAGAGGAGGGTGGTTGAGTTAGAGTTTTATTAGGGTGGGATTACATTGTGATTGTAGGTCTAGAGGATGAGGATGAGGATTTTGGAAATAAGATCTAGATATTGATGGTAGAGTGAGATGAATAGAAGAGACAATAAGGATACATATAGAGAAGAGAAACAAAGCACTGGATAGGAAGCCACAATTATAGCGGTAAGATAGGTGGTGGTCAATGTCTTTGTTTCACTATGAGAGGAAGCTTTAGAAAGATTAGAGGAAACATATTATATGGGAATCTACACCAAGAAGTGACAAAGAATTAGATTAAGCCTCCATCCTCCAAGCAGATATAGATATTATTATATAATATGGGTCATTTTATGGATATTATGGACTTCGTATATATTTTATTTGATGTTCTATATGATGATACAATTAGTTCTACATGATTCTTATGTTGATGCATGGATGTACCTATGTGTTTATGTTGTTATGATGTATATGTTAATGGTACATATTTTTGTGATGTAGGATATGTGTTATGTGATGCATATGATATGAAATAGTTATAATTAAGATTATAATGGTTTATGAAATAGAAATATGTGGATGATGACATTAATGTATGGGTATATGTGATGATAGGATGTAACTACAAATTAAACCATGATTGATGATATGGATATGATAGATTTGATGTATATTATGGACTTAAATAACATGCTTTATGATATGTGATGAATGTAATATAGTATTTTTATTTATGTACTATATGTTATGTGATTGATATATGAAATGTTGATGAGATATAGTAATGTAATGAAATTGTGATGTAAATGAAATATGTGCAATGAAAATGTAATGAATGCAATATATGGTTAATGCACTTAACAAAGTGATGTGTAAAAGGAATATGCAATTAGAAAATGTACCTATGCATTTAGGGAATATCTATTATATTGAGTTGATAAATAGTAATTCTATCATCAATTTGGTTGATTCATTTGGTTTAATGCAAATTATGCATTGTGTGCACTAAGAGATTGGAACATGCTTATATTAGTGGATGTTGATTATCACAGTGAGCTACTACTTCCCCTGTTTTAATGGCATGCATTAAGCAACCAACCTTTTTCAACAAAACTAAGCTTTGAAAATAGGAGTTGTGACATGCTTAGTGGAGGAAAGAGTTAATGTTTTGTGTTTCTTGTTACTCCATGAAACAATTCATGCTCTGAGGCCAAAAGTAGCCACTACTATGGTTTTTACATTATCTATTGAATCTGCCCAATTGGCAATGGTGAAAGTTTGAAACCAATGAACAAAAAAAAATTACATAGATAATAGTAAATATAAGAATCTATTGTATCCATTGCATTTATCATAATCTATTATTCAAGTTTCCAATGATCCATCTATGATTTACTCATGATGTTGGAAAAAATAGTATTAGTGAAAATTGATTAGGGCCGGTGGCTGTAAGATGCAACTGCTCACAAATGATGTGTAGAAACATCATCTCCTTCATGGAGTATACAAAGGGATCAGATTCAAAGTCACAAATGTTAGAGCTAGGTAGATTATCACACATCCCTAAATAAAGAGTCATTTCACTTGTAGAATTGTAATTGCTCTTTTAAAATAGAAAGGCCCAACCATATTCGAGTTGTATAATGCAGATCTCTAGAGTAAATATAGTTTTAGATTCCTCATTAGATGCACTGTCAAAAGAAGAGACCACTTCTTCTGAAGAATTTGTAAGGTTGAGAACAAAGGTTTATTCTTTCTATCATCTGTTACTAATTGTTGATTGTTGAGATGCTTAGTAAATATTCTACATTCCTTTCAAACTACATCCCTGTTATCTCTATCAATACACCCTCATTTTTTTTACTCATTTTATCATGAAAATACCCAAGAATCTAATTTTTGCTCATCATGGGAGGTAACAAAAAAAGACAAAGCAACAGGTAGTTAAACATGTTTCCAAAACATATTGAAATAATAGATACATAGATTTGAATGACTCATTCCCAAATTTGAGCTTGTTTGTATTAAACAAGTGAGCATTTAAAACCTTAATTGATTCCAATCAACTGGCTGGAGATAACTATTGGTTGAAAGGCTGTTAGAATGCTCTGTCAACTAGAAAGCATAGATTGTTGACCTATTCTACTAAATTGAAATCTCCATATATAAGTTAATCTCCCAGTGATGAATAGGAACCTGAGCCTAGAAATTGTGTATATTTACTATTTTACCAATCATTTACACAAGCATGGTCTCAGGGCTAGCTAGTGGCTCGATACTAGTGGCTAGTGGCTCAATACTTACTAGTTATATAAATTGAACATGGTCTTCTAGAGGCATGGTCTTCTAAATTGAACATAATTCATATTAAATATATAAACTAAGAAAAGAAATAAGAATCTAATTGACTTTACCCAAAAAACCTAATTCTATACAAATAAATGAAAATTCTTAACTTAAAAAATAGAATAAAATATACTAGAAACAAGAATTATGTGAAATTAAGACTTAACTATTAGAAATGGTTATTATGTCTGATGTTGATGGAATTCCTTCATCCATCTCATTCTCTATCCAAAATCTGCCTAAGAAGAACATTTATTTCAAACAATATGCAAATCAATTCATAAAATGTACTACAATTAGTTAGAAAAATATCTCCCAATTACCTATAGACATCATCTAGAACCTCTTTTATCTCATGTTTGAAATGTCTTGCTATACCCAAGCTCTCCAAATGATTTACCATTAAGAGGCCAAGAATCAAATTGATAAGATAAGCACCAAGCACTACACCAAAAAACAAATGTCTCTTACATTTACATGATTATTATAAAAATATCATCAAACTATATAAAAGAATATTTAAAGACCAACCTATATCATAAGCAAAAAGAGATGAATATCTCCTCTTAATTTTCAAGAACAACATATTTATCCTTGTAATATTATCATCTATACACATCGAACCAAATGATTTGTTCTCTCTATTCTCTTTCTCAGCTTTCCATATAACGAGATGAGTGGTTATTAGAGAACAACATATATAGTTAAATGTAAAGAGTATAGTAGGTAATATAGTTACATACATTGGATGAATCTTCAATACTCATAGATTTGACTTTCTGATGTGTTCTTGTATTGAACTTCTTTCTTCCATTGAAGTTGAAATTAGAGGCCCCTAGATTAAAGATGTTATTACAAATCAGTTCAAAAAAACTCAATGACAAAATTGATTATGAAATAAATATATGAATGAGTATAAAATTGTAGATTGGGCACTAATTGTACCCTTCCAAATTGTTAATAAATTGGACTATGAGTAGGGAAAACACAAATGCTTAACTACAAAATTATTGTAGTATTCAACTATGTTCTTCATAGCCTATAAAAGCCGACTAAGGTTGTAACGTTTATAATGACTATAGAAAAAAATATAAATTAAAACAAGCAATATTATCATCAATATTTTTAAAAGTGGAATGAAATGGTTATAAGTATGCATTTCTACCACATGCAAATGATTTTGAGATACAGGCCTGTGCAATCCAATCTCCCAAGGAATAGACAACACCACTTATCGCCATCTTTGCCAAAACAAAATTTTTCATAAAGCAATGTTAGAATAGTTACTAAAATGATCATAAATTATGTTGTTATAGTAAAAGAATACTTTAACTTAAGAAAAAAACTACACAATATTAAAACATGACATCATGCTTTAAAAACTAAAAAGGTACCTGTAACGAAGAACTTCATTTCGACTTGCTAATTGGTTGTCACTATTAACTATAAGCTTATCTTTAAAGTTTGAGCTTCACTTGGTTTCGAGAATAGTTAAATATTCGCTACTAAACAAGGCCAACCACATGAAGGTGGAAGCTCATTTGAGCACCCCACCGCCGCGCCCCCCCCCCCCCCCCCCCCCCCGCACAACATCACTCTAAATTCCTTATTAACATTTAATAACATTGATTCATTCATCCATTTTTGAAATATAACATTCAATCATTATAATCACATGATAACATTTAGTAACACATAAAATTCATTAACACACAAAATTTATGAATAATTCATTAACACAATATTCATTAACACCCAACATTAATGAATAATATTCATTAACAATATTCAAGAGTAAGTCATTCATGAATAATCATTTCTTTTTGGCTTTCCTACTTCTTCTTTTTTTCATACAATTTCTAAGAGGAATATCAATGTCCTCGTCATCCCCCTCCTCTATTGGTCATAACACATGTCTCTTCCTCATCCATTCAGGAACATCATGAAGCTGCTACACCAAAGGGGGGTCCGCTGCAATAACAAGTACTTCATGAGTTAAATTAACACCATTTTATATTAGTGAATTACGATTTTTTATTTATTTAAAAGAACTATAAATAAAAATAATAATTTAAAAGAACAAAACATAGAATTTTTTTACCTAAATGTACGACATGATCTACATGTTGATCAGCTTCAACATCCTCCAACACTTGTTTAGCACGACATGATTCTATATCCTCAACACAAAAAGGTTACAGAAAGTTTAATTAAAGATGTTAAATTGTATTAATAATTACATAATTAGTTTTAAATAGCAAATGAGCACCTCCATTGACAATACGATGCACATCAGGGGCTTCATGATGTTGCATATGATTTGTGCCATGATTGATAGGTTGCATTGCAATGTCATGCACATTATTATCAAATAGATTGTTGCTCAAGTATTCAATTTCTAATATATTTTTTGGCATATTTACCTATGCACATGATGTAGGAGACTGTTCAGTTGGGTCAATGGAAGCTTGCCGTAGGCATTCAGCCACAGCTGCATAGCCTTGCTTGAAGGCAATTTTTTTGTGTTCTTCCATGGCCTCCAAATTAAAATCAGTGCCCTGCATTTTTTTATTAATTAACAAAATTATTTGCATTTTATAAATAATTTTTCTCTGCAATTAATTTACTACTACTTACAACGTGTTCTTTGATTTTTGAATATCCACCAGAGCCAAGTGTGCACTGCCCAACCTTTTCTAGCCTGGCCTTTGTTGCCTTTGATGTGTCCTGCAACCTATGAAAAGTTTGAAATATATTAGATGATATAGACATAAAGATCAATACTAATTAGTGGATTATTACATTAATGTACTAGTAGTTAATACTATTGCATACCTTTTCAGATTGGTTGGTGTACTTTCTTTTGGACATTCCCCTTTCTCCTTTGCATCCAAAATGAACTCATTCCAGTCCCTCACTGAAACAAAGGGAGGATGCTCATACTTTGGGTTTAGGATGAGACTCTTTATATATGAGTCCCTCACAACATTAAGATGTTTGGAAGCTTTTTGTAACAATTTCTTATGATCAAAAATATTACTACCAAACTCATGCTCTATATCTTTGATGAGCTTATCTTTTTTTTCTTTATCTTGGAAGTTCCACCTTTTAAGAAAAAACACAAAATTGTTAGATATAGCTAGTATAAGAAAATACCCAAATGAAAGGAAAAATGTTGCACCAATTAATGATATGAAAAAAAAATAGTGGGATAAAATTAGTTCAGTTATGATGTTCCACCTTGTACGTATGGTGGGCCCGAATCTTCGCAGCATGAGGTCATAAAGCCTCCTATAAAATGTATCATTTCCTGCAAAAAATGTCATGGGATAATTAATAGTAAGAACCATTAAAATGAATCTGAAAGTGAGTACTCTAAAACTCTAACTGTATACACTAAATAATTATGCTAGAAACACTAATTTACATGAAATGAAAGCATTTACAAAATTAAAAAGCATAACATATATGCTAGACAAAGACAAACCCTCAATTGAGAATATGAACCATTAAGAGGTTCTCTCAATGAGGCCTTTCTTGTTTTGGAGATGTGTCTATTTGTGGATTTGGGATGTATGCTCGATTGCTTCCAAAGGCTTCAATGGATTTTTGATGACTTTTTGGTGTGAGTGAGTGAGGGTGATAAAATGGCTTCTCAAAACAGCATGGTAACTTTACTAAATTAATTGTGATGATATGGCTTGGGAGGGGATCCAATTTATAGGCTAAGGGCTTGAGGTATGGAGGGTTAAGATGCAAGGAGAGATGAAAGCTTAAGGAGGGCTAGGATGCACTCAAAGGGGAGCACATGGATTGTGCTTGTTTAGCACCAACCAAGGAGTGACACATGTCACATGGTGAGTGGATGGAGGCAAGGGGATGGATGAGTCAACAAAGGAGGCTCAAGGCCTTAAAGACCCTCATAAATGGCTTGTAAGAGCAATGAATGGGCTTGTAAGAGTCTTTATGGCTTTGTAAGAGCAATGAAGGCTTGGTGGTTGGGATATTTTGGAGGGAGTTGAGATTGTTGACTTTGCTTTGCTTAGGAAAGTCTTAAGCTCACTTAGGGAATGTGACAAGGTTAGGGGAGGGATTAGGCTTGGTTTTAGGATTAGATTAAGGATGTTAGAGATATGCAAGTGGATGGCATTCATGAGGGTGGGTGAGTAAGTAGCTAAGCTTGGTTAGTATGGGTGGATGGGGTGGATTAGGCTAAATGGAGGATTTAGGATAGGTTAGGGGCTATAGATTTGAGGGTTTTATTTATTAAAGTGATTTTAATAAATTTGGGATTTTAGAATTAGATAGGAAAATAGGATTAATTGATAAATAATGGGTTATTTGATTTATCAATTAGGACTATAGATGATTAATAAAATTAATCAGCTAGGGGATGGCAAAGGATTAATTAAATAGGAATTTAATTAATGATGTCTTTAGAGATAGCTAAATAAGATTACTAAAGCGATGTAATCAAATTTAGGTGTCTACACTAACAAGCAATAGCAATGATGTTGGAAATCATTGAAAACTGAACATTGAATATGAAAGAAGACTCCCACTTTAGGTTCTCTATAGAAAAATTGGTTAGTATCTTCTACCGAAAGCATGATATTGCAATGTACTAAATGGCACATCTCAATGGTACATAGCCTTCCACTATTTAGATCATATAGTGCCAGTAGAAATATTTAGATCAAATTTGGAACTCACAGATCTAGTTCAAAAACATTAAGTTCAAAAACATTAAAATGCAAAATAGACTTGTACAAGGTTGTGCCCTAGCATAATAGACTTGTTAAATATCAATAGAGGAAATCATGAACTCTAAATTACAAGTGATATAAATGTACATGTTTCTTTTGGTCTCCAATCAATGTACCTGCAATATTACCATTTGATCAATCCAAATTAAAACCACCACAAGTACTGAATCAAATACTTCATAGCTCAAATTGAATTACTAAACTAGTGAATTACTGGCATAGACAAAAAGTCATTGATAATTCAGATGATCCTACCAAACCCCTAATAAAAATTAATTCCAGAATAATTAAACAACTTGCACAATATGACATACTAAAGAAGGTCACGAGGCATCACTCCACATCAAAAGCCCTTGCATTCACCACTTCCTATCATGTTTATGTCTTGCAAGAAAATCCTTATTACAATATAAAAAATAATTATTTAAAGTACTTGGAATCTTAGGACATTTCAAACACATTGATTCATCATCATCAATCAACAATGATGTCTACGTAGCTCCCATGCTAGAAACACGAGTAGCTCTAGGAAATGACGGTGAATTATCACCAATACGTGCACTATGATCTGCATCTAGAAGCATACCAGATGATGCATCTCCTACCACACAAAAAAAACATACACTATGTGATGCACCCAAGATTAAAGAACAAATTATCAACTCATAATTAACACAAAACCAAATATAGAAAAATGAGGATTTACCAGTTGGACATCCCCTTGTTACCGACATTGCAATCAGTAATCTCGTATGAGCGTCCATCAACCTCGTAGGAGTCTCCTGCACTGGATGACCTTAACAATACATTGTTAGCAAAGACATTCTAAAATAATAAAAGTAAGAGTTAAGTTAAGAAGTTTTGAATGTTTGAAATAAAAAAATTCCTTCTAACTTGTCAACTAAAAGATTATTTTACTAGTGGTAGTTGGAGCTCTACTACTACTGGCCTCACCATGTTGTCCTTGACTAGGTTGTGGATCAGTTGCTAAAAAATCCTATATAACAAGAATTTAGTAGTTAACGTTTCTTACAACTCTTTTAAAAAATTGCATTAATAAAGTATTTTTGCACATATTACATATTTTACTTCACAACATAAAATATTATAAAATATAAATCTTTATTGAACTTTTGTTATAACTAAAGATTTATTACTGCTTACTCCATAACAACGAGCTTGTGCTCTCAAATCTGATAGCCTCTTCATCATCTCCTCAAATTCCATATTTTCCTTATCCAAAATTTTCATTATTTCTAATTTTTTTTTTTTTTTTAATTCTTCAACATTGTTGTTACATTGGGAGTTTCAGCAATATCCTCTTCAGAAGGCATAGCTAGTGGCTTGATACTTACTGTTGGTGCTTTACCCTTATCCTAAACATCAAATTGTGAGAGGAATATCAATAAAACTATCACAAAAACTCAAAAACTGTAAATAAAATAACATAATAATATAACATTTCTCAACTATCTAATTTTTACAATTTCAATAAGGTTTACCCTCATTGAAGAAGAGGTGGGAGTAGCATCCTGGTGGCCTCTATCATTTGTCAAATCCATATCATCCTATCACAAAGATTAAACATAAAAAATTCAACTAACTGAAAGCAATAGACAGCAAAAAAAAAACTTATTAGCAAAATGGTATATAGTACTTACAACCCTCATGTTAGTAACTTTTTTTGTATCTATGTGATTTAAATGGTAATCTATTAGCAATTCTTCCCCTGCACTTATTGATTTTATTGCACAAACAAAAACTTTTTTCCCCTCACGCACCTCAAATATGCAATTGGGTTGCTTACTAGTTGAAGAAGGTCGCATACGATTTATAAAACCTGCAATATTACCTATTTCTTTTGGTCTCCCATCAATGTACATAGAAAATCTTTTACTTTGATCATTTTCTTTTCGTTGTATATAATTAGCTAATATTGCATACCTATGCATACTTTTTTTATATGGAACAATCTACATCCAATCATTGTAATTGTAACATGGACCGACATACTTGAACAATTCGATAAATTTGTTGTAACATACCTTTATCCCATCCATGAAAAATAGGATCAAACCATGTAATGAGGATGGATCAATGCAATATGTCCTCTCATTAACACAAAAATTTGTGTTAATTGGAGGTAGCTCATTGGGTACCCATTCTTTCTCAATGTGTGTGTACCAAAAGGACACCTTGATGTCGCCTTTGGTCTCATCATCATAAGAACATGACCCTCCATTCGCAAGCAAAAATTGCATGCATTTATCAATTTTTTTCTAATTGTTTGACCTCTAGTTGATCTCCCTATTTTAGCTGTACTATATGTAGAGCTTTCATCTACCATTTCCTCATTTCCCTCATTCGATGTAGATAGATCGAACAAGTTCCTATTTGGTGGGTCCCGCAATCCATCAAATGGAAAGTGAAAATGACAAATATAAAATGTAGTAAGTTGAAAGTGCTTATACACTTATATTTCTATACGGACCTTCTTTTTCTATATATACATTATATGATTATATAATATGTCTATTTATAACATACGTGCTCAATGATAAACAAGAAGAATATATTAAAATTGTGTCTATTTATTGACTTATACCTGCTGATCCATGTCATTGTGCACGATCCATGCCAAAGGGGTCAAATTTCTTGCATATGTTAATCATTTATGTTAAGTTAGATAAAAATTACATGATACATGTAAACATGAACAAATTTACCTTATATATGGAATGCAAGATTATCAACAAAAGGGGTGATGATGTACCTGTAGTCAATTCACTGTTTGCAAAAAGGGTGATAATCAGACACAATATAAACATTGGTAATTATAAATAGCATATCTTGTAATCATTAGAAATTAACACAATAAATATGTAATCAAATTTCCTACATATGTTAATCATTTACCTTAAGTTAGCTAAAAATTACATGATACACATTTGCTACAAATAACTTAGAAGACAACATGAACAATAGTCAACATCGTAAACATGAACAAATTTCCCTTATATATGGAATGCAAGATCGTCAACAAAAGGGGTGACAATGTACCTATAGTCAATTGACTATTTGCAAAAAGGGTGATAATTAGACACAACATAAACATTGGTAATTATAAATAACATATGTTGTAATCATTAGAAATGAACACAATAAATATGTAATCAAATTTCCTACATATGTTAATCATTTATCTTAAGTTAGCTAAAAATTACATGATACATGTATGCTACAAATAACTTAGAAGACAACATGAACAATATGCAACATCATAAACATGAACAAATTTACCTTATATATGGAATGCAAGATCATCAACAGAAGGGGTGACAACATTTGTAGTCATTGATTATCTTCTTCATCATCATCATCATCATCATCATCGCCATCATCACCATCATCATTGCCATCATCGCTATCATCATCACCATCATCACCATCATCATCACCATCATCATCACCATCATCACCATCATCATCACCATCATCACCATCACCATCATCATCATCATCACCATCATCATCATCATCATCATCATCACCATCACCATCATCATCATCACCATCATCTTGATCTTCATAATCTACTTCTTCATCATCTTCAATAGCTTCTACTTCCATAACATTATACTTTATCAGCCTTCCTCTTGGATCATGTCTAACAACAAATGACCAACCCTGTTTATGTGGAAGTTTTGAGTAAAAAACTTGCTTGCATTGGCTTGGAAGAACATAGGTCTCATCTCCAACTGGCTCAAATGACCTTGTATTAATAATTGTAAATCCATTATCATGTTGAATAACCATTCTATCTAGATCATTTTGATTTAGTTGTAACCTGTGCCATTTGGTGATGAATAGAACTACTTTAAAGGTGTTAAATTCACACTCAATTATATCATCCAAGATGCCATAGTATTGATTTTGAGATTGTTGAGGATGTATGCCATTTCTAGGTGATATATTGGTGACCTTGAAAACTACAGTTATCCCAAAATCACAATTTTTCTTTGTGTCATCCAACTTTTTTTATGTGAAATTTGTGGCCATGATAGTACATAGCTTTGTGGTGTTTGACTTGCAATTTTTGAAGTTGTAAATTATTTGCATCGTGAGTTAATATGAAACATACATCGAGTTATGATCATTAATAAATTTCAACGTACCTCTCCACCTCTTAAACCCTTTACTAGATCAACTACCATTGGCATAACATTGGAATCTCCATTACGATGAGCTTCTGTAACCAATGAAGCAACACCTTCCCATGTTAATGAGAAACCATTTTTTTGACATCATTCAATTCATTCTATCATCCAATCAAGATTGTTTGCAATATACAAATGTATTGCATCCCACTCTCGACCACTTGTTTCAAAAAAAATACACCAATTATAATTAACTTATATTCAAGATTTATAAGAAAGAATTAAATAGAATAACATCTTAGATTTACCTCTCACTTTTCTCAATCTACCTTTTCCCATCAAGTACTCCCCTTCAAATTTGTTAATTGAGTTGGGATCCCAAATACAATCTACATGGATCTTTGCTACAAACTTAAGAAGATATTCACTAATGTACACCATGGTCTAGTATACCATATATCCCTCCACCAAAGAACCCTCAAGATGTGCTCTTTGTCGAACCAAGCCTTTCAAAAATTCCAAGTGCCTCTCAACCATCCACATTGACCTGGTTGGTACAGGTCCACAGAATTCAATCTCCTCAACTTGATGTATAAGGTAGTGTTCTTGTGCATTGAAAAACTTGGAGGTAGAGACTTTGCATTTTACACATCAGATGAGGAATTTTTCTCTTCTAATATATTATATCTTCTTTATTGCTTTCTTTAGATGACAACCACCTCATGTATTTTCCAAAGTCATATATAACCTATTTGACATTTTTGGCGAAGTGGTGTGGGAGAGATAGAGGTAGAACATACTGCAATATTTGTAAAATAATTTTGTCAATATTTTATAAAAAAATGTAATTAAAACTAAATGCAGTATATAAATATATAGTGAATGCAAAATAACATGAATTACCTTAATAAATGTATGCCAATCATGTGTTTTCAACCCTAGCCCAAATTCACTTTTCTTTGATATGAGATTGTTTATGTTCGCAGCAAATCCTGTGGAAAATCATATTTTTTTTATGACTTCTTTTATAGCATTGCTCTGTTACTCTAACAATAACCAACTAAGGGCACTTGTATCAATCTGGTCTCCATTGTTATTTGATTGAATGCCAATTTCCATTGCATGGTTGGATTATTCAAAGTCACTACAAGTTTTGACAATTTGGTCTTTGTCACGCCTTCCATCCAAGATTTTTCATAATGTCTTCGTTACATTCTTTCCAATATGCATAGAATCAGACAAATGCACAATTAGGAGTTGCTCATAGTATGACAACCAAGTAAATTGCGTAGGATAAATTTTTAGTCCTTTTGGAAGTTGGTCATTGATGCCTTGATGAGCTTCACAAGCATCAATCAAATCATCAGTAAATAAAACACAATAGCGAAATATAAATTTGAAACAAAAACCATTAGATGGAATGACATTACCTCAACAATTTATTTTATTGTATGCTAACTTCCATAGACGAGGTGTCATTCTCTATGGCTTTGACGTAGTCTCTTCTTTAACATTGAAAAGATATTTTTCGATAATTCGATACTTATGATTTATGTGCATAAAGTGTCTATTCTCATCAAACACCTACTTTCTTAAACTTTTTGAATGATGAGATTTCATCTTTGGACTACAAACTGACATGCAAAGTTTCCCTTTGTCTAAAGACCTACAAGATTGTGTATAATTAGATTAAATGTGTTAACTTTGACATACCAAAAAAGAGGTGTTAAGAAGAGAACATACCACAAAAATGGGTTAGCCTAGGGGAATCGTGTATTGTCCATACAAGCATTGCATGAAATTGAAATTGTCTTTTTCCTATTGGTCTACAGATTTCATACATAGTAACCCCATTCCATAACACCATCAACTCGTCAATAAGGGGTTCAATATATACATTGATATCTTTAACTTGGTACTTACCTATTTGAATGAACAAAAATATTACATAATTATTATGACCATTTTGATGGATTAGTAATAATAAATTAATTTAGATGACCACTAAATCAAAAAATACCACGAACAATAAATGTCAACATTATGTGCTCTCTCTTTATGGACAACCAAGGAGGTAAGTTATTGTTGATAACAAAAATAGGCCACACCGAGTAAGTAGATCTCATCTCTCCAAAAGGATTGACACTGTATGCTGCCAATGAAAGCTTAAGATTACGAGGTTCTTCTTTAAAGTGTGGCCATTTTTCCTCTATTTTCTTAAATGCCAAACCATCTACAAGCATTCGCATAATTTTATCTTGACTTCTATTGCGTGCATGGTAATCCATAAATTGTGCCAAGCTATTGCACCTGAATAATCGTTGCTAATGTGGAATAATGGGAATATGTTGAAGAACCTTGAGAGGCACCTTTTTTGTTAATTGTTCTGATTGATATCTACTAATATAACAAATAGAGCATTGTGTTGCAAATTCATGTTGTTTATAATATATAATATGATCATTTGAACATGTATGTATTGTTTGATACTCCATTCCAATATCTTTCATGATGGTAGATAATTCTTGGTATGAGCGAGGTAGAATGTTTGATGGTGGTAACAAACACTCACCTATCAACCTACGGCCAAAAATATAATTTTTTAATTTCAAGAATATTAATTGCTACACGAACTCAATGTTAATTGTAAGGGAACTATGAGTAAAATAATGAAAGAAGATGGCATACCTTAACATACATGTCATTTCTATGTTGGATAAACCATTCATAACCTTCAAGTTCACCAACAACAATATAGCAGCAAGAAGAGTTGTTTTGGAGCCTTCATATAGGGACTCGTGTGCCTTCTCAAGTATAGGTACATCAAACTCTACGTCAACATCATCATCATCATCATCATCATCATCATTATCATCATCATCTTGATCATCTTGATCATTTTGATCATCATGGTCTTCTTCCATGGTATCATTACCTTCTACTTCAATATTCACACCTCCATGTTCCCTCATTTTAAAATCCACATTCTCTAAATTATCATGGTCCATAACATGAAACTCATGGATGTTGACCTATATGAAAATGATGACCTTATATTAACCATGACGGTTGTCACTTAGGTTTGCACCCTTGTCCAAAGCCTATGCATGAGGACAACCTAGTGAAGCATGGAAACAACCTCCAAGCTGTGGGACTTGAACTCTGAGGTTGAGTCTCCGAAGAAGGTCGGCTTCCTCTTACTATCAGGGTGCACCTAACTACTCTTGGAGAGGAAAAGGGAGAAGGAGAGCATGAAATAAAATCTACCTAATCTAATCTAAAGAGGTGATGCACCAAAATAGAGTGTTCAGACCAATCTCTACCCATATATGCACTATTGAACCAGAATGAAACTAAGGATATACACATTCATACTTGCTTTAATCTAATAATCACATGCAGATCAAAAAACCAGAATGAATGACACAAGGAAAGAGAAGATTCACTTATATATCATTCACAGGCTAGAAGAGATACAGTCATTCAGATTACTGACTTCCACAAAGCAATGGCGAAGGCAAACAGTTCTTGCACTTTCATACCAATGGCTAAAGGAGATAAAGTAGAGAATCATGCAGTTCAGAGGCACGAGGAAATTTACATTGGAATTGCAGAGCAATAACAGAGAAAATAGAGAAAGATTGACCTTTACAGAATCTACAAAATTTGCCTTTATAGTGCAGGCATAACTGAGATTTTCCCTCCAAAACTATCCTGCAACCACCACCATCAAGGCTCTACTAAGGACAATCATGGGGATCTAAAGAAAAGCTAGTCTTTTGTGTCAAATAATTCCTTGAGAAGATAGAAACGGTGCCATTAAGCCATTCTAACTAGGTAGATAGATTGGATTGGGGTGGTAGAGTGTTCTTATGCATTCAGTATTCACTTCTGGGTGGTTGGGATTGATCATTGATATCAAATCATGCAGAAAACCTAATCTCTTATCATTTTTGGTGCATGAATCAGCAGAGTCAGCAAGTCAACCAAACTCTACATCCAAAATGAGCCTCGTGGGCCAATAACCTCCTTTCTTTTTGCCACCTCGCAAGGTCTTCCCGTGTTGACCACTCTCTTTCTTCCCGTGTTGACCACTCTCTTTCTTTACTAATTGTACCAACCTTTTAAAACTTGACTGTGACAGCTTACAACATAACTACCAGCCCTTAACTGTTATTGCCTACATTGGACTCACCAAGACACGTCTCACTTAGGCGCTATGTCCATATGATTATCTTTTGAGCACTTTCTCATAGTGAGATAGCGCCCATCGTAGATCTTCCTTAATCTGACGATCATGAAGACTCGATGTTTCTTGTACTTGCCTTTAAGACTTCTAGTCCCATGGACCACTGTCAGCACACCTAGCACAACCTAACATCTGACTCAGCCCGAACTAGCGATTCATAGAGAAACTGGTCCCATAGAGAAATGTGGTGTCAAAGTGTTATGTCACTATGGAAAAACAACGTGCAACTTTCAATAGCAACATAATGCCAACCGTGGATCAAATTCAAATCTACGGTGCTCAAACTCTTTGCAGGATTGTATACCTAGTCAACTAGACGGGCCAATGAGATCTACCTTCATACTCTGACCTGCCTGACAGCAGCCATGGAAGACAAGCCACCTATTGATACCTTCTGAGAAAGTGGGCCCATGATGTCAACTGTGCCACATGTCGTCAAGGCATTATGTCACTATGGGTATATATCGTACAACTTCCCATAGCGCGATAATGCCTACTATGGATGTTCCTTAATCTGGCGGCAAGCAAGATGGGTCCATCCTACCAATATATCGACTAATAGAAACTGGCCACATGCCAACCTGTCTAACAACCCTTGTGTGCAGCCCACCAAGTGAAACAGAACCCAGATTCTGCATAGTCATCTTTAGCTAATGAAAACTAACCAACTGCCAACATGTCTAACAAATCACATCATGATATCTAATGGGGCATACTTGGGACCACCGTATTTCCAAACCTTGCTGCAGGATCACTTTTCATCTGGGCACTATGTCGCTAACAGCGAGAAGCCCAAATTTTCTGATAGTGCCATGGCGGCCACCGTGGAACTGGAAAAACTCGACGTTGAAGAAATAATCAGGGAAAAGGGAACCCACCTGACATGCAGCAAAAGTGCGCTATGTCGCTAATGCAAAACATCGTGCAACTTTCAAAAGTGACATAGCGCCAACCATTGATCTAGATTGATCTAACGATGAGGAACTTGCGGGCCCGCAGAAACATATCATAAGTTTGATTTTTTAATTTTTTCGATGTTTCTCAGGCATTAAAATAATATAAACTCTGAGAACTAGCCATTGGTGGGTAAGCATTTAAAATTTGAATATTGGCAGGGCACAAAAATGAGCAACATTTCTAGTGACTCACAGGGGATGCTAGCCTGCTACGCATAAGACTAGTGGCCTAAAGCATCCATTAGGTCATAGAGTTGACAAGATGTGGATCCTGAGCACTGTGAAACCCTAATCCTACCCCTGAGATAGAAAAACACTGAAAAAGCCCTATCTCTGCAACCTTCAAAATTTTTGGGACTTGCTATCTCATGGAGACAACCCTGTGCTCATGCACTTCTTGGATAACAGGAAACAAACAAAGAATAGAACTAAACTAATTATGTACATGGAACCTCAAACCTTGTCAAAAACATGGCTTAAGATAAATCTCATTGACTGGGATGGGCAGAATCTCACCACTAGGCCTACTTAACTGGAAAGCATTTGCCTATTTACAACTTCCAATCAAGTAGGGACCACTCCATAGTGTGTCAAATTTTGAGTGCCTCCCTATTTTTTCCCTATCTGCATCCCATTTCATAACCAAATCTCCCTCCCTGAAGATTCTCATCCTAGCTTTCCTGTCAAAACTCTTTTTTACCTGCTACTGGTGTGTCTCTAAGGTCTGCATGGCTTTATTTCTCTTCTCTTCCAGCTCCATCAGCTCTACCAATCTTACTATCATGGTATTGTCTTCAATCAACTCCAGCTGATGAGCTAGCTCTAGGGATGGGAACTCCAATGAAATTGGAAGCCTTGCTTCTCTGCCATAAACTAACACAAATGGTGAATTCCCCATTGACCATTTAGGCATTATTCTGTCAGCCCACAATGTAGTCTTTAGTTTTTTATGCCAACATCTTTGGTAATCTTCTATTGTCCTTTTCATGATCCTAATCATGTTCTTTTTAGAGGACTCATCCAAACCATTACACTAAGGATAATAATTTGAGGATATGCTTAAATAGATATTATGGTCCACTACCCATGCACAAATCTGAGCTCCAACAAAAGATTTTGCATTATTTGAAATAATGGTTGAAGGGGCACCAAACCTGGTCACAATTCCATCAAGGAATTCAACAACTAAAGATTCAGTGGCATCGTTCAATGTAACTACCTCTGTCCATCTGGTGAAGTAATTTGTAGTAGCTAAAATCTATTTGTGACCTGAACTAGAAGGAGGATTGATAGGGCCTATGAAATCCAACCTCCACTGAGCAAAAGACTGATCTAGCTAGATAGGATGAAGGGGAAGAGCTGCAAGTCTTTGTTTGCTAGAGAAGAATGCACATCTTTCACACTTCCTCACATACTTATGACAATCATGAAATAGAGATGGCCAGTAATAACCAGCCCTCATGATCTTCATTGTAGTTGTTCTAGCTGAGAAGTGGCTAGCATCAGGACCATCATGAAGCTCTTTGATCATTCTTTTAGCCTGGTCTGAATAAAGGCATCTTAATAGGGCTCCATTAAAATCTTTTCTAAAAAGGATACCATCAACTATGACGTAAGGGATTGACTGTAATCTATATTGTCTCCTTTTATTTCTATCTAATCCTTGAGGGTATCCATTTCCTAGCAAGAATTTCTTCATATCATCCATCCAATTCCTTGGGCCATCATTTCTTGCTTCTTGTTCTTCTGTTAATACCATGACAACTTCTTCATCTGATTCTTGAGATGATAACATTTGTTTGCACAATCCTTTCCCTCTTACCAGTCTGGTGACCTGGATGCATATTCCATCACTCTTGTGATCCAACCAGCTCTTTTCTCACTAATATCCTTGCTTAAAAGGAACTCCTTCACACTGGCATGGGGTACTAACAAATGAATCTTGTTATGGGACAGGAGGTGTCTAAATTTTTTTAAAGCTCTGATGACTGCAAGGGCTTGCTTCTCTACATAATTGTACCTATCTTCATACTCCTTGAGCCCTTCACTAAAGAAGGCTATGGGCTGATCTTCATTCTTGTCATTTGTTTGAGTCAAGATAGCAGAGATACTTGACTCACCACCTAAGGTATAAAGAATGAAATCCTTCTCAAAATTTGGATTCATGAGAGTAGGGGCTGAGGCTATGGTTGTCTTGATCTCTTCAAAACTTTCCTTCCCTTCCTTGGTCCATGCAAAGACCGTACCTTTCTTAAGCATAGTTGTAAGAGGTTTCACCATGGTAGCAAGATTTGGGATAAATCTTCTCACAAAATTTATCCTGCCTAGGGAACTTTACAGCCCTTTTTTGTTTTTAGGAAGAGGGAGGGCAAGTATTGCTTTTGTTCTCTCTGGATCAATGGTTAAGCCATCTTTAGATACAATGTGTCCTAATAATTTTCCCTGGTTAGTAGCAAAGACACACTTGCTTGGGTTAAGGGAAACCCCAAATTCTCTGCATCTTAGGAACACCTGTCTTAGATGATCGAAATGATCCTTTACATCCTTTGAATACACAGTGATATCATCAAGGTAAACTAAGATAGACTTGTCAATCAATCTTTTGAAGGCCATCTCCATTGCCTTCTGAAATGTAGCACCTACATTGGTTAGCCCAAATGGCATCTTACAATAAGCATAGGTACCCCACTTGGTGGTAAATGCAGTCTTGTATCTATCAGACTCCTTAACCAGCACTTGATTGTAACTAGAAAATCCATCAATAAATGAAAACCTCTTTGAACCACTGACCTTGGACAAAATCTGCTCCATAGAAGGGAGAGGATGGTGATCTTTAAGGGAAGCTTGGTTAAGGTCCCTAAAGTCCACACACAATCTAATTTCTCCATTCTTCTTCCTAACAGGGACAAGGTTTGCTACCCATGATGAGTGTTTGATGGGAAAAATTATGTTGGCCTCAATCAATTTGGATAACTCCTTTCTCATTAAGGGTTCAATTTTAGGATTCACTGGTCTCTATTTTTGTCTTGCTAGTTTTACATCATCAACTAGATCTATGGTATGCTGAAATAACCTTGGGTCAAAACCCTTTAAATCATCATATGTCCAAGAAAATACATCATTAAATTATTGACATAGACAAATAAAATTTTCTTGTTCAATTTCAAAACATACCTTCCCCACATTCAAGGATTTTCCATCAGCAACCATGACTGGAGTGTAGTCATCTTCATCAGCAGCTAGGTTCATGCCTCTGCCTCTTGCTTGGTCATCAGGATTAATAACACTCTCTAAGGTAATGAGACCTTTAGGCAGCTTGTTGGAGCTGAGGTTAATGATCTGATCACCATACTGATCCTGTAGCCTTGACTAATTTCTTTCTAAAAATTTTGCCTCGTTCTGCAAGAAGCTGACAATTTGTTCGTCAGACTCAAACACCTGCCAATGAATGTTGTTATCAAGGATGGCAGGCCTTACTACCACTCTGATTTGTTGCTTCTTCTCCTCCTCAAGATTCCCTGGCACATCATAAAATGCACCTATTGCTGCAAGTCTATCAACATGTCTATTTTCCTTTCTAGGGATGCTTTGAATATTAAATGCATTGAAACCTTCAAGCAAATCCCATACCCTATTTTTATAAGACTTGAGCAAAACATGTTTTGTGATATTCTAATTTCTCACTTGATTAACCACCAACTCACTATCCCCATACACCCTCAAGGCTTGGATTCCTCTTTTTTGAGCAAGTAGGAGACCTTGAATCAAGGATTCATACTCGGCTACATTATTGGTGCAACTGAATTGGAGCCTAAAGGAGAAGTAGTACCTTACTTGTGCAAGAGAAACTAACATCACACCAGCCCCTGATCCATTTTTATTCCTTGATCCATCAAAGTACATACTCCATATCCCACTTACATCTTCTTTAGCACCCACAAGATTGGGGACTAAAGCATCCTTTTCCAATATATAATATGTACTGAGACCTATCTCAAGGATCTCTAACATAGGGTCAAGTTGATATGCATCAGCCCACTCATCAAAGAAGAAATTAGGTATCTCTACCAGGGGAATGGTGGGCTCCTTCACTATGTCATTCTCATCCATTTCTAGGATATTACAATTCATGTTGATGAGATTACGGGTGTAGGGTTCAGTATGATGGAGGGCTTGAGGCTCTGCTCTAATTGAAGCATTGGCTCCATATCTCATTTTAAAAAACATATATGACCAATCAGAAGATATGTAACCACCTATTTGGGCAGTAAAATCTCTTGACAGATAGATGGAAAAATATGGCTTGACCTCAGCAACAGAGATATCTTGGGTTACAGTACAACCAGGTCATGCATGCAAGGCCACCTCCACATTCCTAAGGATTCCTACAATCTTGATATTATTACCATCCAACTATAATACATCCCTAACAATGGGCTCATATTTTATTCCTAAAGCATCAGCAACACACCTAGGCATTACTAAACTGCTAGCCCCAAAATCAATCATGCAATTATGGACTAGCTTTCCCCCTATAATTAGAGAAACATAGAATGGAGGAGGTCTAACCTTTTTTCTTGTTTCTACCTCCCTTGATGGTTGTACTAGGCTTGTGGAACTTTCCATACTAGGTGTCTGATCCTTTGGTTCAATTCTTTCCAATTCTTGTTGTAGCAACCTCTTTTGCATAGGTATAGTAGCAAAAGCATCCCACATAGAGATATTCACATTTGTCTTCTTCATTTTCTCTACCACGTTGAATGGCATAGCAGGTGTTTTGGTAGAAACTTTGGGAGTTGCATTCGTATGAGGTTGGGATGGAATAACCTGAGGAACACTTGTATCTTTTCTGTCATGGTTTTGCCTTTGCTACTAAAAGGTACTTGATTGATTATTTGTTGTTTGCTCATGAGATACTGCACTTGAAGTTGAGGCCTGATTGGGAGGAGCAGGGACAACATCTTCCATAGCTCCTCTTTTGCTTCTAGTGTTATGAGCAATGGAATCCTGGTTTACATTACAATGCTCCCCCAATTGATGATTCATAAAAGAGCAATCACCCTGTCTTCACATAACTGAGGCATCCCTAAATTTGTCCTCCTTGTATGCTTGTTTTGCTGCAGGTTCTTGGACTATCAAGGCCATAAAAGATTCAGCCTTCTAACACATACAATAGGCATAGGAGTAATTGTAGGATGGACAAAAATCTTGATCTTGAGCCATATTGTTTTGAGGGACTATGGCCCTACTTTGGTTTACATTTAAGGTTGAAGCATGGCCACCCTGCCTATTCTGATCAAAAGAATTGTTCCAATGACTAGGATTTGGAGGCCTACCACTATTGGGAGCTTGATATTGCAATTGATGAGGCTTACTACCTTGAGCTTGCTATCTCTCTAAAGTCACCACCTTGTTGCTCATTTTCTACATCATAGAGAAATTATCCTCTAGCCTCTTTCTTTGATCTTCTAACTTCTTCCCTTGATCTTGCAGTTTTTTATCAAGGTTCTTCTCTCTTTTTTCCATGTTCTGCATCAGACATTGCATCATTTATTTGATTTCATCTATCCCATTTGAAGATGTGGAAGCTTGAGGGATTGGGACAAGGGATTGTGAGGTGGAAGTTGTGGGAAGAGGGGCCATTATTGGTTGATGATTTGGAATATCAGGGAAGAAAGGTATAGGAGGCCTTGGAGCTAACTTACCTCCTTGTATCAATATATTTTCTGCCCTTATTACTATGTCATAAGCATTGGACAGGGTGTCTCCTCCCATAGTTTGGATTGTAGTGGCAATATCACTGTTAAAAGCTCTAAGGTAATGCAAGAAGGCATTACCAAGGGTAGGCTTCACCAAAGTAGGTATTCTATCCCATGTCTTTTGAAATCTATAGTTAAAATCAGTCATACATTCATGGGGGCTCTTTTTATAGTAGTCAACTGCTCTAAAAGTGACAAGTAGTCACTTTTATCCTCAAAATGTTTGCACAATCCTACTCCTAATCCATCCCAATCTGTTATGGAACCATGAGCTAAACCTCTATACCATTGTAGTGCTTTTCCTTTCAAGGATGAGGCTAGGAGCCTAACTGCAACATCATCCTCTGTAATACCATGGATATTGTAGACATTTGCAACCTCTTGAATGTGTTCTAAGGGGGAGATAGAAGTTTCACCAGTAAAATTTGGTATACTTTTAAGGGCAGCTACTGGTATATCATGTCTTTGGGCTAATAGGAGAGGGCTCCCACCATTAAAGGTGGCAAAAGTATGATCTCTAGGCAATGCCATATAGACAAGTGATCTATTAATATGTATGGATGACAATTTAAGCTGAGATCTAATAGCAGGAGGAGTAGAGATAGATCTTGTAGGTGTATTTGTTACTATTGCACTCCTAACTGGTGATAAATATATTCTAGTCTTCCTTCTTCTAGGGTTTGAAAATGAAAGCTCTTGATACTGAAACTTACCTCCAAAAGATGTCCTTGTTTCATCTTTGGGCATGAATCACTACAACTTTGGTCTGGAACCAGATATATATTTGAAGCTCAGAGTCGCCAAGTACTTCAAGAATGAGCCTCTTGAAGGCTTGAACACTGAAGCTAGTACAATCTCTTTAGTATTAATCTTGAAATCTTCCTTTTTGACACCAGTAGGCTTGAATTTTTTTGAAAGTTTGTCCCATAGAGCATGCCAAAAATTGTTGTCACTTAGGTTTGCACCCTTGTCTAGAGCCTATGCATAAGGACAACCTAGTGAAACATGGAAACAACCTCCAAGCTATGGGACTTGAACTATGAGGTTGAGTCTCCAGAGAAGGCTAGCTTCCTCTTACTATCAGGGTGCACCTAACTACTCTTGGAGAGGAAAAGGGAGAAGGAGAGCATGAAAGAAAATCTACCTAATCTAATCTAAAGAGGTGATGCACCAAAATAGAGTGTTCAGACCAATCTCTTCCTATATATGCACTATTGAACCAGAATGAAACTAAGGATATACACATTCAAACTTGCTTTAATCTAATAATCACATGCAGATCAAAAAACCAAAATGAATGACACAAGAAAAGAGAAGATTCACTTATATATCATTCATAAGCTAAAAGAGATATAGTCATGCAGATTATAGACTTCCACAAAACAATGGTGAAGGAAAAGAGTTCTTGCACTTTCATACCAATGGCTGAAGGAGATAAAGTAGAGAATCATACAGTTCAGAGGCATAAGGGAATTTACACTGGAATTACAGAGCAATAGTAGAGAAAATAGAGAAAGATCGACCTTTACAAAATCTACAAAATTTTCCTTTATAGTGCAGGCATAACTAAGATTTTCCCTCCAAAACTATCCTGCAATCGCCGCCATCAAGGCTTTGCCAAGGACAATCATGGGGATCTAAAGAAAATCTAATCTTTTGTGTCAAATAATGCCTTGAGAAGATAGAAATGGCACCATTAAGCCATTTTGACCAGGTAGATAGATTGGATTGGGGTGGTAGAGTGTTCTTCTGAGTTCAGCATTCACTTCTGGGTGGTTGGGACCGATCATAGATATCAAATCGTGCAGAAAACCTGATCTCTTATCATTTTTGCTGCATGAATTAGCAGAGTCAGCAAGTCAACCAAACTTTGCATCCAAAATGGGCCTCGTGGGCCAATAACCTCCTTTCTTTCTGCCACCTTGCAAGGTCTTCCCGTGTTGACCACTGTCTTTCTTGACTAACTGTGCCAACCTTTTAAAACTTGATTGTGACAGCTTACAACATAACTGCCAGCCCTTAACTATTACTACTCGCACTAGACTCACCGGGACACGTCTCACTTAGGCACTATGTCGCTATGGTTATCTTTCAAGCACTTTCTCATAGCGAGATAGCACCCACCATAGATCTTCCTTAATCTGATGATCGTGAAGACTCATCATTTTCTATGCTTACCTTTAAGACTTCTGGGCCAACGGACCACTGTTAGCACACCTGGCACAACCTGGCATCTCACTTAGCTCGAACTAGTGATTCACAAAGAAACTGGTCCTGTAGAGATACATGGCGTCAAAGCATTATGTCACTATGGCAAAACAACATGCAACTTTCAATAGTGACATAATGCCAACCACGGATCAAATTCACATCTACGGTGCTCAAACTCTTTGCATGACTGCATACCTAGTCAACTGGATGGGCCAATGAGATCTACCTTTGTACTCTGACCTGCCTGACATCTGCCATGGAAGACAAGCCACCTATTGATACCTTATGAGAAAGTGGGCCCATGATGTCAACTGTGCAATGCATCGCCGAGGCATTATGTCACTATGGGTATATATCGTGCAACTTCCCATAGCGTGATAACGCCTACCATGGATGTTCCTTAATCTGGCAGTGAGCAAGATGGGTTTGTCCTACCAATATACCGACTAATAGAAACTGGCCACATGCCAACCTGTCTGACAACCCTCGTTTGTGGCCCACCAAGTGAAACAGGACCCACATTCTACAAAGTCATCTTTAGCCAATGAAAATTGACCAACTGCCAATGTGTCTGACAAATCACATCATGATATCTAACGGGGCACACTTGGGACCCACCGTATTTCCAAACCTTGCCACAGGATCACTTTTCATTTGGGCGCTATGTCGCTAATGGTGAGAAGCCCAAATTTTTCAATAACGCCATGGCGCCCACCGTGGAACTGGCAAAACCTGGCACCGGAGAGACAATCAGGGAAAAGGGGACCCACCTGACACGCGGCAGAAGGGTGCTATGTCACTAGTGCAAAACATCATGCAACTTTCAAAAGCGACATAGCGCCAACTGTTGATCCAACAATGAGGAACTTGCGAGCTCGTAGAAACATATCATAAGTTTGATTTTTTAATTGTTTTGATGTTTCTCAGGCATTAAAATAATATTAACTCTGGGAACTAGCCGTTGGCGAGTAAGCATTTAAAATTTGAATATTGGCAGGGCGCAAAAATGAGCAACAATGACCATGATGTCAGCATCAAATCATGTCTTATGTAATTTATAAACTATTAAAATATGTACCAATGGACAATATTCGTTTCTCACTTCAATGTGACCATGTTACCTACAATGTTGCTCAGTTGTTGTGATAAGATATCTTCAAGTCTTTAAGCCCTTACAAATTTTGCAAGGACAATAACATTTTCCATCACCTTTTCTTTTTAAGTTAGACCATAGTCTAGCAATTGTCTCCCTATTTTTCTGTGCATTGGTATCGTCAGACATGCTCTTTCTTGAATGGAATGACTCATTCGTGAAAGAAGGATGATTTGTTTGCAACCTGCAAATGGAGTAGTAAGAGGAAAACACATATAGAAATGAATACTAAAGTGAGATAGATAGAAAGAGGTATAAATAGAGAGATAGATTGATAAAGAGATAAAGAAATATAAAAAATGAAAAGAATCAAATATTTAGTTGACCTTCCATAACTCAGAGGACCAAATCTTTGCTGATTAGTTTAACATAGATTGATGAACAGAAAATTCATAATAAAAATCTAATTTTTTTCCACACTTGTTCAAACCATATAATGAATGACAACAAATGAATTGTATACAAGTCACTCCAAATCCTTAGCTTTTAATACGCTTCATAGATGAGATTGATCATGACTCTTGATGATTTGGAGTGATAAGGATACAAATAGAGTGTAGTTGCTTTGTAAGCTCATGGTTTTTAAGTCATTTTGAAGGTCACTATGTTGGAACAGTCAGAACCAAAGGAGTGTATGGAATAGTCAAAGCTATAAGTAATATATGAGATCTAAAATCACTTGTAACATCAAAAATCCACTTTGATATGGCTTAGAGAACCTAAAAATCCAAACATTATAGGGAAGCATCTAGCACAAACAAAGTATTTTTCACATACTTCACATGGATGATTACAAACAAACAAAGTCTTAAATTTTGTCGATTACAATCTTCCATAGAAAGAAAAGAAGTTACCAATTGCCCAACCTAGATAATTTTGTTGAAAGGAGATCTATGTTGTGGAACACTTCCAACAAATGCAAGTTACACTTCAAAACAAGAAAAGAAATACAAATTCAGATGGTACTTTTTGCTTCTATAAATTCCATTTAATCCTAAAATTAACATAAAATAGAATGACTTTAAATGACCATAAAAAAATTGGCTTTAGAAACTTTCATTAATTCTTGGGAATTTTTGAAACATTTAAAATGAAACCCAAAGTAACATGAATATTTGGACTTAGTTATCAAACCTTATTTTAGTAGCATATTGAGGACTCCAAGAGCCTTACAGCAACCAAGGAGGGTGGAAGTAATCCACCATTAGTAAGAAATAAAGATTGCATGTGCATATAGCCTCAATCAGAGAGGATGATCTTAACAAGAACATCACATAAGAAATAAGATTAAATTTCAGAAACCATGATATATACATCTTCAATAATTTCTCTCTCTCTCTCTAGACCTAAAAGAAATATACCTTCACTCAAGTCTTAAAATATTCATGAGCACCTAAAGTCTAATAAATCTATCTACTAAATTCCAAATGCAACACTTATAAAGCTCCAAAAATATGACCAATGTACTTGATTAAAAAACCTATCTTCATTGTATTTGATTAAGTAAAACAGGTTTTATATGGATCCTGAAACCCAAAAGTTTTACAACATATAAATATAGAGATTAAAAAAGTTTAGCAAACATGAAACTGCTATGAAAAGCCAAAACCAACAAAAGGCCAAAGGCCAAGAGGCAAAAGCTAGCTGCCTACCCTATAAGAAAAACCAAAAGAGAAACAACCTAATGGTTCTCCTTATCCAAGTCTTGTAGAGTTTCTGCAACTTTGTTATCCTTCTAATTATTTTCTCCTTCCTGGTTCTTGTTCTGGGCATCCTCCTAGTCCACCTGGTCCCTGACAGCTTTCAAAGCAACCTCTTCTTGGCCAATGTCCAGACTAGTCATCTTCACCGTGTTCTCACTAAGGCCAGCTCTTATTAGAGTGTCCCCAGGTTGACTATGTTCTCGTTCAAAGTGTGCAAAGTATCCACAATTTGTTCTGTTAGAATATGGTGGATGTAGTAAAACCTCTAGACTTTCTATTCAACTAGGGATAGTCTATCCTCATGTTCATCTCTGGAGTTCTGGCTGCTATAGTACTTCTGGCTGCCATCTTGATCAATCTTCTTTCTGGTGTTCTCCTAGACACTGCGGATGTTCTAGCTACTATACTGGTTTTTCTTTTCCTTTAGAGCCTCAATTTCCTAAAACAACCATTTGATAGATCAGAAGTTATCTATCAAGCTAGCCTATCTTCATTGTTACCAAAGCTTCAATTATAGAATTAGAAAAAATCACCATAAAATAATCTAACATCTTGTAAAGAAAAGATAAATATTCTAATGAACATGTCATATGATCCTCTAAACCATGAAGAACTATCAAAATTCATAAGACATTAATGCACCCTAACCAAAAGTTCCAAGAATTATTGATATATAACCAATATGTAAATAAATAAAATTATATGAATATAATCATACTCTAAATTATCCACCCCCAAGTGATTAAAGAACTCCATTTCCTATATTTTAGGATGGATTGATGGAAGAAGTATTGAAATTTGTCCATTAAAATCCATTATACCATTGTGTTTTTATTCCAATGAATTTCCTTCTTTATAAGGATACTAAATGTCATATTTAACATGTTCAATAGCCATCATTTATTTATATTTTTAAGCTCTCCCTCATCAGTTGATTGTTTTTTCAATATTAAAGTTGTGCTTACCTTTACAATATCACAAATCATTCTCCAAAATATTCTCTTTATTTTTGGGTGGTTATTGATAGGTCAACAATAATTTAATTTCCCTTTTCTTGCAAGCTATTAAGCCTAGAAGTTTCCTTTATTTTTGATGCAGACTACTAAGCTAATTATAGATGAAACATTTAAATACTCTGCTTAGACAAAGGAGAAAACTACGTGCAATTAAAGCCCATTCTAAATGCATATCTGCATACAAGTAGGTAACATGACATTAATGGAAACAAGTGTTGTCAAATTGGACTATTTTTAAATTAAATGAAGGCTAGCAATCTGTAGTTGAATTCGAAGTGTTTCAGATCTCAATTGGTTTATACTCCTATTTGGATGACAAGATAAACTTCCCATTTTCATTTTTGCAAGTGCACGACATATGGTAGGGAATGCAATATCATATTAGTACTTAATGCTCTGTGAATTGGACTCTTTAGTTGAGACTTGAGGCATGGGCAATTCTTCAAGGCACATATCAAAGTTGGGAGGATCCCACTAAAAAATGTAGTGATGGACATGGTGAATATGGGAAGATGGGTACATGAATGATATGGTTGCTACTCGTTGGGTGATCTAGTGTGCACTATATGTTGGAAATCAACACTCCAGCTTTATAATCCCCACTAAAAAGTTGGATTATAATATTTTCAAGAAATTAGCTACATAAGGATGAGGAAGAGCATTTATTCAATCATTGCATAGGACTTTTCACTTCCTGTGAGGAAATTTCTTTGAATATTTGACATCTATGCTACAGAGGAAGAATTTGAGCTGAATAACATTGATTTCACCAATACTTTTGTCAGTACAGTAACCCAAACTTCATAAATAACCCAAATTCCACAAAATTACATATACTATTTGGGAGCATCCATCTAAAGTTGTCTTATTTTTCATTATAAAGTATTATATGAGCTAGTAAATACTAATAGACCATTTCACCAATTCTTGTCTGTAGTGAATTTAATTGGTGAAAATACGATATAAGTAAATAGATTGCAAGAGTCAACTACATACCAAATTTCTGAAGAGGATGATAAATAAATGGTCATGTCTTAATAATCCTTGCAAGCATTAATCTTTTCACATGGATTTGCAAGCTATTAAATGAACGAGCAGATCAAAATGCACAAGACTGTGAAAGTAGCTTGAAACAAGATTTTTTTTTACAAATAGTATGATGGGATCTGGACAGTTTCTCCCTATAGAAATTATTTTTGTTAAAAAATGTCTATGTAGACATTAATAATCCCAAAATTTTCATTACATTAATGTTAGAATAGATCTGAAGGTGGATTAAAATTCAATCTTCGAACAAACTGCCTAAATCAATTAGCACGCTCATGTTAATGTTGTTGTGGCTATAGCTACTAATCAATATGAATGAAAAGAATTTCTAAAAAGACATTCTAATCAATAATGGAATGCATTTACAAAGGTATCTCCAAACACATTTTTTTATTCTACCTATCATCACCACAGACTTTGACAACCAATATCATAATGTTTAAGACTATTTTATATGATCAAATTATAGTTTCATATTATACTTCCCCAGCAATTAAAGTCTTATTTAGAACAAATTATACATGTTTGGAGAATGTAGTGGATGGCATAGTAAAACTCTTCAAACTCTTAAACCTCGTAGAGTGCTTAAATTTCTAATTTAAAACCGTACAAGTGTCTGCTAAATATATCAGATGCCCTTTTTGGGGATGCACAGACAGGTGATGTGTATTGAAAGCATGGACATTACATCAGTGTTTAATTTATAAATGAAGTTGATGTGGGACATTTTATTAGTGTTGAATTTACCAATAACAACACATTGATTCGTCATCAATGTCAATTGTGCACTTCAATGAAATTGAATGAAGGGACAAGAGGGTTAAAATTGTTTGAATATATGGATCTGTTTCAAATGTCTCGAACTGTTCTCTAACACAACTGACATCATTGATCTGATAAAGTAACTTTTCCATTTCACAGAAAGTACTCTTGTTAGAAAACCCTAATTCTTTGAATTCATGCAAATAAAAAAAATTATAGTTAGAAAACCCTAATTCTCTGAATTCATGCAAATAGAAATGCATATGTGATGCCTTAGCAAGGAGTACTTCACATGACTCAAAACATTCTTTATACCACTTTAGTTTCTTATCTGATGATTAACTAATAAATCTTTTGTTATTGGACACTTGTATATCTGATAGAGTTTTCTAACAGCAATGCCAAGGATGATCTAGTTGCAACTAGAAAAAAAATGTCAGTTCAAGATGATACCTTGGTTGAACTGGATAAGAAAATTGCAAAGTTGAAAGTAATAGAGGATGAGTCAAATGTCAAGATACACTGCCCTCATGTGAAATTTTGGAATGCTCTGGGACTGTCGACATAGACTTGTTGGAATGCTCTAGAACCCTCGACACCGACTTGCACTCACATGAAATGTGAATTTTGCCCCTTTTTTTTTGTAATGTTGTCGTGTGCATCACAATTGAGACCAAAATAATTGGTCACAATTGCGACCAACACGGGCATGTTATTTTTTTTTTTTTTAAGTTTTCTTTATAAATCGATCAAAAAACCCATTTAAATGACTTGGTCAAAAATTTTGGTCGAAATTTAGGGTTAATGCACTAGTGCCAAATGACCAAAAATCTCTAGAGATTTATGTTACAAGCTATTGTGTATTATATTACCCTTGATAGTAGGTTTTCTTAGGGTTTTACCTACTACTTTATGATTTTGAACCATTCTAGTCTTGCCATCGATTTCTATTTTGTTATATCTTCACACTCCTATTAATGTCAATATTCATGGTCTTAGGGGAAAATATCTGACCAACCCCCTCTGCATGCAAGTTTAATGCTCTTAATTTATGAGCACATTGTGGCTCATTATATGAAAAAGTCTATTGATTATTAAGGGGATCTACAGGATGAGTCAGATGAGTCAAGTTCTCAGCAAGATTGGTCAGAAAATGAGAATAGTGATGAAATGCACTTGAAGGACATGGATATTTTGACCTACAAGGGGAAAGGAAAGGGGCCCAAAATTCCCATGAAGAAGGTGAAGAAAGAATTTAAAGGCTCTGCCTCAAAGAAGAGGATGAATATAATGGTTTTGGTGCAATGGATAAAGTATGGTGGGGTCATTAAAGTTCAAACTTCCATATTTACAAGGGAAATACAAGACTCCCAAAGCCCTCAAAACAAAAAATATGGACTCTTCAATTCCTACACCTTCCCAAAGGAAAAAGTGGATGTATTAGATCATCACAAGGTGGATTCAATGGGTTTCAACTAGTTTTAGGCTCCCAACCAACCCCTAGCCCCTGAACACTACAAATTGCCTAGTAAGCCTAATTGCCCCAATTAGATCTCCAGAGAGAAAGAAGTCAATTTTTCTCACAAAATATCCAAAAAATTCACAAAAAAATAGGTTTTTAGACACCCATTTCAATCTTCTTCAACATATCTCAACCTCGGTATAGGTTGATTTGGCTCAACCAACAGATCTTCCAACTGTGCATCCTTTTTAGGCATACAACACAGTCATTTTCCAAAGCAACTACCAATTGTACATTATCCTAGCACTCAAGACTTTCAAAGTCTCTTCAAATAGTTCCAATCCAATGAATATCAAGTCAATTTGATGCTCCAGCCTCTACAAGTAAGAAACCCCCCAAATTGGTCTCCTACAAACCCTCAAATCTAGGGCTTCCTCAATGTGTGACTTCCTAGCACAATTTCAGTCAACTAAGAGTTGATTCACCTTCTCCATGACATGTGTAGACATAATTCACCATAAAATAGCACCCTCCAATGGCTAGAACTCCTACTAGTGTTCCATAGCCATGCATTTCATGCACTTTCAGCCACATAACTTCCGTTAGTGATCACCATCTTTGGAATACTCAACCCAAACATTTTTATAATGTTTATTCACATATATTTATAGGATCATTCCATGAGAATCAAATTCCTATATCTATGGAATGATCAGATTCTTCCTAAACACTCAAAACCTCACAAAACAATGAAACCTTCATAATAGCAATCAACACTTTTGGCAAAAGGAACTAGTATTTGAATTAATGCACAAGAAACAAGATGGAAAGCATTCAAATATTTTTATATTTCCATATAAGTATAGAGAAAGCAATCCAAACAAGAGATTACACACCAAAAGCTTGCAAAATGGAGTTTTTACTGCTTCTTTAACACCAATCTGTACAAATGTTGACCGATCCATACTACTGCTCTTCTATTTGATCCTATGCCTTGACCTAGATTAATAGGATGTATTAAAACTCCCTCAATCAATATCCATTGGTTGGAACTCATGACAACATCTTTAAACATATAAAAGCTAGTTTCCCTCCTAAATGGGATTTGACCATTGGAAATCAAAATTTTGAAATCCAAACCTTATTTTATTTCTTATTCTTGCAACTTAGTACTTTCTACCTCTATGGATTTATTCAATGAACCTTCTAGGACCTAATTGACCTTCTTAAACAACCTATATCTCTTTTTGGCACTATTGGCCACCCTTACATCATTTTTTCTCCCAAATCCCTTATCAAGACTTAGGACTTTTCAAGATTACATTAATTTTATCATTCCACATTGTCATTATTGGATTCAAGAAATTCCAATTAACCTTCAAGGGTGCCTTTGATTCCTTGCCATAATTTGAACCCAAGGTGGACCTAGGTGTTTTCCGAGGTGCTCCTACACCATACACTCCACCTTTGAAAAGAATCTTGTCACAAGAGTGAAGGGGAGTTGTCCTCATGTCACCCATCCTCCTAGATGGATACATGCAACTCTTCACTTGTTCCATATCTACCTACACTCAAAATGTTAGAACCAAAAATTTCATTACAAACATCAGATTTAGGACAGTCAACCCTTGCCCTCTTAATTTATTCTTTCTCTTTCATCTGAGGATCCAAAATACCCTTATCATTTCCCTTCATGGACATACCAACATCACCATTTTTGAGTGACACCATAGGAAACCAAAGGGAACCTATCAATAGTTCCTTCTCATACACCATCTGTTGCAAATCAAAGTTTCTGCCCTTCTCATGATCAACAATAGAACTCTTTATCATCACCAAGGAAGCCTTATGCTTCAAATCTAAATCACTTGTCCTCTATTCTTATAAGGTAATATACCTCTTTGCACCAAAACATACAATCCTTTCACAATCACCCTTATCACTTGGTAAAGGGATAGGGCAAAATTAGTAACCATCTTTATGCACAATATATTTATTTGTCAAACCAATGTGAATTGTATTCCTAGAGACTTGACATGGCCTTCCAAGAATAATATGACAACAAGGCATAGGGATTATATTGTGTATAGAACCCTATCAATATATGCTCCAATTTAAAAATTAACAAATGCTTTTTCTCTAACAACAATATTTTTCTCATCACTCACCCCTGAAGCCTTATATGGTCATTAATGGGAAATCTTTGTAGATTCAGTTTGTTCAACATCTCATAAGAAACCAAATTTTCAAATGAACCAGAATCAATGATCATTCTATAAATCTTACCCTAAATTTTACAATTTGTTCTAAAGATGGATGCTTGAGCTTTCTTTTGTTATTGTATTTTGTAGTCCTCTCCTTATCATCAAGGATTCTCCTTCCATGAATGGTCCTATATCTACAGCTTTCCCTCTATCTTCACATTCTTTTCCTTCTTCTTCCCCACCTTGTGTCAAGTGGACTATCTTTTCTACCTTCTTATAGTCAGCCTCCTTCTCAGGAAACCTATAAGACAGATGCCCAATGCCTCCACAATTAAAGCATTTACAAGTAAATGCCCCACTACCTCTACCATAACCAAAGTTTCCACTTCCTCTTTTTCTTGTATCAGCATCCTTTCTCTTGTCCTCGCCATATTGTTCTTTGTCATCAATAATTTGGCTCCTCTACCTTTGTTTGAACTTCCTCTACCTCCACCATTCTTGTCTTTTCTCCTCAACTTCTCTTTAGCCTTTATGGCCAACTTGTAACACTCCTCAATAGACTTAGGGGTTGCAAGATTAAATTCATCTTGGATGTTGAATTTAAGTCCCCCCAATTATCTTTTCATCTTTTCTTTCACATCTTCTTCATGACTAACTCTAATATGAAACTTGTAAAATTCTTTAGTGTACCCTTGTACATCCAAGTCTCTTTGCCTAAGACCTTGCATCTTCTTGTACATGTGCACCTTGTAGTCACTAGGTAAAAAAAGTTTCCTCATTTTGTCCATCATTCTACACCAAGAAGTAATCTTTGGCTTGTTATTATTCCACTTCTCTACTTGAACATAGTCCCACCATAACAAGGCATGCCCTCTTAGTCTAGACTTTGCAATCTTTACCTTCTATCCATCCTCAATGTCTTCACATTCAAAGTAGTTCTCCATGGCACTGAACCAATCAATGAGTTCTTCATCATTCATCTTACCTGCATATAAAGGTAAGTTTGATCTTCCAATCAATGAGACTTCATCATTCATCTTACCTACATATAAAGGTAAGTCGATCTTCCTTTTGTATCTCCACTCCTTATGGATTTAACAAACTTAGCCATCCTCTCCTCCTCAGGATCTAATTGTACCTCTTCTCTCAAAGGGATATCTGCCTCTCCCTTCTCTTCAAATTCATCGTCATCATCCAATCTACTTTTTCCTTTCTTTTCCAGTATAGTTAATCTACCAACCAAGGATTTCATCTCCTTTTCCTTCTCAAGCTTTTCCCTTCTCTCTTGTTCAAGGGTTGCTCTTATCCTTCTATTCTCTACCATTTTTTCCTTCACAAGCTTGGAAAGTTTAGCATTAGTGAACCTCTGAGGGATTCCCTCAGCTTCTCCTTCTAACATCTCCACAAATACCAAGACCAACTAGGAATGCACAAAAGGTAAGGGACACTCTAAGGCCTCAATAAATATCAAATGCACCAATGACCCCAATAGCTTTCTCTTTCTTTCAACCTAGGATACTCCTAGGCTTTAATACCAATTGGTTCAATGGATAAATTGTGGTGGGGCCAAACAAGTTCACACTTCTATATTTATAAGGGAAATACAAGGCTCCCCAAACCCTCAAAATGACAAATATGCCCTCTTCAACTCCTACACCTTCCCAAAGGCCAAGGTGGATTCAATGGGTTTCAACTAGTTTTAGGCTTCCAACCAACCCCTAGCCCCCCAAATGCAACAAATTGCCTAGTAGGCCTAATTGCCCCAATTAGGTCTCTAGCAAGAAAGAAGTCAAGTTTTCTCACAAACTCTCCAAAACACTTCAACAAAAAAAGGATTTTAAACACCCATTTCAATCCTCTTCAACACATCTCAACCTTAGTATAGGTTATTTTGACTCAACCAATAGATCCTCCAAATGTGCACCCTTTTTAGGCATACAATAGGGTCATTTTCCAAAGCAACCACTAGTTGTACTTGCTCCCAACACTCAAGACTTTAAACAATCCCTTCAAATGGTTCCAATCCAAGGAATATCAAGTCAATTTGATGCTCGAACCTCTACAAGTAAGAAACCCCCAAATTGGTCTCCTACAAACCCTCAAACCTAGTGCTTACTCAATGTGTGACTTCCCAGCCCAATTTCAATCAACTAAGAGTTGATTCACCTTCTCCATGACATATGTGGACATAATCCACCATAAAATACCACCCTCCAATGACTAGAGTTCATGTTGTTGTTCCCTAGTCATGCATTTCATGCACTTTCGACCCAACTATTGTTAGAATTTGTATTCACATATATTTACAAGATCATTCCATGAGAATCAGATTCCTACATCCATGGAATGATCATATTCTTCCTAAACACTCAAAAGCTCACAAAACAATGAAACCTTCGCAATAACAATCAACACTTTTGGAAAAAGGAACTAGTATTTGGCTTAATGCATAAGAAATAGGATGGAAAGCATTCAAATATATTTAAATTTTCATCCAAGTACATAGAAAACAATCAAAACAAGAGATTACACACCAAAAGCTTGCAAAATTGGAGTTTTCATTGCTTCTTTAACATCAATCTGTATAAATGTTGATGGATTTGTACTACTGCTCGTCTCTTTGATCCTATGCCTTGACCTGGCTTTATAGGATGGATTACAACTCCCTCAAACAATTTCCATCAGTTAGAACTCATGACAACATGTTTAAACAGCTAAAAACTAGTTTCCCTCCTAAATGGGATTTGACTATTGGAAATCAAAAATTTGAAATCCAAACCTTATTTTATTGCTTATTCTTGCAACTTAGTACTTTCTACCTGTATGGATTTATTCCATGACCCTTCTAGGACCTAATTGACTGTCCTAATCAACCTAGATCCCTTGTTGACACTATTGGCCACCCTTGCATCATTTTTGCTCTCAAATCCCTTATCAAGACTTTTAGGACTTTTCAAGATTACATTAATTTGATCATTACACATTACCATTATTGGCTTCAAGACATTTCAAATTCATCTTCAAGAATATCTTTGATTCCTCACCTTCATTTGAAACCAAGGTGGACCTAGGTGTTTGCCTAAGTGCTCCTGTACTAGGTTGTTTCCTCGAAGGAGTACAATGAAAATGACGATGACATGGAGACAAATATTGAGGAGTTGGACAAAAACATGAAGAAGAAAGGTTCTTCTTCCATAGGCAACAAGAAGTAGAGCAAATATTCTATGAAGACTATGAATACAAACTAGTAGAATCATGGCTCAAATTTCCCAATTAAGATTCAAGAATAGCCTACAAGGGAGTCTTCTGAGGCAGGTCTGAAGTAGAATGACATGTTAGGATAAACCACAGACAGAAATAAAAACTACATGCAAATATAACCAATAACAGAAAATAATAGAACACACAAAAAATGAACACGAGGCACCAAGATTTAACGTGGTTCACCCAATCCCTAGGCTACGTCCACCAAACAGCAAGTCCGATCTTATTACAATCTAGTGATTACAACCTGATTACAATCCGTAATCCCTTACAGCTCAATACCGCCGCAAGAACCAATTTCGTATCACCACATATCAAAAATACCCAACCCTAAGCCCTTTTTATACAAGTATTAAACCGCTTTAGGGTTATAACATGTCGGCCATATGTCGGCCATAATATGTCGGCTACCATGTCGATGTCGGCTACTTCCAAAAAAAAAAATTTTCGGGACGATGCCCCGAACCCCACTATTTATGAAGTATGTACAGTACTTTCCTGATCAGTCACCACAATTTAACATGACAAATATGGTAATAAGAAGGTTACTAGCTCTCCTGGTATGTCTATTTTGGATCCTCTACTTGATTTTCTATTAAATCTTCTATAAGGGATACTCCTAAGGAGATGAAGGTTGTTTGGAAAAACTTCAAAATGGACTCTGTGCATTTGGGTATTGCCAAGGAAAAGATTGAGATGGAATTTAAAAGGGATTAAGGTGGTGAGGTGGAGCTCAGGGAGATCATTGACCCTTCTACGTTGATTTTGAGCAACTCTAGCAAGAAGTCAAACCTGGATGTCCTCAATAATGCTAGGAACAACCTGGTGGATAATTTCATGTCTATAAAATGGTGTCTCCATGAGGTCAATGATATGAAGGACATGATGAACAAATCTAGAAGACAAGGTCAACATTTGGAAGAATGTTGGTAATGAGGTAGGGGATGGGGTGAACAAGGGTTCTCTTATGGGCATGGTTGCTTTTGACAAGTTGGAAGCGAAGGTTCTGAAGCTAGATAATGAGTATTCTAGCTTGGAGAATATGTTGAGAAATGCTATTGTGAAAGTTGTTGATGATCAAGAGGACCCTGGTGATAGTTAGGGTGGCCTAGGCAAAAGGACTAGGTCCAGCACCAGGAAGCAAGCTTCTATGGCCACTAAGGAGATCACAAAAATAAAAAAGGCCACTGAAGAAATGGACCAGCTTGAGTTGTAGTTGACATAGCTCCTTAAGAATATAGCCCAACTTTGTCTATGTTGCATGATCTCTAGTCTTTATGCTTTGTTTTCTCTTCTATGGTGTCTTTTGGTTGTTGTCCTTTGTTGGTTGGCCTTTTGTTTCATTGTTGGCATGTTTTGTATTGTCATGTTTTATCTATGTGGGCTTAATGGATAAAATATTTAGCTCTTTGTACAAGGCCCCTTCAAAACCTATTTTACTTAATAAAAAATTGCAGAATAATCTATATTCTAAAATATGTAATACTTAAATAAAATATAAAATATTTAAGTTAATTCTTTTTTTTAAATTATCTAATACCCTATAAACAAACTCTCTCTTTCATATCAATAAATACACTTAAAGGAGGGTTCGTGAATTCTCATTTTATATAAATTTTAAATGACAATAATTGCAATTGAATAGTACCAATGATACAAATAATTTTTTTATATAAATTATATATTTAGTCTATTTATTTTCACAAAAAAATATAAAATATTATTTTTCAGATAATATATACTAAAATAAATTAAAATTATTTGCATAATGTTTACTCAAGTTTAATATTGTTCATCAAATGTGAGTAAGTATTAAGGTGTATAGTTTTTTTTAATATATATATATATATATATATATATATATATATGTAAATAATTAATTATATTAATGATAAGAAAGTTCTAAAATCCATTATATATTAATAATTTATATATTCTAAACTCATTTTTTAGTAATTATTATTATTCTCATAAATGGAGAAGTTGAATGAAAAAAAAAAATTCAATTAGATTTTTATTTTCAATAGATTTCATTCTACTTTTATTTGTTTCTAATTAACAATTTAAAAATATATATTTTTATCAAAAATAAATTTAAAAATATCTTCTATATATTATTAATTATTAGAAAATAAATTCTATGATGATCTATAAGACATTCAGTGGTGGGAGTGGATGAAGGAGCATGGTGTGTTTTTCCACCATCATCGTTGTTTATAGGATTTTTCTTATTTGATCTATGATATGGTGGTGTTGCAATAGGTAGTTGAGTTTAATATTCTACACTTATTATCTATTGATCTATATGACATTAAATGGTGAGGGTGGATGAAGGATCTCAAGGCCTTCTTCCACCAGCATCATTGGTTGTTAGTCATGATGGATTAATGATTGTGGCATGTTGATTTTTTACTATGTTATTGTCATGCATTCTCAGTATTACTGCTACCATATAATATTTGTGGCTATTATGGGCATGACACTACATGATTTTTGTGTTCATGTTCCTAACAATCTTCTGGTCTTGCTCGATGATGGTTGTTTTGAGATAATTGCAATTGTATCACTAGACTGATTGACTTTTCTGATCGAGATTCTTTGAACCAATGTGTTATATGTGTAGGTGGTCACATATTCTTTTGATGTTAATTGTATTTTTCTCTCAAAATATTACTTATGCAAATTATTGCACTTCTTATTGCTTGGGATCTCATGTACTGTAAATGGTTGTTTTCTAATCCTCAACAGTGGATGTATATTTTGGCCTTGGGGCTAGGTCTTCTTTATGCATGTTTTTAGAATATGGCTATTGGTCATATTGTTGTAAGTTTGCTCTAATTTAGAGTGGTGAATGCCTTTCTTGGGCTTGGGTTTGGGGTTTTCTTCATGTAGTTGGAATATGGTTGTGTGTCATACATATGTAATTTCATCTTAGATTTTAGGCTTGTCATGAGAGTTATAACCAAAGGTTTTCTTTACTTGGTTCTTTCATGCTTGTATGTTCCCCTAAACCCTATTCAATGTATACTTCATTTGATTAATAAAATGAGCATAGTTTTATATTTAAAAATAAATAAACTTTACTTTTTCTTTGTTATTTTTTCCTATAGTTATTTATTCCCTTATTTCTTGAAACATGTCTCCAAAATATGTATTATGTACATTTTAATTATGGTCGGCATAATCTAAAACATTTTGGTTGACATAATTCTTATATAATAATTTCTCATATCTAGTTCCTACATACTTGCATCCTTCAATCCAACATTTAGTCCACCACACATATTTAAGTTGCATAAATCAATTCTACATATGTCTCACTTCCTCTCCCCTCTATCTTCAAATCTACTTTAATCTACTCCAAACTAACCATGTTATTGGCATGAACTTGACACATTATGTCTCTTGTTTGTATAGTGTAATGAAATGTGTGAGAAAAAATCAATGCAACTACGTAAATTTCATTCAAGGATATTCATATATCCATCTTAAGAAATGTTCTACAAGATTCTATTTCTTATGATTGAACAACTCGCCTAACAATCATTAGAACTAATAATTGCAAATGAATAAAAACCTTCAATAAGATTATGTATCATATGAACCATTGATTACAAAACTTCCTAACTCCTTCATTTATACACAATATTATTTTCACATTATAATAAATAAATAATATGATAACTTTTCAGATATAACTATAAATATTTCATAATAAAACTTTAACAACCCACTTACCAATCATTACATATAACTAATTCAAATGAATGCAAACACAAAAATTACCCATCACAATCCTACTAAAGAACTCGTCCTTCAATTTCAGACATAATAATATTATTATTATTAAGATATAATATTTCCATCACAACTATTCATTGAACCCAATCAATAAAATCAATGAACTCTCATGTGGAAGGCTTAAATTGGAATCCCTAAATGTTAAGGTTATAACTTTAAATTTCAATTATTAAAATTTCTTTAATGTATGAGTGCACGTTAGCGCCTACCTTAGGCGTGTGGACTTGCATTTTCCACCGACAATGGGTTGACATCAGCACGTGGCCGTCGAAAACTATAGTCATGAATACTTATAAATTAAATGAATGCCGTGGTCAACTCTAACCCCACTCATTGACCCCTAGTCAATAACAATAAATTCCAAGAGTTAGTGAGTTGATGAGCACGACCACCGACTGAATGAAAATGGGGCCCCTTGTAATCTCTTATGCTGTTCCCCAACAACCCTAGTGGGCCAATATTAACACTTCCTACACTTTCCAAACTCAATAAAGTAAGCCAACGAAAACAACAATAGACTCCACAAATTAAGGTTTCCTACCAAATGGGAACTTCTCTATGAAGACAACCATCCCTTGATATTTACATTCACTTCAAGACAACAACACTTTCTACTACTTTTGTCACCCAAAAAAATGCTTTGTATTATAGGGGGACGTTGACATGTAACAAACCACATTCTCCCCTCTAAATCTATTCAGTTATCAAAGTTTAGTGGCTCAAGGATATATATGGACCCTATGTGAAAGGATAAACTTGAAGGAATGACTATTATCAAAATTATTTAAAGAAGGGAAATTAAAAATTATTAGTGTTGATAAGTAGAAGACATTGGAAGAAAGTAAAGTCGATTTATTTTTGGAGGAAATTTTGTGATTAAGTATGTTTTAGTCGAATTAGTATTGAGATGGGTGACCTCTCAAAAAGTCACGATGCTTCACCTTTGTAATCATCATGTAGATGCAATCACTGTTAAGTGTTCCTTTTGTCTCATGAGAGATGTGTCCTTGTGAACCACTACTCATTGAGCAATATCATAAACTACTAGTGTTGTTTATTGTATAGTGTGATGGTTAAATTGTGGTGATTAATAAGATTCAAACTATCATTCAATCATTGTAACAAAGGGTATTGTGTTTGTATTGATCTCATGTGCCCATAGGCTCAAAGCTTCATGGTATAGTGTTTGTAACATAGATCATTGTGAAAAAGGGTATTGTGTGTTTATTGATCTATTGCATTCTCATTGTGATAAATGAGTATTGTGTATTCATTACTGTAGTGCACTCTTATGCTCAAATCTTCATGGTACAGTGTATTTTATTAGTATTGTGATAATGGCTAGTTGTGTTTTCATTGATATAGTGCTCTCATTATAATAATGATCATGGTTTATTCACTAATCTAATGCACTCATAGGCTCAAATATTCATCACGTAGTGTCTTCATTGATCATTGTGACAATAGGTATTGTGTGTTTGTTGATCTATTGCACTTATGATATTGGGTGTCGTGGCTTTATTGCTCAAATGTATTCACTGTGATATTAGGTATTGTGTCATCATTGATCTAGTGTGCTCATTTTAATGTCAATATTATGTGTTCATTGACCTAGTGTACTCGTTGTGATATTTTGTAATTTGTCTTTGGTGTTCTTGTGTGCTCATTTGGATATTGGGTATTGATTCATTGTGATAATGGATATTGTGCACTTGTTGATCTAGTTTGATCATAGGCTCCAATCTTCATGGTATTATATTTTTGTGATCGTTGTGATAAATGAATAGTCTATCTTCATTGATCTAGTGCACTCATTGTGATATTAAGTTTTGTGTCTTTATTAATGTAGTGTGTTCATTATGATATTGGGTTTGTGTCTTTGTTGATCTAGTGCACTCATTGTGATCACGGGCATTGGGTCATTGTGATAATAAGTATTGTGTATTTGTTGATCTAGTGTGTTCATGGGCTCAAATCTTCATGTAGAAGTTGTCGACATTCATAGCCATCACTTCTTACTCCAAACCCTTGTTAGATTGTTGTGTTTGTGGATTTTGTGTCCCTATTTGAATAATGAGCTCACAAGTTTAGATTCTTTGTATTAATATAATGCATTTATGTTGAAGACGAAGTCTTGCCTTTGTGACTTGGGCAACTTAAACAAGACTAAAATACTTTGTGATACCAATAAAAATAATATTATGCATTATTGAAAAATTTGTTTGATAGCTAACTTTGAATATTAAATATAGGTTCTACATTTGATGTTGATACTTATTATAGTAATTGACAATGTGGTTTCTCATTATTTAATATAATAAAAAATAGTTTAACAAGAAGCTTGGTTCTATATATTATTCAACTACATTTGTCTTAAGAGTATCCAAAAGCACCAAAATATAAATTAATTATTGTAATAGTTTGTCGAAATTGTAACATGACATATATTTAAGTTATTTTAAATAATTTTTTAAATATTCTCATTAAAATTGATTTATATAACAAGTCATAAAGTATTTATTAAAATATCAGAAGTCAAATACCTTGTGAAGGAGAATTTTTTTTCTATATATTATTCAACTACATTTCTCTGAAAAGTATCCAAAAGCACCATAATGAAATTAATTATTGTAATAGTTTGTCAAAATTGTAACATGACATATATGCTTCTTTATAATTTTTAAATGATAATGTGAGTATTTTAAGTTATTTTAAATATTTTTTAAAATATTCACACTAAAATTGATTTATATAACAAGTTATACAGTATTTATTAAATTTAGAAGATATTAAACATTTTTAGTTGTTTAAAGGAAAGTTTAGCTTATATAAAAAGCTATACAATCTAGATAGAAATATTATTTATGAAACCACTTATCAAAGAGAACTAATTTGTTTCAAATACCAATATTCTATATTAATAGTGGCAAATATATATTAAGTGTTTAAGAGAAATACATGACTTAGAGAAGAAGTTATAAACTAGGGATAACTTTAAGAAAACCCCCTTTCAAAAAAAGTATAAAATTTTGGTGAATCCAACATTAGTTCATGGGGGAAAAAATTCTATTGGCGAATGTTTTTTTTTAGTAGGAAAAAATTTAATTTTATTGGCAATTTATTTTTCAATCATAAATTTTATAAAATCATGGTGAATCTTTCATTATTGATGAAAATCATAGACAAAAGTACACATACCTAGAAAACATGATTTTATTATTATTATTATTATATGAAGCCTAATTAATTATCAAACTTGAAGGTTAAATTTAGCCCACTTTTATCATTACAGTTTCCCTCCAAATTATTGAATGGTTGTTTGGGGGTAGTATCCCTATTATTTATAACCCTTGGATGATCCGAAATTAATGGCCTAAATCCTATTTTGAGCCTAACTTTTTAAAGAATACTAAGTTTTAAAGAAAGTTCCAATAAGAAAGACACATGTCCTCAATCAATCTATTTGAGGCCAAAGTGAATAAGGATAAAAAGTCTCATGGAAAGTATCTTCAATAGAGACACATGTCAAATCTTAAAAAATTTACCAAATATTGGCGAATATGACCACTGATTAAGACAAGCATTGGAAATTGTAGGTGAAAATATTTAACTTACTACATCAAAAAATTAGATTCCATTTGTGAAGTCACCACTAAAATACAAATACTTCTGTATTATTATTGGTAATTGACCTAAGCATGGGACCCAATTTTTGTAAAGTGCAAGCAATGTGGCCACTCCAAAAGTGCAAAAAAATAGCTTATTTTGGGGTCCCCGATGAGTGAGATTGGCCAATTGGCGAATATTAGTCATTAAAGTTATCATTGTTATAAACTATATTAGAATACTATATATCAAACACCTTGTCATACATAATTAATTTTTTATAAATATTAAAATTTTGTATTAATTGCAGTAAATGCATTTTCAACTATAAATTAAATATGTCATACTTAACAAGTTATAAAATCTTTTTAAAAATATTCTATATTAAACGTCATATCAAAGAGAAATAATTGTTTCAAATACTAGCCTTCCATATTTTCTAGATAATTAATCTATTTTGGAAATAAATAAATAATATATAAATATGACAAATACACTTTCAACTTTTTGAAAATGACATGTTGAGTTTCAAAAGACAAGCACTTGCAAGACCACACAACCAAACAAGAAAATATTCTACAAGCAAGTGTAGCAAGAAAAGAACTTATATATTTCTCAAAACCAAAGAATACAATATGAATTACAATACAAAAAGCCTCTTAAATTAAAATTTAAAATGTCAACTAGAACATAATATGCAAAGACCACACAACAAAACAAGAAAATATTCTACAAGCAAGTGTAGCAAGAAAAGAACTTATATATTTCTCAGAACCAAAGAATACAATATGAATTACAATACTGAAAGCCTCTTAAATTAAAATTAAAAATGCCAACTAGAACATAATATGCAAACTCTAGGTAGAAAGAAGTCATTTACTAAATTAGACTCAACTAAAGTTCATATATATATATATATATATAAATATAAAGTTGAGCTAGGCATGCATGAGTAAACATGAGTTCAATTAGCATGTGAATATGTGTGAGAATTTTCTTTAAGCATGTGTATAATTATTTTATACATTAGTATCAAATGTCAATGATACAACAAAACTATGTACAAAACAACATTAGTATATTTTCTAATAGGATTGTTTAAAAATAAATATGAAATATATAACAAATTATAAACTCTATTTAAAATCATTAGATATCAAACTAGACAATGAAAGAAAACTAATTTATTCAAAATATCAAAATGTCCATATAAACTCCTAATGAGTATGGTCAAATACTTGATGTCTACAACCATAAGAAATGCATTATTGGTTGAATATTCATAAAATCAAAAGGAATGTAAAATATAGTAATAAAAATGTTTAAGATGTTTCGACGCAATAATGTGACTAATATTTATAAAGATTTAAAGTTTTGATTAAGGTAAGAACAAATTTTGAAATGACCCAAAACCCTTTACAATGAAATTACATATAAAAGAAAAGAATTAGAGAAAAAAAAAGATAACACTAAGACCAAGAGTTTATGAGAAAAAGGCTGGAAATAGAGACAAAAAGAAAGTATGTAACACAAAACCAACAAAAAATCAACAAAAAGACACAAACATGGCATCAACAAGACAAACTTAAGGAATTTTTTTCATAAGCACACCTATATCAAGTTCCAATTGATCCAAATTAGCTGAAGCACTCTTGAGGTCTTCAATGTCCTCTTTAGTATTTAGAGGTATCTTCTTTGTATCGACACATGTTCTTTTTTCTTGGACCAACAACCACATCAGGATCAACTTCCTTATCCCCTTCCATGTCCACGATGGTTTTATCCTGATTTGATTGCTCCATCTTACTCACTAAATCCTCAAATGTTTAGCAAAATCCTTGAGGATCTTGTAACTTTGTTCACCCATCTTCTTCAAAGCAGCCTCCAAATTGTTTATCTTAGTCTCCATTTCCCCAACTTTACTATGATAGTCCTTCATAAGGATGTTTTATAAGGTTTCAATTGCATAATGTTTTTAGTAAAATTGATTTACCCAAGTTTCATGGGCAATGATTAACAAAATCTTATCTCTCATAAGTAAGAATAATCTACATAAATGCACATTGCACCCACATGATGCTTACAAGATAAAACATAAAATATTTCTAGGAGGTCACCTATCCTAGTACTTATTTGCCTCAAGTCCATTTAATTATGAAATTTTCTCCAACACAAAACTTACTTAGCTTACTAGCCCATTTTCATGACTTTAAACTAATGGCGCACTATAAACCATCTTATTTCATACACTAAATGTGATATGCCTTAGTTTATACAATAACAAATAAGAGGTCTTCCCAAAATGCATCAATCAAACTCACTAACTCGTATTGTATAAGTTGTTTATAGTTCAAAAATATATCACCTTTGAGCATGTATGGCCCGATTAACACTCGTTGCATATTAATACAACTCATTGTGTGGGATGAAAACATGAAGAAATTTTGAGAGGGAATGTACCTTAAGTACTACCCCAACTCTATCAACAAGATCTTGGTCTTTAGGCAAAAACTCTTATTTAAATAGCTAGAGGTAATGATATCCATATTGCAATACCATATGAGAGAACTTTAAATTTGTTGTTTCTCATACCTACTACTGGCTATTTTTCTAAGGAGTTGTGAATATATCCTTGAAGCTACTAAGATCTTGGGCCAATAGATGAGAAATGGATGTATCTTTCACACTTTAAGCACTATATAATATAGGCAAGTGAACTTGATAATATTAAAGATTTATAAAATCTTGCTAACTACAAGGCCTTGACATCATAAATGACAAGGTCAAAATTGTGCTCCGAACAAATTTGGTAGATTGGATATTCCTTAATTATTGGCTCTCAATTGAAAAGGTTTTAGCTTAAATACTCTTTCTTTCGTATTGCATAGCTAAGAGATCTTTATCTATGATGTAAAATCCTCCACCACAACTCATATACACTTAACTTTATTTTATACATACATCAAACCCACTCAACTAAATCCTCATTTTTAAAACCTTTGAAACGATATTAGATATACTTTCCATATAATAGTTATTTAATATCTTTGAAGCATCCCCTCTTACTCACCTCTTTCCTTCTCTAACAAATTCAAAGCATTGACACTTATTGTAAATTTTGGCTATAAAGGTAGGCACCCAAGATCTAGAGGCAACACAAAGAAAAATGATGAGAGAATGAATATGATAAGAGTAACTCGTATTCTCACCAATAATGAAATATAATTATTGGAATGAATTTGTATAGGAGACCTCTTGGTTGTATAGCCAAGATGAGTACAAAGGAGTAAATGAGACAATGAAAAGTGTCATTTTCTCATTACATGTTAATCAAGAGGCATTTTATCACCTACCTAAGGTGTAATTGTATGTCCACTAGAGGTGAATCATCCTCCAATGTGTAATTTAAAGTGTGTGTGTGTGACGAATGTGGAGAGTGATAAAGTGATAAGTACACTAAAGATGGAGTCAAAACATAAAGTATAATGTGATAAAATGATAATGTCACCTAAAATGGAAAAGCTCCTATGTTGTCCCTAAGTAATCTTAAGGTGAAGTGCAATTAGTACCTAGGTGATGATTAACCAAGTTAAACTACCTTAATTACACCAACACTCATGAACCCTAAATACCACTCAATTTTAGTCAACAATACATTGATGAGATCAAGTCTTGAAAAGTGATAGGATCTAAATTTAATGGTTTAGAATGAACCTATAAGAGATCAAGTCTTGATGAGTGCAAGCTCCCAATATCATAAGAGATGAAGTTCATCTTAGAAAAAATTGGTAAAGTGGATACCCTTAGTCCTTGACTCTAACCAAAAAGAAAAATCAGGCCAAAGCCAACTCATGAATCACACAGCTACAGTTTATTTATTTATGATATAAAATACTCCATAAAAACTAATAAGCAAACTCAAATATATGTAATCATGAATCTTTCCTAATATTAAGATTGATCAACTAACCTCATTTGTACAACCTTCAAAATGATGTCATTGTATTCTTATATAGTAGTTATGTAAGCTCTCTAAAGTATTCCCCCTCTACTCACTCCTTTATTTCTCTCATGATATCAAAGCATTGAGACTTCTTGAGAGGTTGTGAATCCTTAGAACCACTTCAAATTTGTAAACTAGTCCTTGATGAGATCTAGTCAAATGATAAATGATAGGATCAAAGTTGAGTGGTTTAGAATGATCCTACTAGAGAACAATTATTGGCATGACATGGTCAAATTTAAATGGTGTATAAATAAGCCCACTAGTGATTAATTATTGATGAGAATAGTGTCCCAATATCATAAGAGATGAAGTCAAGATTTTTCCTATTTATTCGATGGATTGGATACCCCTTAGTCCTTGAACCTAGCAAAAAAAAATTATCATAAAGACTCGTGCTCGCATATTACATAGCTAAAAGTTATTTGTTTTTTATATAAATATTCCATTAAAATACTACCCCAACTCAAATACCCCTTCATCATAAAGAATTCCTAACATCGATCCTAATTAACTAGCTCTCCATTTGCAAACCCTTCAAAATGATATGACCTATACTTTCCATATAATAGCCATTTAAGTTCTCTAAAGTTTCCAAGCTCTACTCGCCTATTTCCTTCTCTCATGGGATTAAAGAATTGAGGCTTCTGAAGAGCTCATTAATCTTGAAGACCACTCAACTTTACCAAAAAACCCTTGATAAGATCAAGTCTTGATGAGTGATATGATCATAGTTGAATAGTTTAAATGATCATACCAACGATCAAGTCTTGACAAGTGATATGATCAAAGTTGAATGGTTTAAAATGAACCCACCAATTATCAAGTCTTCATAAGTGCAAGTTCCCAACATTGTAAGAGATGAAGTAAGGATTGTGCCCCAAATAATTTTTTAAAAATGTCCTTGACTTTTAGTCAAAAATGTTTTAGCCTAAAGACTTGTGATCTCATATCATACAACAAAAAATCCTTTTGTTTATGATATAAATTGTCCATAAAAATACTACCCCAACAAAAATACCCTCAACCTTAAAAATTTCCTAACTTCAATCCTAATTAAATCCACATTTGCAATCTACTGAAGGATGGCTTTGAGCAAGAAGAGGACTAGGGATGTTTTTCCAAAATCTGAGTGTTATGGAGAGGAAGATGCAAAGGATTTGGGAAGGAATCGATGCAATAGGTGATTTGTTTCTCCCCTTCTTTTCCGCATACTGAGTTTTTGACTGGGATCTATGTTTGTGAAGTTCCTTTGGCCTCTAGGGATTCCTACAGGAGGGTCATTATTCTTTTGACATACTTGGGCAACTTTTTTCCTCATCAGAATGCTTGATTCCCTATTTGGGTAGATTTCTCTAGTTGTGTGCCCTTTCTTGTGGGTTCCCCTTCTCTTTGGTTGTACTATTATAATAGGGAAGGATTGGTTTGGACCGTTGGGGATTTCATTTAGAGGGGTTTGTCTCCAAGGCTCTGTCTAGTTTCAATGATGGTGTAGGAGCTTCTAGTCCTTGGTGGCTTCCTAAGATTTTCATAGGTTGAGGATCTGATTATGTGGGCTCTTCTACTTCTCATATCTAGTTTCCATGAGCCCATTGGATGTGTTTATAGTGAATGACATACAAAGTTCAGGTGGGGAGATGTCATTATGGCTCGTGGTCTCCTCTTTATATGGTTTATGTCTATTATGACACAGTTGGGCATGAGTCTTGTTTGAGGATTTTACTGGACTATAACCATTGTGATGTATTCTAACAGGAGGATTTTTGCAAGCTTTCTGCCCTAGCTATTGTTTTTGCCCCTTTCACACTCGTATGTGGTTATTGTAATAGGGGTGGGCAAAAGTTTACGTATTCTTTCCATGGCTTTGTTTTTTCCCTGGGTAACATTTCACTTGCCAAAGGGTTTACTCCTTCAGTGGTTGAGGCAAATTATTTTGGGTTTTGCTTTCTTCTAAGGAGTCAGTGGCAATAGTATGGTGTTGTTGCAAGGATAATTAGTTATGTGACTACTAGTAAAAGGACTTGGAGGACTGAATCTGCTTGTTATAGCTTGCTCTGGCAATGGACGATGGACATTACGCTTTGGGACTGTGGTGGGGTCTAGGTTTCAAGGTTGCCCTAGGGTACTCTCAACTTGCAGAAGATGGTTGTGGTTAGGTGGATGGTACTTGACTGTCCAAGTGCTATCCCTAGAAGAAATATTGGGGGCTTTGGTTTTGGTTTCCCAGTATTAGTTGCTCAAGATCTGTTGTTTGGTTGTACACTTGGGGGGGTTTGCTCAATGCCATATTATTTGGCGGGCCTTTTTTCTTTAGATGGTTGTTACCCTATTTGGGGGGAGAGTAGACGAAAGCCAACAAAAGTTTTGTTTCCTTTTGTTGTTGATGTAAACTACTCTGGTTGGATCTGGAAGCAACTCCTTAGAGTTGATGCTGTTGGAATGAGAGCTATTGTGTTTTTTCCTAGGATTCTCTAATGTGATGTTGGAATGTGATGGCTCTCCTTATGGGAGTGCAGGAGTCGCTAAAAGGCTCATCATTGACTCTCATATTGAGTGACCTCTCCCTTATGCTTATATGAGAGAGTTGTTTTGTTTTTGCTAGATGTCAGGCGATTGTTGCTAGTTGTCAACGGTTTGTTCTAGAATGGTGTTTTTGGGTAATTTGGGTAGCCAGTTTTGGGGCTTCTCCTAAATTTATGGTTGAGCCTATTGCTCAAATGGTTAGGAAGGGGGTTTGGTGTTTTCTCCTCTTCCTTATGTTGTACATCTTTGTTGTTCCTATTGAGGTGGGTCTCTTTTCTATTGAGGTGGAAAGGGGATGTGCAGTTGGGAGGTGAATCTCTTTAGAGATGTTTGCTTTCACCATCAAGGTTCTTTGCTCTCCTCAAGCTTGTTCGAGGTTCAAGAGTGGGAAGATTTGGATTATTTCTCTGGTCATGTAGAAAATGGTTCTATTGGCCTCTAATTATCTTATGTGCCCCTTTTGGCACTTGCATTGTAATTGGTCTCTCATGACCTTGTGTTATTTTGTTGACAGTGCAACATCCCTAATGTTGTGTTGATGGTCTTCTCCATTTCTTTTTTGTTGTAAAGGGTCAACCCCCTTATTGACTTCTTAATTTATCAAAAACTTCATATTTGCAAAATCTTTAAACTAATGTCACCTAAATGCTATTTAAGCTCTCTAAAGTATTCCCTATGGTACCTCTAGAATGCACCATCACTAATACAAATGTGATACATGTTCATTGCCCCATAGCGAGTGACCAATAAAATAGCCCAACAAGAGTAAAACTCTTCAATGAAGACTAATTTCCCATATAGGACGTCATAACTGATATTTCCAATATAAAACGTCATAACTGGTAAGATATCACTCTCTCCCTTACGGCCAGAACAGCCTACAGATTAGCGACTCGTCAGAACTTTTGCCATTTTAGTTATCGACGGATAGCAGCCAAAAAAACACGTTGTTTTGAAAGCTACTATACTTGGGACCCCTGTTAAATACTGCCAAGTTTAGTAGCCATGATGGCGTAGTGAGCACCGAATTTGGGTCCAGACAAATATTAGCGCCAAATACCCAACTATTCACTTTTTGAGAAATACTTTGTATTGCCGTACACTTACAAGATTCCTGACACAAAGTAAGTCCAAGGTCTTTTTATAGAAGCCAATTTAGGGTACAATAGAAGCACGTAGTGGACCTAACAAGTAGCCTTCTCTTCTTGTCCCCTATACCTACTCTCACTCATTCAATGGGTTATAAACTCCATAAAGGTTTCAACTCTTCCATCCTTTCTTAAAAGGGGGCGATCTTCAAAGATTTTTGGGATTTCAGTGCTCTTTACATATTATCTTGGAAGGCTCAGTTTGGCCTCCACATAGAGATATGGGTCTTTTTATATGATCTCCTCTACTTTTAATCTTAGAGTTATGATATAAATAGTTTGGCACTAATGTTATGTCTTGATGATATGATTACCATTCTTTAAGACTAAACTTTTTGATGGGTTGACACTATGAGCTAATGATAGACATTTGAGTGTAACTTTTCAAAGAAGTGACACTAATGTAATGTAATGGTGGATTCAAGTATGTTTTTCTTTAATTCCATCTATTCATATTCTTTCATTGCTTTCTCTTCTATGAGCTTACTGTTGTTGGTGTTGTGAGTTTATCGGTGCCATTTGATCAAAGTCAATAAGACATTTAGGTGATCTAAGGGCATTGTCATTGTTCAACTCTTAGTCTAGATTTTTTTTAATGACTTAAAGTGCTTTAGCGAATTGACACTAGTCTAATGTTGACAATAGGACCACTTTTGTATAAAATTGAGATTTTTAATGAATTGGCATAATGAGGGGCATTTGCCTGTGCTTTCCTTCAAATCCATCTCTTTGTATTTCTCCCTTGAGCTTCTCCTTCATGGACTTATTGTTGGTGGAGTTGTGAGTTTAGTGACCTCGCTTGTTCAAAGTTTGTAAGACATTTGGGTGATCTAAGGGCATTGTAATTGCTCAAGTTTGGGTCTTGAATTTGAAATTAGTTTAAGCTCTATATTAGTGATAGAATTTGCTTCCATGAACTCCAACCCAACTAATGTCTATAAGATTCTTTTCTCAAGACTATTTAGCACTAATTTATTGAGCACATCTTTTGGGATTAAATTAGTGCTAAATACACTTGGAATATTTGTTTATAGAAATCAGTTTCATCTTTTTTGAATTATTTTTTCAATTTAGAATTGATATTAATGGGTGTTTGATATTTGAATGAATGAATTAATTATCAATCGAGTTGAAGGTGTAGCTTGATTGGTGTTGCTAGTTTTAATTCTGAATGTTTTCTAGATTTGGTTGTGTAGCTATTTGTGCATCAACATTTTCGGACCACTCTGTGATCCATCATCACTTGCATTGCTCTCTATCATTCATCTTGATGATGGATTACAAAGTTTGATCCAAAACGTTGATGCAAAAAATAGCTACACAATCAAATCCAAAAAAGCATTCAAGAATAATCATCTTTGTTTTTGTCTATGTTGGCTTTCTTGTAGATAATGTTTCAACTTTTATTTGCTATAATTTGAAGTTTTTTCATAAATGATGTAAACTCTTTCAATTTCTTAGAACAAAAAGTGATTTCCTGTATAATTAGTTAAAGCGTAGTAATGCATTCCACTAGTGGTCCAAACCTAATTTCCTTCTAAAATTATAATAAGACTAAGGTCTCTCATATAAGCCAAAATTTTAAGTTAAGTAGGTTAGATCTTCCCTCTCCCTTGATTGAACATATCTTAAATCAAATTCCCCTGTTTGTGGAGAATTTAACACAATATCATTACTCGTATCTACATGCTAACAAACATGTTTTTGATATTAATCAACATCAAAACATGTGTATTGATTCTTATATAACTACAACATGAGGGCGTAAAACTAGCAACACACGAACAATAGATATGCATAAAAAATAACAAACAACAAAACCATGCAAACAATAACCATGAGAAGTGGTTACACAATCTAAAATCTCAATCTAGAATCTCAATCTAGTACCATTGTTGTACAAATAAGTACTAGTAATACTAGAAAATAAGAAAATCCTTTTCCTAATCCAAAAGGCACAACAAAACATATAGCTAAGTAAAATTCTTCTTCTTAAAGCTAGAGTTTAAGAAAAAGATCATAACACTAAGAGAAGTATGTTTGGATGCACCATAGGGGTAGGGGTAATAGTCACAACCACCATAGGGATTAGCATTACAATAGGATTTAATGTTACAACTTGACTAGTACAACACATGGGTGGAGTCATCAATGAGAAACTTGAATAGATCTTTGTAGTTTTCATTGTCCTCACCATCTTTCCCAAGAATCTTTCACAATAGAAAGCATAATAAAGTTGCAAAGTTGTGCATAAATTGTAGAATAAACCTTGAGATGCTCCCCATATTACATTCCATTCCAATAAAAAAAAATCACATTCCCTAACTCACTCATCAAATTTGTACACTCCAATGTAGGTATCATATTAGGATTGGCCAAGATAGTATTTTCCTCATTCAACATCATGTCCCTTATGACTTTTATGAGTTGCCCTTTTACCTTGTAAGTCAATGGTCCCCCACTTTGTGTTGTCATAGATATGTGTAGAATTGGTAGTACTTAATTTGTTCGAGCTACTAACAAAAATGTTAATGTGAAGTCAAAACATTACTTATATAACCCTCAAGGTTAGAATTCCACAAGATATAATAGTTTTTATTTCTAAATACTATATTTTATAAAATTGTACAACTAACATATGTACATTAGAAAACATGATGTACTATATTCGAATCATTAAAGAAAATAAAAAATTATTTTAAAAATATTATAAAATTATTTCTTAAGATCTATGTTAATGTTTTCAAAGTCTTTTGATGTTGAATGTTAATGTTTGTTCGAAAAGGTAGTTAATGATTTTTTAGGTTTGCATAAATGACCTTAAAGGCCATATACAAAAAAAATCTACTATTTGGATTTTGCAAACATTAATATTGGGGTGCACCAATTCACTTTTGCAAGTGAAGATTGGAATTATTATTAAGGTTTTTAGGGCTTTTTTATACAAACGAATTTTTGCTATATTTTTACTTGTAAACCTAACCTTATAAGGCCATGATTAGGGAAAAAAATACTATTTTGGTTTTTAGTTTATTAATATTTGACTTGTTTATCAACAAGAATTGATGTTAATATTTGATACAAATTGAAATAATACTTTTTTAATTTTGTCACCTCATAATATTAATGTCTATCACAAATTCAAATAGTAATTCAAATATAAAGAAATATGCATAAAAAACTAAGGTTTGGTTTTGTTTCATGGTTAGAGTGGTTTTAAAGTTGTATATTGTTTTCTTATGCTAGTTTTCAATAAGTCAACAACAAAGGAAAGTGAAGGTGTTGTGGCTTTTTACCAACTCTTTAGGAGAAATATTTTTTAGGGTTTTTAGTGCATTTTGGTACAAATAGAATTTGTTGGTTTATTTTACTTGCACAGACAAGCTTGTAAGGCCATAAGTAGGAATTCTATTGTTTTAGTTTTTAGAAGACATGAATATTTGAGTTGTTTATGAAAGAGAATTGATGTTGATATCTAATACAAACTAAAATAGTAGTCTTTAAGTTTGTGACCTCATAATATTGATGTTGGTTAAAAACATAAATAATAATTTTAATACAAGGTAATATACATAAAAAAATAAGATCTGGTTTTTGCCACTTTCACTAGTTTTAAAGTCACATGATGTCTTTTTATGTTGGAGAATGCATTTTAAGTGAGCCAACAACAAACGAAAGAGAAGGTGTTGTGGGTTTTACTTGCTTGTTTAAGAGTCCTTATTTCTTTTACATAACTCTTTTTAGTGTATTTTAATATAAATAAAATTTCATGACTTTTTTTACCAAAGATAAATGATGTTAGTGTCTAAAACAAACCAAAATAGTTTTTTCTAATTTTATGACCTAATAATATTAAGGCTTGTTAAAAACCCAAATGATAATTGTAATAAAAAGTAATATAAAAAAAAAACTAAGGTCTTCTTTAGTTTGGAAGTTGCAAGGGTTTTCAAAACGTGTTATCTTTTGATGCTACACGAATTTAAATTAAGTAAACAACAAAGAAAAGCAAAGGTGTTACCAATTTTTCTTTCTTCTTTAAAAGAATTCTTTTAAGGTTTGCAATGTAATTTGGTCTTCATTGTAACTATTTGATAGGAAAAGAATTTAATGGACTTTTAGACTTGTAGAAACAATCATTTAAGACTATAATTTCTACACCTTGTAAGAACTACTATCTAGATTTTTAATGGACATGAATATTTTCCTTCAATATTAAAGAGAAACGATGTTAATTTCTAATAAAGATTGAAATAGTAGTTTTTAAGTTATGCTATAGCTTTATTTTGCTAGTTCGTTTATTGTTTTATATTAATGCAAAAATAGGTTTTGAGGGGACCCGAAACCCCTTACAAAAACATAAGATATACAAGACGTATCACTAGGTTTTACAAGGACCTAAAACTTGAAATTCACAACAAAGCATCAAAAAACTAGGTTTTAACAGGGACCTAGAAATAAAACTTAAACAAAGTACTAATCCAGGTTTTACAAGGACTTGGAACCTAGTGTTAAAACTGTAAAAAGAGCGAAACAAAAAAAAATAGAACCAACAAATCGACCAAAGACTAGACACCTGCAAACCAACCAACAACTAAATTATCTCTTTAATGACCTTTGCTAATTCATTGCCGACCTCTGCTATACTTTGAAGGATCTCTTCCATAGTAGAACTAGGAGCCTCAACAGTCACCTTTTTAGTACTTTTTCTTGTTCTTTTACTTAGCCCACAAGGGATCTTTGCCACCATAGCCTCATGAGACATAATCTCCTCATTGTTCTTTTCCCCTAAACTGGCAGTCATTGTGCATAAGCTAGAAGTCACCATATCCATTTTTTGCCCGTTGTCTTTGACTAGCTATCGAAGTTCCATTTTATAATCTTTTAGTTTCTCAGGAATATTCCCAACATGACTTTCCTGTTGGATTCTCTTTGTTCTCTCTTCTTTCGAGATCTTTTTGCATTACCCATTTTCCTTAAGCGAGGTAATTTTGTTATAGAGCTAGGATTCTACTTGGAGGGAAGCATCCACTTTCAACTTGGCTTTATGAAGGAAAGATATCTTAACTGAATTAGTTTCATCTCTGATCTCATCATTAGACTTTTTACCATAATCATTGGTAATTTATTGGTTTTCCTTAAGATGGATTTGATTCTTAGAAATTGTTCCCTTTTGTTCCATTATCTCCTTTTGATTTTCTTTATTCGGGCATTGGTCTTTAATGACAAGGGCTTTACCTTCATTGTTCTTCTTAGTTTCTATATCCTTCAAATCTTAACATCAAAAACATCATTTTCAGTGAGTGCAGGTTGATCAGTCTAGTTCCCCTCATTCTACTTAGAGGCCTCAGAGAAAGATTTTGACTCTACATTCATGTCTTTACTACTCTCCCCCTCATGCTTAACCGTAGCAGAAATATCCCTACTATTAGAACAACCATGCAAATTAGAACTCAAATCCCCCATTTCCATATTATTCTCTTCATCTCCAATTTTCTCAAATTCTATATTTTCTTCAATAATTTCTTCTTTTTCTCGCTCTTAATCTCCTTCTTAGAACCTATGCTATCACTAAAACCCTCCTCAATTTTAACTTTAATTTTCTTGGCACTCATTTTTTGATGAGCCTCACTACCAAGTGATTTACACTTCCTCTCTATTATAGGAGAGCGTTTTACAACATTATTTTTTATAGTAATTTACAATTAATAAAATAAGCTCCTCATGGAGCATTGGTCTAGATTCCTTCTTCCTATGGGCCTGAAGACTGTGAAGCAGAGAGAACTTCAAATAAAAAGGGAAAGACATCCTATCTTTATATCGGAAATGGTTTAAAAATACAAAATGAAATTTAGGTTGTTCATTAGCTTTTAATTAGTTTTTCTTTTTTTATGGGTTAACTTTTTCATATTGTCTTAGTTTGATCTTTTAAAATTTTGAGACCAACAAATATCAAAGACATCTATAGTATTGTTGCCAAACTTTCAATTCATCCCTTTTTAAGCTTCTCATATCAGCAAGGTGATACTTTAGCCCTTTTAGATAATAAAGAAACTGCCTTTCCATTTGCTAGCCAAAGCAAGGTAACACCCCCAGTTGCAAGGATGCTCTTTTATCCAACAACCCTGTAATCAACACTCAATGTCCTTTCAACTAAGTCTTGGTTGGTGATGGCTTGTATGTTCACCAGTGTTAAAATTCTAAAGAACCCATAATGAAAATCTAGGTTAAACTGATGTAATTAGGGTTTGTATTTTCATGTTGCAAAGATCTTCCTTGAAAAACCCTAATTTTATGTTTGTATGTATACTTTCATGTCTTAACCCTCTTGTTTCAAATGGATGTGCTAAAGGTTTCGTACTTTAAAAGAAATATTAGAAATCTAAGTAGCGATGTCATGACCAATGCTCATCTCTATATCTCTGCCTTGTCGAGCTTTAGTCTTTTCTAAGGAGTGATGATGCGACATGGTTAATTGTCAGGTGTTCACAAAGTCCCCACGGTTTATTACAAAGGTTAGTGCAAACAAGTGAGACCATGCAACGTGGTTAAGTGTTGGAGAAACTAATGTTATCACTTGGCACACAGCTAGAGGTAGTTGTGAGTTCAGAGGAGTTAACTATGTAGTCAAAGAGGAAGTTGTGAAGTTATGTCTGATGGTTAAGCATAGGATCAGGGGAGCTTTTTTTTAAAATTGCAAAACAGGGCATCAAGTTGACCACCATTCGATCAACTTAGATCAAGGACTCCAAATGAATTTCAAGAAATTTTGGAAATAGTTGACTTTCACATATTGCTCGGAAAGAGGACATGTGGCATACTTGATGTAACATCTATTGTGGCACCGACATCCTTTACAATGTTACACACCATTCGATCAACAAGGATCAAATGACCCTAGTCATATTCCAGGCCTAAATGTTAAAGGACAAAAGGTTTTGGAGAAAGTCTCTGGAATAATGACATTTTTCCACATTCAAATCTATTTGAGCCAAAGATTAAAAAGATCAAAAATAACTTGAAAAGTCATCCGAAGATATGACCAAATTAGTGAGCATAAGTTCATAAAGGATTTTATGATAAGATTTTATGTCTCCCAAACTTACACCCAAAAAGGAAGGTGTGTGAGTGCAAGTGCAACTTAAGGGTGGTCATGATGTTATGTCCAAAGAGGAAGTGTAAAGGTGTACACCCATGGATAATTAAGCATAACATCATATGGTCAAATCTGAAGACTTCTAGAGTTACACTTTGCTACCAAGTGATTGTGTAGAACGCTCCACATGTCGAAATCTCACATAACCGCAAGCTAGAGTTGTCAAAGATGAGAAGCAACAAGACGATGCCATGTGGAAATGACATGGCGAAGCACCCAAGTTTAATATGAAAAAGTTGGTGATAGGGATTAGGTGACCAATCACAAAAGGCCACTTGTCAAGAAGAGTCAACTAGGGTTTGACTAAGCTTGGAAAGGGCCTAATTTTTAATTCAAATATATGAGTATTGTATATCAATAGAAAGGGGAAGAGATGAAATTTTCAAATTTTCTATCAGATCAAATGTAGGTATTAGTGGGTAATTGTGATTTTCAAATGTATACGGTGTGCTCCACTTTAACTGTATTTTTGTTTGATAATGCAAATTCAGTTTTGAGCTAAATGGTGAAGTGAGTCATCTCCATATTTGATAGGAATGTTCCTAGTAGGGTTATTTTTCCACTAAAACCTTTTGGCAGACATTTTGGCACAAGTTTCAGTAGTACATTTGGCTCCTTGTAGACATTTTGTGTTCCTCATCATTGAGCAGTTTCAAGTGTGCTTTTCAAACAACAAGATGAGATTTTAAGTGGACACTTGTAGGGGGGTTGGTTCTAGTCTATTGAGTAGAGTTGAAAATATCCTTATTCTAAGTGTCATGGAGTTGAAGAATGTAATTGGTGCAATGAAGGCCTACATAGCCAAATCCGTAACTCCAAAGAAGAACTATTGCTCTATAAAAAGTGTTACATTCTCCCTACAAGATGTGACAAGTGTCACCCCTTCTTCCCCTCTCTTTTTTTGATGTTATAGCCATATTTGACATTCTCCCCATAGGTTAAGGCTTTGTAATGGATGATTGATCAATCAATCTTATTTTTAGAATATGCCTATGCTCTGTATTGTAATCACAAAATGTAACCAGCCTTTTCTAAAGGGCCTACAAATGTAACCTTTTGAGAAGGGAATCAGGGGGGCAAAAAATGTTGTGGAAAAACCCCAGTAGTTGGGACTATTGTTTGAGACTCGACGTCTGTTTGTTTTGTTTTTTGTTTTCATGTTAGTTTATCTCTTGCATGATCTTTGGAATGAAATGTGTTGTTAATGGAAACTAAGGGATAGAAGAAAAAATTGGTTTTGTTGCTTTCTTTTTAGTGGTTATATGACTTATCACCATCATTCATAGTATTTTCTTGTTTCCTCTATTCTATGCAAGTTAGTTTCATGTGCATTTTCATGGTTGTATGAGAAGTTTGGGATTTGGTTAATATTAGGTGTTGAGTAGGAAGAAAACAGTTGTTGTGTAATCTTAGTAACTTGGGCAATCTAGGTATTGTTTAGTTAATAACATTCTCTCTTCTCATGTAGTATGCATCAGTAGATAGTCTTGTATTTTTGCATCTTGAATTCAGTAGATAAATAGACTACATTTTAAGTATTAAAAGAGTTTAAAATTGACTCATATGCATTCATAGCTATGGAGGTTGTGAGTCATCAACTGAAATCCATGAAATGATGGACAATCTAGTCACACCTCTTCTGCTCTTTGGTTAAGAGCGTACCCCTCGAAATTGTTGATCTACTAAAAACAATATTCATTGCAAATATTTGCACACAAGGGAGATGCACCTTTCAATTTAGGGGTCCTTGATAGAACACCTACATTACCCATTCTATTGCTAACTACTTTGTCTTTCACCACATTGGGCACATTAAGAGTTAGGGTATAAACCAAAATCCAAAGAAGTCAAATTATTAACCAACAAGTATCACGTAATTTCTTAAAACACGGTGAGTTAAACTCTCTATCCAAATTTTATGCACTTTGAATTTAATTACATGGACTTTTTAGTCAGTGAGAGCCTGCTACAACAAAAACACTCACAAATGAAAACAAGGAAAAAACTCTTGGAACCAGAAAATAATTCCAATGTCATTTTGCATTGCATTCAATGCATGCTAACAACCCTTCCAATATTAATTTCCACCAAATGCCCCATATACTTAGCACAACCCCTTGGTAATCAATGATTTTAAGCTTTTAAGTAAGTTGAATTATGTAATGGTAAAGAAACTAACAATAAATTTGATAGAAATAAATATGTTATAAAAATGTGTGAATATTTAATGACCCAAGAAGAGAAAGAATAATATTTAGACTCTTGGCACACATTAATATTATTTTATTATTGTAAGTACGTAGCAATGAAAGATGAGAAATGAAACTAAAATGTCAATTTTTACCAAAGGTTAATATTATCAGGCCATCTCTTGACTAATCAATGCCCACCTTGAAAGGGATGTTTATCTTGTTATTCATTATCTTTTGAAATATTTTGGTTCACACCAATTGGCTTTCTAATATTGATTTACACATGGGCCTCGTACTCGACACATACCTTTTGTAATTAGTAAATTTACTAACCTTTTCTCTCCTTTGTTGCTAACTTAAATTGGTCTTTGATAAATGAGTTGAATACTAATGCATTATAATAATAATAAATAGTGGGTTTCCCTTATTTTGACCTTAGAATGTTGCATCGCTAACTTAATGTATCAATGTCTCCTAGAAACCAAAATTGTAGTTTCACATCTTCATGACCTTATACTTAAATAAGTATTCTATTTAAAAGAAATAAAAATATACAACACCTTTGATTTCCTTTGTTGTTGACCCACTTTAATCATGTTTTGCACTAAAACATTTGAGCTTCTAACTCTAGACACTAAAAAATGGTCAATGTCTATGGCCCCATTTTTAACATGTCTTCTATATTGCATATTTTATCTTCATCATTCATCAATATTGTGTCATTATTCTATTAACTAAATGATTACAATAATTTAATTAATTATTACTTTTCATCTTCTAATTTCATCAATTATCTAATCTTTGTCCTAGGAAAAATAACCATAGAATTTTTCAGTTATCTTAATGTCATTCATTTGGTAAATAAATTTATTATTTGTTTACCCCCCTTCCCCTTTTCCCATAATTAAGTAAATTTATGTATTTAATAGTCTTATTTTCCAAATATGAGGAAATTAATATTTATTAATTATTAAATTCCACTCTAATTTCTAATTCTATTTCTCTTATTTTTATACTAATTTGTCTCTACTTTTAACTCTTACATCTTCTACTTTTCTCTCCACTTCTATGTTCGGCTTACAGATTTTCTTTGCCAGTTAAGACTTTCCTCTTTCCATTTTCTCCTCCACTTAATTATTCCTTCCAAATGATATTTTCTGATGAAAATAAATATTTCTAATTTTATTTAACTTAACTCTCGTATTTCTATTTTTTTCTTTAGCTTGGAAAGACAATTTTAGTTTATCACCACTTGACTTCTCCTCTCATTTATTCTCACCTGTCTTGGCCATCTAATCTATTCTAATTTTTCTATAAATTAAACTCGCATTTCTCATTATTGCAACCACATTTCAATATCCTTACCCTTATTTTGTCTAATTAGCCATTTTTCTTTCATCATTTTGTGCACTTATGAACTTGAGCAAATTAAATTTAATAAGTGATGAAGGGTGCTCCCCTTAATACCTTAAACACATAGCATAAACAAAGAAATAACAACAATTTATGAGAATAAAATATGGGCTTCTTATTATTGTCGCAAATGCAGAATTATAGAATTCATAATTACAATATGCTAACCCACATGGGTGCCTTCATTACAATAATTTACAAGATCAAGCTATGAACTATCACCTAGAGTTGTCCTAGACAATCTATGGGCATTTCTTAAACAGGCAATTTTATGTTGCACAAGAAGGTTCTAGACATTCAAACTTAATACCTAGGGCCGATAGACCCTAACAATACAATAGAGTTGGCCAAATACACCTTTGACATTTATTTTAGAATTTTTGGTCAGCCCAACTTCAGAAGGCCATAATTTTTAAACCATTGCTCTAATTTTTTATTATAACCTCTTATCAAAATGCCCAACTTTTGATCTATAGGCTCAAATCCACTCATGCGCCCATCCATTGAGTTTTCAAGCCTCGTCTAGGCATGTTTAGGCCTTCAAAACTGGGATCAAAGTTTTTGTACCAAAAATTGATACCAACAATCCATAATAACTTCACCGATACTTGTGATATGGTATTAAGCCTCAACTGGTAGGCTGATATGATTGAGATGAACCTCCACCTCAGAAATTAGGAAATTTTGAGCTAGTATGACTGAAGCAAATGAACAATAAACCTCCACAGACATCAATTCTACATTAAGACAACCCTTGTTCAAAAAATTGAAATAAAATATTTTTGTTTGATGAAGGATTACTCTTACACCCAGGATGTTCCTCCATCAAGAAGAAAGAAAGGGGGAAAAGGATTCATCAAAGGAATGGTTTGTTTATTTTATATTATATTTTATGCATTTCATTTTGATGGTCTTTTTTATGTGATTAGGAATAAGTTTTAGATTATTTGGTAGCTTTTTTATTTGATTTATCATGTATGTTTCTAATATCTCAATTTCCTAGTCTATGTTCTAGTGAACCCAATGTGAACATGAAACTATAATAGATTTTTCTTATTTTTTGTGTTTTGTAGGTATGAGAACAAGACTTGGGAACTTCAAAGTCTAAATTATGATAAGTGTGTCCTTCCTTTCTTTAAGCATACAAGTATAAAAAAACAAGTGCACTCCAAATGAACAACAATTTTTATCCAACCTAATTTGGAGGATAAATGAACTACAAATAACACATAGTCTAATAAGGTGGATAAAAAAAACCCAATAGTTCTCGCTTGGATCTAGATACGTGCATCAAAGAACCCTGCAATCTTCACATATAACGAGAAAGGGAAACAACAACAACTTGTTATATTTTGATCACATTTTCTTTCTAATTAGTGAATGAACAATCTCTTATTGGTGTGTTTGGTACATTAGGCACATTTTTTTAATCTAAAAAAGAAAGAAAGAATGTATCCTCTCCTCTCGACTTCATGGATCTTAGTTGTAAGAGAAATTCATTATATCCTTTCAAGAGTGCCCACCTCTTGAGTGATGTAGCATAGAAGCCAAGCTCTTTCAAGCTACTATATAAAAATAGTGGTTATGATTAATAACTAAAACGAGATGTCTAAACTCATCATGTCAGTATAATTCTTCCTCAGTATCTAAGGTTAATATTATTAGGCCATCCTCTAACTATTCAATGCTCTTACCCTATTGTTGTTCATTTTCTTTTGAAATATTTTGGTGCACACCAATTGGCTTCCTAAAATCAATTCCACCACATAGCCCTTGTACTCAGCACATGCCTTTTGTTATTAGAAATTTTCCTGACATTTTCTCTCCATTGTTGCTAACATAAAATGATCTTTGATAAATGAGTTGAATACTAATGCATTCTAAAAAGTTAAATAGTGATTTTCCTTGATTGTGGCCTTAATATGCTCAGTTGCTAACTTAATTATCAATGTCTGCTAGAAACCAAAATTGTAGTTTCACATGTTCATGGCCTTATACTTAAATAAGTATTCTCTTTTAAAGTAAGAAAAACATGCAACACCTTTGATTTCCTTTTTTGTTGGCTCACTTTAAATATGTTCTCCACTGAAGCATTCGAGCTTCTAACTATAGACACTAAAAAATGGTCAATGTACATGGCCCCATTTTTTAACATACTTTCTATATTGCATATTTTATCTTCATCATTTGTCAATATTGTGTTATTCTTCTATTACAAAGATGATGACAATAATTTAATTAGTTACTTATTTTCATCCTCTAATTTCATCGTATCCTATCAATTTGTCTTTGGTTAAATAATATCATCCATTATTTAATCTTTGTTCTAGAAAAAATAATCATATAATTTGTCACTTATCTTAATGTCATGCCTTTAGTAAATAAATATATTATTTGTTTGCCCTCTTTCCCCTTTTCCCATAATTAAGTAAATTTATGTATTTAATAATATTATTTTCTAATTATGAGGGAATTAATATTTATTAATTAGTATATTCCACTCTAATTTCTAATTCTATTTCTCTCATTTATGCTAATTTGTCTCCACTTTTAACTCTAAGACCTTCCACTCTTCTCTCCACTTATATTTCGCCCTTACTAATTTTCTTTGCCACTTAACTCTTTCCTCTTTCCATTTTCCCCTTCCCTTAACTTATTCCTTCCAAATGACATTTTTTTATGAAAGTAAATATCTCTAAGTATTTTCACTTAACTCTCATATTTCTATTTTTTCTTCAAGTTGGAATGAGAATTGCCAATTTATGATCACTTGAGTTCTCCTATCATTTATTCTTGTCTATCTATTTTCTTGCGTTCTGGTTTGATCTTGGTCATCCAATTTTTTATATCTTTCTATAAATTAGACTCTTATTAGTATTTTTCTTGCTGTACTCTATTAATTACTAAAGCTCAACCAATCAAAGTGCTTTATTATTATTTTTCATTAAATAAACTAGATGAATATAAAGTTCATGTGTATAATTCTTTATTTTTGTAATTTTAAAATTGTAATTTTCTTGAATTTTATTGGTTCAAACGAATGTGTCTTATAAGATCCATTTTTTTGGGATAGAAACTTCTAACTTTAATGTTTCATCAAAAAAATATTTTTAAAACAAACTTCTATTTTGTTTTGTTTTGAGTTAGAATAGAAATTTCTAACTTTTATGATGTTCTCTTGACTATAGAAATAGTTTTATATTTAGTTAAAAATATTTGTAACCTTGAATTCTAATATATTTTATTATATTTGAAGTGGTTTTTTTACTTTTAAATATTATAATATTTTAGAATGTAAATTTTATCATTCAACCAAAATATTAAAAAATTTGATCGGTAAATGGCCAAGGCCTTGATAAATTTTATTAAATTAATAAATAAATTACAATAGCTTTCCTCTATTCAAATGGGCATTGGTAGGAAAGAACAGAGAAGAAAACCTCTAGTCTAGCCCAAGACAAGAGTCCTATATTATTACATTTTAAAAGGGGCATACCCCATTAGAATCTTCACTAATTTTAAATTACAAACTTTATAGGGGCATACCCCTAATAGATTACATTGGTATTGAATACATAATCATTATATCTATCATATTATGCCTGCTCAATAATCCAAGTCCACCTTTGAGCTAACCAAACCCTCCATGTTGTATACACATTTCGTCTACTAAACTTGTCAATCAACAAAGTTAGTGTACATATAAAACTAGAAGAAAAAACCAGTAGTTAGCAAAGGGGTTAGCATCCCAAATAATATTAAATTAATAATTGATTCATAAAAAGATCATACAACTATTACTGAAGTATTAGAAATCCTTAAGTAAATCCTATTATAAAGTGACCAAAAAGGAATACTCCTTGGTGAATACACTTTGATATCCTCTATATAGTTAAAACATATAAACTCCAACACAAAGAAAATTAGAACCAATCAAATACACCAGGCATCAGTATTGATAGTTGCCACCTCAAAACCATAGGAATATGAATGATAGATATTGAATACAATATAAAAGGTTAGATTTGGGCCAAATAGTTAGAAAAAAGAGATTCACACTCTGACCATCACAAAAAAATAGCCCCTTTAGGATATAAATTTCTAACCATCGTCTTATAACAGACAAATCAAACAAATCTTCATAAAAACCAGAATCACTATTAGATCAGTACCAAAGAAAGGCAGAGTTTTATACATTACACGAAATGCTAATCAATAAAAAATCTTACTAAAGGGATCTGGAATCTCCATGAAATTTGGAAGACCGATCTCTAGCAAAGAGATATTATAATAATCAAAAATCCCCACCTAACTCTTCAGAAATCGAAAAAAACCATTAACCTCCTTACTACCAAATAAAAGGAAAATAAATTCTAATCGTGCCCATCTCAATGCCAATCCATTAAATACCTAAGCTATGCACTAAAGTAAGCTCAATTAATCCAACACAAACTAAAATTGTTATAATGTTAACCAGTTTTATATTAAACTTTATACCATTTAGCCAATTTATAGAGTCAAATAACCTTCCCAATATACAGAGTACTATATCCATAATCCTGAGCCCTTCCCTTACTATCTATACATCAGAAACATAACCAGAAGGGCTACAATACAGTCGAGAATACCAAGAGTATACAAAATAAACACTAAATTACTGCAGTTGAAAGAAACCAAAAACCAAAATATAGGGGCTTCGCTTGATATGAAATTAAAAAAACATCTCGTCCCTAAACACCACCAAAGCTAATTAAACGACCATAGTAGAAGATGATAAAAGGGACAACCTTGTAGGAACCTCCATTACTTTTTCCAGTAGATCATGATTACTTCAACAACATCACTTGGATTTTCCACCTTGAAAAAAGGAGGAAACTCAAAAGAAGACTTCTCCCTACTTGTCCTCTTAATGTTCAGAGTACAGAAATTCACTCTGTCAAGATTTTCAAACGTTACCCTCGGGTGGATGTATGCCTTATGAATCTTGAGGTAATTTACTAGCCACCCATGCCCAATCACCGGTCCTATCTTCCTCCACCCCATTAAAAAATGGAATCAAGGTTCCATCTTGGGCCAAGCCATGTTGAAGGCTACTCTATCTTTGATAACTAGGGTAGGGCACCTAGGAATATTAGCAATGATCAGGCTCCCCAGAGGGTGCTCCATATACATTTCAGGGAGTGAAAGACATAAGTTCTCATCAAGACCTATTATCGCCTCCTCAATACCTTTACACCAAGTTGATTGGAAAATATTTAGGCATAGTCGGATCATAGCCCACTTTCTAAAACCAATTCTTGCCATGCAACCTATAAAAGTTCCAATGACATCGCTATTCATCCTCCATGAGTGGTCATAATTGAATACTCCTCCTATTGCTCGACTAACAACAATTCTTGTCATGCCATCAATAGGTTTGAGGATATTGTTCCATCATTTTGGCTTCACATTCCACATAAAAGCCATCATTCTTACTTCGGATGAATGAAATACACAGATATTAGTGTCCATGTTCACTGCTACAAACCCTTTCTACCAATGATAATTCAAGGAGATAAAGACACTAAATCGAAGGCGAAGTATCTTGAATGAACTCGAAGCCAGTATAAAAGATACCACCACCTCATAATGAAAAAATAAGTTGTCATGTACCAAAAAATTAATCCACTATTGCTAATGAATGCTCTGTCCTGGTTCACAGGCTTTGTGATCAGCTTGTGAAGGTGTAATGAGGTTTGAAAACCCCTATGCTGCACCTAATCTTGTGACCTAAGGAACCCTCAAAACCTAAAAAAACATATCGAAAGAATACACAAGTTCTAATAGTAAACAAGACATACCTAAGAAAACATAAAGACAAAGGTAGATAATGAATCACTTTGTACCCTCCTTTTATACTAATAAATTAAGATATGAAGGTTTTCAGAAAAAGGAAAAAACCTAAGATCGAAACTTGGCCAAATGAATACCATCAGCTGCTTTATTTGCTAATAAATTTGCCTTCGCATTACCTTCTCTATAAATATGGCAAATCCTTGTCTCTTCGAATTTGTCAAGCAAGAAGATTACTTCTTGTAATCTTGAGTTAAGAATCTAATTAGGAGTTGAGCGCTTCCTGATAGCATTTAATACAATCTAAGAATTGCCCTCAATAATTAGCTCAGAGACACCTAACTAAAGACAAGTATTCAAACCTTCTTCCAAGGCTAAGAATTTTGCTAAGTTATTGGAGGTTGGATTAATGGGTTTGGCCTTTTTGGCTAGCCAATTACCTGAACCGTCATTGACGATACATCCAATTCTAGCCACCCCTAGATTGCCTCTAGTAGCACCATCGAAATTAAGCTTGGTGCACCCCTTTAGAGGGGACAACCACTTGCAACTCTTCCTAGCCTCCTTATCTACCTTAGGATATACTAGTAGGGGATTCATCAAATTAGGCCAAAGCTTCTTGATTGTGCCATCCCAAATGGAGAAGGAGGCTTCTATCATTCTAGATTTTCTAAGGTGGGAATTAATATTTTCTACTATACTAGCTTCTATCTTTAGAGTCAATTCTTTTTCCTTCATCTCTATATCACAAAAAATCCTCCTATTTCTTTCTTTCCAAATTTCCCGCATGAGAATAGATTGGTTGATGTTCTAGAGTTTACTATATACACCCTTACAAATGTTTGTTGGCCAACCAATGAGAAAATCCTTAAAATTTCCAGGGAATGGAGAGAACCAACCAAGTTTTTGAATGAGCCAATCCCAGCACTTATGTGAATAAGGACAATTGTAGAACAGATGTTCAACATCTTCACAATTGCTTTTGCAGAGAGAGCATCTTGACGAGCCTGCCAAGCCAATTCTCTTTAGTCTATATGCCATTAGAATCCTAATTTGAAATGCTAACCATAAGAAAAAATTTGCTTTTGGTAAGTAGGCTGAGTCCCAACACAATTGAAGAGGAATCTCCACTTCCTCCCACCTTTTGGAGTTGATGAGGGCATTATACCCATTTTCTACGTTATATTTGTCATCGTTAGATGCTGCCCAAATCAATTTATCCTTCCTCTTTGCATGTTTGATCACCCTAGTGGAGATGATCTTTTGATATGTCATAACCTCCTCGGGATCCAAATCTAATCCGTCCACAGATTTCTAGCTCCGAATGGAATTGTTATCAGAAATTGACTTTGATTTATAATCTTTAACTCTCCTTCCCCAATGCTTAATTAGTTTTTGTTTGAGACTAATTGAGATGAGACCATTTTCTATAGGTGGATGTCCATCCTAAGAGTCTTCCCAAAAAGAGCTTCTTCTCCATTCTCGACATCCCAGGTTAAAAATTTGGTAATTAAGTGTCGACACTTACTCATGGAGTCCCAACTTTTTGAACCCTTCGGAAGTGACTTCATTCTAAAAATTGAACTTGGATCATTTGCATTAAGATACTTATTAAACAAGATTTTAGCCCATTTTTGCTCTCTATTGGAATAAAGACGCCAAACTAGTTTAGCCCCTAGGGCTTCATTTTTCCATAAAAAATTCTTGATACCTAAACCCCTAAGCTCCTTAGGTTTACATACTTTATCTCATTTAATGAGCGTCAATTTTTTGGAATCTACACAGCATTTCCATAGAAAGTCTCTCAGTTTAGCTTCAAATTTATGGAAAAGATGTTTTAGAAGAGGGAGATAGGAAAGAGGATAGGTCAAAATTGCAGATAAGACCGATCTTATCTTGATACTCTTACCTACTTTTGTAAGCCATTTTTCTTTCCAATTATCAATCCTGGCTTCCATTTTTTCCAAGGTATTATGCCATACCTTTCCTGATTTCGAACTCCTTTCCAAATCTATACCAAGATACTTACATCGAAAGAGACCTTTTTTATATCCCATGATTTGAAAAATTTGATTTGCCATCTTTTCCTCCGTATTAAGGAAAAAAAATTCAGATTTAGCTTTATTAACTTTTTTCCCTGAAGCTTTCATATAGCTATCAATGATTGATTTGTTATTAATTGCCTCCTTCTATGAACTTTCTCCCGGTAGGATCATATCATCTACATATTGTTGGTTGGTGATATTAGGCATGTTCCTAGTTACAGTCACCCCTTTGATGTCTTTATTTTTATAAGCTTTTGAAATAGCTCTTCCAAAAGCCTCAACCATGATAATGAAGAGGAACTAGGATAACAGATCCCCTTTTCTAATTCCCCTTTAAACTTCGAAAAAGCCCTTACGTGACCCATTGACAAGGACCAAGATCCTTGTGGTGGAGATACACTTAAAGATTAGATTGAACCATTGATGGGAGAAAACAAAGGCTTCTAATGTTTTGCATAGAAACTGCCAATCAACCATGTCATATGTTTTTTGAATGTCCAGCTTCATACACATACATGCTTCCTTATTCTTAAGAGCTGAATGTATGACCTCCTGTATGATAATGATGTCGTCTAAGATGGATCTACCTGGCAGAAAGCCTGTTTGCTCTTTTGATATAATCTTAGGCAGAATTAGTTTTAGTCTATTAGCTAAGATTTTAGAATAAATTTTATAAATAGTGTTGCATATTTTTGTGAAATATTATTATTTATTATTCTAAAAATATTATTATATTGATATTATAATTTATTTAAAATATAATAGTACCATATGCGATAAAAAAAAATTAATAATTATATTCACAAATAAAAATAAAAATAAAAATAAAATTAATTATATTTAAATATTAATAATTGTATATAATTATAATATTTTATCATTATTACAATTATCATGATAAAATTATATTTAATTTTTGTAATCAATTAAAATATTTTTAAATACTATAGTAAATTTATTGAATTAAAACTATATCTATACTAAAAACTAAAGGCAAGTACTAAGCCACTATGTGGCACTTGTTTCTCATTCTTGCAACCAAATTTCAATATCCTTGCCCTTATTTTATCTAATTACCCATTTTACTTTCATCATTTTGTACACTTATGAACTTGAACAACATCAAATTAGAAAATAAAGAAAGGGTGAAAAGGATTAATCAAAGTAATGGTTTTCTTATTTTATCTTATGTTTTATGCATTTCATTTTGATGGTCTTGTTTGTATTATTAGCAATAAGTTTTACATGATTTTGTAGCTTTCTGATTTCCTTTATCATGTATGTTTCTAATTTCCAAATTTCTTAGTTTACGTTTAAGTGAACCCAATGTGAACATGAAATTATAATATATTTTTCTTATTTTTGATGTGTTTTATAGGTATGAGACCAAGATTTATAATTTAGGAGTACCAACTATGCTAGGAAAACTCAAACCAAGGGAAAGCCCTACTGGGGATGCTACCCACAAAATTATGTATGGATATGAAAATTCTCTATAAGGATAGTTAACCCTGTTAGGAGTATATCACATACATTTAGTACACGAGTTCTTGTTAGAGGACTAGACCTTGTTAGAGGTTTCAACCCTGTTAGGAGTTGTATTACAATGGAGTTCATTTATCATACAATGATATACAATATATAGAATGAGTTATATATACTAAACCAAAATTGACAATACTTATATCTTCAATATCTAATTAGTCCTTTGCATATCTCGCATTTGATGTTTCCCAGGTAATAACTGATTGTAACTAACCATCAAAGAATCAATAATACCATCATACATAAAGCTCACATATTATGTGTATTACGTAGCCATACTTTGTATTATCAAAATTTTGTTCTCGTGTACTCTTTTAATTATCTTATCCTATTGGGCTTAATGATGAACATGTAAATACTTATTCAAAACATTTTGCCAAAACTTTTTAATTGAGGGTTAATATGTAGGATGCCATCCCTACATTGACAAGGAAATTCAATTCCTTAGGCCAAGGTGTCTGATATCAATGTAATACTCTATACACTACGATAATGACCTGTCTTCGTATTTTCATACCAAAACATGTAATGTCCACCCCTTTTGCTATCATTGTGTATTCTCTATCAAGCCCTATTTGAATCTCCTACAAACGTGTTAGCCCTTAAGTGATATTTGAATGCAAATACTTGATGATACCATATGATATGTCTTTAAATGATGATTATTGTATCTTCATGATGATGAGTTGTTATAGTGAAATCTAATGTTATTTGTATTCGTGATGTATTTATGGTACTTACCCAATACTTACATGTGTATAGTAGGTGTGTTTGTTTATATGTTTGTCTGATGTGGTCAGGGGATGGAGTCATAGTCACCTATTGGTTGGGATCTATAGGATGTACCACTCCCTACCATTGCTTTTTTAGCTTAGATATATATGCAAATCAACATGCTCATCTTTTATACAAGTTTGCAAGTATTGGACATCTACTTCCCTAAACTTTCAGGATGAGCATACACTATAGCAATATCTCAATGGTAAGAATGGGGAGATAATGTTTAGATCCAATCCTAGCCATAACCTAATTACTTGTCTTGAGAAGGAGGGCATGTATTTGCTTGCCCACCCTTTTAAAACCCATGAGTTTGTCTTTGCATGCATTGTTTGATTTTGGTTTTCATTGGTCATGCTTATGTTTCCTTTATGTGATTTTGGTTATGTGATTTACTTGATAAATAATTTAATTATAAAATTTGGATTAATCTTATGATATTAGAATTATTAAATATTATTTGAGTAAAAATACAATATTTTTATTTTTATTTTTTTATCAATAAACGATCGATGCTTGGATTAATTATTATTTTATTAAAATTAATTATTATTATGTGTTAAGCTCGAATGGAATCAAACCCAAGACCTTATGTGTTTTTGTCAGTCATGCTTATGTTTCCTTTATGTGATTTTGGCTATATGTGATTTACTTGATAAATACTTGAAGTATGAAATTTGAATTAATCTTATGATATTAGAATTATTAAATATTATTTGATTAAAAACACAATATTTATTTTTAATTTTTTTATAGATAAATGGTGATGCCTGAATTAATTATCATTTTGATGAAATTAATTATTATTATGTGCTAAGCTTGAATGGACTCAAACCCCAAGGCTTCCCACATGAGAGGCTCACAAGTTATTGTTGTGTTGTAGGCTCTTGCTAATTAAAAATAAGATTAAGATGTAATGATATTTAATTAATTGAAATTAATTTAATGAATGCCTTGATTTAAAAAAATTAATTTAAAACTCTAATTTGAGAAATTTGATAAAATGAATTAAAATATCAAAGATTTTATATTGATTCGTTATAATTATTTAATTAATAATGATTAAATTAGAGTTGCATTTAAATAATAGAATTTAATTATTATTATTAATTAAAATGATAAATTATGCTTTTAAAAGTGCTTTGCATAAATAATTAAGTGAAGAAAAGGAAACAATAAGAATATTGATTAATTAAAAAGGGCTTTAACTATGCATGAAAGAATTAAACAATTAAAATATTTATATTTTAATAAAACAAATGGCTTTCAGAAAATTAGGGAATGAGAGCCCTAGTTAGGGTTATGACTCCTAATTAGAGGACTTTTAGTTCATTTTTCAGACATACAAGTTTTGAGAGGGCAAATTGGGAATTGAAGTTAAAGATTTTTTGAAAGGTTAAGAGTACGTATTCACCAAATTGTCCATAATTTTGATGGTTTGATTGAGGTAGGGTTCGAGAACTAATTTGTAGAGATTATTTTAGAATATATGTCTGCCTTGTGTTTGTCATGTTGTTGAGATTTATTTGTTGCAATTTATGGAATGAAATATGTAGAAGAAATTTTGGTTTACAATAAAGAGATAGAATTTGATTCATGTGTTGTTTGAAAATTGTTGTCAAATTAAACTATAGAATTATGCTACTAAAATTTTATTTAGAAAACCCAGATCTAAGCAACCAATAAAAATTCAACATTAAACTTTAGAAGAAAAATGAATATTATGAGCTGGAGTTTGAAAGAAAATTATTTGAAAACTTTAACAAAAACCCTCGTAAAGATTCATCAAACAAAACGTATATTTGCCTCTAATTTAAATAGAATGATTGGTTGAAAATCTTTCTAAAAAAATAGATACATTTTAGATAGAAAACTAAGTATATTCTGCTTGCATGTTTCAGAAGATTATGGACTTGTGAAAATGATAATTTCATTCTTATTATTATTTTAAAAATATATAATTAAATTATCATATTTATGTTAAAAAATAAAAAATAAAAAACTAATTAATTTTTTTATTATGATTTAACAATGTCAAAATATATATATAATTTTTGAATTATATATATAAGATTACTCATTTATTTGTAAAGTGGATGTTAGTATTAATGATTTCTTAAGTCTGGTTAAACTATTAGTTGCATATAAGTGATTATATATTTATTAATGCAAGTAGGAAGTTAATAAATAAATATTTATGATTTTGTTACATTCTAATTGAAGTTATGGTGGAGTTCACTACGTAATCTTGTAGTTAAGAATATTTAGTATTGTGAGAGAAATTATAAGTAATTTAATTATAATTATAATTTTGAGTTTTAGTTATTTGTAGTTGTATTATGAATTAAAAGAAAGTAAATATTAATATTGGACTTAAATTGAAGTCAAATTAATATTTTAAAAATGAAATTGGTATTAATATTTGATATAATAATATAAGTTATTTATGATTTAAGATTATTTAAATTAATAATATAATAATATTGCATGACATTTTATATGCACAAAGAGATTTGACAATGTTTAAATATTTATTCATTTAAATAAGCATATTAGCTTAAACTCAAATATTGGATAAATTTTAGGAGATAAGAAGTCTTCATATATACAGATAGGGTAACAAAGAAGTAGATGCCTTGGCCAATCAAGAAGCAAATGGAGAAGACTTAATGGTAAAAAATAATCTCCTACCAAATAATATTCAATCCTAGAACATTTTAGCAATTTCATTATTCCCAACTATATAGCTTTTAATTATAAACATATAAACACTTCAAAATTATCTAATCTAAAGTATTAGAAACCAAACCTATGATTAGTAATCCATAATTTTAGAAAGAAATTATCTCTTATTTTATTTAGGACATCAAGGATCAAAAAGTTAGGATAAGGCATATCGATGTTGAAGTATAACATACAAATAGGCCAATAGCTATTAGAGTGTTCCTTTTATTTTATAATTACATATAGATATTAACTTATCAACCCTTACCTCTATATATGAAGTTTAGCATGTCTAATACAAATTGGTATCTAAAGAAACCAAAGAACATACTTGATTAAGGTAATAGTTTCATGGCTAACTATTCTAATCTTCAAACAAAGATGATAATTTCTTTTAATTAGATCATTAATAAGGTGTGGTTAAGAAGATCCATAGTAATTTTTATTTTGAGATTTTAAAATGACATAAAATCCTAATAAGATAGATTGCTTAAATATGTCAATTGATAGGACTTAATTAGTATTATGTTTCTTTATATAACATATTAAATCAAACCATAATATGGTTAATTGAAAACCAAATAAAACCTATATTTTGAATAAGTATATGATTGAAAATTAGTTCAAAAACATTTTTAAAAAATAGAAATAATTAGAAAGCTAAAAGAAAGCTTATAGTTCATTTAATAACTTATATAAAATAAAATTTAAACTAAAAAAAATAGGAATGGACAAGATTTCAATCAAATAACAACATCAAATCCAATGAAAGAGGCAATTACTTTTATTATATAGGTTAATATTTAGTATCAATTAAAAAACATAAATAAAATTTGTTTTGTAAATATTGCAAAATTTGTACTTTATTTTATTTTATATATGACATGGATTTCTTTTAACAATGATATTGGTCAAAATGAGTTGAGTACTACAGGAAAAGGAGATTCATCAAAGCTATTCACCTTTTACATACAAATAATCCAAACAAGGAATCAAAACACTACCAAAGCAAGGGAAACAAAGAAGGAAAAGGATGATAAATTTCATATGTAGGAAAGACTAAATGCTGAAATAAGGAAGTAGATCAGAAAGAATTTATGATATATTGTCATTATACAAAAGTAAATGTGATATAAAACAAGGAATGCCTTCCTAAATCTTCCTAAATGAAAGGAAGAAATGATGTAAGGAAGGGAATGCCTTCTCGAAGCTCTTTGGTAAGAACCAAAGGCAATTGTACTTTTATAACTACAAAACATTAAAATATCCCAGGCTATACTGGGGTTGTCTTCCCCGTTATTTTCCCCCCAATGCCTGCACTTTGAACAGGGATAAACCTTTTGAATTATTTTTTAATATAACATAAGGCATTATGTCTTTTACCAATTTTTTTTATAAAGTATATTAGCTAAAACATTTGTGTAAATGTGTATATTCTTACTTTATTGCTAAATTCATCCTTATGGCTCAATCTAAACATACCAAATGATAAAATTAAACCATATGGCTGAAAACTATGTGTTTCTTATATTTTGTTTCATGATATTTATTTCATGACAATTTTATGCAACTTGTATAGTTGGCCAAACTAGGATGTGCTCCAAAGGTTTTTTTTAATTTCTTTTATGATGGCGGTTTGACTAGATGTCATGATCTATTTTATGATTCAAATTGAGATTTATGTTTATGGAATTTATCTTTAATGAGCATTCATGTGTTAACTTGGGTTTTGAGAACCAATTATTATTTTTGGTTGTGTGTTATGGAACCAAATTCTATCATTATGGCTTTTGTGGTATGGGACACAATCATGGTTTGTGAACTTTGGGAATGTTGTCTAGGTGCATTTCTATGGGAGAAGTTTGCAATGGGGATTTACACACAAAGTGGTTGCCAGGGTAACTTATTGTAAGTTGTGTAATAAGTGATAACATAGTAATTTAAAATATTTAGACACACATTAAAAAGATAAGTTAGAGATTTTTCCCACCCATGCCTTGAGTGCTTGTGTATGCTAAGAATGGGAATGGGATGATGCCTAGTGAGAGGTATGACTAGTATTCCTCATCTTCATGAGTTATTATTCTAGTTCCACATGGTCTGGGGTCCAAAGTGACCAATCCAAGGCAACTCAATGCTTGAGGTTCTAGGGCCTAGTGAGAGATCAACCTAGGGTAACTCAAGTAGTTTGATCATGTGATGACACTCCCTAGTATGTAGCCTAAGTCTCCTCCCTAGATTTTATATTTTCCTCTAGTGGTGTACTTGTTGGGCGTATTTATTGTGAGTTGATACTCATTGTTGGATCTTAATTATTGTGGATGGTGGACATTTATTTCTGGTAGTCATTTATTTGTTGGTTATTATTCTTTTGACACTTGGCATTTGATTTGGAAGTGGTTGTCTTTTAGTAGTGTATTTCTTTTATTTCAATACTTGATTTATACTTGGTATCCATTGTTGACTTTGGTATGTAGTGTTGGATTTAGTTAAGTGTCTATTTGACTTTGGTTATCTTTCTTTATCAATAGTTTGTGTACCCTTGAGGTAGATTTGGCTATTAGGATTCCTTTCCTAGGATTGATTTTATGATTTAGTATATGTATGTGGGTTCTACATTATCTCCCCTGCATGGTGGGACTAGGAGCTTGATCAAGTGACCATACGGTCAGGAGGTAGCGGCTTCTTACCATTTAGGTCCCCCATGGATTGGCACTGATGTTGGATTCTCATTGATGCAATTGTACCTTTATCATGCTTGTTCTTATCTTGGAGACTTCTATTCAGCTAATGTATATATGTATCATGTATCTTGTATTTTAAGATCCTATGGGTTGATGTATTGTATTTGATGTACTTGTATTTATTATTGCATATCGTACAATATGTGTAGTGGATGTTGTTATCTAGATTTTCTTTAGCATATCAGTTGTATTTATCTATTTCCTTATGAGATTATGTATTTGTTATTCATATACGATTGTAGACATTGTGCTTAAGATTAAAACTAATTAATAAAACTTTCTTAAATGTAATTCAACGTGAAGGAACCCTTGAAGAATGAAAATTGTATTTGTAATCACTTATGTGTACTTGATGTGTATGTGTATGTTTCTTCCACATTGTTATCTTATGTTGTACAAACTTTATAAATAAAATGTTTGGTAAAACATTGTAACATACTAGGTTAATTTCTCTTTGGTTTCTAAGTAAGAGGTTAAAAAATATATGTCAATTAATATACTAACACCATCAAACATAATTATAAAACATACATACTTGATTATATCATAATACAAAATTTTGGCCATTAATACTTATCCAATGAAGCTCGCTAACTAAAACAATACCTTTGCTAACAATAATCCTAGGTTATACTTAAGCATTTTCCATATTCAACAAAAACCAAAACCATACTTAATCCCATGAAACCTTACCTTTTGATAGTGTTTCCAAAAAATAAAACATTCATGCATTCATATCTTCCAACTTTTCAACAATCTCCCCCTTTGGCTTTGATGACAATACTTAGTGAAAAATTGACTTAGTGCTAAAATTGTCAAAACATAAAATCTCTCCAAAAATTAATCCTTATAAAAAGTTAACCAAAATTTTCATCTGTATAACTGATCATGTTGTACTTTCCTTTATGCATATACTTTCTTTTTCCACTATATATCTTTTTCACTAATATAACTCCCCCTTTGACATCAATGTTGAAGGTGAGTAAACTATGTACAAGTCAAAATTATAATACCTAAAATATTATTCATACCAATTTTAGAATATATGCATTCCTCCTCAAATTATAAAATTTTATATACCAAATTTTATTTGTGCTCCCTACTACTTTAATGATACCATAGATTTCATATGTTGAAATCTTTGCTCCATGTAAGTCATTTGGTCTTAATACATCATAAGTATTCTTAGAAGACTCGAATAATTCTAACTACTTCTACATTAGCTTCAATTTGGTTGTTAGAAGACTTTACAGTAATGAGAATTTGTTCAATACTCTGTCATATTCTATTTGCAAAACATTGATAGCACCAAAAGTATTATAACTTCTTTGTCTTTATCAACAAACCCTAGTCTAACTTAGCAAATTTATCATCTAACTTTTCTAGATTTTTCTCATCATCCTTGATATATATAGTGAAATCTTCCATATATTTTATACATGAAATGTATACTTTATTTCCTTCTTACGCACATCCTCTAATTTCATCAATCAATTTAACATCATTGACAATATTTTCATATACCTTATGAAATTGTTCTAATGCAAATTAATGTTTTGCCTTGGACTTTGCAAACTGTAATGTCCATCAAAATCTTCTATCACACTTGTCAAGTTCTCAACAACAATGTTTCCTTCAAAAAAATTATATGATGACAATGTCTTTTGTAATCTATCCAATGCTTATTCCAATATTTTGACATGTCACTCACACATTTTCTTAGACATTTCCTTTGCCTTTGCAAAAGATATTAAGGATATACTCATTAATTTTAGAAAGTAAATTCCACACATAGTGGGGGAGGGGTGAATCAGTTGTGACCAAATTAAACTTACATCTAACTTCAACAACCAAAATAATGAAGCATAACAAGAGATAAACCATACACAGTGACACAATAAATTGTTAACTAGGGAGATCATTGATCAAAGGGAAAGCTCTGGTGGAGATGACATCCCACAAGATAGTGCACTAATATATGTGTTCCTTCTGAAAGGATGTGACCTTGTTAATAGCCAAATATAATGCTACTAGTAGAAAAATCTTGGTTAAATCACATATCCTTGTTAGGAGACCTTGAACCCCTTTTAGAAGGTTCAAATCCTATTAAAGACTGATAGGAAGACAACCAAAATCACTGTCCAAATTACTTTAGTAAAAAATGAGTAGGAGATCTTTAGTATAACATATCCATTACAAAATTAACCAATACTACAACTCAATCTCTAATACAATTCCTTTGAAGCCCAAATACATCAACCAACTCGCTCTCCTTTCTGCTCTGATCAATCCTTTGACCACATCCACACAAATCCACATTTTATGATATGATTAAATATATTTTCATCCAAGGGAAGTATCTTTCATTTATCTTGTATCCAAATTACTAATTAGGCCAACCTGTTAAAACTTCCCCAGTGTATAATGATTACATATAAGACCACATTAAGGCATACATGCCTTCTAAAGCATCATTACAAATATTACAATAATGTTTCTGTGTGCTACAATATAATTGTTTAGGTGAAAAATAGAAGCACTTAATACGATTAAGGCATCAACTTTCTGCTAACATTGAATACAAGGAAAAGAGGGCTTCCAAACATAACTCTCAATATAATTCAAATTAGATTAACAAAATCCAAGGAGATAAAAGGATGTTAATACTAAACCCAAATTATATCAAGGAAGTATGCAAGAAAGTCCTCTTCCCTGCAATGTAAATTTTATTAATGATGTGTAATTATAAAAGTGCAATTGATTAAATGAGAAGTGTAAGACAGGTCTAGGTAAGAAATGAATGCAATCAACCCAAATAAGATATCTAGGTAAATCTACACTAAGATGAAATGAATGATAAAGTGCACACATTGAAATGTATAGTGGAAGATATATTTTTGGTCCAAAAAGTGTGATCTAGGCGTAATTTTTAAATCCGATTTGGGGATCCCAATATAAAATAGAAAAATCCAGAAATGGTTTTTCCTGTCAAGGCTCTAGGAACAACTAAACCTAGAGGAAAATTTTATGGTTGTTGTTCCACAAAGTCACCATGTTTTCAAGACTCTATAACCAAGTTGATCTAACATTTTTTGAAAGGTCTTGGGGAGTATTTTTTAGATCTGCAACCACAAGTTTTAAATCCTATTCTTGCACACAATAAATTAGATGTTTAATTTTGGTTTGATGAAGGCTTTCTTTTTTAATCCCTAGATAAGTGTTAGAGTTCTAGGTGGTTCTACAACACCCCCAGAATCAAATGAAATACCACTATAACTTCCACAAGTGATTGGCAAGACAATTGCATTAAGATGCAAGAATGATATTATTGATAATGACCATCAATAAATTCCATGGAAATTACTAGACATGATTGAAATGTACACAATAGGCCTCCATGATAAGAGACGATGATAAGGAGAAGATAACATGTCATGTACACAAGATGGAATCACATGTCCACCAAAGGTGGATCATCCTCCATTATGCAATAAAGTATGTGAAATGACAAGGATGATAATGTAATATATGCACTAAAGGTGGAGTGAGATAAGAACTATCACCACCTAGAGTGGAATTCTCCTACACCATGTTCTTAATTGAGGTGCAAACCCCTAGGTGACTCAATGAAAAATTACTATGCAATACATTATCCTAAGTAAACTTATGTAAGTGTAATTAGTGAATATTTAATAACACCAATACTACCCACTTAAGTGCAACTTAGGGGAATGCACTTAAACTCACAATACAAGATTGGTCTCAGCTACTAGGCCATGTTAGATACCCATGTACAATATGTAATGCAATCTCTAATAGAGTGGAGAAAGAGAGAAAACCTCATGGGAAAAACCCTCTCCCAAAAAGAGAGATGGAAACACATAATGCATGGATGGATGGAGTACTAAAGACCCCCCATAGGAAGGATGATAGGATACTTGATATCCCACCCACCACCTCCCCCCGCCCCAAAAAAATAAAAAATAAAAATGAAGAATCTCCAATGTTGATAAAGTGTACATGGAAACAAAAGAGAATCTAATGCTTGCAAGTAACATGTCTCCCCTTAGGAAGAAATAAGTGCATCAAATAATGAAGAAGCCAATCCCTGTGAAAATGGAAGAATGAGGAAGAAGGTCTCCAAGTATGCATCTTTGAAGACTGAATAAGTGTCACCAAGATCAAAGATTTCATTATACCATAAAGTTGACCTATGAGATGTGACAAACCAAGTAGGATTAAAGAATTGTTAAATCCAATCTCTAAAGAAGGTGAAGAAGTATCTCCAAATATGATGTTATCATCAAAGAGTAGAGAAACCCCCTAAAATATGTCTCCCAAATCTTCAATGTAGGACTCCATAAATAATGATCCAATACATGAAAAATAGGAATCTCAATCAAGAAGACAAATAGTTAGCTCTTGTAATGAATATGTGGAATCACCAATAAGAGATGAATGTGTGATCTCAACTATAGAAGTAGGAGCTACATATCATCCTTGCGCTCAATATATGAAAATTCTTTGATATCCTCTAATGTATAATCATCAAAGGGAATATTATCTATGTCATCAACTGGAATGAGGCAATATGAAGCAAGATCATTTGGGAGTGCAAGAACATATGGATCTCCAAAAATCTCCCAAATAATTATCAAAACTATGCATGAACATTGAATGCCCTTCAATTTGGGGTAGATGTCATTATAGAGACACCACTTGATGCTGTTACAATTCATATCTATAATATGAGGATTATTTCTAACCATAGATATTGGCTCCCTTGTGACTTTAGTTTAGGAATGAGTCCATAAGGATGTGACAAGAGGTTAAGCCATCTACAATGTGTGATAATTCCTTGTGCCTATAACTCATAACTATCCCTAGTCAAAAGTATTGCCATAGAATGTGTTTCATAACCCATGATTCTATCAATACAACAATTCTCACATTATGAATTGAGATTACACATTATTATACCCCACAATAAGGCTATAATAGAATTAAATCATTGTGCAAAGGACCAAACTAAGGCTTATGCATTATGCTGCAAAACTAAGCCAAATTCTAAAAGTACAGTTTTTTACCATAGTCACTAAAAATGGATATCATATATGAAAAATATTTTAAAAATTATACACATTACAAAATTGCACCTGAAAAGGAGTACATATGAGCCCAATCCCAAATGAGGTCTTGGAAGTTACAAAAATTGGGATTAGTGATTTTAAAAAAAACACTCAAAAACAAAGATCCAAAATCACCTACACCACTATATAAATCATGGAATTCTACCCAAAACAAAATAAATTTCTCTAAAAAAGGAGTTCGGATGACTGAGATATTGTTGTTTGAAAATTGCCTCTAAAATTATTTTTTCTAAATCGTCGTTGTTGTAGGTTTCGAAAATCAAATGGCTCAAAATTTGGCCTCAAATGTCCAATTTGGATGAAACAAAATTTGATTTTGGGGTTTTTGGACATCTCTTATATGATGCTAACCTCTGATTTGCACTAATAGGCTCCAATTTTCACCTATAGTAGAAAGTCAAAAAATACAAAACCCCAAATTTCCTCCAAGATAAATTATGCAATGATGATGCCCAAATTGTCAAATTATGCATTAACAATGAGATCAAGCCAAAATTTCCCTTCTTGAGATCAGGTCTTCGCACCTTGAGAGCTCTAATACCATGCTAGTGTTTTAGGTGACTCTACAACACCCCCAGGATCAAATGAAAGACCAAGATAACTTCTACAAGAGATTGGAAAGACAGTTACATTAAGATGCAAGAATAATATTATTGATAATTATCCTCAATAGATTAGATGGACATTCTTGGATATTACTAGACATGAAAAAAAAATACATAATAGGTCTCCCTATATAGGAAAGGCAATAAAAGAAAATGATAAGAAGAGGATGGCCTATCACCTATACAAGATGTAATCACATGTCCACCAAAGGTGGATCAACCTCCATTATGAAATGGAGTATGTGCAATGATAAGGATGATAATATGATATGTGTGGTAAAGGTGGAGTGAGATAAAAAATATCACCACCTAGAATGGGATTCTCCTACAACATGTGTTTAATTGAGGTGCAAACTCCTAGGTGTCACAATGAAAAACTACACTGCAATGCATTATCCTAAGTAAGCTTAAGTAAATGTAATTAATGAATATTTAACTACACCAATATTAAGGAATCAACCTTGAAATTGAAATGTAAATTTAATGATAAAGGAAATGCTAACATGTAGTAGGGTTGAATATATCAAAAGAAAGATACAATGACCTTTGTAGATGCAGTTGAATTTGATATGTGATCAAGTATGTAAATGTAATAGCCTTGACTCAAAGAAGCCAAAACCTAATGAATAGGAATGTATGTGGCATGCCATATGTATGATAGAAGAACTTTAATGTTTTGGAATGATGGATATCCTCCCTTTGAAGCCAAACTTCACTACCACCTTAAAAGAAGAAGTTTGATGCAAAGATGAAATGCTTAAACTTTGATGAATGCTTGAAGATGCTTGATGTTGAAGGTGTGTATGATTTCTCTTGGTTTCTTGTAGAGTGATTGTGTGTGAAAATGAAGATCCCAATCCCTCTTTTATACTATTGTTTAGGCACAAAAACAATAAAAGTCAACTACGAAAAATAAATAAATAATATACAAGTTTGAGACACGCTAGGCCCCACAACCCAAAACCTCTAGGAAACAGGTCAAAATGAGTCAACATCTTCTTGGAATAGGTTAATTTCAACCTCTTCCTAGAATAATTTGACCTTAGTTGACTTATTCCCAAGGAGGACCAAACACAGGGCTTCCTAAGGTCTTAGAGAAGGTGCAAATAGAATTGGGCCAAAAAGGTGATAAAATAGCATCTAAGGGGCCATGTTAGGAGATGAAAAATGTCCTATAAATGTGATCTAGATTGGGAAATGAGATAAAAAGACCAAAACCATGCTAAGAAGGGCTAAAAGGTCTCAAAATGAGGTGCTTCCATTTTAAGATGGTACATTTAGCCCCCAGTTTAGTGGGAGTATGAGGCAAGTCATACTCTCAGTAAAGGAAGAAGAGAAGAAACAAGATACAATGTCATAATGAGATAGAACATCACCAAGCTCAAGGAAATAAGCCCACAAACCTATATTCCTAGCTCCATTCCCATGTATAAGAGCACAAAAAAAATCAAAGGAAAATAAAGTCAAAAGACACAAAAGGGGGTTAGTACTAAATCCCAAATCAACTAGTGAAAGAGATCTTAGCTAAGGAAATGTCTCATTGACTAATATCATATTTAGAAGGCTATTTAAAAAAGAGAGACCACATAGGAATGGAAACAACACCATAAAGGACTACATCCCTCATGATTCTATCCCACCAACATGACAACATAAAGAGAGAAAGAGAGAGAGTGATTATCTTGACCAGTGAGGTGTGTGTTCCCTATTGTGAATCAAAAAAGAAAAGAATCAAATGGTCTAGAAGGTTTGTGTTCCTAATAGTCAATCCTGAAAATAAAACAAAAAGGGTAGAATCAAATGGTCTAGTAGGTTTGTATGCCTGACAGTCAATCACATGCACTCATTCGTAGCTTATGCATACATGTGTATCTATATCTATCCACCAATGGATCAATTCCTTGGTATCACCATAGAGTGTAAATGTGTAAGTTCTCTCCATGGATGGATAAGAGCCTTTTATCTATAGATAAAATGTGTGTGTGTGTGTGTGTGTGTGTGTGTGTGTGTGTGTGTGTTTCCCTAGGACAGAGAAGTATCATTGATACCCCCAATATTTGGAAATGCAAAAATGTACAATACAAAATGTGCTTCCTTGAGATGGAGAAGTGTTAGTAACACCTGTTGAGGAGTGGCATGCAAAAAAAAAAATGCATAAAGAGTAAACTATAATAAAAGAAGGGTGTATGTATTCCCCCCTCTTTATGATGACTATGTAACCATAAAAACCCTAAGTAAGAGAATCAAGGATAACTTCTTCTATCAACAAGGATATATTCTCTAACAATAATGTAGGCTGCAAACTTGGCAAAGAGCATTGACTCTTGTAATCTAAGAAAATTATGAAAGGATATGTCACTTATGAGAAGATTCACTTGAAAGGAAGAGATCTTGTGTGCAATACATCTACCTTCAAGAAGAGTGTTTGAATAAAGATAACATCTTCAAGACAAAATAGGGAAAGAATAACGAGAATGCACCTATTCAGCCCCCTGTGTATAGGTGGAATAGGGATCCTTGCATAAAGGATGAAAAAATTTAAAGCACAATGTAAGGGTAAAGTGGTCACATTTTTTTTCAAATAAATAAGAGGTGGTGATCAAGGAAATGCAACTCTTATATATAAGAGAGAGTTGTTATCAAGACACAATTCCTTATAGGAAAAGAATGTATCATAATGAACAAATTTGGTTTTACTAAGGAAATTTGATCCTTAGAAAAAAGAGAGATAAATAATGTACAAAAAATCTAATCCCCAAGCATGAGGCGAGAGAGAGAGAAGAAACAGTGCATTATATAACAATATCTCATAAGATATAAAGATGAGTCATAAGAAACAACTGACAATCATGCAAAAAATGAAAACACCTATATCCAATAAGAAGTATCAAAGAATAATGAAACACGATTGAGAATTAAATAAAAAAATATCATAGGATATGTTATTCCAAAGAACATAAGATGCTAGAAAGATATCACATATGAAGTAAACTATACATGATTATTAAATGAGAAGCGTTAAAATCCAAGACATGAAAAGATATTTTTAGGCAAAGACACATGATCTTGCATATAACAAAGCTTTACATACCTAGAGATTAGAACATACCATAAAAATAATGCAAATCTATAGAGAAATGAGATAGAGAGATGAAATGATACCATGTTATGTCCACTTAGTTATCACAACAGGAACATCAAAGGGATAAAGAATCCTTGAGAGAAGAGAAAAATAAAATCCAATAAATTCCCTAAATGATAGATTCTTTACAATAAAGATGCACTTACAAGCATAAGATTGCAACTTACAATGCTAATCCCTATGTAACACAATAAATGCATGCAAGAGAGAACATCAAATTATAAGAGAATACAAAGTCATAAAAGGATATTGGATGTATTGAATCAAAGGAAAAAGGGAACATCATGTCTCCCTCAGTTATTTCAATTTATACTAGACATGAGATTTTAATCAAACTAAAAGTTTCATTTAGGATGCTAATCTGTAAGTAAACACAATAAATGAATGCAAGAATACATGTCATTATATAAAAGAAAAACAAGTCATCAAAGGGAGAAAATAGATCCTATGATATCAATAGAAAAAAGGAAAGGCCCTTGCCCCCCAAGTAAGAAGACAAGGAAATAACTACTATGTCACTCGCAAAGTAGGAAAATGAGCCCCTAAAAGATAGGATAACAATGTCAGATAGCTAGGAGAAACATAATATAGATGTAGGTGTATCAAGTAAAATAATCATGAAAAAGATACCATTCAACATTACAAGTCATTTGAAAGATAACACAAGCAATGAATTGAGAATGAGTATAAAGAATAGAATAATATCTCTTAGGTGTAATTAGATTGAAATTTAAAATGAAACTTTCAATATGTACACATTCATCAAATAAAGGTGTTTGATCCACAAAGTCAAAAATGTAGGATGTTGGTGTGAAATATAGGGTTTCACAATCTTGAAGACTTGAGAAGCCACTTATGGAGTTAATATGAGTATGATCCTTATGATCTAAATTTGAATTGGTCAAAGGGATGTCATAATAAGCATAATTCAACAAGACCTAATTTGCGTTTAGATGTTTCTTGAAAGAAACAAGAAGAAACATCAAGTATGTAGTCTTCTATAGCTAAGGCACTCTTAGGAGAAGGACAAGAATAAATCATCAAGGCCTCATCTATAGAAGGAATGTCCATGAGATGCATAGAAAATGGTTGATCTTTAGGAGAAATTATAATTCTATCATCTAGTTGTATAAAGGTGCCCTCGTAAGGAAGGGATTAATCTATGTCCTTATCTATGGGTTTATCCCAAATAGTAGGAGTATCTGTGTTAGGAATATCATGATGCACTAGAGGTGGATCAACATCATCTTTTAAAGGTAAGCCTCGATAAAAAGAACATATTGAAGTGTCATAATATGCATTAAATGGAAGATCTTCAAGATAGGTTGAAAATAATGATAACCACCCCATTAAAAGTAAATGCAATGACTATGAAAGAAACTAGATGCAATCAATGCAAATTTATGAAATAAAATATGTATGAAAACAATGTAAATGAAAAATGAGATCTAAATATCACTAAAAGCATACAAACTAGATCTAGTTTCACTAAGAACATCTAACTCCAAAATAAAAAAGCAGCGACTTGTTGGGTTCACCAAAAGAAGGTAAAGACCCAATGTAAAAAATCTAACTCCAATAAGAAAGGGACACGATGTCAGGTTCACCAACATGCTTAGGTAAAAAATGTAAGTGCTTAATAGGTTAGATGTAATTCTCTGTCCAAAGATCCTTTGAAACAAGGATAAACATCGACTAACATTTTTTTTTTGTTGAATTAAAGAATTAATATATACGTGAAAATAATCATAAGATCTAAAGATTGCAACAAAAGACAAACATCAAACCACCAAAGATCCCCAAGCATTAATGACTTAAAAACACATACATTTCTAACTATATGCATTAAGGATACAATATTCATTTCTAGATACAAGTTGAAATTGGTTATGATTTTCATTTCAAAACCCAAATATAAGTTCCTAGGTGATTAGACCATACAAGTCCATTTATTGGCCTAAAAAATAATAGTGGTGAAACGTTGAACACTCAAACCCAAAAAAAATCAATAAGAGAAATGTTGAGCTCTAGGAAGATACAAGGCCCAAAATGGCATCCAAAAGTTCAAACTATATCTTCTCAAAGTGCTTTAAATCATCCACTATTTTCTATATGAAAAAATAGGATGAACCCTCGTACGAGCCAAGATTTGGTATCATATAAGGAAGTTCACAAACTGAGCAAATTAATTCTAGACTTGTGCAAGGTTTGCAAACTCTCCTACAAGACTATACTATGCCATTCAAGAGAGTGCATGTCTTGTATGACAAAATGCTCAATCATATGACAGAGTGCATCTCCATAGGAATTCAAGAGGATGACACTTTTGAAAGACATACAAGAAGCATGAAATAAGATAAAACCTTCATACTAGGGAGTTCGAGATCCATGTAAATTAAGGAGTGAACACTTGAGAGCATAGAAAGAAATATAACAACATAGCATACTACAACATGAGTTACATCTATAATCCATAGCAATTAAATTTGAGTAAAACATGTGCATCAAGAAAACTTAAGTCTCAAGTAATCCATAAGGGATCAAAGCAATATAATCAAGAACATCTAACATGTTATTCTATCAACATCTCTAGTCCATAGAAGTGGTAATCAAACATTAAGTAAGAAATAAGATACAACATCAAGATAAAGGAATACATCAAGTAACCATTTAGGTACATCATTGCATAACATGATATCAAATGCATCAAAGGGAAGAATAAACCACAAGGAACATACAAGAGATACCAAAGATTCTAAAAGAACATTGAGCTCCACTAGTAAATTTGGACCTTATTTTCGGCGCAAGAAGGTTGAAAGTTTGATGCTTTAAGGTCAAAAAATGACATCGCTATAATTTTATCAAAATTTTGATGAACTCCATGACTATCAATTTATCGACAGACCACTCTTTTGAAAATCATCCCCATCTATATCATAGAGTGGCATCACACAACTAGTATGAAACATCAAAATATCGAGTTGTTTAGACAAGTATGTCATACCATCAACGACAAGCCTCATCAAAATATCAATGACAACCAGAGTTGTTTCAACGTGATTTTCATATCAACATAAAACCTTTCCATATCGATGATAGCCAAATTTGTTTCGATATGCTTTTCATACCATCAACGACAGCTAGGATTTTTTTTTTAATGAAACAGTCCCACTATATATCAAGCTAATATTAGTCATGAACCCTTACTACACCAGCAAGTTTGTAGACTTGTTAGATAAGTCAAACATCTAGATAAAGTCCTTTTACAAGAAGGACTTTATAACTATGTATGACTCATATCTAGGACAAATCCCTTTGCATTGATGTTAGAAGGCATTCTCAAATGATTGCATGTTGGGGCTAGTGTTTAATGCCAAGAATTGATATTATGTTGCCATGAATGTTATCCAAGATTGGTTGATGCACTTGATGAGTAAAAATAGACTCATAAATGATGGAAAGATTATTAGAGAAGCCCTTCAAGGTTGGGGACACATCTTCTTCCTATTGGCATGGGAATCATTCAAAGGTTGACACTAGTCCTGAGTGAAAAAATCAAATGTTGACATAACTCTAAGGGGTTTTCATGATCTGAGAGTGAAATTCCAATATCTAGAAGAAAACACTTCATTTTAGGAGTAGTAGAGTTTATAATAGGGATGTATTTTGTCATGAGAAAAAATTTAAGTCAGTAGCTATGTTATTTGTGGGAGTTAGACAAAGAAATATGAAACTAGGGAGTTTATTTAAAGATCCAATTTTTTGATATAAGTTGTCTGGTTAATTTAAATATGTGTTTGGACCATTTATAAGAACATTATAGAATGTAATATAATTCTAATTTTAAATGTTAGAGCTACAAAGGCTATTTCAAGGTATTTTGGAAAAATATGGGATCTTTGTTGGGCATGGGAAGTAACTATAGTTTGGATTGAACTTAGAAACATGACATTCAATCATTGTAATCAAACATGCATAAACTTGCAAATCTAAAATGCACATCCTTACAAAAAAGGAGTACTTATGTTCTCAAAAATATGACAAAGGTCTTATGGTTAAAATAAGACCTTAAAGAAAAACAAGAAGCAATGCATATGGAAAGAAAATCACCCATTATAATTATGATCAATTTATCTCCATGACAACAATATCATACCATGATAACACACAAGCTTCGGATAAAATACTACCAAAAATAGGATAACACACAATGGAATGGTAGGAAGGCTTTGAATGTGTGTGTGTGTGTGTGTGTGTGTGTGTGTGTGTGTGTGTGTGTGTGTGTGTGTGTGTGTGTGTGTGTGTGTGTGTGTGTGTGTGTGTGTGTGTGTGTGTGTGTGTGTGTGTGTGTGAGAGAGAGAGAGAGAGAATCTACTCTAAATTTGAATGGTAGCCACACTTTTAGTGCAACCACCACACATTAGATAACACTTTTCTTCCCTAGTTGACTGGCAGCTCCATATGTCAACCATGACAAACCATAAGATTTTTTAGGAGCTCCTTCCAAAGATATAGTTTACTAATCTCGAACACTCTAAAGAAGTTGGCATGTCAAGACAAAGGAAGAAGATATAAAACACCTTCCTTATCAAGTATATAAAAATAACTACTAACTAATTCCACATAGTTAATAACCTTTAGCATATAGACAATTTTAAATCATGATTAATTCTAGACAATGTTGGGTATTGATTGTCGTGTCCTGCAATCATCTTTAATTACCCTAGCTTGGCTCAATCTCCACACTAAACCATATATATATATATATATATATATATATATATATATATATATCAAATTTAGAAGTGTCATTTATCCATGAATTGGGACATAGTGAAAGGGGCAAAGATAAAGATAGAAAGTTGTGGATCAGATATAGAGAAAGAAATATTGAAAAATGAAATAAAAGAAAGAGTGAAAGAGGAAGGAATAAATGTGAATGTAAAGAGAGAGGGGGATGGAAAAAGAGAGATATAAATAGAAATATAGAGAAATATATAGATAAAGAAAAAGAGTTTGGAAAGACAAAGAGGAAGGGGGATAAATATATAGACTATAAGAAAATAAAATAGATAAAGAGGAAGAGATCTATAGAAAGATATAAAGGAAGAGAAAGAGTGAGCAAGGGGGGTCAAGATTAGAGGAGAGGCTAATATCTGTGTAATTACACTTTTGTATTAATAGTCAACAAAACAAGAATGTTGTTCGTATAAAATAATAGTCCAAAAGGCATAAAGGGCATATATGCAACTATGTTAGTTCACTATTCACAAGTACATTTTTTTAATGACAATAATGACTTCAAAGTTCAAGCATCCCCATCTACAATAATGACAATAATGCATGTGAGAGACTGCAATAATGACATGATACAAAAATAATTTAAAATGCTTTTAACGGGGAAATTAAAACCATTAATGTTTTAACTAGATTATAAATTAATAAAAGGGAATGTTAGTGCAATAACAAATGCCAAGTATCTTTGTCAAACTCAAGCACTCTAGCTTAGTTTTTTCAGTTCTGTTGCTTGGTACCCTACAACCAAATACAAGGGAATCATGTTAAATTAGCATTTATAACAACTTTAAGAAGATAGATTAGAATGTTACCATCAACATTACACTTATCATCAACATTTAAAGCATATTTATATGTTTTGACTAATATAAAAATGCATTGAAGGGATCATTGAGTAATGGAAAGAAGAAAAGAGAGCAAGACGAGAAGAGAAAAAAATTATGTGAGGAAAGGAGGTAGAGTTATACTACCAAGAAAGAGATAGATAATGAGGCTTGATGCCATGGAGAGGAAGATGGGGTTAAAGTAGCAAAATGATGAACAAATTGAAAATGAGTTGGTTCAAGATCTGTATGGTTATTTATTTATTTGGTTTGAAGTGTGCATTGGAAATTTTTGGATCCTTTCATGTGCCATTGTTATGCCACAGTCACAGTATGACATTCAAATCAGATTGTGATGGAAATGGAAAATCTTCCATTGGGAGTTTGCTCATAAAGCCTTTGTAATCAAAAAATGAGTTTGATCCACCTTATCCTATTTAGAAGGTGTTGTGATGAGATTTAGTGAAGGTTTATTTGAGTGTCAAGTTGCTAAGGCATTTGGGAAGAATTGATGGGACCATATATTGTTGTTTAGTTTTGATAGGTTTAGTTTGAGCTTCACTTGGTTTCGAGAATCCTTTCATATTCTCTACTTAACAATGCCAACCACATGAAGGTGGAAGCTCATCCCTCTCCCCCCCCTCCCAAATAATAACTCTAAATTCCCCATTAATAACTAAGTAAATATTTCATTCATTCATTTTAGGAGTATATCATTGAATCATTATAATCACATAACATTCATTAACATGCCATACAATTAATTAATATGTATAAGCATTCATCAATAATTTGTGAACACATCAATCATTAACAAGACATATAATTCATTAATTCATCAATAATTCATGAACATGTAAATCATTATAATCACATAATAAAATTCAATAACATGACATAAAATCTATTAATAAGCAACATTCATAAAAATTCATCAGCACATTCATCATCAAATAAGGTTTTTAATATTCATTTCTTCTTTTGTTTCTTCTTTTGTTAAAGATAAAGGCTAATAGGTACATCATGACTATCTTAGGCATTCTCCTATGGCTCTTGTAGTTCTAATCTTATGACATGAGGCTTCCTCTTCTTTTTCTGAGGACAAGGTTGATGTGCCCTTGTAATAATAAATAAATGGGTTTAATTCTAAACATTTTTTTAATGTTATAAGTATTTCATTAATCTAAAGAACATAATAGGGATTTTTCTTTACCTCATAGTGCCATGTGATCTACTCTCATAGTTTGTTCAACCCCAACCTCAACATGCTCAACACTAACATCATGCTCTGCACACTCAAAAATTATCACATAAAGGTTACACCAATTGCAATTCAAGATGTTAAATTTTATTATGAATTACGTAGTTGATTTTTAATAGAAATTGAATATCTACCTATATCATTTTGATGCACACAAAGACCTTCGTCATGTGTAGGATCTGTGACTTCATCATCATGAGTAAGATCTATACTAGGAGTAGTAGGCTATAGTGAAATGTCATGTGCACGTTGTTATCATTGTTCGAAATTAACATCAAATAGATTATTTCTCATGAAGTTCTCAATTTCTTTTATTATTCATTGGACCTATTTATTTGTGTGTGAACCAGTGCACTAGAATCTTCTACATCTCTTTGGCCACTGGAATCTGTGCGGTGGCAAGAAAATACTACTTTATAGCCTTTCTTGAAGCCAATTTGTTTGTCCTCTTTTGTGGGTGCTAGATTAAATTCAATGCCTTGCATTTTTTTTATAATATCATCAATATTGAATGTATTTCTTATTTGTAATTTTATATTAAAAATTGATATGAAATTTCATTTACTACTACTTACAAGGTGTGAATGAATTTTCATATATTCACCAGAGCCAAGATGGTTTCGATCAACCTCCTCTTTCCTAGCTTGTGTTTCCTTTGATGTGTCTTGTAGCCTATATATGTAAAGTTTGAAATATGTTAGATTATGTAAATCCACAATCACACTTATAAAAATATCTACCAAAATCCACAATCAAATAAATATGCCATTGTTTCCATACTATGTTGATTTTAGGGTGGTACAAATATGGTGTGAATTGCATCTTGCAGTTTGTGCTTAATGCTTCAAGCATGTTGTTAGTGTCATAAGGATATTTGATGATTGACAGCATTATAGAACTTTCCAGGCACGCAATCTACCATAAGTATTAGTGTTTGAACAAATGATGTACTTCCAAATATTTTGTTAACATCTCATGGTTGCCACCATATTTTTAATCAATTCAATTTATGACATATTTGTTGTATTCCAAAAGAATAATATTATTTTTGTTATTTTACAATCATGTGAACATTCATTTGTGTTATTTAATAGTGTCGATCAGAGACTATAGATTGTATATGTATGTGTATGTATGTTTTACATACACTCACATATATATACAAATCAATCTGATAATATATCTTAAATATAATCAAGCACTTCATATCAAACTAAGATGAAAATTTGTACATATACATACATCCAATACCAAAACATGATGGTCTTATAGATTGATCCGATTTGCCTCTTTATATGAATAACATATTAATCACAATTAGTTAGTACTAACTAATCTGATCTGATCTTGTACAAGACCATATTAATTAGTTAATAATAACTAATCATATTGGAAAATAACTTTTTATATTGAAAGATTGTGACCTATCTTGGAAGGCATCCATTGGAATCAATATATATGTGCACCGATGGTTGTAGTATTGACATCAAAATTAATAAATTTTCAATACCTTTAGTAGCAGATCGACATATATCATATTGCTCACTATCATTTGTATTCTGTCTAATATTATATCTTATCTATATTACATTTGTAGTCTATAGAGATTAACATATTTTAGGTCGAGACACAGAGATTAACATATTGCATATTGAGAACTAGAGTTCAACATTATTGTAGATTGAGCACTTACTTACAAGGTGAATCACATATACTGAAGGTATTAAAGATTGAACATATTATTTAGCATTGATAAAGGTACATCTTCTCTGATACCTACAAATAAGAGTGCAAACTTATTAGTAAACTGTGATTAAAAGTAAAATAAACATACAATTTGGTAGAAGTTTAATTCATTTAGAATTTGTCTCAATATTGGTAGAGGGCATTCTTGTAATTCGTGGTCACCAAATTAGAGCTCTAGCATTGAATCTAGGCACTCTAGCCATTACATGGATACAAAATTGGGACACAAAAAGTTTGGCCTTCCCCTTCTTTGATGATCGAATAGAACACTAGTGTTGATGATGGATACTATGATATGTCAGACACTATGAAATGCATGAAACACACTCTTGTATGTGATCTCTTAATTTGATTCAAATTCCTAAAGAAGATAATCCACATGTTGTGCATTTGAATCTTGTATAGGGACATGACAAACATGAGGAAACAGGGTGGTTGTTATGGGGATCAACTTCAATCAAACCCTAATATGTATATTTTGTTCTTGAAATTTAGATGTTATACAGTAAAGTATTATTAGCTAGTATGGTGAGGTCGTGAAACATGATAATTAATAAAATAATTTGAAGCAACACAAACATACCTTTTTCTACTTAAATTTATGTTATAAAGTTTCATTGGCTCATGGATGGGTGTTGGGGTGTTATGAACTTTCTTTTACAAAATCAAGTAGAGTTGTAGTTCTGATGGAGATTATTGGACTAATTCTTGGTGAGTTTATTGATGAGTACATTTTTTTTGTTTTAGATGTAGTTTCCATGCCCCAAAGCACTTCTAGAGTCACTGTAGTAGTTGTTATCATGTTTTTTCATACCAACATGCTCGACAAACATAAATAGGTTATCTATATAAACAAACTGTCTATATTTTACCTCCTACTTGATATTTAGATTAACACAAATCCACACCTTTAAAGCCAGAAAGGGCACACCAAGGCATTTATACAATGTTGAGGAGTAAAGGAAAACTATTTCGACTTATACATGTGGAGAATTAAGATTATTGTGTGTCATCACTGTGGCTATCATTAACAATCCCTTGTTGTAGAATTGAGCTTCCTGTATACACCAAAAGTGAAATTACCAACATCATTATTACAAAAGAAAAAGAAAAGTATGAAAACCAGAGGTACAAATTTCTTTTTTGGATAAGTTTAGTTTGCAAGATTCTTAGCTAGTTTTGTATCTCTGATTGAATACTTGATGACATAGTTTTGTCTAGTATGTACAGGGTGGACTACATTCAAATTTATGTGATCAATCAAGGGGATTCTTATTCTTCCTATCATTTTTAAAATTTAGAATGAAGTGGAATTGGTATGAAGTAGTAGTAAAATAAGTAAGTTTTTCACCTAGTGCCATTTACTATTCTGAGGCATTTTCTATTCACAAACCCTCCAAGATAGTCTATTACAATTTCTCAGAATGTCTATATATTAAGTTATTTTAAGAAACTATAGCAATTATTGTAATCAAGTGAAGCATTTTAATGAATAACTAGAGATCACTAATTTGTGCATAATTATATTAATACTACCACATACCTATTTTTTTTCAGGTGGTGGGTTAATTCCTTTATCTCTTAGTCTCATCTCTTTTGCATCTTCAATGATTTCATTCCACTCTAGTTGTGGAACCATAGGAGGATGCTCGTACTTTGGGTTGAGATTTATAGCCCTTTTTTGTTGGTCTCTCACAGCCTTTAGATGTTTGCAAGATTTGTTTAGAATTTGGACTATGTTCAAAATATTTTGACAAAGAGCTCCTCCATAGTTTTTATGAGCTAATCTTTTAATTCAGTGCCTTGCTCATTCCACCTTTAAAAAAAAAAAAAATGTTAGATAAAAAAAATTAGTTCAATCTATGTAACTTGAATAGATGAACAAAAAAAAGTAGCAACCAATTATATCAGGCTATGTACATTTTACATATTCTGGGCCCAAATACCTTCAATGTTAAATCATAAAAAGTTTCATAAAAAAGATCGTTTCCTACCAAATCATCACAAGGTCATTAGTAAAAAATGAGTTATGAATAAGTAAACTACAATTACACTCTAAATAATTGCAATTTTAAAGTAACCAAAAGCTTAGGCAATTTTAAGGGAATCATATCTTTCTCGGCCATCAATAATGATGCCTCTAATGATCTAGTAGAAGTAACATGGGATGCTCCAAGAAAGGCTAGTAAATTATCACCAGTATTGTATCGATTCTATCATCATAAGAAGGTGTACCAGTTCCTGCACAAAGTTAATCAATGTCATACTATACTCAAATGAAAAAGAAAGTATAATTCATATCATATTTAACACATAAAAAAATGTAGCAAAACAAGGATTTAACAACTCTAGTTGCAGCAGGTGTGGATGTTTGCAAGCTCCTTGTTGTTGATCCTAAAGTCAGCAATCTCAGAGTGTTGATCGGCCTCATGGAAGTAGGTGTATGAACATCATCAGCACTTGAAAAATAACCATATATATATATATATATATATATATATATATATATATATATATATATATATATATATATATATATATATATATATATATATATAATGTATTTTAAAATAAAGATTGAAAAAACATGACAATAGTAATATAAAATTATCAATAATAATCATGAAGAAAAAAATGTCCCTTCTGATGATTGAGAATTGAAATCACATACATGTATGAACTACACTAGTACCCTCTTTAGGTGAAACAATTTGGTGTGGTCTCAAAAAATTGTATAACAAAACATACATATTATGGTTTATGATCCATAAATTAGTATAAAACATAAAAATGTATTGAACTACTATCCTAGCAAAAGACTCATTGTTGCTTACTTCCAAACAGTGTTCTCTATGATACAATTCATTTCTTATGGCCTCTTACTCTTATGTTGGATTTGGATCTATCACAAGCCCAAGAATTTGTAGATTGATGGTCTTGAGGGTCTTTTTACACATGGTTATAGGGTCACTATTATATGTGATGTCATCATCGCATAATATTGTGGCCACCATATCAAAAAGTAATTCTTTTTGTGTAATATGTTCTTTCCCCTTTCCCTAAGCACTAGATTGTGACAAAAAACATCAATAAAATAATCAAAACTAGTCCAAAACCTTAACGAAAGTAACATAAAAATATGACATTTTGTAAAAAAAACAATTGCATAAGTTTTTATACAGAACATTTACCTGTGTTGGAGAAGGGGTGGGAGAAACATCCCTACCTCTGTCATCCAATGGATTGGCCAAGTCACCCTATGACAAAGAATATATATAAAAACATCAACATAATGAAAGGAATAATTGACTTACCAAAAAAATAATTAATAAAATGGTATATTGTAATATTAGAGTTCTAATTGGAAGTAATTAGTTTAAATATTACATATTTTGTACTTACAAGGTCCATGATAGTAACTTTCTTTGTATCTATGAGATTCAAATTGTAATCCATTAGCAACTCTTCCCCTAAACTTATTGACTTTATCACACATACAAAAACATAATTTCCCTCACATGCCTCAAAAGTGCAATTGGGTCGCTTATTAGTTGACCCAATATGTGTACTATTTATAGAACCTACAATGTTCCCTGTTATTTTTGGCCATCCATCAATGTACACAACAACTCTTTTACTTTTATCATTTTCTTTCCATTGTAGATAATTTGCTGACAATGCATACCTATGCATACTTTTTTTTATTGAACTATCTACATCAAGTTATTGTAATTTTAACAAGGTCCTACATACTCCATCAATTCAATAACTTTTTTATAACTGGCCTTTATGCCATCCATAGAAAATAGTCCCAAACCATGTAATGATGATGGAGCTATGCAATATATCCTCTCATTAACACAAAAATTAGTGTTAATTGGAGGTAATTCGTTGGGTACCCATTCTTTCTCAAGATCTGTGTACCTCAAGGGGATCTTGATGTTGCCCTTTGTCTCATCATCATAAGACCCCCTTTGACCAAGGAAAAATTGCATGTGTTTATTGAATTTTCTTCTAATATTTTAACCTCTAGTTTGTCTCTCTTTCGTAGACCTACTACATGTCTCACTATCCTCTTCTATTCTCGCATTTCCCTCACTCAAGGAAGACAATTCTGACAGATACCTATTTGGTGGTGCATGTAGCCCATCAAATGAGAGATATAATCGAAGGAGAAAAATATTTTTCTATAAAATGAGGCTAATATTGATGAAGTTTTCCTAAAGTTAATGTTGAAGGTTAAGAGAAAGCAAACATATAATAAACTTATACCTCTCAATCCATGTCACTTTGTATGATCCTCGTTAAAGGGGTATAGTTTCTTGCATATGTAAATCATTTGTCTAAAGTTAGTTACAAATTACATAGAACATAACATGAACAATATTTATACATCACAAAAAACATAACATTGTATATTTTTTAATTGGTTACCTCTATAAAAAAACATATTATAAGTAATCAACACCAAGAATTGAGCATCGTAACAAATATTTCAACCTAATTAGCACCTAATACATTCCCGTTGATCATGTCATTGATCATCTTCTTCGTCCATCTCATCATAATTATTGCCATCATCATCCAAATCATCAAAATAACCATTGTCAACATCATGATCATCACTATGACCATCATCATCATTGTCGTCATCGTTTTCATCATCATCATCACCATCACCACCATCATCATCTTCACCGCTACCACCACCACCACCACCATCATCATCATGAGCTTCTTTTTCATCATCATCATCATCATCATCTCCTTCATCTTCACCATCAACATCATTTACTTCATCTTCCACTTCTTATCTTCTTCTTCAATCACATTATACTTTACCAATCTTCCTCTTGGATCATGTCTAACAACAAATGACCAAACCAGTTTATATGGAACACTAAAGTAAAACACTTGCTCACATTGGCTTGGAAGAACATAGGGCTCATTTCCAACTAGCTCAAATGATCTTGTATTAATCATTGTAAATCAATTATCATGTTCAATAATAGTTCTATTAGGATCATTTTGATTCAGTAGTAGCCTGTACCATTTGACACTGAATAGAACTAGTTTGAAGGAACTAAAGTCACACTAAATCATATCATCCAAAATGCCATAGTATCTATTTTCAAATTGTTAAGAATGCATGTCATTTCTAGACAAAATACTGGTGACCTTGAAAACTATAGTTATCCCAAAAACACAAGTTCTATTAGTCTCATCCACCTTTTTCATGTGAAATTTATGGTCATTGTAGTAAATAGCTTTGTGGTGTTTGACCTGTTATTTTTCAAACATGTCAAAATTATGCATCCATCTATGAGTTGATATTAAACAAATGGGCCATGATAGATTAACTTATACGTACCTTTTCACCTCTTAAACCATTTGCTAGATCAATTACCATTGTCATAACATTGGGATCTCCATAAGATGAGCTTATTTAACCAATGAAGCAACACCTATCCATGTTAATGAGTGGCCATTTTGTTGATACTATTCAATCCCTACCATTAGCCAATCAAGATTGTTTGCAATATACAAATGAAGTGCATCCCACTCATGAGCAACTGTATAAAATACATACTAGTTAGAAATAATTTATATTGATGATGGATAAGAATTAATTAACTACAATAACATCTTATAATTTCCTCTCACTTTCCTCAATCTACCTTTCCCTATCAAATACTCCCCTTCAAATCTATTAAAGAAGTTGGGATCCCAAATGCGATCTACATGGATCTTTGATGCAAACTTGGGAAGATATTCACTAATGTACACAATGCTATAGTAGACCATATATCCCTCGACCATGGAACCCTCAAGACGTGCTCTCTGTCGAACCAAGCCCTTCAAAAATTCCAAGTACCTCTCAACCATCCACATTGACCTAGTTGTACAGGTCCACACAATTCGATCTCCTCAACTAGATGTATGAGGTAGTGTTCTTGTGCATTGAAAAAAGTTGAAGGTAGACACTTTTGCATCTCACACAAAAGATGAAATTTTTTTCTCTTCCATTGCATTATGTATTTGTTATCAACTTCTTTAGATTACAACCACCTAGAAGATATTAATCACACAAAAACATATTAACGAAACTAATAACACTTCTAACCTCATGTATTTCCCAAGATCATATATAACATGTTTGACACTCATGTTGTTGAAGTTGTGTGGGAGAGATAGAGGTAGAACGTACTAAAATAATAATAAAATGATCTTTTCAATATATTATAAAATAAAATAATCAAAAGTACATGATGTTTTACAAATTTATTGTAAATAGAGAAGACCATGACTTACCTTGATGAAGGTATGCCGATCATGCATTTTCAACCCTAACCCAAAATCAGCTTTCTTTGATATGAGATTGCTTATGTTTGTAGCAAATCCTTGGGAAATTTAGTTTTTTTAATGGCTTCATATATGGCATCAGTTTGTTGTTGTGCTAATAACCAAGGAATGGCACTCATATTAATCTGGTTTCCATTGCTATTTGATTCAAGGAAAAACTTCAATGCATGATTGGATTCATCAATGTCACTGCAAATTTTGACCAATTTTTCTTTGTCACACCTTCCATCCAATATTTTCCATTATGTCTCTATTACATTATTTCCAATATGCATAGCATGAAACAAATGCACAATTGGGAGGTGCTCATAGTACTACAACCTACTAAATGATATAGGATAGCTTTTAAGTCCTTTTGGAAATTTCTCATCAATGCCTCAATGACCTTCAAAAACATCAATTATATCATTACTAAACAAAAGATAGTATCCAAATTTAATTTTCATACAAAAACCTGCATTAGATGGAATGACATTACTTCAACGATTTATTCTATTGTGTTCCAACTTCCACATGTGAGGTGTCATTATTCATGGCTTTGATGTAGTCTCTTCTTTCCCATTGAAAACATGTCCTTCGGTAATTTGATACTTATGATTTTTGTGGAAAAAGTATCTATAATCATCGAACATCTACTTTCCTAAACTTATTGAATGACGTGATTTCATCTTTGGACCACAAATTGGACATGCAAATTTTCTCTTTGTCTGAAGCCCTGCATGATCATGTGTAATTGGATGACATGTGTACTATTAGATTCATATTTACAATTATCACACACAACTTAAACATACACCAAAAATGAGTTAGCACTATTACATACCAAAATATGCCTTAATAGTTTTATATACCACAAAAATGTGTTAGTCCAAGGGCATCATGTATTGTCCATACAAGCATTGCACGAAATTGAAATTGTCTTTCACTAATTGGTCTATAGATGTCATATATAGTGACCCCATTTCATAACTCCAACAACTCATCAAGTAAGGGCTCAATATATACATTCATATCTTTCACTTGGCACTTACCTAGTTGAATGAACATAAATAAAACATAACTATTATGGCCATTTTGATATTGTTTATAAATTAATTTAGATGACTATTAAATGGAAAAATACATGGTACAATCATTACGAACATTGTGCATTCCCTCTTTATGGACATCCAAGTAGGAATGTTATTGTTTATAACAAAAATAGGCCAGATCAAGTAAATAGATCTCATCTCACCAAATTGATTGACACTGACTGTTGTCAATGAAAGCTTTAGATTACAAGGTTTTTCTTTAAATATTGGCCACCTATCTTCTATCCTTAAATTCAAAACCATCTACAGGCATTCGCATAATGCCATCTTGGCTTCTATTACATGCATGGTAATCCATAAATTATGCCAAGCTAGTACACCTGAATAATCATTGCAGACGTGGAGTAATGAGAATGTACTGAAGAACCTTGTGAGACACCTTTTTGGTTATTTGATCTAATTGATATCTACTAATGTGGCAATCAAGGCATTGTGTTGCAAATTTATGTTGTTTATGATATATAATATGATCATTGGGACATGCATGTATTATTAGATACTCTAGTCCAATATCTTTCATAGTGGTTGATAATTCTTGATAAGAGCAAGGTACAATGTTTGATGGTGGTAACAAAAACTTACCTATCAATCTATGGAAAACCATTGTTACTATAAAGAACATTAATGGTATGCTAACATAGATGATGAAAAAAATGATACTATACCTTAGCATACGTGAAATTGCTACATTAGATATACCATTCATAACCTTGAAGTTTACCAACAACAATACAATGGAGAGAAGTGTTGTTTGGGAGCCTTGGTACAGGGGCTCATATTCCTTTTCAATTGCAAGAATATCAAGGTCATCTTCATCATCATCATTAGATGTGTGACTATCATCATCTTCATCATCTTGATCAGTTGTTTCAATAACATCTTCTTCAATCTTGTTCTCTGGCACATTATTAGTTGCACCAATACCAACATCTTCAATTGTGTTCTTTTCCTTGGGATCATCTTCTTCCACAGGAGCATTACCTTCTACTTCAATATTCACACCTCTATGATGCACCAGTTCAAAATCCACATTCACCAAAGGATGAAAATCCTTTCCCCCTACAATGTGATTATGTTGCCTACAATGTCTCTGAGTTGTTGTGATTAGAATTATTTGATTCTTTAAGCCCTTTCATTTTTTGCAAGGACGATAACATTTTCCATCACCGTTTCTTTTGAACTAAGACCACAATCTAGCAATTGTCACATTTTTTTGGGGGGGGTTCATATTGTTAGGCATGGAATTTCTTCACAAGAAGATATTCGGGCTATAAAATAATATCAAATATAAACATACAAGCATTAGTAGTATCTTATATACAATCGATAATACTAAAATAATTAAATAGTACGATCTCTTCAATAAAGATGACAACTAAACAAATCAAATGAATTATACAATATAAATATTGACATTGATTTTGAACAAAACTTATTCATTTATGTATGTTGCCACTCGAAATATGTTGCTACAACAAATGTGAGTAAACACATGGATGGTTTTGGAAAGATCAGTTAGGATCAAGAAACACTAGGGGGTGGGGGTGGGGGGGGGAGGGGGGCATGAATAAATGTTGCAGCACTTTCAAACCAATTGAGAATTTTTTTAACTTAACCAAAAATATCCAGATAAAATTATATCAAAAAATAAATGATAGAACAGTAAAGAACTCATGACACAATGATTCATTTTTTAGGAAACCCTAGCTAAGTGAAAACCACAATGGAGTTAGTACCCAACTATGCACTAATCTAAAAGTTCATTATGAAGATTTATGACCTAGTTCATATTTTTTTCCTTGTTACAAGACTAAACCTTGCTAGAGTTCTAAACCCTCTAAGTAATTGTTTAACCAAAAAAAAAGTACACTTGCTTGATAAAGAACTCATTGTCCAATTACAATGAAAGTATACCAATGTCAAAAAGACTATACTAACATGCCAATGTATTATTAGTTTGAAATTAAGCTTTCATATAATTGAATCTAGCATCAAGGGTCGCACATATAAAAAACAACATTGATGATAAGATTATAATATATGCTCACATACAAAACTAGTCTTTATAATCGACTAACAAAAACTCTTCATAAAATTTGTAGCACAAACTCTAATATGAAATATAAAGTTATGCTACCCAAGGGTTAACATATACTATATCATCTGTACTATGCCAATAAATTGAATTGATTAAACAATTCAATTAGATAGGCCAATTTGCCTGATCTCCAAAATTGTCCTAAACAACTGCTATAGTCTATCATTTTTACTCTATTCACCCAAAATATGTGCTAATCAACAAACTAACACAAAAGACCATATTTGAAGCATTCATACACTATAAATATTATATATATATATATATCAAAAATTTGAGCCAATTCTAAAAAGTATTATGTGCTTGCTAACCAAAACTCTCTAGCTATATACTTGCTCTTGCTCTATGCTTTGGCATTTTTCATGAATGACTTCCATTCAAAATTTATTATGTAACCAAATGACCATGTCAATAATCTATATTTTCATCAATGACAACATCTATAACTTCATCCTATGATCACTTTCCTATATATCAAGGGAAGAAGAAAAATGTATATTAAAACTAGAGAATAAAGGGTCATCCACATAGTTCAACAAGCATATTGGAATTAATGAAAGTAATAAAGGATAAACTTCAAATCATGTCAAATTCCACTAGTGTACAAAATCAAGGCATTTTAGTTGGCAATTCAATTCACAGGTTTCCATCATTGACATATGCTAGGACAATTACTTTCAAAGTGTCATCTATGCAATTGTGGACTAGATGCAGAGAAAGACTCAAATTATGCCACTATAGAAAATCTATTCACTATATACACTAATCAATCGATTATAATAATATAGAATCTTTTATGATATAGAAAAAATATCAAAATGAATAATAAGAATCATATCCTCTTCTCTACTGAAACCAACTTGTGATTACATATAGCCAAAAAACCATTTTGACTTGATTGAGCATTAGCAGGCATTCCTATTCGTAAATGAAAGCATGTCAACTTGATTAAATCAGATTAAGTTTAGTAAGAAACTCCTAGAGAAAAAAAAATGGGGCTTTTGGGAAGGGCTCAAAAATCTAATAGAGAACTAATCCTTATATAATGTATCAAGGGCCCCTATATTGACTATTCCTAGTCCTTCTCCCCCATTGATGAGCAAAAGCACACATTGCCTTCTCAGCAAAAAGCATGTTAAAATCCATCTCAATAATGGTTTTCAGTTGTTGACTCAGATCATGCCACCCTACCAAGTCATAGACAAACATTATATAGCAATTCATCAGCTTCAATAAATCATACATAGAATGATCTACAGTTCAAAATGGGAGTCCATGTGATAACATTGTCAACAAGTATATTGGAATTGATTAAAGGATTAACTTGAAATCATGTTAATGTCCACTAGTGTACAAAATCAAGGCATCTCGGTTGGAAATTTAATTCACTGGTTTCCATCAAACATAAACCAGGTCAATAAATTTCAAAATGTCATCTTTGTGATCACAAACCAAAATATTATTGATAGGGAAAAACAATAAACCTCTGCTATAAACTTTGAATCCTCACACTAAATATTTAATATGTATTCAAAGCCCATCCACAACAAAAAATAGAAACAAATTAATCTACCATCTACCTCTTCTTAACAGAAAAATATCATTAGAAAAATTCAATAGCCCATATCTTAAGAAACCAATAAATTCAATATCCACATTCAAAGAGAACACACCTATGCTACATCAAATATATAAAATGACTATATATATATATATATATATATATATATATATATATATATATATATATAGTCATTTTATATATTTGATGTAGCATAGGTGTGTTATTTGAATGTGGATATTGAATTTATTGGTTTCTTAAGATATGGGCTATTGAATTTTTCTAATGATATTTTTCTGTTAAGAACAATAAATTCAATATCCACATTCAAAGAGAACACACCTATGCTACATCAAATATATAAAATGACACTATATATATATATATATATATATATATGGCTTTCCAAGTGAGATGAATTCATATACCTATCCTTGTTTGTATAAGCTCTTCAGAGATCAAAATATGAAGACCTATCCAATGCAGAGCTTGATTTCAAGAGTCATCACTTTTATGCTTCTCCTCATTTCCTTAATCGTTATGTTAAGGAGCAAGACAACATCTAATATTTTTGTTTCTACCAGTGATACTATTCAAGGCTTGAAATATCGTTTCAATGACTTCAAGTCTTTTAGGTAAGCATTTTATTTACTCTCTTTTTTAATAATTCATTCTAATGTTTAAACATCACATACTAAGGCTTGACTTCTAAGCTAAAAGTACTAAATAATCAAAGTTGACTTACTTTCTACATGTTTAATTTTTTTCCTTAACATGTGATGTTTAAAGGTCACCTTAAAATAAGATTAGGATTTTTGTGTTGAATGATTTCATGTCTTGTAGATATGTTGTAGCTATCGATGTGATAGTTTATCTTTATTCCTTAGTTCGAGTTGTTCTTGTAATCAATGGAATCAATGGAGGACTTTACCCTCATCTCAACTACATCTTTGATGGGGCATGGCTTATTTTGGTAGCAGATTTTCTTAAGATTTCCCACTTTCTAAATGTATACCATTCCATTAAATTGAATTTTGGGTGTGCAATTATATAAATGAAACTGCAAGTTGTGGCATATATAGCTGTATCTAGTGCCTCTGTTGGCATAGGATTCATTGTGATAACAAAGGATGTCCTTCAAGGTGCACAAGTCAATTGAAAGTCCTCACAAAGACATAGAATATGGGTACAAAGGAGGTTGGAATAAAAATATGAGGGGTTATAATATACCTTTCTAAACATTTAGGACTTGGATAACCAAAAGACTAGGGATGAGCAACCAATAGCGTAAGAAGATGAGCCATTTTATTCTCTAAATTCAAAGAAGTAGAGATAAGTTGGGATTTTAAAGTGAGAGTGAGGAAGAACAAGATGAGGCTATTTTCTGGAAGAAATGATTTGAGAATAAATAGAGTAAATTGAACAAGTTCTCTAAAACTCATCTTGGTTTCTAACAATATTTTGGTATCCACACATGAATGCATCTTGAACTAGTAGGAGGTTCTATCCTTAACATCATGCATTTGTGGTTTATTCATGATAACAATACTTCAAATAATAATTGAAAATACTACAAATCAAAAGCTAGAAATGCATAAATATCTTAGAAATGTTTGAGTTTAGGGCTTTCTTAGATTGCTTCAAAAATTTTACAATCTCTTTATAATTTCTTCTTTTTAATAATTGTTCTTAAAATGGATCTCCCAAAAAATCAATCTTGTAAAAACAATCCCCTTCTTTGAAACGTGGTGTAATATAGGTTTAATCACCTTAAACAAAAATCACACAAAACAAAGATTTTCATTAAACAATTTTTTTTGGGTTGAAATACATTTAATTGTAAGTGAAATTGATTAATCAATCTTGTTCAAAAAAAAAATCTTATGGGCATAGGTAAAATAGCTAAACATTATGTGGGAAGATAACATCCCTGCAAACATTAAACACCAGCAGTCAAAATTTTTTTTAAAAAAATCATTTTCAAAGAAGGCTTCTTGGCCAATCCTACATTGGAGGAGATTAAGTAGAGAATTACTATAGGTCATTCTTCATTTGTGAGGCACATAGGGTTCTTCAATTATTAAAAGAAAAAAAGGGGAGAATGTTATTCGATTTTCTGAGCTAAACCCACAACTACCAACAAACTTTACATAGATTCTTCCAAATCAAATCAAGCACAATTTACTACATCAAAGAAAGATTCTCTAAGAAATTTTTGCAAGAGAACCTCACAAATAAATTTTACTTAAGACACTTTTTAAACTAGGAATTCATTAAATTATACAAGGGCTCAAAATAGTCAACCTACACAAAAAGCCTTAAATTTAATAGCTCTTCCAGGCATCATTACGCTAACCATACCACTCTAAAAGAGATTATAATTATGTGGTCATTCATCTTGTAAGGGAAATTTTAAATAGGTTCCCAATTTAAAAGATGGCTTCCTAAAAGATCTACCAAGTGTCAAAGTGCTGATGTCAATGCATTAACTTTAAATATTGGAGATGGTTGCATTTGCTATTGTCCACCAAACCCTAAGCATTATTTTGGCAACAACATATCTAAGATGGTTACATGATAGGTTTGTGGAAGAAAAACTTTCCCTAGTTATATGATAGGATATCGTGTAGCTTAAAAACTTCTTCACAAAAGTAACGATGGGCAATAGTAGGAGTAGTGGAAAATATATTTGTCAGTAGGAATAGCGGTAAGAGCCATATCTTCAATGACACTAAAAAGATCTTTGTCATGCCACTGGACCCTCTCACCTACACTTTTCCATGTGAATAAATGAAGTTATACTTTCTTTTATTTTGTTTATATCCTCGACAACATCAAAATTTTGATGATAAACTAAAGTGCCATCAAAATTTTGATGAAAAACTTAAAGATTGTTAAAATTTCAATGTTATCAGGATCATATTTTTAAAAAAATGAATTTGACAAGCCAAATTGGCCTGTCATTAAAAATTTAGGTCGCAAATGCAACCCAAAATATACTAGTGCTCCAACCTCAAAATTGGAAGAAAACTGTCTCTATACATCGGCCCTTAGCAATGTTATAGGTAGCTGTGCCTCCCTACCATGTGATACTCTCAAGCCCACACTTGTCATTTTAATGGAGATAGTGACCTAATCACAATCACATAAAATAGTTTCCCATGGAGTACACATATGCAAATCAAGTATGATACGAACATATATATGCTCATGAAGACAATGTAGTACATTGGGTCACTGGTCAAACCCACTATAGGATACTATATAGGGACTCTAGTGTTACAAGCCAGAGTTGTCATTGCACCAAAAGGCTGACCTGTCAATGCCCGATACAACCATTAGACTTATAGAACATAAGAGGCGGTTAAGTCATGGTATGAATCCCAAAGGGGAACACTAGTGTTTAGTGCAACAATCCCCCCTCAATGTTACCCAAGGAGATTTGAACCTGTGACCAAGCTCTGATACCACTTGTTACAAGCTAGAGTTGTCATTGCACCAAAAGATCAACCTTCCAATGCCTGATACAACCACTATACTTATATAACACAGGAAGTGGTTAAGTCATGTCACAAATCCCAAGAGGGAACTTCGCAATTAGTCCAACATCTAGTGGAGTGAAAATTTCTTGGCATTGGGCAGCCCAAGCTAGTATGGTATTGTAACTCAACTCCCTTGAGAGGCCACATACCTCATGTTGTATCTGGACTCCAATATGAGGCTTCACACTATGCCCTCATATCAACTTTCACAAAATACTATCATTTTTTTGGATACACCACCCTTGTATAGGCTCACTCGAGATGCCCGGTTGTTTCCTAGATGAGTAGATCTCATCTTATTAAGTTGTATTATCCCATTAATTAATTTTTATTATTACTTGTTTAAACCTCTTCACATTACCTTGTCGGCCACTTCTTGATCAGGGTACACGAAAGAAGCTGCTCTCCATGTCTACCCTACATACCCATGCTCATTACATGATGAGTTCCTATATGCAATGCAAGTTTCCAACCCAACCCATAGATAAACAATCACTCTTCTAGCCTATAATATTAGGAGTTCAGGTCATACAAGATCCCGTCATACACACATGCACATAATCTTGTGTGGGCACAACCAACTACATGAATACAATAATTTAATATCAATGCAAAGGTTGGATATGAGAAATTCAACAAAATAGAAACAAGTACAATATAACACTCTCAACCAACCTATATCCAATAGTATAAATTCTACATGAATCCTAATGTCCATAAGCTATAAATAACTTGTTCAACTAGCCTAAATATAAGAGTGTAGATTCTACATGAATCCCAGTGTCCATAAAGAAAAAGAATGAGATGAAAGGAAATATAGAATACAATCCATTTCCAAAATCTAAACAAAAGTCACCAAAATCCCAATAAAATATGGGTGGCATGTAAAATGAGGCAAAGGTGAAATGCCCAAAATTCAAACTTCTCATAAATCAATAAAACTAAAAAGCCAGCTCTAGAATATGGTCACAAGATTAAGGGTCCAATAAAATCCACAAACTAAGCTCACAATCATAATCTAGCAATTCTGTTAAGGGTTAAAAATCTACCAAACCAATATGAAAACACAAGTTCAGATTTAAAAATAAAATATCTTGAAATGTCATGTAACCATTTTGATTCCATGATTCTACTCGTTGTAAAAAGGGCTACTAAATAAAAACATTAAGAAATCCAAAAAGGGAAACAAGCAACCATTGGATGACACACAAAATGAGGTGATGCCAAAAAAAATCAAACACCTTGGAATAAGATAAAATTGAAAACACATTTCACAAATATGCCCATACAAGGATGAGATTTGCTTAACATAACAGGTCAAATAACTAACTCAATGTGCCACTGTCAGGGATATAAGTCATGTATAGTAAACAAATAACATCAAGTGTAGATGCACAATATATAATAGCTGAAGCAAAAGGTACACATAATCATGTAATAAATAATCTAATTAATTCAATTTAAATGGTCAATTTGTATCATTGCATAGTTCTACAATAAGAACAAGATAAATGTCCATAGTAGAGTAATCCAAGAATCCAATATGGATAACTTTCAAATTGTTCTAAGCATTAAATAATGAAATAATAACTGAATACTCAACAACATATAGGGCACAACATACATGATGACTCAAACAATCAACCTAAAGGAGGATCATAAACCTCAAATATAAAATGCACCACCTAACATAATAAGAAACCATCATATAGATATGGCCAAAATACTATAAGAGTTAGCACTTCTCTAGGAACCAAGTTAGTTGTAATAGGTCAAGTGACACATGATATAACCATTGTTCACATCTCAAGAGTAATCATGGAACAACATCATGATACCATATACATCAAGGTAACCATTGGTACAAACCTTAGTGAAACCATCTAATACATCATAATCTCATAAATTGGGCATAAAGCATAATCAATTTGTTGATACAATAACATAAATCGCATCACCTTAAGGGTGTAGACTGCTCATGGGTCCTAACATGATTACTTGGGAAGCAAGAACATCAAGGTTGCATTCATCAAGATGACTTACACAAATCAAATGGGAGAGACATTATAGTAAAGGTTTCTACTTTCCACTAAAATTGAATACAGGAGAATGAGGGGATTCCAAACAAAACTCTTAATATAATTCAAGTTAGATTAACAAAACCTAAGGAAATAAAGGGATGGTAATGATAAACTCAAATTATATCAAGGAATATGAAAGAAAGTCCTCTTTCATGCAATGTAAATTTGATTAAATATGTGTAAGTGTAAAAGTGTAATGGATTTAATTAACTAAATGAGAAGTGTAAGATAGGTCTAGGTGCCAAATGCAACAATTAGCCCAATTAAGATATGAAAGTAAGTCTATACTAAAACCTGAAATGAATGATAAAGTGCTCACTTTGAAAGGTGTAGTGGAAGATGTCTTTTTCTCCAAAAAGTATGGATCTAGGCCTAACTTTGAAATTCCATTTGTGGATCCTTAAATAAAATAGAAAACCAAAAAATCGATTATCAAGTCAAGGCTCTGGGAATAGGTTGACCTCAAGGAAAAGTGTATGGACATCATTCTACGAAGTCATTATAAGCTCGAGACCCTATAAACAAGTTGACCTAACTTTTTTGAAAGGTCTCAAGGAGTATTTTCCAGATATACAATCACAAGTTTGCTATCATATTCCTACACATGATAAATTTGGATTTTTGGTTTGATGAGGGCTTGCCTTGGTCAATCCCTAGATTGAGGAATCTACTTTGAAATTGACTTTAAAATGTAATGATAAAGGAAATGCTAACATTAGTAGGGTTGAATAAATCAAATGAAAGATATAATTACCTTTGTAGATGCAATTGAATTTGATATGTGATCAAGTATGTAAATGTAATATCCTTAATTCAAAGAAACCAAAACCAAAGAAGACAAAAAAAACATAAATAGGAATGTATGTGACATGCCATGATGAATGATAGAATAACTTGAATGATTTGGAATGATGGATCTCCTTCCTTTGAAGCCAAACTCCACTGCCACCTTAATGGAAGAAGCTTGATGTAAAAAGGAAATGCTTCAACTTTGATGAATACTTGAAGATGCTTGCTTGCTTGAACATGTGTATGTTTTCTCTTGGTTTCATATAGAATGACTGTGAGTAAAAATGAAGAGCCTAAGACCACTTTTATACTATTTTTAGGTAGGAAAAAAATCCAGGCCACTAGGAAAAAGAAATAAATAATTTTTAAGTTTAAGACACATTGGGCCCCATAACCCAAAACCCCTGGGGAAGAGGTCAAAATGTGTTAACCTCTTCCTAGAATATGTAGAGGTTGACCTCTTCTTGGAATAGTTCAACCTATTCCCAAAGAGGCTTAGACATGAGGCTCCCCAAGGTCTTAGAGAAGGCGCAAACATAATTTCAAAATGATTAGATCTCCCAGAGATATGGCCAAAAAGGTGATAAAACAGCACCTAAGGGGCTATATTAGAAGATTAGAAATGATCTCAAAATATGAACTAGATTAGAAGAGGAGATAAAGAGACCAAAACCACACTAAGGAGGTTTAAAAGCTCTCAAAATGAGGTGCCTAAAGACAATACAATAATTAACACTTTGCCCAATAAAGATGAACATGTTTTACCAACATAATTGCTTGCCAATAAAGCATATCACAAAGATTTACTTTTGCAACCTCTCCAGAATAATATTCTATATATTTTGTTACAAACATAGCATTTCAAACTTGTCTTCAAACATAATCCAAGCTTGTTCACCTTAACTCAACGTCGCTGATAAGATACAACCAATCTACCATCAACTATCTCCATCAATATTTTTTGCACATTGGTTTGTTATTGGTCTTCACCAACTGAACTGTAACTCATCAAAACCTCACTATAAATATTTAAAAAAACATAAATGTAGCATTTGCACTTGTCTGTGAATACTATCCTAAACTCGCATAGCTTAACCAGTTATGTGCTAACTTCACTGACTCATTAAACCTCTGCAATGTGTAGAATCTTTTTTTGTGATGAACTCAAACATTTATGTTGACATCAATGAAAAAAATTGTCATGAATACAACACATAACTAACATATCTAAGTGCCAACTAAACTTGTGTTCCTAACAATCTCCCCCATTGGCATTGATGGAAACATGTGATGAAAAACCATGAATGCCAACTAATTTTCTAAATATCTTTAATATATCCCACCTATACATTCTTTGATATCAAAATTTATTTCCCTTTGACATCAATCCTTTGTCTTACTTGATTTCCCCCCCCCCCTTAGGGTGTTAAGGTTTTTCATTTTTTCCCTCCCCCTTTTTCCCCCTTTGATGAACATCATCATCAAAGTACCTACATTAGATCAAGGCAATCTAAAACCAAGAAAATAATAATACCAAGTGCCAATAAACATTTGTACACCAAATTTAATCTTAATAGTTCCTTGATAAACTTTATCCATTGGGACCACTCCCTCATAGTAGTAGTGTCAAGCATTATGTCTATATGTATGAATAGTGCTCTGATTGTATTCGACTAATGCAATCCTACATCAATTACTATGTATTAGGTGGGTACATTATCCCATGTATACCTATGAGATAATCAAAGGTGTCCTTAGCCTATGGTTTAATAAAGCTATTTGTTATATATTCTCGTGTACTTACATATTCCAATATTTTTTTTTTATATGTAACTTTCTCTCTTAGAAAATGATACTTAATTGAAATGTGTTTAGTCTTTGAATGTAAAAATGGATTTTTTGACATATTCATAGTAGTTTTCTTATCACAATAAAATAATTGTAGGTTCTAAAAATTCAATACCAGTATCCTTCAACATTTTCTTCATCCACATAATCTAACTACAATATTTTATTGTTGCAAGATATTTCGCCTCTATTGCAAATTGTGAAATACAACCTCATTTCTTACTTAGCTAAGAAATCAATATCCCACTAAGAAAGAATGAACCACCACTTGTGCTCTTCCTATCATCAACATCAGTTGCCCAATCAACATCAATATATGTAGACAACATAAATTTATTAGATCTATCCTACCATAAGCCAAGATTTGATGTTTCCTTCAAAACATTTTTACTACTGATAAATGCATCTCTTAGGATCTTCTTGAAAGTCATAACTATTCCAATTGTATTTTTTATATCTGACCTTGTATGTGTCAAGTATTGCTATCCTCTAATCATAGATTTGTTTCTATTTTTCATTGCACTAGTGACTCATCCCTGTTTGATAATTTGCATCCAATCACAATAGGTGTTCCAATAGGTTTTTAGTTTTCTAAACCAAATATTACAAACAAATCCTTAAGATACATAGCCTAAGATATAAAAATGCCAACTTTACTCTATGTTATTTACAATCCTAGAAAGTATTTCATTTCTCCAATCAAATACATCTCAAATTCATTGTTCATTTCATTAGAAAACTTCTCATTCTAGCTTCATCTCCAAAAATAATGTCATCAACAAATACAATAATGACAAAGAAACCATGTGAATTTGTCCTTAAGTGTTAATTATTGTTTGCATTAGCTTTTTGAAGCCCTAACTCTATGAGAAGAGCTCTTTTGTATACTTCTGAATAGATCTTCCCACTTACTTTAACCTTTGCATTTTCTTTAGCAAATCAATCTCATAGTCGATAGGAATGAATTGTCTCTTCAATTTCTCCACCATCTAATCCCATCTTATGATTATCTTCTATCCTCTTCTATTTTTCTCTAATTGAATCTACTGACACCAAATTTTTGTATGCCCCTTTAGCTTGGCTTTCACAAATTTGACCCTCTCTAGATCTTTGATCTCTTCATACTCAAAATATTCTTCTAATTCATTGATTCATTCAATAAATTCCTTTGGGTTAATATTTTTGAAAAATGTGGGGACTTCAATCTTAGGTCTCTTTCTAATCCTTAAGATGGCCCTAAAAATCCTATCCTCCATAGGATTCCTAGCTGCTTCTACTCCTTCATATTCAAGATGCCCTCCTTCTTTCAATTTTTCCTCACTTTTATCTGTTGCCACACAATATTCATTCCTATATGAATCTGCTTTTGCAATGCTTTCACTTCTTTGAAGGGCTCTAAAACCCTCTTTTGTCACACCTCCAACTCTTCCATCGTGATTCCTTCATGGAGGTGTTTTCATGCTTATCACTCAAACCCACAACTACAATTCTAGTGTAAACTACCTTACATTTTGAAATTTTTCTACACACTTAGGAACTTATGTTCTTATACCACTTGATGAAGGGTACTCCCCTTAATAGCACAAACACACAATAGAAATAGAGAAACAACAAGTTGCAAGAATATAAAATTGGTTTCTTATTATCTCTAAAAGTATGAAATTATAAATGTTATAAATACAATGTGTGTAGCCACATGGACATTTTCCTTACAATATTCTATAATCTAGAGCCATTTTAAACATCACATAACTCTCCTAGACAACTCTATGGGTCTTCTTTATATAGGCAATTTTTCATCACCCAAGAAGGTTCTAGAAAATTTAACACTAGACCCTAAGTTTGACCAATAGCAACTCTACACTGAGATAGCCTTTATTGAAAGATGAATTAGGAATATTTTTGGGTGATGCAAGATTTCCCTTACACCAAGATGTTGTTGTATAACTACATGAGTGCAATTAAATTAAGATGATATTTTTAATGATTCTCTAATGACTAATACTCCTAAAGATTTGTTCAAGGTATTAAAGAAAAATAATAAATGCAAAAGTAAATATTTCAAATTCAAACACTTAAAACAAAAGAAGCAACCTGTAGATCAAATGATATTGTGGACTATAAAGTGACTAATATTTTGGATTCATTTTTGTCCACTTTAGGTGGCATGACTTCTGAGGACCATAACTGATCACCAGTTTTCTAATTGGCTATTATCACCCCATTATGGAAATACCACAACCTTCTCTATATCACCTCAACTATACAAGGTCTATTTAGCCGAGGTTTGACCCCTTTGTAAAACCTTCAAATCCTTCAAAAATGAGTTCAAAGTTTGTATACCTTGTTGCCAATACTGAAATTTTTCAATAGCTTCACAAATAGAATTGATATTGAAATGAAACTTTACTGACATATTGATATATATAAAATGAACCTCAAGAAAGAAATCAAAATATTCTGAGCTCGAGCAAACAACTAACTAAAAATAGTAAGCTTCCAAAAGTAGTAACTCTACACTAAGATGACCTTTATTGAAAGACAAATTAGAAATGTTTTTGGGTTATAGAAGATTTCCCTTACACCTAGGATGCTACCACATTACTACATGGGTGCAATAAAATTAAGATGGTATGTTTGATGATTCTCTAACAACTAATACTCCTAAAGATTTAATCAAGGTATTAAAGAAAATTAATAAATCCAAAAATCAAGATTTCAAATTCAAACACTTAAAACAAAAGAAGTAAACCACAAATCAAATGATGTTGTGGACTATAAAATGATGCATTTCTATTTCTATTTCCTTCAAGTTCTCTTTTTTTTTTTAGCGATCCTATGCAGGAAGGTCTCACGATTTAGTGGGAGTGATGGTAGACCAAGGTAAGCTGAGGATTGACAAGTTTAATGGGGAAAACGTTTAGTTATGGAAGATGCAAATGGAGGACTATCTGTATCAGAAGGATTTATGGAAGCTATTGGAAGGAAAAACTAAAAATTGGAGAATTATGACAAATGAGGAATGAGAGATTTTATGCAGAAAGGCACTTGGAAGCATTCAGTTATGCTTGGCACCATCAATGAAATTTAACAGTACAAAAAGCAAAGACAACAAAAGAGTTGATGGAAACCCTAGTGAAATTGTATGAAAATCCCTTTGCTTCAAACAAGGTATTTCTCATAAAGCATTTATATGAAGATGACAGAAGGTGGATCTATTGCAGATCATTTAAATGAGTTTAATATTGTTACTAGTCAATTGTCTTCTATGGGTATTAATTTTGATGAAGAAATTAGGGCTCTCTTGATTTTGCGTTCTTTGCTTGAAAGATGGAATGGCTTGGTAATGGTTGTGAGTAATTCTATTTTTGGATCTAATACCCTAAAATATGATGATGTGATTGGTGTTATTTTGAGTGAGGAAACTCATAGGAAAAACTCAGGTGGATCTACATTAGGAAGTACTTTGAACACACAAAGCAGAGGCAGAACAACTAAGAGAGGAAGTAATTCTAGAAATCATGAAAAATCAAGAGGAAATTCAAAGGGGAAGAGGTCTCAATCTAGAGGACCAAGAGATTTTTGGTACTATGATAAAATAGGGCATAAGAAGAAAGGTTGATGAACTTGAAATAATAATGAAGGAAATAAACCATAAGGGAACAAGGAGGCAAATATGGTAAGTAACAAATCCAAAGAGGATGCTTTGCTTTTGTCTTTAGAAAGTGTTGATGATTCATGAGTTTTAGATTATGGTGCTTCATTTCATACTACACCTCATAGAGGTTTTCTTATTGATTATGTCCAAGGAGATTTTGGTCTTGTTTATTTGGGTGATAATAAATCCTATCAGATTGTTGGAAAGGGAAAAGTTAAGATTAAGTTGTATAATGAGAATCATTGGCTACTACAAGAGGTAAGACATGTTCCAAGGTTGGGTAGGAATTTAATTTCAGTAGGGCAACTTGGTGATGAGGGTTGTGTAGTTACTTTTAATGATAAAAATTGGAAGGTTTCAAAAGGTTCCCTTATAGTAGCAAAAGGCGTGAAAGTAGGCACCTTATATCTTTGTACAGGTCATATTGTTCCTTCTACTTTGATTATTTTAGAGAAAATGAATATTCAAAAATAATTATTGTAGTTGAGCAAGGAGAACAAATAGCTCATGTACATTCTAATATAGCATTGTGGCACAACAAACTTGGGCACATGAGTGAGAAAGGTATGAAAGTACTTCATTCAAAGAAAGTTTTACTAGGTCTAAAATGTGTTAATATGGATTTCTGTGAAAGTTGTATATGGAAAACAAAAGAGAGCGAGTTTTGTGAAGACTGGGAAGGAAAATAAAAGTGAGAAATTAGAGCTTGTGCATATAGATGTATGGGGACTAGCTCAGGTATTTTCTTTTGGTGGCTTTCATTATTATGTTACATTTATTGATGATGCAACTAGAAAGTTATGGGTTTATTTCTTTAGACAGAAATCTGATGTATTTCAAGCTTTTAAGAAATAGAAATGCTTAGTTGAAAATGAGATTGGAAATAAATTACAATGTCTTAGATCTGATAATGGTGGTGAGTATTGCAGTCATTAATTTGAAGATTATTGCTCCACTAATGGTATTAGTAGACATAAAACTATTCCAAGAACTCCATGGAAAAATGGAGTGGCTGAACACATGAACAAGACTATAATAGAGTGTGCAAAAAGCATGAGGTTGCATGTTGGGTTGCCCTTAAAGATGTGGGTAGAGGGTGTCAATACTATTCTATATTTGATTAATAGAAGTCCCTCTACTCCTTTGCGTAACCATGGACTGGTAAGAAGGTGAGTTATTATTTTTTCAAAACCTTTGGTTGTGAAGCATTTGCTCATATAGATTTTAAAAATAGAACCAAGCTAGAAGCTAAGTTAAAAAAAAAGTGTATTTGTTGGATATGACATTGATGAATTTGGTTATAGGCTTTGGAATTTTGAAAATTGTAAAATTGTAAGAAGCAAAGATGTCATATTTAATGAGAAAGTGTTGTACAAAGATCTATTGCAACAACATGAGAAGAAAGAAGATTATTATGTAGTGCTAGATGATACCAAAAAAATGATGTTCCAACAATTCCTCATGATGTGCAACAACCACAACAACAAATACCACACACACTAGTTAATGTTAGATGGTCAACAAGGATAAGTAGACCTCCAGAAAGGTTTTCTCCTTATTTGTATTCCATTTTACTTACTGATGTTGGTGAACCTGAATGTTATGATTAAGTTGTGCAAGTGGATACAAAGACTCAGTGGGAGTCTGCAACAAAAGACAAAATGGATGCTTTGCTAAAAAATAAGACATGGAATTTATGCAAGTTTCCTGCAGGTAAAAAGGCTTTATAGAATAAATAGGTTTATAGATTGAAAGAAGAGGATGGAAGTAAGAAACGATTCAGAGCCAAGTTAGTTGTAAAAGGATTTGCATAGAAAAAGGGCATTGATTTTGATGATATATTTTCTCCTATTGTTAAAATGACTTCTATTCACACTATTTTAAGTATTGTGGCTACTAAAGATTTGCATTTGGAGCAGCTTGATGTTAAAATAACCTTCCTTCATAGTGATTTGCATGAAGAGATATGTATGGAACATCCATAAGGATTTGAGGTCAAAGGTAATGAGAACTTAGCGTGCATATTGAATAAAAGTTTATATGGCTTGAAGCAAGCACCTCAGCAATGGTATCTGAAATTTGACATGTTTATGCATGAGCATGCATATAGTAGGTGTCATTTAGATCATTGTGTTTATTTTAAGAGGTTGGATGATAATAACTACATTGTTTTATGTTTATATGTTGATGATATGCTTGTAGTTGGGTCTAACATGGATCACATTAAAGGGCTGAAATGCCAGTTAGCACATACATTTTCTATGAAGGATTTGGGGGCAGCAAAAAAAATCTTGGTATGAAGATTTGCAGAGATAGGAAGAATAGGAAATTGACAATATCTTAGGTTGATTATATTGAGAAGGTGTTGTAATGTATCTCTACCGAAGAATGCTAAAGCTGTCAGCACACCTTTATCTAGTCATTTGAAGTTGACGAAGGAGATGTGTCTAAAGACATAAGAAGAGAATGATAAGATGTCCAAGGTACCTTATGATTTAGTTGTAGGAAGCTTGATGTATGATATGGTATGCACGAGGTTAGATATTGCACATGTAGTGGGAATTGTTAGCAGGTATATGAGTCATCCATGAATTGAGCATTAGAATGTAGTTAAATGGATTCTCATATATTTGAGAGGAACATCTAATAAGTGTTTTCATTTTGATGGATCTACTACTGATTTACAGGGATATGTTGACTCATATTTGGTAGGAGATATTGATACCAGATGGAGTACTATAGGTTATGTATTTACTATTGGTGGGACAGCTATGATTTCTAGGTTACAAAAGGTTAATGCTTTATCCACTATAGAGACAGAGTATGTTGCTATTACAGAGACAACCAAGGAGATAATATGGCTTTAGTTCTTTCTGGAAGAATTGGGACACCCTCAGAAGGATGTTATTAGTTTACAGATAGCCAGAGTACCATTTATCTTGCAAAGAATTCATCTCTGCATTCAAAGACAAAAACACATATAGTTGCAGTACTATTTCATTTGGCCAGTTTTGGATGACAAATAGTTAAAGCTAGAGAAGATACATAGAAATGGAAATCCAACTGATATGTTTAATTCCTCTTTAGCTTCGGTTGGTCTTCTCAACTGAACATAATAAAAGAACAGTAGAGTCTAGGGTGATATTGCTGGAAATATAGGAGTAACTGAGGGGGGTGAATTAGTTACCACTAACATAAATACTAGATTCCTTAGATGTCATCAATAAAATTTAGTCTGAGAAAATTGATTGTTGTTGTTACTTGGTAAACACACAGAAAATGTTGTAACTCGGTAAACACAAAGTGTGAATTACTTTTAGCAGAGCTTAAGATATTAAAAGTAATTAATTTGCATTTATAAAAGAAATAACATGAACACATAAGACACCAAGATTTAACGTAGAAATCCAATATGAAAAAAACCACCAATGTAACTAGTTACTATTTTTCACTCTTTTGAAGTGAGCTCTATTAGGAGCCAACCTGGTTAAAGGTTACAAAACACACTATTAGGTGTGACATTGTTAGAGGATTTAATCACCCTATTAGGAGTGGCCTTGTAAGAGGTCTTAAAAAAATTCAATGAAACTGTCACCTTGTTAGAAGATTTATAAATGGCTATTAAACCAACTATGTTAAGAGATTTTAGATCACTGCTACAATGGCTAAAGAGTAACAATGAAATGACCTGATTGTGATGCAATTGAATTGTTGATTACATATCTCTATTCTACTTCAACTTGATCCTTCCTAATTAAATATTACTTTTCTACTCCACAAGGATATTTTCTTATCCTTCAAGTTTTCTCTCACTCTTTCCTTCTTAATTCAATCAACACACTTGCACACACACTTGAAAACCACAACTTGACCTTACATTCATACCTTCCAGATTGTCAAGTTGGCTCAATACAAATTACAATCACAAATATTCATCAGCATAGTCGGCTAGAAAAAATACTTGAAATAATTAAGCTTCTTATGCCAAAATAACAAAATCCTTCATTAGCTGACCCTGCTTAGTAAACACTGGTTCTGAGACGATTTCCTATGTTAACCAATAGAAGCTTCGTTAACATTGCGAACTTGCAAAAATTATTTGGTAACCAAGTGAACTCGGTTAATACTAACTCTGTTCAACTTTCCTTCATTAACCATGAGAACTCAGTTAACACTATTTTCTGCCATAATCTCCTTCAACGCCCGAGTGAGCTCAGTAGACACTATCTTCATAGAGTAAACTTCATGAATGCTCAGAAAACAAGGAAAACTATCTTGCTGACCAAGTGAGCTTGGTAAGCACTAACTGAAAATTGATATGACATTCATGTGACATCAAAGACAACACGCAATTAGACAATTGTATCCAACAATCTCCCTCTTTGGCATTGATGGCAACACAACATGTCATAACATAATGAAATTTGAGAACAAGACTTTCTCTGATAGAAAGTTTCTCCCTCTTAGATTTTTCACAAAACTTCTTCTTTCATGCAGTAATCTCCCTCTGTGAAGGAATTACATAACTTCTATGACAGTATACTTCTCCCTTAGAAAGATATGACAGTATTATTCTCCCTCTTTGATAACACATGCCAAAGACAACACGTACCAAATTAGTATCAATGTACCTTGAGTACTAATTCATATGCAATATTCTCTTGACTATGTTGCATCAACTAATTGATCTTCAACTTGGTTCCTGTTGATGCATCATTAAAACTTCATCTAGTGAGCTTTAGATAAGGGAATGACCCCTAACTTACCTCTTAGATACAGAAATGCATCCTTAGGTAATAGCTTGGTGAATATGTCTATAATCTATTCTTTTGTATGAACATATTCCAATTTGATTTCTTTGTCCTGCACCAATTCTCTGACAAAATGATATTTTATAGCAATGTGCTTGGTTTTGGAATGCATCACTAGGTTCTTTGATATGTTAATTGAGCTGGTGTTATCACAAAACATGACAACTGATTCTTTGATCTCAACCTTCATGCCTTCCAACAATTGTTTAAACCAAACAATGTTAGAACAATTCACTGCTACTGCAACATATTTTGCTTCTATCGTGGATTGGGATGTGCAATTTTGCTTCTTGCTTGTCCAAGATACCAATATTTTACCAAGACAAAATGCTTCACCACTTGTGTTTTTTCTGTCATCAATATTTCTTGCCCAATCAGCATTAGTGAATACCTTTAGATCTAGGTTTCCTCCAAGTTTGTACCATAATCCATAGTCTTTCAAATATCTCAAGATTCTTTTGATTACCATCATATGATTTTCTCTGAGTTTAGCTGAGAATCTTGCCACTATCCCAACTGCTAACACAATATCAGGCCTTGTGTAAACTACATACTGTAATTTTTCAACCATTGATATGTATAAGGTCTAATCTACCTCTTTGGAATCATCATCTTTGGTAAGCTTGAGTCCAGTACACATGAGGGTTCCAACTAGTTTTGAATCTTCCATTCCAAACTTCTTGAGTATCTCCTTGATATACTTAGATTGAGTAATGTAGATACCATTCTTGTTTTGTTGTATTTGTAATCCAACAAAGAATTTTATCTCACCAAATACGGACATTGCAAACTCTTTGTTTATTTGTTCTGAAAATTCTTTGCATAGATCATCATTCCCTGTAAATAGAGTGTCATCCACAAATATCTCTGCTAATACAATCTTGTTATCTACTCCTTCCTTGATATACAAACTACTATTATCATTAGTTATTTGAAAACCAATCTATATAAGGTAGTTATGTAACTTTTCATACCATGCTCTAGGACCTTGTTTCAGACCATACAATGCTTTGTGTAATTTGCAGACCATGTCCCTTTTTTTTGGATCAACAAAACTTTTTCGTTGTTCAATGTAGACTTCTTCATCAAGAATACCAATGAGAAATGAAGATTTAACATCCATCTGGTATACTTTGATTTCTCTGTGAGTAGCATATGCAAGTAGGGTCGTAACACCTTCTAATCTTGCAATAGGAGCAAAAGTCTCACCATAATCAATTCCTTCTTCTTGAGAATGGCCTTTGCATACTAGTCTAGCTTTGTTTCTTGATACTTGTCCATCTTCATTCAACTTATTTCTGAATACCCATTTTGTTCCAATCACATTTTTATCTTTAGGCCTAGAAACAAGGGTTCAAGTTTTGTTCTTCTCTATTTGTTCTATTTTTTCATTCATAGCATCAATCCAACTTTCATTTTCCAATGCATCTTTAACACTTCTAGGTTCAAAATTAGCAAGTAAACATGTACTTTTTAATTTGCTTCTTGTCATAGTACCTTCTGATTTATCTCCAATAATCTGATCAGGTGCATGATGTCCTCTGACATATTTGGCCAATACAGGTTCTTTTTCTTTTGAATGAATTACATTGTCTTCAATTTGAATCTCAACTTCTGGCTCAAGTCGTTTAGACTTGGTAGGCGTTGGCTCGGTAGCTTCAGAATGTGACTTGGGTCCCTACGACTCGGTTTGAACTTCTTGCAACTCGGTAGCTAAGGAAGACTCAGGAGGTGAAGTCTCCTTATTGTTAGATGTGTCTAGCAATGTGTCAAGTTCAAAATAGATAAATCTTTTATAATCTTTTGGCTCTCTTTTGCTTTCTTCTTCAATCTTTTCTGCAAACTCATCAATTCTCACATGTGCATTTTCTATGATTTTATGAGTAGACAAATTCAAACATCTATATGCCTTACTTCTACAAGAATATCCTAAGAATATGCCTTCATCACCTTTCACATCAAACTTGTCTTTTCTAGACTCTTTCAAGATATAACATTTACTTCCAAATACTTTTAGGTAACTTACAGTGGGTTTGTAGCCATACCATAATTCATAGGGAGTTTTATGTGAATCCTTCTTCAACTAAACATGGTTCAAAGTATGGACTACAGTGTTGATGGCTTCCTTCTAGTATTTGATAGCAACATTCTTTTTAATTATTAGAGTCCTTGCACAATCCATGATGGATCTGTTTCTTCTTTCAACTATTCCATTCTGCTCAGGAGTACGAGGAGCTAACACTTATCTTTTAATTCATCTTTCAATGCAAAAATTATTGAATTCATTGGAGATGAATTCACCACCTCTATCTAATCTTAAGCATTCCAATCTTTTTCTAGTTTCTTTCTCTACTCTTGCCAAATACCATTTGAATTTCTCAAATGCTTCTGACTTTTCTCTAAGATACATAACAGTCATCATTCTAGAATAGTCATCAACAAAAAGAATAAAGAATTTTTTTTCCACTATAACTTTCTATTCCAATGGGTCCACATAGATCAGTATGCACAATTTCCAAGACATCTTCAGATTGATAATTTTTGCTCTTAAAACTAGTCTTTCCCATTTTGCCAATTTGACAATTTTTGCATAATCCAACATCTAATTTCTTCAAACTAGGAATTCTTCTTACTTTTCTAAATTTTCTTATCTTGACCATATTATCAAAGTTTACATGAAAATTTTTTTTGTGTCATAACCAACTTTCTTCCATTTGAACAATAAAACATGAGCAATCACCAAGATCAAGATAAAATAGGTTACCTCTTGTTTGTTTGCCTAATCCAATCATATCCCCTTTGTCATCCAATAGTCTTGCCTTGCCATGCATGAATTCTACTTTGAATCCAATGTTGATTAGTTGTGTCACACTCAGCAGATTATGTTTTAGTCCTTCAACCTAATAGGCATTGTCACATACAAGTTCATTGGTTAATAAGATTATGTCTTTTCTTTTTATGCAACAAGGTTCATCATTTCCAAACCTTACACTACCTCCATCATAGTGTTCGAAGTATTCAAAGTTTTTTTTGTCTCCAATCATATGATGTGAACATCCACTATCTATGATCTATGAGTCATTTTTACTAACATGAGAAGTGCCATTTTATCTTCTTCTTCTTCAGATTCATCTTTTATAGCAATGTATACTCTCTCATCTTCACTGTTATAAGAATCTTTAGCGATAAAACAAGTCTTCTTACTTTTGTCCTTGTATGATTTTTGATTTTTTATTTCCTTCTTGCCTTTGCACTTGTGGCTCTTCTTCTTATCCTTGCTTTCTCTTTTTGGGCACCTGGCAGCAATATGACCAATTTCTTCACATGAAAAATAGATTAAAGGAACCTGTTATCATTTTTATGCCCCACCAAGATTCAAACTTCAAATGTTTACCCACCAACGGTTACTGTGCAGCGTTAATATTATTTTAAATACCCGATCAAACATTATAATATGTTCTGTGGCCTGCAAGTCTTCCATCGTCAGATCTAAAGAATATCTACGGTTGGCACTATCTTGCCATGGAAAGTTGCACGGTGGATACGTTAGCGACATAGCGCCCTTCTGTCGCGTGTCAAGTGGGTCCCCTTTTCCTCGATTGTTTCTCTAGTGTCAAGTTTTGCCAGTTCCACGGTGGGCGCCACGGTGCTATTAAAAAATTCGAGCTTCTTGCCGTTAGCGACATAGGCCCAGACAGAAAGTGATCCTGCAAAAAAGTTTGGAAGTACGGTGGGTCCCAGGTGTGCCCTGTCTGATATCAACGAGGATTCGTCAGACAGTTGGCACGTGGCCAGTTCGTATTGGCTATGCACTGAGAAGTCAGATCTATCTTGCTCGTCGTTAGATCAGTTCAGATCAACGATGGGCGCTATCTCGCTATGGAGAACTGTTAGATTGTGGTGACTGATCAGGAAAGTACATGTTAATAACCGACATGTTATAACCCTAAAGCGGTTTAATACTTGTATAAAAGGGCTTAGGGTTGGGTATTTTTCATAATGTTGTGATACGAAATTGGTTCTTGCGGCGGTATTGAGCTGTAAGGGATTACGGATTGTAATCAGGTTGTAATCACTGGATTGTAATAAGATCGGACTTGCTGTTTGGTGGACGTAGCCCAGGGATTGGGTGAACCACGTTAAATCTTGGTGCCTTGTGTTCATTTCTGTGTGTTCTATTATTTTCTGTTATTGGTTATATTTGCATGTAGTTTTTTATTTCTGTTCGTGATTTATCCTAACAAGTGGTATCAGAGCAAGGTTGTCTTTCAGTTATCCTCTGCAGGAAAGTCTCACGGTTAAGTGGGAGTCTCACAGTTGAGTGGGAGAGATGGCAGATGAGGGTAAGTTGAGGGTTGACAGGTTTAATGGGCAGAACTTCCAGTTATGGAAGATGCAAATGGAAGAGTATTTATATCAGAAGGATTTATGGAAGCTGTTGGAAGGAAAAGCCAAGAATCAGGGAACTATGTCAGAGGCTGAATGGGATCTTTTGGACAGAAAGGCACTCGGAAGCATTCGATTATGCTTGGTACCATCGGTGGCATTTAATATTACAAAAGCAAAGACGACAGAAGATTTGATGAAAACCCTAGCGACACTGTATGAAAAGCCCTCCGCTTCAAATAAGGTATTTCTCATGAAGTGTTTATTTTATATGAAAATGGCAGAAGGTGGATCTGTTGCAGATCATTTAAATGAGTTTAATACTATTACTAGTCAATTATCTTCTGTGGGTATCAATTTTGATGAAGAAATTAGGGCTCTCTTGATTTTGTGTTCTTTGCCTGAAAGCTGGAATGGCTTGGTAATGGCAGTGAGTAATCCTGTTCCTGGATCTAGTACCCTAAAATATGATGATGTGATCAATGTTATTTTAAGTGAGGAAACTCGTAGAAAATCCTCAGGTGGATCTACATCAGGAAGTGCTTTAAATGCACAAAGCAGGGGCAGAACGACTGAAAGAGGAAGTAACTCTGAAAATCGTAGGAAATCAAGAGGAAAGTCAAAGGGGAGGAGGTCTCAATCGAGAGGACCAAATGATTGCTGGTACTGTGGGAAACCAGGGCACAAAAAGAAAGATTGCTCGAATCGAAAGAAAAATGAAGGAGATAAATCAGATGGAGACAAGGAGGAAAATGTGGTAAGTAACAAATACGAAGAGGATGCTTTGCTTCTGTCTTTAGAGAGTGTTGATGATTCATGGGTTTTAGATTCTGGTGCTTCATTTCATGCTACACCTCATAGAGGTTATTTCATTGATTATGTCCAAGGGGATTTTGGGCTTGTTTATTTGGGGGATAATGAACCCTGTCAGATTGTTGGAAAGGGAAAATTTAAGATTAAGTTGCAGAATGAGAATCATTGGCTACTACATGAGGTAAGACATGTTCCAAAACTAAGTAAAAATTTAATTTCAGCAGGGCAACTCGGTGATGAGGGTTGTGTAGTTACTTTTAATGATAAAAATTGGAAGGTTTCAAAAGGTTCCCTTGTAGTAGCAAAAGGTGTGAAAGTAGGCACCTTATATCTTTGTACAGGTCATATTGTTCCTTCTACTTTGATTGTTTCAGAGAAAAATTAATATTCAGGAACAATTACTGCAGTTGAGCAGGGAGAAAAAATAGCTGCTGTAGATTCTGATACAGCGTTGTGGCACAATAGACTTGGGCACATGAGTGAGAAAGGTATGAAAGTACTTCATTTAAGGAAAGTTTTACCAGGTCTAAAATGTGTGAATATGGATTTCTGTGAAAGTTGTGTGTATGGAAAACAAAAGAGAGTGAGTTTTGTAAAGACAGGGAAGGAAAATAAAAAGGAGAAATTAGAGCTTGTGCATACATATGTATGGGGACCAGCCCAGGTATCTTCCCTTGGTGGCTCTCATTATTATGTTATATTTATTGATGACGTAACTAGAAAAGTATGGGTTTATTTCCTTAGACAGAAATCTGATGTATTTCCAACTTTTAAGAAATGGAAATGTTTGGTTGAAAATGAGAATGGTAAGAAATTAAAATGTCTCAGATCTGATAATGGTGGTGAGTATTGCAGTCATGAATTTGAAGATTATTGCTCCACTAATGGTATTCGTAGACAAAAAACTGTTCCAAGGACTCCACAGGAAAATGGAGTGGCTGAACGCATGAACAGGACTATAATGGAGCGCGCAAGGAGCATGAGGTTGCATGCTGGGTTGCCCTTACACATGTGGGCGGAGGCTGTCAATACTACAGTATATTTGATTAATAGAGGTCCCTCTACTCCTTTGGGTTGTGGTATTCTAGAGGAAGCATGGACTGGTAAGAAGGTGAGTTATTCTTTTCTCAAGACCTTCGGTTGTGAAGCTTTTGCTCATATAGACTCTGAAAATAGAACCAAGCTAGAAGCTAAATCAAAGAAATGTGTCTTTGTTGGATATGGCATTAATGAATTTGGTTATAGGCTTTGGGATTTTGAAAATCTTAAAATTGTTAGAAGTCGGGATGTCATATTCAATGAGAAAGTGTTGTACAAAGATCTGTTGCAGTAACATGAGAAGAAAGAAGATGATTATGTAGTGCTGGATGATACTCCAAAAGTTGATGTTCCAGCCATTCCTCATGATGTGCAACAACTGCAACAACAAATACCACACACGCCAATGAATGTTAGACGATCAACAAGGCAAATTAGACCTCCACAAAGTTTTTCTCCCTCTTTGTATTCTATTTTACTTATTGATGCTGGTGAACCTGAAAGTTATGATGAAGTTGTGCAGGTGGATACTAAAATTCAGTGGGAGTCTGCAATGAAAGATGAAATTGACTCTTTGCTCAAAAATAAGACATGGGATTTGTGCAAATTGCCTACAGGTAAAAAGGCTTTACAGAATAAATGGGTTTATAGGTTGAAAGAAGAGGAAGGAGGTAAGAAAAGATTTAAGGCCAGGTCAGTTGTAAAAGGATTTGCACAGGAAAAGGGAATTGATTTTGATGAGATATTTTCTCCTGTCGTTAAAATGACTTCTATTCGTACTGTTTTAAGTCTTGTGGCTACTGAAGATTTGCATTTAGAGCAGATGGATGTTAAAACAGCCTTTCTTCATGGTGATTTGGATGAAGAAATATATATGGCTCAGCCACAGGGTTTTGAGGTCAAAGGTAAGGAGAACTTAGTGTGCAAATTGAAGAAAAGTTTATATGGCTTGAAGCAAGCACCTCGGCAATGGTATTTGAAATTTGACAGTTTTATGCATGAGCATGGATATAATAGGTGTCATTCAGATTACTGTATTTATTTTAAGAGGTTGGATGATGATAGCTACATTATTTTATGTTTGTATGTTGATGATATGCTTGTAGCTGGGTCTAACATGGATCATATTAAGGGGTTGAAACGCCAATTAGCACATGCATTTGCTATGAAGGATTTGGGGGCAGCAAAACAAATCCTTGGTATGAAGATTTGCAGAGATAGGAAGAACAGAACATTGACACTATCTCAAGCTGATTGTGTTGAGAAGGTGTTGCAACGTTTCTCTATGGAGAATGCTAAAGCTGTCAGCACACCTTTACCTGGTCATTTGAAATTGACTAAGGAGATGTGTCCCAAGACACAAGAAGAGGAGGATAAGATGTCCAAGGTACCCTATGCTTCAACTGTAGGAAGTTTGATGTATGCTATGGTATGCACTAGGCCAGATATTGCACATGCAGTGGGAGTCGTTAGCAGGTATATGAGTCATCCAGGATTTGAGCATTGGAATGCTGTCAAGTGGATTCTCAGATATTTGAGAGGAACATCCAATAAGTGTTTACACTTTGGGGGCTCTACTACTGATTTACAGGGCTATGTTGACTCAGATTTGGCTGGGGATATTGATACTAGGCGGAGTACTACAGGTTATGTCTTTACTGTTGGTGGGGCAGCCGTGAGCTAGGTTTCTAGGTTACAGAAGATTAATGCTATCTCCACTACAGAGGCAGAGTATGTTGCTACTACAGAGGCAGCCAAAGAGATGATATGGCTTCAGTTCTTTTTGGAAGAATTGGGACATCCTCAGAAGGATACTTATTTGTTCACAGATAGTCAGAGTGCCATTCATCTTGCTAAGAATTCAGCTCTGCATTCTAAGACCAAACACATACAGTTGCGGTACCATTTCATTCGGTTAATTTTGGAGGATGGACAGTTAAAGCTGGAGAAGATACATACCAATGACAATCCAATAGATATGTTGACAAAGGTTGTAACAAGGGAGAAGCTGAACTCCTCTTCAGCTTCGGTTGGTCTTTTAGACTAAACATGAATAAAAGAACAGTAGAGTCCAGGATGGTTTGATCCAGTGGGAGCCCCATGTGGTAGTGGTATTGCTACAGGATCAGTCTCCAAGTGGGAGATTATTGTTTAGTGTGGAGCTTGATCAGTCCCCAAGTGGGAGATTGTTAGATTGTGGTGACTGATCAGGAAAGTACTGTACATACTTCATAAATAGTGGGGTTCGGGGCATCGCCTCGAAAAAAATTTTTTTGGGCAATAGCCAACATATTATGGTCGACATGTTATAACCCTAAAGCGGTTTAATACTTGTATAAAAGGGCTTAGGGTTGGGTATTTTTCATAATGTTGTGATACAAAATTGGTTCTTGCAGCAGTATTGAGCTGTAAGGGATTACGAATTGTAATCAGGTTGTAATCACTGGATTGTAATAAGATCGGACTTGCTGTTTGGTGGACGTAGCCCAGGGATTGGGTGAACCACGTTAAATCTTAGTGCCTTGTGTTCATTTCTGTGTGTTCTATTATTTTTTGTTATTGGTTATATTTGCATGTAGTTTTTTATTTCTATCCATGGTTTATCCTAACAAGAACTGCAAGAATTTTAACCATAGCGACATAGCGCCTCAGTGACACGTGGCATAGATGACGTAATGGGCCCGCCCTCCTTCAAAGTGATAGTACATCTCATCCTCAATAGCAGTTGTTAGACGGATCAGAATATAGTGGCATTTTTTCATTGGTCCATTTAGCTAGCTCGAGACGCAGTTGTACAGTTTTGTGGACCACCGTAGATCTAAGGCAGATCTACGACAGGTGCTATCTCGCTATGGAGAACTGCAAGAATTTTAACCATAGTGACATAGCGCCCTTTCGCCACGTGGACCAAGGGGCTGGGTCTCACCAAGGATTGCCAAGTTTCATTCGAGTGTGGTGCAGTTGTCGAGATGGCGCCAGGTATGATGGGCCTAGGTAGGAACAAGTGTAGTATTATGACGAGTCTTCACAATTGTCAGATTTTAGGAAGATCGATGGTTGGCATTATCGCGCTATTGAAAGTTGCACACTATATACCATAGTGACATAGCACCTCAGTGACACATGTCAGATGGGTTTGTGTTATCTCGTGAACCTCAAGGATGATGCCAAGTTGTGCCAAGTAGATACTAGGTGTGTTAATAGCATTTCGCGGGCCCAAAAGTTGAAAAGCAAATTGCAGAACATGACAAGTCTCCATGATCATCAGATTAAGAAAGATCAATGATGGGCGCTATCTCGCTATGGAGAACTGCGAGAATTTTAACCATAGGGACATAGCGCCTTGGTGACACGTGTCTTACGAGCCCGGCCAAGGTTGACAGTTAATGACTGGCAGTTAGTGTAACCGTCGCGGCTAGAGTTTGAGGAGTTGGCGCGGTTAGTGATCAAGAGATGGTCAACTATGTAGGACTTCCGCGAGGTGGCAAAATAAAAAGAGGTTGTTGGTCCACGTGGTCCATCCTGCTTACAGAAACAGGTTGACTCACTGACTCTGCTAATTCACAAACCAAAAAATGAAGGTAATCGATTTTGTTGCACGATCTAATCTTCATGATCGATTCCAACTACCATGAAATGAATGCAGAATGAGAAGAACACTCCACCACCCATCTTTTGATCCATCTACCGGGTTAGAGCGCAATTATGGCACCGTTTTTGTCTTCTCAGGGCCCTGCTCCAAATCATTGTGTCTGGATCCACATCCAGATTAGATTTCCCCTTGATTGTTCTTTGCAGAACTTAATGGCAGGTAGCTGCGAAGTCACTTCAGCTGGAAGAGATCTCAGTTATGCTTGAACTATAAAGGCAATTTTTGTAGATTTTGTTGAGGTTGGACCTTTCTCTAGCTTTTCTCTGCTGTTGCTCTGTAATTCCAGTGTAAATTCCCATGTGCCTCTGAACTGTATGATTCTCTATTTTATCTCCTTCAACCATTGGTATGAAAGTGCAAGAACTCCTACCTTCGCCATTGTTTTGTGAAAGTCCATAATCTGCATGACTGTATCTCTGTTGGCTTGTGAATGGTATATAAGTGAATCTCTCTTTCCTTGTGACATTCATCTTGATCTACATGTGGTTATTTGATTAAAGCAAGTCTGAATGTGTATATCCTTAGTTTCATTTTGGTTCAATAGTGCATATATGGGCAGAGATTGGTCTGAACACTCTATTTTGGTGCATCGCCTCTTTAGATTAGGCTAGGTAGATTTATTTCATGCTCTCCTTCTCCCTTTTCCCCTCCAAGAGTAGTTAGGTGCACCCTGATAGTAAGAGGAAGTCGGCCTTCTCCGGAGACTCAACCTCACAATTCAAGTCCCACAGCTTGGAGGTTGTTTCCATGTTTCACTAGGTTGTCCTCATGCATAGGCTCTGGACAAGGGTGCAAACCTAAGTGACAACAGAACCTTACCTTTGTACTTTCCTCTTCCTCTAGAATATTTCTTTGCAAGTAAAGCTTCAACAACTTCAAGATCACTGTCAGAACTTTCCTCTGTTTCATCTTCACTTTCTAATAGGATGTCCTTTATTTTCTTGCCTTTCTCTTTGAGTGAAAGTTTGGCTTCAAATGCAAACTCAACATTTTTGGAAGTTGGAACATAATTGTCAAAGTTGTCTAGCTCAAAAGCTGTCAATCTTCCCACTAAGGCATCCAAACTTAACTTGTGATTTGGATCACACCTCTTTTCTTGAATAGTAGGTAATCTAATTGCATAGATAGGAAACAATGTTTTGAGAACTTTACTTACAACAGTTTCTTCCTTGATTTCTCCTCCAAAAGCTCTGATTGCACTGACACTAGCTTTGATTCTTTTCACACATTTGGCAACATTTTCATCTTCTCTCATTCTTATCTTTACAAACTGTCCTCTAAGGCTTTCTACTTTGGCTCTCCTTACATCGTCATCACCACCATAGATGTCCTTTAGCTTGTTCCACATAAAAAATAGTTTCGCAATCTTTGATATCATCAAATTCATCATATCTGAGAGCAGATGCAATATTAATCATCATGATGTTATGGTCCTTTTTCTCAACAAGATCTCCAACAGATAATGTACTAGTAGGAGTTTTGTATTCTTCATCAAGGTATTTCAAGCCTAAATCACTAATGGTGGCCAAATGAAGTCTCATGAGTCCTTGCCATGCTGAAAAGTTATCTCTATTTAGCTTTGGAATCTCTCTTGTAAGACATCTTGATATTTAGCTTAGGTCCCTGAAACCTTTCCTACAAACACCAAAAGCTATGATACCAATTGTTGGAAATATAGAAGGAGTAATTGAGAGGGGAGCTTGCCATGCTGAAAAGTTGTCTCTATTTAGCTTTGAAATCTCTCTCTTGTAAGACATCTTGATCTTTAGCTTAGGTCCTTGAAGCCTTTCCTACAAACACCAAAAGCTCTAATACCAATTGTTGGAAATATAGAAGGAGTAACTGAGAGGTGGGGTGAATCAATTACCACTAAAATAAATCCCAGATCCCTTAGATGTCATTAATAAAATTTAGTCTGAGAAAATTGATTGTTGTTGTTACTTGGTAAACACATAGAAAATGTTGTAACTCGATAAATGCAAAGTGTGAATTACTTTTAGCAGATCTTAAGATATTAACAGTAATTAATTTGCAAGCATAAAAGAAATAACATGAACACATGAGACACCAGGATTTAACGTGGAAACCTAATATGGGAAAAACCACCAATGTAACTAGTTACTATTTTTCACTCATCTAAAGTGAGTCCTGTTAGGAGCCAACCCGATTAAAGGTTACAAAACACACTGTTAGGTGTGACCTTGTTAGAGGATTTAATCACCCTGTTAGGAGTGGCCTTGCAAGAGGTCTTAAAACAATTCAATGGAACTGTCACCTTGTTAGGGGATTTACAACTGGTTGTTAAACCAACTCTGTTAAGAGATTTTAGATCACTGCTACAATGGTTAGAGAGTAATAATGAAATGACTTGATTGTGATGCAACTAAATTGTTGATTTCATATCTCTATTATGCTTCAACTTGATCTTTCCTGATTAAATATTACTTTTCTACTCCAAAAGGATATCTGTTTATCCTTCAAGTTCGTTCATTCTTTCCTTCTTAATTCAATCAACACACTTGCACACACACTTGAAAACCACGACTTGACCTTACATTTATACCTTCCAGATTGTCAAGTCGGCTCAATACAAATTACACTCACCAATATTCATCACCATAATCGGCTAGAAACAATACTTGAAATAATTAAGCTTCTTATGCCAAAACAACAAAATCCTTCATTAGCTGACCCTGCTTGGTAAACATTGGATTTGAGATTATTTCTTGTGTTAACCAACAAAAGCTTGGTTAACATTGCAAACTTGCAAAAATCCTTTGGTAACCAAGTGAACTTGGTTAATACTAACTCTGTTCAACTTTCTTTCGTTAACTATGAGAACTTGGTTAACACTATTTTCTGGCATAATCTCCTTCGACACCTGAGTGAGCTCGGTAGACACTGTCTTCGCAAAGTAAACTTCAAGAATGCTCGGTAGATAAGGAAAACTGTCTTGCTGACCAAGTGAGTTTGGTAAGCACTAATTGACAATTGATATGACATTTGTGTGACATCAAAGACAACACACAATTAGATAATTGTATCCAACAGGTTTGATACTCCAGTGGGAGCTACAGGTTTAGTAGTGCTATGATTAGTCTCCAAGTGGGAGATTGTTATGATGTGGAGCCTAATCAGACTCATAGGTTTATTTGGCATGGTTTCCCTCCATATTATTTTTATGGGGGTTTGGGGTCAATACCCCCAAGATAGGGTCAAGGGGTAGGGTCCCTACAAGGTCCTCAGGCGGCGCCTTAAAGCCAAAAATGCCCTTATATTGTAAAAAGCATCAGCTATTTTTTTTTATAAAATTCTAGCCCTAATTTTATAAGCGGCAAATAGCTTGTATAAAAAGGGCTAGGGTTAGGGATTTTTATAATGTGTGATGCAAAAATTGGTTCTTACGGCAATGTTGAGTTGTAAGGGATTACAGATTGTAATCAAGTTGTAATCACTGGATAATAATAATATTGGACTTCTTGTTGGTGGACGTATCCCAGGAATTGGGTGAATCATGTCAAATCTTGGTGTCTTGTATTCTCTTATGTGCGATCTATTATTTTTCGATATTGGTTATATTTGTATGTAACTATTATATTTGTCTAAGGTTAATCCTAACACCAAATGCATCCAAAATTAAGAATACAAACCTAAACACTAAAATACTGAATCAAAATACAAAAATATGACTTATCATCTCATTGCTATATACAAAACACTCAAAGCTAACAAACAAAGGTCAAGTTTTCCTTAGTCAAATCTCTAGAAAATCATTTTTGAAACTATAACAAATGACTTGAACAACATGTGTTCAATGAAACTAATATTCATAAAGAATCGACCAAAGATAGGAAAGATTAAGAATGCAATCTAACTTTACACCTACAACAAAAGATCATCCAACATAGAAATAATGAACTTAATACAATGTATTTGATGATTCTCTAATGACTAATACATCCTAAAAATTTAATCAAAATACAAAATATCACAAAAGAATATACCGTTTATCATCTCATCACTTTATACAAAACACTCAAAGCTTTAAAATAGCTCATGTCAAGTTTTCCTTAGTCAACACTCTATAAAACTAATTTTAGAACTATAACAAATGACTCGATAAACATGTGTTCAATAAAATTAGTACTCCTGAAAAAAAAAAATCAAAGATAACAAAGATTAATAACTAAGAATGCATAGAACTTTATACCTACAACAAAAGATCACCCAACATAGATACAATGAACTTGAGACTGTATCATTGATAATTCTCTAACAATTAATGCTTGTAATACATCAAGAAAATTAAGAACATGATATAATGAACTTGAACTGATATATGGGAAATGAGCTAGTTGTCGCCCATGTACATATTGCCACCACGTCCAAACCCCCAATGACTGCTACCTTCCCCCCATCGGTCCAACCCCCCCCCCCCCCCCCCCCAATTAGCGTCATAGAAATCCTAAAAAATGATCACACGTGTACTAGTAGTCGATCACAGATGTACTAATAATTGATCATTTTTTAGTTTTCTTAGTTGTTGATTGGTCCGTTTGTGCAAAAAGTACTACTTTTTTGAGTCAACGACTAATGGGGGGTCTTAGTGGCGGGTATCAAGCAAACATTTTAAAATGACACTTTTAGACCACCTCACATTCTACAAGTTCTACAGAGAGCTTTGTAAATGTAGGAAAGCCAAAAGATTAGCTTCAAGCTCTTCACTCACCTATGAAAGTTCACCGGAAAAAATGTCAAATTTCAATATACATATTAGGCACTGTAGGTGCATAAAGTGAGCTGGAGGACTACTAAAACGTTTCACCTATTTAATGATTCTCTAATGACAAAAATTCCTAATAAATCCAATAATCAAGAATACACATCTAAAAACACAAAAATATCACACAAGAATATACCACTTATCACCTCACCCCCACAAACAAAAACACTCGAATCGAAATAGATCCACCCTAATCAAAGTGGATCCAAGACAAAGTAAAAAGAAGGCACGGGCATGCAATTGCCCCACCTTTTCACAAAACAAAGGCATTGTAACACGTGCATTATTCCTATTCTATATGGAGAGCGATCTTTTGGGAAGATTTCAGCACAACCAGTACACTAAAAATTAAACTGCACGACCAACCGTACAAACATACGGAAGATACCTAGCTGTCAACTATTGATTGGCCTTTTCAAGGTATCTGGTATCCCGTGTGCATAAAAAATACGGATACTAAGTTGGACGCCTAGCAGGGAAAAAATGACGTGTCATAATTCCGCACCGTCCGTCAAATTACCGGAAGACCGGGGAAAAAAGTAAGTGTACGTTGAGAGAATTTGTGAAAACCCCAAAAGTTTACCGGACCAGCAAGTACTCTCGGGTCATACGGGCGTCAAAATCGGTCGTGAAATTGACGGGTTCTCGAAAGACTTATAAACCATCTTGTTTCTTTGCTTTTTAAAGTGGAGAAGATCTTTTTCGATTTATTTTCTTGTACGGGAGGAGTTGTAAGGGAGATGAATAAACAAATGATATGCTTGAATTGGGGTAGGGTTTGCTCGGACAGCACGCCGTTTGAAGGGTTCCTTCCATTAAATAGGGCACTTTTCAGTGACAGTGACGCAAAAATGTCGTATCTCAGTCCCGTCGGCAGCACAATTAAGACGAGATGTTTCTTCTGTGGTGTCACACATGATGCGTTTTGCGCTTCTCTCCACGCCAGGGTTTGACTGGCTGTGAGATCAGGTTGTAATAAAGGTTTATTATATGGATATTATGTCTGCTTTTCAATATTTTAATGGAAGATGTTTCTAATGGATTGACGTACGGTAACAAAACAGATTCCGCGGGGGCAAAAGGAGTAGGTGTTGAATAGTGACAATGCACTGATTGAGAATTTATATATCAATGACGGTTTCGAGCTTTGCTGGTTATTTAGGTATGTACTGATTGAGAATTTATATATCAATTTAGAATTGGAGTTCTATAAATTTAAAAAAATTGTTTTGGTTTTTTTTAAAAGAGAATTTTGTTTATGAATGCTCTCAATCAGGTTTTATGAATTAGGTTTTTTTTTTTTTTTTTAAAGGAGGGGGGAGGGTAAGGGTGACTAATTTGGGATTTGATTTTGTTTAGGAAAGAATTTGATTGTAACTAAGAGGATGGATCTAATTGTTTTATATTTGGGGGATTTGAATGGGAGGTGTTCTTGTAACTTAGTTTAGTGTTCAATTCATATTATAGGTACTTGATTCTCAACTTTTATTTTGGACAACCTAAGCAAGTAAGGGCAAAGACTACTTGTTTTCATGAGTGAGAATGTTTGTCCAAAAAGTTGTCTCACCTCTTAAATTCAAGAGTAGATTTGAACCCAAGACTATAAAAAACTACCCACAATCTCAAGGCAACTTTGCTACCTTTACAAACAGTACAATCTTATGTTTTGTCTTAATCTATTTTTATATAAATTGTAATGTTTGTGGATTTAAATTATATCGGACTTGATTCAAAGAATTGTGTTTGTTGACTTATTTAATGTGATTTAAATGTGTCACTTAAGTTTTTGACTTTTATTTATTATTTGTGAAGTTAGACGTGTGATAATAGTATATTTTTGTTTTATAAGGTCATTCTAACAAGTCACCTCAAAGAAACAACATACAACAATAAACAACTAGCATATAGTGACATAAAGCATGCGATGATAGATAAAACAACTCGAAGAAACAACTAAACATACATTGACAAAAGACATGCATGTTTCTAAATTATTATTTTTTTTGGATGTTTCAAATAATTCAATGAAAATGCAACACTAATAATAGGAAAGCAACAATTAAACATTTATTGATAGAAGGCATGCACACAATAATACATGAGCATAAAGTTTAACTTTTTTGAATGTTTCAAATAATTCAATGAATATGCAACTGATATGACTATATCATTTATGACCTAAACCTTAAGTGATGGATTTGAATTTCACAAAATATTGACTTCCCATTCAAAAAAATTAAATATATAAAATTAACCCTATAACAATTATGCTTTCTCCCTTAACAAGTTGCCATTACGTGTATCATCAAAGCCAATAAATACAATTTTATGTTCTTACTTACAAAACTCTACTTTCCTTTAGATATTTTTAAAACATAATCTAATTTAACAATTTGATAGAAAAAAAATTAAGATAAACAATTAGGGGAAGAGACAAGGGGTTCCAATAATCGTGATAGAGTTGTCATAGATACATCCCAATTACTACTTTTACAAGATCTCCAAAAAATGAAAACACGTGTACTAATAGCCAATCACACATGTAATAGAGCAATTTGCTCACCACTATTGGGACATTATATAAAGACTACAAGACATTTTACCACAAGCAACGTATTTTGGGTGAACAACTTTTAGTACATGAACATAAAGGATACCACACGAGTATTTTGCAATGACACTTATTCTCTACTTGCACTTCATGGTCCCTATAGAGATCCGTGAACAGCCAAAATTTAAACTTTAGGCTCTTCCCTCACCTACGAAAGTACGACAAAACCCAACTTCCAATTTAAGGATTCTAGGTGTGCAAAGTTAACGTAAACAACTATTAGATGTTTTCCCCTACTATCTTTTAACTTTCATATGAAATGAAATGTGAATACTCAATGACTAATTTTAAATCAAATAATATTTTTATTTCAGAGACTTGGACACACCTAAACACCAAACCCAAACTTAACAATCTTTAATTTTCTTTCAAAACTCTTACATGAATACTCTCTAAAAACTCTCATCCGTAGACCCAAAGATGCCATGTCTATTAATTAGGAATTCCCACTTTTGACATCTTTTATAAACTATTAAAATGGACCCCTTCCTGTTGTAATGACTGTAATTTAATGCCCCAACTTTTCCATCTGGTATACTTTAAAATTTCTTGCTTACCTACATTCTATTCACCTCCTTTTCTTAATTAGATTGACCCAAGTCACACGAGGTCAGAATTTATCTCCCTCGCTTGCTACGATTTACCATTTTTAACGTTATTGTCTTCCCAACCCGCTTCAAAATCTCGAGTCCAGATGATTTTATAGAGTACTTGTTTGTCTTTAATAAGGCATGGGTACTAAGGTAAACCGCCCCAGAGTTGGACCCATCAATGAGCCTAGAGAAGTCCATGGTGTGTCACATCCAAAATGCTCCATGATGTGCCAAGCGTTGAGGGTGGTTCATATCACCCATGTCACCAACAGGTCTGTGATTATTGAAAAATATCAGCTATTTCAAAATATATATATATATATCCATGTTATCCAAAATTTGTAATAATTTTTTATATTTTTGGGTGTGGGGGACTAAGATAAGTAATGCACATTGGTAAACACCGGCTGGTTGAACATGTCCTGTAACCATCACATAGCAGAGAGGATCAAGGTAAAATAAAATAATAGCTGGAGAGGGTTGAGGCTAAATAAAATAAGAACCAACCACAGACAGAATTGTAGAAAGCGGGAGGAAGGAAACTTCGATGTCTCCCCTTGAGTTTCAGGTTATTTAATGCATCACATGGGGGCCAGATCTGCATTGCTGTTATTTGACAGTCTGGTGTTCTTCATCCAACAAATGGCATTATTGAGAGGACCACCCCATTCAATGGTTGATTAAAAAATGGCATACATACCCCCTACTTCGAAGTTAGTTTAAATATAACTTGTGACCAATTAGTGCACGACATTGTTTGTAAGGTTTATCCATTTATTGTTAAAATGTTTATAAGAAGTCATTTATACACCGTTCATTGCATAGGCTACGAGAGAAAAAAAAAAAAACAAATTATAATCTTGGTAGAAAGGACTAACATATTAAGAAATTTTAATAGTTCATTCTACTATTTCAAAAACTAAAGGGATGCACATGAAATCCAGGTACGGAAAAAGATATAGGCCCACATTGCCTTGAAAGCATGCAGCCACTTAGCAAATCTAATCCATATGTGACAACACCAACACATCCAAGAGTAAACAAGCTTAAAACTTTTAATGTCAATATGTTCAAAAGGATAAGTCATCAGGTCCTTCAATCATAAAAAGAAGTAACTCGTGACATAAATATTTTCCCATTCCCAAGAGCATGTGGCAGCAAACATCAACCACCAAAAACATCGGGTTAAAGGAATAGCTTTTACTATTTACTATCAGACAACTGATTCATCAACATTCAATAAAATAGCACCAACCTGTACTTTTTATCAGTTTTAATTTCCTTCAATCCAGAAAGGCCAGCAAAACCATAAATAAGAATCGGCTAAGCCGCCATGCTGATCTAAAAACCTTTTGTCACCAGCCATAAGAGGGAAACCTTAAAAAAGATAGAAGCGGAAAAAACATCAAAAAGGTTCTAGTGCAAAAAAGAGTATGAGATAGATACTTAAATCATTGGGATGATCATCATTGTTATAAATTAAAATCATGTTTAGCTCCTCATTGTTACAAAAATACAGATCTCAGGCCCTCCAGTCACTGAATCAGCCAGTTACAGGAGATACTTTGAAACATGTTAACAGTTTTGAATTAAAAAGATGTATATAGCTAAAAAAACCCAGATATTATTATGATTTATACCTAAAAATCTGATTCAGATTCGAACCTTGCAATTCTCCATAACAGGAAACTCAAATACACTTTCAAGGCACTTTCATTGAGACTGAAATTTATTGTAATAATATCCTATTCTATTTGTAAGCAACACTAGAAGCCAGTAATCATGCTACATGGCATGAACTAATCAAATACAGAACTGTCTTCTAAACCAAGCAGAGCAATGAATGACAAATCAGATGCTTTACACAAAGCTCTCAAGCCTACATCCTACCACCCCCCTGTACACTTGCTAGCTACATCATTCTTGCAAATCAGTATATTCATGAAAGATAATTTTAAGGGAAAAGTAGTACTCTAAATTACCACTAGCATGAGCCCTTTCAGAAGATTGGCATCAGTTATGCTGATACTACATAAATCCATCACAAACTTTACAAGCAATACCACACATTTAAAGACACACTGCATACAGATACATATAGAGTTCTATCAAACTGATAGCCCAGTCAAATAAACCTAGTAGGTCTTTAAGGTTCAGCCAGGCCTAGAAGGCAATGTAGCAGTAAGTTCCACAAAACGTGACTGATGCCGTTCAGTGGATGAACATAAAATTCATCTCAACAAACCATATAATAATAAAGCAGTCAACTTTAGAACTGCAAAGAGCATTTTGAGAGTTGCTACATCTCTCATAATATGTTCAAAAGGATGATACACTTCAACCCTACTCCAGATATCAAAACAGAAATAGCCCCTTTCAATGGTAAACTGGAATCCCCATGATCTCCATTTAAATGAAACCATTCCTCTCCTTGAAAGAACTAGAATGATTCTCTGGAGATGTGCAGATGCGGAATCTGCCTACAGAATTGTCTTATCAAACAAAGCATTTCATCTCCTACCTAAACAAGAAAATAGACACACTGCCCTAAATTTTATAACCTCCCTGATAGTTTCAGTTCGAACTAAACATGACCTGCTTCTTGATCTGTGCACTCCATGTCACAATATCCATGTCTTCTGTTCTTTTTCACAAAAGGTAGCTTTCAATGGTACAGCTTCCCAAGCCACTCTAGCTGACAGTGACTGTTTGGGTGGGCAAACCTTATTGCCCAATATATATTTAAGTCTCAAATTCAAAGATATGCATAATATATTCCCTATATCAACAGCAATCTCCTATCTCAACCCAAGTCATCCCCCACAACAACCAGATAGCAGGTCATGCACAAGATCTAGTTCCTGTTTTTGCATTTCTCCATGGCCCTGGGAGCTGCATGCAAAATTCATAGTAAATTTTAAGCCTAAAGTTTCCAGTGATAAATAAACTTCATGAATATTAAACAGCTAAAGATTCAGAACGGAATAAGCAAATATTAGTCTTGCTACTGGCAATACAAGGATAATTCTAGTACCTAGGCCAATCGCTTCCGATCCCTTCATGATGCGTAGCCTTTTGCAAGAATCAATGAACATCCTGCAGTAATGGCCAAGTCAGAAAAAATGATATATAATCTATCCATGACTCTTGAACCACAGAGATGGAAAAATACAAATTTTTAACCAATACACAGAAAGAATGAATCTTTGGTCCCTCTCTAAGATAAGACATGATTTTGTAACATGGGAGTGAGTGGAGGATCTCTCACCCTGAATTTTATGTGCTTGGCACAACGGGGTTATCACTATTTCACTGAGATTGTTGATGATGGTTAATATGGGAAAAAATTAGCTTTGGAGAAATAAACAGTTTATGAAAAACTCCGATTATACTTACTCCCATGGGACATCTCCGCAGAGCATCCAATCTCCATCCTTGTCCTCGTACGTAAGCACATATTCTGAACCGTGAAGAAGATCCATCAACTTGCTCTCACTTAAACCATCCCTACCTGGTACTCCATGAGATCCACACTGACCTGAAAATCATAATATAGACCATAATTATTAAGACCCTAAAGCTCGCGTATCTACAGCGGAATGCAAAATTTAAAATCAGTATGATAAGGAACCCACCAATAGTAAAGCAACTGAACATCTTCTCCAATGCAGTGGACAATTCAAGGTAGCAGCTGTACAATTTCAAATCTACCTTCCTCAGATAAGGAGCCCCATCCATGCTGACCTTAACATACAAAACACTTGATCCAGCCTTGCCTTCACTTTCATCAGTGGTCTTCGGATTAGCAGCCAGAGTATTCTTTCTGAAAGATCGAATTGGCGGCCAACCTACCACTTGAGCCCTGCCAAATAAAAGCAATCCCAGTTCTTACAAAAGCTCACGAAAAAATCAAATAAAGTCCCCTAAAATTGGTTCCACGGCCCTCAAAGCAACACCAAATTTTGATGGAAAGAAATTGAAACTGACTACCGGGTATGTTGGTCTTTAGTTTAGACAGCAAATTGCTAGATAAGCAAGGGAATTGATAATCATTCTAGGCTTTTGGCTATTCGGAAGCCTAAAATGCAATAACAACGCCAGAACTAAGCTACATACCAAAGCTCTGAATTTATGAAAAAGCGTGATTATATCCCATACATTTATTTAACCGTATTTAGCCAATTGTGGTTCAAATTAGTCCGCAGTGGTCATTAACATATTACTTACTTGGCAGCAGGAGCCATTCCTGGGTCATTCGCAGAAGACATCTGATTCTTATTCGATCCATGTTGAGGTTCAGAACGAGGCCTATCTTGCGACATCTTTGGCTGTGCTGTATCTTTAACGCCAATTGAAGCAGCTCCATCCTTAACAGATTTTCCATTGATGTTAGCTCCGGCAGGAGGAGGCCTGGAAGATACGAATGGGCTCCCTGAGTGATCCAGGCCCCCTGTATGCCATGATGCGGGGCCTTTAGGAGTTCCAGGAGTAGAAACCATTTGTGGCAAAAACTTTCCTTGTGGATTTGCCTTTGGTAGTTCAACCTCAGATCCAGGCACAACTCCTCCTCCAATCGCTGAGGGGAACATCCACTTTCCCTCCACTGCGAACCCGCCATTGTTTCTAGCATCAGAGAAACAGCTCCTAGGCTCCATTGCTTCTGAAAACCCTCTCTTAGCACCAGAAACAATAGTTTTAGTTGTAGGACTCATCATGTTCCTTGTTGCTCCATACTTGTCCTGCCCATTCTTCTCTTCTTGGTTACCTTCCTTTGTAGAATGCTGCTGCTTCTCGATGGGAAACAGTTTCTTCTCCTCCACAACTTCAGTCCTTATTTGCAGAGGCCCTAAAAGAGAAAGCTCGGTGGAAGAGTCCCTCGGAGGTGAAAGGGAACCGGGAAGACCCAGCCTTAACTCGGTTTCCTTAAGGTTCAGATTGTTCTCTTCCCCATCTTGGCAAGACACCACAGAACTCTCCATCGACGATGAAACCTCTGATAATCCAATATAATCGTGCTCCTTCAGTCCCCCAGAGCAGCTATCTTGACTATTTGTATCTGATTCAGTAGTTGAAGCTGATGGAGAGACCTTACCTAGGCCCTCCTCTACATGGACACAAACACTGGAAGACATGAAAATGTTCTCAACGCCCCTCTTTTTATCTCTTATCTCTTTACAAGATCAGAATATTGGCAACCAAGCAGACACCAATCTGATCAATATAGGCGTGAGAATGAGAATCTCTTTGGTACTGTTGCTGTATGGCCTTTTATCCTCAAATCCTCCTTGTCAAACCAACAAGAAAATAACAACCATTGTTAGAAAAAAATAATAATAATTATCCCATAACACAAAAAGAAAAAAATTACCAAAACAACTCCGCTTTTGTTCCTCCTACAAACAACACGCAGACCGTAGAAAAGAAAGCACCATTAACAGACCTCAGGCCCTGCTCTTTAAATGGCTTCTTCCACAGAAGTTCAAATTATAAAAACCGGGCATGGAAGCTTACAATCAAACAAGTCCTAATAATTCATACAACTCTATCAAAACCAACTGGATGCCCATAATTCAACCAAACATATTAGTGCCCAATTTCAGAAAGTGGGCAATTATGCTTACAGAACCGGAAAATTCCTACTACCAAGCATCTCGCAAAGGCCACATATACCATTTTCAACCAAACAAAAAGACAGAAAAACTCAAACGCCATATATAATCAGGCCAAGAAATGCAACCCACTTTCGAATCCAACCACTATCCTCTCCTGATAATTAGCGGCAAGAAAAAGCCCAACAATCATAACACACAGCCAAAATAACCAACAATGTGCAAGAACTCATAATACATTGGCATGATTCATACCTTACAAATCCCCCTTGTGCAAAGCTTCTTCACCAAACAAAACAGCCCTTCACTCTATCCTTGATGCCAAAAAAAATTATATGAACAAATGAAAAGGTTGCACTGGACTTAGGCCTTCTAATGTCTCTTCTTCTGTATCACCACCAACCAACTGTATCAGTAATATTATTACTAGGGGCCCTCCATCTCCCAGCACAAAAATACACACAAATTTTTCCTCCTTTGTTTCCCCTACTCTACTTTCTCACCTCATAAAAATCAAAGTTTCCGTTAACAGACAGAATACCACAACTCTGTACCAACCGGGCTGCTGCAAATTCCGAAGGCCTTCATTCATTTGTTGTCTAATAATTCTTGTGCCAAAGCCATCGGACGGTGCGTGTCGACCGTCTATTTAGACGGTGGGGATTGGACCGGGGATTTTTGTATTGTTTGACACTTTCGACGAAAAATAAATTAAGTTTAAAGGGGGTTAAAAATAGGGAGACAAAAAGGGACAAGCTGGTCCCTTTAGGGAACATCATGAGTTGGGGTGCCGGATGGTGACGGTGACACCTAACCGACCGCCGGGCTGCCCGGCGGGAGCCCCCCTTGCCGGGAAAGCTACCGGATTATCTGCAAGGAATCCCTCCCTTTGTTCCTTCACTCTTTATCTTTCAATAACATTTCCCATGCACTTTCTAACCCAATTCCTTCTACAATCCCAAGCCCTAATATTATTGGTGATGACCAACATCTCTCTAATGTAAATGGCTGGACCCGGTCAAGTCATCAACTATTTCTTAATGCTCGTTTTGCATATCTTTGAATTATTTTGTCTACAGATTTGGCAAGTGGGTGACCTCTTTTATTAACAGATGCATTATTTGGTGCTAACGGCTCACATGGGTCTCCATCTATTTAGTCACATGCTACGAAGGTAATGGGAAACTAGTATTGCCCAAGTCAAAGTTATCCAACATCACATATAATTGCATATTTGGGGGCTAGAAATGTTGAAGTTTCACATCCATCTTTATCTTCTCTACAATGGTTGTTGGGTGTGGGCTGAGATTTTATTGTTTGTTTGTATAGTGTTCACTTATTTGATTGTAAATGTTTGTATAAATATGTTGTGCAATTATAGTTAAAAGGTGTCGATGTAAAGTTGAGAAAGTATTGACCTAGAAAGACATATCAAGGAGGAGTTTTGAACTAATCTGATTCTAATTGAAAAAACAACTGATATGTTTAAAGATATGGATGCATACGCTTAAAGTTAATGAATGTGTAGTATAGTCTAGCTCAAAGTTATCATATAATTGTAAATTTGGAGCTAATACAAAGTTTAAGTAGGTGTTTTGTTTTTTGTTTTCTTTGGTTGGTGCTTTTTTTCTTTTTTTTATAATGATAAATTTATTGGACCTTCACATCTATCTATATCTTTTTTATAGTTAGTTGTGAGAATGGAATAGATATTTTAGATTGTATTTTTTGTTTTATGATATTCAATTATTTAATTGTAGAAGTCCATATAGGTATGACAATGTTGAAGATATTGATGTTGGGTGAGAGATATCAAACATCACATATAATTGTGATTTTGAGAGCAATACAAAGTTTAAGTCTTTGTATTGTGTGTATTTTGTTTCTTTCCTATAATGATAAATATGTTGAACTTTCACATCCATCTATATCTTCCCTAAAGTTAATTGTTGGATATGGATTAGATATTCGAAGTTGCATTGTTTGTTTCTATGCTATTCACTTATTTTATTGTGGAACTTCATATAAGTATGGTTTTCAATTATAGTTGAAGATGTCAATGATGTGATGAAGGAAAGTTGAGAATGTAGTCTAGATCAAAGTTATTAAACATCACGTATAATTGCAAATCTTGGGGCAATGCAAAGTTTAAGAGTTTTTTGTTTTTTTTGTTTTTTCCTATTATGATAAATTGAACCTTTGCATCCATCTATACCTTTTTTTAAAGTTGGTTGTAGGGTATGGATTAGATAATCAAAGTTGTATTGTTTGTTTCAATGTTATTCACTTTTTTGATTGTAGAAGTTCATATGGATTGTCATAGTTCAAGATGCCAATAATATGTTGAATGGGAGTTGAGAGTGTAGTCCAAGTCAAAGTAATCAAACATTGCATATAATTGCAAATTTGTGGGCAACACAAAGTTTCAAAGGGTTTTTTCACACCTTTTTTTATTTTTCCTGTTATGATAAATATGTTTTACTTTTACATCTTTCTATGCTTCTGTATGGTTACTTTTTCGGCATGGACTAAACATATGAAGTTCTATTGTTTGATTCTATGTTATTCAGTTGAGAATGTAGCCCAAGTCAAAGTTATCAAACATCAATTGCAAATTTGGGGACAATGCAAAGTTTAAATGATTTTTTTTTAATCAAATTTTCTATTGTGATAAATATGTTGAACTTTTTTGTCCATCTATATCTTCTCTATGCTTAGTTGTAGTGTGTGGGTTATAATTAAAGGTTGTCTTCTTTTTTTAATATAGTCTGGACCTCTTTCATTATAGAAGTTCCTAAAGTATCACTTGTAATTATAGTTGAAGATGTCAATGATGTGTTGGAGGGAAGTTGAGAATGTATTGACAAACCAATGAAAAAATATGGAGCCTTGAAATATTATGACAATAATTGAAGATATGAATGGTACAGTAAAATCTCTAGATATAATGGCATATGAAAAAGTACACAAAGATTTTGAAATAAATTTAGAAGTTGCTATAAGTTTGTCTAGCAATTAGAGTTGAAGTTGTTAATGATGTGTTGACTAGAAGTTGTGACAAAGGGTACTCCCCTTATTAACACAAAACATAATATAATAGAGAAATAACAACAATTTGCAATAATAGAAATTGGGCTTCTTATTATCTCCAATAAAACAGAATTACGATTCTCAAAAATAGAACATGCACAATTACATGGGCATTTTCCTTACAATATTCTACAAGCCAGAGCTAACATCTACATATCCAAAACTATCATAGAAAACCTTGTGAGCCTTCTTTATATAGGCAATTTACACCGCTCAAGAAGATTCTAGAAATTTAACCCTAGACGGTCAACCAACCCTAAATTACTTTTTTTTTTTATATTTCATTACATTAGAGGAGGCCCCAACAAATTTCAGAACTCAAAATAAATTTTGAATAAAATTCATTTTTGCCCATTTTAGGTGATGTGACATCTGAAGATCATAACTAGTCACCAGTTGCTCCAATTGACTATTATGACCCCATTCAGAAATGTTACAACTTGATCTACAACACTTTATTTATGTAAACTCTAGTCAGCTGAGGTTTTCCCCCCTTTTTGGAGCCTCTAAAGCCTTCAAAAATGAGTTCAAAGTTTTTATACCCTAAGTTACCAATACTAAATTTTTTTAATAACTTAACAAATAGACTTGATATTATAAAACTTTACTAAAAAATTGATATATCTAAAAATAAACCTGTAAGGATGAAATTAGAATATTATGAGCTCAAATGGCCAACTTACTAAAAATAGTAAGCCTCTGTTAATAGTAACTTTGCGCTGAGATAACACTTATTGAAAAATAAATTAGAAATATTTTAAGGTGATGTGAGATTACCCTTACACCCAAGATGCTCCTACATCAGACACCTAAGGTAATTTGAGACATGACCCATCACACTCAGGTGTTCAAAGGAAAACCAAGACAATTAACCTCCTCCCTTGTTAGCCTTGATGAGTCTTCAACACATCATCCTTTCTATTTGACCAAATATTCTTCATGTCTTATTTCCTTGAGTTTTTGCCAACACAAGTGTTTATAATTCCTTCGATCTTTGTAGTTGAAGTAGTTGTTGGAATACTCCATTTTGCTTCTCATCTTCAACACCTCCTTCCTGATACTCTATCAAATTTATGTTAAACATTGGTGTAATATCCATCTCATTGGAAAACTCTATTTCATGGGTATTTCATGAATCATGCTTCTTCAATATCTTGCATGGTCCAAGCTTCTTCATCTTTAACTTAGTATACATTCCCTCTAGAAATCTCTCCATTCTCAAATGAACCACGACTTTATCTCCAATCTGAAAATCATTATGCCTCATTTTTCATCTTCCTTAGCCTTGTATTGTGTATTCATTTTAGTAATGTGGTTGCTCTCTTCTTCATGCAAGTTCGTAAGTGTTTTGCAAAATCTTTAGTAACTACACTACTTGTCTCCCCTTTAGTCAACTATCTTAATTCAAAATCATTTATGGGACTACTTCCATATACTATTTGGAATGGCAATCTCAATGCTCCTATTAACAAAATTATTGTATATGAATTTTTCCTTGTGGTAAAAGTAAATCCCATCCCTTTGGTTTATCTCCAACCTTGCATTGCAACAAATTTTCCAAGCTCTTATTCACCACTTTTGTCTATCCATCAATTTGTGGATGATGTGATGAGATAAACTTCAAATATGTCTTTAATATCTTCCATAATGTTTGCCAAAAGTACCTAAAAAACTTGGTGTCTCAGTCTAAAACTATGCTCTTCAGTAGACCATGTAGTCTCACCACTTCTCTAAATTCTTTTTACCTCATTGTTATGATCCTAGTAGGTGGCCTTCAATAGCACCTTGGGGTTTTGGTGCAATGGTTTGTACCATGTGGTATCAGAGCCTCCACCTAGGTTCAAGTCTTAGATCGGGTGGCGACACCAACATTACAGTGTCTGTCTGGGGCTCATACGACCAAGGGGAGGGCCCACCATATGGACACACATCCAAACCAGAGTCTAGACTGCAAAGCATGGTGGGATGTTATGATCTTGATAGGCATCCTTCACTAGCACCTTGGAGTTTTGGTGCAATGGTTCGTGCCACTCATAAACAACATCATTAGTCTTCTTGCAGGAAATGAAATGTGGCATCTTTGATAACTTTTCAAAATTCTTGCCTTCTCCTATAGTCCACCTTCAATTGTTTCCTATCCCCTCTCATTGTTTCAGTCAAGGATCCATAGACATTGCTAAAACTTTTGATATTTTTTTGTAAAACATATCCAAACAATGAGAATATCTTACCTCGCTAGTACTCCTTGGAGTAGGCCATTCAAGGAAAGTCTTTACCTTCTATGGTTTCATTTTAAGACCTTCTACTAAAACTGTAAATCCTAGATACACTAACTCCATTTTCACAAAATTGCACTTCTTTAGATTAATCAAATATTTAACTTCCCTTAGCCTCTCAAACTCCCTACAAATATGCATTATGTGCTCCTCTAATGTCTTACTGATTATCAAAATATTATCTTGTATCTTCTTAAAATAGACACACTCATTATTTAAGACCTTTTAGCTCCTGTACATTAGTGACCTTATTGACCGTGGATGGATTTGTGCTCAATCACCTCTTTCTCATGTTTTGTCCCACATTTTCTAGTTTCACCAATGCAATATTTGAGGTCTTAGGGTTATCTCCTTGTAGGCCAACCCTAGAATGAGTTAACCAAGTCAACCTGTTCTAGGAACACATCTACTAGGTTGACCTATTCCATGAACACATCAACCGAATCTAGATGTATTAGGAACACGTCGATCTGTTCTCCAGGGATTTTGGGTATTGAACCCAATTTTGTCTCGGGGTTTTAAATTTAGTAGTCAAGTGACCCCATTAGTGTACTTTATTTTCACACCCAAAAATTAGTATAAAAAGAAGCGTAGGCACCTCATTTTGACATCAATCATTATCATTAAGTATCAATCAAGTAATCACAAGGCAATCTCAAACATCCAAGCATTCAAACAAGCAAATTTTATTCAAGCATTCAAAGTGTTTATAAGATTCGAGGATCCTTTGTCAGCATTTCCTCTTCAAGATATAACATTTTTTTGGCCATTAAGGGAGGAGATCTACATTGAGGCATTCATCATCTTCATCATTGATGCACATTTACATTCATGGTGCTATGATATGGTTTTGGTAGATTAATTGTTTTTGTAGAGATTTTATACATCCTTTATTAAAAGTTCAACATCATCAACATACAAACATTGCAAATCCTTATTGACAAGGGTTTCCATGTGCAAGATGAATATTTACATTTGTCTTACTTTCATTTACACATTTACATTTCAATTTTAAGGTTGATTCCTCAATCTAGGGCTTGACTAAGGAAAGCCCTCGTCCACCCAAAACAAAACAAAACAAAAAAGATTTTTTGTTTACATGAGAAGGTTAGCAAAATTGTGACCATAGAACCAAAAAAAAATCATTGAACCATTTATGAAGAAATTGGGTCAAAGTTATCATGGGCTCTCGAGAACACAATGAATTTGTTGTAATGCATTTGGGAATATGATGACCTGGTCAATGTCTTCTTGAGGCCCTAGAATAATAACATTTTCTTAGTTTTATGTTGTGATCATAGATCTGCAGTCAAAAGTTCTACCATAGTATGGTAACCAAGACTTCAACATCTTTAGATGGCAATAATTTGGCATCTTTATCTAAATGCACAACTTATGCATTGTCTTTAAGTATTTTTTAGGTTCTCTCTTGATGTTGAGGACACTCATAAGCTTTAGTCCATTCTTCTTTGTAATGGAAACATGTCCCATGAAAACCTCCTCTTCCTAGTCCCTGACGTCTTCATCTTCCTCTATGATCCCAACTATTTTGATCATAGGAATAGTTGAAATTACGTCCTCTTTGATTCTGACTGCTACTAACCTTATCACTCTTTTTTCTGATATTCATTTCAACCTCCATAAGATCGTTTGTTGGATCATCTTCCACAACCTCTTCCACCTTGCTTTCTTTCAAACATCTTTTTCAAATTTTCTTCCACCCTTAAGACAATCAGGTATGTCTCTTCAATACTGGTCATTCTAACCAAACTCAACTCCTCTTGAATACTTGGCCTTAACCATTAAGATAACAAGAAATGTTATCCTTGTTAGCTTCTACATTACCTATTCTAATGAGGATTCAATAGAGCTCTTTTGTATACTCCTGAACAGATCTTCCCACTTGCTTTAACCCTTGCATTATCTTCAATAAATCGAGCTCATAATGAACATGAATGAATTATCGCTTTAATTTCTCCACCATCTGATCCCATCTTGTTCTTTCATTTTTTCCTTTTCTATTTCACTCCAATTGAATCTCCTTCCACCAAATTCTCACATGTCCTTTCAGTTTGGCCTTTGCAAACTTGACCCTCTCAAGATCTTTGATTTATTTATACTCAAAATATTCTTCTACATCATTGATCTAGTCAATTGGCTCCTCTAGGTTAAGATTTCCTAAAAATGTGGGGACTTTAATGTTGGGTCTTTTTTCAATCCTAGAAATATCTTTGAAAAATTGATCATCGTTAGGATCCCTAGCCACTTATTCTCCTTCCTATTCAACATGCCCTTCTTCTTCAAATTCATCATTGCTTTCATCTGTAGCTGCAATATTCATTCCTCTTTGGATCCCCTCTTACAATGTCACACCTCCATCTCTTACACCATGGTTTCTTCATGGAGGCATTTTTTTCACTTTACACTCAAACCCACGACCATAGTCCTGGTGCAAATTGCCTCATGTTCTATTATATGTTTACACACTTGGGAACTTCTTCTCTGATACCACTTGAAGGTACTCCTCTTATTAACACAAACACACATAATAAAATAGAGAAATAACAACAATTTGGAATGTTTATATAAATATGATGTGAAATTATAGTTAAAAGGTGTGAATGATGTAAAGTTGAGAAAGTATTGACATATGAAAGACAAAGTAAGGAGTTTTGAAATAATATGATTATAATTGAAGATGTAACTAATATGTTTAAAGATATGGATGTATATGCTTAAAGTTATGAATGTGTTGTATAGTCTAGCTCAAAGTTATCAAATATTACATATAATTGTAAATTTGGAGCTAATTCAAAGTTTAATTGGGTTTTTTTCCCCCTTAAATGATAAGTATATTGAACCAGCTTTACATCTATCTATATCTTCTCTATAATTATTTATAAGCATGGAATAGATATTCTAGATTGTCTTATTTGTTTTATGATTCACTTAATTATAGAAGTTCATATGAGTATGGCTTGTAATATAGTTGAAGATGTTGATGATGTGTTGAAGGGAAGTTAGGTCAAAGATATTGAACATCACATATAATTGTGATTTTGAGAGCAATAAAAAGTTGAAGTCTTTGTATTATGTGTTTTTGTTTCTTTACTATAATGTTAAATATGTTGAACCTTCACATCCATTTATATCTTCCCGAAAAGGTAATTTTTGGATATGGATTAGATATTTGAAGTTGCATTATTTTTTTTAATGCTATTCACTTATTTTAGTGTGGAAGTTCATATAATTATGGCTTTCAATTACAGTTGAAGATGTCAATGATGTGATGAACGGAAGTTCAGAGTGTAGTCTAGACCAAAATTATTAAATATCATATATAATTGCAAATCTTGGGACAATACAAAGTTTAAGTGTTTTTTTTTCCTATTATGATATATATTGCCGTGGGGTTGGATTTAGCTCACTCCCAAGATGAGCCTTCTCCCTTAGAATCTCCAACCACGTGCGATAGTGGCAATTACTACTTTCGACTCCCCTTATGTTCCAATTGTTTTCACTCACCCAAACCATGCCTACACCCAATCTTCATCAAGTGTCCACACACCTAACTGCCTAAACATACACCCCTATGGAATAGAAGTGCACGCCAAACCACCATGGTTCTACAAACTTTGTTGCACCACACAAGCATCCTCAAGCTCCAAGCTTTACTCTTGCTTAACCCAAACTGAAACCCTTACTTAAGCCCTTCTACATCTTTGCCTCAACATGCTCCTTAAGACGACCTTACTCCAACACTGGCCATATGTGATCCCAACTCCTTGAGTCTCCTAACCACCCTTCATCATCATTGTGTCACTCCCCGAATGCCCAAAACTATCACAATTCCCCTTGCTCAAGTATGCACGCTACCTAATCAATACATTGCATCACTGCACTAAGAATCACCACAACTCCCTCATTGAACAATGCATCCACCCTAAGTGACTTAGACCATTGAGTCATCCCTTGCTAACTACACATACTACCTATGCATACTCGGCACCACCCTAGCACCTTAGAACATCCTTGATTCCTCAAGTCCAACCTTGCATCCTACTCTAGCACGCAGCTATCTCCACGATGCACCATCTCTTGTTGGTCTCCCCTAGCTTTCCATAAACCTTTAAGCCCGACCCTATCCCTACGAAATCATTGACTGCCTTAGCCAAACACTAAATCCAAACACCAAGCCCTAACTACCTCAACACTAGGTCTATGTCTACATGCCCTCATTGGTTAACATCTCATAACTCATGCATCCACTGCACTCAGACCAACCCTTCATGCACACACACAATCTTACTCATCTTAGATTCCTTTTCAATGTATACCTACTTGAGTATCATACCCTTGTTCCATGATCCACCCAATCCCTTGGACAATGTACTCCATTTCCAACTCAGCTAAGCCACCATAGCTTCACCTATGAATCACTTCACCCATTTTAGTCATGCACCAAAAGTCATCACACCTTGTCATACTTCATGATTTTCCTCTTTGAGTCATGCCATACAACTGCCTCTTTAGTTATATAACATAAATCTACCTCATGACTTGATTCACCTTGAGCACTCTTATAGAACACCATATCCCAATTGCCATATTGGACCACCACGACCCTTGAGATACCCTATCCCAATACAAGTCCAATCCACAGAGTAACATGGATGTGTACCCATTGAAACACCCCTTTCATACCACCAAGCATAGATATTTTGCTTCACAACACTTCCCCACATAGCTCACCATAAGCCCCAATTCTCCTACTTGGATAAACCACTCACCTCCTACTGTAGGACTAAGTATCCCACTTCCCCAACTTTCAGACCTTAGACAACTCCCATTGAGTCATCATCGACATTGGCTTAGCTTCTTCACTTCACTAAGATAGGGACTCTTTCATTGTCACCAAACCTCACTAAAAAATGATAAGGTGGAGCTACTCTTGTTCACTCCTAAAACTATATGTTACCTCTATCTCATCTAGAGACTAGAAGGAATGACTACTCTGCTTTGTCCCTCTTGAGAGAGGTTGAGCACCTAAGTCACCCTTGATGTACACTGGCACTTACCCTTCTTGGTTACACCTCAACATGGCTCCACACCTCACTTACATCACAACCATTCTAGTGAGAACATCACTCAGCACAACCCTAAGTTTGCACCTCATCTCGGCTCCACACCTTGCCTACACTACAATCATGCTAGTGGGAACAACACATAACACCTTCCCATTGGATATACCTTAGATCCATCCCATGATGGGATTCTATGCCACAATTATGTGTACCCAACACATGACATAGTGCATGAATACTCCTTAGATCAACATAAGGCCTCACCTACTCCACACATGTGTGCACCCACTTTTTTCTACACGTTTTTGGTTTTTATTTTTTGTGTATTTTTTTATTATTTTTTCTATAATGATAAATATGTCAAACCTTCACATCTATTTGTTTCTTCTCTATAACTATTTGTTAGCATGGAATAGATATTCTAGATTGTCTTGGTTTTTTTATGATTCACAATTATAGAAGTCCATATGAGTATGGCTTGTAATATAGTTAAGATATTGATAATGTGTTGAAGGGAAGTTAGGTCAAAGATATCAAACATCACATATAATCATGATTTTGAGAGAAATACAAAGTTTAAGTATTTGTATTGTGTATGTTTTGTTTCTTTCCTATAATGATAAATAAGTTGAACCTTCACATCCATCTATATCTTCGTTAAAGTTGATTGTTGGATATGTATTAGATATTCAAAGTTGCATTGTTTGTTTCTATGCTATTCACTTATTTTGGTATGGAAGTCCATATAAGTGTGGATTTCAATTATAGTTAAGATTTCAATGATGTGATGAAGGGAAGTTTAGAGTGTAGTCTAGATCAAAGTTATTAAACATCACATATAATTGCAAAGCTTGGAACAATGCAAAGTTTAAGAGTTTTGGTTTTTTTTTTTTTCCTATTATGATAAATATTGTCATGAGGTTGGATTTAGATTTCACCCAGCATGAGCCTTCTCCCTTAGAATATCCTACCAAGCGCAACATTGGTGATCACTATTTATGACTTGTCTTTTGGTCCAATTATTTTCACTCACCCCAAGTACGCCTTACCCCCAATCTTCATCAAGCACCCACATACTTGACTACCTAAACATACACCCCTATGGAATAAAAGTGCATGCCAAACCACAATGGTTCTATAACCTATGTTGTACCACACAAGCATCCTCAAGCTCCAAGCTTTACTCATGTTCAACCCAAGGTGAAACCCTTACTTAAGCGCTTTTATGTCTTCTCCTCTACGTCCCCCATAAGACAACCTTAATCCAACACCGGCCATATGTGATCTAAACTCCCTAAGTCTCCTGACCACCCTTCATTATCATTGTACCACTCCATGGATGCCCATAACTACCAAAACTCCCTTTTCTCAAGTATGCATTCTACCTAAGCAATACATTGCATCACTGCACCACTACACTATTGCATCCACCTTAAGTGACTTAGACCACTGAGTCCTCCCTTGCTTACTATGCATATTGTCTATGCATACCCGACACCACTCTAGCACCTCTAAACATCCTTGAGTCCTCAAGTCCAACCTTGCACGCTACTCTAGCACACCCTTATCTCCACGACATACCATCTCTTGTTGGTCTCCCCCAGCCTTTCATGAACTTGAAGCCCAACCCTGTTCCCCATGGAATATATTGTTCCCATCATAAAATAAATAATTAATCAAACCACTGTTTATGGGCTGATTGATTTAGTATATCTCAAACCCATTTTTATTTAATAATTTCTATAGGTGTAGTTGTCGGTTATCTTTGTAAAGCCTTGGGAAGTTCCTCTAAAGGGTATTTATGCACGACATGTAGTTCATAGTTGGTATGTGATTTGGATTATATTTTCTTATACTGCAAATTTCAATTGGCATTCTCTATTATTTGCCATTTCAGAATTGAAAGATCTTCCTTACTTGGTTATTCCAGTTTCGGTGGGATTCAATGCTCACCCTATTTCGTCTTTGTATTACTTGTTTAGATCTGGAAAATATACGCACCATCTTGGTTTGCAAATATAATTACTATTTAGAGATTAAAGTGCATATATTTGTGATCTCTCTCTCTCTCTCTCTCTCTCTCTCTCTCTCTCTCTCTCTCTCTCTCTCTCTCTCTCTCTCTCTCTCATGTGCCAAGTTGTCTTTATTTAATGTATCATATATAATTCACTACATGTTGGCATCACCGAATTGTATCACATATCTTTTGTCATTGGTGAACTCACTTAGCCATACAAATCGTACATTTCTACTTGCTACACTCACCATATAGACAACTCCTATCTACTGTACGGTCACCATTCCAGCATTGTATGACTACCTTTGCAAACCATACATGACTACCTTTGCAAACCGTACAACTACATCCTCTAGCACAACATAGGGGAATGGGAACATTACAGTTGTATTAGATTGATTGCATTCAGGTCAAGATCTCCATTAGCCCAAGATTGCCTTATGATTAGGATTGCCTCTAGATAGAGATTCCCTTCGAGTTGAGATTGCCTTTGGGTCGAGATCCCCTTCGGAAAGTCATTGCCTTTGGGTTGAGATCCCCTTCGGGCTGAGATTGCCTTTAGGCCGAGATCACCTTCAGGACATTACAATGGTATTAGAGTAATTGCCTTCAGGTTGAAATCCCCTTCGAATCAATTTTGCTTTTGGGTTGAGATTCCCTTCGAAAAGTGATTGCCTCCGAATAGAGATATCCTTTGTGATGAGATTGCCTCCAGATAGAGATCCCCTTTGGGGCAATATTGCATTCAAGTTGAGATCTCCTTCAGGCCGAGTTCACCTTTGGAACATTACAGTGGTATTAGAGCCAAAGATCCTGCCAGCTTGTGGACAATGAATGAAATTTTATAGCCGAAAGAGAAGGAGATCCTAGTCAGTTGATAGAATGGCAAAACAAGAACCCACTCTTGTAGAAGTTATGGTGATATTGAGGGATCTTTTAAGGAATTAGGCACAAATCAACAACACTTGGTGACGTATGGAAGAAACTCTATAGAAATTGGTAGACAATAAGATATCTGGGGAACAAAATGGTCAGTTTTGACTCAATTTCAGGAAAGGTGAATCCTCATCTAGCATGCTCTCAACCTTCCATGTTGAATTTTCCTACACGGATGGATGTACCACACAGAGGAAGGAAACCAACCTTTGATGAAATTCAAAAATAGATGTAAGAAGACTAGAAGAATGCAAACTTGGAAGAGGATATATCCTACAAAGACTACGTAGAATTGAGAATGTATTATTCTGGAGGTAGAAACCAAGGATATATTAACAAAAATTTCAAAAGAAAGTTGAGTAAAGTAAATCTATCACCATTTGACATATTCAAATCCATATCTTTCCAAGTATTGGTAATGAAGGTTGATACTTCCAACTTAATCCAGTGCCAAAAGAAGAAGCAATTAAATTTGTAGCACTCCACTTGGAGGGAGTGGCTCATGAATGGTGGCATCATGGAACTATTACGTTGGGGCATGACCAAGTAAATAGTTATGTTGAATTCACTAAAAGATTGATAGATTAGTTTTATGGTAAAGATCCAAAACTTAATTTTAAAGAGTTGGCACAATTGAGGTAAATAGGATTGCTCCACTAGTACATCATAGAATTTCATAAACTCTCTAATTTGGTCAGACATTTTTGAAAGGAGATAGATAGCATGCTCTTCATGGATGGATTGATAGAACCACTACGAGGTTAGGTAAAAGGTTTCAATCTTTCCACCCTTTCAGAGGACATAAAAAGGCGTGAATCATGGCATCATCATCGACATAATCCTCTCAAGGTTACTCACACTCCAAACCACCAGTATTCCCAAGGGACAAAGACAACAAACCTCTATTGAAGAAGCCTTTGTTGGAAAAAGCTACCAAACAAGAACTCTAAAGGAAGAAATCATATTTCAATTGCAAGGAACCGTGGGAATCTAGGCACAAATGCCTCTGTAAAGGGAAAATACACTACACCAAAGTTGTATCCAATGATGAGGATGATAAGGAGAATCTACCCACAAAAGATGATCACCCCCACAAGAACTCCAAAATGGTTAATTTGAACCATACAGAAAGGATCACTACATTGGTATGACGTGGGTGAACCATCACCCTAGCTGGGAGCCTAAGATGTATGGTATTTCATGTATGGAGAACCCTTCAAGGACAGAGAGTCATTGTGATGCTCAATAGTGGAGCCACTCTAAACTTCATAAACTCATCTTTGGTGAAAAGAAGAGGTCTACCTATTGAGACACACCCAAGATTCTAGGTGAAGGTCGCTGAAGGAACACTTTTTCCATGTACGCACCTTGTTCCTCAACTATGTATCATCATGGCTAACCTTACTATGACAAAGCATTTCTTTATAGTGGACCTAGATGATATGAAGGTTATTCTGGACATATAGTGGATGGAGATGCTAGATTAATACAAAGAGTTTCAAGTGGATGGACTTTACTTTTTTTGTCAATGGAAGAAGGTTGTTCTCTATGGGATGGCCAATGAGGGGCCAAAGGAAGTCTGGGCACAATGGATGGAGACCATTTTTTGGCATGATGACATTGCAAGGGTTGCACATTGTTTCATTTCGGTAGAACCTATAAAAGGATAACAGACACCCCACTGGGATGATTATCTTCACATATCTTGAGCACCCATGATAAAAAAATTTATAGACATTCCTCTTGGCATACCTCCCCATTGTGGGTTTGAGCATACCATCGAGTTGGATGCTGGTGCCAAACCAATTATCACCACGCCATATTGTCACCCCAAAAAATTCAAAGATGAGATCAAGAAGGTGATTCAGGAGTTGTTCGAGAAAGGATGGATCTATCTAGCTATAGCCCTTTTGCATCATCAGTGGTAATTGATAAAAAATAAGGATGGGGCGATGAACATGTGGGTGGACTACCGTGTGTTGAATAAGAAGATAATAAAAAATAGATACCCTATTCCTAGGATCAATGAATAGTTGGATGATTTGCATGGTACGGTTTATTTTTCTAAAATAGATCTTCATTTCGGATACCATTAGATTCACATGTGGGAAGAAGACATAGAGAAGATGGTTTTCCATTATCATTGTGAATATTATGAATTCCTAGTCATGTTGTTCGGATTAACAAATGCACCAACTACTTTTCAGTCTTGCATGAATCACATCTTCAACAAACAATTACATAAGTACTTGTTGGTATTCTTTGATGATATCCTTATTTATAGAAAAACTTGGGAAGAACACCTAAGACACTTGAATGAAGTCCTAGGGATCATGAAGGCTTAGTCCTTGCTTGCCAAGAAATCCAAGTGTGAATTTAGAATGACAGAAATATTATACCTAGGGCACATTGTCAATAAATATGGAGTGTAGGTCCACCAAGAGAAGATTCAAGCTATCTTGGATTTCCCCCCACCAAAATTAGTCTCTAAGTTGTGAGGGTTCTTGGGATTGTGTAGTTATTATCAAAGGTTTCTAAATGGTTTCTCTCATCTCAACGCACCTTTAACATATCTAACAAGAAAGGTTCCTTCCAGTGGAATGAAAGAGTGCAACACACTTTGGATAAGTTAAGAGAAGTAATGAGCACTTTCCTAATTCTTGCCTTACCCAATTTCACTCAACTGTTCATTCTAGAGTGTGAAGCATCCAAAGAGGGCATTGTCATAGTATTAATGCAAGATGGACACCCTATAGACTATGAGAGTCAAAATCTTACACAAATGGAGCATCTATATTCCATTTATGACAAAGAGATTTTAGCCATCATGCATGCACTGACCAAGTTCCAACAATATCTAGTAGGTGGCAAGTTTGTCATTCATATTGATGATAATAGTTTGAGATATTTTTTGGAGCAACAGGATCTGAACAAGAGGCAACAAAAATGGGTAAATAAGATTTAGGCTTTTGATTTTGACAATGAGTATGTGAAGGGAAAGAACAAATGTGGTTGTAGATGCCCTATCAAGAAAACCCACTATCTGTTTACTATATCCGATTTTAGCTGACTAGAAAGAACATTTATTGGTGGAATATTCCAAAAACACATTTACATGTAAGATAATGGATGATGGCACTTAGATAGACCAATAAAAGGTGGTGGATGACATCATTTACTATAATGATCGGATATACTTGGTGCCTCAAGCCAAATTAAAGCAAAAGATCCTAAAGGTAATACATACCTCACCCTTGGCTAGGTAGCTAGATTTTCTCAAAACCTATAGACATATTCGGGAGATCTTTTTGTGGAAGGTACATAAAGGAGATGTATTGCAATACGTACAAGAATGTGCAATCTATCAACAAAACAAATCCGAACACACTTTACCTGTCGAGTTATTGCAACCCTTTCCTATACTAGAACAGAAGTGGGAAAGTATCTTTGTGGACTTCATCACCAAACTTCCTAAGGTAAACAAGAAGGATTGTATCTTTATGAAGGTTGATATACTGACAAAGTATGCACACTTCTTTGCCATCTCCTTAGATTTCTAGGCCGCACAGGTAGCTGACTTATTTTTCAGAGAAATTGTTCATCTGCATGGGTTACCCTGAAATATTGTTAGTAACAAGGATGGCCACTTTCTTAGTATTTTCTGGATAGAATTTTTTAAGCTGGTAGGAACAAAATTGTTTCCAAGTACTAGCTATCACCCTTAGAGAGATAGATAGAGAAAGATTATGAACAAGTGGCTAGAAGGATACCTCTGGAACTACATTTCGGCACAACAATGAGCATGGGTCAAATGGATGTATCTAGAGGAATACTTTTACAATACCACTTATCACATGTCCATTGGGATGGTACCCTTTAAAACACTATATGGGTATGAACTCCTTTCATTTATCGATGTGGTACTAGGTGATAGTCATGCATCAAGGGTGAGGGACTAGCTTCAAGAAGGGCAAGACATCCTGAGATTCTTGAAGAGGAACTTAGAAAGGGTGTAAAATCAACAAAAGATCTATACTAACAGACATTAGATTGAGAGAAGTTTTGAAGTGGGAGACTTGGTCTATCTTAGACTCTATCCATATAGGAAGTCCTCATTGAAGGAAAAAGGGAAAGAAAAATTGAAGCCACGTTTTATGGTCCTTATCATGTAGCTCACCGCATCAATGAAGTTGCCTATGAACTGGAACTTCCAGAAGGAAGCCACATCCTTAATGTCTTTCATGTTTCTTGCTTGAAGAAATTTGTAGAACAAAACATCCCAGTAACCACATATCTCCCACCAGTCAATGAAGAAGGGAAGCTCATGTTAGAACCAACCGATATCATTGATGTACAAGAAAAGACTTTGTGGTATCATACCCTAAGGGAATACTTGGTACATTGGAAATACTTATCGCTGGATGATGTGACTTGGGAAGGTGAACACATCTTGTAACATTCGACATTGCATCAACTTGAGAATGAGAAAATTTTAGGATGGGAGGATTGTAATGTTCTCGTCATAAAATAATTAATTAATCAAACCATTGTTTATGGGATGATCGATTTAGTATATCTCAGACACATTTTTATTTAATTATTTATGTAGGTGTGGTTGTTGGCTATCTTTGTAAACTCTCACGAAGTTCCTCCAAACGGTATTTAAGTACAACATGTAGGTAGTAGTTGGTATGCGATTTGGATTACATTTTCTTATATTGTGTATTCTAGGTGGGATTCTCTATTGTTCACCATTTCGGAAGTGAAAGATCTTCCCTACTTGGCTATTCAAGTTTTGGTGGTATTCAACCCCCACACTATTCCATCTATATATTACTTCCTCAGATCTGAAAATTTTGTACACCATCTTGGTTTGCAAATATAATTACTATTCAAAGATTAATTGCATTTATTTCTTGATCTCTCTCTCTCTCTCTTGTGTACCAAGTTGTCTATGTTCAATATATCATATATAATTCACTATGTGTTGGCATCATCAAATTTCATCACATATATTCTGCCATTGGTGAACTCACTCAAACATACAAATTATACATTTCAACTTACTACACTCATCACACAAACAACTCTTATCTATCGTACGATCACCATTCTAGCACTATACAACTACCTTCTCGAAACATACAACTACATTATCTACATCCATTGTACACCTTCAACCCTTCACCATACAAAACCTCCTCTTTTCCCATACCATATGATTTCTACAATTGTCCACCATTCACAAGGTAGGGGAAAAATAACATTACATGGAACTATTGACTGCCTTAGCCAAACATTGAATCCAAACACTAAGCCCTAATTGCCTCAACACTAGGTCTATGTCTACATGCCCTCGTTGATGAACACCTCATTACTCATGCATCCACTATACTCAGACCAACCCTTCATGTACACACACAATTTCACTCATCTTGAATTCTATTGTAATGCATACCTACTTGAGTATCATACCCTTATTGCATGATCCACCCAATCCCTTCGATGTTGTACTCCATCTCCAACTTGAAAATGCCACTATAGCCTCACCTATGAATCACTTCACCCATTTCAGTCATGCACTTCAAGTCATCACACCTTGCCATCATCCATGACTTTCCTATTTCAACCATGCCATACAACTGCCTCTTTAATTACTTAACATGGATCTGCCTCACGACTCCGCTCGCCTTGAACACTCCCTTAGAGCACCATATCTCGATCGCCATACTAGACCACCATGACCCTTGAGATACCTTATCCTAATCAAAATCCAATCCACCAAGTAACCTAGATGTGCAACTAGTGCAATACCTCTTTGATCCCACCAAGCGTTGATATTTGGCTTTGCAACAAGTCCCACATAGCTCACCATAACCCCCAATTCTCCTACTCAGACAAACTAGTTGCCTCCTACTGTAGGACTAGGTACTTCACTTCTCCAACTTTCAAACCTTAGACAACTCCCTTTGAGTCATCACTGATATTGGCTCAACTACTCTGCTTCACTAAGATAGGGAGCCTCTCATTGTCATCAAACCTCACCATAACATGATAAGGCAGAGCTACTCTTCTTCACTCCTAAACTATGTGTCATCTCTATCTCATCCAGAGACTAGAGTAAGGACTACTTTTCATTTTACTCTGTCCTTGATGCACATCAGCATTTACCCTCCATGATTACACCTCAACTTGGCTCCACACCTTTCTTACACCACAACCATGCTAGTTAAAACATCATATACAAAACCTCAAGTTTTCACCTCTTCTCTTCTCTACACCTTGTCCACACTGCAACCATGCTAGTGGGAACAACATGTAGCATAGACCCATTGGATATACCTCATATCCATCCCATGACAGGATCCCATGCCACAACTATGTGTGCTCAATACATGGCATAACCCCATGAATACTTACATCAACACAGGGCCTCACCTACTCCACACATGTGTGCTCCCAGCTTTTTTTGCACAGGTCCATCATCTTAGAGTTTCATCTTGTGAAATGATAGCCCCTTACATCCTTCCCCGCTCTAAAATAGGTGATGTCCTTGACACTAACAACCACCACCATAACTTGTGGAAGGGATCTATAGATGCCCCTTTGTAGAAAACATTGACTATCATCAACTCCATTACACACCTCCACACTCTTTCTATTAACACAAAATACTCAATGTTGTTAGCATACCAAATATTGACCTACTTGCATGAATCTACTCCATGCCTAACTTCAATTGAGCTAGCCATACCAAACGCTTCTATCTCCACTTAACCACATTGTTTCATCCTATGACAACACCCCAAATTTTGTCTTCTACCTTTAACTACCCAAGAATCAAGCTTGACATCCACTAAAAGACAAGCTTGTGGCATCCCAAATGCACAAGTCTCCAACCTTCTTTCCCATGTTCATATACTCAACCTTTGGCCTCCTTGAATTCTTGATGTATCACTATGTCTACATGTTGAACAACCCTTTGGCATGCCCTGCAGCTAGCTCATTTCCAACACTACAACAAAAATGACCGCCAATAGTCATCTACTAATTCACTTCTAGAACATTATGCAGCCCCTAGTACTTACACAAACCTACTTCAGATCATGCACTATACATAATCCTACACCAAACTACACCAAACAACTCCCAAATCAACTTTCTCAAGTCATCACATTCAACCTCGGTACTAGGCCTTCCATTGTGCCACTGTACTTGACTATTGACTGACTCTTTGACATGCCCTATATCCAAATCATCCTCAACACCTCAAGCTAAAATGCACCCAACTTTCATCTTCCAATACACCTCGAGAACCTTGTGACTTCTTAGTACTTGCTTCCTATCCTCAAATTTGACTCACACATGTACAAGACACAACCATACATCTCTTTGCATTCACTTGATAGCCCAAACTTTACACCTCAGATGATATAATTCACATCAACCTATACCACATGATACCACATCACCCAAATTTATTGATTCATGACACTACTGCCTACCCTACTCCCGTAGCTTCCAAGCCAACCTGCCACACCACCAACACCTACTCCTTAGATTTCCACCTTGAAAATCCTACACCACACTATTCCATATGGACCTAACCTTTTCCACTTTTAGACTTACCCTATGAAAGCCCACACTTCATCACTCCATGCAACTACTTCATTCTCCTTGAACCCACATCCTATAAGTTCTACATGAAATTGCCCCAAACAACCCAATTGTTGCACCTCAGACTTGCACCATAAAAATCCTACTCTACACCACACCTTGTGGCCCAAACCAATACTTCTTAAGCCCCATCCCCAAATAAGTCCCTACACCTCATTGTTCCATACAACCCATTTTTCAATGTGCCCACGCAACCCCTCAATTTCAAGATAATGTCCTACACACCATCCTAATCCATACTGAGATTGACCATTATAGCCACCCTACAACACAACCTTTTAGTTAAAGTTGTGCCCACTGAATCTTACACCTCGTTGCTCCTTGCATCCTATTGATTTCACCTTGGAACTATGTCATAGGATTCCTAGACCACATTGCTTCTCACAACTCATCTACACACTGGTCTTAAATGTACCTGACATTTCCATCTTCACTTAAGTGGCATTCTAATGAACCCACAATACCTTGTTGCACCATGTCCATCTCTGCATTATGGTCTTGTGACACCATGCCACAACTTGACTTCCATAGCCAAGTTCTACTACTGAAACCACTTCCAACAATGTTGTTATCACCTCTCCACAAGTTGTATATCAATTTGACCATCTTCTTTATATCCTTGATGTCAACTCCATGAGTTGGTGGTATAACCCAAAGATAATCTACAAAAGAAATTTCACAGATGTCAACTCACCAAGAGTTGGAACAACCCAAAGCCACACTTTGTTTGGTTCAAGGATAACTTTAGTGACTAATATTTTCCAATTGGCTAATCTCACTCATCAGGGACTCCAAATTTGGCTAGTTTTTTTGCACTTTTGGGGTGACCATGTTGTCTGCATTTTAGAAAAAATGGATCCCATGCTTAGGCCAATCACCAATAATAATACATAAGTATTTGTATTTTAGTGACAACTTTGCTAGTGCAATCTATTTTTTCCATGCGGTAAATTATATATATTCACCTACAATTTCCAATTCTTATCTTAATCGATGTCATATTAGCCAATATTTGGTAAAAATTGAAGTTAGGTTACACATTAACTATGTAGATTTGACATGCATCTCTATTCTAGATACTTTCCATGAAACTTCTTATCCTTTCTCACTTTGGCCCAAAATAGATTTGATTGGGAACACATGCCTTTATTTTGGGGAATTTCTTTAAAACTCAGTTTCTTTTTAAAAGTTTGGTTCAAAATAAGAGTTAGGCCATTGATTTTGAATCCTGTAATGATCATAAATAATAAGGATGTTGCCTACATACCACCATTCAATAATTTGTAGGGAAACTATAATGATAAAAGTGGAATAAATTAAACCTTCAAGTTTGATAGTCAAATAGGATCCATATAATAATAATTTCATCATGGTTTATAGGTATGTGTACTTCTGTCCATGATTTTCATCAATGATGAACTATTCACCAGGATTTTATAGAATTTTCATATAGTTGAAAAAAATCGCCAATAAAATTAATTTTTTTCCTACTTAAAAAAATTAGTTTGCCAATAGAAATTAATTGTTTTCCCTTGAACTAATGTTTGATTCACCAAAATTTTATGCATTTTTCCAAAGGGGAATTTCTTAAAGTAATCCTTGATCTGGTTCATGCTCTAATACTAGCTCATGCCTAGGATGGATTTAGCTCATGCCTAGGATGAGCCTTCTTCCTTAGAATCTCCAACCATGCATGACACTAGAAATCACTACTTCTGACTCCCATTTTGGTCTAGTCATTTTCGCTCACCTAGACTATGCCTTACCCCCAATCTTCATCAAGTGCCCACTCACCTGAGTGCCTAAACATACAACCTTGTGGAATAGAACCATATGTCAAACCACCATGGTTCTACTCCCTTTACTGCACTACACAAGCATCCTCGAGCTCAAAGATCTACTCTTTTTCAACCCAAGTTGAACCCCTTACTTATGTCCTTTTGTGTCTTCACCTTAGTGGCCCCCATAGGATGACCTTACTTCAACACTAGCCATATGTGATCTTAATTCCCTAAGTCTCCTGACCTCCCTTCATCACCATTGTGTCGCACCTTGAATTCCTAGAATGACCACAACTCTCCTTGCTCAACTATGCACAGTACCTAAGAAATATATTGCACTACTAAACCAATAGTCACCACAACTCCCTCGGTGAACAATGCATCCACCTTGAGTGACTTAGACAATTTATTCCTCCCTTGTTCACTATGCATACTGCCTAAGCATACTTGACACCACCCTAGCACCTTGGAACATCCTTGAGTCCTCAAGTCCAACCTTGCATGCTACCCTAGCATGCTCCTATCTTTGCAATGTACCACACAAGCATCCTTGATCTCCAAGTTGCACTCTTGTTCAACCTAAGTTGAACCCCTTACTTATGGCCTTTTGTGTCTTCACCTCAGTGTCCCCCATAGGATGACCTTGCTTCAACACTGGCCATATGTGATCTTAATTCCCCGAGTCTCCTGACCTTCCTTCATCACCATTGTATCACTCCCTGAATTCCCAAAACTACCACAATTCCCCTTGATTAACTATGCACACTACCTAAGAAATACATTGCACTACTACACCAAGAGTCACAACTCCTTCGATGAACAATGCATCCTCCTTGAGTGACTTAGAACATTGATTCCTCCTTTGTTCACTATGTATATTTCCTAAGCATACTCAACACCACCTTGGCACCTTAGGACATCCTTGAGTCCTCAAGTCCAACCTTGCATGCTACCCTAGCATGCTCCTATCTCTGTGATGTATCATCTCTTGTTGGTCTCCCCCAACTTGCCATGAAATTTGAAGCCCAATTTTATTCCCCACACAACTTTTGACTGCCTTACCCAAACATTGAATCCAAACACTAATCCTCGACTACCTTGACACCAGGTTTATGTCTACATGCACAAACACAATCTAACTCATCTCAAGTTCCTTTGGAACACATACCTACTTGAGTACTATACCCTTGTTCTATGATCCACCCAATCCCTTAGACACTATACTCCATTTCCAACTCAGCTATGCCACCATAACTTCACCTATGAACCACTTCACCCATTTCAGTCATGCACCATGAGCCATTACACCTTGCCATCCATCATGACTCACCTCTTTGAGCCATATCATACAATTATCTCTTTACTTACTTAATAAGGATCTTCCTAATGACTTGGCTCACCTTGAGCACTCCCCCAAAACACCATATCCTGATCACCATATTGGACCACCATAACCCTTGAGATACCTTATCCCAATGCAAATCCAATCCGCCAAGTAACCTAGATGTGCATCCAGTACAACACCCCTTTGATACCACCAAGCATAGATATTTGACTATGTAATACTTCCCCACATACCTCACCATAATCCCTAGTGCTCCTGCTCAAACAAACCACTTTCTACCTACCACAGGACTAGGTACTCCACTTCCCTAGCTTTCAACCTTAGACAATTCCCATTGAGTCATCATCGATATTGGCTTAGCTACTTCGCTTCACTAAGATAGGGACCCTTGCATTGTCACCAAACCTCACCACGACATGATAAGGGAGATATACTCTTCTTCACTCCTAAAACTATGTGTCACCTCTATCTCACTCGGAGACTAGATGGAACGACTACTTTGCTTCATCCCTCTTGAGGGAGGTTGACCACCAAACCTACCCTTGATGCACATTGACACTTACCCTCTATGTTTACACCTCATATTGGATCTATGCCTTGCATACACCACAACCATGATAGTGGGAACATCACACCTTGGCTCGATTGCACACCTTTCCTACACCACAACCATGTTAGTGGGAACAACTCATAGCACAACCTCATTAGATACACCGTGGATCTATCCAATGATGAGATCCTATGCTACAACTATGTATCCCAGCACACGACATAGCCCCATCGAATACTCCTCAGATCAACACAAGTCCTTACATACTCTACACCTATGTGCACCTAGCTTTGTCGCACATGCCCATCATCTTAGAGTTTCATCTTGTAAAATGACAACCCCTTACAAATATGTTGAACCTTCACATCCATCTATACCTTTTTAAAATTTAGTTGTAGGGTATGGCTTAGATATTCAAAGTTGCATTGTTTGCTTTTAATTGTAGAAGCTCATTGTAGAAGTTCATATATGTATGGATTGCAATCATAGTTGAAGATGCCAATGATGTGCTGAATCGAATTTGAGAGTGTAGTCCAAGTCAAAGTAATCAAACATTGCATATAATTGCAAATTTGTGGGCATTAAAAAGTTTCATAGGTTTTTCCCCCTATTTTTTCTTTTTCCTATAATGATAAATATGTTTTACTTTTTTGTCTATCTACATGTCTCTATAGTTAGTTGTTGGGTATGGAATAAGCATTTGAAGTTATATTGTTTGCTTCTATGGTAATTGGTTGAGAATGTAGCTCAAGTCAAAGTTATCAAATATCACATGCAATTGTAAATTTTGGGAAAATGCAAATTTTAAATGATTTTTTTCTTCAATTTTCCTATTATGATAAATATATTGAACTTTGGTGTCCATGTATATTTTCTCTTTGCTTAGTTTTAGGGTTTGGGTTATATATTAATTTTCTTTTAATGTAGTCGGCCTCTTTCATTATAGAAGTTCCTATAAGTATCACTTGTAATTATAGTTGAAGATGTCACTGATGTGTTGGAGGAGGGTTGAGAATGTATTGACATACCAATGATAAAATATGAAGGAGTCTTGAAATTGGATGACTATAATTGAAGATATGAATGGTACATTGAAATCTCTAGATGTAATGGCATATGAAAAAGTATGAAGAGGTTTTGAAATAAATTTGGAAGTTCATATAAGTATGTCTAGAAATTAGAGTTGAAGTTGTTAATGATGTATTGAGAGAGAGAGAATATTAATGTCCAACAAAAGACCACAACATGGGTCTATGGGACTGGGAGCTTACAACCAAGAAGATAACACCAAACAGTGCCAACAAAAGAGCAAGCACAAGCTTAAAATAGAAGAGAAGTTATAAAAAAGGGTACTACTCTTAATAACATAAACACACACAATAGAATAGAGAAATAATAATAATTTGGAAGAACATAAAATGAGCTTCTTATTATCTCTAATAAAATAGAATTACAATTCTTAGAAATAGATCATGGAAAACCACATGGGCATTTTCCTTACAATATTCTTTAAGCTAGAGCTACTGTCTACATATCCAAAATTGCCACAGAAAACCTTGCAAGCCTTCTTTATATAGGCAAATTTCCACTGCTAAAGAAGATTCTAGAAATTTAACCCTAGACCCCGAGGTCAACCAACCCTAAATTATATATGTTTTTTAATATTTTATTACATTAGAGTACGCCCCAACAACTTTTAGAACTCAAAAGAAAATTTGAAGAAATTTCATATTTGCCCATTTCAAGTGACGCGACTTCTAAAGATCATAACTCATTGCTAGTTGCTCTAATTAACTATTATGAACCCATTTTGGAAATTTCACAACTTGATCTACAAAACCTTACCTGTGTAAACTCTAGTAAGATGAAGTTTGACCCCTTTTTTAGAGGCTCTAAAGCCTTCAAAACATAGTTCAAAGTTCAATGACTTCACAAATAGACTTGATATTATAATAAAAATCTACTAACAAAAATAAACCTCCAGGGATGAAATTAGAGCATTTTCAGCTCAAATGGACAACTTACTAAAAATAGTAAGCCTCCAATAATAATAACTTTGTAATGAAATGACCCTTATTGAAAGACAAATTAGAAATATTGTTAGGTGATACAAGATTGCCCTTACACTCAGGATGCTCCTGCATCAGAGACCCAAGGTAAGTGACCCCATCATACCTCAAGTGTTTAGGGAAAAGATAAGACAGTTAACCTCCTCCCTTATTAACCATGATGAATCTTCAAAGGGTCATCCTTTCCATTTGACCAAATATTCTTCATGTCTTATTTCTTGTGCTTTTGCCAACACAACTATCTAATAGTAAAATTCAACAAGTACAACTCATACCATGTCATACCATTCTCATATCCACACTCATATATAGATGGTTTCAATAGTCCAATTCACCAAGTAGAACTCGTAATTTATCAATACAATTCATACAACTCTAGTAGTATTTGTAGTTATGGTTAATTATGACACAATGCCAGCTCATAGATCAACACATTTTATTCAATGGTAGTTTTGGGTACTCTTCATACAAATAGACTTTGAAAAATAGATATTACATTGTTAAATTTATAGTGTTATTCAATTTTTTATATTTTGGTGCATTGTGGAAAATTATAGGGATACTTTTGAGACATCTTTATAGTTTTATCCAATGAAGGAAATCTTTATATACTTTGTGAAGAGAATAATGAGACATGATGCAAGGACATATTTTTTCATCTTGGTCTCCACCCCTCCAATACTAATTTCATTTCATATTTGTCCTATTAGTCACTTTTTCAAATCATCGTTGCCTTGTTCATGTTAGGATTAGGCCACATGTCTCAAATCCTCACATGCGACTGGTTTTGGTTGACCATGAACCTTACATACAAAATTGTTCAGCTTACTAGAGACCTCTAAATTTGTTTTGGATTATCAATGAATTAGTCTCAAAATATTGTATGAAAATATAACAAGTTATTTTAGGCTAGACATGCATTTTTTTTAGATTAAAAAGGGGCTAATTTTTGTTAAAGGCTTTTCATCTTAGTATATGTCAAACTAAAATTTGTTGTATCATAAAATTTGTTGTTTATTTCAAGGTTTTCTTTCTAATATTATTGTGTATGGTGAAATGGTTATCAATGATAGATCTAGCAAGTACAACAAATTGAATAAGGGTAAAAAGCATAAGAAATTCCCATGAAGAAGGATTATGTCAGATAATAGAACTAAATTAGATCAAAGTAGGGAGACAATCACTAGATTGGTGTCTAACTTTTAAACAGAAGGCAATGGAAAATATTATTGTCCCTACAAAAGGTATAAGGGATTAAACACTAGAAGACTCCTAATTGGAACAACTAAGATACATTTTTGTAGGGACACTAGTTACATTGAAGGGGGTTCAAATATCAGCCATTGGTAAGTTGTTTGTTATATTGTTTAATAATTAATATACATATGAAATCACTTGATGATGAGATCATGATCATGATCATGGTTTGTTTATGTTCATCATTTTTATATAGGTTGATCTCCCCATGACAATATGTGATATGGGCAACCACATCTCGATGAATATGGTTTTGTAAGTGGAGGAACATGGAGGTGCAAATATTCAAGCTAAAGATCATGATTCCATGGAAGTTTAGGATCACACACCAAAAAATACATTTGAAGATGATGATACAAATACATTGATCTATGACATATTTGGTATTGATGCACCAGATGATGATGATGATGATCATGATGACATTGATGTCGTCCATGATATACCTCTTCTTGAGATGGTAAATATTATATATATATATATATATATATATATATATATATATATATATATATATATATATATATATATATATATATATATATATATATATATATATATATATATATATATATATATATATATAGTGAATAACTGGTGAAATATGTACCATTAATATTGTTTATATTAACAACTTATACTTCTTGTTGTAGATTGATAGGCGAGTTTTTGTTAACACTATCAAATATTCTCGCTCGCTCAAATCGAGAATGATGTACCACTATGAAAGATATTGGAATAAGGTATAAAGAAATAGATGTTTGTCCCAATGATCATATCATTTACCATAAAGAACATGAATTTGCAGCAAAAATCCCTAAATGTGATATAGGTAGATATTGACTAGATCAAGTAACAAAAAATGTGCCTCACAAGGTTCTTTGTTACATCCTCATTATTTCACTTTTGCAATGATTATTCAGGTGTAGTAGTTTGACATAATTTATGGATTATCATGCACACAATAGAAATCGAGATGATATTATTCAAATGCTTGCAGATGGTTTGACATTTATGAACAAAGAAATAGTGATCACAATTTAAAGAAGAACCTCAAAATCTTATTAGGCTTTCATTTACAGTGAATGATGTCAATCTATTTGGAAAGTTGAGATATTAACAGTGTGGCCTATTTTTGTTATCAACAACCTTCCTCCATGGATGGCACTAAAGAGGGAGCACATTACATCGGCAATGATTGATCCAAGTATTTTATCATTTTATAGTTATCTACATGTAATTATAAGTCTTATAGCAAAATGGTCACAATAATTATATAATGTTGTTGTTGGTTGAACTAGGTAAATACCAAGTTAAAGATATGAATGCATATATTGAGCCTCTTATAGACAAGTTGGTGGAGTTATGGAATGGTATCAATATTTATGACATCTCTAGACCAATGGGACAAACACAATTTCAATTCCATGCAATGCTTCTATGGATGATACATAAGCCCCAAGACTAACACATTTTTGTGGTATGTTATGGTGAATTCAAGTTGCATATGATAATTTATATTATTAAAATTAAAATATTTAATCCAATTGCATCTTTATATTGTAGGTCTTCAAACAAATGGAAAATTTGCATGTCCAGGTTGTGATCCAAAGATGAAATCTTATTATTCAAATTTTTTAGAAAAACAAGTGTTTGATGAGTATAGACACTTCCTCCGCAAAAGCCACAAGTATCAAACTACTGAAAAACATCTTTTCAATGGGAAAGAAGAGAAAACATCAAAACGATGAAGAATGACACCTCATAGATGGAAGTTGGAATACAATAGAATAAATCATTGAGGTAATGTCATTCCATTTGATGGTTTTTATTTGAAATTTAAATTTTGATATTGTCTTTTTTTTATAGATGATGTAGTTGATGCTTGTGAAGGTTTTCAAGGCATTATTGAGAACCTTCCCAAGGGACTAAAATGTTATCCAAGTCAATTTAGTAGGTTTCCCTACCACAAGCACTTGCAAATCGTACATTTGTTTGATACAATTCATATTGGAAAGAATATAATAGAGACATGGAAAATACCGGATGGAAGATGTGATAGAAAAAATTGTCAAAAATTATAGTGACATTCATGAATCTAATTATGCACTAAAAAGTTTCAATGAATCAAATAGTAATGGAGACCGGATTAATATGAGTGGCCTTCCCTAGTTATTAATGGAGCAACAAAGTGATGCCATAAAAATAGTCATACAAAAATCTCAATTTCTCATAGGATTTGCTTCAAACATAAGTAGTCTTATATCAAAGAAAGGTGATATTAGGTCAGGATTAAAAATGCATGATTGGCATGCCCTTATCAAGGTAAGTCACGTTTTTCTTTATTTACAATATATTTGTAAAACTACATGTACTTTTCATTGTATTATGTTAGAAAAGAATGAAATCATCAGTTTATAATTGTTGTAGTACATGCTACCCCTATCTCTCCCCAAGAACTTCGATAATAACATCAAATGAGTGATATATGATCTTGGAAAATACATGAGGTAAGCATTGATATCTATTCAATTTGTTGTATATATTTATTCTATTCATGGTTTTTTCCTTGTTATGTAATATATCTCATTATCTCGTATTTATATTTATTCATGTCTTGAATCTCTTGTAGGTGGTTGTCATCCAAAAATATCCTTTAAAAATATAAAATATTGGAAGAGAAGAATTCCTCAACTTATGTGTGAAATGAAAAAGTACGTACCTTCAACTTTTTTCAATGCACAAGAACACTACCTCATACAACAAGTTGAGGAAATTGAATTGTGCGGACCTCTTCAGACTAGGTCAATGTGGATGGTCGAGAGGAATTTGAAATTTTTTGAAGGCTTTGGTTTAACAAAGAGCACATCTTGAGGGTTCTATGATGGAGGGATATATGTTATACCATACTATGGTGTACCATACTCAATATCCTCCTAATCTTGCAACAAAAACCCATATAGATTGAATTTGGAATCTTGACCCCACTAAAAAGTTCCAAGGGGAGTACTAGGTGGGGAAAGGTAGATTAAGGAAAGTGAGCACTAGTAAATTTGGACCTATTTTTTGACACAGGGTGGTCAAAAGTTTGACACTTAAACTTCAAAAATCAACGTTGATAGAATTACATTGAAATTTTGACGCACTCTACAGCTGTTAATTTTTTGATGAACTTCTCCATCAAAAATCATCCCCATCTATGCCACATGGTAGTTTCAGAGAACTAGTTTAAAACATCAAAATATCAATGCCAGCCAGAGATGATTCAACGGGTCTGTCATACCATCGACGTCAAGCCTCATCAAAATATCGACACCAATCAGAGATGATTCAACAGGTTTGTCATACCATCAATGTCAGGCCTCGTTAAAATATCGACGCCAACCAGAGATGATTTGATGAGTTTGTCATACCATCAATGTCAAGCCTTGTTGAAATATCGATGCCAGCTAGAGATGATTTGATGAGTTTTTCATACCATCGACGTCAAGACTCGTCAAAATATTAATGACATCCAGAGATGATTTGATAGGTTTGTCATACCATCAATGAAATCCCTCATCAAAATATTGATGCCATCCATAGATGATTCGATGGGCTTGTCATATCATCGACGACGAGCCTCGTTGAAATATAAACAACAGCTAGAGTTTTTTTAAAAATTAGTCTCAATGTATATTAAGCTAATTATAGTCATATGAGGTCAAGAACCCTTACTAAATCAGCAAGTTTGTAGCCTTGTTATCATTTATAGTAAAAATGAGTGCTGGCATATTTCTACTATCCAAATGAAAGGCTTCATAGATTTCTATGAAAGAGAAGGTGGGAATATCAAAACTAAAGTGTTGGAGTTACTATTTCTATTGAAGGACTTATCAGTTGTTGCATGTTATTTTTGCAATAAGAGCGTATTAGGGATACCAAAAGTGATTAATCATTTTTCCATTTAGCCAATCAAAGTGCCACAATTTCTCGCATGACTCTATTTTTCAAACCGTGTTATGTATAACTTGCATATTTCTTATCTAAAATATTAATAGAATTATTTTGGCAATGTCTGATTGGGATTATAGATGGCTGATTCATACATCACACATATCAATGGAAGACAAGGCACAGATATTTAGATTGCCAAAAGCTCTGGTGAACACTACAAGGCAATATTAAAGGTGCAAACACCTGTAGAGGTTTGGGCCATTTTTATTACCATTTTTACTATGTTGGCTACATGTGAGCTTTATACATGTCATACACAAGACTTTGTCACCTAACTTATAGAGTCACATGTCAATTCTTGTTAGTTTTAAGTGACATCAGTGTGTCTGATCGCCAGGTCTTACATAATTTGCACCAATATTAAGAACAAGAAATCTTGACAAATTCTTACTTGTGTAGCTCCCTAATCATTTTGGCAATGCCATAGTCAAGTTATGTATAGAGGCCATTATTGGTATTTTGAGCTGTAATGACAATTCCACACCATGGAAAATACAAATTCTTTAATATATTTATTTTTAGAAGTAAAAATTGAGTGAAGGGATGAAAAATTTTGTATTTTGCTGAGATTGGAAGCTCAATTTTCCTTTCGGTATCAAAATCATGGTATAGTAACTAACATAGTCACCCAGATTTTTCATTCTAAATTACATAAAGGAAATGAAATGGACTGGTTATTTTTATCTACTGATTTTGTGCACAATTTTAAGTATGTTGATCTTCCTTAGATAGCCACTAATCTAATAAAACCTCATTATAATGTTTCTAAATAGACAAGGTGAACAAATTAGTTATAATGTTTATAATCTATAGTGTGCTTTACTACATTTACTAGAAATTGATTGTGTTCCTCTATAATGTTCCTATCTCCGCTAAAATAAGATTATCTCCTTTGTAATGTTTGTTATGTAAATAGGTTGCATTCAATTATAGATTCAAAGTTTATTTTTTAAGTGTATCTAAAGTCATATTGTTTAGTGTTAGAATGTAGACAAGTTGCCATTTGAGATGGTAAGAGATTTTGGAAGATTTTTCCAAGACTGATATTTTTTGATCAATTGCTACATCATCACTAGACATTCTAGGTTGATTATGAAAAAAGATTTCCAAAATTTTGAACACAACACTCTTCAAAAAATTGAGCACTACTCTATAGTGTATTAGTGACCCTTTGAACAAATTTGGCAAATTTGGTATTAATATTAGTATTAGTTATGAAAGTATAAGGTAGAGTCATCAATTTATTTTTTATATTGACATGTCTTTATTCTTAGTGAAGTTTTTTTTTTTTTTGGAGTACTCATCCATATACCTATTTTGGTTGGAATTGAAGTTCTGGAGTACTACCTATCTTGAAATGTGAAGCAAATCATGGAGAATTTGTCTGTATTCTATTCTCTTTTAGTTGACATGTAAAAATGGAAAATGATGAAGGTTGTTTATGGCTGGTAAGTGGCTCATGATTGTTGGAGTATGATCTTTGATATGGCCATGCTCCAATGTTCTCCTTATGCTTACATAAATGTCACCATGGTCAATATAAGATTGGGGATGACTTTTTCCCTTAATAGAAAAGATTGGAAGTCCTTTGTTAAAATTACTAACTCTATCTTTGATGTTTGCAAATTCTGCTTCAACTTTAATTCTAGAATTTGAATGAAGACTTATGCCTTCAACTCAAAGCTTGTGAGCTTTAGTTAAGTACAAGGAATGAAGCAGAGAAGAGATCAATAAGAAGAGGATACAAAAGAAGTATGAGACAAAAAGGTCTTCATCCTACAACTAAGCTTAATATACATTAACAATGTAATAAAGCATGTACAAAGCCAATTTTCTTGATTAAAATTTCTCTATAGGTTTGTCTTATTTATAGTATGCACTCCTACTTTTGTCCATGCAAAACTCTCCACTTTGCATTCAAAAATGTTTCTTTCAATTTTTCTCAACCTGCCCAGCATTATAGTGGCATGAAGGCCAAAAAAGGAGATTCTAAAGTGGCAAAGAAGACTCTTTTCTACAATGATCATTAAGATCATTTCTATGCCATTCATCACTTGTGTTATTAGTTAAAGTGTTAAAAATCCTTCAACATGAAACAAATCCTTGTCCCAAATCTTTGGTTTTCATACAACTCTTAATCAATAAAATCTCAAAAATTTATTTCAACAGATTCTCATATAACATACAAAAATATGTCAAAGAAGACTCCATGTGGGTCATCTTATAAACTTATATTCTCAAAAAATAAATAAAGATGCTATTGGAGCTATTAGTAGACCATTATAAGTCATTGCCAGTTGTGTTGAAATCCCAACTTACTAGTTGTGTTGAAATCCCAACTTACCAGTTATGTTGAAATCCCAACTTATCAGTTGTGTTGAGAAGGTACATATAACAACAAACACAGTCTTAGAATCAAAGTTAAATGGTAATTGATTTCTCAAAGACATTTGCACAACTACCAAAACAAGTAAATTAGGAAAAATTTATGATAAAAATCTTTATACATTTAATGAGAATGGTTTTATCTAACTACAAGAACTTATAATGGTCCACATTTATCCTTACACATGTTTGCATGATGTTTCATAGAGAAAAAAAAATCTTGCCAAGAAAAAATTAACAACAAGAATCCTTCGAATGAAATATTCATAAAAATATTTGACTTAGGTAAGATAGAAAGACAAGAAGAAAGGAAGAAATGGAAGCAAAAATAAATACTTGCACTTCACTCATTCTATAGAATCAATAATCAAGAACATGAAATAGAATCAACAATCAGGAATATGAAATAATCTTTTGAAGTAATAATGTAGATTCAAATTGCAATACTACACAATATAAGTCATATATCAATCTTTCATATTATATATAATATATAATGTTTGTACATTTATTGAGATGATCAAATCCAAAGTGGTGCCATTCCAATTATTCCAAGTAAAAAATATTTAGCAGCCCTATGAATCAAACCTGGACTAGCAAATGTAAATACAGACAAAATATAGTTAGACTAATAAACATTACATAAAAATAAAAGATCCAAATAAAAATATAATGAATCAACACAGAAAATGTTTTACAAATGCTATAGGGGCAGATTAAAATAATAATCTACACATCAAATTGGGTAGTGATGACTTTGATTTGGATAAAATGTTTAAAGTGATGTAACATACAAATTACACAATATAGTTAAATGAAGTCCTACAATCAAAATATGAATGCTTGAACAATAACATAACATGCCATATACAAATATAAGAAAAGTGTCAAAACACTGCTGTAGTTGTAAATAGTAAATTTGTCATGCTTGACCTCTACTTCGATTTTACTACTTATTAGGACTTTGTGGTTATAAGTTCTTTCAAATGTTATGTTCTTTTTATCTATAGAACTTGGTGTTAATGTCCTTGGGACGTGTTTATGTCAGAACATACTGTTTGTCTCAGGATTACTATGTTTGATTTCTCTGATTTTTACGATATTGTTGTGTATGCATTTCTAATAATTCTATTAGGAATAATATTAGAAAGTTTTACTTCAGTTGTTATGGTGAAACTAATTTGTAAACATTGCGAGTTTATTCATTGGCCTATGTTAAATCCATGACATGCTGAAAGAATTTTCTTTGCTTAGGCATTTTGTTTATAAAATAGTTTGATTTGACTTAATAAGCTAAAGGAAATATATTCAACTGTGAGTTTGTATTTCAATGATGCATAGATGTTAAAAAAAATTTCTTGTTTTAAAATGTATATATATATATACTTATATAGTTTTCCTTTTTACCGCTGAGCATTCATTCATTTGAATTGTGCATGGGGATTATAACATTAGGTTTAAATTTACTTGTGACTTATGCTATTAGTGGGGTTATTCATCTTAATATGTTTTTTAATCTTATATTGGTAGATTACCTTGCATATATTCTTTTGTTTTTATAAGGGTTAAATACCCCAATGACATTAGTATGTTATATGTTGTGTTTTGTTTGGGGTTTAAAAACCCGTGGCTATTACCATACACCTGTCATTAATGGCATATCAATTGTTTTATTTGGTACTATGAAATGAGGTTTAATTACCACTTTAGTCTCATGTAACCCTAAATGGGTTTCAAATGCTATGAAAAAGGATTATATTCATTGTTTTGATAGCCAAACATGGTGGTGGCATTGTGACTGTCATATGCACGGCCCTGTGAAGTGTCTCAGTTGAGTTAAATGCAAGTTTATGAGGCCTTAATTGCACTGAAGGTCTTGTTCGCCATACTTTTGCAAGTTGGGTTTCTAAGGAAACAATGCCGATAATTTGGCCTTATGGCTCTGCGTAAGCATAACACTTGTGGTCTGTTGCTAAAGAGTCAGCAACATGAAGGGTGTTAATTGGAAGGAGATACTTTCTTATGAGGCCGAGCACCTCTGTTTCAAGCAAGTTTTTTTTTTTTTGGTTTTGGCATTTTGAAAGTGTGGATTTGAGTTGGGTTTTAGGCTCTGACGGCGAGTTGCTGAAGTGCTTCGAGCTGAACATTTACCATCTACTAATTTGCAAGTAGGGGCAATTTCTTACCCTACTCTCTCTATCTTTACAATTTGCATTTGTAATTTGATTTGCACGTATCAATTTTTTTAAAAAGGAATATTTGACACTCAAGCATGGATATATGCAAACTTGGGCACTGAGTAAGGCACAAGTTTGCACGTATCCATACTTGAATGTGAAGTATGGTGAAATGTTTGAGAATCGCTGTATGAATCTATTTTGGGCTTTGCCCCAAATATGTGGATCTCACCGAGTTGAACCCAGTCAGAAGCACATGCTTGCGACAATAAGCATGTATGTTAATGTAGAAAACAAATGGTATTCGGTTTTCTTAGAGCCGAGCTCTGAGAGAGCTCATATCTCAAAGTTCATGGGTTTGCATGGCTTGGCCACAAGACACGAGCTCGTATTAGATTTCAAACTCATGACTAATCAAGGGCACAGTCATTGTTTAAATAGTTTGCATGAAATTTGAGGCACACTCATTATATCAAACAGTTTGCATGAAGTTGAGGCACAGTCATTGATTGAACAAGTTTGCGTGAAGTAAAGATTTAGATATTGTGTAGAATTCTTAACAAGATTTTGGGGTTTTGAATTCGCAATGTACAACCAACCTTATAAGGATTAGAAAGAATTTATTTGTGTCTCACAATAGGTTTTGAGATGTAAAATTCGAGCCCATCTTATGAAAATACATACACACGGGTACGCTGTTATGTCCGAACCATTGTGGTTGTTTCTGAAACATCAAATTTTTATTATAAAAAAGGTCTTATATGGTAATTTAGTTGCATGAAACCTAAAGCAAAGATAAGATATCGAACAACTATATGAAATCGAGGGAAGGCATTTGGTCAAACAGTTAGCATGAAACTTTAATAATGTTAAACTAGCAAATACCAGCATAGTGTTATTTTGTGATTTAAATGTTGTTGAACGGTCATTGCTATTGAAATTTATGGTGGTTTGAATTACTTGTCAACTTTTTAACGCATTCGTATGATATTTGGAAACTTAATTAATTGTTGTTATTTAACACCAGTCATAGACATTCTGTGAACAATTTGTTTACAACCTTAAATATAGTTGAATTTCCTTTTTATCAACATAGTTTATTAAAGTATCGACATAATGAAAGATACCAGTAGAATAACTGATAGTCTATGTGAACGGGCATTATGGTTTGATTACATTTTGGAGTTTCATATGTTGTTGAGATTTTAGTTATCTTATGCTATTATGTAATTTGGGTTTTGGAGATAAGATAAATGAATACTTAACATTATTGATCAAGTTTTATCTGTATGAAAACATTCGTAATGATTGAACAGTTGTTTAATCGAATGCTGTAGGAAACTATTATATGGAACAGTATGTGATATTTTAAATAGTAAATTATAGTTAGTTGAGGTTGAAATGAATACCATTATTTATTGGAGCTGAATGGGATCGAGATATCAATCATATGGAAATCATATGTATGTGAATTGGAAATTATTTTTCTAATGTTGTTTTTCCATCCATTATTGAATTGGAAATTTGTTTTCAATGAAAAGATGAACTAATGATATATGTTTGATAAGAATTTTAAGAATATCATATTTACTTTAATTCTATTATCTTAGTCATTTTGAAAGATTAATTTAGTTTATTACGACAGCAGGGTTCAATGGTATAGAATCAAGATTGGTAAATATCATTAAAGTGATATGTCAGTTTAACTATATTATTGGTGTTGGGCCCATTTGCCGTTGCACCAAAAACCATGACTGTTAGTGAACATGGAACACCACATAATTAACCACCTGTGGGCAGGGGAGCGCGTCGCATCACCCAACAATCTCCCCCTCGACGCACATACCAGGTGCTTACGCGGGTCGGGAAGGCACCGGGGAGATTTGAACCCATGACCAAGCCAAAACCAAGCTCTGATACCAATTGTTGGGGCGCTCCCCTGCCCACAGGTGGTTAATTATGTGGTGTTCCATGTTCACTAACAGTCATGGTTTTTGGTGCAACGGCAAATGGGCCCAACAATTGGAAATATCATTAAAGTGATATGTGAATTTAATTATATTTATGTGATTTTAATATTATAGTTTTACTACTGTTGTTATAGTAACCTAAGTTACTTTCGAAATTGGTAGCAGAAGATAAGTTGCAAATAGATGAAGAATGTAGTATCACGCTGTATACTGATTTTATATCTGTTGCACGTACATTCTTTTGTAAATCTGTTTGATGTGTATTTTGAGAATAACTATGATGAACATATATCAGGGTGGCTGAATTTGGTAAATCCTATTAAGTTATTTAATTCAGTGAAAACGTTAAAATGAACTGGGTGGGTTATTTACATACTAAAAGATAAATTGGCTTTACTTATGACTTAAACCTAAATGGTTAAGTATGGAGAATAAGGAAAACCTCTATTCTATCATTGATGAGTATAATAGAGAATTCTGTTATGTGTTTACTATGAGCATACTATACATGGATGCAGAATCTTAGTGCCATAATGATGACACCTCAGTATATATATGATTCATTTACTGGATATTCTTAGTGCGAGTTTAATTTTGCATTTTTAAGTAGATGTATACTTCTTGCATATTAATTTTAGAATTGCACTATGTTAAGTGGTTCAGATAACTGCATTATGAATATGGGTATGTTTATTCTAACATGTATACAGGTGGACTACGCTTTTCAACTCAATATGTACTAAGCCCTCTTTGTGTTGTGTTGCAATTCTGTGTGTTTTCAGGTGTTTCAAGTTGATTATCAGGTAGCTAAGGATTACTGTTGAAATTTCTTCTGGAAACAAAATTTGTTCTTGAAGAGTTCTTGTATTGGTCATAGACGTCTAAGAATGATATTGTACTTCATTATTGTACTAAACTCAATATGTATTAGTATCATAATGGAAATGTATATGGATGATATCTTATTTTATTATGAGGTTTACGGATTGAGAGTGATTCAATCTTTGTACTTGTATTAAGTTTTAAAAAAATTAAAAAAATTACGTTTATGTTCTTGTTCTTTGTTTCTATTATTGCTTATGCTTAGTGTAGCATTACAAAATTGCTAATTCCTAATATCAATACAAAAAGCAATATTACCTTCATTAAAGTTGTTGATGCTCAAACCTGCAAACATCTGTCTCCATCCTTGTGATTGAATAATGATAGCCAATCCTTTCAACATTCCATTTATTTAGGGTTCTACTGACTGAAGAGAAGTTGTATGGCCTTAACTTACTGACATTCTTTGTACTTGAGCATGACCTAGCAAAGTAATAGTGGAAATGACATGATTCACAAAGGATATAAACTTTGTGGCTTGAGATAAAGATCATTATTATAGATTTAAAATTTCAAAAGGATTATTCATGAATTTTGAAGTCAACCCATCCAAATTCTTTATATGTAGAATCAGATAAAAAATCATCAAAACATACCTACATTTGTCGTCTGATAACATCCACTAAATAGGTAAATGGTTGTCCCCACAAACCCATGAAGGTGTAACAAACAAGCTTCATTGCAACATATGTTTGATGTTCCATAGGCACATGCCTCTTAAGGTTTTCATATCCATAAAATTTTAGTCATTAAAAATCTGATTTTGAAATCAAAATGAAATGTATTGCTAATATGGTACCAAGAAGATATTTTTGATGATTACGAAGTTGATAAATGTGAAAGGTGCATAGAAGATGAATTTGGTGGCAATGTGCTTAATGAGAATGTTCTTCCTTCAATGATCATAGGCACAAATCTCAAGGAAAGTGATGCATTAAGTATGAACAACCAAATCAAATTATTGTGAAGGTGGAAATTGATTGACACTACACTTTATGAATATTTACAGACAAACATGTTTGAATCTACAAATAAGTTATTGTCATTTATAGTACTTATATTAAAAAATATTCTACTCATTTTTACCTACAACAAAGTTTTACTTCATATGATTGTAAAAAATATTTTAAAATTAGGGCAATTCCAATCTAATAAATTAGGGTAATTATATAAATCATGCTTTTCAAATATATTCTTTGGTAATGGTTATTTTAAAATGAAATTGTTATCTATAAACATTTTTGTTTTAAATTCTTAGACATTTTAAATTCAAATTAAAATGTTAAAAATATATGGTGTTGAAAGTGAAACCCTAGAAGGTTCGTAAATTAAATGCTAGGATTGTGGAGGAAGAGAATCCAATGAGTTCCTATTACACACATTGAGAAGGAATCAGAGAGAACATTATGATAAGAATAATGTAGACAAAGATTACCCTATAAGGGCAACTGGAATAACAACACCTCTTGGTTTTACCACTTTTGGAAGGTCATATTGTGTTACACATAGGTGAGAGGTAGACGATTGTAGTTGAATATAACATGCAACTTCAATCTCCACTACAAATATCAATCCCTAGAAATGAACATCACAATAGCTTTATTGTGCCATCCTTATCCTCTACCTCCACTATTCATGTTTGGTAATCAGAAATGTCTTTGCATCAAGTTCTAACAATCTACAACAAGACTTCTATTGCTACGCCTTCTCTTGCCTAGGAATATACATAGCCTCTAAGAAAACTAGAATGCCTTCAATTTGGCCAATGGGAACCTACCAACTATTACATTGTATAGGCATTTGTTAAAGTTTGATTGATTCTAAGTAATAAATATTGAATAATAATCAAAGAAAAGAAAATTTAAAATTTTACTATTGGATCAAGTCCATTTACAAGAATGACTTTATAACTGTGTATGACTTATATCTGGGTCAAATCCCTTTGCATTGGTGTTAGAAGGCATTCTCAAATGATTGCATGGTTGGGGCTAGTGTTAAATACCAAGAATTGACATTATGTTTTCGTGAATGTTTTTGATTAAGTAAAATAGGTTTTGAAGGGTGTTTGAAACCCTTTACAAATCAAAAAAAAAATCAATGGAGCCCAAACAAAGAATACCATAGACCAGATGAGAAATAGGTCACCAACCAAATCCAGTGACCAGGGTGGCCTCATAGATAACACAATTCTCTTTTGCCAACAAATTGCAACTTCATAAAATCATTTAGGACCCTTTAGTCCAAAAAGAGTGAGAATGCAAATGTCAATCAGAGGATTGTTGGCATCATTTGTCTATTGCCATGAATGTTATCGAGGATTGGTTGATGCAATTGATGAGTAAAAATATACCCATACACAATAGAAATATTGTTATAGAAGCCCTTCAAAGCTGGGGACACATCTTCTTCCTTTTGGCATGAGAAGCATTCAAAGGTTGACACTAGTCCTAAGTGCAAAAAGAAAATGTTGACGTGACTTTGAGGGGTTTTCATGATCTGAGAGTGAAATTCCAATGTCTACAAGAAAACACTTCATTTCAGGAGGAATAGAGTTTATAACAAGGATGTTTTCCTCATGAGCAACAATTTGAGTCACTATGTTATCTGTGGGAGTTAGACAAAGAAATATGAAATCGAGGAGTTCATTTGAAGATCCAATTTTCTGATATAATTTGTATGATTAATTTAAATAGGTGTTTGGACCATTTATAAAAAAATTACAGAATGTAATAGCATTCTAATTTTACATGTTAGAGCTATTGAGGCTATTTCCAGGTATTCTGGAAAAATATGGGATCTCTGTTGGGCATGAGAAGTAACTATAGTTTGCATTAAACTTAGAAACATGACATTTGATCATTGTAATTAAACATGCATAAACTTTTTAACCTAAAATGTATGTCCCTACAAACAAGGAGTAATTATGTTCTAAAAAACATGACAAAGGTCTTATGGTTAAAATAAGACCTTAAAGGAAAAAAGAAGCAATGCATATGAAAAGGAAAACACCCATTATAATTCTTATCAATTTATCTCCATGACAAAAATATCATACCATGATAATACACAAGCTTCAGATAAAATACTGCAAAAAATAGGATAAAAAGGATGTGGCTTACTTCTCAACATGTACAGTCCAAACTCTGGTATATAACTTCAATGCATGATTGCATAACTCTTGTTGTACACAACCAAAAAGTAAAAATGTCAATCAAAGCAATTTTGCAGTTTCAAAAAGACAATGCAAGAAAAAGTTTGAATATGCTTGATCATACCCACCTCTTTCCAAGCCTTGTAAATTGTAAACCCATGACATAATATACTCATTCTCAAATGACACAAAGAAGACAGTTGCTCATGATATATGTATATTGACAATCAAATAGTTTCTCCTTCTTGATGGACAAGTGTGATACACAATCCATTGATTAAGCCCACCGCATGTAATTTCATTATATATTGGCCCTTCCACATCATAGTGAGAAAATTATATGTTTTTAAGAATGGAAATAAACCATGATATATATACATAAAGTAATTTGTTGTAGATTAGAATTCATGGAAGTATATGGATTCTAGAATTAGTTCCTTTATGTTTTGAATATTTGACTATTCGATGAAAACTAACAAATTTTGTAATAACCAATGAGAGAAGAAATGGATTGGTAGGTAGCCTAAGATGGTGGAGTAAGGCCTTGAATGTGTGTGTGTGTGTGAGAGAGAATTTACTCTAGATTTGAATGGTAGCCAAACTTTTAGTGCAACCACCACACATTAAACAACACTTTTCTTCCCCACACTTTTCTAAAGAAGTTGACATGTCAAGACAAATTAAGAAGATAGAAAACACCTTCCTTATAAAGTATATGAAAATAAGTGATAACTAATTCAACATAATCAATAACCTTTAGCATATAGATAATTTTTAATCATGATTCATTCTAGAAAATGTTGGGTATTGATCATCATGCACTGCAATCATCCTTAACTACCCTAGCGAAGCTCAATCTTCATACTAAACCATATATATAAAATTGAGAAGTGTCATTTATCCATGAATTGGGACATAGTGAAAGGGGTGAGGATAAAGATAGAAAGTTGAGGATCAGATATAGAGAAACAAATATTGAAAAATGAAATAAAAGAAAGAGTGAAAGAGGAAGGAATAAATATGAATGTAAAGAGATAGGGGGATGGACAAGAGAGATATATAAATAAAAATATAGAGAAATACATAGAGAAAGAAAAAGAGTTTGGAAAGACAAAGAGAAATGGAGATAAGTATATAGACTATAAGAAAAATAAATAGATAAAGAGGAAGAGATCTATAGAAAGATATAATGGAAGACAAAGAGTGAGCAAGGGGTTCAAGATTAGAGAAGAGGCTAATATGTGTGTAATTATGATTTTTGTATTATTAGTCAACAAAACAAGAATGTTGTTTGTATACAATAATAATCCAAAAGGCATAAAGGGTATATATGCAACTACGTTAGTTCAGTGTTCACAAATACATTTTTTTAAATCTATTTTTTAATGTAACAAATATTTCAAATTCAAATTTCTAAGTTATCAATAACTTAATAAATAATTTATAGTACTTATGTTAAGGCCATTTTAAGGCGTTCAACTAGAACTTGCTATGTTCACCCACTAAAAGTAAGTTTATTTGAGTGTCAAGTTATTTGGGAAGAATTGATGGGACCATGTATTGTTGTTTAGTTTTGATAGGGTTAGTTTGAGCTTCACTTGATGTTGGTGAACATATAGTCCTTTCAACTATTTAACAAATTCACTCTATGCCTAAGGCACAAAAATTACAAAAAGTCTACAACAGTTGACAAAATCTCATGTTATTCGATTTTATCTTTGAATTTTAAAGGTATAGCTCCCTTATGAAATTTGCAATGAATTCAAAATTATCTTTGCACTTTTACCAGAAACCGTGTAAGGATCTCTCACTTACTCTTCAGTAGTGGGGTAAGAATCAATACAAACAACAAAAATAAACATTCATTGAACCATATTTCCATAAAATATCTACTTCAAAGGAATGAATAACACCATAAACTGATATCAATCATTCAAATACCTTAATTGAAATGAACTTACAGTAAGAACATCAATAAAATATCTCAAACCAATAAACCAAAATTCACAAAGTAATAGTGGTCTAAACACTTCGAACACCAAGTTTCCAAGCCGAATTCAAGATGATATATATATATATATATATATATATATATATATATATATATATATATATATAGACATATGTATATATATATATATACATATATATATATATATATATATATATATATAGACATATGTATATATATATATATACATATGTATATATATATATATATATACATATACATATGTATATATATATGTATATATGTATATATGTATATGTATATATGTATGTATATATACATATATATATGTATATATACATACATATATACATATACATATATACATATATACATATATATACATACATATGTATATGTACATATACATATATATACATATACATACATATGTACATATATGTATATATGTACATATATACATATGTATATATGTACATATATACATATATACATATACATATATACATATATACATATATATACATACATATGTATATGTACATATACATATATATACATATACATACATATGTACATATATGTATATATGTACATATATACATATGTATATATGTACATATATACATATGTATATATGTACATATATATATATGTATATATATATATATATATATATATATATGTACATACATATATATATATATGTACATACATATATATATATATATATGTACATACATATATATATATATGTACATACATATATATATATATGTACATACATATATATATATATGTACACACACACACACACACACACATATATATATAACCTTCTTCATGCACATAGTCAATCAAAAAGAAAAACATCCATATACTATCTTTTGATTACCATATAAAGTATCTACTTATCAGAGTTTCTAACCATCTACTTCTAAACTTAATCAGTTCAATGCCCCAACATTTATAGTTCCATTACGGAATCCGAAAGGCCTCCATCAAAACCCAACCATTTCGGTTAAAACAAGAAACAATTACGAACAAGCAAGCAATCATAAAATAGGTGTCAAAATGTAACTAAAACAACTATCTTGTTCAAGTCTCGCCACCAGTCTTCTCTTCCTCGCCCACGGTCTGACACACCAGCTTCTAGCTCCTAAAAGTGTTCATGTAACTCCTACATTGCGTGGGAATGTAGATTTTTTAGACTCAACAACCTGGCCCTACATGCATCCTTCTACCATTTGAACTCCTTTATCTTCAAGCTCTGACATGGCATGAGGTCCTTGTTGAGACGTAACATTGACTCAATGTTCGTCAACGCAGTGAAGTCATTGGTGTTGGGCAATTCATTATCCCTAATCTCCTCAACAACTTCCTTGAAGCTCTTAGTTAGTGTCTCAGAATCCATATTCCCATCATCGAACTGCAGGATTCCCATTGGATTTACTACTTTCATATCTTCGAGGAGTTCTTTGTGCATTCTAATGACTTTGTTCTCAATGCTCTACACTTCTTTAATTTCCTCCTTGTAAACTGACTCCTTCCAACTCATGTTGTTTTTCATGATAAACAACATGCAGGGATCTACATTTTCATAGGATTCTCATTCAAAACTTGAGCACCCCAAACCTCTCGACCTTAGTTGCTTGAAAAACAATGGCCTGACACGGGCTTTGCTCTGCTTCCCACTTGGGGATCAAAGTTTGAATCTCTCCTAGTAGTGATTCCCCTTCAGTATATACATTTATGAATTCCATAATAAACTTATTATTTTCTTTAATGATGACTTCCACCCAATCCTTCATGGCATCTGCTAACAACTTTCCTCTTTGCATTTGCTTCATCAACTGTTGACTTCCAACAAAATTTGGGTCAAAAGCTTCAGGAGCTTGAACAACTGGCAATGCATGGAGATTCATCAAGGAATCGATATACACAGCCATAGTCATAGCCATGCCCTTAAGTTCCTTTTTCTCTTTGCTATCCTTCTCAGATTGAGTTAGCATGTGGTCAGTAGAGAATTTGAAAAAGTGATTGCTAGTGTTTCTATTAATGGTCTGCAATTCAATCGAGGTAACTTTGAAACCTTCATCATCAATATCTTTGGACTCTGTTTTCTACTTGTATGTGGCTATTTCAGTAGTTGTCTTCCTAGTCACTGGGTCCTTAGTCAGGTGGGTATTTGTCTTCAACTTCTTAACCTTTGAACCCTATGCAACATATTTAGTTACAATGTCCTTCACAGGTGATGTAATCGGTTGCAAAATTCTTCTCTTGTTGATTGCGTTGGATAACCAAGTAGGGATAGTAGGGCCTATAGAATTTGCCTGGGGATCTCTAGTGGGAGTCATAAACTTTGGTTGATCCACCTTAGGAGCCCAGATGAATTGTACATCACCATTAGTGCCATCTGAGAAATTGAGACCATCAGTTGAATCCTACCCCTGAGTTGACATCTTCTTTGTTTGAACCTTGTGTTGCTTAAGGGCCTTAGATTTAGCCTAAGACCTGGTCCTAGGAGCCATGTTTTGTGTATGGATGGGCATCCTCCTCTATTTACCTTGAACCAACTCACTACCTGCAACAAGAGAGGAAAGTGGGATGTCAGAAGATGATGGTTCAGAAAAAGAAACCACCCTTGAAGAGGGTTCATTGACATCTTTCTTGTTCTTCTTCTTTAGCCATTTGCCAATGTAAGTAAATATAAATCTAGCTCTTAGATTCATATCCTCTTCCTCATCCTAGTTCCAATCTACTACTAGTGACTTCGATTCATGAGATTCATCCCAGCTTGGTTCAATCATATCAAAACCATCCTCAATCACCCCTTCTATTTTGAACTTCAACCTCAGGGAACCAATTTGCTGTAATGTTGACCTTGAATGATCTCTCCTGAAAACCTCCTCTTCATCTTTACAATCTTGCTAGAGATCTTCTAACTGTGGAGTTGCTAATGAGTGGCCTACGAGCCCAAGAATCTAAATTGCATATCCCTTACTATCAATGTTTCTTCTACTATGATAGGTCCAATAATAGAGGCATTAGTCATACTATTATAGACCAAAGAACTCAACTTAATTGGGAAGGCTATCTCCCAATCCTCCTATGGTAAATTATCCTTAACAACAGAGAATAGTTGCTTGGAAATCTCAGCTAAAACAAAGAAATCCAAAGCATAGCGTGGAAGTTTTATAGTTCCTCTTCGAATCCACCTATTCTCAAGTAAGTGAACCTTGGAAACTATATAAAATAACTTCCATATTGTTGAACCAACCTGTGAGCTTCCAGAGATAACCTAGGCATTGGTGTTTTCTTCAAAGCCGTATGCACATTTTCAATCAACACATCATAAACCTTCCTAAAGTTCTCTAGTGCTTTATCTTTTTGTAGCCGAGGGCAATATTGGTACACCATTATTTCTTCACTCTAGACTTCATGAGGAAGAGGTGTAAGGTCACAAACACAGGCAATACAATAAGTCAAGTAGGAAGCCATATAGAAATTTTCCCTAGACTCTTTGGCATGTTTAAGCTATGTCCTTAGTGAACTAGTGATAATCTCTGCCTAGTCCATCCATTATTCCTCCTTCAAAATAATTTCTATATATCTGTACATCCATTCCTCAAAGAGGAAAACATCAATAGAACCTTTGACTCTATGCAATAACACCACAAGTTCATGAATATGAGGTTTAAGGTGATCTTTAGTGATAACTTTGGGTAGCCTAGAACCTTTTCCATACATGGTCTTAGTCCATTTCCTAGCTAGGGTATTGCAAAATTGGTTTGGAGTTTCGTGATATTCAGCCTAGGTTTGAACAGGGGAGAATGCGACAAAAGTACCCTCAGGTAGACAGAATATAGAAGCAATAGTGTCTCTTGAAATTGAGATTACCATTTCACCATCTTTGCTTACAATACATTTTCTCCTAACATCATAGTGGTCAATACACATTTGGAGCAACTCAAGACTCAAAAGAGATGGGGGAAAAGTCGCAGCTTCAAGTAGTCCACTGGTTAGAACCTCCATGCACCCTTTTGATTTATTAGCATACTCAAGGAAATTTTCTTGCAAATTCTCTACCTTAACACCCTCTAAATTTGTATCACTTATGACAAGCTTTCTACATTCTAGACTTGAAACATTGCCAAAGAAATGCAAAACAAACTTCATCCTTAATCAAAATAGCAAGGCTTCAAACTAATTTTCTTGAAAAACACAGAGATTGTAGAACAAGAACAAGGATTTCTATGTTTCTCACCTATAATTTTCCAAAAATCAACAATTTTCCCTTCCTTGATAGTTTCTTCTCTAAACTTCCAACTCTTTGCACAATAAACAAAAAAAGAAAGCCAAGCTCATTTTAAGAAGGAAAAGCACTTATGTGCCAAAGTATAGGCTCATTATAGGGCATTAATGACAAATCAATCCTTGTTAAAGATCACACATTTGAAAGCCTTTTGATATGACCATTTCATTTAATAATTTCCCTTTTCAGCTATACCAATAATGATTAGCTTTATTGCAATATCCAATCTCTTTTCCGGCCACAAATTTTCCACTTTTTCTCATAATGATGATTTTGCATTAGGAATAAAAAATATCCTTTAAATCATCACTCTTTGACATAACCATCAATTCCTTGCAAAATGATAGTGCATCACACCCCATAATCCAATTTCACCAAGACAACTTTGTCATTGAACAACTTTGAACTACTGTGAACCGAGGTTCAAAGTGATTCAGAAGAACATTCTGCCAAATAGGCACACACTTCCTGCAAGAAAACTCATTAGTGTAAAACCTTTGGTTGAATGACTTTGAATCAAGGTTCCAAGTCATTCAAAAGAAGGGACTGCAACATGAAGCTTCTGGGATTTGCACAAGACTTCAGATGATGACAAATACGTGGAGTAATGAAGGAAAGACTTTGAAAATCCAAGGAATTTTTTTTTAAAATATGTTGACTCATGGACAACTAACATGGGCTCTGACTGAGGACTAGGTACACAAAGTACACAAAGAACTCAAAAAATCTAAAACAAGAACTAACCTAACACAAAGAAAAGAAAGAAAAAAAAAATAGGAAAAGAAAGAAAAGAAACAAAAACAAAACCAAAAGGATATGTATAGGACTAGGGACTTCACAAGACTCAGAACTTGATTAACTTCAAGTCTTGCCCATTGTAGGTGAAAGGTAGAACCGTTCCATCTAGATAACTTAGGCGAAAGATATTTGGGCCAATGACTTCTGAAATGATAAATGGACCCTTCCAAAGAGAGTCAAATTTTCCATGTGCAACCTTTGGTTCTCTCCTTTTGTTCCAGAGAAGCACTTCATCATTCTTAAAAAACCCACGTGGTCTAGTTCCTCTATCAAAAATTTGTTTCACTTTCATCTAGTGTTTGGTAATGTGATCAATCAGTTTAACGGTTTCCTCTTCCAGCTTGTTCAAATACATTACCCTCTTTTCCAAAGAACCTTTAAAGGATTAATCTTCAATACAGATTGCAATTTGGATGCAGACAACTCTAGAGGCAAGGACACTTAAGCACCAATTCCATACACCAATTCAAATGGGGCCATGACTATAGCTCTCTTTGGAGTAATCTGGTCAACCCATAATGCTTCATACAGTTTCTTGTGCCAATCCCGAGAATTATCAAACACCAATTTTTTGATGATAGCTACCAAATTTTTATTGTTGGACTCTGCTTGTCCATTCCCTTGTGGAAAATAATCTGAGGAGTGGGCTAGTGATATGCCATGTTCATAGCAAAAAAGGGAGATTTCCTTAGACAAAAACTAAGTTGCATTATTTGAGACTATCTTTTGGGGAATTCAAAACCTGATAAATATATATTCCATTAAGAAATCACACACTACCTGAGAATTGGCCTTTTTGGTTGGGATAGCTTGCACCCACTTGGTGATGTAATCAATGACCATCAATATATATGCATGTCCAATGCTCGATGGAGGGTTTAAGGGTCCAATAAAATCAATAACCCATTGGTGGAAAGGTTCACCAATAACTATTGGCCTAAGAGGTAAAGCTGCTAACTGAGGATGACCAGTGAAAAGTTGACATTTCTCACAATTCTTAACAAATTTGTAAGCATCTTTGAACATACCAGGCTAGTAGAAGCAGTTCTTGAGAATTTTGAAAGCAGTTACTATAGATGAGAAGTGTCCCCCATAGACATCTAAATGATATGCCCTTAACAACTTCTCCTACTGTTTCGCATCTACACACCTTAAAAAGGTTCCATCAATTCCCCTTTTGTAAAGGATACCATTTGAAATCACATATTTAGTAGCCTTCAATCTAAGGTTTTTCCTTTCTTTGTAACTCATGTTCGGGGGACATTCACCATACATTAGAAGGTATGTGATATTGGAGAACCAAGGGTCTGTAAGGCTGACCAATAAAATAGTAGGCATTTTCCCAGCATCATCAAGAGATGGATCTTTCTCTCAACTATCAATTTGCATAAACCATGCCCTTTCACCAAGGAAGTAGGCTTAATAGTTAAGTCATACTCCTAAAATTTAGTTACCCATTCAACTCTTTTATTCATTCCCACTTCTTGCTGAGTTAATATACTTTTAACTACTATTTCTAGCACGTATACAAATGAATGGGAGTAAAAAATGTAATACCCAAATTGCTTCAATGCTTTCACCACAAAAAATGCATGTTTCTCTATTTGAGTATAGTTTAAGTCATGCTTCTTTATTGGGACACTTATGAAGGCAATTGGGGCTTCATTATCCTGATGATCCTTCTGAATCAAAATGCTAGATAAGGAATGCTCCAAAGCATAGCAGTAAATGATGAAATCTTTTCCAAAATTTAGGCTCACTAGCATAGAAGCATTTGAAATAGCTGCTTTAATATCTTCAAAAGCCTTCTTACCTTCTTCTTTCCATCTGAAGGGATGTTTCTCACTCATCATTTCTAACATATGCCTCACCTTTTTAGAGAATTTAGGAACAAAACTTCTTAAAAAGTTGATTTGGCCAAAGAAGGACTTCAAATCGCTCTTGTTGGTGGGTAAAGCCAATTTTTGGATCGTCTTCACTCTTTCTGGATCAATCTTTATGCCATCCCTTGAGAAAATATGTTAGAGCAGTTTGCCTTCGTCCACAAGGAACACATATTTTTTAGGATTTAGAGATATACAATGTTGCCTGCATCTATCAAGCACCTTTTCTAGGTCCCTTAAATGATGTTTTCTTCTCTGAGAGTAACGGTTAAATCATCAAGATATATCACAATTATCCTGTCCCTTAAATCCTTAAAGAATGAATTCATTTCTCTTTGAAAGGTCGCTCCTGCATTAATCAAATCGAATGGCATCTGACTATAAGCAAAGGTTCCCCATGGAGTAATAAAGGTTGTCTTGTGCTAATCTTCTGATGCAACGCTGATTTGGTTGTATCTTGAATAGCCATCAAGCATTAACATTATCTCGGATCCAACAAGTGTCTGCAAAATATGATCTATAGTGGGAAGCACATAGTTGTCTTTGAGGCTTGCTTGGTTCAGATTCTTGAAATCTACACAAATCCTTATTTCACTGTTTTTCTTTCTCATAGGAACAATGTTCACTATCCACGTTGAATGATGAATTGGGTATATTATGCAAGCTTTTAACATTTTCTCAACCTCTCTAAAAACAACTTCAAATACTTTAGGATTATAATTTTTGAGCTTTTGCTTGAAAGTGGTTGCCTTTGGTTTCAAAGGTATATGATGGACGAACTCCCCATTTCTAAAATTCTTTAAGTCTTCATACCCCCAAGAAAAAACATCTTGATACTAAGTAAGAAGCTTAGTCAGCCTATCTTTCTCCCTCTCAAAATAGGTCTTACCAATAGAAATCCATCTGGGATTTTCCTCGATTTTGATATTAATTTTATTGTGTTCTATATTTTTATCAGAATCAATATTCCTTTTTAGGGCACAGTCATCCTTCCTTCCAAATAGGTGTTTCGGAGAGATCAATCCCTTGGGAATCCGATTACCCTCGAGTTGAATAACTTCCCCAAATTTGGTTGATTCCTCTCTAATTGATTTACCCTCATGATTAGATCCTTCAAAGAAGGTATCAACAAAATTACCAACACATTCAATGAATTCTCTCAATTATGTATCGTCATTAAAAACCTACCAATGATTAATATTGTCTAGAACCCTAGGCCTATAAATCATCTCAATCTTGTAGGTATCATTTTTAAATTTTGGATGTGGTAACAACAATGATACTGAAACAGCTAAAGAATAAGCTTTAGTGTTTTGGGAGCGAGGTATGAATTCAATAGAAAAAGCTTCAAAGGACTCAATTTCATCCCAAACCAAGTTTCTATAATGCTTCAGCCTATCATTTTAATAGAAAATTGCTTTCTTACCTGTTTCACAATAAGTTCAACATCACTCTTCACTTTTAACTGCTTCACTCCTTTCACTTGGCTTCTTGTAGACCTAGAAGCAATGCTTCATATTCTGTAGTTTTATTGGTATTATGAAAGTCTAATTTAAAAGAGAAAGGAAAAATATCCTCAGAAGGTGAAATGAGAACAACGCCTGCGCCTGAGCCTAAATTTGAACAGCTTCCATTGAATTCTAGAGTCCATAGGGCTTCTTCAAAACTTACTATCTCTTCTTCTTTTCATGGTTCTTCAGGCAGTATAATATAATTCCCAAACTGACAGTCTTCATACAATATCTATGCTTTGGGATTGTCTAAAGGCACTACTATATATTTATTCTTTGGCTCGGGCTCCAACTTTATTTTCTTCTTTCCTACTGGAATATAGGCTTCCTACCAATCCATTTTAATTTCCCTACCCATATCCTTACAAAAAGTTCTACTGAGTAGCATTCCATATATGACTGGTATATTAGCTACAAGAATGGTGAGCTTTAATCTTTTTTCTAGACAAGCATAAAGGATAGCTTGTACATCTTTCACTTGACCAACATGTGGTACTTGTTTCCCATCCATAGAATAACAACATCCAAAGGTTTTTGTGAGCTCCAGACCAAGGGCCTTTGCGAT